>OV277351.1:11689232-12946732 GCA_922984085.1 Sicus ferrugineus | reverse complement strand
TTCTACTTCTGATTTGGACTCAATTGAATTTTAAGCTGATTCAACAAAAAAAAAAAAAAAAAAAAAAAAAAAAAAAAAAAAAAAAAACTTAAAAATTAAAAAATTAAAAATTGAAATATGTCTAGAATAGCAAAAATTCAAAAGCAAATAAAAATCTAAGTTCCAATCACAGTTTTAAGTCCGAGGTTATAGCTAAAAATTAACATACAACACACACAAGTATGTGTGTGTGTGTGTGTGTGTGTGTGTGTGTGTGTGTGTGTGTGTGTACATAGCCATACACGCACACACAGGCCTTCTTGTTTTACAAGTAAAATTTTTAAAAGAGTCGCTCGTGGTCGCGGTTCAACTGCTTTGAAATTCAAATTATATGCAAAATTATATTAATGATTTTCCTTCCAAACTTTTTTGCTTCTTTTTCATCCTGTTCTTCTTCTTCTTCTTCGCTTTCGTGCTTCTGTTATTTTCCTTGCTTTTAAATCTTCGAATATTGCTAGCAATATTTTTGCGAGAATTTTCGAATTTTCCTTCAGTTCTGGCTTACTTTTCGTTTACCTCAATATTTTCGCTAAAATGTCTCAATTCTTCTCACGCAACATCATGAGCGACAACATGTTGAAGAAGAAGAAACACGTGGCTGTTCTTGAAGCAACATGTTGAGAGATCAGTCGTCTCTGGCAGAAACATGTTGAGAGATCAGTCGTCTCTTGCAGAAACATGTTGAGAGATCAGTCGTCTCTTGCAGAAACATGTTGAGAGATCAGTCGTCTCTGGCAGAAACATGTTGAGCGATCAGTCGTCTCTGGCAGAAACATGTTGACAGATCAGTCGTCTCTTGCAGAAACATGTTGAGAGATCAGTCGTCTCTTGCAGAAACATGTTGAGAGATCAGTCGTCTCTTGCAGAAACATGTTGAGAGATCAGTCGTCTCTTGCAGAAACATGTTGAGAGATCAGTCGTCTCTTGCAGAAACATGTTGAGAGATCAGTCGTCTCTGGCAGAAACATGTTGAGAGATCAGTCGTCTCTGGCAGAAACATGTTGAGAGATCAGTCGTCTCTTGCAGAAACATGTTGAGAGATCAGTCGTCTCTTGCAGAAACATGTTGAGAGAGAGAGAGAGAGAGAGAGAGAGAGAGAGAGAGAGCTTCTGTGTGTCGAGAACAACACTGAGGAACGAAATGAATTTTAGCAAGCAGTCTTCTGATTGAATCTTCTCATTTCTATTTTTTCTTTTTTCTTCAGTTTTCTCGATTCTTATCTTTAATTGCTGTCATCCTTAATCATCCCAACTCGAGGCTTTCCTTTGAAATTCGATACATTTTAGAATGCGATAACTTAGCAGCTCAACAATTGCCGGGAAACACATTAAAATAGAAAATTAATGGGCCGTATTTAGAAATTTAGACTAGCACGGGCTCATGATTACGCATTCTCAACAAGTACGTTGCAGAAAATGTGTCCTCTAGTAATTTAAAACATCCTCTAGTATTCTCAAGCACGCCTGTAGAACGCTCAAGAAGCTTCTGGAATTCTTAGACGTCCTCTAGTATTCTGAATTATTCTCTAGAACAGAAACATATACACGTGTGTGTGTGCGTGTGTGTGTGTGTGTGTGTGTGTGTGTGTGCGTGTGTGTGTGTGTGTGTGTGTGTGTGTGTGGGACTTTGCATTGCAAGTTCAAAAACAACAAGCACACACACACACACACACACAACTTAAGTGATAATCGTCCTCCGTGAACATCACGAATAATGAAACGTGACTCAAATTGCAGTTAAATACTGAAAAATAATCCACCGCGCTGAGAAGAATGAGAAGCGGAGAGGAGCGGAGCGGAGCGGGGAGGAGAAACGAGGAGAAACGAGGCACATGCAGCGCGCACTCAACAGGAGCAGCTGTGAGCTGTGAGAGGCCACGAGAGGCCTCTCACATGATCGCCATTTCACGGTGATTATTTTGAGAAGAAGCTTGTTAATGCGCGGCAGACAAGAGACTACAAAAAAGTGAGCCGAGGACCGCATAAACTTTGATGCGAGAGAGTGGCGCGCTAAGTGGAGAGAGAAGTAGTGTAGTGCAGCGCAGAGTTCGGGTCGCCGTCGTGTGTGGAACATGCGATGGGATCCCCGTGCTGGGATTCAACGAGAGGGGCGCCGCGCAAAACGTGGCGCAGAGGCTGAGAAAGTCGAAGCACATCATTGCAGGGCGCGCAGTGCGGAGAGCGACGATAATGCGACTCGTGTTGAGAGAGAGAGAGAGAGAGAGAGAGAGAGCGAGAGAGAGAGAGTGAGCGAGGGGTGCCACGCGAGAGGCGTTCGTAGTGTGCGACCATGTCTGCCGTCGCATTTCGCAAGCTAAACATGTGTGAAGCAAACGGTTTCAAAGTTTCAAACGCGAGAAATGTTTACAACTTTCAAGTATTGAAATTCTACATCGGATCAGAATTCACATGCAGAGTGATTAGCTGAGACAGGAAAAAGGAATTGCGAGAGATTGCAAATTGCACACTTTTTTCTACTTCTTTGTTAGTAGTAGTGGGGTTTTTTTTTTTTTTTTTTTTTTTTGTAACAACCAACACTTTTTCTCTACTTTTTTAGTAGATTTTAAATCGATACCGATTTCTCTACTTTTTTAGTAGTAGGAGTTTTTTTTTTTTTTTTTTTTTTTTTTTTTTTTTTTTTTTTTGTAACAACCGATACAAATTAACAAAGATTTTACTGAAACTCTGATGAGAAGAAAATCTGACTGCCTGCGACGTGACGCGACGGTCAAAACTCGCTGCCACGCTGAGTGAAGCTGAGTGAAGCTGAGTGAAGCGCAAAGAAAACCCCGAACGCTACAACTGGTCAAAATTAACCTACATAATGAGGAGTCGCAGCTGAAATGCGGTTTCGTGGCTGCTCTTCGCGGTCGCCGGCTTCGTGTTTTGCTTCATATTTTTCGATAGCCGTCGTCGTTGTTTCGCTTGTTTTGCGTTTGTTTGGGAAGTCGAAACAACTTTTTCTTGTGTTTTTGAAGTCGTTGTTGTTAAAAAAAAGAAAAAGAGCAGCAACAACTAAACACCAAAAGCACTTTAACTGTGTTTAGCTGTGTGTGTGTGTGTGTGTGTGTGTCGGGCTTGAGTGTGTCGGGCTTGATTTGTGGCTAAATAATTCCGCAGAACGGAAAAAGTTGTTTTGCGCTGCTGCAACGAGCGGCGACAACCAGCCGAGCGGCGATTTCCTCACCTTCTGGTAAAACGATACGAGAATCAGCGCAACAAGCGCAGAGAGAACACACACACACACACACATTCATGCGCACTCGATCTGCTGCGCTGCAGCCAACTACTTTCCTTCCTTCCTAGCGAGCGGCTTCGTGTCGCTGCGACGCTTTCTTCCCATTTCTTCCTCATCTGCATCGGCGGCTTCAGCTACGCAGAGTTGCTGCGAGAGAGAGAGAGAGAGAGTGAGATTCTCTGCTGCTACTCTGAGTTAATGAGGTGTGATGCGCACGCACACTCACACTGATCTCGCACACGATTGTGTTGTTTCGTGGCGGCGAACTGGGCGTCACGTGATGACGGGACTCGTGACGCGCGACCGAGGAATTCTCGTCGCATACGTCGTGAAATGCGACGCTGCGGCCAGCGAACGACGGCGTTCAAGCGCTGAGAGCGGGTTCGCCAACGTTGGTGAGCGACATAACGGCTTTAGATCTCCGCTGAACAAAACGAAGATTATCGACGGTGACACTTGTAGGGAGTCTGCGAGAGACTGCGAGAGGCTGAGAGAGGCTGACACCGGCTTTCGCATTTTGCGTGAGAAAGGAAGCGCGAGTTCGAGGTCTGATGCGCACCTCCGTCTCCCCCCCGCCGACTCCACACTGAAGACTCCCCCGCCGACTCACCCCCCGCCGACTCCACAGCAATCATTGAGAAACTACAGAGCAAAACAAACAATGAAAGTCGACAAATAACAAGCGGAAAATGAAAATATTCGGTTGACCTTAAATTTCTCATTTGCAGCCGCTAGAGAAGAGAGAGAGAGAGAGAGAGAGAGAGAGAGAGAGAGAGAGAAGTACAACAACAAGCTATTAAATGCACTGGCGAGCATGCGTCGCGCGATATTTATGTTGCGCAGCTCGACCATTTTTCATTTATTTTGCTCCCAGCCCAGCAATGAATAAAAAAGCCAAACGCGAACAACAAACACGCTTAAAGGAGAATAGAAGCAACGACAACAACAACAACAACAGCAACCGCAACAACAACAACAACAGCAGCAACAACATCAGCAGCCGCAGCAACAATTGTAAATAAATTAGGCGATTTTTCAGCGCTGCCAAGTGAAGTGCTAACAAAAAGCTTAACAACTACAACAAAAATAACAAGAATAATAACATGCTACAATAACAGCAGCAACAGCAGCAACAACAACAACAACAACAACAACAACAACAACAACAACAACAACAACCTTACCTAGTGCCAACCACCAGCTACCGTTTTTTTCTTTTCCTTTTTAACCTCAAATAACATCGCGAAAAATTGTTGTTTGTCTTGTCGTAGTTTAAAAAGTTTTTGCTTTAAAAAAGAATAAAAAAAAACACCAATAATGGCTGCAGCAATGTAACAACAACAACAACAACAACAACAACAACAACAACAACAACAACAACAACACCTACAACAACAACAACACCTACAACAACTTCTGTGCAAAAGCAATAACAATAAAATGTTGCCTTGGCGCTGCAAAATGATTGCGTTCTTGTTGCTCTCTGTTGCTCTCTGTTGCTCTCTGTTGCTCTTTGTTGCTCTCTGTTGCTCTCTGTTGCGCTGGCATTTCCTTGGCGCTCGCGGTGTTGTAATTGCTTCGCCTGTTGTTACTCTGCTCCTCTGTTCCTTCTGATGTTGCAGCGCCGCGCTGCTGCTGCTCTCTCTCTCGTTCTGCTGGCGATGGCTGGTCGGCTGGTCGGTCGCTCGTTCGGTCGCTCGTTCGGTCGCTCGTTCGGCCGCTCGTTCGGTCGCTCGTTCGGCCGCTCGCTCGGTCGCTCGCCTGCCTGCAGGTTGCGGTTCGTTGAACCATTTAAACAGCTTTTAACAGCGTTTAACTCGCGCCGATTCGATGCTGGTGAAATTTCTGGTGCCCATAAATTTCTTCTTCTTGTTTTCTATCATTACTGTTGTTGTCGTTGTTGTTGTTGTTGTTGTTGTTATTGTGTTGGTTGTTGTTGTTGTTATTGTCGCGGTTGCACGGAGGAAGGAAAACAGCAAAATTCACGTTCAACGCTGCCTCGGACGAGAGGCAAGAGAAGAAAGAATGTAACAATTTTTCCCATTTAAAAACTCCTTGCGGCATTTTTTTTTTTTTCTTACTCACTTAGAAGAGGAAAACAATTTTGTATAACGAGAAATTCTAGAAGATCAACAACAACAACAACAACAAAGAAGCGGCAAACAAAAAATTATAAAAAGGTTTTTGAGTTTTTTTTTTAAGTGGGGGGAAAATTAAAATAAATAAATAAAATGTAAAATAAAAACTTCTTAAACCGAAAGTGTTTGGAAAATAGAAATGAGAAAATAGAAAAATTGAACTTTTAATAATGAGAATTTTCAAAGAAAATTTCAAAGTTTGAACTCTTTGAATTGAAGCGGAAAGAGATGAAAAATTATTGAAAGATTTTAAAAATATAGAAACTGCATTTCCACAGCGTTGTGTTTTCGTTCTCATTGAACGGAGAAATTCATGCAAACTCATTCCTCGTCTAAAGATCAGATCTGGAAAACTTGTTTTCTGGTTTTCTGATTCTCTGATTTTCTGATTTTCTGATTTTATTGCGGCTTCGCAGCGCTTTTAATCGATCGCTTCGCCGTAATCGCGGCTCGCAACGCAGCACAAAACTTTCTAATGCGAACATCGATTGCCGGTGCCGAGCAGGCGATTAAAAGTCGATTTTTCATTCTTGACGAATTGAAGTGACGAATTTTCTCTAATTTTCATACGCAGCGGAGATTTTTAATAATTAATATTTTTAGTTGATAATTTTTTTTTAGTTGATAATTTGACATACAACTAAAAGAACGGAAAACGAACTAAAAAACCAACTAAAAAACGAACTAAAAAACGAACTAAAAAACGAAAGGAACTAAAAAAACGAAACGAACGAAAAAAACGAACTAAAAAACGACGCGAACTAAAAAGACGAACTAAAAAACGAAACGAACTAAGAAAATGAACTAGAAGAACGAACTAAAAGAACGAAACGAACTAAAAATCGAGCTGAAAAGAACTACAAAAGCTGCACGCTGTTGTTGAGCTTTGAATAACGGAAATTGTTAGCGATTGTGCTGGTGGTGGGTGTCGTTGTAGTTGTTGTTGTTGTCGTTGTGTTGTTGTTCTTGCTGTTGCTGTTGCTGTTGCTGTTGCTGTTGCTGTTGCTGTTTTGTTTGCCACAGTTGCGGGCTTAAATTGTTCCGCTTGCTTTTATCTCGTCGCCGTTCAACGCCGTCGCCGCCTGCCTTCGTATCTCGTGTTGGGATGAAAGTTTCCGGAATCTCATTGATTGCGATGTAAATTGAATGCAAACACGTTTAGTGTTTGTGTGGAATTTTAAATAATTTCAGCAGAATTGTGTGTGTGGCTCCGACTCTCTCCAGTTGCCTCGGCAAGAGCTCGTCACTTGCTGTTGCTCTCTCTCCCTCTCTCTCTCCCTCCCTCTCTCCATCCCTCCCTCCCTCCCTCTCCCTCTCTCTCTCGTTCTGTTGATTTTATTAACAAGAATTCAGCGTAGTTTTTACTCTCTTCAATTGCCTTCAGCTCGCTCTCTTCACTTTCTCAGCTGTTCACCTCTCGCAGCTGTTATTTGATTTAAACGCGAAATTCGCTTCTTTTTTCGAACTTTCTAGTTTTTTGTTAAATTTGATCTCTTGAAGATTTGAAGATTTTAAAGTTTCAATCAAATTTAAGTTCAGTTCTGCAGTAAAAAATTTTTTTAATTTATTTAAACTCCTTTTATAATAGTTTATTAATTAGTTATTCTCTTAATTTGCAGTTCTCACAGCGCATTCAGAGTGTCAGTGACCGCAATCCAGAGAGAAGCAACAGCAGAAAACAACAAAATACAACAATAAAAATATAAAGGTTCGTATTTCGCTTAATATGATCGACAATTCGTTTCTCTATCCCACCAAATCAGCATTTCAAATCAACATTTTAAATCAACATTTGAAATCAACATTTGAAATCAGCATTTCAAATCAACATTTCAAATCAACATTTGAAATCAAGCAAGCGAAAGCTAAATGCAAATTTTTGGCAATAAAAATGAAAGTTTTATTTTTCATTCTCTCTCGTTTTTTTAGTGACGAGAGCTTTCGCGATGAAAAAAGCAAATAAGAATAAAAATACTCGATACTTTCATGTTTTGTCGTTAATTTTAATCCATTCTTTGCGTGTCTCTTTGCTTTGCTCTTCCGTTTCGGTGAGCATTTTCGTGTCTTTCTCTTCACGTTGACACGCTGATTTCTCTGTCACACAAATGAGCTCAACACGAACACATGCGTGGCTCTCCGCGACTGCTAATCAGCTCACGAACCAACTCGCTAATCAGTTCGCCAACCAGCTCGTCAACCAGCTCGCCAGTCAGCTCGCCAACCAGCTCGCCAACCAGCTCGCCAGCCAGCTTTGGTTGTGCGAGGTCAAGTCAAAGAAAAAAAAAAAAAAAAAAAAAAACACTGAATAAAACGTTCAAAAATTGGAAGATGGAAATTTCCTTCCAAATTTCATAATTTCAACTCGAAAAGGAATTTTCGGAAAACCACAAAAAAAACTTAAGCTACGAACTCGTTTAGAATGAGAATGCAACTGTTTTGCGTCCAAGTCTACGCATTCTCGAAATGGAGAGCAGAAGTGGGCGTGTCACGGCTGACGTGCCGGACGGCTGTGGTCCAGTTTGTGTCCCGTTGCTCTCTGCGTCACCGCAAACGCACACCGATGCACTGTTCGGCGACCTACTTCTGCGAACCACCAACGGACACAACAACAACGACAACCGCAACAACAACCGCAACCCGCAACAACAACCGCAACAACAACAACCACACCACACCACATCCATTTAAATGCCCGAACCGCCTAACAGCGCCGCTCAAATGTCAACCGCAAAACTCCGCACAGCCAAGCAGACACAACCGCCGACGAAGCGGCGAAGCGACGAAGCGACGAACCGGCGAAGCAAACGCATTGCGATCGCGTCTCGTTTATTTTGGTTTCCTCTTTGCTTTCCCTCGCTTCTTCGGCGCAGATTAGCGGCGGCGGCGGCGGCGTGTTTTCTGCATTCGGTTCGCTGCGTTTTTATGTTGTCAGTCTTCGCGGAGAGGCGACACGTGACACTGACACTGGAACGGCCGGCAGATTTCAACAAAAAAAAAAAAAAAAAAAAAAAAAAAAAAAAAACAACCACAACCACACACCCACAGACACACAGACACACCTACGATTGACGACAACTCATTCCTTGACCAACTGAACTCGTGCGTTGGTTTCTAATTTTATTGCTTTCAACTTTGATTGCAATTTGAATTTTACACGGATGGTTGCTGGTTTTGCTTGCTGGTTTTGGTTGTGGTTTCGCGTATTATTGTTGCGATAGAATAAATAAATTGTTTCCATGTTGGCTGGCGCAGCGTTTCTATATTTCGAAGTGATTTCCTGCTGCTCAACTTCATTCGTAAATGAATGCAATTCGAATCACAATTATTAGCACAGAAGCGACGAGACGAATGAAGTCGAAGCGCGGCATCGAAGTGAAGTCTTCACCTGTCTTCGCATGGCAAAAACAAACAAACAATAGAAATTGAAATCACTTGAAGTCATTCGAGTTACGTAAATCAATCGATCAGAAACGTGGAAATAAAATCCAAAGTTGACGTCTCGCTGATATGAAAATAAAGATAAAATAAGACGTTAAAAAAAAAAAAAAAAAATTCAAGTTGAAGAGGATTGAAGTTTGAGAAAAATCGAAGTCGCAAGAAAAGTCGCTAACTTGTTGTTGTTGTTGTTGTTGTTCTTGTTGTTGTTCTTGTTGTTGTTCTTGTTGTTGTTGTCCAGTTGCGCGATCTTCGAAGCTCCGTACGGACGAAACTCGAGTTGAATTCGCAGCGATGAAGTTGAGTGTTGAGATCGAAGATGTTGGTGCAGCAGCTGAAACTCTTCACGCCGTCGATGCTTTAGTTTGCAGCCGTTAGATGACCTAGAAAAACAACATCCACAACAACAACAACAGCAACAACAACAACAAGAACAACAACAACAACAGCAACAGCAACAACAACAGCCACAACAACAGCAACACAACGGAACCACCGCTGAGCTGCCATTAAGAATTAAAAGAAAAAGTCATCATCGCTTCTCCTCTCATCTTCGCGTTTATTTACTCACTTCGAACTCAGCTAAGGCTTCAACCAGCAACAAGAATAACTGCTGCAACAACAACAACAACAACAACAACTTCACCAGCGAGTAACGTTATCTATTTACGAGTGATAACTCGGCTCTCCTCGTACTCGGCTCTCCTCTCCGCAAACGACGTCCTTCCTCGTTTATTGCGGACGACGACACCTGAAGCACTCGAATTTGGTACGTTATGCGTGCTACTTCTTCTTCTCCTTCCGCTTCACCACGTTCTTCTTCTTCTTCTTCTCCTCCTCGTTCGACTTTGATTTTGTTAGCAGCGTTTGACTGCCATCCGAGCGAACTTTCAAGTAGTTTTTCATGCCGTCCGCGATCGACTTGATAATAAAGTTCATCTCAGGAGGCCTCGTCGTAGCTTGCAACTCGCATCTCTCACCTCGCATCTCTCACCTTGCATCTCTCATCTCTCATCTCTCGCCTCGCATCTCTCACCTCGCATCTCTCATCTCTCACCTCGCATCTCTCATCTCGCATCTCGCACCTCGCGCTCCAAATAAAAGTGTAGCAGCTGCCAGTAGCGGAGCGAAACAGTTATGTGGTCAGCATGCTGCGTTCGACCTGCTTTTGTCCTCTATAAACGAGCAGCGACTTCGATTGTAAAGCCATTTAAAGCAAAATTCGAAATGTTTCAATAAGTAGGTCAGGCATCGAATTCGAAGCCGAATCCTTTTTCTCTGCATTTTACGAGTCGTTCGGTGTGGTGCGGCAAATGAGTTTCTTTCTCTTGGCGATCGTAAAAATGTTGCCTCCTCATTGAGGGCAAATAATTTGTTCTCACAGCTCTCTTTAAAGTTCTATAAAATGGTTGAAATTATTTGTTTATTTTGCCCAGAAGTACAATTTCATTTTTCTATCTCACGCTCTCTCGTTCCCTCTCTCTCTCTCTCTCGTTCTCTCGTTCTCTCTCGTTCTCTCTCTCGCTCTCTCTCTCTCTCTCTCTCTCTCTCTCTCTCTCTCGTTCTCTCGTTCTCTCTCGTTCTCTCTCTCGTTCTCTCTCGTTCTCTCTCTCTCTCTCTCTCTCTCTCTCTCTCGTTCTCTCTCTCTCTGTCTCTCTCTCAGAAAAGTTACTTTCCGCTCTTCAGTCGTTTATTTTGCAACGCAACGAAATGTTTAGCTCTCCTCTTTCTCCTCTCTTCGCTATTCTTCTCTTCTCACGCGATGATGATGATGATGATGATGATGATGAGTTTTTCGCCATTTCAATGCCGTTAGTTTGTGCAAATTATTTCCGCATTTAACATTATTTATGACAAAATCTCTTGCATGACGAGAGCAGCTGCGGCAAGAAATTGATTGAAGTCATAAAATGTTGATGCCATCAACTCGCAAGCGTTTCCTTGTCGGCAAAAATTGACGCAAAAAGGAGGGAGAAACAGCCTCGGCCTTCCTTGGCCTTCCTCGGCCTTCCTTGGCTTCCCTCGGCCTTCCTCAGCCTTCCTCGGACTTCCCACCTGTCGCTCGTAGCGCCATCTGAGTTAAATCGCACGCCTGCTGAGCATCGAGGATGGACAGCAAGACTCCGCCGATTATTCGCTGCGAGTTTCCCCTCTCTTCGCGACGCCAACTGACTGCGACTTCATTCCGCGAAAAGTGTAGCAGTGACTCGCTGGTTGGAAATTTGCGAATTTCTCGATTTGTTTCTACTAAACTTCAGTTGATCGAATTATAAACGCTGTTTTCTGCTTCTGCTGCTGCTTTATCATTGAATTTCCCTCCATGCAAACACCTCGAGGTGTAAATCTAATTAGTGCGGATATTAATTAAATTGTTCTGCGCCGACATTCGGCCGCTCGTAATGCGTTTTCTCGAGAAAAGAAGCGATTTAATTCGGCTCTTCTGCTCAACTCAAGCGGCAATCTGCGGCCGACGCGCACGCTATTGAATTTGACCCAAATTTCGGGAAATTCGTTGCTTCGGCCGGCGAGGGAGCGCCGGAGAGCACGCCAGCTGTAAATATTGGCATGCAAACACTTAACGCCGACTAGTTTCAGCAGCGAGAAAAGTCTCTTCACGCTTTCCATAACGCGAAGAGAGATACAAGCGCAATAAATCGACTGAGCGATGGAGACGAACGAACGAACGACTGAGAGATGGAGACGAACGAACGAACGAACGACTGAGGGATGGAGACGAACGAACGAACGACTGAGCGATGGAGA
The DNA here is from genome assembly GCA_922984085.1 of Sicus ferrugineus. Lineage (NCBI taxonomy): Eukaryota > Metazoa > Arthropoda > Insecta > Diptera > Conopidae > Sicus > Sicus ferrugineus. The sequence goes on along the minus strand of OV277351.1, from coordinate 12,935,120 downwards.
TGAACGAAGGACGACTGAGCGATGGAGATGAACGAACGAACGACTGAAAGATGGAGACGAACGAACGACTGAGAGATGGAGATGAACAAACGAACGAACGACTGAGAGATGGAGACGAACGAACGAACGACTAAGAGATGGAGATCAACGAACGACTGAGAGATGGAGACGAACGAACGAACGAACGACTGAGAGATGGAGACGAACGAACGAACGACTGAGGGATGGAGACGAACGAACGAACGACTGAGAGACGGAGACGAACGAACGAACGACTTAAAGATGGAGACGAACGAACGAACGAACGACTGAGCGATGGAGACGAACGAACGACTGAGAGATGGAGACGAACGAACGAACGACTGCGAGATGGAGACGAACGAACGAACGACTGAGCGATGGAGACGAACGAACGAACGACTGAGGGATGGAGATGAACGAACGAACGACTGAGAGATGGAGACGAACGAACGAACGACTGAGAGATGGAGACGAACGAACGAACGAACGACTGAGAGATGGAGACGAACGAACGAACGAACGACTGAGAGATGGAGACAAACGAACGAACGAACGACTGAGAGATGGAGACGAACGAACGAACGACTGAGAGATGGAGACGAACGAACGAACGACTGAGCGATGGAGATGAACGAACGATTGAGAGATGGAGACGAACGAACGAACGACTGAGAGATGGAGACGAACGAACAAACGACTGAGCGATGGAGATGAACGAACGAATGACTGAGCGATGGAGATGAACGAACGACTGAGAGATGGAGACGAACGAACGAACGACTGAGAGATGGAGACGAACGAACGAACGAACGACTGAGCGATGGAGATGAACGAACGAACGACTGAGCGATGGAGATGAACGAACGAACGACTGAGCGGTGGAGATGAACGAACGAACGACTGAGCGGTGGAGATGAACGAACAAACGACTGAGGGATGGAGACGAACGAACGAACGACTGAGCGATGGAGACGAACGAACGAACGACTGAGGGATGGAGATGAACGAACGAACGACTGAGAGATGGAGACGAACGAACGAACGACTGAGAGATGGAGACGAACGAACGAACGAACGACTGAGAGATGGAGACGAACGAACGAACGAACGACTGAGAGATGGAGACGAACGAACGAACGAACGACTGAGAGATGGAGACGAACGAACGAACGATTGAGAGATGGAGACGAACGAACGAACGACTGAGCGATGGAGACGAACGAACGAACGACTGAGCGATGGAGACGAACGAACGAACGACTGAGAGATGGAGACGAACGAACGAACGACTGAAAGATGGAGACGAACGAACGAACGAACGACTGAGCGATGGAGACGAACGAACGAACGAACGACTGAGCGATGGAGACGAACGAACGAACGACTGAGCGATGGAGATGAACGAACGAACGACTGAGCGATGGAGACGAACGAATGAACGAACGACTGAGAGATGGAGACGAACGAACGAACGACTGAGAGACGGAGACGAACGAACGAACGACTGAGAGACCGAGACGAACGAATGAACGACTGAGAGATGGAGACGAACGAACGAACGACTGAGCGATGGAGACGAACGAGCAGCGCGGAATTCCTGCCGCAGAAGCAATAAATGAATTTAAATTTAACTGTTTTCTGGTGCTTTTTATTGTATTTTAGAATTCGCGCGCTTGAATTTAGTGCTGCACAGAGAAATTCTGTGCTGATATTAAAATCAAGAGATTTTTGCACCACGTTCGTTCGTCTCCTGGCGCGGCTCCTCGTTCGACTCCTCGTTCGTTTCCTCGTTCGTCTCCTCGCGCGACTCCACGTTCGTCTCCTCGCGCGTCTCCTCGTTCGTCTCTTCACGCGTCTCCTTCTCAACCCCGCCAGCACGAGCGCCGCAGCCCTTCGTCAGGCGTCGACTGCGCTGCCTGCGCCGAGCGAGTGTTTGCATGTTGCGCTCAATATTTGCGTTTGAAATGCGGTGCCGGCGGTCGACGGCCGCCGAGCCATATAATCGCGGCGGTACGCGGCGCTGCGGCCACACGGACGCTAGCGTGTTCTTGCACTTGGCATTTCGCGCGCACGGCATTCGTATTTTCCGCATTCCTGCACTGCGACTTGCGACTGGCAAATGTTTGCAAAGTTCGCAACTGAGTTTTGTGGTTCTCGCAGTGTTTGCGTTCTCGCGTCGCTGGCGCTTTATTGCCACCGGCTAAACATGCAATAAAAGCAATCATTTCGGAGAGTTCGTGCACGCAGCTGCACACGCACACAAGGACACGAGCTGCGCTTGTGTTCTTCCAGCGCGCTTCGAGTGCGCTACGCTGCGGTGCGAAAGCGGGAAAAACACGAGCGAGCAGCCAGCAGGAAGAACTCGCGATCTGCGCTTTACCGTTCACGAGGAATTATCATTTTTAATTCCATTTAATTAGTCGGCATCATCAGTTGCGGAGTTTCAGTTGCGGAGTTTCAGTTGCCTGCTGGTTGTGAAGTGAAAGCAAGTTTGTTGCTTAAATCTTCTGCCACGAAGCATGCAAATCAGTGGGAAAAACGAGAAGTGCCGAGGAGAGCCGAGGAGAGGCGTGGAGAGACACGCGGCTCCAACGTCACACAGCAGCAGCGACGTCAGCAGTGACAACAACACAACGCTTGCAGCAGCAGCACTGTGTTGCTGTAGCGAGAGACAGAGAGAGAGGGAGAGAGAGAGACAGAGAGAGAGGGAGAGGAGAGGGACTCGGAGTAGGATTGTGAACTTTTTCAAGCGAGCGAATGACGAATCCGAAATTCTTGTCTAGTTAATGACTTCAGCTGAAATTAAGAGAAAGCAGAGTTCCACTCAAAATTACTAACTAGTTAATTAATTACTTTTAAGCGTTGTTGTTGTTGTTGTTGTTGTTGTTGTTGCTTGTTTCCATTTGGCTGCACTGCCCCCCACCTCCCCTCTTCCCCCCGCGCCACCCCCTCCACGCCGACCGTCGTCATCGTGGTCCTCCAAACCCATCCATCGAGTTTGTTGCTCAAGTCTTTCGTGCGCCCCCTTTGTTTGCAATTTCTGGCTGCAATCAACTGAAATGCGAACCAGTTGGCGAGCAAACAATAATTGCGCAGCCAACGACGCAGCTCATCGTGAGTTGCCTGTTGTTGTTGTTGCACTGCGTTACCGACGAACACTTGAGTTCGAAAATCACGGAGCGCAGATTTTTATCATATTTTTGCTGCTTCTATTTTTTTTTTTTTTTGTTTTGCCTTCCACGCTGCTGGTCGCGTCTTCCATACTCGTCGTCGTCCATCACCAGCGGCGCTCATAAACGTCCAGCTTAACAAGTTACATGACTGCTTAGCGAAATCAGCTGTTTGTCCGCGCATTTTATCCGTGCGAATCATGAGCGCACGCTGAAGAAAAAAACACACAAAACGCAAAACGCGAAACGCGAAACGCGAAACGCAAAACGCAAAACGCAACACGACGGACCGAAAAACAAAAAGTCGGCTGCACGTTCGGTGCTTAAGTCTTTTGTTTTGACATGATTCTGCAGTCAGCATTCGGCGATAAAACAATCAAGAGGCGGAAATAATTAAACGAAATCGAAACAAACAGAGAAAAAGCGAGCGAAGACGAAGACTGGCACGTGAAAATAAAGATATAAAGACAACAAAATTGAAACTAATTTAAGTAACAAGAAGAAGGAAGCGAAAAATTGGTATAAAAGATAAAAAAATGAAAGCTGAAGTAGACAGATAAAAGGAGAAAAGCAAATATCAATTCACAAATTAACAGGCAAAAAAGAAAAATAAAATTCAACGATCAACAAAAAACAAAAAAAAAGAAAGAAAAAAGTTACACAGAAATATCAATATCAAAAGCAAATATTAATTAACAAATTAACAGGTAAAAAAGAAAAATGAAATTCAACGATCAACAAAAAAAAAAAGTTACACAGAAATCCATAAAATGAAGAAATAACAGCAAAATCAACCACCAACCAAAAGCAAAATCAAGCAACTTTTAATAGAAAAAATCCCTACTTTAGCATCTCCACCTCGATTCCCGCATCCTTAAAAACGAAGATGGTCGTCACCACGAGGCTCACGATTCGCAATGTGAAGGACGTGATCGTCAGTGTAAATGAAGCGGTTGTCAATGTAAAGGACGCGGTTGTCAATACCAAGCACGTGGTTGTCAATGCAAGGAACGCAATTTTCAATATGAAGAACACGGTTGTCAATATGAAGAACGCGGCTGTCAATACAAAGGATGTGGTTGTCAATACAAAGCACGTGGTTGTCAATGCAAAGAACGCGATTTTCAATATGAAGAACACGGTTGTCAATATAAAGAACACGGTTGTCAATATAAAGAACGCGGCTGTCAGTACAAAAAACGTGGTTGTCAATACAGACAACGTGGTTGTCAATACAGACAACGTGGTTGTTACTGTGGCCGTTAATGTGACAAGCAGGCGCTTGTCAAAGTGAAGAAGTCGGTTTTCAATTTCAAAACCTGCAAAACTGGCGACCACGCGTTCGTCATGTTGACAACCGCGGTTGTTGGCTCCCATGCGACAACCATAGTTGTCATTTTGACAATAACTATGATCAAGACGACGCTCGTTTCTGGTTTTGCGTGTAGTTGGCTTCTAATTTCATTTCATTTATTTTTACTTTCACTTCATTTAATATTTTTTAATTTTCTTTTTAATATTTATTGTATTTTTTGGAAATTGTTTTCTGGAAGTTTATGGTTGTTGCAAAAAAAACTGCATGCCAATTTTTTCGTTCCCCGTTTCTTCGTTATTAAAATGCCAAAAAGTAGAATCGAATTGTTATTGATGTTGCAAAGTCTTGTTTTTCACGCCTTTTGCAGCTTTTAAGCAGAAACGCTTTTCCTGCACTCCAGTAATTTGCCGCCACCGGTCGGCCGTTCCAATCTTCCGCTCGAACCGCAAACGCGCGGACGTTAGAAGCGCCCGACTTTTATGGCTCGCAATTTATTAGCACCCACCATCTGGAGTTTGCAGTTTTCGAGAGATAAGGAAACGAAACTGATTATTAAAAAAAAAAAAAATTAAAAAAAAAAAATTAAAAAAAAAAAATTTAAAAAAAAAATTTAAAAAAAAAAAACTTCAGTTTTGACATTTATGGCAAACGATTGTCCAACACACACACACATGCAAGCACACGTGCCTACACACACACACACACACACACACACACACACACACACACACACACACACTCAGCTAGCGATACACAGCTGGCCGGCGGACACGAATTCTTCCTCGCGCAGAGTTGAGCGCGGCTAAGGACGCGCGGTGCGGCGCGGCGAGCTACGTGCGCCGCATGACGAGCAGCGTGCAGGCGGTGCGCGGCCTGGACTCCGCTTCATCCGCGCATAACTCGGCGTGCCGCGCGGCCGAAGTCAGCTGCGGTTAAGTCGCGCTGGCCGACGTGCGCTGCAGAAACCGGAAATTGATTGCATAACAAGTCATCGGAACGCCTCAAGGTTGAGTGCACGTGTGTGTGTGTGTGTGTGTGTGTGTGTGTGTGTGTGTGTGTGTGTGTGTGTGTGTGTGTGTGTGTGTGTGTGTGCAGCAAGTGTGAACGATTTACGCGATTAGTTTTTGCCCTCCCCTTCCTGAGCGACGCTGCGATAGCAGAAAAATGCGCGTCTGCCACAAATTCAAAGAGTTGAAATTTATTTGTTGTTGCTCGATAAGACAGCCGATATCGATGAATCTTCGATGTCAGTTGCAACAACTCAACTCCGTGTAACCGTGTGAGTGTATGTGTGTGTGTGCGTGTGTGTGTGTGTGTGTGTGTGTGTGTGTGTGTGTGTGTGTGTGTGTGTGTGTGTGTGTGTGTAGCAGTTCATTCGGCTCGAAAGTCGATTTGATTTGCGTGGTGGCTGCATTTTGCGGTTGTTACTGGTTTTCTGGCTGAGTAACTCGTCGCTGCAGCATGCGGCGCGCGGAAAACTTTGTTGCTTCTTTGGTTGAGCAACATTCGGCCCGCACTGCCTGCGTTAATCAGACGAACTTGAATTTGAATTTCAGTTTTGATTTATTACTGAAATTTATGGGATGAACACGCGAGTCTGAAGCTGACCCACACCGCATCGAGATCAACTGATATTCATGCGTTGTAATTGAAGAGAATGCACGCCGTGAAAGCCGGCGACTGGAGGCAGGACGAAGTTCAATTGTTTATTAAATGCAAATAAAATAGATGACGCTTGCTACAAAAATTATGCCACAACAACCAGTCAGTGTGATGGAAGTGGTTGCGATCTCACAGCTTGCGGGCAAGAAAAGAATTGAAAATGGAAGTGCAACGCACAACTAGCGACTCACAACTAGCAACTCAAACTAGCAACTCACAACTAGCAACTCACAACTAGCAACTCACAACTAGCAACTCGCAACTAGCAACTCACAACTAGCGACTCACAACTAGCAACTGACAACTAGCAACCCACAACTAGCAACCCACAACTAGCAACTCACAACTAGCAACTCACAACTAGCAACCCACAACTAGTAACTCAAACTAACTACTCACAACTAGCAACTGACAACTAGCGACTCACAACTAGCAACTCACAACTAGCAACTCACAACTAGCGACTCACAACTAGCAACCCAAAATTAGCAACTCAAACTAGCAACTCACAACTAGCAACTCACAACTAGCAGCTCACAACTAGCAACTCACAACTAGCAACTCACAACTAGTAACTAGCAACTAGCAACTCACAACTAGCAACTCAAACTAGCGACTCACAACTAGCAACTCAAACTGGCAACTCACAACTCACAACTAGCAACTGACAACTAGCAACTCACAACGAGCGATTCACAACTAGCAACTCACAAATATGATGATGATCGTAAAACTCACGCAACAGGTGCAACTAATTGTTGGATGCTCGTTGCACAATCTGCGGTTCGGTCATCCAACCAATAATTTAAAAAAATGGGCAAGAATTTCCCAGAGATAAATAAAAGCCAAATAAAATCGAACTTCACAGAACAAATGAAATTAAAGATCAGCTCAGGAATTAATTGGAAGGAAGAATAAAAATTCCAAATGCAAGTGAGACTAACAAGGAGAGGAAGTTCCTGGCTCGACCATGTGGTCGCACCAGCTCGACCATGAGATAATTTCAATGTACACTTTTCAATTCAATTCAATTCAACGTGGAAATGGGCGTGTCTCACTCCGAGTGCCTCACTCCGACTGGGAGTGTCTTTCGTTCAATTCCGCGCGTTTTTAGTAGCGAAGTGATTTGGGTGACTCGGGTGACTCGGATGACTCGGGTGTCTCACCTTATATTTCATGAAATCTCTCCACTCGGAAAGCTGAACACATAAATTCTTCTCGACGTTCTAAGCAAAACTTGCAAGCAAATAGTTTTCTGTTGTGCATTTGTAGCGAAATTGAGAAAAAAGGAAGCCGATCGCGTCGTTATTGTCTACTGTACTCGTGCGTCATTATAATCCTCCCATTTTTCATCATCTACACAACAAAGCGCCGTAATAGAAATCCCATCCCGTCGTGCATTCGATGGATTGATTCTTTTTTTTTTAATTTTTTTAATTTTTTTTTTTTTTTTTTTTTTTTTTAATGACAGCTGAAACCAAGCGAATACTCTTCGAGTAGCTTTCGACGCCGTCACTTAGGTCTGCAATTGTAAAGAAGGGAAGTGATTAATTGCATTCCATGTGATGCGCTTGCATTTTTTGTAATATAGTAAAAAAATAAATCGACAGACAGAAATCCTTTCAATTCGCTCAAATCACCGCCGGCAACGACAGACTTAACACACGAACTAGTCAAGTAGCTTCAATAAATTATTTCACCTTCGAAATTCCTATTTCATTGTTGATTTTAATACTCGTGTCTTCACTTTGAGGCAAAATTCGTCGTTAGAGTTGTTAAATTGTTGAAAATGCTTAATAAATGTTTTTCCCTCTTCCTTCGCTCTTCTCGTTCTCTCTTCTCGTTCTCTCTTCTTTTTCCCTCTTCTTTTTCCCTCTTCTCTCTTCGCTCTTCTCTCTTCTCCTTCTCTCTTCGCTCTTCTCTCCGAGCCTTTCGTTTTCTATTGCATTTGAGCCCGCAAAACCAAGCAGATAAATTAAATTTAACTTTATCCAAACAGACGTCGGCCGGTGACAACATGCTGCTCACTTTACGTCGCCCTGCTTGCCGGAATAATTGATTTATAGCCGCGTCGGCTGCTTTAATTACACATTTAAATGTCAGTGCGCGGCACCGAAACTGACCGCCGCACCAAGCCGATCCTTCGATCCGATGGGCTGCTTGGGTGCATCGAATCGTCGCTGGCAAATGGAAAATTATTGCGATTGCTATCGTGTAGCAATCGAGATCGGAATGATGGCAGGCGAGGCTCGGAAGGGCAGGCGGCAGGCGAGGCTGGGCGAGGCTGGACGGGCAGACGGCAGGCGAGGCTGGACGAGGCTGGACCGGGCAGACGGCAGGCGAGGCTGGACGGGCAGACGGCAGGCGAGGCTGGGCGAGGCTGGACCGGGCAGACGGCAGGCGAGGCTGGACGGGCTGACGGCAGCAACCTGCATACGAGTCTCGTGCGAATATCAAGGGCTTGCGAAGACAATAAATAAATAAATGCTGGGATGCTCGCTGGATCGGGCCGCGGCTAGACATGTTATTATGTATGTCGGCGGTGGATGTTATTACTGGTCGGCAGTAACCACTGCTGCAGCTGCCCTTCGCCTCTTCTGCTGCCCTGCGATGCTTGCAAGTCGCCCTCCTCTGCCGTGTGTTGCTCGCTCGCTCGCTGCCTTGTTTCTGCCTATTTTTTTTTTTTTTTTTTTTGTTTTGTTGCTTGTAATTTGCCGCGGCTTACAAGCTCTCGGCAGCTGCTGCAGACATCAGTTCGCGGAGAAAACAGTAGTGAGAGCGACGAGTGCGCTTCGATTGCTCTGGCTGCACGTTTGCTGGCAACCGCCGCCGCCTGCAAATTAATCAAGCAGCAGCGGCAAACGTAGCGAGCAGGGAAATAAATTTGAAGCGCTTTCATTGCGTCGACGAAACAATTTTTTTTTTTTTTAATTTTTTTTTTTTTTTATTTTTTTTTTTTAATTTTTTTTTTTTTAATTTTTTTTTTATTTTTTTTTTTTTGTACTTTTGTCAATCTTATCCGCAATATCATTGTCCATATCAGTGTTCAATAAAACTGATCGATGTTCTTATCAACGAAACTTTAAATATTCTGAGCCAACTCGTCATCGCTGCTGATTTTCCCGCTGGGTGGCCGTTGAATTGTGAATTGGAAGCCACGGAATTGTGAATAACGTCGTGTTTGCGAATAATTGTGAATGAAATTAATCATTTGCAGCTCTCCAGCTTCTCACGCACCGACAGAGAAGCCGGCGTCGCTGCGTCACTCGTCGTGCTGCTGCACGGAGTTTTTTTTTAATCGAATTTATTGCTTAACGGTTTAAATTAACTGTTGTTTTTCTAAACTTCTACGCGTTGAGCGTGCAAATCTTAACCGAATTTGAAAGGAATTTGTGAAACTCAGAAAACTTCGCCGCTCCTCGAGCGACAGGAAGACAAACTTCAACTCAAATTGGATTACATTTACCAGCGAAGGCATTTTAATGGACTCGCAGCACGGCGATTCGCAGCCACGGGGACGCAGCGCACCATCGAACGTCCTTGGCCAGCGCTACCCTGCACTACTTTCGAGGCTTCGATCGCAGCAGCAGCAGCAGCAGCAGCACACTCAATAATAATTGCAACGCGCAATAATTGCCGCTGCCGCTGTCGCTGCCGCTGCCGCTGACGAGTACTGAGCAATTCTGGCGGCGAGAGCGAGCAGCGAAACGGGTGGCGAGAGCGAGCAGCGAAACGGGTGGCGAGAGCGAGCAGCAAAACGGGTGGCGAGAGCGAGCAGCAAAACGGGTGGCGAGAACGAGCAGCGAAACGGGCGGCGAGAGCGAGCAGCGAAACGGGCGGCGAGAGCGAGCAGCAAAACGGGTGGCGGCGCAACAACAACAACAAGAACAGCAAAAGCAATAACAGCCTCAGCGTTCGTTGAACCTCCGCAGCGAGCGATTGTTGCGCTGCCGCTGCTGGTGCTGCTGGTGCTGCCGCTGCTGCGTCTGCGTCGCAATCTCAATCATTGAGGCAGCATAAAATTGCCACCACACATTCTTGTTAGTGGTGCTTATTATTGATGTTGTAGTTGTTGTCGTTGTTGTTGTCGTCGTCGTTTTACGCGTCACTATCATCGCCGTGCCGCGAAAGTCGAGCGCAGAAATCAGTGGAATTCTCGCTTCTCCTTGTCTTCGATTTGATTGCCACTTTTGAGCGCCGCTTCTTCCCTCCAACTATTTATTAACATCATTATTATTTTTTACGAGCACCAGCAGCAGCAGCAGCAGCTGTTGTTGTTGTTGCTGTTGCTAACCTTGCTTCAGCGCAGACGTGTTAAACTTCTGCGATGCCCTCGCCTCTCGTCGTGGCTCTCGTTGCGGTGCTGCGTGGCTTGCAATTGTTCACTCGGAGCGGAGGAAGTTGTGTCCTCGCAGTCTCTGCGCTTCGCACGAATTTAAATATATAAAATTTGAGCAAAATTGAGCAAAATTATTCAGCGGACGCGAAGCAAATATTAAATCCTGAGAAGAAGAAGAAGAAGAATGAAAGAAGTGGGTGGTGGGGGGGGGGGGAAACGAATTTCAAGCATAAAAACTTAAGAAGCAAAAATTTTTTCTTGCTCTTCAAGATTTCTTTCAAGCCTCTCAGAATTTTCAGCAAGCAAAAGACTTAAGAAACAAGCTGCCTCTCTCTTCTTTTTTCTCTCAAAACGCTCACGTTTTTGAAACGGAAAAATTCCTTCATACATTTTTACTTTGCTCTCATTTTTTGCTTTCGCTCTCATTTTTTGCTTTCGCTCTTCGGAACTCACCACACAAAAAAAGACTTAAGCGGCAAACTTTCTTCTTTTCGAGTTGAATGCACGAATATTTGAGCGAAAAAGTGGAGAAATTCGTACAGAATTTTATTTATTCTGCGGTGTTGTAATTTTCATAAAATTGTTCAACTCTTCCAGTCTCTCTCCCTCTCTCTCTCTCTCTCTCTCTCCTCACTTTCCTTTATTCTCACGAAAATAAAAGACTTAAGAAGGAAAAAGCATTCGAATTGTAAAAGAATTAGAAAAGAAAAATTAATTAATTTATTAAATTTTTGATGAATTAACTTAATTTCAATTAACTTTTTAATTAACTTAAATTTTTGGCAATTCTTTTCAGATGCGATTGCTTGCCACCAATTCAACGCGCAGCCGCCGCCGCTGCAGCAGCAGCAAAGCAACGGCGACATCAGGCGCTCACCTCGCGTCGGCGTCGGTGTCGGCGTCGGCGTCGGCGTCGGTGTCGGTGTCGGCGTCCGTGTCGGTGTCGGCGTCGGCCTTCTGCGTCGCTCTCCTGCTGCTGCTGCCCGCTCCCTCGGGCGCGCGCATGGCCTTCGAGAAGCTCACCGACTACGACTTCGCCGGCACCACCTACTACAGCGTGAAGAACCTCTCGCTGTACGAATGCCAGGGCTGGTGTCGCGAGGAGGCGGACTGCCAGGCGGCCGCCTTCAGCTTCGTGGTGAACCCGCTGTCGCCGGCGCAGGAGACCCACTGCCAGCTGCAGAACGACTCGTCGGCGCACAACCCGTCCGCGGCGCCCCAGCGCTCCGCCAACCTCTACTACATGGTGAAGCTGCAGCTGCGCAGCGAGAACGTCTGCCACCGGCCGTGGGCGTTCGAGCGCGTGCCCAACAAGGTGATCCGCGGCCTCGACAACCTCATCATCTACACGAGCACCAAGGAGGCGTGTCTGGCCGCCTGCCTCAACGAGAAGCGCTTCGTGTGCCGCTCCGCCGAGTACGACTACAACAACATGAAGTGCGTGCTGAGCGACGCGGATCGGCGCAGCGCCGCCCAGCTGGTGCAGCTCGTCGACGTCCAGGGCACCGACTACTTCGAGAATTTGTGCCTGAAGCCGGCGCAGGCGTGCAAGGCGACGCGCGCGTTCGCGAACGCGCGCATGGGCGTCTCGGACGAGAAGGTGGCGCAGTACGTCGGCCTCCACTACTACACCGACAAGGAGCTGCAGGTGTCGTCGGAGGCGGCGTGCCGTCTCGCCTGCGAGATCGAGACCGAGTTCCTGTGCCGCTCCTTCCTCTACCTCGGGCAGCCGCAGGGCGCGCAATACAACTGCCGCCTGTACCACCTGGACCACAAGACGCTGCCCGACGGCCCCTCCACCTACCTGAACCACGAGCGGCCGCTCATCGACCACGGCGAGCCCATCGGCCAGTACTTCGAGAACCAGTGCGAGAAGGCGCTGGCGTCGCTGGCCGCGTCGCCCGGCGCGCTCGACAAGCTGGACACGCTGCCGCTCAGCCTGGACACCGCCGTCGAGCCCACGCTCAGCAACGTGACGCGCAACGGCGTCAACTGCGACAAGACCGGCACGTGCTACGATGGTGAGTATCGAACTCACGCGCAACTCACGCGTGACTCACGCGCAACTCACGCCCAACTCACGCGCAACTCACGCGTGACTCACGCGCAACTCACGCGTGACTCACGTGTAACTCACGCGTGACTCACGTGTAACTCACGCGTGACTCACGTGTAACTCACGCGTGTCACGCGCAACTCACGCGTAACTCACGCGTGTCACGCGAAAGTCACGCCTAACTCACGCGTAACTCACGCGCAACTCATGCCTGACTCACGTGTAACTCACGCCCAACTCACGCGTGTCACGCGCAATTCACGCGTAACTCACGCCCAACTCACGCGTAATTCACGCATATCACGCGCAACTCACGCGCAACTCACGCCCAACTCACGCCCAACTCACGCGTAACTCACGCGTATCACGCGCAACTCACGCCTAACTCACGCGCAACTCACGCGTGACTCACGCGTAACTCACGCGCAACTCACGCGTGTCACGTGTAACTCACGCCTAACTCACGCGTGACTTAGGCGCAACTCACGCGTGTCACACGTAACTCACGCGCAACTCACGCGTGACTCACGCGTAACTCACGTGTAACTCACGCCCAACTCACGCCTAACTCACGCGCAAGTCACGCGCAACTCACGCGTGACTCACGCTTAACTCACGCCCAACTCACGCGTAACTCACGCGTAATTCACGCGTATCACGCGCAACTCACGCCTAACTCACGCGCAACTCACGCCTAACTCACGTCTACTTCCTAGTCTCCGTGCACTGCAAGGACACCCGCATCGCGGTCCAGGTGCGCACCAACAAACCCTTCAACGGCCGCATCTACGCGCTCGGCCGCTCCGAGACCTGCAACATCGACGTCGTCAACTCGGACGCCTTCCGTCTCGACCTCACGATGACGGGGCAGGACTGCAATACGCAGAGTGTGGTGAGTGTGTTGCGAGATCTCTGAATTGATTAGGTGGCGATTTTGAAACGCGTCCTTTCTCCCCCCACCGCCCCCCCGGCCACGCGAACCCACCAGACCGGCGTCTACTCGAACACCGTCGTGCTGCAGCACCACAGCGTCGTGATGACGAAGGCCGACAAGATCTACAAGGTGAAGTGCACGTACGACATGAGCTCGAAGAACATCACGTTCGACATGATGCCGATCCGCGACCCCGAGATGATACACATCAACTCCTCGCCCGAGGCGCCGCCGCCAAGGATTCGCATCCTGGACACGCGTCAGCGCGAGGTCGAGACTGTGCGCATCGGCGATCGTCTGAACTTCCGCATCGAGATACCCGAAGACAGTGAGTAACTCTCTCTCTCTCCCTCTCTCTCTCTCTCCTCTCGCTCTCTCTCTCGTCATTTGATTGCTATTAACATTCCTCCCTCTCTCTCTCTCTCGTCATTTAACCGCTATTAACATTCCTCCCTCCCTCTCTCATTCTTTCGTCATTTAACCGCTATTAACATTCCTCGCTCTCCCTCCCTCTCTCACGCTCTCTCGTCATTTAACCGCTATTAACTTCCTCCCTCTCTCGCTCTCTCGTCATTTAACCGCTATTAACATTCCTCCCTCTCTCGCTCTCTCGTCATTTAATTGCTATTAACATTCCTCGCTCTCTGTCTCTCCCTCTCGTCATTTAACCGCTATTAACATTCCTCCCTCTCTCCCTCTCTCGTCATTTAATTGCTTTTAACATTTCTCCCTCCCTCTCTCGCTCTCTCGTCATTTAACCGCTATTAACATTCCTCCCTCTCTCGTTCTCTCTTTTCCTACAGCTCCGTACGGCATCTTCGCACGCTCTTGCGTCGCCATGGCGAAGGACGCCCGCACCAGCTTCAACATCATCGACGACGACGGCTGCCCCATCGACCCCACCATCTTCCCCGGCTTCACCGCCGACGGCAACGCCCTCCAGTCGACCTACGAGGCCTTCCGCTTCACCGAGAGCTACGGCGTGATCTTCCAGTGCAACGTGAAGTACTGCTTGGGTCCGTGCGAGCCGGCGGTGTGCGAGTGGCAGATGGAGTCCTTCGAGTCGCTGGGCAGGAGACGTCGTCGTCGTCGCTCCGTCGAGAGGTAAGTGAGAGAGAGCACAGCTATCGATGTGGAGTGGCACAGCTATCGATGTGGAGCGGCACAGCTATCGATTAATCGATTAATTGCTGTTAATCGAAAGACACTTCGACGAATTGTTGCCAAAAACTAATTGAATAGAAATATTTTCAAGCTGCCTCACACTCCCTCTCTTCTTCTCTTTCTTCCTCCACTTCTTCTACTTCTTCTTCTTGTAATTTAGCAATGAAACGAAGGAAGCCGACGAGGACATGAACATCTCGCAGGAGATTCTCGTGTTGGACTTCGGCGATGAGAAGCGCGAATTCTTCAAGGCGGATCCGAGCACCGATTTCGCCAAAGGTAGGGGAAAAAAAAGGCTTTTGCTGAGTTTATTCTGGCTCGCGCGCTCGATTCTAATGTCGCTCCTCGTGTCCCGTCCACAGACAAGACCGTCACCATCATCGAACCCTGTCCGACGAAGACGTCCGTGCTGGCGCTCGCCGTCACCTGCGCGCTGATGATTCTGCTCTACATCTCGACGCTCTTCTGCTACTACATGAAGAAGTGGATGCAGCCGCACAAAATCGTAGCATAAGCCAACCCCGCGTCTCGTGTAATTTTACATTTTAATCGCACTTTCATTCGTATTCGCTCGTAATTGAAGCAACAGAAAGATGTGAGATGATGATGTTGCTGTTGCTTCTTCGACTGCTACTGCTATTTCACTCCTTTAGTACGGGACTTTACTACTTCTGCGAAGAGAGCGTAGATTTGTAAGTTAAAGAATTACACACACACACACACACACACACACCAGTGAGAAAACACATCCAACACCTACGGCGAGAAGCGTTCGGCGAGAGTGGAGGGTGACGCACGCAGAAACGAAGAGACGAAATACAGTTGAGGGACTTCGAGTGTCCCGTTTTGCTGCTGCTTTACTTCGGGAGGTTGGCGAGCTTCAAAATCGGCTTCGAAATCGGCTTCGAAATCGGCTTCGAAATCGGCTTCAAAATCGGCTTCAAAATCGCCTTCAAAATCGCCTTCAAAATCGGCTTCAAAATCGCCTTCAAAATCGGTTTCAAAATCGGCTTCAAAATCGGCTTCGAAATCGGCTTCAAAATCGGCTTCGAAATCGGCTTCAAAATCGGCTTCAAAATCGGCTTCAAAATCGGCTTCGAAATCGGCTTCGAAATCGGCTTCAAAATCGACTTCTTTTTCCCCGCAAAACTTCGAAAATATCGTCCGCGGAGCTCTTCAAGTTCTTGCAAGTTCCTGCGAAAATGCGGTGAAATGCACTGAAAGTTTCGAAAAGATTTCAAATTTCGCATTTAGAAAAAAAATGTTTCAAACAAAAGATTCGAAATATTTGCCGAGGCTTCCAAACGTGGCTTCCAGAAGATTTTAAAAAGCCTCACAGTTCACTCAAATCGCAGGAAACCTCGATATTTAAAATAAAAAGTAATTCAATCGATTTCGAACGTTAAAATAAAAGCAAATAAAAGAGTTTTTTTGCCGAAAGAACTTCGGAAATTTGAAAGCGTTCACCGCCTCCCGCCCGCAAAGCAGCGCTCAACCGCACGAACGCATTTTTATTGCAATAATTTAGCAGTCTAGTTAAGTCGACGTAAGCATTTCTAATATTAACAGCATATTTAATTAATTATAATGAAAACTAAAAAGTAGTTGAAGAAGCGAAGAATCGAAGCAGCGAAGCAGCGAAGCAGCGAAGAAGCGAAGAAGCGAAGCAGCGAAGAAGCGAAGCAGCGATGAATTGCAATCTGCGAGTCTCGCAGTTTTCGCAAAAGAATTTCGAAGCTTTCGAAGCTCAACGAGTAGCGGAATTTAATGAACCGCACTCGTCGCCTTCACTTCGCTTCATTCGATTAAATTTCTCGATTAATTAATTATCGAGCCTTTGATAACGAATTTTATTTATATTAAAACGAAGGAGCAAAATATAAAACAAACTTATTAATTTGCTGCATTTAATGTACTCGGCGCACTTTCTATGAAGTTCCAAATACTCATGAAATTCCGTAAGAAATTTGAAATTTCTCACTTGAGAAGACTTGAGAAAATTCAGCTTTTTAAGTTTTGTAGAAATCAGCGAATCACACGAAAAAGCATTCCCGGAACTTGTGTAGAGACTGCGCCGAAATTTATTCACTTATTTCTCTATTTAATATCGTATTTATTTATTTGTATTTCTTAATAAACATCGACGTTTTAATCAAGTATTTTTAGTGAACTTTTGTTCTTACTGACCGACCCGCTCACGAAATCAAGCGGAATCAAGCGAAATCAAAAGCAAAATCAAGCGCAATCAAAAGCAAAATCAAGCGCAATCAAAAGCAAAATCAAGCGAAATCAAAAGCAAAATCAAGCGAAATCAAAAGCAAAATCAAGCGCAATCAAGCAAAATCAAGCGGAATCAAGCGCAATCAAGCGGAATCAAGAGTCGAAAACGCAAATCAAATAGCGAAATGGAAATTCAAATTTGCGAATTCGAAAATGTAATTGAAAAAATTCACTTTAAGATTCACAATCAAGAAAGCAACGAAACGCCGAAGCTTAATTCGTTTTTAAGCTTAAATTCTCACACACACACCCAAACTTGAACTGATTTTAATTTTGTATATAATAAGCGTAACTTTTTGTCATTAGATGAAATAAGAGCTGGGAAAGCTTGCAACTTATTGAGACGAACTAACGTGAGTTCATTAGAGACGAGAGAATATTAATAAAATCATATGCAACACGACTAACTGTAGTTTTACTGAAGCGCTGGCAGTCGGAGAGGATGGATTGGCTTCTTCTTCTGCTCTACTCGCTTTCTTCTCTTCTTGTGCTTCCTTGTGCTCAGTTTTCTTCATTGTGCTCTTGCAATCTTGTTCTCAGTGTGCTTCCTTGTGCTCAGTTTTCTTCTTTGTGTTCTGTGTGCTTCCTTGTTCTCTGTGTGCTTCCTTGTTCTCAGTGTGCTTCCTTGTTCTCTGTCTGTGTGCTTCCTTGTTCTCTTGCAATCTCGTTCTCCTGCTTTATTAGCTCTCCGGTTCAAAGACAACGGTTGTCTTTGCTCCCGTTTCTGTGCTTCCCTGCTGTTCTCATTTGCTCTTGCAAAAATACCTTCAGCCTCGACTAACAAAATCAACTTCATTACATCAGATTTTACTCCGCGCATTTCGCAGAACTCATTTGAAAACCATCGAAGAGGCAGGAGGAGAGCAAATGCATTTGTTTAAAATATTTATTTTTAATAACTTTTTATTTCAACTACAAACAACAACACATACAAAGT
Source organism: Sicus ferrugineus (assembly GCA_922984085.1). Classification (NCBI taxonomy): domain Eukaryota; kingdom Metazoa; phylum Arthropoda; class Insecta; order Diptera; family Conopidae; genus Sicus; species Sicus ferrugineus. The sequence goes on along the minus strand of OV277351.1, from coordinate 12,917,242 downwards.
AAGTTTCCTGACTAAATATGTATGCAAGGATTTACGAACACAGGCAGAGCAGACACACCACCACCACTGCCATGATGATTAATACATTCATTTTATTATTATTTTTCCACTAATACTACGCATTTTGTATTTTTAGAATACAACACTAAATGAGTTCTGTACTCGTTGACAAGAATCGCTGGCATCTTTTTGTTTTTAATCAATTAATATTCTAATTTAACTTTTTAAAGGCAATTCCACGTATTTAGTTTTCCCAAGTTAAGTGATTCGGTTGTGAAGTTTTGACATTGCGAAATATTTTGATTTTTCTTAACGCTTCGAAGCTGTTAAATTTACAGCGGAGGGAATTTTTAATTGAGAGATTAACGCTGGTTGTCTGTTGAGTATGTAATCAACTCTGGTGCAATTTGTACAAACATACAAACATATTTAAATTTGTACTCGAAAAGCTAGTGAGAGAGAAGTCAACGGAGAGAGAGAGAGAACAAAATGCTGTTTTTTCCTTTCAATCGAAAGGCTCTTCAAATTTTTCGCTACAATTATGCATTAATTTTGATTTTTTTATTATCATTTTAAATTTTTGAAAAAATTAAATCAGTGATGAATGTGAATTTTGTATTTACAAGATTTAGTTGAATCTCGCTTCAAAACATAAAATTTTATCTTCTATTAAAATTTCTACAATCGGTTTTCTGCCGAATTTTTAAAGCCAGTGAATTCATTTGTTATTTTTTTTTTATTATTTCCAAGTTTTGCAGTTTTGTTTAAATAATTAATTTTTTTCTTTCAACCACACAAAAAAACAAATATAATTTTGATTATTTTTAAGAAATCAAATGGGATTACTTTCGAATACTGTGTGTGTAATTTGTTTAATTCTAGTTCACATTATTCAAATTTAATTAAAAGCTAATCGAGCCTTAATTCTGATTATTATTTTTCAAATTTTCATGTGAAGCAACAGCAACTTCGATTCAATTACGCAGCAATAATTGCAATGAAATATCTAATTTGCGGAAATCTAAATTTCCCGTTACCAAAAACCGAAACCATTTTGTTTTTTCTAGCCCCACGTGATGGCAGAATATTTGTTTTTGTTAGCTCATGCAGATGTTTAGCTTCTTCTTTCCTTCTGCGAGTTTCTTTTTTGATTGCTAAACATTCTGCGCTTCGTTTTATTATTCTGGTTCATCTAGTTTTTCTTTTTATAGTTTTTCTATAGTTTTCTCTGCGCTATTTGTACAAATTTCATTTAATTTTCATTATTTATCAATTTGTTCCCTTCGTTGTTGTGTTTGTTTGTCTTTTGTCAGCTTCTAGCTTTTCTTTAGTCCTGCTTCTGGTTTTTACTTCTTTTCATTATTTTTTTACTTGCTTGCTTCTACTCGAGTGGAGATTTTTATTTTATTCGGCCCCCCCCAAAAAAAAAGGCCAAAATGCTAGAAAATCTAAAATTCTTTTAATTAATTCATATTTAATTTTATTTAAAGAATTTCTGAATTTACTCAGTAACGAAAAAGCACCAAAAAAATAAGAGTTGGAAGTTTTACTCAGTTTTCATTTCGTTCTAAAAAAAATATAGAAAATTTAATAAGTTGAGAAGCGACCTACTTTTGTTGAGATCGAGACGCGCTTCTCTAGTTTATAGAATCTCTCATTCAGTTAGTTATTTTTTCCCATTACTATTCATTACTCATGATTACACCGACTAAGAAATTATTAGAAACTCAGTAATTAATATAATTTTCCGCTTCCTACACGTTTTTCAGGCACTTGAGTTCAAGTTCAATACGATTTTATTAATCAATTAAAATAAATATTTCCTCTTATAAACTTTTATACTTTGTTTGGTTTTTCTCACTACTTCTAAAATGTCCTCTTTAAAATACTTTAATTTCAGATTATTTACCAACATTTCTTTCACAATATTTAATTTTATTGCGTTTGTTTATGTAAATAGTGAATATTATAAAATAACTTATTTATTGATTAACTTAGATGATGTGGTTGTCAATTCATTTATTTATTAAATGCTGGCATTTGCATTTCTTTTGTTTCTTTGTTTCTTTACTCGCGTGAAATTTATGTAATTCTTTATTTGCTATTTAATCATCTGTACTTTTCATGTGATTATTTATGAATTTGCGTTTATTTAGTTATTCAGTTTTAATTTTGTACTTGCTTTTATTTACTTCTTTTGTATTTTAGCATCTTCACTTATTTTTTATCGGAATGTTTATTTAGTTTAGTGCGTTCTTGCATTTTTTCTAACAAAAGCTCGTCACCGTAAAATGAACAAAACCGAGAACAACTCAAAATTACTCTAAATCGATACATTTTGTACAACGAAATTTATTATCCTACTATTTGAATACAAACGTTAAGTTTACGACTAAAATTAGGTATAAATTGTATGTTTTGGTAGCTTCTAAACACGATGAGCACTAAAATTAACGTAGCAATGAAGTAAGCCATGCGTGGAACGAAGGACAGAAAATATTTACACATTTTTAACAGATGGCAGTTGCACCTGAAGCTTAATATAACCCTGTGCATCCCAGTCACCAGACAACTCTGTGATGCATTTAGAGAGGCGGCCGGTAAAGAAATTCAACGTAAGAAAATGCGTACCAGTGGAAAAATGAACTAAATCAAGACTCTCGAGTAAATCAAAGAAGTTAAGGCTTCTGCATCAGAGCAAAAATGATCTAGAAATATATAATTTGATCTATATAAAGAGAGAATGATATCAACTTGTTTCAGCAATAAGGCACCGCCTTATTTCACACGATTCTACTTAGTTTAAAAAGCTAAATTAAAGCATTTGCAGCTTAGAATGAACGACTTGAATCCAACGACGTCTTGCACTAAATGACGTTGATGTACTAAATGTCGCTCCTACTCCTCCTCCGATTAACTGGCATTCGTAAACAGTGAGTTGCCACTGCCAGTTGCTGCCACAGCTTTTGCATCATGCAACGCCGCGGTTTGTTCGGTGGTCTCTTCCGCAGCACCATCAGCAGCAGCAGCAGGTTTCTCTGCATAACGACAAGTGGGGGAATTACATTTACAGCTGAAGTAGCGACTTTTAACTAACCAGAACTTTTCACCATAATCAAAACTGCAAAGGAGAAACACGTTGCTGTATAAATAAAATAACTAAAACGATCGATGGTTCCTACCCCCCCCCCCCCACCCAACTCCACTCACCATAATTCTTCGCCTGCAGCAATATCGCGACAAGCGAAGAAGGAAATCTTCGGAAATCGATAGTCCTGATGATCGAAGAACACGCGCACCGGCACCATATTCGGCTCACAGGCATGATTGAAGAAACGACTCACGTTGCCATAATAGTTCGCATCGATGCAATGATCGTGACCGAGATCGAAGAAATAACTGTCATCGGTCCGTCGATCAGCCTCGAAGTCCGTGAGTATCTCGCCCGTATATTCGGCGACAAAGCTGCCCTTGGGCACGTGCACCAGAGGACGTACACCCCAACCCTTGAGAGCCTCGTCGCATTCAGCTATCTGCAGAGGTAGCCGCACCCCATTCTGCACGATGCGATTTTTACAAGAGAGCTGACGGTGAAGACAAGGAGGAGAAGAGACACATGAAACTCCGAAGCAAAGTGACGACAGCTGGGACAGTCTAGGCTAGTCTTACCTTATTGCAACCGCAGACATCATTGCATTCGAAGAGTACCGCTGGATCGTCGTAATTGAAGTCGGCATTCAAACGCCCTTCAGCGGTGTACCAGCTTTTGACGGAAGCACCCGTACACTGACACTGATCCGAGCTGCAGCTGAATGTTCGAAAAAAAAAGAAAGACAAAAATTAATGACTGAATCAGATTGAGACGCGCGTTCGAGTTAACTGATTTCTCATACCCATCCATGCAGGAACAGATGCGCATCTGCGAGACACGGTAATCGATCTGCACCGAATTTTGCAGTATAATCACTTTAGTGATGTACTTGAAATCGGGTAACATTATTTCATCGCATTCATTGCGGGCGGCGGCATCCGTAGCTCCTGCCGCAGTGGCAGCGGCAATACGACTCGCCGATGCGGCCATGATCGCCTCATTGCGTACCGCTTGAATGGGGCGAATCTCGCGACCATTGGAAATGTCGTTGGACACAATGCGACTGCGTAGCCCGGTCGGACCGAAGGCGCGCATCTGCATATTGAAGCCCACGGTGCGAGCGCACTGCGAGTCCTCATTCGGTATGCAATCGTAAGGCAATTCGTCGGCTTTGTTCTTGATCATCAGGTCGGCGCCGTGCGCAATGAGAGCGAGACAGAGGCGTGTCACGGAATGACGGCAAGCGATGTGTCTGAGAGGAAGAGAGCAAGAGAAGCCCACCCTGATCAGCACCCTGCGAGATGCAATCGAATCACAGCTGAAGCTTACAGTGGTGTGTCTCCCTCCACGTTTTGCACGTTACAGTCGGTGCCCGCCTGCAGCAGCACGGTGATCGTTTCCAAGCCATCGTTGTGCAGCGTGGCCCAGTGCAACACGGTGTTGTTGTCGTTGTCGCAGATATTAGCATCAGCACCGTGGCTTAGCAGCAAACTGCAAATATTCATTTAAATATGCTAAATTCTCAAGTAGTTTTTTTACCAAATCTTTTTTATTCGAGAACTGAGTCGATCGGAAAGCCGAATCGACTGATAATTCGATTAATAGTCGATCGGTAGATCACTGACAAACTGATTTGTGGAGTTCTCGTGCTTTTATGTTCAATCTATTAATCAAATCATCGACAACTATCGATTAATAAAGTTATCGATCATTACTGTTAATCGAGTGAGCGACAATTTTCGAACAGTCGAACCATCGATCACTTTCGATTAATCGACCTCCGTTTAAGCAATCGAAAAATCGAATATCACAATACATTCAAAATCAAAGCAAATAAATTGATAAACCTTTTAATCAAGTTATCGATCACTACTTTCAATCGAAAGTCGGTTGCCCGCACTGTCCCCATTATTGAAAATCTCAAAACCCATTATTCAAAATCTCATTTCATCTGCACCAACCTCACAATTTCCGTGTGTCCCAACTCGGCAGCCCACACCATAGCCGTCCACCCGCCATCATCCTGAGCGTTAATAAAACTTGAGAAGCTCGATATATTCTTGCACGCTCTATAACTTTCCATAATCAGTTGTGTGGCTTCCAGATTCCCCAATTTGGCGGCGATATGCAGGCACGTTTTGCCATCTGGACCCTGAGGGCGGAAAATAAGATCGACTGATTGACTGCCAAGGTTCTTCAATTTTTTGCAGAATATATCAAACCTTGATGGCTAAATCCGCACCGCACTGTATGAAGAGGTTGAGTATTTCGCATCGATCACCCATCACGGAGCACATGGCCGCGGTGCGTAGTTCCCGATCCATGGCGTCGATTATCTCGTGACCAACCGCTTTGCAGAGTAATAGATAAGCCATCTGCAAGGTACCGGAATGACCAACGAGATGTAGGCAGGTGCCACCGAGGAACTCACGCATGCGCGTTGTCACATCGTAGCCTGAGGCTGAAAAACGCAAATTTATATAGAGAAATTTGTGGAGGGCGGAGACATTTCGGACGATGAAATAAGAAATTTTTTGAAATTTTACCTAATTTTAGGATGATTATTTTGAATGCGTTTTCACTTGTGGGACAAAAACTATCGCGTTTGTATGAGAGTTGCCAGACTCACTCAAACCAATCATGGGTGGGATTGGTGCCACAAAATTTATAGTAAAAATTTATACACATGCACAACATTTCATGGTTTTTCCTAACATAGTTCTTGGTACGCCCACTTCTTGCCCCTTGAGGAACAATATATAGGCAAAATTGGGGAGCAAAAAAAAAAATTCAAAAAAAAAAATTAAAAAAAAAAATTTAAAAAAAAATAAATAAAAAATTTTTTAAATCCCAAAACCAATTCTGAGTGCGCACACAGGCTAAGGAAAAAGTCGTACCAATATCAAGACTCTACGACATACGACTCCCAGATGTGAAGATATTAAAATTTCATTTGTACGGAATATGCCACGCCCTTCTGACCGGTCCCACCCACATTCTGTGATAAAATTTCTAGTGGACATCCATGCATATCCACGTAATTTTATAGTAGTTCTTAACACGGTTTTCGAGACTCGAAACGTTTAAAATTCTTGTCATGCTCATTTCGATCTCTTAGGGGCGGAATATCTGGGGCGGAATATCTGTGGCGGAATATCTGGGGCGGAATGGGGAAGCAGTCGTGCCAAATATCCACACTATACGACATACGGTTCCCCAGAGATGCGAGGCTTTTAAAATTTCGTTTATATGATAGAATCAAGTTCGAGATATTGCATTTTGTGTTACCTAAAATTTCGGCCACTCGCTCGAGATCGTCATTCTTGACAGCGTAGTACATGTCACGCGTGGAGAATTCGGGAGAGCCACGCGATGCAAGCTGACACCCTCGGGCGCCCGTTACCACATTCATTACGGACTCGGGTATCAGCTGCTCGAGTTGTATGCATTGCGATGAAGTCGTCAGTTGCAGAGGCCTTTTGTGATTCGCTACGTTTGCTGTGATGGAGGATCGGTTGTGAGGCGAGCTGGAGGAGGCTGTCGAGTGGTCACGCGTGCCGATGGCCGAGTTCACAGGCAGTTGATTGCTTAACAGAGGCAAGGAGGCCAATTTGGCGGGTTTGCTGCAAGTAAAGTAAGAATTTTACAAATAGATTTTTCGTATATCTCGCAGTTACTTACATTTTAGCTTTTTGACTAGGAAGAAAAACGGGCAACGACTGGCATTTCATGGTAACCGTTGAGGTGCGCTCGGGCGTGTCGATGCCGCAGTGAGGACACTTCAGGACGAGGGCAGGACTCGTGTAGTTGGCGGTTGGCTGCAGCGGATCGTAAGGACTGCTGAGTATGAATTTCTGTGCACATTCGGGATGGAAGAAATGCTGCTGCTTGCAGAGAACAAATTTTCCCTGGTGTGGTGGGCGGGAAGAAATATAAGAAATATAAAAAATATAAAAAATTGCAAAAATATGTACACGCGAGCGAAATACAAAATAGAGATGTATAATAAATTATCGATTACTCTTCTTCAATAATTCGATTATTAATATAATTTTCCATTATTAATTTAAAATCACGTTTAATGGGTTAAGAAAACCCGTTGGCAGTACAAACCTGCGTGCAAAAAATGCCACAGCCGGCGCAGCAGTTGTGCGCACGCAATCGCTTCTTATGATCGTCGCAGAGTATCATGTAGCCGATTCGCTGACTGGGACGCAGCAGATTGAGTACCTCGTCGGAGAGCTGATTGCAGCAGCCCACCTTCTGCTCCTCAATGTTGTCGATGGCGCAGCAGAACGACGTTTCCGGCGTGTTGCGCGTATAATATTGCGAGAGTTTCTGGCACAAACAAATCAGCTGCTTCGTCGGTTCCTCCCGCCGCTGCAGGGTAGCGTCATTGACACTCAACGCCTTACTGGCTGCGGCTGCATTCAAAACATCCGCATTTAAAGCCTGCAGAGCGGAGGGTTCGATTTCCATCGGCATCTGCGTTGTGTTGCGCTCTTTCGGCTGCTTCGAACTTCGCGGTTTTCGCGTAAGCTGCGGCGGCAGGTGTTGTTGCTTGTTGGCTGCCGCAACTGTCACTACGGCAGCACTAGTGGTGGTGGTGGTGGTGGTGGTGGTGGTGGTGGTCGTCGTCGTGGTCGTCATCGTCGTCGTCGTCGTTGTTGTTGTTGCGGAAACAACAGCTGCCGCGGAGGGCGGCGTCGCTTCCTTGATTGTTCGCAAACGCAGTGTCACGCTTGGTTTGCCCACTTGCACTCGCATCGAGGGCACGAATTCCTCGCTGTCGCTCGACGTATTGTACTCGCTGGCTTCCTCGCTGGTATTACGTCGCAATCCCAGCTTCTCCAAATGCTTCTCCTTCTGTTTGGCCAGCTTACGTTGCTGCTTCTTACTCAGCCTCTTTTCGTCCGTTGATTTGTTGCTTAGATTCCACTTGGCTGCCTTGACTTCACTCAAAAATGTCTCGAAATCAGGACATGACTTCCGCGCTGACGTCTGTGCCTCCAGGGCTGCCTCGGAGTCGCGCTGCGATCGCGTGAAGAGCTTCTTTTTGATGGCATTCGAAGCGCTTGGATGGGATTCGATGCTGTGCTCGGATTTCTCACGACTTTCACGATGTTTGCTGCTCGTTTTCGTTTCGTTGCTGCTGCTACAGTTTGACATCTGATGCGTTGAGGTTTCTTGGACGGCCTCCGGCTGACCCGTCGCCGCCGTCGCCATCGTCGCCGTCGCCATCGTCGCCGTCGTCGCCATCGTCGCCATCGTCGCCATCGTCGCCGTCGTCGCCATCGTCGCCATCATCGTCGTCGTCGTCGACTCCCAGCTCTGAGCTGTGATGCGAACGATATTCTTCGTTTCGAATTCGTACCGCAGCTCGTCGTTCTCGAGTATCTTCGACGTCGGCTTGATGCGTCGCTGCGAACGCTTCGGTATAACGGGATCCTTGTGGTTGCTGTGCGCGGCGGCGGCGTTGAAGGATAACGGTGAATGGTCGCTACTTTCGCTGGCAGCGAGTGCAGCTCGATTGACCGGCTGAACCACCTTGGCTTTGCGTCCTCGCTTTTTGGGCGGCGGAGTCTTCTCGACCCCACTGACGTGCGAGGAATGCAGGCTAGCAATCGCCGAATGCCCCGAATTGTTTGTCGCATTATTATTATTATTATTATTATTAATTGCAGCAAGCAGACCGAGAGGATCCACTGTTGCACCAGCAGGTTCACATTTAATCTCTTCTGGTTGAGGACCAACCTGTGGGGAAATTGAGATTAATAAAATGAACTGAACTCGTAGTTTTCCTTTTAATTTAAAAGAATGGGAAAATGCATTCACGCACACCAACTACACCATCCAACTAACGGTTGTTCTGTCGCTTACCAAAATCTTAAAGCCGTCCATGCGGTTGCCCAAGCGCACACTACGTCGCGTGCGCTTGCCATCGGCGGCAGCGTCTGTTGACTTTCTGCCAGCAGCATCGTCGACAGCATCGTCTTCGATTTTTATATGATGTTGCTGCTGCTGCTGCTGCGGCTGCTGCTGCTTCTGCTCTGAGCTGCCGTTCTCAGAGTTGCTGTTGTTGTTGTTGTTAGTGAATTGTGTTGTATTATCATCCACATGTTTTCGCTTGCGCCCTCTTTTCTCGCTGGTGATGATGTTGCTGTTGAGAGCAACAGAAGTTGGTGTCGCCGGCATTGATGCTGCCGTCATTGCTTCCGCAAGCGCCACGCCATTGCTGCTGCTGCTGCTGCTGGTGACCAACTCGGTTGTGGGACTGACTGCAGTAACGACTTTCTTAGCTCGTCCACGTCCACGTTTCGGTGTTGCAGCAACAATTGTTGCTTCGTTCTGTGCTGTGATCGGCAGCGAAGAGCTGATGATGTTGGGAGTCGTATTTTCATCACTGGTGTTGAGATGGCTTTCCGTGTTTACAGTGTTGCTGCTGCTGCTGTTTGTGTTGTTTGTGTTGCTTGTGTTGCTTGTGTTGCTTGTGTTGCTTGTGTTGCTTGTGTTGTTCGTGGTGGTGATGATGTTGCAATGGTTGTTGCTGCTGTTGTTGCTGCTGTCGTTGGCGTTGGCGTTGGCGTCAGCGTTACTGTTTCTGAGTGTGGCGGTGGCGACTGCCTCTGTTACTGTGGATGCTGTCGTTACTGTGGATGCTGTCGTTACTGTTGATGCCGTCGTTACTGTTGATGCCTCTGTTACTGTGGATGCTGTCGTTACTGTGGATGCCTCTGTTACAGTGGATGCCGTCGTTACTGTGGATGCCGTCGTTACTGTTGTTGCAATTGTTGGCGTCGTCGTCACTGAGTTCTGTTCTTCGTTTCTTGCTATTTCTTCAGCGCTCTTCTGCTCCACTCTTTCACTCTCAGCTGCTGCCAATGCAACCTCAGACGAGCGCCGCGTGCTCCGCAGACGTCGCGGCGGACTAAAGTTTGCCGCAGCACGTGATGACTAGAAAAATAAAAAAAAACATTACAATTAAATAAAAAATTTGCAATTATATAGAAAACTTGAAATTTGAAGAAAGAAAAAAAGATCCCTTCACTCGCCGTCCCCCTCCCCCCCCCCCTTCCAACCTTTCAGTTCATCCACATTAGAAAATACAAAGTAAGCAAATAATCAATAAATCGCAGCTCGAGATGCTGAATATAAACTGCATTATTTTCGCGTTCGTTTATTATTGTGAATATTTATGTGAAAAAGTTACATTAAAGATTTTTAATTTCCCTATTTAAGATATTTTCAAAGCAAGTAATATTAAAAAACTTTATTATCACAAATATTTCAGCGGTTTAGAGAGAGAGAGAGAGACACACACACACACACACACACACTCTCTCTCTCTCTCTCTCTCTCTCTGGTTGAGAATCAGGAGTTTTTTAACGAGTTTTTCTATTAACGAGTAAAAGTTTATTTCTTCCCCGTAACTCAAAACTTCACTCGCTGCACAAATTGTGAAAATTCTTAGCTGGCAGCAAGTTTCTGCTCGGAGAAGATAAAGCAACAATTTTGTGGTAATAAAATGACAGCTAAAGCAAGTAAATGCAAGATGAAAGCAAAATAAGGTTAAAAAACGCCTATTTAAAATAAATTCGCTGCTTCCAAAGATTTGCAGTGAGAATTCTAATCGCTTCGGAGCGAACTGCAGTCGCCTCGGAGCGAACTGAAGTCGCCTCGGAGCGAACTGAAGTCGCCTCGGAGCGAACTGCAGTCGCCTCGGAGCGAACTGAAGTCGCCTCGGAGCGAACTGAAGTCGCCTCGGAGCGAAACATTTATTTCCACTTAAGTGAGAAACTTGAACGAGAAACTTGAGCGAGAAACTTGAGGGAGAAACTTGAGCGAGAAAGTGAGAAACTGTAACGGGAAATTTCAGAGCCAACATCTACGAAACGAACTAGAAAAAATTCATTGTTTTTATTTGGATTATTAAAATTTATATTATACATTCAACAAAATTTATATTATACAACAACAACTAACCAACAAAACAACAACTTTCAACAAAAAAAAAAAAAAAAAAAAAAAAAACAAAGTAACAAATTATTCATTAAACTGAGATTTAACTAACAATCTAGCTGACGTCATCGGCTGAAACGATTCAAAAAATAAAATCAATAAACTACCGACAAAATTGCGCAAAGAAATAAAGCGAAAAATAAGCTAAAAAAAGTGCAAAGCTAATAAACTCGATTTTTCCTTTGCAATTTCTACAACAATTTAATTCTACTTCTAGAAAAGTTTCTAGTTTTGAACAACGAGTTTTTTTTTTCTCTCTCTCCAGCTGAGTGAAAGTTAAAAAAAAAAAAATTTTCCATATAGCGAAACCGTTAAGCCTTCGTAGCGATAACTGAGCGACATAATAAAAGCAAAAGAAAATCCATTTGCATACAACGAGAGTGCGATAAAATTAACATATGAAATTAAAAATCTCCCAAGTCTCTCAACACACACACACACACACATATTGAGAACGCAGTGTAGACTGGCAAGTGCAAAATATTACTGGAGCAGCATTAACTGCAAAAAATAACACAAACAAGCGAGCGATCATAACAAAATTAAGAAGCAGCTAAATACTTCCACTTGCAAGAGACAAGAACTCGCAATCAGCGGACGGATGGATGGATGGATGGATGGATGGATGGATGGATGAGGAGAACGAGGAAAATAAATCAATCTAAAGACTCAATAAAAGAAGGCAGAAGCAGGCGAGACGAACTCGCAGGCGAGACGAACACGCAGTGACACGTAAGTCGCGTTTCACGAGCATGCTTGGCGTTTCTTACATTTTCGTGGGGTGTAAATAAGATTTTTAAGAGAATGTTAAGCTCGAAATGCAAGCATGTGAACAACAAAATAGACGACGAGAGAACGGCGAGTGACGGCGGGCGGGCGAGTGCACACCACAAAAATCTTCACTCTTCGCTGGCAACTTCTTGCACGACCGAGTTTGCAACGGAATGAATGAAAATTCAGTTTTCAAATAAACAATCAAGTTTCTTTATTTTTTTAGTTTATTTTAATTAGTTTTCAAAATAATATTTCAATTAGTTTTTTTTTCAATTCAATTCAATTAAACAAGATAATTGAAATTTCGTTAGGGGGAAAAAGAAAGAAGAGATTAAAATTTTGTCCATTTTCGCTCAAGATTTCTTAAAACAGCCAACAACACACACGAACACGAATGAAGAGGCAAAAAGAGACGAACGAGTAAATCCGAGTGGAGCGCACGATTTCATTCGTTGTTGTTGGTGGTGGTGGTGGTGCTGCTGCTGTTGCTGCTGTTGTTGTTGCTGCTCACGTAGTTAACCAGTTAAGCCACCCAACTTCTGCAACATTTTGTCGCAACTATTTGTTGTGATTAATTTTTACACAATCCGGAAAGTTAGTAATTTTTGCTACGTCTTTGAAGTTATCAGCATCAGTTATGTAGTTGTTATGATTCATTAGTTTGCGTGCGTGTGTGTGTGTGTTTGCGTGCGTGTGTGTGTGTGTGGCTGTGAACGAGTTGACTTTATCGATAAATTGAATGGAAAACCAGTGTGACGAATTCCGAGCACAACAAACTGATTTCAAAAATCATCATTTATTTCCGTTTATATTTATTAAATAATTCATTTCATTTAAAATGGTTATTAAATATTTCATATTTTATTTTCTAATTATCCACGCATTTGTTTTTCATTTATTAATCTAGTTTTTCAAATTATCTTGTATTTTTGATTATTTTTTATTTACTTAATATTTTTGATTATTTTTGTCATTTACTTAATATTTTTGATTATTTTTTATTTACTTGATATTTTTGATTATTTTTTATTTACTTAATATTTTTGATTATTTTTGTCATTTACTTAATATTTTTGATTATTTTTGTCATTTACTTTATTAATTAATTAATTGATCTGCTTACTTGGCTCGTGTAATTGCAATTTCCGTAGACTTCGAAATTGCTTCGCGTTATTAATTAGCAAATTTTGGTCGACTGATGCTTAGATTAGAAATTCGCGGAGTCGTGAAGAAATTTCCAGAATGCTTCCACAGAATGCAGGTTGCTGCATCTTTCCACTCGCTTTCCAGCTTCATTACAACACCGTAAGCAGCAGCAGCGGTCGCGCTTCCATGCCCTTGACGGGAAGAATGTGGAGATAATAATGCAGCAAAGGCTGTTCGAGTATTATTTTGCTCGCTGTCATAAAAGTTATTTTTAGTGTATGCATGCACGTACAGTGAGCAACTTATCCGGATCAACACACACACACACACACTCACACACACTCACGTCCATATAGATTTTGTGTGTAGATTTTTGACACATGAGAAATCGTTAGTTTTTCTCAATTTTTACTTATTTCTAACTGTTGTGGTACTCAAAATTGAATCAACTCGACTCGCTTTGATACAAATCTACTTTCAAAGTTTTACCGTTTACTCGCTCCAACACTCCTAATATTTCATTTTTTATTGATTTTGTTGCAATTTCCGCCAGTTATTTCATTTATTTAGTATATTTTTTTAATAAAATAAATTTCTTAACCTTGCGAAAGAAAATACCAGTGTGAGTTGTTTTTGCAGCGCTTATAATTGTCTGCAATTGATTACTTCGGGTGCGAACAGCTAATGTTTGGTATAAATTTTCCCCTCTCTCTCTCTTGCTGCTTCTTGTGATATACATGCATACATACATACATACATATTTTTTTTAGCTTCCACACTTTTAGCTTCCACAGTTTTAGCTTCCACACCAAACACTAAATAATTGAATGAATTTTAACTCTCTTTTCTTGGTTGCACAGCGCCAAATCCACTACAGCAAAAACTTCTTCTTTTTTTCTAGCAAAAACTTCTAATAAACATTAATAACTGTTAAGTTGCGTTTGTTTGTTTAATGAGCTGCTTTAAAGTTCACGGAAGCCACGATGTATGTATGTATGTATGCATGTACGTGTCTATACATGAGATGTTCGTGCGGCCGAAACTAAAACGGGTTTCCGATGCTGCTGATTTCGTCTCACTTCATTTTTTTTTCTTTTTTTTGCATTTGTGAACAGACGGTTCAGCACGTTCTTTGGCGAATCCCATCACCAATTTCTTGAATTCAAACTACTGAGTCTTCGAAAAGAAGTTAAAATGTTTATCAAAAGATTTTTATCGAAAAAATTAGAATCAAATCTTGTGTGTGTGTGTGTGTGTGTGTAGGTGTGCTAGAAATACTTTTAACTACATTAATAGGGAAGAGAATTGTTATGTTTTTCGCACACACACATTTCGCTGTTTTCCCGTTTATTGCTCTCAAACTACACTTTTTTCTCTCTACTCTTCGACATTTTAGATGTTTTTTTTTTACTTTGGCTGTTCGCAGTGGAAAGCTGGAAGTTTCATGAATCTTTGAGGAGGACTAAAATAATAAGGCAACTCAAATAAATTCTTACCAAAAATACGTTGGATGTTTTATGAAATTCGTAATGAAAACAAAAAACTTAATAGAAAAATTGTCAGGAGGAGGAAAATGTAGTCTAAAAATACGTTGTAAAACGTAGTAAATAAAATGAAATTTACGAATTCATAACAGAGAAACTAAATAGAAAAAACTTATAAGCAGAACTGTAAATGCACAACTGTAAATGTAACTGTAATTCTTGCTAATAATTCCTTCCTTAGGAAAGAGGGGAAAAAAACGGGAAAACTTTAAGTTGGAATATTTAAAATAGAAAACAAACACGAGGAACACGAAGAACAAACAATCAACAAGTAAAAACGAAAAGTTTATCAAGGTAAAAAAGGGAAATTTTGAAGAGGGAACATTTAAAAAAAAACCAATAAAATCATTTCAAATATTGTAGGGAAAATAATTAGCAGAAATCATGGAGAAACCAGTTTATTCAACGCTCGTTTAAATCTATTTAACACTGACTCTGAATTTTTGGTAGAAAAACCCCTCGGCCAACTTTTTAGCTGCTTACCTTGGTGTGTGTGTGTTTTTTTTTCTATTTTTTTTTCAACTTACATGCTTAACGGCAGCAGAAACGTCATCGCTAGCGACAGAAACATCAGCGTTGCAGTCGCTCGGCACGCTGCTTGCTGCTTCACTAATTGTTGTTGTGATTGTTGCTGCTGCTGCTGCAATTGTATCATCTGCAGAATGAGAGTCGGAGAGACTGTCGGAGCCAACGAGTGGAGTTGTCGGTTTCTCTACTGTTGTTGGTTTCTCTGCTGTTGTTGGTTTCTCTGCTGTTGCTGGTTTCTCTGCTGTTGCTGGTTTCTCTGCTGTTGCTGGTTTCTCTGCTGTTGCTGGTTTCTCTGCTGCTACAACTTCCACTGATTTGCCGCTCCGGGCTTTCAAATTTGCTGCGTCAACAACCGATTCTAACTTAACAACAACTAAGGCAGCAGCAACATCATTAGCATCGGCAGCAACTTCATTAGCATCGGCAGCAACTTCATTGGCATCGGCAGCAACTTCTTTAGCATCGGCAGCAGTACTCGCTGCAACGACGTCAGCATCTCCGTCAACGTTAGCATGAGCATCGGCATCGACATCAGCATCAGCAGCAGCGCCAACTGGTTGGCCTTGAAGTTTGACATCAACGCCAGCAGCGCCAGTAGTAGTAGCAGCAGCACCTCCAGCAGCAGCAGCACCACCACCACCACCACCACCACCAGCAACAGCAACAGCAACTGATAAAACGTCAGATGTCATGGCTTCTGTGATTTTGGATTCGCCAGCTTCTGCTTTGGGGGTTGCAGAGCTTGTTGATGTTGTCGACTTTTCAGTAGCTGCTGAGGCCGCTCCGATTTCCGTTTCTTCTGCGGTATCGCGGTGGACTGCTGTTGCCACTCTAGCAGACTCGACCGACCGAAAACAGACCGCTTCATCTGATGCTTCTACGCTCCCTACAGCCAGCTGCTGCTTCTGCTGCTGCTGCTGCTCTTCCGCTGCTGCGGTTGGCGCAGTCGCTACCTCTGCTGTTGCCGCTGCTGCCACCATTTTATGATCCACCGCGAGCGCGGCTGCCTTCGCCGCAGATTTCTTTTCCTTATCTTTGCACGCGAACTGATTGTTCACCAGATTGCGCCACTTCAAAGTCTTGTCCTCGGCCAGATCCATGTCGAGCAGGTTGCCACCCTCCGCGGTGCCCGTAGCGCACTCGGCATCGAAGGTGCTGGACATGCTGCTCAGCAGCGATTCCAAGCAGTCTGTCATTTTGTTCACCACGCCGTTGGACAGGAAAGAAGAGGGGGGGGGGAGGGGAAACTCGAAGACAGCAGCTGCTCCGGACAGCGAGCGAATTTTACGGGCGAAATTACGTCTCACAGGATTTCTTTTTTTTTTTCAGTTAACTTTAATTAGTTTTTCGCTAATCTTTTATTTTTCAATTTCATCATTATTTCTGTAATCATTAATTCTTATTGTTGCCCAAATAATTTCCTGAGAAATATGAAGAAAATCGATTTCTTCCTCGCTGCTTTTCACAATATATATTTTTTTTTTTTTTTTTTGTTATAATTGGACTTCTCTATGGAACTTTGCACTCATTTTAGCAGTTCATTTTATTCACAAGTTTCTCTTCAGCTTAGAAATAATCTTACATTATTAGGGTTTGAAATTATTTGGTAGCCATCCGCGTCAGTAGTAAAATCCAAAAGAATTCTTCTAAAATCCGCCCATAGATTTCTCCTCTTCCGGAGGAGATCTGCAGCGGAGACTTTTCATTCCGTACTTCTTAAATTAGCTGCAGGCAGTGGCGTAGTCACTCACTGTTCGCTGCTCTGCTCTCAATTCACTCAGCGTTCTGCTTGTTGTTGCTTCTTCGGCTACTGCTGCTCCTTTTTTTTTGTTATGCTGGCTGCGCTGCCGCATTGGATTTTTTCCCCACTACTTCTCTTAATTACACACACACTTTATGAAATTTGGTTCATTTATTTAAATTGATTCTATAATTTTACTTTTTCTTAACTTCTTTTGGAAAATGTCCTCCTTTTTTCTTATATTTGCACTCTTTTTCATAATTTTTAACACTCTAACTACCGCATCGAAAACTTCTTCGGGCAACGACGAAAGAGTGAATGCAAGAAAAGGTCGCAGAAAAAAATTGGACTGGCATCAGCTGTCAAAATGCTGTTTTTGCTTTGCTTTGGTATGGTCTTCCGTTAACTTTTGTCAATGGCTTTAGGGATGCCAACGATACTTTTGAATATGTAGTGTTTATTTTTGGGGAAATTTCTTTATAATTCATCGCGAAAAAGATACTTGCGAAATATTAATGATACCACTAGTCGCGAGTAAATCGTGAACAAATGTAAGCAAGTATGGCAAATTTCAAGTTTAGTGTTTTTTACGTACTATTGTTCATTAGTAAATTTATGCTGTTAATTATAATAACGCATAAAGAAAACGGCTTTTTAGATAGTTTGAGGAGACACAGCTTCTCAAATGTGCGAAATCCCTATTAATTTTTGGCTTCGATTCTTGGCCACCAGACTTGAATTCCAAACTATCATTTTTCCCCTTACCAATTCTAAATTTTCCCATGTAGAAATACTGAACTAAAATTCCCACAGTAATAAAACATTCGATTAATTTTGCCACTGCTATTAGAGATTTTATTTGAATTTTAAACTGTAAATTGAAATAATAAGGCTGTATTTGGCCCGTAAAATCCTTTATAATCGTTAAATGGGAGAGTAATATTAATTTTGGAGGTAGTTATGGTCACATCGGAATAGAATTTCGTCTTAATATTATTGTAAACAAAATGTACTCATAGAAGACGTAGAAGAATAAGAAAAATTTAAGTATTCCGTTCGAATGTAAGGTATATAAATGGATGGAATGCCTATTTTTATAAATAGCATTACAACTTATAACTGCCCAGATATAAAACGATTTGCTTTTACTATACGAGTACATTAATACGAGTAAATTCATAAAGGATTTTATTGTTGAAATCTTGTCTGCCAATCTTGACTACCGCCATAAAAATGTTGACAACTGTAAAACCTAAAATATCTGTGAGGTTTATAAGAAATTTAAATTTTTAAAATATGTTATATCTTTTAAGTAAGTATTACTCTTCGAATGCTAGCAAATAATTCTTACTCCATAAAGAAATTGAGTTGGTATCTCGGCAAAAATAATTCCATGTAGGAAAGAGACAGAAATGCTGTGTAAACGGCAATGCTTCAGTTTACATTAGCAGTCAACTTACTGTCAGTCACATTGTATGCTTTTTTTTGTAGCAGCTAAAACAACAAAAAATTAAATTTTCAACGATAATGTAACTGTCATGTTAACATTCTGGGCAGTTTGTAAGAAATTGTATACTAGATGGCGAAGGAATAAATCCCATGGTCGCTTTGGCAGATGCGATGGTTTCTGCATGCGGAATGATTGTGCTTAGGTTCGTGGCTTAGTTTGCTTTAAGCGATGGTTTTTATACCAAGAAATTGCTTTACCACAATGATAAATCGCTCAGTTCATTTAGAATCCTACGTATAAAATTCCACTGGTTCTTAAAAATTACAGAAAAGCTAGATAAATTTACAGCACAGTTACAGAACAGCTAGATAAATTCACTAAATTTCGGCGGGTTTACATCGAAAAATTTTAATTTAGGCGCACCTAAAGATTATCTATTAAATTTTCTTTCTTATTATGAATTTTTAAGCTCTATATAAAAAGAAAAGCCGTAATTAAAGAACTTTCCATTCACCCAGATTTCAGGTTTTTTTTTCTGTGATGATTCAATTGTAAAGAAGAACCATCACCTGTAGTGCGGCATCTGTAAAACTAACGGAGATACGAGAATAAATATTTGTCATCGAAAACCTATTGAAGACTCTTTCCTTTATCTTGTACTATGTTTTTCCAATACAAGATTGTCTCGTGATCTTGGTAAAAAAGGGATAAATTCACTTTTTCGTGAATATAACCCTCCTCAGTGAAGCGATCTTGCCTAGAAATTACAGATATAATTAATTAAAGTTTCAAAAACAAACCCTTACCTTCCAGAAGTCTGCGAGAATAGTCGTTCCTGGCAAGACTAATTCCTTTATTAATGTTGGAAGCGTGTCCTTGTCCCGGTTTTCAGCTAGAAAGCATATTTTGCTTCTTCATTCCCACTAAGGTATTTAAGACGATCGAATTTTCTACCGTCGATTTTGACGGTAACTCCGATCCCTCCTAAATTTTCTCTTCGATTAACCATCGCGATAAAATTTGCCCATCGTCTGTTCAAGTACGCAATATTTCAATTTGCTACAAAGTCTACAAAGTCCTTCGAGACATTTTGTAGGCGTAAGTAACCAAATGCTATGAACGCATTATTTTACAAATAGGTAGCTTCGAGCAGAGCTGGACAAAATCAATTGCATTTCAATTACAAGTAAATTCATGAGGAATTAGGAAATTGGAACTGAGGCTCACTCAAACAAAGGAATTGGAATTGAGGGAGCATCAATTCCTTTTGAAGTAATTGGAATTTTCTTCATTTTCAGATTAATTTCAACTAAAATGACGAGGTCCAAATAAGTCAAGATATTATTTATATTTCCTAACAAATAATCCCAGTTGTGAAGCGAGCGAAACAAATCGTCATAAAATAAATGAGCGAAATGTGCTCTCGAACGAATTAGAAATATTTTAAAAAAGCATTAAAGAATATAAAAGTTCAACATTAATTGCATACTACAAATGTATCAGCTATTCCAAATCACATTTGCCGATCCGTGAGATGAAATCTCACTTCAAAGATTTTTTCAATAGCCGTGAGGAATTAACTTTTCACGGTCATTACTGGACCCACCCATTTACCGGGTAGATGGGTGGATCCAGAAGATTGTTGGTCCTCACTTACTGCTGCTGTTCCGTTTTTAAGTGTGAAAATATAAATAAGAAAACTGAGGAAGGATTGCGATAATAATCATTTGCGATAAATGTAATATATTTATCCATTATAATAAAATTATATCGATGCAAACGATTTCAGCAAGAATTTCTCGAAAAATTTAAATCTAATATCTGCTACGCCTCCTGGGAGATCTACCACGTCGTAATTGCCTCCTGGGAGATCTACCACGTCGTAATTGCCTCCTGGGAGATTCAGCACGTCCTAATCTATCCTCAAATCTCTCAGTCCTGCGGTTGTTACTGCCGGGATTTCTTAGTCGCTCCCCGTATTCTTGTGCTGGGCGATCGCGTCGGCCGCCACGTTTCAAAAATTCGTAGAATGTTCCTATGCATTTAAATATTTCCATTGTGACTGAGACCAATTTCTTCATGAGCAGATAGCAGTGATTGGCTGAACATAGGACGACCGCTAGAAAAATCAAGCTGACCGCCATGGTTGCAACGCCGAGAATGTGGTATTTCAACGAGTTTTTGCCCGTGGGCAAGCCAGCCATTAGTAGACCGTATTGCACAAGCCAGGACAGTATCTTCTCGACGTTGCACCAAATGGCGATTGAGGCCACCTCGGTTGCCAGGATGGCAAGAAAGCTCTCGGTGATGACGCGCAGTCCGTAGGGCAGATTAATCCAGCCCTCCGGGTACACGCGCAGGTCTAGTAGAAGGAACCAGAATGCTGCTAAGTAGATCCAGCTGGCCATTTCGGGCGCCTCGGAGCACTGGTCACTGCCCTGCGATATGAAAAATGAGATTCCGCACACCGCCTGCACGAATGCGGCCACAGCAACTGCGAATACAGATGTCATTTCTGGTACGATAGAAAATTGAAAAGTTTTCCTTCACGAAAACAGTTATTGGTAATTTTACTTCCTCACTGAATTTACAATCGCTTAGAATGAGCAAATAAAATTTTCTATAACAGAAGCGTGCTCTGGCTTTTATTAAATGTGCGCAGTATTTTTCTGAATAACGAACAAATTGTAGGTAAAGTGGTTTTTTTTTGAATTACCGACACTAACCTCAATATCGTTAACAATACGATAATTTAACATAGATTCCAGCGAAGCCAATGGCTTTTCTGCAGAAGGTTATTTTTCAGGTATTCAATTACTTTTGTGAGCTTTACATTAAATTACATATAGGACTTAAATATTATAAATAATTTAAAACCATAATTTAATTTATACAATATCTCTTCTAGCAATCGTTTACCTGAAATACCACTCCACTCATGAAGCGCTGAAACAAGTACACCCAATTCTGTTTTTAAATCATACAAATAAGTATGATATAATTCATTTTAAAATTTAAAAGATTTAAAAATAAATATAATAAAGTATAATATAATTCATACAATAATAATGTTTTAATTCATACAAAAATAAGTGATTCATACAAAAAAAAACTATTATGAGTGTCTTTATAAAAGCCAAATTAAATTTTTATATGCATTAATGCACAGTTTATCTCATGAAAACAAAAGGCAATTCAACTCTTAAAGTAAAAGTAACATAAATATAAAATTATAGCAGTTCAGAACTGAAAACTCGTGCAAGAAAACAATATAAATATATAAATATTCTGAAGGAGAATTTAAAACCATAATTTAATTTATACAATATCTCAAAAACTTAAATAAAGTACATAACAAATATCAGTATTTTATTTTTACCTGAATTAAGAAAATAATCTTTAAATAGCTTTTTACGTATACTGGGATTCTGTATAAATTTAAGTTCTCCTGATTGAATCCTGTTTGAATTATGTACTGCAAATTTCTCTTTACGCTTCTGGTATTAAAATCGTGTGCTATTGCTACCTTAAAACGTTCTTCATCGAAATACTCCTGGATGATAGTCATCTCGTTTATTTTCTAAACTTCCAAGACATTAATTCTATTGTTTGCATTGCTTCCAATGTTTTTGAGAATTGATTTTTGCATTCGGTTTACTTTATTGAGCCAAGCCAGCACTCCATATCTCAATTTGGACCTCACCAGGTAGTAGTCTGCACCCAATTCTGTTCTTACACGGTATTTTTTTACACGGTTTTGTTTTAACACGGTTTAGAAAAATAGAAATTGATTCCGTTTTTACACGATTTCATTCGATTTCGCACGATTAAAAAAAGCTCTTTGATTGAAATTTGAGAAATTTAGTAAGGGAATTTCCATCTTTTAGAAATTTAGTTAGGGGAATTCCCATTTCTAATTTATATTCATAGCAGCTTAAGTTAGTTTTGTTGTCAAATGCAGTGCTATCCAGTCGGAAAGCGAAAATCCTAACCTTTTTCCAAGATACCACAGAGAGAACCTCACAATTGGAACGTGATAATGACGTAAAAAATATTTCGAGTGATGATATCGATTTTGAACCAATCTTACGCAAGCGATCGTGTATGATATCCGATGATGATTGCGAATAGAGGTACGCTATTTTCATCACCTTGACTTTTTTGTTTATAAATTATTTGTTGTTTATAAATTATGGATGATTTCTAATTTGTTATAATTAACTTTAAAAATTGGATTATGTACCTTGTGTTAATTAATTTATATTGTTTTCTTGCACGAGTTTTCAGTTCTGAACTGCTATAATTTTATATTTATGTTACTTTTACTTTAAGAGTTGAATTGCCTTTTGTTTTCATGAGATAAACTGTGCATTAATGCATATAAAAATTTAATTTGGCTTTTATAAAGACACTCATAATAGTTTTTTTTGTATGAATCACTTATTTTTGTATGAATTAAAACATTATTATTGTATGAATTATATTATACTTTATTATATTTATTTTTAAATCTTTTAAATTTTAAAATGAATTATATCATACTTATTTGTATGATTTAAAAACAGAATTGGGTGTACTTGTTTCAGCGCTTCATGAGTGGAGTGGTATTTCAGGTAAACGATTGCTAGAAGAGATATTGTATAAATTAAATTATGGTTTTAAATTATTTATAATATTTAAGTCCTATATGTAATTTAATGTAAAGCTCACAAAAGTAATTGAATACCTGAAAAATAACCTTCTGCAGAAAAGCCATTGGCTTCGCTGGAATCTATGTTAAATTATCGTATTGTTAACGATATTGAGGTTAGTGTCGGTAATTCAAAAAAAAAACCACTTTACCTACAATTTATTCGTTATTCAGAAAAAATACTACGCACATTTAATAAAAGCCAGAGCACGCTTCTGTTATAGAAAATTTTATTTGCTCATTCTAAGCGATTGTAAATTCAGTGAGGAAGTAAAATTACCAATAACTGTTTTCGTGAAGGAAAACTTTTCAATTTGCTATCGTACCAGAAATGACATCTGTATTCGCAGTTGCTGTGGCCGCATTCGTGCAGGCGGTGTGCGGAATTTCGTTTTTCATATCGCAGGGCAGTGACCAGTGCTCGGAGGCGCCCGAAATGGCCAGCTGGATCTACTTAGCAGCATTCTGGTTCCTTCTACTAGACCTGCGCGTGTACCCGGAGGGCTGGATTAATCTGCCCTACGGACTGCGCGTCATCACCGAGAGCTTTCTTGCCATCCTGGCAACCGAGGTGGCCTCAATCGCCATTTGGTGCAACGTCGAGAAGATACTGTCCTGGCTTGTGCAATACGGTCTACTAATGGCTGGCTTGCCCACGGGCAAAAACTCGTTGAAATACCACATCCTCGGCGTTGCAACCATGGCGGTCAGCTTGATTTTTCTAGTGGTCGTCGTGTGTTCAGCCAATCACTGCTATCTGCTCATGAAGAAATTGGTCGCAGTCACAATGGGAATATTTAAATGCATAGGAACATTCTACGAATTTTTGAAACGTGGCGGCCGACGCGATCGCCCAGCACAAGAATACGGCGAGCGACAAAGA
Source organism: Sicus ferrugineus (assembly GCA_922984085.1). Lineage (NCBI taxonomy): Eukaryota > Metazoa > Arthropoda > Insecta > Diptera > Conopidae > Sicus > Sicus ferrugineus. The sequence goes on along the minus strand of OV277351.1, from coordinate 12,893,376 downwards.
AATCCCGGCAGTAACAACCGCAGGACTGAGAGATTTGAGGATAGATTAGGACGCGCTGAATCTCCCAGGAGGCAATTACGACGTGGTAGATCTCCCAGGAGGCAATTACGACGTGGTAGATCTCCCAGGAGGCGTAGCAGATATTAGATTTACATTTTTCGAGAAATTCTTGCTGAAATCGTTTGCATCGATATAATTTTATTATAATGGATAAATATATTACATTTATCGCAAATGATTATTATCGCAATCCTTCCTCAGTTTTCTTATTTATGTTTTCACACTTAAAAACGGAACAGCAGCAGTAAGTGAGGACCAACAATCTTCTGGATCCACCCATCTACCCGGTAAATGGGTGGGTCCAGTAATGACCGTGAAAAGTTAATTCCTCACGGCTATTGAAAAAATCTTTGAAGTGAGATTTCATCTCACGGATCGGCAAATGTGATTTGGAATAGCTGATACATTTGTAGTATGCAATTAATGTTGAACTTTTATATTCTTTGATGCTTTTTTTAAATATTTTTAATTCGTTCGAGAGCACATTTGGCTGATTATTTTCTGACGTTGCTCAGATTTGCTTCGCTCGCTTCAAAACTGGGATTATTTGTTACTAAATATAAATAAGATCTTGACTTATTTTGACCTCGTCATTTTAGTTGAAAGTAACGCATTAAAGGAGGCATCGCAGATATAGAGAAATACATATATATTATTGCTTTGAATCACCTCCCAAGTCGAGGTAGCCATGTCCGTCCGTTTGTCTGCGGAAATCACGATTACAGAAGAACGTATCGTTATGAAATTTGCCACGAATATTCTTCGTCATCATAGGCTATTTAAGATCGAACATTTTGAAAAATGTGATCAGTGCCAAGCCTATTTTTTTATAGTAAATATAAATATATTCGTTTTTAGAGCTGAGTATCTCAAATTGTAGTGTAGATCTGAAGCTAAAATTTTACTTCCGAGTTTATCATCTCAGCCAAAGACAGCTTCCAAAAAATGGCGTGGTCCTCCCCCCCCGGTGACTGGAATAACGATTACTGGAGAAGGAATAGAAGTATCGTCACGAAATTCGATTCGAATATTCTCCCTCATGAATCGCGCATTGGGATCGAAAATGGGCAAAACTGGACCAGTGGCACGCCTGCTTTTTTAGTAAACATAAATGGATACGATTTTAGAATTGAATTTATCAGCTAGTAGTTCAGATCTAAGGTTGCCATGCTATTCCCGGGTTTAATGTATCTTTCTCTGATACACCCACACAAAATGAGCGTGATCTGCCCACTGATGAATTTATATATTGCGCAAACATACATACAACCAATCTAACGAAGTGAAGTTCAGAAATTCGAAGAAAAAGAAGAGGGAAGATTTATTTATATTTAGTGGATAAATTATACATTTCACACTATCGTAATAGCTATTTACATATAATATAAGTAACAATATCAATCTTCGATATTTTTTTACAACATCATTCATGATACATATTTACGCAAATCAATAGTTACATAAAAAATAAACTTCACAAAAACTTTGTGTCATCAGTTAATTAAAAATCACTCGTATATCGTTATCTAGAAAACCCCAATCACCAAGCAGCAGATTCTGTAGTTTATGTAAATCTAACAACTTATTTTAACCCGATTCAAAGTGTAAACATTTTATAAATCTTCACACTTTTGCGCATTAAACCTTCAAGGGTCAGAAGTTTACGGTGATCCTCTATTTATTATCTAAATACCGCATTTTAGCCTTGGTTCCTGAAACAGAAAGAAGAAGATAAAATATTGCTGTTCCTACAAATAATAAATACAAACATTACACAAGTCAAAGTATTCCTTTTACTGGATCCTTTTAGAATTAAGCGTCGTTTTTGTTGCATTTGCCACATCCTCGGCGCGTAGTGTCTCAGTTATTTGTTGAAAGTTGGGCATAGCGCAGAATTTCACAGCCAACCAATCGACGATGGGTGTAGGACAAGAACGGAATAGCATATGATAAAATGTGTAACTGCAAAAAATGCATCCATACATTAGAAATTTCGAAATGTAATTTAATTTAATTTAATAATATGGTGGATATAAAAGGATTAAGAATGTCTAAAAAAATTCCTCCAAGTTGTTGTTTGAATTGATAGTTATTTTTACAATTTAAAAGGTAAAGATTCTATAACTTCTATAATTTAGCAAGCAGCCAATATTTAATTTTATTTAGGGCCTCAATTCGTGTGAAATTAGATATTAAAAAATGATCCCTATCTTAAAACTATATAATTCTAAATTAGTTGGCGTGGATTGAAATAATTACCGCCATGGTTCGTGCGTATATCTCGCCTTGGGTTGTGTGTTTGTTAGTGCGTCCTTGAATTTCAGCAATAGCGCGTCATCTTTCACGCTATTTGGTGGCTTAAAACCAGATAAAACTGAAAGATATTCATTGAATTTTTGAAAATATGCACCATAGAAGCGCTTCTGTTCGCCGCTGAATTCCTTAAACATTTCTTTGGCGTGTTCCTGCTGCCTTGCCGAAATATTACTAAGCATCACAAAGCTACCGGGTATGAAGTTGATCACCTCGACGCCATACTGATGCATTTCCATACGCAGAGCATCGTTCCAAAATCGCAAAGCTGCTTTCGATGCTCCATATGGAGCCAGAGTTGGCAAAGCCTGCAAGCCATAATATTTCAAGAGTAGTTGAAGCGCATTCACTACTCGATTACTTCTTCAATCATCTACCTGCAAACCACAATGGCTGGTTACATTAATTATCCTTCCGCCGTGCTGTCGCAATAGTGGCAGCATCTCCTTGGTCAGTTGCATGGTGCCGAGTAGATTTACATTAATTTGGGTTTCAATTTGCCGATGCGTCTGCCACTCGAATTCGCCGAAGCACATGACGCCTGCGTTGTTGACTAAAGCCGTGAACTGGTAGCTGTCATTCATTTGCATGAGCTCGGCGACACAGCGGTGGGCATTTTTAATTGTTTCTTTCTGAAGCAAATCCAGTTCCACGGTTACCATGCGCTTCGAATCAGTGAGGTTCCGTAGCATGCAAGCGCCTTCAGAGTGAATGTTGTGGCAAGCAGACACGACAGTCATATCGAGGGAGTGACAATAAACAGCCAAAGAAAAGCTACAATTATTTTCTATTAATATGAAGTACTAAAGTTCGGTTTTGTTTAGCAAGAATTTCAACTTTCCAAATTTATCGGGTAGAATTTCAACTTTCCAAATTTATCGGGTTAAATTGTAAACTTGAATTAAAACTTTTTAATTAAATTTTAAACTCTAATTAAAAAGTTATAATTAAAACGTTTTAATTAGAGTTTAAAATTAGAGTTTAAGCGCGGTTTATTATATACAACAGATACAATATTTTTTGAGATTATACGGGGGAAAATCTATAAAATGTATGAATTGAAAACATAGGAAAAAAAAAACCACTTTTAAGCCAGACTAAATGTTTTATGAAGGCTTTTTAAGCTCTCTTTTCCCAAGAAGAAATCCATTTCTTACAATTGAATCTTCGTACTGGAGTTAGCTACGTTAAAATCTAATAAATATTTATGAGCTGTATGTAGATCTTCCAGTTTTTTTCCGGCAAACAGACCAACGGTGAAGAAACAGTGACGTACAGCACCCAACGCTGATAAAGAAGCCACTAAAGCAACGAGAGATCTAAGCGTCCACAATTGTTTTGTTTTGTTTCTTGAGTGCGAGAGTCTTGAGTGCGAATGTGAAGAATTTATAAATTTCTTTGATTCATAGAATTTTCTATTCTAAAATAAGTAAAGAAATAAACAAAAAATATTAGCCTAAAATATAAAAAACTATTAAAGTAGTGAAATCAAATAATTAATTTAAAAATCATATTAATTAAAGCACAACAAATGGGAAAAATTTCCTCAGCTTACCCCAGTCCAGAGTCGCAACCAGTTATAAAAACAACATTTCTGGGCGAAACTTTCATTTGTTTTCCACCGAAGCCAAACGTTCTTGCGATCGCCTTCAGCATGGCTAAAAAACTGCTAAAATTCTCTTGTTTATTTCCTTGCGATTCCAAATCCTTGTGGCGATCTCTCGTTATAAATTATTTTATAACTTTAATCTATATTAAGAATGAATGTGAGTTTGGAAGAAATCGCTTTCTGAAGCTACAGAAAATGGTAAAGAGTTTATATCTTGATAGCCAAGCTCTCCGATCTTCGCCACGATACTTCGTGCCGTCTTGCCGATGTAAACAAAAACACTGAGTTCGGCTGGAGTACGCAAATTGTGGCTGGAGGCCACCACCACACCAGAGATTCTGCTCCACTGTTGCAATTGCTGGCCATTCGGGCATTTTTCTTCCCAGTTTTATTTCTTGGCCTGTTGTAGTTCTTCTCAGTTTTATTTCTTGGCCTGTTGTAGTTCTTCCCAGTTTTATTTCTTGGCCTGTTCAGGTTCTTCCCAGTTTTATTTCTTGGCCTGTTCTGAGTCGTTTCATTTTCAGCTAGCTACTGTATTTCACTTTCACACCAAACTCCGGGAAAATCAATTGCAAGCCGATTTTTGGTGTTACACATTTCACTTTGTAGGTTTCAATTCACTTTTTTCCAAAGTTTAAATCGAATAAATTCAGTATTTCAGCTTTTCTTTCGTGCTTGAGGTGTAGATCGATCAATTTGTAGTTTCGATGATTTTGTTCATCATCTTTTTCACTGAAAGGCACCTTTGCAAGGTCGTGTTTGATTCGTGTTTCGGAGAAGAATGATAGTCACGCCAATTTTCAATATAATACATTCAGTGGAATGCCTGGCAAATCAATTTAATTCAAGAATTCAGTTTCTCACCCAAGTTTCATAGTATAGTTTCACGCACACGTGACATAAAAACAAACATTAATTTTTATATGCAAGTAAATAAATCTTTCAATATATATTTCAATTCAATTTATAATATAATTCAAATTCAATTGGAAAAGAAACTTTTAATCTAAATATTAGCAATCGAGACAAATAAAATAAACTAAAACAAATAAAAGTGTTATCTTCAGCTTCACTTATAGTGTAATTATAGATTTTAAACCTATTTTATTCATTTTGATTTTAAAGATGGATTTTAAATCCATGCTTTTCGCATGTTTTGTTCATTCTAGTGAAAAATGCGAAATTTTTAAAGGCAAATTAATTGCAAATCCATTTCATAATTACTTTCTGTCGATGTAATGATGTAATTAAATAATATTCTTGAAAATCTTCAAAATTTCCATATCCATAATTGTGACGACGACTCTTCCATAGAACACAACATTATAGGCATTCTGTAGCTGATACGTGATGCAGATTTCGGTGAACCTACGAAAGGCTCGCGTACCCACGTGTGTCACACGAATAATTCGAGCTCCTACACCCATCAACATCTCCTTCATCGAACGCAAGGATGGAAGAGGCTGTGCCAAGACTTCTAAATGAATAATTGTTATTCAAACATTTAATGCTCAGTACTTTTATATTAAGGTGTTCTTACTTTTCGATGTATCCTCTTTTTTCGGCATATTATTCTGCCTGATGATAGCGAAGCTTGCTTTCTTCGGCTTCGGTTCACCGCTGTTGGTTGATGCTTTCGAACATCCTGGTGCTGCTGCTGCTGCTGCTGCAGTTTCTCCTTTGGAACCACAGCCCTTCTGCAATGTTGGGATGTCCTCCAAAGGCGTTATCTCATCTAAAGGGTTTCTTTTTCTCTTGCGACCGAGTGAAGGTTGTTCGGGAGACTTTATTTTAGCAATAGGTAATTTTTTCGATCCGTAATCGCTTTTGGGTGCCTGTAAATCATCACTGTCGCTGCTTGATGTTTCATCATCCGAAAAATTATTAGCCGAAGATCTACGCATATTTTGTTCGATTATTAAAATGCTACTCTTATAATATTATTTCCACACAGAACTCCGGCTAATAGGCGGGCTTTACCAAGATGGCTACCTGGTTGCCATCACCATTTTCCAGTCAATATTTCACCGAGGCATCAATCACCACGAGTCGGTTGAGCCGCAAACACATTGGTAAACAAACAAGCATGAGGTTTCAAACTAACGAGCAACTTGTTGTTCACAGACGGTGTGAATGTGAAATGGTTTTTGACAGGCTTGCAATTAATGAAGCAGCATATTTTTATACGCTTTTGAAGAAATGTCGAGCGATTCAAATGACGAAGAAACTTTTATTCCCTCGAAATATTGTGAACATAGAGAAAAAACACAATTAAGGGGACTGCAGGAGTTACTATATAGAAAAAGCAGCAAATCGTCGCTATCATTGCTACAAGCTAAAATTTTTACAAGGTGAAATTGTCTCATTGTTACAAGCTAAAACGGTCTATTAAAAAGGAAGGCAGCAGGAAAAGTAAATCATTTTGGTTAGTCGCCGCATCGTCAGAAGATGATGGGATGACTTAATGACAGGAATACTTACGAGACACAATTGTTAAATATTTTTTGTATGGATTTTTAAGTAAGCATTAATAGACAAACTTCATTGCATTTAAGAGCTGTCGCGGTTTAGATGATATCTTAACTGTTTGGAAACACTAAAGAGTGATGTAAATTTTAATAATTTATTTTAATAATATATTTAAATAATTTATTTTAATAATTTATTTAAATAATATATTTAAATAATTTATTTTAATAATTTATTTAAATAATTAGTTGTAATAATTTATGCAATTGATGTAGTTTCTTCTATTTTAATAATTTATTCAAAGTTTGAAAATATGACTAATATGTCAAGCTAAATTATCAAGCTTTTGGTGCCACCAATAAAAGTAAAATATGTTGGCATCTCTTACGGCTGGAAGAACGCGTGTAGAGTAAAAATGGCGGACTATATTTAGTAAGTGGAGCAAATTTTATGGAAAAAAACTTGGTTTCCCTTGCAATATATTTAATAAAATGCAGTTACATGACTTGGAAAACGTTGTATGTGCATTTTTAGAAGCATGAGGTGATTTAAAATCTACTCCTTGGTCTTCTTATTCTACAATTTATGTTTCTGACTTAGCGCGGTGAAGAAGAACAAGAGTTGCAATCGTCTCTCAAAAAATGTTTCCAATTTTCTAAACAAATTTTTCAAGTTGTCAAAAATATTTTTCAAGTTGTCAAAATTGTATGCATTTTGTTCTTGTCATTTACACACCCAAGCCTAATTTCAATAATACATTCAAAGCGAAAAAAGATTTTCCAGCCTTGTTGCCTTGGCGTGAAACTCTTTTTATGTGGAATTATATTCGGGAGGAAACAGGGAGAACGCAATTAATTAACTTAAAAATGAAAAATTTAATTTTGCCGAAAAGAGGTAAAACATTTTTTTTTAAATAAAAACATAATTAAAAGAAATATGTTAATCTTTCTTATAATTTAAAAGTAAAATTTATAATTCAATATAGAGAGCGGGATATCTTGAAAAATGTTTAGTGGAATGTGGGACGTGTGTGGAATGTACTGCTTCTGAGGAATAACATGACGTTTCAAAAATTGCTTGAAATCAAAAGCCTAACTGGGTCCAATATTTCAAGATATCACGGCCAATATTAAAAAAATTTATTTTTCGTTTCGCATTGATTGCGTGCTTTTTAATAGCTACTTTCGTTTAGCTTAATTTTTCAAATATATTAATTATATTATCTTCAATTAAGGAAAATATTACCCACTCCAGGCGGGTTTACATACCAGTACTGCTGAAAGAGTTTGCTAAGTTCACGCATGTTCCACACAACCTAATTTGACAATTCTCTCATTAAAAAAAGAATACTCACCACAGAAAGAGCAAGGAAAACAATCCAAGAATAAAAGTGCGGTAAAGAAATGGAAGACAAGTTTTTCGGCTCAGTTCTCTTGAGTTACTTGTGAGCGATGGTAGTTTGTGTTTTGGAGTTCTGCCAGAGCTTCTAGTATTCCGCTCTATATTGACAGTGAAAAATATATTGCTAAAATAACAAAGATAGATTGTAATAACTAATAAATTCAGCCGGAAAATTGTGCAATCATAGAGAAGAACGCGAGTGTGAAGTTGAAAATTTAAATTTAGTGAAAGGGAAAAACCAATTCTTTTTAGTAAGGGTGGCAAGGAGGGAAAAAAGCTCAAAACGAAAGTTTAAACGAAAAAGCCCTTAAAAAATAGGAAAAACAATTTCCAGTACGTTAGTAGCGCACAAGAAGTTGTCTTGGGGACGGCAATAACAACAAACTGCAAGTTGTCAAGGAGAAAAAAAAGCCACCTTTTAGTTCCTTGCATTTCGGCCAAACTGTGTTGCCATCACTGCCACCGCTAGACTTGCTTCGTCCTCGTCGTTGGTCTGTGTGCGATGCGGGATCTCGGCACAAAGATGGCCGAGCTTAAATTTGAGGCTCCCCTGGCGCGGTTCGAGGAGTCCGATGAATGGGGTGGCTGTGACTTCATCAGCAGCCAGCAGCACCAGAACAACCTGAACGATACGTTGAACTTGAATTTGAAGGATGCGACTACGGCGCAGGATGCCAAGATGCGGCTGCTCGAGGAGGCAGTACGCGATGCGCACGTGAGCAAAAATACCGTATTGTTGGGTGCTGAGGGCGTGTTGGCCGGAGGGGGCGGCGCTGGTGGTACAGGCAGTGGTGCCCTGACGCCCAACTGCAACACTCAGCTGGCAGCTGAGCTGGGATTGGACATGTTCATGCTTGGCTGCGTTGGTGCGGACAAGCGTGCTGCCAGCGATAACGTGGACAACTTCACCGAGACCTTCGGCGGCAGCTTGGAAGATTTGGTCAATACGTTCGACGAGAAGATCACCAAATGCTTCGGCAACTACGAGGAGAACGTGGAGGAGTTGGCTCCAGTGCAGGTGCGCAGTCAGGAGGAGATCATGAATGAATGCCAGTAAGTATTGAATGGGGAGGAAAATTTTCTCTTTAAACTTCTTGGAACTTCTGTTTTTATTTTTGAAATTTTTCGTTCTTTTTTGACTCTAGGAAATTCTATTTCAACGCTTGAGGATTTAGAAAAGTCTCTCTTCGAATTAATGCTTAAAAAGAAATATTTTATTTGATGGTTCTGTGAATTTTCGTCCGCTCTGTGAATTCTAAAACACTGGAAGCGCTTTGAAAATGCGGTACAGTATTACTTCTTCCGATGGCTGTCCCTTCATTGCTGTCCCTTCACAAAATTTCCAACTGTCTGCTGCAAATTCTAATGTCCTGTTTCCCCTTCTTTTTGTATCCCTTTTATCCTCTTCCTCCTGCTATTATTCGCTCTTTTGGTGTTGTATTCGCTCTCATTTTATCGATCTGTTTGGCATCAAAAAAGCTTCTTTTTAGCTTTTCTAATGTATACTCCAGCTAGTGTGTGTTTGTGATAGCTGTTGACAGTGAAAAAAGTATGACAAACACTCGTCCCCTTTCAGCCCCCGCTACCCCTCAACCCCTCCTATCAAACCGTCCTATCAATCCGTCCTATCAATCCGCCCTATCAATCCGTCCTATCAACCCTCAGTCATTCCGGCTGTTGGTTATAATAATAAAACGTCACATGATTACGTAGTCCGAGTGGTATACAAAAATACAAGAACAGCAGTTGCAGCAGCGCAATCACTATTATTTCGCGAATATCCTTTCGAGGCGTGAACGAAGGACCTGCGCTTTGCGCGCCTGCTGAAATGCGAGACGCCGCACAGTGTTACGACCTCTTTGACTGACTCCGCTCCGGATGCATTTGTTTTGCTGGCCAAAGAGATTTGGAAGAGCATATTTAGCAGTGCAAAGTTCAGCCGCAGCAAGTTTTTGAAGGATTTCGAAGATGCTCTCTTCCCGTATGGTGGACAATCGAAGAGGGTGGACGGTCTCGCGGTTTGGAAAAGTCGTTGACTTATTTTTTTCTTGGTTGGATATACTATAAAATGTGGGTCGTAAACGTATTTGGGGTGGGAAGTTGTAGCTTTCAATTGCAGTTAAGATTTTAAGGTTTTTCGCTTGCCTTACAAAAATTATGTAACGTTTTATTTAATACGATGCTCGTTTTTATTGTGCAAATAAATGCAATTTTTATTTTTATTTTGAGATATTGGAAATATTTGAAATGCGCGTTAGGTTTTCATAATCTACTATAAATTAAAAATTTCTTTGATGCTTCTATAACAACGCGCAATTTATTTCTGCAGATACACCCACCTCATTAGGTTTTCAATCATTTACTCTTTTCTTATTCAACGCTGTACGTAACCAACTCTTTGCATAACCAATTTTTGATGCTTACCAAACAAAAACAATCGAACTCTTTTAAAAAATAACACTAGGAAGCCGCTGCTTATCGATAAATCAAAGCCTTTCCCAACCGCACCGAAGAAAGGTGGGCAGAAATAGACGACAACGTCAGGGAAAAAAGTGGGCGAACCTTTTTTTTGGTTTAGTTAAGCCACTTTGAAGGCTTTTTTGCCAGCCTTGAACATGTGGTTGGGTTCTACGTAGAGCTGCGTCTTGCTTCTCTTTTGTATTTTGAGTTAGCAATTTGCAGTAATATTTCTGACCTATTTTCTTATTTTCTCTCTTAGTTTAAATTGTTTCTGGCTTGTTTTCCATTTTTTTTTATATTACACAAACTTTATTCTGTGCTGGAATTAAATTTGCAAAAAGCGCCTACTTGTGCTACGTACAACTATTATAAAGGAAACTCTTTAACTGAGTGCGAAAAGATTCTCAAAAGAGTCTTTACCTAGGAACGGCTCTTAAAAGAGTCTTTATTTATTTAATTTTAATTGTAATAAAAAGCCGCCACCGTCACAAATAAATCACTTTTACCTCAAAACAAAATCGCAAAAAAGGAATTGCTTGAAAAGCTCTTAATAGAATCCTTACCTGAAAAGGACCCTTAAAAGCGTCTCTACCTGAAAAAGATCACTAAAAGAGTCTCCCTGAATACCTCTTAAAAGAATCTTTGCGGGCAATTTGGCTATTAAGAGGGAATTTACCAAAAAAAACAGACTTTTTAAGTTGTCTTTACCTCAATCCATTATTTGGCTTTTGAAGTTTTGCTTCCTATGATTTGTCGTGGTCTTTTATATTTTAAATACACTTTTTGAACTCATTTAAAAAAGACTATCAAGAAAATTATCACAAAATATAAAATTGCAACTCTCACAAAATATAAAACTGCAACTCTCACAAAATATAAAACTGCATCTCTTCCAACAGATTCTCTTACCGGAGTTTTTGTTTATTGCCAAGCATCTGATCGACACTTTAGCGTTCTTTTTCATTTAAAGTAGCCTAAATTCTTGATTCTTTGCTCACCAAATATCCAAATATATAATTTTTTCTCAAAAATATATTTTTAGATTTGTTCGGCTGTTGCTACTTTTACTTGCTTTTCTTTTTACTTATTTTAATACTTATACATGCGTGGGATTTTATGCTGAATTTTCCTCTGAAATCTTACGTGTCTATCATTCCGTATCACAGAAATCATATGTTCAGAAATTTTCACGGTAATTTTACAAGATTTTATCTAATAATACACATTTTTATTTATCTTTAATTTTATTTCTACCAATTTTTTCAAGTCTATTTTTTTCTAATTCACTGCATGCTTGATGTTTTTTAATTATATTTTAACCTTTTAATTTGCTTTATTTATATTTAAAATTACAATGAAAATTTTCAATTAGATTCTCTTTATATTTTTAAGTTTGTAATTATTATTAGTTTTCGTTATGACTTTCTATTTCTGTTAAAAATTTTAATTTCAAATCTCCTCTCTATTTTAATCTTTCCTATTTGTTATTAGTTTTCGTTATGACTTTCTATTTCTGTTAAAAATTTTAATTTCAAATCTCCTCTTTATTTTAATCTTTTTTTGCATTTTTTGAGCTTTAAGTTTTTTTTATAATTCACGGCGAAAATTTTTCTTTGTTTGTAAAAAGTTGGGCCCTCGTTGTTTTCATTGTGGGTGACGAGCTGATTTCTCTTAATTGCTGTGTTTTCTCTCTCTCTCTCTTGTAATTTTTTACCCAATATAATATACGTTATCTATTTTTACCTTTTTTTTGTATTTTAATTTTACTTATTTTATTTTAATTGTATTCAATTGCAATTAGTTTTTTTTTCGTGAAGAAACCGAATCATGAATTCGCACGCTACATAAAAACATTTTCCTTGTTTCTTCGTTTACTGTTCGTTTCATTTTATTTCTCTACAATTCACAGTGCATTCAGTTTAATTATGTTGAATGTAAAGTAGCCTGCTATTTCGCTGCGGTGCGCGCTTCAGTCGGTAGCTTAAGGTTATCTGCGTCGGCCGCATTCGCACCGTCTGCGAGGTGCACAGATTGCACCTCGACCAGCTGTGTTGAGCCGAAAGGCAAACAAGTGGCAGCGTAGGCTATCCAGACGAGCGAGGCGATCTGTTAATTTTCTCACTTTACAGCTTTTTTTCAGAGTAGTTTGTATTTATTTTAATTTCTCCATGCAGTTCATTATGTTTTTTTATTTGAAATTACTTTTTAAGCTATAAATTTCGTTTCATATCATGAAATGTATAATCTGGCAACAATAAATTAATGCAGGCAATTAATTCAACACTTTGAAACTTAACGAGGCCAAAGACTTCTTATCGCAGGTAATTGGCAAGAAATGTTTTCGCCTTTTATTTGATTTGAATTTTTTTCTTTAATTTGGATAATTTTCCAAATTTATCAAACACTTAAACAGCAACCTGCTCGCTGTAGTAATTTGCTGTTGATGAAATAAAAATATGTATAATTTATGAATGAAATACATATTTTCATATCTATTAATTAGATTAATTATTTTCCTCTTTATTTCTTGATCCCACTTTTCTTTTAATCATTTCTTCCACTTCTCTATCCATCTGCTTTAAATGGTTCCCTGAACTTTCATTCCATTTCGTCTTGTCGTCTGTTCATTTTCTCAAACCCTTTTTGCTTTTTTTTTAAATTAAAACGTCCCACTTTCTTCGAAATTTCCGCTTACAAAAACGTTATCATTTCCGCTCACAACAACTCACTCGGCGCGCAACTTCAACTCAATTTAATAAAATGAATGTAACTGCTATTTGAATTAACAATTTTAAATTTGTATGCATATCACAGACTATTAAAGTGTCATCAAACATAACAACAACAACAACAACAGTACAGATGCCCAAACAACAACAACAACGGCAACAACATTATTGGCAACCACATACATTTTGCTGAAAATTCTCCATCAGCAGTACACAGAGTTGATTTAATTTATGAGTCTGGCGATGCAGCAGCCATAAAATTGCTTTCATTGCTGCAACTATTTCTTCTTAGTTTTTCTTTATGTTTTTATCTCCAATTCCAGCTTTAAAGGGCTACATTTTCACATGGAAATTCTTGCTGACTGCGCATTATTACTGGCTGTCATACAAAATGCTTTAGATTAAATTTCCGCTTAATTAGAACGACAACGAAAATCTTTGAATTGGATTGTACGACAAGATGATGTGATGAGTGAAAGAACTTGAAGCAAATTTAATTTTTAATTTACGAAATTCTGTAATGGAAAAGAAACCATTTTGTTTTTTTTTATTTTACTTCATTTCATTTTAGTTTGTTTCATTATTATTTATATTGAGGTTTTTATGGTAAATTCATATCTGTACTGAACAATTAATTGTTTCTTATCACTCTTTGTCACACTAGCTGGTTGTGGGTTATCAACGTTTTTGTTTTGCATTTTCATTGTTTCATATTTAATAATTGAGCGAGTAAATAAATCTTGTGATTAAATTAACAATAATAAGAAAAGCTCTTCGCAAATGCAGTATTGGTTTCCTTCAATTGATTTTTTTTCGCAATTCCTTCAAATATGTTGAGTGAATTCATTTACAAACTTTGTTTTGTACATTTTATTATGTTTGAAATTCTTCGAATTACTTTTAAGTACATGAAAACCTTTTGATCAATAGTTTTGTTTTTGTTTTTATTTGGTTCTAAAAAGTGATTCCTAACACAAAGTTGGTCTGGAATTTTCTAGATTTTAGTTAACCAGTCAACAGGAAGTTTCTGCCTGAGTGTGATAAAAGAGAATCTAAAAGTCCGAGTTACCAAAACCTAAAGGCATTCTATTTTTTTTCTAAAATCCACCAATTTTCTACATTGAAAACATCCTTAACTTTTGTTTATTTATCTTTTGTTCTTTAGCTCCAAAAAAGAAACCCCCTTTTTTTACTTCTACAGTTCTGAATGTTTATTTATTTCTTGGTGTATTTTAAGCGCAGGTAGTGAAGATGGTTTCTCTTTTTTACAGTGTTGAGGAATTATTTTTTGGTATTTGATTCTCCGTAATTCCGCCTTTTTAATTTCCATGGCTCCAATTTTATCAATATTTTACTGAATATCATACTGAGTTTTTGTTAATTTTACTCCTTCCTTTGAACGAGTGATTCCTTCATTATTATTTTAGTGTAATAATTGTGCTTAAAGAATCTTTGAATTAATTTTCAATCACATATTATTGTTCCTCGTCCGACAACAATTCTTTGCACTTAAAATCCAGTGTGTAAATTCACATGAAACGTAATTTACGTTACAAAATAAACCATAAAATCGCACATGTGAGAAAAATTCCGGTCCAAACTTCGTGCTGCGGCAGGAAAAACAAGTTTCTTTCCAGCCTGAATGCTGGTGTGTACGAAGAGGATCTTCGACTCTAATGTGGCAACTTTTTTTGGGGTTACAATTGCAGCCGCATTCAATTTTCATTAGTAGAAACTAACTAAAACAAACAGATTTAATTTTAAAATATTAAAATTCTCCCTTTTTGAACGGATTTGTATCGAAATAACTCGATTCCAGTTGAAGTTTGCATTCGGAAGCGAATTTGAAGCGGGAACCGCAGTCAGTGCTGTAGCTAGAACGGGTTCCTGAGCTGAAGATGGAACCCTTTCTGGAGCTGCGATTTCGAAGAACCTCTACTAACTTTTACGTTCAAGTTTAGCATTAATTTTGCTTCAAACGAAAAGGCGAAATGCCTGCAGATGCTAAAAAGTTGCTGGAGTGAAGCGAAAACAAGTTAATGGGGAAAATATCAAGAAGAACCAAAGGAGGACGAGAAGAAATTGCAAGACTTTTGACCAACGTGGGAGCAAAAGTAATCTTGAATTCGTTGAAACTAAGGAAAATATAGTGCTAAATTCCAGACCTTCGAAACGGTTGTAGTTAAGAACGAAATTATGTATTATCCGACCTTTGCAAGTAGGAAATCTTTCAATCTTTCCAAGTAAGAAATGAAAACTAGAAGAAATACAGAAATAAAGCTGCTATCCGTGAACTAATCTCGCCGTGCGGCTCGGCTATGCTAGCTGAAGCTGTAACAACAGAATCTCGGATCTGGAGTAGCGTGACCACAGTTAAATTCATGCTGGAGCGATATGAAGACTGAAATTGTAGACTACGGAAACCGTTAAGAGTTGATGCTGAAGCTAAAAACAAGTGAGAAACTATGACGGTTGACAAGTACATGAATAATCCGTCGTTAAACTTTTGCTTTGATACGACAAATAAGTGGAAATCTTTCCGAGAGAGAGAAAGAGACAGAGAGGAGAATTCATGTTTAACAAGAACCATAAAATATGCAGGAATATTGTGAAAATATCCCCAACTTCGATCAATCCTATCTCGATCTCGAATTCGAGATTTTTTCCCCGTCTCAACAGAAAGAGCGAAAAAGCTGTCTGGACCTCAATCATCAGTCGCACTGGGAAAGACGCCTCGATTTCAATTGCCAATTTAAACTCAAGACAGAAATAAACTCAAGACAGAAATGTTCCGATCTCGATTATTCACGCCAATTATCGATATCATGAAAGGCTGCCTCGATCATAAAAATAATAATAAACAAGGACGTAGAACTAAACAAAATATTAGCATTAACAATCCAACCTCTGATAACAGAAAATTAAGCTGTTTGTGCGGCACCCATGGGTCTCCCAGCTATTCCATGTCATTCAAAGTGATGGACAAACTCTACAGTTTGCCTACAAAGTTGGCATTTCAAAATCCATTTGAATGCATCTCGGGTCTCCCTCTTTTACAGCGTATTTTTTCTTTTCTACTGCGTTTTATAAGTCTTTTTCGAATCAACATGATAATTAAAGCGTTTAGTATTCATGAGCGTGGGTCAGTTTTATTTCTTGCTCTTTTGTGTTACCCTAAAAGAGAGTAAAAGTGGTTGTCTGCTGTAGAACTGACGTAATTGTAATTATGTGTCATATAGACATCAGATGTGACAGTAATTGGCACCTTGTTAACGTTTTACTAATTAGTTTTTGAATGAATTACTCGTATCGTTATATCACTGAAGATGCAATAATCAAGCCAATCTGCTAGATTTTTCATCGCCCGCAAATTTTATTAATATTCCAGCTGATTACATCTTATAACTATAATCTATCTTCCACTGACTTAATTAATTGCTTGCTAAATTTCCAGAGCCGCTCTGAAGTGAAATAATTATCTGAGTTGGCGGTTTATTAAGGCTTTGAGAAGCTAAAGAAACCACCTACCTGATTATTCAGCTCTTCTACCGAGTACGCTGTGATTAAAGCACTTAGAATCCAAATTGAAATAAAAATAAATGGTGTGCATTAATTTCTACCTACATCGCGGCGTAAAAATATATTAGTTATATCGATGTTGCGTTTATTGCCTCTATTATTTCCATAGAATTGTACAATATCTGTTGTGCCTTTGGTGTCGTCATCGCAAATACTGTCTCCATGCATAATATCAATTATCTGATGTGATACCTTCGGTAACTTTTGAACAAACTAAGCCGTCGGTGGGGACAATCTTGCAAAAGAGTCAATAAAATACATTTTAAATAACAAAAATCTTAATGAAGAATATCTTCACCGAGTTTCTCTAATATCATTATCCATCATTATCCTCTGTGAAATCCGATCAACATATTTACAATAACATCTTACTCATCAAGATACCCTCCAATAACGTTACCTTTTATATCTTAATATATTTATATCTTAATATCTTCTCGTCCATCTGGGCCTCTCTGAACTGATTTTTCAGCGTGTCTGTTTACTCCTTCTACTACTTTTCTGTCGTATTAGCTTATCTACTAGTTCGTCCATTCCTTTCTCTACTAGTGTGTCTACTAGTTTGTCTACTCCTCTGTGTTCTACAGTTATGTGTTCTACTGTTATGTCAACAAGTTTTGCTACTGTGCGGTCTACTCGTCAATCTGTTCGTTTGTCTACCCGTATGTCTCTCCCTTAACTACCCTTCTGGCTATTCGTTACCTATTCATTTGTCTATTTCTCTACGCATCTGTCTACTTCTCTACTCGTTAGCCTATCTTATCTCTCTACTTACCCTATCTTATCTGTCTACTCCACCAATCTTATCTCTCAACTTCCCCTATCTTATCTGTCTACTTCCCCTATCTTATCTGTCTACATGCCCTATCTTATCTCTCTGCTCCTTTGCTTGTTTGCCTACTCGTTTTCATACTTGTTGGTCTACTACTTTGTCTACTCGTTTGTCTACTTATTTGTCTACGCCTCTTATTATAGTCTTGCAAGGGTCTTCTCATTTATATTGTCTGTAGTTATCTCTTCTCCTTCAACTAGTCTGTATGGCACTGTCTACTCATCGTTGTCTACTCCTTTGTCTACTCCTTTGTCTACTAATTTGTGTACTAGTTTGTCTACTTGTCTAAATACGTGAAAATATATCTTTATTTTTCTCCATTTATTAAAATATCTACACATCTATCGCCCGTCTCTCTTTTCATCTGTCTGCCTTTATTAGCTTCTTTGCTTGGCATCCCTCGTTCCATGCATCCATTTGTCCGTGACGCCTCGTTTTTAGCGTTCGCTAAAACGGTCCGCTTTAAAATTTAGCACAGCATCGCTCGCTATTGTCAAGGTGATCGTCGTCGTCGGTCGTAGCGCCGTTTTAAGAAATCCGCAAAAAATAACTCACACGCACTAAATGACTGGGCCGCAAATATATTGAAAGCAATAATTCGACATGCGTTTGATGGTTTTGATATTTTAACGTTTAAAAATGTTGTATAATATTTCTCCATAATTTTTGTTCTACGAGTATTTTACAAAGCATTTTCAGCTTCTGTTGTGGGCTCGAAAACACACTCTTCTTTCTAACTCAGTCAATCTTTTCTCGAAAGTTAGAAATATAGATAAGTAGCGTATCGGAATCGAGGCGATTTATATAATAAAATATCCCTATACTTCCATCGAAATCGATTTTCTAAGTTAAGAGATCAGCTAATGTATTCGTAGTTACAGCCAAGATGATAACGTCTTCCACTCTTTTCAAAGAATAGTAAATTTCGATTTCGAAGTTCAATTATAGTTCCATGTCTATAACGATATAAGAGACTGACCACTTCCAGATAATTACAATATCAGCTCGAGTCTATGTAAACCGAACGAAATTATCTTTCTTCAAAAAAAATATTTCATTTTATTCCAATTTATTGTTCACCATTATAACGAACATGTCTTTCTGTTATCGACGAAAAGATATGAAATTACTTGCTAATGATGACAGGTAAAACTTGATAGGACATTTTCAAGAAGGTAAAACTTCACTAGTCGTCAATTTATCAGGAATTGCATGTTGTAAATTAACTTCAAAGAAGAAGCTCATGGAGAGAAGTACAAATAATAAAGCAATATGGTCACTCATATTTAAAAATATACAGGAAACAATTTGTCCTTTTTTGCCTTGATCTTAAAATGATACCTGCCTCCGGGACAACTTTTGTTTATCTGCCTTTGGATCTTCGTCTCTGCCTATAGGCTCGCCATTCAAACAATGATGAAATTCCACAAACACCATGGCTATTGTTGATTTCAAGAATTTCATTGTCTATATTGTTGGTATTTTTTGCAAAGCAAGGCCTTCATTAGCAAAAATTTGCCATCTCCTGCGACGATTCAAAATAAATCATTAAGTAAGCAATGGCTACTCCAGAGATTCTCAAAATATTTTTTATGTAGACTTTAATTATACGAAAAACAAAATAGAATAAAATAATAATAAAAGTATCTATCTAAAATTTAATAATACAATAAAATGTAAATGTAATGTAAACTTCAAGTTTAATTATTCAAGTAAATAAAACCTTTACAATTAATTTACTTAATTATAATTTTCTTTTATAAATTAAAAGTAAGTTTAAATTACTTTTACTTTTAATTTATACAAGTAAATAGTAATTCTTAAATGCTTACTTATATAAATTTTAAGCATTTTTTATTTGACTCAAAATTCTTTCTCAGCTTGGTTTGCCTCGAATGAACTAAATTCAGTTGAAATGCAAGAAATATAATATCTTCATCATGCATTCTTCTTATTTTATGTATTCTTTTGTACAATAAAAATTTGTTCCGTATGTGACGAGCACATTTTTCTCATAACAATTTCGTGGAAAGAATTTGCAATATTTAATTGAAGCAAAAATAAATTAAGATCTGACGTCAGTTCTTCCAAAGTAAATTAAATGTGATGACTTTTCATGTGTTCTAAATATGTGCAGCAAGATTTTGTAAACATTTGCTAGTTTACACTAACTCAAAACGAATAAAAAATATTTTTAGAGTCTTAATTCCAATCTTGAGTTGCGTGAATAAACTTTGACAATTCAAAGAGATTTAATTTTTCCTTATTACTCAGTTTTTTACACCAATCATTAAAAATGATCATTAAAAATTATTTTTTTAATGCAAACGATTTTAAAATAATTTTCCTTCTTTTTCAGGTAAGTTTATCATAAAAACTCAAATCGTAACTATAATTTATGACCTTACGAGAGGGTAAGTTTACGACCGTAAAGGTTTTCAAAGCTAGAAAACTTAAGTTTCAATTTATAATCAATTTTTGTATAACTTTGTATTGAGAAAACTTGTTAATTTTCTATTCTGCATCAAGCGCACTTCGGTCGGAATAATTTTTTGAAGGAACTAAATCTGAGTTGTTTAAAATTAACTAATAAAATAAAGATTTGTATTTGCTTGATGCTAGAAGACCGACCTGTTCCTTGAAAATCTAGAAAGACTTCTTATCTTTTGTACGGAATTTTCCTTTCTTAATACAAACTTCTTCTCACACTGAGCTCACAATTCCTTCTTGTTTATCGCTATTATCGTTCTCTGAGAAACTTTTAAACGGCAAAACGCTCCCTACAGTAGAGAAAAAGTCTCTCAACAACCTTATGAAACTTTAACAAAGTCGACCAACTCAGAAGTGAAGTTATCATGAAAGTGTAACGACTTCCTAATGCTCACTTCAAAAAGCCTCTAACTGTGTCTCTTGTTTAGAGATTCTTTGGCATCTTTGTACGTTGACATTAGACTTCCCGGAACTTCATTGCTGCATTCATTTGATGCACCATCCTCACTTCCTATTCTAGGGAAATCCTGCACGAATACGGTAGCAATGTAATCCGAGAAGTCTACACTTTGGCACGTCCTTTCACGTGGCGGAGGAGTGCAGGGGTTATGGACCGTCATCACGCAAATAGCCATCCCATTATGCACGTTTATCCTCTTGTTATACAAAGTTCTAATTTCTCCTACTCTTCAACCTCCTTACAAGCCCGTGCGAAGTTTACACGGCACGAATGTTTCAAAGCAACACTAAGTGTGATTTTCACCATCTTCAGTTTAATTCGAGCCAAAATTATTACTCGCAGTTGATCGTACAAAAAATTTAAATAGACTGCCAGTTAACTTTTACCAGAATTAGAGAAAAACATAATTTTCCAAATATTTTCTCTTTTTCCATTGAGTTTTTGTTTGGAAAAGGCTTTTCTAAAGAATAGAATATCATTTTTCTGTGTGTAGATGTCTAAACAAGACGGATTTTCTATATATTTTTTTTTTGAGCTAACATTCACTTCATTCCAGTGCACAGCCAGTGAAAAATCCCTAGACTTCGTCGTAATAATAAAACTGAAGTCTAGACTTTCGACACGTTTTCGGGCGAGTCGTGTGTAATAGTAATGAACACGTTTTCGTACGAATAAAAGTGTTGCAATTAGCCGCAGCATATTTTGCTCTAATACACAAAGATTTCAGGTTTCGGTTTACGGTGTGATGGGGATAATTCTACGAAAGAGTTTATTATAGAAGGAATATTGTACAGAATTTCTCTCCAAATGGATTTATCAAAATTGAAATAGCTTCTCAAACCAAATTCCCTCGTTAAAGTAAATATTTCTAAAATCTGTCTAAAGATTTATTTACTAGAAATTTATTATTTTGTTGTATATAATAGAAAAAATAAAAAACTGGGCAAAACTAAGCTGAAACTAAGAATCGAAGAAATGCAGCACGTATAGTTTTCTAAATTTAAAGCAACACAAACGACGATGGTTCTCTTGCGGTGTTGATTGGTACCCTGAGTCCCGTTTAATGCGCTGCATTCTAATAAAAGAAAATCACATGCGTTCCCGGAATGTCATATCGTGTGTGGTGGGGAAAATATTTTTAATATAAAAAAATGTTACCAGAAGTTTAGTATATTTTTTTTCTATATTTCTTCTTTATTTTTATTTTTAATTTCTGATTTTGAATTGTGAGTATTGCAAACACAAATTCTGTTTCTCACACCCTTAATTTATTAATGTATCATCATGGAAATTTTTCGTGCCCGTTTACAAAGATCCATGCTAAAGTAGAGACATAAATTTAAATTCTTTCTATGACGAGGAAGCCTATTCTCGCACTGCACCTAAAAACAGGCTACCCTTGAAACTTTGTGCATTTGCTGTGTTTCAATGGTGCTCTCATTAATAATGGCATTTTATATTATTGTTGTTGTTGTTTTCGCCTATAATCCTTAGCCTTTCTTTTTAATTTTCAGGCATAAACATTTTCGAATTGCTACTATTCAGTGCAAATTGTTCCACATGCCATGTTTTTTACACTTAAAAAAATATTTCTGTTTAAAGACAGAAGTGATTGACTTTCTTTCATTAAAATCAACACAACACAAATAACTCAAAATAAAATGGACTAAAATAAAATGAAAAATTAAACCCATTGATAGAATATAATTAAACAAAATAAACTAATTAAACATATAAAACTGACACAAAAATTAGTTTTGTATTTTAAAAAATGAATTATTTTACGATAACATTTCTCACTTTTTCCCGAACGATCTTTTTAGTGTAGAGATTTTCCTTAAAATACATTTTCGTCAGCGTTGCCACATTGGCTTGGATAAAATATGCAGCAAAGTGAAACTTGATTTTCATTTTCTTTGATTCTTTTGTTTACATGGATCAGAAGATATTTTTAGTATAAGTTTGTCACTCAGCAATGGGTAAATTTTTTCGCTGTAAGAGATGAAATATGTATTCAGACTTGTTCGTAAATATTTTATACGTTTCCTCTTCATCATAAATGTGATGCACATTTTGTAATTTTACATATTTTTTACAGTTTATAGAGTCTTCTCTTAATTTCATCAGACAGATTTACTGCTGCAAAATCACTAGCATCACTATCAGGAATTAATTAAATCCATCGAATTTGCTGTCATATCTCTGTAACTCTCAGTTTATAAAGAAATTAGGTGCAGATCTTAGTAGAGAGATTTTTAAATAGTTGCATTTTCATGTCTGGGAATCGCCATATATATGCAAAATAGCTCTATTATAGCTCTATTATTTTTACGAAGATGTGAAATAACTGATTTCGTAATTTTTTTCTTAAAATCAGAAATGATTTTAAAGTTTATTTATGTATGTATAAGATTAAGATTAGCAAGAAATTAGCTACAAATGTCCAACATGGATATTTAGAAAGAAAAAAATCTAGAAAAGAAAGAAAAGTCTTCAATATATCCGTGTAATCTTGATGATTTATATTGTATTATTGTAATGTTCTTTATTCAATCCAAATTATAAAAATATACTATAAAAGAATAATTTATTTATTTGTAGCCCAGACAATTTTAATTAAACTAAAACTAAACTAAACTAAAACTATAAAACTCGAAAAAAAATAAACAAATTATTGTCATAAACTTTCTTTTGTTGTTTTTATGCTTCACATTGGCTCAGTCAATTTTATAGTCATGCATTTTTTTCGATATTCAAGCTGTTACTTCCTAGAAATCTCATTTGTTTCTTCAATTTAGCTGTTAACTTCCACATTTACACACACAATTCCTAACATTCAACTACACCTGTTTCGTTCCAACAGATGGAATCACCGGACATCGCTTAACCAGTTTATTTCTTTTAAATGTCTTGAATTGCCTTTAAAATTCCTTCGCTGTAACACGAAACACTTATTTTCGCAGTAGTGGGTTTTCTTTTTCGTTGATAGAGAATTTTCTATACTTTTTCTTTACCACAGCAAGAAATCGATTATTGACGGATTTTTCACACATCCATTCATATTGCCATATATACGAGTATCTTTTACTCAAGACTGAAAGTGGAATGATATTTCTTGCCACATTCCTTTAAACTTTCGCATACACCAACTATAAATAATGTCTTTTCCAAAAAAAACTGAACAATAATCTACATTGACGAGTATAAACAGCGTGTAACTGGTTAATATTTGTCTCACAAAGTGAAATAATAACTTATACTCGTTGTACAGGTGTAGCGAGTAATGTATTGTATATGAAAAATTCTTGTAATGAAATGCTAAGTTTGACCTTGTTGATGTAATGAGTTCAAAGTACTCGTTATGAAAAAGCAGAAAATTTTCGTTTTACTAAAGTAAAAAACGGACTGCTGGTTGAATAGAAAGCATGTTAACATTCGTGACGCGCACGTGACGAGACGTTTTAGTTCTCATCTCGATTGAAGGTAAGAATCGAGCTCGAAGCTACTTTTTTCAGACGAGAGTCAAGATCGATTTAGGCGGAGACAAGAATCAAGACTGAGATCACCTTAATCTCAAAAAGTCTCACTTGTACGCATCACTAATTAATTATTATGGGCAATATTAAAGTAACGGTCAATGTTAAAGTAACGAATACAAAATGTTTGTTATGCAACAGCGATGAGTAAAAATGTTTTTCTGAAATGAAAAATTAAATATTCAGGTGTACCGAATACAAATGAACGGAAAGGTGAAAAAGCTATCTTTGCGTTTTAAAAAAATACTCGTCATAAAAACAAAAACGAAAAACGAAAAATTTGGGAGAAACTACTGTACTCGTTTCTTCTACAGTGTGAAGCTAGCAAATATTAAATGCTTGCTATTCAAAAGCAACGAGTATTCGTTGCTATACGCTTTAAATTATATATATCTATTTTTAAATTTATTGATTCTTTTATTAAACAAAAGTAATTTGAATTAAATTTTAATATTAAATGTTCTCTTTTGACGTCCTTTTCAAACTTAGTTTTCTCCGTTTTAAACTCAAACTTAATTTTATTCTGGAATTACCAATCCTTTCGTAAGTGTATTTAACTCTCCTATCTGTGGTCTGCCCTACTTTTTCCATTCTGTCTTACCGGCAACTTGGGCAATGTAACAAATTTTCATATCGTTGCAAATAGCTGTTCATAAACACGGCAGTAATCGGCTCAAATACAGTGATAGCCACAACATAATCCTTACTAAAAAACTTAAAGAGAACAATTACAATTTAAGAGTTAATAGGAAAAACGATGAGGAAGCGGTAATTATCATTGCTTTGGAAATATTAGGGTTTTCTCACAGAAAGCATAAAAACGAAGGAAATTTCAGTTATAGAGTACTTTAAATAATTAAGCTACTTAGATGTCTGGTTTTTGCAACAAGTTTATGTCATTGTTTTGTTAAATTCAAAAAACTTTCGCATGTATGTATTTTACAATACTAATTTTTGTACGGTTATCGGAACAGCTTGCACTGCTGAAACTGTTTGTGTGGATGTTCTTGGTTTTGATATTAGTTACGCAACGACACCAGTACTAGTACTGGTAATGAAAGTGTTAATGGTACTGGGACTGGTACTGGTAATGTTATTATTGGTATGTGGTAATTGTAATCTATATATTTCAAAATCCTTTCAAATGTGTATTTCTTTGGTTGAAGTAAACATTTGACCCTCTGAACCGCCGAGCCAATTTTAATGTGGTCTTCGCCATTATGTCCTCAAACCTCTCGAACGTTACATAGGCTATTAAATGTTTAAGGAAGACACCATTACAGGACGCTATAGCTTTTTATGTTGAACATACAGGCTATTGAAAGTGCTTCAGTTAATTTGCCTCGAAATGCAAATTAACAACGGATTAATCGATTTGAATGAGAATACCAAATTCTATCGCTTGAGGGCGCACTTAAAAAAGGAAAAAATGGACAATGGCGAATGATCTGCTGGTGTAAATATATATAGTTAAAAATATATTTCAATGTTAATTACATTTAAATTGTGTTAGCTTATCCGTTTATTGTAAATGTGATTCAAACTCACAACAACCCTGAACTCGAACAATTCGCGTACGGATTCACTCACGTCATTTCAGTCAATCCAAGTAATCTCAGCGTCCCCATTCAATCAATCAACTCTCCAGATCGGATGCATTAAACGTTGCCAAGTGCCAAGGAGCTGGCGCGACGGAGTTTTTTGCCATTACGGACGTCGAGGCAGCAGTGGCTTTTTCGAAGCCACCTTCTGCCAACATTTAAACAACGTCCAACGCTCATAATGCAAGCGTCGCTTACTTTGTGTCACCGACAGCGACTTTTGCTTTATATGGTGTCAGCAACTACTGAAGCAGCAAGCGAGCCATAATGAAGCATTGAATGCAGCACAGAGTGGAGGGAGTCAAGTGGAGTACAAGTGATTCCATATAAAAAAAAAAAAAAAAAAACTTGTACACTGAATTCTGTGCTTTTATGGAGGAAACAGAAAAAGTCGACTGCATGACAGGAACAGCTGAATTACGTATTACAGAAAATTTTTGAAACTACGCAACAAGAAATGCAAAGTAATCGAAAAGTTGCAACTCCGACGATTTCGTTACGTACATGAAAACGTTTTTTTGTTTTCATTTCTAGCCAAGAACGGAAGAAGTGGAACCGTTCAATTTATTCGGTTGGCTTAAGATATCCTGTAAACATTCTTGCCACATTTTGGCAAAGAGAAAACAAGAGCATTTTTGTATTTTTGCGAGATTTTCGACGGCCGAAAGCAAGACAGTCTGTCGGGAAATGAATTCAGTCCGACAGGGAAGTCGGAAAAGAATCTAACGAGTTATAACATTCAGATATGACACAGGTTATCCGAAACTAAACAAATTAATTTACCCTCAACGACAATCCAATAAATAACCGGACGAAGTTACCGGCTCCAGACGACTCTAGTTATCTGTTGTTTTGCGTGTTGCTAACAACACTGCATAGTTGGGTAAGGAAGTCTAGCCGATAATGGTACTGGTATTCACACTGATAATAACGGCGGGTGCTTTGTTGATATTGTTACTGGTTATAACATTAGTGTCGCAACCTTTACTGGTACTGGATTAATGACACAACTCTTCATGTTAATATTGGTTCCTCTACTGGTATCTGCGCCAATGGCGAAACCTAGAAAGACCTATTGCAGATAATAGCTAGTCGAGGTACTGCAAGCCAGTAATTATGTTTTATAATTTCATAAAAATTTCCGAACTGTCCCATTATTCAATGTCTCCATGTTGGCGCGTTTCGGCTTCAGAAAAAATTTAATGGGCAAATAACTGGCAGAAGGAAGGAACCCCCAATTTGAATCGATATGCGAATGTGTAGCCGGTATAAAAAAAAGGAAAAAGAAACAAGCACGAAAAATTGGTACGACAATTTTACGCTTCAATAGCTGTTTCCTTGTTTACTGCTACCCTCCTTTAAGGATCGCATACTGGCTTTATTGCTGCCCTTTCTTGTGCTGTTAACATAACCTTTAATACTGGTGCGTCTGACGTCATCCAGAGCAGGTATTGATGCAGAAGTGTTTTGGTAAGCTGTACAAGACAGAGTGTGTACTGTAAACTACACCCACCCCACCCCACCCCACCCCACACCACCCCACCCTGCCATTTCTTGGCTCTCTACACTTTGCTACTTCGTTCTGCTACAAACGCTGGCATACTCACAGGACATGCGCATTGGAAGGGTGTGGATTTTCTCCTTTGTGTGCTTTTGTCCTTTCATACGGACTGTACAGATGTCTGTTCGCCGCCACACGCGATATTCTTACTTATTCGGAATTATTCGTTATTATTCTACATATTAACGTCATCCACGCGAACAATTTCAAATGAATGATGAGTCCTTAATTCAACATTTACTCCCTAAAATACACTGTTTTCTCTGTTAAAAAGAGGATAAATTGCGCCTTTAGTATAGCAGATCTTTTCTCGAAATTAGATACTTAAGTACGAATCAAAAACCAAAACAAATGTAGCTTTTCAGTCCGAACCATAACAGAGGCAGTTTCTTTATCGCCTACGAAAGTCTAAAAAGTGGGTTTTATGGGGGGAAAATGGCCGAGATACCATTTGCCCCCATCAACTGTAGTAATAATAGAATTAATAGTTGATAACAAGTTGCGAATACAATATTTCATACTGAATCATCTTTCTGCTTGTACCAACTTATGTAAAACTGTGGGTTTCCCCACGTATACCCTATTTTTACCTTTTCTTGATTTCTTTAGAACAAAGACTTGGTCGATGTTATATTTAATGGCGTTTTAACTCTATAAACTCTTGAATCTCTTGAGATGTTGAAATATTGAAACACAAATTCAGTGCAGAATGCTTTAGGACGATCTTACTTCTCCTACAAGGGATGGGCGTGGTTGTTCTTAGCGGGCTGTTTTTAAAAAATGTTAAGACGAAAATTTTAATTTTTTCTTGAATGCTTATCCACTGTGTATCATTCATTTATTTTAATAAACTCAACAACTCGCCTTTTTAACTCTGTGGATGTCTACAGAATATTTGTAAGATTTTGATTTTTTTAGTATGAATTTCAATAGTTTAATCTAATATATTTTAAAGCAATTAATAACTTCCTGAAAGTGGGAATAAAATTTTGTTTGGCCAATTATAGCTTTTCCCTTGTTTAAATTTTTCAGATCATCCTTTTCAGTTTTAAATTAAAAACTGCGCATTTTGCTCACTCCGTTTTAAATTTTCTGTACTGAAAAGTGTTTTTGTGTGAGAATTTCGTAAGTCGTTAAAAGGACATTCAACTTTTTAGCGTGCTATATTACAATTGCCCTCGTATTTCGCATTCTACTGCCGTTTTTATCTCCCCCACTTTTGTATTCCTGAATGAACAAAGTTCGTCCCTTGTTTCCTTCCTGAGTTGATGTCATTGAATGCAATTATTTTATAGTCCTTCCATTGTCTTTAATAGAATTACATGTAATGCTAGAGGGCTTTGATTTCAACCTCTCATTTCATCGGTTGAGTGGTTTAGTTGCCCCTCTTACTCTTCTCCGATTCTCGCATTTTGATATGAATTTGATTTTAACCCTCATTTGAACGGTTCACTGCTGTAGTCACCTCAATTTCAGTCCTTCTGTATCGCATCCTCTCTATCGCTCTCTCAAAAGCCCCGTGCTTCTCTCTCGTTCTTTCTTTCTCTCTCTCCTCTCTCTCTCTTTTTCTCTCTCTCCTCTCTCTCTCTCTTTCTCTCTTTCTTTTTTCTCTCTCTCTTTCTCTTTCTTTTTTCTCTCTCTCTTTCTCTCTCTCTTTCTATCTTTCTCTCTCTCTCTCTCTCTCTCTCTCTCCGTCTTTATCTCTCACTCCCTCTCTTTTTTTCTTTTTTTCTTTCTCTTTTTCTATCTTTCTTTATTTCTCTCTCTCTCTCTATCTCTCTCTCTCTCTCTCTCTCTCTCTCTCTCCCTCCCTCCCGGTCTCCTGCTTGTTCTTCCTTCATAATTTAATTTGTCTCCCCTATCGTTTAATATAATAATTCAGAACGTTTTTTTCACATGTGACTTAAAGTTTTCTCGCCTTCAGGCAACCGGTTATTATTATCGTTGTTGTTACGTTTGTTTTTATACCCTAGGGGATCTTTAAATTGTATTTTATTCTGCAAACAGAAGCTCAATTTCGTAGCTAATTATTACAACAATCAATAAGCTTGCGAACTGAGTAAAGTGGTACCAGTTCAGAATGCAAGAGGGGAGCGTTTTTCGCTGTTACTATAATTCGCCCCTCTTATAATCTAGAAATATGATATCATCACTCGGCAGTTAAATCTTATTTAGACTCTGGAGTTTATATTTTGTATAGACTGAATTTATAATTTTTGTAGCCTGAATTTATAATTTTTATAGCCTGAATTCGATTCAAATCACCTTTCTTTTGGCTTGTTGTTATTTCTCATTTCAATTTATTTCTAAAATAAAATCCCATACTTTTGTTACGTTTCTGGCAACCATATGGTTTAGACAACAAATGTTTAAAATAATTACCAGCTGTCACAAAACTGACAGCCGTCATTTTAGGCTCAAAATTTCAAGTGGTAAAGGAGAGAAAAATAAAAAAGAGAATTGTTATTCTACGTTTGTTTTTATTAAATTGATTAAATTTGACATAATGAGACTTCTGGCTGTAGCAACAAATTTTATATAAAGGTCAAATATTGGCAGAAGAGAGAAAAATGAGAGAACAGAGAAAAGGAAATAAAATAATTAAAAAATATAACATCTCAGCTAAATTGAAGAGAAGTAGATGAAAATGGATGTGTGGTCAAAAACAAATGTCGGAGAATCTCTCACAACAGTCTAAAATTACAATCTCTGTTCAAGTGCAACAAACAAATGAATAATTTTTAAAAGGAGAAAAAGCAAAATAAATAACATCACATAAATTTGTCCTGCATCTTTTAACACTAAAGTGCACTTCATTAGTTCAGGGCCATTTTAATAATAGATTCCGCGCTTATATACCCTGCCATGGCTCTTTATACGCCAACCCCTTCTGTAAACCGTGAGCTCACAAAATGTTCACACACATGGAGAAAACGAAAACAAACTATAATATGAAAAATAGCAATAATCAACAGTTATGGGGGAAAAGTTTCTGAATATCAAGTTTCATTGGTTTTTGAAGAGGTTTTTATGGCATAATTATAAATAAGCTTTGCGGGCTTAACTTTGTTTTCCACCCGAATGGCCCACGCAGTTGAAGCCACTCCTCTCTTTACCTTGAAGAGACCTCCACCGCCCGCGTGTTATAGTCATTAACCTCCTGCCGGCTATTAAGGTCAACTTTTTTGATCTCAGAATCTATTTATCCGTAGATTTAATAATTGAAGTAAGCATATCTGAAATGAATTTAGAAAATCCAAGTTTTTAAAAATTTTCGGTTGTAATTACATTTTTCGACGTGTAAATAAACAAATAATCGAGTTTATTAAGAATTAATTTCAGTTATAAAGAAAAATATAAATAAACAAGTATAAAAAGTAAATTACGTACTTCATTATATAAATAAAAATAACAAATTTATTGAAGTGAAATAGTCATAGTAGAAGTTGTCATGTAAGACAGTCAACTCATCATATCGCTATATTTTTCTCTTTTTATAGGTTTTGACGTTCTATACAGTGGCAACAAAATAATTTCCTGAAATGTTTAGGCTTTCCTTGTTTCCCAAATAAAATAATAACTTTAAATGGCTTATTTTCTTTCATACAGGTGTTGTAGAAAATTTTGTGCAATTTGTGCAGGAGTAGCATTTGCTGTTCTTCTTAGACTACGTAAAATATAATATATTTTTTTTATTATATTATTTATATAATCTACACTTGAAAGGGATGAATTAATACAGAAATAGTAAATAGTAGCGGCCCAAGTGTGGATCCTTGAGGAGCTCCAGCTTTTAAAGTCTTGTAATCAGAAAACATATCCCTCACTTTTATTCGTTGAAGCACAGAAAACATATCCCTCACTTTTATTCGTTTGTCAGATAGCTATACATCAAGTTTAAAGCATTATTCTGAAAACCAAACAAATACTTTAGTTTATAACATAGACGACTATGAATAACTCTGTCAAAGGCTTTGGTAAAATCTAACAAACAAAGTCTGACTTTTGACAGGTCAGATACTATAAAATAATCTAGAAAAGACGGAAAAGCGTTGTTTGAGAATCTGGTAGGCATGGAATCGTTGACCAGGTATAAACCCAGCGAGTCTATACTATAACAAAATTTAATTTTTATATGATCGTTAGAAAGATATCGTTATACATTAAAATCTCCATAGGCAGATTAAAGAATATTAATAAGTAGCTTGTGATTATCACTATTGCCAGGGCTAAAATGGCTATGAGCTATTAACCCAAGTAATCCTCGGGCGATTTTTTCAGCATCATAGCATATAAAAGCAAATATTAAAAGAAATATTATTCGACCATTTTACAAAACAGAAAGCCAAAGCCATGGAGAAAATACTTTACTGGTAAAGCGTAATATGTCTACTAGGTCTGTCTGAAGCCTACGTATCGGACTGTTTGTGAACAAACAACGACAACAAAATGAGTATCGTTGAAATATACATCGCAGACTCGGTCAAGGATAGACTGGAGCCGAAAAGTTTATCTGAATTAAGACCTGTATGAATAACTAATGAAAATGACGATGACAACTTTTGCATCGATTGTTAGACAACAATATAACGGCAAACACATAATAAATAATGAATGACGAATAATGAGGGATCTCAAGTATTATAAGCAGAAAATCATTTGGTCTTCTTACCTGAATAGATTTTCAACTTGTGGGTTTTTTGCCTCAGAGTGAAGATAAGATTGTCGTCGCTTTACCCATGTTCACTCTATTTGTCCAGGCTTTGACCTCATCACTCGTGACTGATCTATTTAACCAAATATTTGTTCACTTGTAACACTTTTATTTATATAAAAGATTGTCAGGGCATTCTCTTTAAAAATCTCTTGAAGTAAAATGAGCTCCTCCTATAACTTTTTTCCACTTACATAGGGCGCACATCACTCAAGGTTACATCGCGTGCCCTTTTTTCTAATCTCATCTCTCGCGGATACTTAAAGAATCAACACTCTTATGATTGCTTAATTGTTTGATGCTACAGTAGCATTTGATTCACTGTTAAAGTAGCCAAATGGCTGAGTCAAGGGTAAATCCTATAACTAACGGACTGTAAAAGAGTCCCCTCGTCGGTCCCCTCAAGTGTTCCCCGTTGTATTTGTTGAAATCCATATCTTAATTCGCTCGCCTATTCAATTGTCTGTTCGTTCTGCCTGTGGAAAAATGGGTTCGGTTCGTTCAAATGTTTTAAGTGCTCGTTGATCTCCGAACAGCTACGCATCAAATGCTGCAGCCACCCTTCAGACAATCATCGTTTTTTATGATTAAAGTGATGCCTGATTAAAAGTGATTCACAGTTCATGGTTGTATTGATAGGGGACGCTATCATTCTTTTTCTTTCTAACTATGGAAGTGCTATCTCATTCTCATTTCTTCCGTTCTCTATACACTTTTATGCCGCAACTGTGTGGATACAGTAATTGAGGCGATTTAAATTCTACTGTGCAAATTACACCATATCCACCCTCGATATAACGCACCCATTAATGATACAGTAGAAATCAACCAGAGTTGGAAACGGAATCATTATCTTTGTAATACTCTAATTACTCTCAAATATTAATCTTCAATTGAATTTGAATTCTTGATTAATTTCTATTATTGAAAATAGTTCCAATGAACACTGTTTTACATGTAGTTTATTTCTTGATTACTAAAAAATAACCTAAAAGTAACCGACATTTTGTTTATTTCATTGTTTCTTTGCATTATTTAACAAAATAATAAAAATACTCAAAATTTAGGAGTATTTTTACGTTAGTTATTTCTCAACTACATTTCCTTAGTTTTTTAAAATAATCTTGAAATAAACAAAATTTTATGTATTTTATATAAATAAAAATTCGAAAAGTTGCATTACTTTTGATTCGAATTGATTTCAACAATTGTCAAGTAATTAGAATTAAAACATTACTTTATCATAATATAGAAGAATCGAGTACCATTACTTAGAAGTCCAAATCAAAATCGTAATTTAAATTTTTCGGTCACGTTTAAAATATCAAATGTCAATAAAATTTGTTTTCCAAACATGAAGAATACCAAAACACATCATTTGTTACTTTAAATATCTGTGAATTTTTTCCTTTCTTTGGAATGGGGTAACAAAAAGTTCCTAAAAGTTTCTAAAAGTTCCTCTTAGTTTTTATTTTTGAAAAAAAAAATACTTGCATTTTTTTAAAAATTCCTTATATATTATTTATTCTATTATTTTTTTGTTAGAGACCGTTACGATGACATCATTAAAACGTTAATATTA
This sequence comes from Sicus ferrugineus, assembly GCA_922984085.1. NCBI lineage: Eukaryota > Metazoa > Arthropoda > Insecta > Diptera > Conopidae > Sicus > Sicus ferrugineus. The sequence goes on along the minus strand of OV277351.1, from coordinate 12,859,980 downwards.
CGCTCGCTAAAGAAAGTTTTTAATTTTCCAGTGTTTCTTACAATTAAATTTAATTACAAAACATACACTAAGAAAAATTAAACCTGCTCACAGCTAGAAATTTTGTTGAATTTTTAGCTTGATGAGAATATTAATTAAAATGAATTTTTATTACTACACTGTAAAAATTCATTTTCAAATTACATTTCAATCAAATAATAGAAGAATAAATAAATTTCAATCGAACATCATCGAACGATTTATTTAATATATGCGATCGGATATTAAATAAATAATTCTACGTTATCGGTAAAATTTCAATAATAAAAAAATTCGTTATTTTCTAAAATTTTGCTTACTTTTCTGAATGAACCGCGTTGATTGAATGATGATGAACCGTGCCTGACTTTTCCCGATCAAGTCAAGTTTTCTGCCTTTAACTTTGACCTTTGAAATATGGAAAAGCTGTTAAATGGTGGATAATATTGAGGGAGCCCTTGATTTAGGGAAATACTGAGGGAGCGAAAACCTGAAGCATAAATTTGGAAAGCTAAATGTCGTATTATTTTGGGGATACAAATTAATGAAATCCTTCTCCAGATGGCGCCTTAAAATATATTCTAGAAACATTAGAGAAACCTGAGGGGATTTTATGCAAAAGTGTTATTAAATAATTCCCATAACACTGAAATTACTTTTTTTTTGTTGAAATGTTTAAGGAATCTTTCAGCTAAATCATATCAAAACAACTTGTTTTTTATACCACATTTTACGTACTAATATTTCCTCAGTGTATCAGTTGCTTCCCTCGTGCTAATAAAATACAACCTCAGAAATGTTGCTTATTTTGTGGGCGAGTGGCAATGGTAATGAAATTTGATCCTAAATGTAGCACAAAATGTTGCTACAACGAGTAAAAAAACAACAGCAGCAGCAGCAGCAGCAGCAACACAAGCAATGGGAATAACCGCAGCAAACAATTCTAAGGCAATTCCAGCAACAATTAAACGCTTTGTTCGGGCATAAAAATCGAAGTTGCCTGCGTTTGTGTGGCTTGTATGTGGGATGGCAGCAAACAACGCGATACTCATAAAAATTCAATAGTTGTTTTTTTTGGTTGTTTGTTTGTAAGTGTTTTTGCCTTTAACAATTTCAACCTCAATTAAGAAATTTCCAACGATGTAGAACACTTTATCAACACTTGTTTGCCACTGAGAAAGATCTGAAAACTCTGTTTGCCACTGAGAAAAATCTGAAAACTCTGTTTGCCACTGAGAAAAATCTGAAAACTCTGTTTGCCACTGAGAAAAATCTGAAATCTGAATGTTTTATAATTCCCTCTTCTCAGGAATGCAAACTTTCAGAATAACAATAGCTTTTTAAGCATGTTTTTATTGATTTCTCAGTCATGTGAAAGTTTGCGAAAACTTCAAAGCATGTTTAGTCATTTTTTTGCCATTTTTGCCGTTACCTTTACTAAAAACAAAGAAAACCATACAATTTCTCTTTCTACTCTTTTTGCAATGAGCACCCCGCAGTAGTGACATAAAACGACCTACTTATCTGAAGTTCTTTCTTTTGTTTCTGGCTTTTAACTTGTTTATAACACATACGAGTACCCGCAGCAACCCAAATATTGCGGTATCACTGTGACCATCTTAAGGTTGTTTTTTCTTCTGTCTTTTCTAAGTCGCAAGTTGTTGGCAGACCTGGTTTATTCACCCACTTTTAGCGGCTCGATTTGACACAAAAAGGAAAATTGAAAAAAAATGTGCCCTCTAAGGGCTTCCAAAGGCTTTTCTTTCAAAAGATTTACAAAAACATTTACTAAAAATAACAAGTATTTAAAATTAACTTAAAGATTAGAAATTAACTGAAATATTAATCGCTTCTTATATTTTTAGTTAGTTAGTTGAATTAAAAAAAAAGATTTATTAATCAAGTCAACAAATTCAGAAATTATACACTTTGCAAACCCTATAAAACTTTTATTATAAACTTTTACAAAAACCTTTACCTTTAAAACCTTTAGAAAATAAGGACTCAGTGAAATTAAATATTTATAAAACAACACAAGGCGGGCGTGTACTAGGTTTCAAAGAACATTAAACATTAATTACTTGCGTTATAAAAACATAAAAATCACTTCTTTTAAAACCATTCAAAAAACTCTTACTAAAAATTAGAATTTAAACATTTGCAAACCGATACATACACCTCGAAATGGAAAAGTGGAACATAACCACATTTCGTCTAGGTGAAGGCCTCGAATTAATAAATCCAATTCGAGAATGATATTCCTTACAAATTTTTCTAAAGCTTTCATTTCAAAACCTTTACAAAAACGCCTATTGAGTATTGAAAGTTAAGTATTTCGCGTTTAAATACATTTTCAAAGAAATTATTTTAATTCTCTAATGTCATGTCGCTAACTATCCTCTTCTCCTTCTTCCCGTTACAGAATGTGGTGGACCATCACCGGCAATTTCGGTAATATTCTCCCCATTGACTGGTCGAAATCTTATACACGTCAAATGCACATGCCTACCTTGCATTTGAGCAATAAAAATTCTCAATCTGGAAACTCCACAGATGGCCGCACTGGTGGTGCCTCTGGTGACGAGCTCAACGATCTCAGCAGTGAGGACGAGGCCGTCGCTCATGATCTCGATATGCATGCCTTGATTCTCAACGGATTGAATACCGAACAAGAGGAACCCATCAAGTCGGTGGAGGAGGTTATTAAGGAGATCGATGACATCATGGATGAGGCGGAGACACCTATGGAGGAGACAGAAGCCTGCGATTCAGAGGTTATGGAGAAAGCAAAGGAAGTGCTGGGTGCTTCTTTGCATGCAGAGAGTGCGTTGCGAAACTAATTGAATTAATAAAAATAATCACTAAAACATTGAGTTCATCTTTTTTCGTGTACCTGCAGAGCTGCAGTATCTGTCGATGTCGCAACTGAACGAGCTCTACATGGAGATGGAGGTGCTGATACAGGAATTTAGTGAAACCCTTATTAATGAACTTGCTTTGCGCGATGAATTGGAGTTCGAAAAGGAATTGAAAAACTCTTTTATCTCATTGCTGTTGGCGGTGCAGAATAAGCGAAGACAGTACCACGTGGAAAAAAAGCGGGGTAAACTGCAAGGTAAAGTGTGAGAAGTGAATAAAGTAACAGAAACTTATTATAAAATTACGCTACATAAAATATATAGATAATAAATGCATGCTTTTTCTAAAATAATTATTGTTTTAAGTTAAAAAGAAAATTAAGAAATTTAAGACATACACACACAATATAAAATTTTTCACTTTTAAAATTAAATTTTTTCTTTAATAATTTTTAGGTCCCGAACCCAAGTATCTCACCACAGTCATTCCTTATCATCTCGAAAATGGCACACCCAACAATCAGACCTTGCAGGTATTAATTAAAAGTAAGTAAAATTGTTGAATTTAAATCTTCGCAATTAAATCGGAAATCGAGATTGCAATGGAAAGTCAAACAACTATTTGAATTTTTTATTAGTCCTTCATATCCAATAAGGAATTTCCATTAAAGCAAAAGACATCGTTAAGTGCGAATTGCGGACAAGCAATCAGGTCTAGAGAGGAAGTGTTTATAAATTGGAGTTTGAGCAAATTTCCTGAAACTAAGCTGCTGCGCAAGCCGGCGAGAAATAGGTGCAAATCCACTAAATCGCGAAGAACTTCTTACAAACTCAGATATAGCATAAGATATACAGGGTTCGTGGACAGAGTTGGGCAAAATCAAATCCATTCCAATTCCAAGGCTCACTCAAACAAAGAAATTGGAATCGAGAGTGCCTTTGACGCCGAAGCTTTTAGAAGAAGTGTAAACCCACCCAATCCTTCTCTTCCCCTTCCCACTAAAACTTTCAATCTTTCTGATCCAACCAATGCCTAGCATGGATAGCCCTGAGTTTGGTTTTATTTGTCATAAAAAAATATTAATGGGTCGGTAGCTCTTACACCACATTCTGGATGTGACGAAAGAGGGTGCTAAACGCTTCAAATGGCCTTTTAGGCCGAGTGTAAGAAATACTTCACTCCAAGCGCTCTTCGTTACATCGTTCAATTAAATTCGTCCAAAGTAGGATTTTCAACTCTGTTGAGCTCATCATCGCTACGTAGAGTGTGTATCTTTACTTCACGGTGAATTTTAATGGTGAATGTTATTCCGAAGAAGCCAGCCTAATAACTCCGGTCCAGGTGTTGAACAGATCTACTCGGCTTTTCAGAGTAATATGAACTTCTACTTCTTCTTGTTCTTCGTACGCGCTATTAAATTGTGGAATACTCTTCCTGCCCATGTTCTCCTGCCCACTTATAGCGTCACAACTTCAGCTGGGTTTCCTCTGCCGTAAAGAACTCCACAAGTAATTAATGCATTCAGAAAAGTAGTAAACATAAGTTATTATTAAAATATAATTAACTCATGAGCAACGTAAGTTCACTTAAACTAAATTTCTCTTTCTCATTTCCAGTTTTAAAAGCAATCAACGAGGATAGTCCCACTGTTCCGGCGTTGCTCACGGACTACATACTCAAGGTCTTGTGTCCCACATAAAGGATTGAGGAACTTGAACATTTAATACTCCTTCAAAATCAACACAAAATCTGCATGAGCCGTCAAGAATGAAGCTTATTTAAATGCAATTAAAAGGAAAACTTTTCTTAATTTTAGTAAAAACAACAAATCTTATTCAATAAGTATGTAGTAACATTCGAAAACAAATCAAATGCAGCAGATTTTGAATGCTATATAGAAAATTATGCCATTATAGCGCAGAATTGTGGGCTTTAAAAATGTCTTAAACTTAGATACACACACATTACAAGAAATTAAAGAGGAATTACTAACACAAGTCACCTATCCTGCACCTAATATTGTCCGAATTCCGCAGTAAGACGCGCACTTGCAATACTAAAAAGATCGAGTGCAAATCTTAATTCTTAAAGATATGAAATATTAATCAACAATTTCAGTGCTTCTTCTTTTTGTTAATATTTGAGAAAATTCGTCTTGAAAAACTGCCCTACATTTGAGAAAAAATGTTAAAAGAAGTTTACAAGATTGGAATAAAAATCACAGCAATATTTTGAAAATCTTGGCATTTAAAAACGCTGGCAACTGTATGTTTTTTATACTTTTAACTTCGTGCGACTGAATCAGAAATTGTGCATTAAAAAATGTCGATATCGTCAGAAAATTAAGTTTCATAATATTTAATTTTAAAATTTTAGTGTTAAAATTAGACTGCACAAATCACAAGATTTGTGAAAATTCCCATTTTTTTCGTTATTATTTCAGAAGTTTAATTTTTAGAAATCCGAATTTACATTTTTACAAGCAAAAAAAATGTAAAAATAAGTAATTTCTAGTTAAATTTAACAATTTAAATTACGTTGGGAATTGATTAATATTATTTTGAGGTTTAAATTTTAATTGTTACAATTTTGTATAGTTTTTCAATTTCAAATGCAGTTAACAGATATTTTCTTTGAATACGTGTGATCTAAAAATACTTTAATACCAACGTTTAAAAATCTTGAATGTTTAATTATAAAATTTGCGCTATTTACGAATTCTAAACTGAAAACTGTTTGCAATTTTGAGAAAATTTACTCCAATTCAAAGCTACTTTTTATGTAAGAAACGCCGTCTAACGGTCAATTGCTATACTTATTGATATATGTTTGTATGTGTGTGCGAACAACAACTTTTTTTATCTCTGAATTTATTTTAACGAGTAAAAATATGTATGTATTTTTGAAAAGCAATGTAAAAAAGCTTTATTTTTATACGCCGTCTGAACTTTATTTTATTTAGTAATATATAATTTAGCTGCTGTAAAAAATATATTTATACCTAAAAATTTTAATTTAAAGAAAAAGTTATGCAACTCATATTTATTCTTTATTTATTTAAAATTGACGTTTTTTAATTAAAACGAAAGATGAAAAATACTCTCCAAACTTAACGCAAAGCAATGCAAAAGCATATTCAAATCTGTTAAATATTGTTACGTAGGAAATACAATAGCGAAAACAGTTCTAGGGAGATAAAAGTATTTCAGTACAAAGGAAAAACTGATCATTATATCACTGATGAACTTCAGTACCGATTACCGCTTAATATTTCTCGTAATATGTAAAATCTTACTAAATAAAAACATGCAATTCCTGCAGATGATTTCATTAATTTGCCCTTTTAATTATTCGAAGAAATTCAATTAGAACAAAATTGAAAAGTATTATATATTTCCGGTATTTTTCTTCTTCTTAATTACTCGTAAGATTCAGGAATTACATTCTTTAATAAATTCAGAAATTTTGTTACACTTTAATCTTTTAAAAAACGAATTTTTCTCTCGGAAAGAAAAGATATGCAAAAATCACGATGAAAGTATGTATTGAAAGATCAAGACGTTTATTTAAAAAGCTTTTGCATTTAGATTTTAAGTTGTAATATTTATATATATATAAAAGAATTCTTAATACTCATTCTTTAAATAGTTAATAATAACGAAATAAACAAACTCTAACAAAGTGTAATAAATAAGTTCCATTTCATTAATTTCCGTTAAACAAGAGAATATTTTCGTATACGTATTAATGACTCAAATCGAATTTAATTTAAGCTATTTAAGTTTTCGACACTCCATTCAAGTGGCCATACATATTGTATTTAAATACTGTAATTAATCATTTGTACCAATTACTTCAAATGGCTTTATTAGGTCACAAGCTGTAAAGTTCTTTTAATTGTAGCTGCTTTTAATTGTATTGTTTGAATTCGTTCGTTTTCTATTTCATATATTTTATGTAGTCGTAAACTTATTTAACTCTCGTGAAATTTCTTCTGTGTTATAATATTAATTGTTTGCTATTGTTATAATTTAAAATACTTTTATAATCCTTGTGTCCCATACAAATATTTTAAACGGCGCATATTGCTTGCATAATTGTAAAAATACTTAAAGGAGAATTTTGAAATTTATGAATAATGGAAACACAAAAACAAACATATTATTTACCAACGATTGAAATTACGCTGGAAAAACAAAAGAAAAGAAAATAAAAACAACACGAGAGAGAACGATATGCATTCAAGATAATGGGGCACCTTTGTGAGAAAATTTAGTCGCCAAAAAATAAAACAAAAAGTTATATGAAGAAAATAATACACTTTTGAGTAAACGAAACCGATTTAATTTTAATGTAAGCATTTTTCTAAGAGGTATAAAAAATATTCATACCTCCTTCAAATATTATAAATCTGCATTTTCGAATTACTATTTCCTTCTTGAAAATATAAAATGGTGCAATCCAGGAAAATGAAAATTATAAATAAATAAATAAAACTAAATTTTTGGTTACTAATTTAAACAGTTTTATTTTGTTATCGAGTTCTTCACTGTTCAGTGCACAATTTTAAGTAAAATCTTATAAAAGCTTTCAAGCTGAAGTAGTTTTTGGACGAGGGGATGCCTAGATACCAACAGCTCAGTTTCTGATTTTTAGTATTTTGAAAGTTGAGAGTAATTAGCGGCGAAAATTACGTTAAAAAACCCAATTTGTCTGCTCGGGTTCAAAACCGTGGAAGCCTGTGTAGTTTCACTCTTTAAAAAAATGATATACAAATAATTTTGAATTCTTTTAAACAGTATTTTAACAACTAAGAAAATTTACACTATTTTTCGCGCCGTTGCTCAATTTTACTCCAAGTCGTGAAGATCTCCACAGTTTTACCTTGGCGTCTACGAATTGTGTATCTTTTTACCTGCAAATGTGCACCAAGGATCACAAATCTATCTTGTAAATGCATCGTTTAGTTTGCTTAAATAAATATATTCTAACCTGCATAGTGAAATATCACTCGAAATAGTAAAAAGTGGACTACATAAAATAGGAGCTTAATTTTGGGTACCTTAAATAAAAACTACAATTCCATTTCTCAATGTCAAATAAATATATAAAAAACAAATTGCGAATCCGAAAGCAGATCACATCGCTTCTAAAAGGAGTTTTATAAAAATGCGACTTTAAAATTCTGCAATTCCATAAAAACTCAAATGTTTCAAGTTCCAGAATCTACTCAAGCCAGATAAAAGTCATCAAAAATCGCAAAATTTTGTAATACAAATAAAACACGATAATTAATTTAAAAATCAGCTTGACAGTCATGACATTTCAATTTATTTCATAGCCAGCAAAAGTTTTAGTAATCTTTTAGATGGTGTCATAGCTAGAAAACAATATCGGAGGGTGACTAATAGATAACAATTAAATAAAAACTCGGTATCACCTTAGAAAGAACTCTGAAATTTTCGGTGGGCACGCGAACTCCCGAACAACAACACTAGCTAGGACTCTCTGCTTTCATTATAAACAATTTCCAGCATTGAATCTCTTGCTGTTTTCTCGCAGTATTTCTCAAAATTTGAGAAACCCTATAAGGAAAATAAAAGATAGGATAAACAGAAAACTGTTGCATTTTATAGTAAACATTAAATTTTATAGCAAAATCAATGATATGCAGCAATGAGACATTTTTTCAAGTACTTCATGTGTTTTGAGTGTGTAGAAGGTAAGCTGAGGCAACTTGAGAAAAGCGTCGTGCAAAGTCCATGTTTATTATAAAAATATTTACAAAACAAAATAAAATCAATTTATTGCGGTGATACTGCATACAAGCTAAATATATACAAATTTCGTATAAGTTACACGTATACATGGTGTACACCAAAATATATAGTTATATACAAGATTAAAAGAAACGCTTGAATAAAATATGAAAATACTACAAACATTCTATGCTTTTCTTTCAATTAAGAAGTAAACTGTTGACTCTTTTCTTACCAGAAACTTCTCTCCACCTGCTTTACAAGTTTTATTAAAATTTTTATTAAAAAATAGACTTTCTAAAAGTTTATCACATCTCTGTGCTTTCGCCGCATTTTCAGAGTAAGAATCCGATACAATCTTCTCGCCTCGAAATTGAGGCGATATTCGAGACCCAGACAGACTAGAGGACAACCAGGATCTACAGCACCCAAATCTTCTCGATCAGAAAATCAAGCAAAAACTAACAATATTAGTCAACAAAAATTGGCAGTATCACATTTATTGCAAATTTTTTCGCTTCCATTGCCATCATTTTTCGTAGTCGCCGTGAGCGCGCACATGCTCACGTATGCGCACCGCACTGATGGCAATGAATCCGCTTGCATCAGCCGGCACGTAATCCCCATGGACGTCCATTGACACCAGCTGCTCGTTGTAAAGCGTCGGTCCATTCGCTCTGCGGGCCACTACACTGCAGTAGCCCGGATTCAGCTCGAGCGTCACCTGCCCGTTGACATTTCGCTGTGACAGTTCAAGGCAGCGACGTACATATTGAGCTTCCGGGCTGAACCAGTAACCGCTGTACACGTAATCAGCCATGCGATCACGCAGCAGCGATTTTACGCGCAACACCTCTCGATCCAGACAAAACACCTCAAGATCCTGATGCGCTGCAAAGAGGATGGTAGCACCGGGTGCCTCATAAACGCCGCGCGACTTGAGGCCTAGGAAGCGATTCTCAACGATATCAGTGCGCCCGATGCCGTACGAGCCACCGATGCCGTTCAAGAAGTCCAGCATTTCCAATGGTTGCGTGTAAGTAGACCCATCGCCCCCTACAACCTCGACAGAGGTGGGCAAACCGCACTCGAAACCTACAACGATGTGGACCGAATGCTGTGGCGCTAGTTGCCGCGGATCGGCAGTCATTTGATAAAGGGACTCGGGCGCGATATGGTTGGGGTTCTCCAGCACCCCCGACTCATAGCTGATGTGCATGATGTTAGCATCGGTGCTCCACGGTGATGCAGGCTTCGCACTGACTGGTATCCCGTTCTCCTCGGCATATTTAATGAGATCGAGGCGTCCTTGGAAACGTCGACAAAACTCTTCATCGCGCCAGGGCGCAATAAACTGTGCAAAGTAAAAGAGAGAGAGAGAGAGAGAGAGATAGAGAGAGAGAGAGAGAGAGGACAAGATGAGGACATGTTGGATAAGATATGGGGAATTCTAGAGATGTTGCAGGTACATATTTTACATCCAGCCGTTTGCCAGGATTTCAGCAAAATAAAAGCTCTCTTCGCTGACCGAAGACCGAAGCTAATGCTGGCAGGTAACGTGGGCGACGAAGTACTACGGCTGAATCACCTTACAAGAAGTTCATCCTGCCATGGGGCAGGATTTCCCCACCATACCTTGACTGAGGGATGCAATGCTTGAGCACTCAACTCGAACCGCACTTGGTCGTTTCCCTTGCCCGTCGCACCGTGCGCAATATATTTGGCTCCATACTTCTTAGCCGCCTCCACCAAGGCGACCGCAATGCAGGGACGCGCCAGAGATGTACCTAACAAGTATCGCTCTTCATATATGAGGCCCATTTGTATGGCTGGCCAGATATAAGCGTGTGCAAAGTTCTGCTTCACATCAGAGACGACCACGTCCCGGGCGCCGATCTCAAGTGCCTTCGTCCGCGCTGCCCCGAAGTCCTCCTTCTGACCCACGTCCGCTATGACACAAATGACCTCGTACTGCTTTTCCAGCAGCCACTTCAAGATGCAGCTGGTATCCAGACCGCCTGAATAGGCCAAAATAACCTTTTCAACCATTTCTGGGAGCTGCGCAGGTGAAACTGAATTGAAATCCACACAAGTGAGTGAAATTAATTCGCTGGTAAAGTATTTCAAATCTACATAAGTATTTCTGAATCGCTTGTTCACTTTGTGAAAGTTAAAAATATTTATTGATACTTAAGCTGATAAGTTGCGCTTGTGTTTTGCATCGATTTATTTAGAAGAAACTGACGAAATTGTATACTTTTGCGTTTTTAAACCTTTTTTACAGATAACGAAACAAACCAGCGAAATATTTAGCAAATGTACAAAACAGGTACACTTCGGCTTAGAAATGCTTTAAAAGTTATCTGAAAATCTTTTTTTCATTTTGCCTTATTTAATTTCATTTTACTTTCTATTTTATTTCATTTTTATTTTTTAATTTTATTCTTTTTCTTTTTTTTTGATTTATTTTACTGTACTTAACTTTATTTCATTTTGTTTTACTCTATTTGATTTTTTTTTTGTTTAATTTCACTTTGTTTAATTTTATTTCCCTTCGTTTTTCATTTTTAAAATTATTATTTAACTTTAAAACTAAATTGCTTTTCTCAACATACAGTGCCATCTCTTGTTAGCTAGCTCTCTCGGGTAAATGGAATTTACTGAGTAACGTTTAGCATAAACAATAACCATTTGCATTTGTCAGTGCGCAAGTCAGCTGTTGGAGAATTTCCTCCACGGAATATAGGATTTTTTTACCGAACTGTCAAAACTTTGGGCATTCAGCAGCAAACCTTCCTTCTAGTCATCGACTAAATATTTCCTATCGGCTAAAAGTTTATTCCAAAATTAATTTTAATTTTATTTTAAGAACAAAGTTGCGGAAGAAGTGCCAACAAAATGGCGTTAAAAGTGCTTGTTGGGCAAAGTGAGTGAAAGTGCACAAAATATTACTGGAAAGAAACCCTCTATAAGTGGGTGGAATGCTTCTAAAAAAACTTGTTAACTTATAAGTGATCCTTGATTTTGTATGCTGAATATCGCCATAATTAAATTAAATGCAGTGTTTCTTATTAAATAACAGAAAAGAATTAATTTCTCTTGCAACAAAAATCAGGATAAACTGTTATCGATTTTCCCAATTGGGGTGTGTTTGTGTGCGTGTGTGTGTGTGTGGGTTTGACCTTTCTTCTGCTGCTGGGAAATTTGCAAATAGTCATGCCCTGCATTGAAATGTCAATTTTACGCCAACAATCCTTTTTGTGGTTGCTTTTGGTGACGTCATATTCATATTAGCTTATTGAAAAACAACAAACACTTTCTTCATAAGATTTTTGTTTAAATATTGAAATGACTCATTCAAAACTGACCTACAGTAGGAACCAACTCAATAATTTCTAGTCTTTATCGATCTCTTAGTCGATCAATTATTCCTTAACGTATTAAAGACTGTAATCGAATCGATTCGCAGAAAAATGAGAAAAGAACTTAAATAATTCGATGCATTAACGAATCGACAAAGAGGTTTAAATCAGATCCATCCCTCAAAAAGAATCGTATTTTCCTGTTCCAAGCATTTTCAGAGCCTACCTTATGAGCTCTGAGCTCATCTATTCAGCACACAGTGTTTCTAGTGTGTAAACAACCAAGAGATTCGCGAAGAATCTACACAAACGATTCGTCGAAAGGTACTTAAGTGAGCCTCAGACAAGAATTAACCACTACTGAGAAGCTATATAAATAATTCTAAATGAATAATGGTAAACAGAAAATAATTATAATGCGCATATTCATGACAACTTTCACCTACCGAGTTTTACCGAGAACCACGGTGACTCACCAGGTTGAATTATATGCGAATCCTACGGAAGCATCACAAGTCATCATCGTCAAGAGGCTTGTAAATTGCGACTCTTGCGAATATCCTAACTAAGCAAACGTGCTTAGGATTCAAGCAATTTGCCAAGAAGTTACATAAGCGATTCACCGGGACGAATGCTAGCAGTTCGCCAGGAAGTTTCACACTATAATTCGCCAAGAAAAAGTAACGATTCATTCAGAGTAATCATAAGGCAATCCGTAAATGTCTATATTACGTTGCAATAATCACTTCAAATTTCAAATGGTTCACAGATGTTTTTAACAAATCAGAAACGACTCTTAAATATTAATGAACTTCATGGAAGAATCATAAAATTTATAAGTAACTGATTTTTAAGCAAGTGTTTGCTTTTATAAGAATGAACGCTTCGTCCTGATCTTTGTATCAGAAAGTCGTCGAAGCGAATTATAAAAGTTTCGCGAGAAAACAACATAAACGACTCACCATGGAGACGAATTCTTCAGCTAAGAATATTGGCGACTTTTTACTTTATGAAAAAATGCAAATAAGCTTTTTTAGAGAAATTGTATAAAATTTTACCTCATAGAATTTTAAACTGCTTTTGAAATCTCTAAACTTTTACGATTTAGACTGTGCATTTTTGGCTTTTTCTATAATATTACCAAAGTTTAATTTAATTTTAAATTTTCTGTTCTACTTCTGTCTCCACTCTTGATTTTATTATGTTAAATTATTTCCCTTGAAATCCGTAAGCCGGTTCTTGTTGTATGAAGTGTATTTTTTCAATAGCTGAAACTAACTAGTTTTTTGTTGTATTCCACTCATACTTACGTGATTCACGCGCTAAATTTAATGGAATTTCGCAAACTTGAACGGAACAAAACTAGTTTTTTATTCGATATTTAAAATCGTGAAAACGAATAATTAATTAATTATTAATTAATAATTAAGTTTATATCTCTCAGAATATATAAAAAATAAATTGCTAACTAAATTAAAATTAAGTATTAATTAAATGAAAGCCTGTTTTCTCAAACAAATCTATTTCGAAAACCTTAGAAATTATGAACGAGGTGGTGAAGTACAAGCCACCTCCACCGAAGAAGGGTGCCGCCGCTGCCGCCGCCAAGTCGGGTGGAATGGAATGGCGCGTACTAGTGGTGGACAAGCTGGGCATGCGCATGGTGTCCGCCTGCACCAAAATGCACGAGATCAGTGCTGAAGGGATAACTTGTAAGTGAAGAAAATGTTGGAAGGACTTGAGGTAGATGAAGAAATAACATTCCTGCTTTCTGTTCCATTTGAAGTGGTCGAGGATATCAACAAGAAGCGCGAACCGTTGGCGTCCATGGATGCAATTTATTTGATTACACCCTCGGAGGAGTCAGTGCGTGGCTTGATACGCGATTTTGAAAATCCAGCGCGTCCCATGTACCGTTATGCCCATGTCTTCTTCACTGAAGGTAACTTTAAATTGTGCTTCTGGTTGGATTTCGCTTACGTTCTTTATTTGAAATTGAACATTTGAATTGACTCGAAATAACAACAACCATGCATTTCAGCCATACCTGATGATATCTTTAAAATGTTACAACAACACAAGAGTATTGTACGCAGATATATATTGACGTGCAAAGAAATTAATATTGCATTCATAGCCTACGAGGATAAGGTACTGATTGCACACTCGCTAGAACATTCGAGCTCTCGAGCATTTCGTCTTGGACATGAAAGTGTCTACTAACCGTCCTCTACTAAGCACTATTATAACCCCTCAAACTGTCGCTTCTAATCGCTCTGGTTAAAAAAAGATTAATCTAGAATTGTGTTCCTTCATAACAACGTACTTAAACCATTTTCTCAAAGGCGTCTAAACAAGTGCCAACGCTTTCTGTGTCTGTTCTCTGTGAATAACGTGAGTGCTGCATACAATTCTTACTCATCGAGGAAAACAAACTCCATGAATTCTTCTTCTTCGCTCATAAACAACATCGGTGGCTGGTGTTATGAAAGACTTACATTTTTCAGGTTTTACACTCGAACGAGACAACATTTTGAAAGAAAACAATTAAAACGATGCAATCAAAGAGTTCTGCAAATTTTATAAATTTTCCTATTTTCCTAATTTTATAAAGTTTCCTATAACGCATAATAGAATGGTGTTCATTAAAATATTCATTACCTTCACCTTAAAACACACAACACATTTTATTTGCAGTTTGAATTTATTCAAAAGAGCAAAAATTGGTAAATTACAGCAACACATTAATCCTTCTTACACAAAATACTCTTCTTTTAATATAACTGGATGATATATAGTAACTATGACAAATCGTCAATTTAAGAAATAATTATTTGTTAATTTCTTCTTTTCGGTTTGCTAAAAAATCGAAAGAAAACCAAAAACTTTTACGAAGCGAAGAGTGATTTCGCTCTTCGAGTGAAGAGTGATTTAGCTTGGATTACCAATTTGATGCCGATAAGATTTGATAAGATTTTGGTTTTCAGATTTATTTTGCACATCATTTAGAAGTTCTTCTTATCCCTTCGTACTAAATATAAATTAATAATTGAAAGAAATTTTTTGCATACATTTTCCACATACTGCAACTAATCAACGTGATTTTGTTAAACAAATTGTTTAATTATCTCTTTTTATGCAATACAAATTTTATGCATTACAAATCCTTGAACTTTATTATTACAAATTGAAAGAATTTACTGAAATATTAAATATATTTAATGTAGTTAAAACCTGCTACTACAATATTATCATTAGTTAAATTATATCCTTATTGAATAGTGTTTAAATTTATACTACGAATTGCATTCACGTTCCTTTGAACTGATTTTTAATTATAGTTTGCCCGGAGGAATTATTTAACGATTTGTGTAAATCGTGCGCTGCAAGAAAGATCAAAACTCTAAAGGAGATAAATATTGCATTTCTTCCATATGAATGCCAGGTGCGAGCAAGAAAACCACAAAAAATTTCAGAAATGAAATCATGAAATGCACTCGACACGAAGAAACAAAGAGTACAAAATTTCACAGTTTCAAAATCACACTTTTCGAGATCTACTTTTAAAATCTTGTCATTTCTACAGCTTCTTCCTGTAGTTCTATCTTTTTAATGCCTGAACACATAACGACATAACGAATAAAAAAGAAAAATTGCAGAACACAAGTTGCTACTTTAGCACACGATTGCTGTTGTAACAAAAAAATTCAACCACAGTACTGCATCACCAAACAATGTGTTCAAGTGTGTAAATGTTGCGTGTACACTGTAACGTTTTTAATGCTTTCAATTAACACTTGTACAGCTCTTGTTAAAAACTATTTAACAAGCCGACAAGGCAATGCTGCATCTCGAACAGCTTCCGCCAAGCTTCCAGAAGATCTCCTTAAGTTTTGTTACACTTGTTTTGTAGTGTTCAATTTAATGTATGTCAATGTATACAGAAAAGCAAATCGTTCTATGTATTTTAGATGTTGTTATATGACACTTACGTACCCTTAATACATACAAACATATTTCTATGCCAAATTACAACAAAGCGAATAAATGCGAGGTTTTCTAATTAGCTTTAATGGAATTAAAATCAATGCTCGCTTTTTTAATTTGTGTATTTTAGACAAGGATTTTGTACAGTAAAAGCTTTTATAAATTTTACTTTTTGCCATAATTATTCTTGCATGTTAACTACTTAGTTTCTAGAAGTTTTCTATTGTATTATTTTTTAAATTCAGTAAATTGTTTATTCGATTAGAATTTAACAGTTGTGCGTATAGCGGAATTACTACTTACAGTTTAAAACCCGCATATATTTGCGTAATTTGGCATATAAATATATACAAAAACACGGGCATCAAAAATTCCTTACTAAATACCATAAATACCACGATACCATGTATTCACACGTAGTTTCTGTTGCTCATATAACTTGCTTATAAAGTCTGTTGCACTTAATTTATATACATTGTTTTATATATATATAAATATATTGTTATGTATCTGGAATTAATAAATTCATATATTATATAGGAGACCATAATGGTTATATTAGAAATATTATAATGTAAAGGTTGGGCCATCAGTTAGTTTTTATGCCCTACACCCGAAGAAAGTATTCACTTTGTCCTTCCGTTTGTAACGCAGAGAAGGAGACGAGATAGATATAGAAAAGTATATATATTCTTGCTCAGTGTCACCTCCTGAATCGATTTAGCCCTGTCTGTCCGTCTGTCTGTCTGTCTGTCTGTTGAAATCACGATTACGCGAGTACGAAAAACGATACCGCAATGAAATTTGGCACAAACATTCTTTATTATGTAGGGCAGTTAGGATTGAAAATGGGCGAGATCGGTTAACAACCACCTACTTTACATACGGAATGTAAAGGCACCTCGTGTTAAAATAATGTTATAATGTGAATATCTCATAAACCGTGCGAGATATTGAGGTATAATTTTATTCCGGAATATATAGCGCCATTACTAAAATTTTTGTGCGCCACGCCCGCTCATAACAAAGTTGGCGGTACAACAATATAAGATATTGAGTCGTAATTTTATCACGATGTATCCGGAAGCATTACCAATAAGCTTGCAAAACATGGGCGTGCCACGCCCACTCACACTAAAATTGTCAATATCTCGTAGAGGGTGTAAGATATCAACACGTAAATTATCAAGAGCGTGGTCCGCCGACTTATACAAAAGTTGTCAGTATCCCATAAACGGTTCCAAATATTAATACGTGATTCTATCCAGCAGTATCTAGACGCATTACAAAAATATTTGCAAAAAATGGGTGTGCTCTGCCTACTTATACAAAAGTTGTTAAGTGGGGAAATTATAATTTTTTTAGTTATTTGTGCTTTTACGTGTTTCTTTATTTTGCTTTATTGAAATTAATAAACATTCCGATTGGGAAAAACAATTTCAGTTATTCTGTTAGTCAAATTAGTCAGCCAATCATTCTGATAGTCAAATTTTTCAGAACATTCTCGTCCATTTATTTCGCAAATAACCCCATGCATATTATCTACTCTGCAAATAACCCCGTGGATATTTCCTTTAAGTGGATTGTTTGTTAAGTGGATGTCGTTTCTGGACTGTCAGAATGACGTCGGTCCTTAGCGGCGCCCCAAAAAAGGCAAAACGACCTCAAATCACAGCTGCATGGTGGCCACGGCACATCCCCAGAACAGCTGACACTGCTACCCAACTTAGTATGCAAAAGATCGATTGTTTGTCGGCTTGTATGAACCAAAGCCCGTCTAAGTCCACTTCGTCAATTTCCGGCCACAAATAATCTGTTAGTATGCTCCTGTAGCACATTCGGTTAACTGGAACGTAGTTGCCAGCTTCATCTTCAAAGAAAAAAATGTGTCAATAATGCCGCCACTCCAAAAAGTACACCAGCTATTCGCTCTCTGAGAATGGATTGGCTTCTCTACGATTACGTGTGGATTTTCTAAACCTCAAAATCTAAAATTTTATTTGTCCGCTGAGATGAAAATTAGCTTCGTCAAAAATTATGATCTTTCCAGAAAAATAAACATAATTCTTCAATTGGTGGACTTCAATCCACTCAGAGAAGCGGTAACGTCGCAGATGGTAATTTTGCTCCAAATTCTGAGTAAATTGATGAATTGTTCTCAGAGTAGTGGGGCTAATGTTTGTTTCGGGAATCTGAACATTTTAGCCGCAGCACCAATATTCTCGATTGTGCGCATTGGACAATTACGGAGATAACCTTTTTTTTAATTTTTTGTTCTGGCAAATGAAACCAAGCTCAGGGTTTCATGCAAAGCATTTGTTGGTTCCGAAGGGATGACAGGTTAGTGAGTGGGAAGGGGGAAAGAGGGGGAAGTGACGGTTTACACCACGCTTAAAGGTCTCAACGCTGTAATTGGGCGGGAAGACAATCGCAGGGAGATTGCTCCACAATCTAATGACGCGACCGAAAAACGAATTCTCACGATAATACGTGGTTCGTTGGAACGGAATCGTGACATAAAAGAGGTGCACCACTCTGGAAAGCCGAGTAGTTCTGCTAAATCAGAACTACTGAAATCAGGCTGGCTACTTCAGAAAAACATTTACCATGAAAGTAATGGTAAAATAATGATACACACCCTACATCACGACGACGCTCCAAGGTTTCAATAGAGCTGGATACCCTACTGTCCCCTATAAGTTTTAACGCACGACATTGGACACGGTCTAGAAGCTGAAGATATGATCGCGAAGCTCCCGACCATACACGCGAATTGTACTCCATTTTCGGACGCATATAAGTGGTGTAGACACAACGAAGATCGGTTGGAGTGAAGTATTTCTTACACCACTTAAGAAAGCCGAAGCACTTGGCTGCTCCTTTAGACACGTCAAAAATGTGATCGTTCCAGCGAAGATCGCATTGGATTGACATGCCCAGAACATCAAGTGCCTCCGACTCATTAATATCCACACCACCCATATTTTGAGGTGGGAAGTTGTCTTGTCATCCGTCAGACGCTTGTGGGTCAACAAACAGCATTGGGTCTTTCGCGCATTAAAATTGAACCGATTCGCTCGACCTGGATTTTGTTGAGGTCATATTGGAGTGTGTCATTCATAATTTTGCGTTTTCTAGTGATCTCCCGAATAGAGGGACGCCTGGAGAATGAATATGAATGACAAAGCTGCTGTCATAAGCAAACGAGTAGACGGGGTTTGATGTCAATGACAGAAGGTCATTGATGAAAATAAGAAAAAGTGTCGGAGAACCCTACGGAACTCCAGCATTAATGGAGTGCTCTTCGGAAGCAAAGTCTTCTATCACAACCCGAATAGAACGCCCGCAGAGGAAACTCGATATCCATCGAGTGAAAGTATTACCGACACCATAAGCAGTCGGTTTAGACACGAGCGCTTTATGCCACACCCGGTGAAATGCCTTGGAGATATCCAGAGCAACAACCTTGCTCTCACCGAACTGGTGAATACAACTGTTCCACCGCTCAGTGAGAAACGCCATCAAATCGCTTGTAGAGCGGTGAGCACTGAAACCGTACTGGCGATCACTGACCAATTGGTTGCTCTCCAGATACCTCATCAAGTTAAAATTTATGACGCTCTCCATAACTTTGAAGAGCATTGAACAGATTGCTATGGGCCGGTAATTGGCAGGATTCGTAGCATTACCTTTTTTGGGAACTGGCTGCACATTGGCAATCTTCCAGGAAATGGGAAAAACTCCTGAAATGTATGATAAGTTAAAGAGATTGCGCAATGGGCGAGCCAGTGTTGAGGCGCACTTTCTCAACACGTGGGCTGAAATGCCATCGGGTCCCGAGGATTTACTGACGTTGAGGTTTACAAGCACTCTTTTAACAGCCCGCGTTTGAAAGTGCATCTCAAGCATAATATGAGACAAACCATCGATCACGGGTAGTGGTTGGCTACTCTCAGTTAGTTACAATGTAACTGCTGTGAAAAAAAAATAATTTTTAATTTTCACACAGTTTCGGAAACACAGCAATTGGAGAATAATTTTTCAATATTTCCCAGCATTATTCAAGTGTAAATCTATCCCTTACATATAATAACACGTAGTTAAAAAGGATACTAACGGATGGCCCATCCTTCATTAAATTTTATAATATTATTAAGCAAACGAAAAATAAAACTCTGCAAATAACGAAGTTTTTATATAAAGTTATCCAAAAGAAGTAAATTTCTAATAAAACCTTATACGAGTTTATATAAAATTTTCCGACAAATCTCACTCGATTTTTTAATCGATTTTAATATAACACTTCTTTAGATGAATTTCTATTATTTACTGCTTTATTTTACTAATTATCATAAAATTTAAAAGAAAACTCTATATAATAGTAAAATTAAAAATGTTAATTATTTTATCTCCTGCTGACTTTATAATTACTATTTATTTTTAATTTCTGTAAATTATTATTTGAAATAAATAATCCAAGTTCTGTTAATAATAGTCTGGGTATGCATGTGAAATGAAGTGTTATTTTCTATTGAAGTACAGTTGTATATAATAATCCGATTGAGATTTTCATGATTTTATTTTTTGAAATCGAGTGAATTATGTTTTTACTGGGTCGAATGATTAATTATTTAAAGAGTACAAAACTCAAAGTGAATAAATATACTCGTATGTATCGAACTTTGCATGTTAGCTTTATTAACCACTGTAATGCTTGCTTACTTTTGTCTATTTTATTTGAATAAATTAAAGAAATTTAATTTAAAAATTTTAAATTTAATTTCTATAGCGAAAACTAATTTTATCTCTTTTCCAAATATTGCCTTTATTCATCAACCACCAACTGTCACTTGATCAATCAATCGGCCAAATTCTTGACTCATCCATTTGATTCACTATCTTTAAATCATCGCCTCCCCGTCGCATGAACGACGACAACCGACAGGTGTACTCTCTCGATTCGCCGGACACCTTCCAATGTCTGTATTCGCCAGCATTCGCTTCGATACGCGCCAAGCATATCGAACGCATAGCTGAGCAGATCGCTACACTGTGTGCCACTCTGGGCGAGTATCCGATGGTACGCTATCGCACCGACTGGGAACGTAATGTGGACTTGGCAGCTTCAGTGCAGCAGAAATTGGACGCCTATAAAGCGGATGAGCCCACCATGGGTGAGGGTCCTGAGAAGGCTCGTTCGCAGTTGTTGATCTTGGATCGCGGTTTCGACTGTGTTTCGCCGCTTTTACATGAGCTGACGTTGCAAGCGATGGCTTACGACTTGTTGCCCATTGTCAATGATGTGTACAAGTTCACACCCGGTCCCAATCAACCGGAGAAGGAAGTACTACTCGATGAGAATGATGACTTGTGGATTGAACTACGCCATGAGCATATCGCGGTGGTCTCAACGCAAGTTACCCAAAATCTGAAGAAATTCACTGAATCGAAACGTATGACATCGAGTAAGTTATTTTTGAGAGATGGTACCAAGTTAATTTTTTTTTAATAATTGAGTGTTTAATGAATACATTTTATAACATTTTTAGAGATTGTTCATTGAAGTTATTTAATTTGCTTTCTCTCATCTCAGCCGACAAATCATCAATGCGTGATTTATCACAAATGATCAAAAAGATGCCGCAGTATCAGAAGGAATTATCCAAGTATTCCACCCATTTGCATTTGGCCGAAGATTGTATGAAGTCATATCAGGTAGAATTGAAAACCTATAACAACTTAATCGCGAGAAAATAAAAATCCGGGCATCTTTTTCTTAGAATTACGTCGATAAGTTGTGTCGCGTCGAACAAGATTTGGCCATGGGTACCGACGCTGAAGGCGAGAAAATTAAGGATCATATGAGGAATATTGTGCCTATATTACTTGACCAGGTGGGTAGTAATCAGGATTAAAAAAGCTTGAATTGTAAATTGTTCATGATAAAATCCTTGTATTCCCTAGAATGTCTCCAACTACGACAAGGTTCGCATTATTGCTTTGTATGTCATGATTAAGAATGGCATTTCCGAGGAAAATCTAACCAAGCTATTTACCCACGCTCAACTCAGTGCTAAAGATCAGGAAATGGTTCGCAATTTGAGCTTTTTGGGTATTAATGTTCTGGCCGATGTAAGTTTCAGGAATCGTGAAAATTCTGCCATTATTGTGTATTATTATCGATGATTTTTCTAATTTTATCTTCCTTCAGTCTCGTAAGAAATCTTCCGCGGTCAACCGCAAGGAACGCATCACTGAACACACCTACCAAATGTCACGTTGGACTCCCGTTGTCAAGGATATCATGGAAGATTGTATAGAGGATAAATTGGATCAACGTCATTTCGCCTTTTTGACAGGACGTCCTCAAAACACTAATTACCACGCTCCAACAAGGTGGGAACCACCTTAAGTGTGCAATTAACTATCTTTTTAGTTTTAATTCATAAAACATTCATTCATAATTCATTAGTTACATTTATAATTCGTGATTTATAATTCCGATCAAATAGTGCATTCGTTTTGAAACAATTAAAAGGAAAAATAATGTATGTTTAACCACAAGAAAAGTAAAATTATTTTGAACTTCAAAGATCGATTGTTTTCATCCGCATTATTCGTTATTTTCCAAAAACCGCAGTTCTTATAATCTTATACGAACTTTATTTGGCAAGACACGGTGTTTTTTCAACTTCAGGTATTCAAATGTTTGTATCTTGGAAGTTTGAAATCATTTTGAACTTGAGCGATATTTATCTTTTCGTATTTGGACGAAAAATTAAATATCGCTTTGATGGAAACTAAGTGTTCATCCTTTGGAATGGTTTTTATGCGAGGGATATAAATTCTTATGATCTTTTGAGCGATATATTCTGAACCGTGCAATGGATAAACTAATTTTCTTAATATCAGGGGATTCGAGGAAGAATGGATTTTCTACAAAAATTTTAAAGGAAAGATTACTTTTGATAAAGTTCTACAACAATGCACTGTTTGTAGCTTAGAATGGTAATTCAAGGCGAATGCATTCATTTAAAAATAATTTTTAAGAAAGGGAAATTCAAAATCGTTATCAGCTTCAATATTTCAAGTGAAATTCCTTTTAATTTGAAAAGAGCTCATTCTTTCACAAAAAATCTGAAAAGGTCTAATAATATGAAAGAATGCTTTCGTTTTATAACACTTAAATAATTGGAAAGAGGTAATTTTTGTAGAGATATTTGTTGAAGAGTTATCAGTGATTTTGTATTGAATGGGTAGCTTCAGATTTAGCTATTTTTATTACATTCCAAAATACATAATTTGTATTAAACTTATGATTGGATTGCAGCGCTCGCTATGGCCACTGGCACAAGGATAAGGCACAGACTGCCGTAAAAAACGTTCCACGCCTTATTGTCTTCATAGTTGGTGGTGTAAGCATGTCCGAAATGCGTTGCGCTTACGAGGTAACTAATTCCGTTAAGAACTGGGAGGTTCTTATAGGCTCCTCCCATATACTAACACCGGAAATCTTTCTGAGTGACTTGGGCAGCCTGTCTAAGGAAGACTAAAGGATCATTGGTTCGATAACAAAGTCGCATTCACTACATAGAAGTCGTTTCGACACCAGAAAAGTCGCAAACTTTATGCAAAACTTATTTTTAGTAAGAAACTATTTACTTTATATATAAATACTATTTGCGCATTTGAGTTCAAATGCAACATTTACTTGCTTATATAAATGCAACTTATATACTTGTTCTTAAACATATTTATGAGATGTCCTGAGAGTAACAAACTAAGCATCAACAATTTAAATTGCACTTATGTTTATATACTCTGTAACTGCAATATATAATGTAAGTTTACACCTTGACGTAATTATTCATTCAGCAGTAATTGTGCTTCAAGTTTTAACTATAGTTTTCTCTTCTCTGTAATTCAATTTGAATACAATAATTTCATAGAAAAATTACAGAACAACAATAATTAATTAATTAACACATCAATTTAGGAAAGACTTAAATAACCAATATTATACGTAACAATACGAACGTATTAACAGAGTATTAATGGAAGAAATGCACAGTTTAATTAAAACACACTGAAAACACATCACTTTACATATTACAAGCCGTGCAAAAATTGCTTACTCAATAAGAAAAACAGAAGTACACAAGACAACTTGTTAACTTGAAGAGAATCAAATTCACAATGACTTTTATATAAATTCTAAATTAAAGTCTCATAACAAAATAAAGAAATTAAGTTTAGATATTTCTATAGATAGATATTTCTGTTCATATTTTGACATAAAAATAAAATTGTCTTTTTGTCCCATTCTTTAAAATAAGGAAAAAGTTCTCAAATCTAAGCTAAAACATAAAATATTTCCTGTATAGGACTTCTTTAATTTTCAATTTCATTTCTTTAACTTTCAATTATTAATTTTGATTCATTTCTTTAATTTGTAAGTTCTAAATATTTTAATATGTTTGAATATTTCTTTACAAATTTAACAAATAATACTACTAATTTTTAATAAATTCAAAAATAGGCTTGCAAGTGTAAACGAATTCAAAACTAAAAATGTCATTTCACTGACATGAATTGATTTTGAATTGATTCGATGCAGAATCAATTCAAAGTTACTTTTAAAAATTCTTTAAAGTCTATAAATATTTGTAAAAACTCGAGAATCAAAAAAACCTTAACAAGCTCTTAGTAATCGTTAGCGTAGCAGAAAATTTCAATATTTTAAATATAACTGCAGAAACTTTAAAAAGCTATTATAGATTGGCGAGAATTCAGTTTACTCCTGTAAAAATGCGCTTCTAATGAATGGATGGTCCCTAGGCTACCTTAAATCCAATGAAAGCCTATTAATTTTTATGGTTACACTTAATAAAGTTTAAAACGTTGTTCAATGAAGTAAAGGACGAACTCTTCTGTTTTTTTGTTTCACAATAACAGTAAATAAATAATTATTAAAGAAAAAATTAAAATTAAAACGACGAAGCAAACTAATTAACAACTTAAATATATTTCTGCAATTATAAAATAGATTTTAAACATAAAAATTATATACAAAATATACGAACTATATGAAATCTCCCCCAAAAAATGTTCAAGCTACATATTCACAACATTCTTAATTATTTCTAAACTTAAATCATATACAATACAAAATAGTTATAAAATTTAAGTTAAAAAATTTGCAGAAGTATGCTAATAAAGTCTTGTAATAAAATTACACATTTGTAAAAGTAGCTTTAGTCCTCATTACAGTAGTTAATATTAGTCTAAGAATATAAATCTGAAAAGGAACCGAAAAAATAATGCTTTTCATTATATCTCATTATATCCAACTAGAAGTAATTATAATTGATACATTATTGTGCAGTATTGTAAGAACACATTATTATTGTTATAGAATTTGGCAAAATCGAGGATCATAACAAATGCAATAAATATACATTTATTAGTTTCAAATGTACTGGGAGTTAAAGGTTAGCATAATTATTATTGCTACAGTATAAGCTAGAAATTTATAAAAATACTTAATATATATAATATATATCAAAACTATTTATTACAATATTACGTGCATTTCAATTCAGAAATAACATTTACATTGTTTATATGTTAATTAACATTTTGCGAAAACATATAAAACTGCAAACACTTCAAAATTAATAACTTCTAACTATAGTCGTGAATAACAACGTGAATGATTTTGTCTTCGTCAACACTTAAGACACACTGAGTTTCTGAACAGTTTATTTAAATGTGTATTTGTAATAAGTTTCTGTTATAAAACGAACTACAAAATGTTGTCAATTTATATCTAATAAAATATCTATTTAAACTGTAATAAAATATTATAGGAAATTAAATTCTTAAACTTGGGCGTATGCGATAAATTCCACAAGTTATCAGGATTTACACACTTATATTACACTATATACACATGTATTATTAGTATTAAACGTAAAAGTAGCTGTAGGTATTTCAAATAAAATTCAAGATAAACGTAATGTTACATTTATGTTATAAAGTATTCGATTTGTTTTCAACATCTAAATGTTGTGCGGATCTGTAGACGTAAATATAAGAGGAAAATTAACAAAATGTTAATATCAGACGATTAGTGGCTAACTAATAAAGTACCCATTACTCTTATAAAGGAGTTTTTAGCTGAGATAGTTTAGTGCTGCAATTATCTACGCTTTACCTTTCAATTATTTATTATACTCTATATCATACTCAAAATGTAGAGTATATTAATCTCGTCTACATAAAAGCTGCAACTTTCAAAGGAGGTGATTTAGGTTTATGTGTTTTTGATAAGGATCATTCCCGGATTCACTTTCAAAATGTTTTTCTGTGCATTTACTCGATAATATGAGAACTTAAAATATTTTGAGATTTTAAATTTATCACGTAAATACACAAATACGCGGTCACTACAGTATTGTAAATGGGCGAAATCAGCTAAAGAATTCTTTGTATATCAAAAAAAATATACAAATCTGATTGAAGTGTTTCTTGATCCGATTGGGGTGTAGTAACCGAATTCGATACAAATATATTTTATAATAGCGCGCCACGTTGTATTGAAAGTGGACAGTTTTTATACAACAAAGACGTAAACTTTTAAACGTAATTCGAGTTAGAATGATTGCATCTTTCTAATTTAAGGATTGCGCTTAAAAGCAATTTACGTTCTTAAAAGAAACAATTTGCGTTTAACGCAAAACGCCTAACAAACCTTCGCATTTTTTAAGGAATTTTTAGATTTAATTGTTATAGAAATCGGTTCTAAATCTATTCTTGTTTGTTTTTATTTGCCCAAATATACGATTCTTCTTTTAAGACATATCATAATTTCATTTTTAATTTGAAGTGAAGTTTTTTATGATTTCTATTCGGTTCCTGTACAATACAAAATAATTTCGAATTATTTCCAAATTTGTCTCAATTTCTAATGTTTTTCCACGCGTCTTAATTCGTGCGCCATTTCTTTGCCCAATTTTGTTGGACTGAGAGTGACAACCACTCCAGCTTTCTCGAGTGCAGCGATTTTATCACTCGCAGCACCCTTGCCACCAGAGATAATGGCTCCTGCGTGTCCCATTCGCCGGCCCGGGGGTGCCGTGCGACCCGCTATAAACGACACCACTGGTTTGGCCTTCTCGCCACTATTCTTTTCGGCCAGGTATTCAGCCGCATCTTCCTCCGCGTTGCCTCCAATCTCCCCAATCAGGATAATGCCCTTTGTGTCAGGATCGTTCAGGAATATATCGAGGCAGTCAATGAAATTCGTGCCATTGAATGGATCTCCACCGATGCCGACACAAAGTGTTTGTCCCAGACCTTCATTCGTGGTTTGATTAACCGCCTCATACGTCAGCGTTCCCGAGCGGCTGACGATCCCGATTTTGCCGCGCTTGTGTATGTTGGAGGGCATGATGCCGATCTTGCACTGATCCGGCGAAATGACCCCTGGGCAGTTGGGCCCAACTAGGCGAGACTTCTCTTGCGATTGCAGTGCTTGCTGAACGCGCACCATATCATACTGTGGTATACCTTCCGTGATGCAAACGATCAGTGGAATCTCCGCGGACACAGATTCCAAAATAGCTGCCGCGGCACCGGGCGGCGGCACATAAATAACTGTCGCGTTGGGTTGCAACGCCTTCTTGGCCTCTTCCACCGATGCAAACACAGGCAGATTCAAGTGTGTGCTGCCACCCTTCTTGGGTGAAATGCCGCCTACCATCTTGGTGCGATAGGCCAGAGCCTGCTGACTGTGGAACGTGCCCTGTTTGCCGGTAAACCCCTGGCAGATCACCTTCGTGTCAGCGTTGATTTTTAGGTTGCTGCGGGTCTTCGAGTAGTTGGCAGTGCTACGAATGCCGGCCGCCAAGCATTTCTGCATATAAAGCAACAATTTTCCGGAAGTTGCAGCAGCAGCCATCTTTGAATATATTTTTCGCTATTCTTAAAATTATGGTAATATTTTCTGTAAATACAAAATGTCTAAAACAGAACTAATTTTAGATTGCTTTACAGAACTTTACATACCATAGCAAAAAAAAGGGTAAAAATTACCGTTTTTAAATGCCGCTGGAAAATAAATTTTGTATAATAAATATTTTTTACAAAAACGTCATGAGTTACTGAAATTCAATTGAAAATAAAGTACTTAGCAAGGACAACCTGAAATATATATATCATAAAATTGAGTTTTGTATTACAGTTATTATTATTATCGTTAAATTATTAGTAAGTGCAATAACTATAGCAAAGTATTTAAAAGTAATAAAATGGCCCCGCTTGTACTGGTAAGTAACCGCAAAGATAGTTGACTGTGCTCAAGCGTAAAAACTTCTTTAGAGGTATATAAAATGGTGAAGATGGTAGCTTTTAGAGGCCAGTGTCTTCTAAACTTAAAGAGATATCATAATAATAATAACATCGCGAATTAAAGGTTTCTTAATTCAGTTATTTATTGAAAAAGAAATTTTTCTTCTCAGATTGGTATTTCCATGATTATAAGCCTTCTTTCCGACATTTGTGAAAATCGCAGTTATGCGATATTAATTTAAAAATGTGTAGGGAACAAGTAAATTCTTCTCTTGTACAGGAAGTATTCCTTTGGAAATTACAACCCTTGATTCAGGCAAAATTGGTTTCGCTAATAACAGTATTTCTGAGTCCATTTTTTGATACGCAGTTTTGCAATCAAAAGTTGGTGCCTGGATGGATGAGAAACAGTTTAGTAACAAAACTAATTTCAACTCTCATCTAGCTTTGGAGTTATAGGAGCACAACTTTTAAAATTTGCAGGTGAAAACCCTTAAGAAAAGGGTTTAGTTGCATGTTTCAAAAAACCATTTAAAAATGGATTAACAGCAGAGATACGAAACTTCCACTAACAGCTGTGAAAAGCTTTCGTTGGGTTTGTAAATAATCATCGAACTCAACAAATTTGTGAGCTAGCTTTCTCGCGGCAGTTTTCGATGTCGGGATGCCGTGAGAAAAGCTCTTTGTTTTTATACTAAAATTGGATTTTTTACGCATTAAATTTAATACGACTTTGTTTAATGAATGTTTAAAAGAAATGCGTTAAAACTTTTAAAAATATTAGGGTGCTCGTTTAATTTGACAAGTTCAGATAAATTATTTAAATAGTTAAATTCTTCTATGGAAAACTACTACATACGAGCAATTTTAGGAATTTTCAAGCTGGAATTCATGTTTATAAATAATAATAAAACTAATTATTAAGTATTTAGCATATAAATATATATTAGAACTGCTTTTATATCGACAGTTTTCTTGACATAATACTAAAATTTATAAGATATTTAAAATGTCCTAAAATATAACGAACGAGTTAGCAACGCTGAAAAAATTTATATGTTGAATTTCTTGCAAGTTTGTTGTATTTGGAGTAATAGGTGTCTAGAAGTGGCGGAATCCTCTATTTGAAAGCAAAAATAATAAGTTTCCTTTGAAGTGGTAGCTCCGATATCAGGTGGGAAATTAAATTTGTTTAATTCGCATACACTGTGTTGAGTTTAACAAACTTTCGTACAAAGAATAGGCGGACATTTGAAAGTTTCGTATCTCTTACCTCTCATTAACAGAATGTTCATAGAAGTGCAATCAAGTGTTTAAGTACCCAAGAAAGTTTTTTCGGAGAAAAAAGGTATGTTTCCAATATTAAATTTTATAACATAGAACGCTTTATATTAAAACATACAACGCTTCAGTTGGCATCGCTTTATCAAGATTTTTTGCATTTTTTCTCAAAATTTCAAGTTTAGCTCATATTTGTCCCAAAACTATTAGACTTAAAAACCAAATTAAGTAAGTAAATGAAGCAATAGATCGTTAGCTTTTAAGAACAGTGAGCAAACATGTCACAAGTGCTAACGTTGTGTTTTGTAATTTTATGGAATGTTTTCCATAAATTCCATTTTATGGAATGTTTTTTTGAAAATCACCCGCCACAACGGTGAAGGTGGAGACCGTCCCATACGATTTTTTTCTTGTTAACCCTGTCCACTCTAACCTTTGTGTCCTGACGTTTTGACCTGTCTTATGCGAATCACCTTGCATAAAAGTAGTATATATGTACTCTTGTGTATTTAGTTCATCTATAAATGTGTATAGATTTATAGGTATATATTGAGTTTGTTGTATGTGTATTTTTCCACGAACCACAATATTTTGATATATATGGCGATAACAGAAGAAATATGAGAATATCGTTAGTTTTTTATTTTTCACAGTTAAAGGTTTTTGAATCTTTAAATTGCATTTTTATTTAGATATGAAATGAGTCTCTTTTTAAAAAAAATAAATAACCAAACAGAACTTGTATAATTTACTTCCAAGAACACCAGAAATTCCTTTATTTATAAATTCTTCATTAATGCTGTAAACAGATAAAAGTCGCTGGACGACCGTTCCGCCGACGTCGGCAGAGCTGTATCGTTGCAGGCGCTGTCATTTGAGCCAGCTGAGTTTATTTCCAAAAGTATTTTGTAAGCAAACTCAGTATCTAAAAGTATTGTTTTTATTGTATATATGAGGTGTATAAGGTTGTAAGGGAAAAAGCCGAAGGAGATGGTGGGTTCGCCAAGTTAACTTAACCCGTGATTAGCTAGAGTTTTACGAAACAAGTACCAAGCAGCTTAAGTTCACTGACGAAGAATCCTTTTTCCAAGCCACCCGAATGAACTCCGGAAATTTCAATGCTTTGCATCTTGAAAAAAGATAAGTTAAGGCTACATATATAATCATATAATCACATCTAAATGTTCTTTTTTCAAGATGGATTTTTTAGTTTTACTATAATACGCTTGTGTATTTTTGAAATAGTTTTATAAAAAAACTAGGAAAAAGGCTGTCTTTGGACAGACCAAAATATGAATACTTCAGGTGTAGGGTACTATATACTACTTTTTTCGAAATCGGACTCAGTTTAAGCCCTATCTACTGCAATTTCGTTTTTCGAAGTGGCAGCGCTCAAATTGTTCCCCCCGTTGCTACAGCCCAACTTACATTGGTGAGTTCCTAACAGGAAACTATGTTCAAGAAGGTCTGTACATATTTTGTTTCCCAAAGAATTAAAGGAAAAACGAGAAAATAAACTTTGACTCACGCGTTTATTTTATGACTCACGACATCCGGAGACTGAAAAAGTCTCGAGTATTTTATCAAATATCTTAAAATAATTTAGAAATCTTCGCTTATGTCTATACAAAAAAATATAAGATTTCAGTCGAATTTTAATTCGAAAAAAATGTGTTTTTTAAATATTTTCGCCTGTAGTGTTTGTTTAAGTTTTATGTAAGTTTAATTCTTATAAAAGTTCTAATTGAAGATTGTTTTATAAAAAAAACACACTATTTTTTTTACTAAATGTGTTTATTCTGGAAAATTTTTATGCCTACAGCGCTGCTAATTTTAGTAGCAATAATATTTTGCCTGTCCCCAGACCTTCGGGCAAAAGTGCGGTACTAAAAGTACAATTAAAAAAATTTAACAACGATAAATTACAATTTTAAACTATTATGGGAATGACATTACCACTTTTCTCCGGTTATCACCCATTATACGCCACTGAGTTTGTGCCCCTATATATTGTCAGGCCTCTAAGTTCATTTATTGATATTTGTAAATATATTAAAAAGTGCGGTTACAAATATGACTAAATATTGAAATTTTGCTCCAGTTCCAATTCGTTATGCATACGCATATTTGTGCGTAATGAATGCTCAAAATGCGATTTGCTCGGGGCTGTAATTTTTTAAGTGGAAAATTTTGTTGAGTTAATTTTCTACTGCCAACAAGATTTGCTTTTTGTTTTCAAATACATTATATTTTAAAAACGCCATATCTTTTTTCTCAGAACTACACAAGAGTATTATTTGAAAAATCGTTGAGATACAAAGATATTTTATAAAGTACACTAATTCCTTAAACACAATTGGAAGCACTAAATACTAAAGACAAAATCATCTGTCAAAATTACGCAGGCTCTAATGGTAAACGAGAAAAAACTCATTTGGAGAACAATCGTCCATAGATAAAAAGTCAATTGTTTTCGGGTTAGACCTATTTCTAATTTGACACACACAAAGTGCTCTTCTTCTTCTTTTGCTATTCCTTTGTTTACATTTCAACACAGGAATTGACAGCTTATGTGTTTTGTTCGTGGGTGTGATTATGTTTTGTCCGTAAGAAAATGAGATAAAGATAACCGAAGACAAATGTATTTAGTGTTTAGTGCTTCCAATTGTGTTTAAGGCATTAAGAAGAAAGTGTAACTGAGGCCTTGTGCTGAACACTATAATTGAATTGCAGCTCTGAAAATTTTGTGGTTATCTCTACGGCCAAGTGGATAGCACGGGTTACACATTGCATTGCCAAGAATAGCAATTAATAATTTCTTTAGGTCAATCAAAATTATTTATTTACGTCAATCTAATCTCTAAGGCCATTTTAAGGTGATTCTAACACAAACGGAAAGATGCCTTCCGATGCTAAGAAACGTGATGCACAACGCAAGAAAGATGCACGTAACAAAAAAATCAATCAAGTCGCGAGCAAGAAAACCATTCCTTCGAGTGCCACCAACGGTGCGGTTGACCCAAAACGTGAGTTGACCGAAGAGGAAAAACTCTGCGCAAAACTCGAAGAGGAAGCACGCATCAGTGCTGAGGCCCGATCTTGCACTGGCTCGCTGGCAGTTCACCCACGTTCTCGTGACGTCAAAATAGCGAACTTCTCGATTACGTTTTTCGGTTCGGAGCTGCTGCAGGATACAATGCTAGAGCTGAATTGTGGACGCCGCTATGGTTTAATAGGCTTGAATGGCTGTGGCAAGTCATCGCTGTTGTCATGTCTGGGCAACCGCGAGGTGCCCATCCCGGAGCATATTGACATCTTCCACTTGACGCGTGAGATACCCGCCAGTACTAAGAGCGCGTTGCAGTGTGTGATGGAAGTGGATGAGGAGCGGATAAAGTTGGAAAAACTAGCCGAAGAGCTGGCCATGAGTGAGGAGGATGATGCGCAAGAACAGCTAATAGATATCTATGAGCGCTTGGACGATATGTCCGCTGATCAAGCTGAAGCCAAAGCTGCGCGGATACTGCATGGTCTTGGTTTTGACAAGAATATGCAGCAGAAGCAGGCCAAGGACTTCTCGGGTTTGTATGCCTCTATCAATACCTCGAAACAATTTTCCTTTCTAAAATACTCCCAATTTTTTAGGTGGTTGGCGCATGCGTATTGCTCTGGCCCGTGCGCTTTTCGTCAAGCCTCACTTGCTGCTACTCGATGAGCCGACAAACCATTTGGATTTGGACGCTTGCGTGTGGTTGGAAGAAGAGCTCAAGGAATACAAACGTATCTTGGTGCTCATCTCTCACTCACAAGATTTTCTGAACGGCGTCTGTACGAATATCATACACTTGACTAATAAACGTCTCAAATACTACACTGGCAACTACGAATCCTTCGTGCGCACACGCATGGAACTGCTGGAGAATCAAATGAAGCAGTACAATTGGGAACAGGATCAGATCGCTCATATGAAGAACTACATTGCACGCTTTGGCCACGGTTCCGCCAAACTGGCACGTCAAGCACAATCCAAGGAGAAAACCTTGGCGAAGATGGTCGCTCAGGGTCTCACCGAGAAGGTATCTGATGACAAGGTATTAAACTTCTACTTTCCTTCATGCGGCAAGGTGCCGCCTCCTGTCATCATGGTGCAGAACGTTAGCTTCCGCTACAGTGACACCACACCATGGATTTATAAAAACTTGGAATTCGGTATTGATTTGGATACCAGGCTGGCGCTGGTCGGTCCTAATGGTGCAGGCAAGAGCACACTGTTGAAGTTGTTGTATGGTGACTTGGTACCCACGTCTGGCATGATACGTAAAAACTCGCATTTGCGTATCGCACGTTATCATCAGCATTTGCATGAGTTGCTCGACTTGGACGTTAGTCCCTTGGAGTACATGATGCGTGCTTTTCCCGAAGTTAAAGAGAAGGAAGAAATGCGCAAAATAATCGGACGATATGGTCTGACGGGACGTCAGCAAGTATGTCCGATTAGGCAACTTTCTGATGGTCAGCGTTGCCGCGTGGTCTTCGCTTGGCTGGCTTGGCAGGTACCACATTTATTGCTGCTAGACGAACCTACCAACCACTTGGATATGGAAACAATTGATGCACTGGCTGATGCCATAAATGATTTCGACGGCGGTATGGTGTTAGTTAGCCACGATTTCCGTTTGATTAATCAGGTGAGTTTGCATTCTTAACTGAGAACCATGAACTAGTGAAATTTGGGTCTCTTAACTTTTAGGTGGCCGAAGAAATTTGGGTCTGTGAAAACGAAACGGTGACCAAGTGGAAAGGAGGAATATTAAATTACAAGGACCACTTAAAGCAAAAAATTACAAATGAGAATGAAAAGAAGAAGAAGTAGAAAATTATGCAACTAAAAGCTAGACTAAACGGCTTAACTAATTACAATTTAAATATATAAAATAATTAATTATTTCAATTGAAACCAACCTCTGTTTTTATTTTCTTTCGTGATACGTACTTTCGTGATACGTATGCAATATTGTCGCACTGCAATGGGGTTTGTTTAATTTATCCATACTAAAATACAATGGTATTTGCGCAAAAAATGTTTTTTAAAAGACAAATCGTACAAATCCGCAAATCTTACAAATTCAATTAATCGCCCAAATTTTCACCTGCGATATTTTTGTGAATGAGATTTTCACCTGCGATATTTGTGTGAGACTGAAACTTAATATCCTGTGATATTTTCTATATATACTGGAAGATTGTGCCCTTTAAACCATCATTCCGAGATTGACGCAGAGAAATCTTTTTTCTCCTTGAGAAGGTATAGTGCTCGTGCATTTTTACTATGTTTCAATTTCTCCTTTAATATAATAAACATTTCTTGCCAGAGAAACATACATCTGCCTCTACAGCTGTGCAAAATACTCCCAGAGTTAGCAACTGTAAGTATCTGATTTTATCAGTTTTGTAGAACGCTCAAAAATATAATTGTACTCTAGGTGAAGACCCACGCCAAGTGTTGGAAATTATTAGATACGCAGGCACCTCGACCAACGCCAGGAAGGTCTAAATTGCTGTCGTACTTTGAGCACAACTTCGAAGATATAGTCAGAGACTTTGGCGTACAAATATACCAGAATTTAATTAAAGTTTCCATACGCTTTCTCAACTCGAAAAGTAATTCGGGCGGAAGATTTTGTGGAGATCTTAATTATTTTGTGTTCCTCCTTCACTTTTCTTAAATTTTTATGCAATGCAACAAAACCACATCGGATTTTATACAAATAATTGCTTCACCTTTTTATGGACTAAGATACAAATTGCAAGTTTGTTAGCAGAAAGCCCTAAAGTATAAATCTAATAATTTATAAAGAAATAAATAAATATATCGTAAAAATACTCGTTCCTGCATCTTAGGCAAAGATTAAATATTGTAGTTTAGACTTTACTGATCCTTAAATTAATGGTTTCTCTTTCAAGGTTGTTTGGAT
The DNA here is from genome assembly GCA_922984085.1 of Sicus ferrugineus. Lineage (NCBI taxonomy): Eukaryota > Metazoa > Arthropoda > Insecta > Diptera > Conopidae > Sicus > Sicus ferrugineus. The sequence continues at coordinate 12,824,388 of OV277351.1, read as the reverse complement.
TGATGAGTTCGAATACCCTTAAAATTTGTAAAATCAGTCTTTCCCTATATTAAGCAATACATTGAAATTGAGACTATTCGTCCTATCAGGGTCTTACCAGCATTAACTAAAGTAGTTGCAATTCTTGTCAAAAAATAGACAGACAACTCCTTATGTTAATTCTAATAATTTCATTAGAATCATCCTTGGTCCCACCTTTTTCACCCTTTATCTAAATGAATTCAAAATTGACCACTGATCATATTTCCTGCACTAGTTATATTTATGCTGATGACATCCAAATATTGTTTAAGGCAACTACAATTTATTACCTCTTCTCAAATCTATAAATAAGTCTGATTTAGCTTGTATATCTGATTGAATGTTGTCTAATCATTTAACCCTAAGAAGACTAAAGCGTTACTGTTGACAAATAGAATATATTCTAATATAAATTTGTCTATAAAAATGAATTCAATTGAAATTGATTTTGCTGTTTTTGAGCGTTCATTCCTAGTTAGTTCCCGGTGCTGGAATGTCTAACTTTGTTATTTGAAAGCTTTTGAAATATCTGTCAATAATGCCAGTGCAATGCTTCTGGGACACTTGAGTGGATTAGATACGTAACTAGATGTTTTTATAATACGTAGCCAGCTGACCTTTTTTTTGCGAAGGACCGACTCGCCTGCGGGTTTCATGAAATAGTTGGAAATGATTTTCTATGTAAAGTAAGTTTTTGAAAAAACCTCCATCGAATTCGCCACTGGAGCATATTTCTGGTATAAGGAAATTTGGGCTAGAATATGGATTATTTTAGGACGGTGAAAACCAATTTGTGTGTTTTTCTATTTAGCAGTTTTTAACATCGTTTAAAATTGTATTAAAAATATTCTCCATAAGATGGAGGGACTATAAGTCCCTGCTTAAACGAATGCAATTTTCGTTCGCTATTGCACAAGCAGTATTGCGAGCAGCAGTGCTAAGCGCATCCAGTACAGAGTTTGGGTGAAAGTTTGGAGATGACAGTAAATGCAGGATAACTGGGTTTTGGGCTGTAGTAATCAAGAGGAGGAAAGGGGGTGGAATGGTAATGATGGTTAGCTAATACAAAGTCGTAATCGATAATAACAAATCAGCTATTTAAAGAAGATGCTTACCTAAGCAACGGAGTGACCAATTACGATGCTTTTTTCACTGTTTTGTTGAATACATTTCTTAGAGACACTAATATTATTTGAGATTTCCGAAATCTGCCGCTTGATGACGCTGTAAAACTTGTGGTAAATGCAAAACCCATATTTACAACAGAGTGACAGTATTGAATGCAGTTTTCGCCTTTAAGTTATAAGAGATTTTCAAAGCGAACTAGGCTATGGCCAATGTTTTGAAAATTATGTGGTTTAAAATTTAAATATTTTTAACAGAAGGACCGACTCGCATGCTAGTTTCAGCAATAGTCGAAAATAGTTTTTTAAGTAACGTAAGCTTCTGAAAAACCTCCATCGAGTTCGCCACTGGAGAGTTTTTCTGGTATAAGCAAAATTAGGTATAGATTATGGATTATTTTAGAACGGAGAACACCAATTTGTGTGTTTTTCTATTTAGCAGGTTTTTATATAGTATTAAATATTGTCTCCATAAGATGGAGGGACTATAAACGTCCCTGCTTAAACGAATGCAAATCTGATATATTTGAAGTTTTTTTGATTTATTTAGAATTTTAAAACGGAATCAGGATGAGATTATTTTCCATGAAAACAACTTCTTCGAGGGTTTCGAATTTTAACGGCCACGTCGGCTAGAGCGGCGGCGGCGGCGTCGGCTCTTGCTGCGACTGCGACTGCGACGGCGACGACGGCGCCTTGAGCGGTCTTCTACATTTCCCTCAGAATTCCCGGTTACGGGCCCTTCGTCCGCCGAGTCAGAGAGCTCATTGAAATCGACGGTATCGGCAAGGTAGCGTCGCCGAGAGCCTTGGATAAACCCGTAACGTACCCCGGCATCCAGGGTTTTCTTCACTGAATCCTTGATAACGCTGGGTCGCACCTGAAAAAAGCGCAAAGGAGGAGAGATATAGAATTTTATTGGGAATTGTATAAGGTTTTATGAAAATTAGGGGAAAAGAAAGGGACGCCGTCTTTTTTCTTCTTACTCACCCCTTCCTTAGTGGCTATATGGCTTACAATAGCCGATGCCGTGGTCGGCTCCTTAAAATCTCTCAAAATGTTGAGGATAATTTGTCCGTTCTGATTCATCGTCGCTACTCGTATCAATCAGGTTCTTGCAGCACAAATTGGGTCGATAAATGTATTTTGTCACAAAAATTTTCAAGGTAATACGCAACCTAAAATTTAGATTCTTCTTTCACAATGAATTTATTCTGTGAATGTAATTAATATTCTCTCTATTTGAGATATCAACAAAAGACTGCTATGTTGTTTCTCAAAATATAAGAAAAGTGAACATCATAGAAAAGTAAAACATCACCCTACTCTCCGAAGCCTTTGAGTATACTATAGAAAAAACAATAGCAAACTGTGCCACTGCAGTGGACCTATTTTTGGGGAATTCCCATAGTAATTAAGAAAAGGGTTCAATATTTCTTGGAGTGATATCATTGAGTTTTTTCTTTAGGCCAAAAAAATCCCGACACACGTATGCGTTTTCGAGTTTTCACGAGTTGAAGCCCGGACGGTGGATTTTTCCAACGAATTCTTTCTATATGTTGGATGTTTAATTTAAAAAATAAAAGTTAAAAGTTGACTTTTACTTAAAAATCAATTTGAGTAAGTTATTTTCAGGCTCTGGAAGAAACACATCGTTGACGTGGTCCACTTGTAGTAAGGCGTGCAATGGCAAATGCCGCCAAGGATATTTAAATGTTTCCTTTGAATTTCTACAACGCCGGGCTGGAAGTCACAAGTTCGCTATTGCACAAGGGGCTCGCCGACAAGCAAGCATCTTTGTTTTGTGAGTTCGAGCAGCAGTGCTAAGCGCATCCAGTACAGAGTTTGGGTGAAAGTTTGGAGATGACAGTAAATGCAGGATGACTGGGTTTTGGGTGGTAGTAATCAAGAGGAGGAAAGGGGGTGGAATGGTAATGATGAGATCTCACTATTTTGAGGAATCTGCCGCTTGATGACGCTGTAAAACTTGTGGTAAATGCAAAACCCATATTTACAACAGAGTGACAGTATTGAATGCAGTTTTCGCCTTTAAGTTATAAGAGATTTTCAAAGCGAACTAGGCTATGGCCAATGTTTTGAAAATTATGTGGTTTAAAATTTAAATATTTTTAACAGAAGGACCGACTCGCATGCTAGTTTCAGCAATAGTCGAAAATAGTTTTCTAAGTAACGTAAGCTTCTGAAAAACCTCCATCGAGTTCGCCACTGGAAAGTTTTTCTGGTATAAGCAAAATTAGGGATAGATTATGGATTATTTTAGAACGGAGAACACCAATTTGTGTGTTTTTCTATTTAGCAGGTTTTAATATAGTATTAAAAATTGTCTCCATAAGATGGAGGGACTATAAGTCTCTGCTTAAACGAATGCAAATCTGATATATTTGAAGTTTTTTTGATTTATTTAGAATTTTAAAACGGAATCAGGATGAGATTATTTTCCATGAAAACAACTTCTTCGAGGGTTTCGAATTTTAACGGCCACGTCGGCTAGAGCGGCGGCGTCGGCTCTTGCTGCGACTGCGACTGCGACGGCGACGACGGCGCCTTGAGCGGTCTTCTACATTTCCCTCAGAATTCCCGGTTACGGGCCCTTCGTCCGCCGAGTCAGAGAGCTCATTGAAATCGACGGTATCGGCAAGGTAGCGTCGCCGAGAGCCTTGGATAAACCCGTAACGTACCCCGGCATCCAGGGTTTTCTTCACTGAATCCTTGATAACGCTGGGTCGCACCTGAAAAAAGCGCAAAGGAGGAGAGATATAGAATTTTATTGGGAATTGTATAAGGTTTTATGAAACTTAGGGGAAAAGAAAGGGACGCCGTCTTTTTTCTTCTTACTCACCCCTTCCTTAGTGGCTATATGGCTTACAATAGCCGATGCCGTGGTCGGCTCCTTAAAATCTCTCAAAATGTTGAGGATAATTTGTCCGTTCTGATTCATCGTCGCTACTCGTATCAATCAGGTTCTTGCAGCACAAATTGAGTCGATAAATGTATTTTCTCACAAAAATTTTCAAGGTAATACGCAACCGAAAATTTAGATTCTTCTTTCACAATGAATTTATTCTGCGAATGAAATTATTATTCTCTCTATTTGAGATATCAACAAAAGGTTGCTATGTTGTTTCTGAAAATATAAGAAAAGTGAACATCATAGAAAAGTAAAACATCACCCTACTCTCAGAAGCCTTTGAGTATAGAAAAAACAATAGCAAACTGTGCCACTGCAGTGAACCTATTTTTGGGGAATTCCCATAGTAATTAAGAAAAGGGTTAAATATTTCTTGGAGTCATCTCATTGAGGTTTTTCTTTAGGCCAAAAAAATCCCGACACACGTATGCGTTTTCGAGTTTTCGCGAGTTGAAGCCCGGACGGTGGATTTTTCCAACGAATTCTTTCTATATGTTGGATGTTTAATTTAAAAAAAAAAAGTTAAAAGTTGACTTTTACTTAAAAATCAATTTGAGTAAGTTATTTTCAGGCTCTGGAAGAAACACATCGTTGACGTGGTCCACTTGTAGTAAGGCGTGCAAATGCCGCCAGGGATATTTAAATGTTTCCTTTGAATTTCTACAATCTCGGGCTGGAAGTCACAAGTTCGCTATTGCACAAGGGGGCTCTAACTACTTCTCGGACATCGTATACAAAGATGTAGACAAATCTTTTGAGAAGCAACAACAACAACATACATCGCTTGCAATTGATATTTCGGAAATTACGTTTAACTTTTCCAAATCAGATGATTGCGAACTTGTGCAAAGTTGTCCTTTCAGAAGAGAAAACTTATATTTAATTTGACAAAATTGAACCGTTAACCAATTTGAAAGAAGGTATCCCTGTTGGCTTGAAGAATTAGTACGAGGGTATGCAGAATTCAAATTACATTCTATATCCAGTACTAAAGTACTTGAAATCTGTCCATTATGGACACATGTTAAGAAAATAATGGATACTGTCGAAGAACAAATTAACAATATTGAATGAACATGTTGCCGAAATTAGTTTTACAGCTCAGTTTTATATATTTCGCGTATTTCTCATTTAGAGATATACATTAGGAGTGTACACGAAAAATACGGATTTAAATAGGGTTATTAATGCTCCTATCGAATTGAATTTTAAAGATACCAAAATCACGTCAATCACAATATTCTAAAAATTTGAAAGCTAATAGATGTGTTCATGTAATCATGGACTAATGCAATCTTGTGTGGCGAAAATCAAAACAATGTACAATAGATATTGTTTCTTGCTGTTCGATTGTTTTTCCGACAGGGTAGGAAGATGATGTATTTTGGAACGAATGGCACTGCTAATGCCACCAAATATATTTGCAAAACCCACTCCTGGTAGCAGGCATTTGTGATATGTACCTTTTTGGGGATAGTGTAATTTTAAGTAAAATTCTGGTCCTTGTTAATCCAACAGAATAGTTTCTGCATTTAAAAATACTAAAACTTACATTTAATTTTTTTCAAAAATTTAAACCAAGATGAGAAATATTACAATTTTATTGGCAATAATTACATAATCAAAATAATTAAACTGCCTAAAACTAAAATATATTTACTAATTGTAAATATAAATATAAATACTTATATGCACGTAAATAATAACACTTCAATACACAAACTAAAAATGAATGCGTAAACTCCGCTCTTAATGGTTTTATGCACTGTTTTCCAAATAGTTTATAAAATCATTAGTTAGAAACGAGTACTCTGTTTGGCCCTCATGAATTTTGTAGTTTATGCAGCTGTTCTTAGAATCAAAACTAAACTCGAAACACGTGTATGGGGAGTCGATGCCTCGCATTTTTGTTATGACGTTTGAAAGGAAAAGATGTACAAATTGAATGCATATCTTCGGTAACCACCTTTGGTCCTGAAATTAATAAGAAATTTTTTTTGCAGTAAAAGTTCAATTTATATGGAAAGCCCACAACACGGCACCGTGTTCTATAAGTTCCATATCTTTGCATATCTTTCACTTTCAAGATACAAGAATGCAAAAATATTATTTTTATTGATAAAGCAATAATTATTATTAACACATTGAGAGATTTCAATCGGTGGGCTTGTGAAAATCTTTTAGGCCAAGGGTGTAACAATGATGTTCTTATAGTCTAGAGCTTGGCCAACACTCGCTTTCTCCACAACAAAGCTCCATATCAAAAACAAGTAAGAGTGTTGTCTTCGGCCTGGCCGAAATCTAAATACCCTACACCCGAGTAACCGAAAAAATTATAATTTCGCCGCTTAACTTTTGTATAAGTAGGCGGACCACGCCCATTTCGGGAAAATGTTTTTAATTAATATTTTGAACCGTTTATGGGATATTGTCAACTTTTGTATAAGTGCGCGGACCACGCCCATTTTTTGTATACAAATTGGTAATACGTGTAGATACCTCGTGATAAAATTTCGTATTATCTTATACCGTTTACTTTACTTTTTACCAACTTTTGTATGAGTGGGCGTGACACGCCCATTTTTGGCAAGCTTATTGGTAATGCTTCCCTATATATCCTGATGAAATTACATGTCAATATCTTATACCGTTCATTAGATATTGCCAACTTTGTAATCAGTGGACGTGGCACGCCCATTTTCAAACATTTTAGTAATGACGCTATATGTTACGGAATAAAATTATACCTTAATATCTCACACGGTTTATGAAATATTCAGATTTTAACATTTTTTGAAACGAGGTGCCTTTACATTCTGTAAAGTAGGCGTGGCTGTTTGTGTGGCGATCTTGCCCATTTTTTCTCGCCCACGGGCAATCCCAAACAGCCCTACATAACAAAGAATATTTGTGCCAAATTTCATGACGATACCTTTATTCGTTCTCCTGTAATCGAGATTTCCACAGACACACGGACAACGACGATGGCTAAATCGATGGCTCAGGAGGTGATTCTGAGCAAGAGTACATATAGTACTTTTCTATATCTACCATGCCTCCTCTAAAGCGTTACAACCGGAAGAAAAAAGTGAATATACATTACTCCCTTTGGGTGTAGAGTATAAAAAAACGTTTTAGCGTTTGTGGAAAAATCTAATTCATTTGTAATAATGGATAAAATGTTTCTTTAATTGCGTTTGCAATCGTAATTTTAAAAAATAATAATACTGCGTGGCAAATGATTTGAAATTCAAATACCTAAAGCACAAAGACTCTTTAAATAAGTACAGCACTCACTCGAGGAAGCTGATAGACAGGGATGTGCTGCACAGGTTGCCTCACCAATCCCTCGTTGGTTTTGAACCCAACGAAAACGCCTTTAACTCCCGCCAAATACGCCTTCACCCACCAGCTCAGGATCCGATAATTCTCTATCCATTTTGGAATGGTGTCCTTCATTAGTTTCGTGTGGACAAACTCAGAACGGTTGAGCTCTTCCATATCAGTCCTGAAAAAAATTAAAAAACATGAACTTGATATTAGATATTGTTATGCTGCGATGACGAACAAGTCTCTGAGTTTCCTATTCGATTTAATTCCATTGATTACCGCTGAATACAGTAGGTTGATATTTTTTAACCTCAACCTATAGATGCAATATAGTTGTTGTTCTTCATCGACTGGGACGGTTGTATCAGGTTCACGTCGTGGATCATCTACAGAATTTTAAATACAGTTTCAGATTTTTCAAGTATATTAATATATCAACGTAAATTCTATTTACTTGCGAAGCAATACTGTTCGAATTTAAAATGATGAGTTGAATTAGCGCCCCGGTTTTCTAACCCTGCCAATTCATTTCCTTTCTTGGCCAACAGAAACAATCTACTTTTATATTGTGTGGCGCGGATACTCCAAATGGTGTGGTGTGAGATGCCCACTTTGTATGGGGCTTCCATCAGAAGGTTTAAAACACCACGATGTGTTATTACTTCATAAATCCGTTCTTCACCCATGATAGGCTCGCCACCGTTCGGCCTTGTTAATTCAGCTTCCTCACGCCTTTCGCTGAACACGTCATTATTCATCATATAGGTGCAGACATTATTAATTTGGCTTTTGAAATGCTCAGCAGTTCTGTGTTTGTTTTCCCCGATTCCTTCTGACAGGTCCAAAGGGAAACTACTGGGTTTGGGCAGCTTAAAGTACCGCATACGCTCGGCATTCTTCAGGTGAAGGCCGTCCAAAAAGCCAACTATTTTCGGCTTATTCATATAGAGGCCCGGCATTCTTTTGTCCGTATCTTTTCGGGTGAACGTGTAAAATAATTCGCCTTCCTGCATTTTTAATTTATTATTTCATAAAACAAACTTCTAACACTACTTTTCTGATTGGACCCAGAGTTCCCATGCAAGACAATAAAAAACAAAACTTGTCTTTGTTCCCATGGCAACTGAATTTAGAGATGAGCGATATTTTTGTACCGGTGACTTTGTCACTGATATTTTAAACTCACTGGTCAATGGAGCGGTTAAAAATATTTTCACCGGTGACAGAGACAGTGACCAGCGCCTTTCTTTCCGATATTTCTTCGATATTTATTCGTTGATGTCACTAGTTTGTTTTTGTCGCCGTTAATTCACTTTACGATATTTTTTCACGTACTTTACTCTAGAATACAGAGAAACCCAGGGTGCGATTTTCACATTTAATGTTCTTTGCAGTTAATAAACCTGCTATGAAAACACGGACATATTTTATATTTTTTAAGTTTATATTTTTTAAAATAATGAGATATTTAATATTTTACCGCACATATTAATCATTATTATGTCGATATTGTTCTTGCATTATTTAAAAATTAAAATATGAAAATATTAAAATAATTGAAAATTTATTATCTGAATTGCAAAAGGAATAACTAATAATTAAAATGACATTTAAAATAATTATATTATATGATAATATATATTCTCCATATTAATTTTTTTATATGAATATAATTTTACAGCTCCTTACCATTTCATTTTAATTTTCTGCTAAAAAAATACACTATTACTTGTTGTCGACAAGGTTCTAATACTACGTTTATATCGACCTCGAATGACTCATTCGCGTCAGATTTCGCGAATGAGAAGCCGAATGAGAATAATTTCCATACGATTTGATAAATGAGAATCCATCTCATTCGTTTTGAATGAGAATCGAATGAGAAAAAAATAAAGATTTTGAAACACCCTATAGCTGGGATCAAAAAATTCCCAAAACAAAAACAGTGGAAATGGAAGGCAAATAATTGCAAACAGCTGTTTTACACGTGTGGGGACAAACCACATTAACATAAAGGAAACGTTATCTGTAATGAATAGTGAATTCCAATTTATTATTATTATTATTATTTTTTAAATTAATCTTAGAACAAGTTATAAGACTAACACAAAAAATTGGAGCATTGGCTGCCAGGGCCATCAGCTCAATGTACTTTAAAGTAATATACATAAATGAATACAATCAATATTTGTATTCAAATTTAATTTTAGCTATCTTAAGAATAGAGATTACAATAAGGATTATAAGAGGTAGAATTATCATGACTTAAATTCAAAATTAATATGCTAATATTATATACTAGCTACCAGTAGTATTGAGACAGTAATTCTTTCAAATGTGAAATCCAGAACTTTTTATAAATTTATATCAGTTGGCACTTTGTCTTTTAAATATAACAGTCTTCGATTAGATAAATACAAACAGTCAATTAATATATTTTTAATGGAAGATTACAGCCGCAGTGAGGACAGGAAAGTGTGATTTCGCCTTTTAAAAGGTGTTGGTGTGTAGCCTCCGGGTGACCTAAGCGAAGTCTCGAAAATATTTTTATTTTATATTCATCTGGAATAACAGGGTAAACTGCTTCATGTAATCCGCCGTTGATAGAGGAGTAGTGGGGATGTCTAATATTTAACAAAAATTAAACCTTTTCGACTAAAATAAGCTGCAGATGTGATGGCGTAGGTCAGCTTTTTCACATATGGTATCCCGAAAAATAGGTGCGTTACAGGCAAATTTGGCAGTCTCGTCAGTAAGTATTTTCAAACATTTTAGTAATGACGCTATATGTTACGGAATAAAATTATACCTTAATATCTCACACGGTTTATGAAATATTCAGATTTTAACATTTTTTGAAACGAGGTGCCTTTACATTCTGTAAAGTAGGCGTGGCTGTTTGTGTGGCGATCTTGCCCATTTTTTCTCGCCCACGGGCAATCCCAAACAGCCCTACATAACAAAGAATATTTGTGCCAAATTTCATGACGATACCTTTATTCGTTCTCCTGTAATCGAGATTTCCACAGACACACGGACAACGACGATGGCTAAATCGATGGCTCAGGAGGTGATTCTGAGCAAGAGTACATATAGTACTTTTCTATATCTACCATGCCTCCTCTAAAGCGTTACAACCGGAAGAAAAAAGTGAATATACATTACTCCCTTTGGGTGTAGAGTATAAAAAAACGTTTTAGCGTTTGTGGAAAAATCTAATTCATTTGTAATAATGGATAAAATGTTTCTTTAATTGCGTTTGCAATCGTAATTTTAAAAAATAATAATACTGCGTGGCAAATGATTTGAAATTCAAATACCTAAAGCACAAAGACTCTTTAAATAAGTACAGCACTCACTCGAGGAAGCTGATAGACAGGGATGTGCTGCACAGGTTGCCTCACCAATCCCTCGTTGGTTTTGAACCCAACGAAAACGCCTTTAACTCCCGCCAAATACGCCTTCACCCACCAGCTCAGGATCCGATAATTCTCTATCCATTTTGGAATGGTGTCCTTCATTAGTTTCGTGTGGACAAACTCAGAACGGTTGAGCTCTTCCATATCAGTCCTGAAAAAAATTAAAAAACATGAACTTGATATTAGATATTGTTATGCTGCGATGACGAACAAGTCTCTGAGTTTCCTATTCGATTTAATTCCATTGATTACCGCTGAATACAGTAGGTTGATATTTTTTAACCTCAACCTATAGATGCAATATAGTTGTTGTTCTTCATCGACTGGGACGGTTGTATCAGGTTCACGTCGTGGATCATCTACAGAATTTTAAATACAGTTTCAGATTTTTCAAGTATATTAATATATCAACGTAAATTCTATTTACTTGCGAAGCAATACTGTTCGAATTTAAAATGATGAGTTGAATTAGCGCCCCGGTTTTCTAACCCTGCCAATTCATTTCCTTTCTTGGCCAACAGAAACAATCTACTTTTATATTGGGTGGCGCGGATACTCCAAATGGTGTGGTGTGAGATGCCCACTTTGTATGGGGCTTCCATCAGAAGGTTTAAAACACCACGATGTGTTATTACTTCATAAATCCGTTCTTCACCCATGATAGGCTCGCCACCGTTCGGCATTGTCATCATATAGGTGCAGACATTATTAATTTGGCTTTTGAAATGCTCAGCAGTTCTGTGTTTGTTTTCCCCGATTCCTTCTGTCAGGTCCAAAGGGAAACTACTGGGTTTGGGCAGCTTAAAGTACCGCATACGCTCGGCATTCTTCAGGCGAAGGCCGTCCAAAAAGCCAACTATTTTCGGCTTATTCATATAGAGGCCCGGCATTCTTTTGTCCGTATCTTTTCGGGTGAACGTGTAAAATAATTCGCCTTCCTGCATTTTTAATTTATTATTTCATAAAACAAACTTCTAACACTACTTTTCTGATTGGACCCAGAGATCCCATGCAAGACAATAAAAAACAAAACTTGTCTTTGTTCCCATGGCAACTGAATTTAGAGATGAGCGATATTTTTGTACCGGTGACTTTGTCACTGATATTTTAAACTCACTGGTCAATGGAGCGGTTAAAAATATTTTCACCGGTGTCAGAGACAGTGACCAGCGCCTTTCTTTCCGATATTTCTTCGATATTTATTCGTTGATGTCACTGGTTTGTTTTTGTCGCCGTTAATTCACTTTACGATATTTTTTCACGTATTTTACTCTAGAATACAGAGTAACCCAGGGTTGCGATTTTCACATTTAATGTTCTTTGCAGTTAATAAACCTGCTATGAAAACACGGACATATTTTATATTTTTTAAGTTTATATTTTTTAAAATAATGAGATATTTAATATTTTACCGCACATATTAATCATTATTATGTCGATATTGTTCTTGCATTATTTAAAAATTAAAATATGAAAATATTAAAATAATTGAAAATTTATTATCTGAATTGCAAAAGGAATAACTAATAATTAAAATGACATTTAAAATAATTATATTATATGATAATATATATTCTCCATATTAATTTTTTTATAGGAATATAATTTTACAGCTCCTTACCATTTCATTTTAATTTTCTGCTAAAAAAATACACTATTACTTGTTGTCGACAAGGTTCTAATACTACGTTTATATCGACCTCGAATGACTCATTCGCGTCAGATTTCGCGAATGAGAAGCCGAATGAGAATAATTTCCATACGATTTGATAAATGAGAATCCATCTCATTCGTTTTGAATGAGAATCGAATGAGAACAAAATAAAGATTTTGAAACACCCTATAGCTGGGATCAAAAAATTCCCAAAACAAAAACAGTGGAAATGGAAGGCAAATAATTGCAATCAGCTGTTTTACACGTGTGGGGACAACTTACAAGTGTGGGGACAACCCACATTAACATAAAGGAAACGTTATCTGTAATGAATAATGAATTTCAATTTATTATTATTATTTATTAAATTAATCTTGGAAGAAGTTATAAGACTAACACAAAAAATTGGAGCATTGGCTGCCAGGGCCATCAGCTCAATGTACTTTAAAGTAATATACATAAATGAATACAATCAATATTTGTATTCAAATTTAATTTTAGCTTATCTTAAGAATAGAGATTACAATAAGGATTATAAGAGGTAGAATTATCAAGACTAAAATCCAAAATTAATATGCTAATATTATATACTAGCTAGCAGTAGTATTGAGACAGTAATTCCTTCAAATGTGAAATTCAGAACTTTTTATAAATTTATATCAGTTGGCACTTTGTCTTTTAAATATAACAGTCTTCGATTAGATAAATACAAACAGTCAATTAATATATGTTTAATGGTAAGATTACAGCCGCAGTGAGGACAGGAAGGTGTGATTTCGCCTTTTAAAAGGTGTTGGTGTGTAGCCTCCGAGTGACCTAAGCGAAGTCTCGAAAATATTTTTATTTTATATTCATCTGGAATAACAGGGTAAACAGCTTCATGTAATCCGCCGTTGATAGAGGAGTAGTGGGGATGTCTAATATTTAACAAAAATTAAACCTTTTCGACTTTAATAAGCTGCAGATGTGATGGCGTAGGTCAGCTTTTTCACATATGGTATCCCGAAAAATAGGTGCGTTACAGGCAAATTTGGCAGTCTCGTCAGTAAGGGAGTTACCAGGAATACCGATATGTCCAGGAACTATTATTATTAGGAATTCCAATTTAAATGTATACAAATGTATAAAATCGGCGTTACAAATACTAATTTATTGTTTATTTATTTTTGTTTTGTCGATATGGAAATATTTTCTTAAGTAAGCACTCGCTTTTAACTCTGTAAAACCTCTGGAAACTTTTCCTCGTATCAAAATCACGGTGACAAAGTCACTGGGTAAAATCACGGTGACCCGAATGTCACTGTCACTGCTGTCAACCTTCCACAAAAGTCACTAGATCGTTCATCTCTAGGATCCAGAATTTTTTCTAGCAAGCAAATATGGCTACCAAAATTTGTTCCTATGCACGGTTGTACAAAATCGTACTTTCGTACTCATTATGGAATAGCACGCTATGCATGGATGCGTTAATTACATTAACATTTTTAATGATTTATATATAGGTGTAGTTTATTTATTGTGGATATATTAATATTTTATATTACACTAGTAGAACTTAAAATTATTTAAATTTAACCTTCCAGTATTTTAGAAAATATAGAAAATAACGAATTTTTGCAAATTTGCTTCGCCCACAAACTAGATTTAAGCTTAATAAACCTTCATCCCCTAATCTGAATGACGTTAAAATAAAATGTCGCTCAGAGGCGCACACTTGCACCTTTAACGTGTGAAAATGCAAACTACTTAGTTTAAAAGTAGAAACTAATAATAGTTTAATAATATTTTATTATGTTTAATTTTCCGTATTTAATTAGTAATATAATTTTTTCATATACACCATCGACTGACTGCAGAAACCGAGCATACAATTATAAAATCGCGAGGAGGATGATATCCTTTGGATTTAGTTACACTTCGATATCGCTTGACGTCGTGTTTATTAAAAACATCAAGTGGCTTTGTATCCATTGGGGCTACGAATTCAGCTACCTGCTTAAGCTGCTTACCGATCAGAATCTGCCCGCCAACCACAGTGAATTCTTCGATTCCCCACCACCCACCACGGGAATCATTGTAGTGATGCTGATAGGAAGGAAGCATAGCAGAATCACTGCAATGTCTATGTTGATGTTTAAAAAGCAACTATCAAATACTTATTTAAATAAATTAATAAGCCTAGGTAATATTTTGGCCTTTGTTTACTCTAAATTCAAAATTTGTGTTTACTTTAAACTCAACATTTATAATTATTTAATAATGTGATCAGGTATTAATATATTTATTATATCGTGTCCCATTAAAATGCTTTTATATAATACATATATTGTATAAACGTATGTCTTACATAATTATAAAGTATTTACCATTGTAAATAAAAAAATTACTTTGCGTATTTATATCTATGGAATGATGGTGGAAAAAGCAGCAAAAACGTTGTCATATTAAAATGCCATTTTCATTAAATTGAAAACTAGGTAATAATTTTACTTTAAATTGGTTCAGCAATTTTAGCACACTTTTGAAAAACTAGATTTACGGAATAGGAATCTTCATAAACTTTTGTATAATTTTTTATAGTAATTATTGTTACTTTTTTTAATTATCACATTATTGCTGCTTTTCTTTTACACCTGTTATTCCTTTATATATTGTAAGAGTAATACAAAATAAATAATTTAGGTCTATATAGCAGAGCTTTGCTGCATGCAGTGGTTGAGCTAAAGCCACAAAAACTGGAAGCTGCAAGTATAATGAAGCGTAAAGTAAAGCAAAGGCACGTAATTCTAAAAAGCAAATTATATTAGCTCGACTATAATTTCCCAATTTATTTTTATTTTAATTTATAAACGCGATTGTTAGTGATTATTAGGTGATTCCGTTTCGGCGTGTAGAATTACGAGTACACCAACTTCACGGAAAATATCATTTACTTTAAAGCAATAATTCACACCTAAAAAATATATATAATTACAGCATAATTAATCGGTTTTCCTGCTCTCAGTATCAAGAAAAGGAATTTAATGTGTCTATTCTTTCGCGAATATCCCAGTATTTTTAGTTCTGCCATTCATACTGTTTAATATGGGTGGAGGATCGTACTTTATAAATAGAAGCCTAAATTTTTTCGAACCCGACAAGCAAGCATCTTTGTTTTGTGAGTTCGAGCAGCAGTGCTAAACGCATCCAGTACAGAGTTTGGGTGAAAGTTTGGAGATGACAGTAAATGCAGGATGACTGGGTTTTGGGCGGAAGTAATCAAGAGGAGGAAAGGGGGTGGAATGGTAATGATGGTTAGCTAATACAAAGTCGCAATCGATAATAACAAATCAGCTATTTAAACTAGATGCTCACCTAAGCAACGGAGTGACCAATTATGATGCTTTTTTCACTGTTTTGTTGAATACATTTCTTAGAGACACTAATATTATTTGAGATTTCCGAAATCTGCCGCTTGATGACGCTGTAAAACTTGTGGTAAATGCAAAACCCATAATATTTACAACAGAGTGACACAATTGAATGCAGTTTTCGCCTTTAAGTTATAAGAGATTTTCAAAGCGAACTAGGCTATGGCCAATGTTTTGAAAATTATGTGGTTTAAAATTTAAATATTTTTAACAGAAGGGCCGACTCGCATGCTAGTTTCAGCAATAGTCGAAAATAGTTTTCTAAGTAACGTAAGCTTCTGAAAAAACCTCCATCGAATTCGCCACTGGAGGGTTTTTCTGGTATAAGCAAAATTAGGGATAGATTATGGATTATTTTAGAACGGAGAACACCAATTTGTGTGTTTTTCTATTTAGCAGGTTTTAATATAGTATTGAAAATTGTATCCATAAGATGGAGGATTCTGCTTAAAAGAATGAAAATCTGATATATGTGAAGTTTTTTTGATTTATTTAGAATTTTAAAGTCGAATTCCAAGCGTAGAAAACTAGTACGAATATCAGTATTTGGTTGTCTGAGGTTTTCATTTTGACAAAATGGTAAACAGAGTCGGTTTTAGAAATGACAAAAAAAATTATATATAACATGTCCCGCAAATGAAAAGAAAGCATATAAAGGATCAAACGGAATCAGGATGAGATTATTTTCCATGAAAACAACTTCTTTGAGGGTTTCGAATTTTAACGGCCACGTCGGCTAGAGCGGCGGCGTCGGGGTCGGCTCTTGCTGCGACTGCGACGGCGACGGCGGCGCCTTGAGCGGTCTTCTACATTTCCCTCAGAATTCCCGATTACGGGCCCTTCGTCCGCCGAGTGAGAGAGCTCATTGGAATCGACGGTGTCGGCAAGGTAACGTCGCCGAGAGCCTTGGATAAACCCGTAACGTACCCCGGCATCCAGGGTTTTCTTCACTGAATCCTTGATAACGCTGGGTCGCACCTGAAAAAAGCGCAAAGGAGGAGAGATATAGAATTTTATTGGGAATTGTATAAGGTTTTATGAAAATTAGGGGAAAAGAAAGGGACGCCGTCTTTTTTCTTCTTACTCACCCCTTCCTTAGTGGCTATATGGCTTACAATAGCCGATGCCGTGGTCGGCTCCTTAAAATCTCTCAAAATGTTGAGGATAATTTGTCCGTTCTGATTCATCGTCGCTACTCGTATCAATCAGGTTCTTGCAGCACAAATTGAGTCGATAAATGTATTTTCTCACCAAAATTTTCAAGGTAATACGCAACCGAAAATTTAGATTCTTCTTTCACAATGAATTTCTTCTGTGAATGAAATTAATATTCTCTTTATTTGAGATATCAACAAAAGATTGCTATGTTGTTTCTCAAAATATAAGAAAAGTTAACGTCATAGAAAAGTAAAACATCACCCTACTCTCCGAAGCCTTTGAGTATAGAAAAAACAAAAGCAAACTGTGCCACTGCAGTGGACCTATTTTTGGGGAATTCCCATAGTAATTAAGAAAAGGGTTAAATATTTCTTGGAGTGATCTCATTGAGTTTTTTCTTTAGGCCAAAAAAATCCCGACACAAGTATGCGTTTTTCGAGTTTTCGCGAGTTGAAGCCCGGACGGTGGATTTTTCCAACAAATTCTTCCTACATGTTGGATGTTTAATTTTAATTTAAAAAACAAAAGTTAAAAGTTGACTTTTACTTAAAAATCAATTTGAGTAAGTTATTTTCAGGCTCTGGAAGAAACACATCGTTGACGTGGTCCACTTGTAGTAAGGCGTGCAAATGCCGCCAGGGATATTTAAATGTTTCCTTTGAATTTCTAAAACCTCGGGCTGGAAGTCACAAGTTCGCTATTGCACAAGGGGCTCTAACTACTTCTCGGACATCGTATACAAAGATGTAGACAAATCTTTTGAGAAGCAACAACAACAACATACATCGCTTGCAATTGATATTTCGGAAATTACGTTTAACTTTTCCAAATCAGATGATTGCGAAGTGATTTGCGAACTTGTGCAAAGTTGTCCTTTCAGAAGAGAAAACTTATATTTAATTTGACAAAATTGAACCGTTAACCAATTTGAAAGAAGGTATCAGTGTTGGCTTGAAGAATTAGTACGAGGGTATGCAGAATTCAAATTACATTCTATATCCAGTACTAAAGTACTTGAAATCTGTCCATTATGGACACATGTTAAGAAAATAATGGATACTGTCGAAGAACAAATTAACAATATTGAATGAACATGTTGCCGAAATTAGTTTTACAGCTCAGTTTTATATATTTCGCGTATTTCTCATTTAGAGATATACATTAGGAGTGTACACGAAAAATACGGATTTAAATAGGGTTATTAATGCTCCTATCGAATTGAATTTTAAAGATACCAAAATCACGTCAATCACAATATTCTAAAAATTTGAAAGCTAATAGATGTGTTCATGTAATCATGGACTAATGCAATCTTGTGTGGCGAAAATCAAAACAATGTACAATAGATATTGTTTCTTGGTGTTCGATTGTTTTTCCGACAGGGTAGGAAGATGATGTATTTTGGAACGAATGGCACCAAATATATTTGCAAAGCCCACTCCTGGTAGCAGGCATTTGTGATATGTACCTTTTTGGGGATAGTGTAATTTTAAGTAAAATTCTGGTCCTTGTTAATCCAACAGAATAGTTTCTGCATTTAAAAATACTAAAACTTACATTAAGCCCGGACGGTGGATTTTTCCAACAAATTCTTCCTACATGTTGGATGTTTAATTTTAATTTAAAAAACAAAAGTTAAAAGTTGACTTTTACTTAAAAATCAATTTGAGTAAGTTATTTTCAGGCTCTGGAAGAAACACATCGTTGACGTGGTCCACTTGTAGTAAGGCGTGCAAATGCCGCCAGGGATATTTAAATGTTTCCTTTGAATTTCTAAAACCTCGGGCTGGAAGTCACAAGTTCGCTATTGCACAAGGGGCTCTAACTACTTCTCGGACATCGTATACAAAGATGTAGACAAATCTTTTGAGAAGCAACAACAACAACATACATCGCTTGCAATTGATATTTCGGAAATTACGTTTAACTTTTCCAAATCAGATGATTGCGAAGTGATTTGCGAACTTGTGCAAAGTTGTCCTTTCAGAAGAGAAAACTTATATTTAATTTGACAAAATTGAACCGTTAACCAATTTGAAAGAAGGTATCAGTGTTGGCTGAAGAATTAGTACGAGGGTATGCAGAATTCAAATTACATTCTATATCCAGTACTAAAGTACTTGAAATCTGTCCATTATGGACACATGTTAAGAAAATAATGGATACTGTCGAAGAACAAATTAACAATATTGAATGAACATGTTGCCGAAATTAGTTTTACAGCTCAGTTTTATATATTTCGCGTATTTCTCATTTAGAGATATACATTAGGAGTGTACACGAAAAATACGGATTTAAATAGGGTTATTAATGCTCCTATCGAATTGAATTTTAAAGATACCAAAATCACGTCAATCACAATATTCTAAAAATTTGAAAGCTAATAGATGTGTTCATGTAATCATGGACTAATGCAATCTTGTGTGGCGAAAATCAAAACAATGTACAATAGATATTGTTTCTTGGTGTTCGATTGTTTTTCCGACAGGGTAGGAAGATGATGTATTTTGGAACGAATGCCACCAAATATATTTGCAAAGCCCACTCCTGGTAGCAGGCATTTGTGATATGTACCTTTTTGGGGATAGTGTAATTTTAAGTAAAATTCTGGTCCTTGTTAATCCAACAGAATAGTTTCTGCATTTAAAAATACTAAAACTTACATTTAATTTTTTTCAAAAATTTAAACCAAGATGAGAAATATTACAATTTTATTGGCAATAATTACATAATCAAAATAATTAAACTGCCTAAAACTAAAATATATTTACTAATTGTAAATATAAATATAAATACTTATATGCACGTAAATAATAACACTTCAATACACAAACTAAAAATGAATGCGTAAACTCCGCTCTTAATGGTTTTATGCACTGTTTTCCAAATAGTTTATAAAATCATTAGTCAGAAACGAGTACTCTGTTTGGCCCTCATGAATTTTGTAGTTTATGCAGCTGTTCTTAGAATCAAAACTAAACTCGAAACACGTGTATGGGGAGTCGATGCCTCGCATTTTTGTTATGACGTTTGAAAGGAAAAGATGTACAAATTGAATGCATATCTTCGGTAACCACCTTTGGTCCTGAAATTAATAAGAAATTTTTTTTGCAGTAAAAGTTCAATTTATATGGAAAGCCCACAACACGGCACCGTGTTCTATAACTTCCATATCTTTGCATATCTTTCACTTTCAAGATACAAGAATGCAAAAATTATTATTAACACATTGAGAGATTTCAATCGGTGGGCTTGTGAAAATCTTTTAGGCCAAGGGTGTAACAATGATGTTCTTATAGTCTAGAGCTTGGCCAACACTCGCTTTCTCCACAAGAAAGCTCCATATCAAAAACAAGTAAGAGTGTTGTCTTCGGCCTGGCCGAAATCTAAATACCCTACACCCGAGTAACCGAAAAAATTATAATTTCGCCGCTTAACTTTTGTATAAGTAGGCGGACCACGCCCATTTCGGGAAAATGTTTTTAATTAATATTTTGAACCGTTTATGGGATATTGTCAACTTTTGTATAAGTGCGCGGACCACGCCCATTTTTTGTATACAAATTGGTAATACGTGTAGATACCTCGTGATAAAATTTCGTATTATCTTATACCGTTTACTTTACTTTTTACCAACTTTTGTATGAGTGGGCGTGGCACGCCCATTTTTGGCAAGCTTATTGGTAATGCTTCCCTATATATCCTGATGAAATTACATGTCAATATCTTATACCGTTCATTAGATATTGCCAACTTTGTTATCAGTGGACGTGGCACGCCCATTTTCAAACATTTTAGTAATGACGCTATATGTTCCGGAATAAAATTATACCTTAATATCTCACACGGTTTATGAAATATTCAGATTTTAACATTTTTTGAAACGGGGTGCCTTTACATTCTGTAAAGTAGGCGTGGCTGTTTGTGTGGCGATCTTGCCCATTTTTTCTCGCCCACGGGCAATCCCAAACAGCCCTACATAACAAAGAATATTTGTGCCAAATTTCATGACGATACCTTTATTCGTTCTCCTGTAATCGAGATTTCCACAGACACACGGACGAACATGGCTAAATCGATGGCTCAGGAGGTGATTCTGAGCAAGAGTACATATAGTACTTTTCTATATCTACCATGCCTCCTCTAAAGCGTTACAACCGGAAGAAAAAAGTGAATATACATTACTCCCTTTGGGTGTAGAGTATAAAAAAACGTTTTAGCGTTTGTGGAAAAATCTAATTCATTTGTAATAATGGATAAAATGTTTCTTTAATTGCGTTTGCAATCGTAATTTTAAAAAATAATAAGACTGCGTGGCAAATGATTTGAAATTCAAATACCTAAAGCACAAAGACTCTTTAAATAAGTACAGCACTCACTCGAGGAAGCTGATAGACAGGGATGTGCTGCACAGGTTGCCTCACCAATCCCTCGTTGGTTTTGAACCCAACGAAAACGCCTTTAACTCCCGCCAAATACGCCTTCACCCACCAGCTCAGGATCCGATAATTCTCTATCCATTTTGGAATGGTGTCCTTCATTAGTTTCGTGTGGACAAACTCAGAACGGTTGAGCTCTTCCATATCAGTCCTGAAAAAAATTAAAAAACATGAACTTGATATTAGATATTGTTATGCTGCGATGACGAACAAGTCTCTGAGTTTCCTATTCGATTTAATTCCATTGATTACCGCTGAATACAGTAGGTTGATATTTTTTAACCTCAACCTATAGATGCAATATAGTTGTTGTTCTTCATCGACTGGGACGGTTGTATCAGGTTCACGTCGTGGATCATCTACAGAATTTTAAATACAGTTTCAGATTTTTCAAGTATATTAATATATCAACGTAAATTCTATTTACCTGCGAAGCAATACTGTTCGAATTTAAAATGATGAGTTGAATTAGCGCCCCGGTTTTCTAACCCTGCCAATTCATTTCCTTTCTTGGCCAACAGAAACAATCTACTTTTATATTGGGTGGCGCGGATACTCCAAATGGTGTGGTGTGAGATGCCCACTCTGTATGGGGCTTCCATCAGAAGGTTTAAAACACCACGATGTGTTATTACTTCATAAATCCGTTCTTCACCCATGATAGGCTCGCCACCGTTCGGCCTTGTTAATTCAGCTTCCTCACACCTTTCGCTGAACACGTCATTATTCATCATATAGGTGCAGACATTATTAATTTGGCTTTTGAAATGCTCAGCAGTTCTGTGTTTGTTTTCCCCGATTCCTTCTGTCAGGTCCAAAGGGAAACTACTGGGTTTGGGCAGCTTAAAGTACCGCATACGCTCGGCATTCTTCAGGCGAAGGCCGTCCAAAAAGCCAACTATTTTCGGCTTATTCATGTAGAGGCCCGGCATTCTTTTGTCCGTATCTTTTCGGGTGAACGTGTAAAATAATTCGCCTTCCTGCATTTTTAATTTATTATTTCATAAAACAAACTTCTAACACTACTTTTCTGATTGGACCCAGAGATCCCATGCAAGACAATAAAAAACAAAACTTGTCTTTGTTCCCATGGCAACTGAATTTAGAGATGAGCGATATTTTTGTGCCGGTGACTTTGTCACTGATATTTTAAACTCACTGGTCAATGGAGCGGTTAAAAATATTTTCACCGGTGTCAGAGACAGTGACCAGCGCCTTTCTTTCCGATATTTCTTCGATATTTATTCGTTGATGTCACTGGTTTGTTTTCGTCGCCGTTAATTCACTTTACGATATTTTTTCACGTATTTTACTCTAGAATACAGAGTAACCCAGGGTTGCGATTTTCACATTTAATGTTCTTTGCAGTTAATAAACCTGCTATGAAAACACGGACATATTTTATATTTTTTAAGTTTATATTTTTTAAAATAATGAGATATTTAATAATTTACCGCACATATTAATCATTATTATGTCGATATTGTTCTTGCATTATTTAAAAATTAAAATATGAAAATATTAAAATAATTGAAAATTTATTATCTGAATTGCAAAAGGAATAACTAATAATAAAAATGACATTTAAAATAATTATATTATATGATAATATATATTCTCCATATTAATTTTTTTATATGAATATAATTTTACAGCTCCTTACCATTTCATTTTAATTTTCTGCTAAAAAAATACACTATTACTTGTTGTCGACAAGGTTCTAATACTACGTTTATATCGACCTCGAATGACTCATTCGCGTCAGATTTCGCGAATGAGAAGCCGAATGAGAATAATTTCCATACGATTTGATAAATGAGAATCCATCTCATTCGTTTTGAATGAGAATCGAATGAGAACAAAATAAAGATTTTGAAACACCCTATAGCTGGGATCAAAAAATTCCCAAAACAAAAAGAGTGGAAATGGAAGGCAAATAATTGCAATCAGCTGTTTTACACGTGTGGGGACAACTTACAAGTGTGGGGACAACTCACATTAACATAAAGGAAACGTTATCTGTAATGAATAATGAATTTCAATTTATTATTATTATTATTATTATTTATTAAATTAATCTTGGAAGAAGTTATAAGACTAACACAAAAAATTGGAGCATTGGCTGCCAGGGCCATCAGCTCAATGTACTTTAAAGTAATATACATAAATGAATACAATCAATATTTGTAGTCAAATTTAATTTTAGCTTATCTTAAGAATAGAGATTACAATAAGGATTATAAGAGGTAGAATTATCAAGACTAAAATCCAAAATTAATATGCTAATATTATATACTAGCTAGCAGTAGTATTGAGACAGTAATTCTTTCAAATGTGAAATCCAGAACTTTTTATAAATTTATATCAGTTGGCACTTTGTCTTTTAAATATAACAGTCTTCGATTAGATAAATACAAACAGTCAATTAATATATTTTTAATGGAAGATTACAGCCGCAGTGAGGACAGGAAGGTGTGATTTCGCCTTTTAAAAGGTGTTGGTGTGTAGCCTCCGAGTGACCTAAGCGAAGTCTCGAAAATATTTTTATTTTATATTCATCTGGAATAACAGGGTAAACAGTTTCATGTAATCCGCCGTTGATAGAGGAGTAGTGGGGATGTTTAATATTTAACAAAAATTAAACCTTTTCGACTTTAATAAGCTGCAGATGTGATGGCGTAGGTCAGCTTTTTCACATATGGTATCCCGAAAAATAGGTGCGTTACAGGCAAATTTGGCAGTCTCGTCAGTAAGGGAGTTACCAGGAATACCGATATGTCCAGGAACTATTATTATTAGGAATTCCAATTTAAATGTATAGAAATGTATAAAATCGGCGTTACAAATACTAATTTATTGTTTATTTATTTTTGTTTTGTCGATATGGAAATATTTTCTTAACTAAGCACTCGCTTTTAACTCTGTAAAACCTCTGGAAACTTTTCCTCGTATCAAAATCACGGTGACAAAGACACTGGGTAAAATCACGGTGACCCGAATGTCACTGTCACTGCTGTCAATCTTCCACAAAAGTCACTAGATCGTTCATCTCTAGGATCCAGAATTTTTTCTAGCAAGCAAATATGGCTACCAAAATTTGTTCCTATGCACGGTTGTACAAAATCGTACTTTCGTACTCATTATGTAATATTACGCTATGCATGAATACGTTATTTACATTAACATTTTTAATGCTTTATAGATAGGTGTAGTTTATTTATTGTAGATATATTAATATTTTATATTACACTAGTAGAACTTAAAATTATTTAAATTTAACCTTCCAGTATTTTAGAAAATATAGAAAATAACGAATTTTTGCAAATTTGCTTCGCCCACAAACTAGATTTAAGCTTAATAAACCTTCATCCCCTAATCTGAATGACGTTAAAATAAAATGTCGCTCAGAGGCGCACACTTGCACCTTTAACGTGTGAAAATGCAAACTACTTAGTTTAAAAGTAGAAACTAATAATAGTTTAATAATATTTTATTATGTTTCATTTTCCGTATTTAATTAGTAATATAATTTTTTCATATACACCATCGACTGACTGCAGAAACCGAGCATACAATTATAAAATCGCGAGGAGGATGATATCCTTTGGATTTAGTTACACTTCGATATCGCTTGACGTCGTTTTTATTAAAAACATCAAGTGGCTTTGTATCCATTGGGGCTACGAATTCAGCTACCTGCTTAAGCTGCTTACCGATCAGAATCTGCCCGCCAACTACAGTGAATTCTTCGATTCCCCACCACCCACCACGGGAATCATTGTAGTGATGCTGATAGGAAGGAACCATAGCAGAATCACTGCAATGTCTATGTTGATGTTTAAAAAGCAACTCTCAAATACTTATTTAAATAAATTAATAAGCCTAGTTAATATTTTGACCTTTGTTTACTCTAAATTCATAATTTGTGTTTACTTTAAACTCAAAATTAATAATTATTTAATAATGTGACCAGGTATTAATATATTCATTATATCGTGTCCCATTAAAATGCTTTTATATAATACATATATTGTATAAACGTATGTCTTACATAATTATAAAGTATTTACCATTGTAAATAAAAAAATTACTTTGCGTATTTATATCTATGGAATGATGGTGGAAAAAGCAGCAAAAACGTTGTCATATTAAAATGCCATTTTCATTAAATTGAAAACTAGGTAATAATTTTACTTTAAATTATTTCAGCAATTTTAGCACACTTTTGAAAAGCTAGATTTACGGAATAGGAATCTTCATAAACTTTTGTAGAATTTTTTACAGTAATTATTGGTACTTTTTTTAATTATCACATTATTGCTGCTTTTCTTTTACACCTGTTATTCCTTTATATATTGTAAGAGTATATATTGTAAGAGTAATACAAAATAAATAATTTAGGTCTATATAGCAGAGCTTTGCTGCATGCAGTGGTTGAGCTAAAGCCACAAAAACTGGAAGCTGCAAGTATAATGAAGCGTAAAGTAAAGCAAAGGCACGTAATTCTAAAAAGCAAATTATATTAGCTCGACTATAATTTCCCAATTTATTTTTATTTTAATTTATAAACGCGATTGTTAGTGATTATTAGGTGATTCCGTTTCGGCGTGTAGAATTACGAGTACACCAACTTCACGGAAAATATCATTTACTTTAAAGCAATAATTCACACCTAAAAAATATATATAATTACAGCATAATTAATCGGTTTTCCTGCTCTCAGTATCAAGAAAAGGAATTTAATGTGTCTATTCTTTCGCGAATATCCCAGTATTTTTAGTTCTGCCATTCATACTGTTTAATATGGGCTTTTATGGAGGATCGTACTTAATAAATAGAAGCCTAAATTTTTTCGAACCAGACAAGCAAGCATCTTTGTTTTGTGAGTTCGAGCAGCAGTGCTAAGCGCATCCAGTACAGAGTTTGGGTGAAAGTTTGGAGATGACAGTAAATGCAGGATGACTGGGTTTTGGTTGGTAGTAATCAAGAGGAGAAAAGGGGTGGAATGGTAATGATGGTTAGCTAATACAAAGTCGTAATCGATAATAACAAATCAGCTATTTAAACTAGATGCTCACCTAAGCAACGGAGTGACCAATTATGATGCTTTTTTCACTGTTTTGTTGAATACATTTCTTAGAGACACTAATATTATTTGAGATTTCCGAAATCTGCCGCTTGATGACGCTGTAAAACTTGTGGTAAATGCAAAACCCATAATATTTACAACAGAGTGACAGTATTGAATGCAGTTTTCGCCTTTAAGTTATAAGAGATTTTCAAAGCGAACTAGGCTATGGCCAATGTTTTGAAAATTATGTGGTTTAAAATTTAAATATTTTTAACAGAAGGGCCGACTCGCATGCTAGTTTCAGCAATAGTCGAAAATAGTAACGTAAGCTTTTGAAAAAACCTCCATCGAATTCGCCACTGGAGGGTTTTTCTGGTATAAGCAAAATTAGGGATAGATTATGGATTATTTTAGAACGGAGAACACCAATTTGTGTGTTTTTCTATTTAGCAGGTTTTAATATAGTATTAAAAATTGTCTCCATAAGATGGAGGGACTATAAGTCCCTGCTTAAAAGAATGAAAATCTGATATATGTGAAGTTTTTTTGATTTATTTAGAATTTTAAAGTCGAATTACAAGCGTAGAAAAGTAGTACGAATATCAGTATTTGGTTGTCTGAGGTTTTCATTTTGACAAAATGGTAAACAGAGTCGGTTTTAGAAATGACAAAAAAAATTATATATAACATGTCCCGCAAATAAAAAGAAAGCACATAAAGAATCAAACGGAATCAGGATGAGATTATTTTCTATGAAAACTTCTTTGAGGGTTTCGAATTTTAACGGCCACGTCGGCTAGAGCGGCGGCGTCGGGGTCGGCTCTTGCTGCGACTGCGACTGCGACGGCGACGGCGGCGCCTTGAGCGGTCTTCTACATTTCCCTCAGAATTCCCGGTTACGGGCCCTTCGTCCGCCGAGTCAGAGAGCTCATTGAAATTGACGGTATCGGCAAGGTAGCGTCGCCGAGAGCCTTGGATAAACCCGTAACGTACCCCGGCTTCCAGGGTTTTCTTCACTGAATCCTTGATAACGCTGGGTCGCACCTGAAAAAAGCGCAAAGGAGGAGAGATATAGAATTTTATTGGGAATTGTATAAGGTTTTATGAAAATTAGGGGAAAAGAAAGGGACGCCGTCTTTTTTCTTCTTACTCACCC
Source organism: Sicus ferrugineus (assembly GCA_922984085.1). Lineage (NCBI taxonomy): Eukaryota > Metazoa > Arthropoda > Insecta > Diptera > Conopidae > Sicus > Sicus ferrugineus. Next base: position 12,796,677 of record OV277351.1, on the reverse strand, counting down.
CTTCCTTAGTGGCTATATGGCTTACAATAGCCGATGCCGTGGTCGGCTCCTTAAAATCTCTCAAAATGTTGAGGATAATTTGTCCGTTCTGATTCATCGTCGCTACTCGTATCAATCAGGTTCTTGCAGCACAAATTGAGTCGATAAATGTATTTTCTCACCAAAATTTTCAAGGTAATACGCGACCGAAAATTTAGATTCTTCTTTCACAATGAATTTATTCTGTGAATGAAATTAATATTCTCTCTATTTGAGATATCAACAAAAGATTGCATGTTGTTTCTCAAAATATAAGAAAAGTGAACATCATAGAAAAGTAAAACATCACCCTACTCTCCGAAGCCTTTGAGTATAGAAAAAACAAAAGCAAACTGTGCCACTGCAGTGGACCTATTTTTGGGGAATTCCCATAGTAATTAAGAAAAGGGTTAAATATTTCTTGGAGTGATCTCATTGAGTTTTTTCTTTAGGCCAAAAAAATCCCGACACAAGTATGCGTTTTTCGAGTTTTCGCGAGTTGAAGCCCGGACGGTGGATTTTTCCAACAAATTCTTCCTACATGTTGGATGTTTAATTTTAATTTAAAAAACAAAAGTTAAAAGTTGACTTTTACTTAAAAATCAATTTGAGTAAGTTATTTTCAGGCTCTGGAAGAAACACATCGTTGACGTGGTCCACTTGTAGTAAGGCGTGCAGCGATGTAAGTCATGCAATGGCAAATGCCGCCAGGGATATTTAAATGTTTCCTTTGAATTTTTACAACCTCGGGCTGGAAGTCACAAGTTCGCTATTGCACAAGGGGGCTCTAACTACTTCTCGGACATCGTATACAAAGATGTAGACAAATCTTTTGAGAAGCAACAACAACAACATACATCGCTTGCAATTGATATTTCGGAAATTACGTTTAACTTTTCCAAATCAGATGATTGCGAAGTGATTTGCGAACTTGTGCAAAGTTGTCCTTTCAGAAGAGAAAACTTATATTTAATTTGACAAAATTGAACCGTTAACCAATTTGAAAGAAGGTATCAGTGTTGGCTTGAAGAATTAGTACGAGGGTATGCAGAATTCAAATTACATTCTATATCCAGTACTAAAGTACTTGAAATCTGTCCATTATGGACACATGTTAAGAAAATAATGGATACTGTCGAAGAACAAATTAACAATATTGAATGAACATGTTGCCGAAATTAGTTTTACAGCTCAGTTTTATATATTTCGCGTATTTCTCATTTAGAGATATACATTAGAAGTGTACACGAAAAATACGGATTTAAATAGGGTTATTAATGCTCCTATCGAATTGAATTTTAAAGATACCAAAATCACGTCAATCACAATATTCTAAAAATTTGAAAGCTAATAGATGTGTTCATGTAATCATGGACTAATGCAATCTTGTGTTGTTTCTTGGTGTTCGATTGTTTTTCCGACAGGGTAGGAAGATGATGTATTTTGGAACGAATGGCACTGCTAATGCCACCAAATATATTTGCAAAACCCACTCCTGGTAGCAGGCATTTGTGATATGTACCTTTTTGGGGATAGTGTAATTTTAAGTCAAATTCTGGTCCTTGTTAATCCAACAGAATAGTTTCTGCATTTAAAAATACTAAAACTTACATTTAATTTTTTTCAAAAATTTAAACCAAGATGAGAAATATTACAATTTTATTGGCAATAATTACATAATCAAAATAATTAAACTGCCTAAAACTAAAATATATTTACTAATTGTAAATATAAATATAAATACTTATATGCACGTAAATAATAACACTTCAATACACAAACTAAAAATGAATGCGTAAACTCCGCTCTTAATGGTTTTATGCACTGTTTTCCAAATAGTTTATAAAATCATTAGTCAGAAACGAGTACTCTGTTTGGCCCTCATGAATTTTGTAGTTTATGCAGCTGTTCTTAGAATCAAAACTAAACTCGAAACACGTGTATGGGGAGTCGATGCCTCGCATTTTTGTTATGACGTTTGAAAGGAAAAGATGTACAAATTGAATGCATATCTTCGGTAACCACCTTTGGTCCTGAAATTAATAAGAAATTTTTTTTGCAGTAAAAGTTCAATTTATATGGAAAGCCCACAACACGGCACCGTGTTCTATAAGTTCCATATCTTTGCATATCTTTCACTTTCAAGATACAAGAATGTAAAAATATTATTTTTATTGATAAAGCAATAATTATTATTAACACATTGAGAGATTTCAATCGGTGGGCTTGTGAAAATCTTTTAGGCCAAGGGTGTAACAATGATGTTCTTATAGTCTAGAGCTTGGCCAACACTCGCTTTCTCCACAAGAAAGCTCCATATCAAAAACAAGTAAGAGTGTTGTCTTCGGCCTGGCCGAAATCTAAATACCCTACACCCGAGTAACCGAAAAAATTATAATTTCGCCGCTTAACTTTTGTATAAGTAGGCGGACCACGCCCATTTCGGGAAAATGTTTTTGTAATGTCTCTAGATACTGCTAGATAGAATTAGGAAGGTATTAATATTTTGAACCGTTTATGGGATATTGTCAACTTTTGTATAAGTGCGCGGACCACGCCCATTTTTTGTATACAAATTGGTAATACGTGTAGATACCTCGTGATAAAATTTCGTATTATCTTATACCGTTTACTTTACTTTTTACCAACTTTTGTATGAGTGGGCGTGGCACGCCCATTTTTGGCAAGCTTATTGGTAATGCTTCCCTATATATCCTGATGAAATTACATGTCAATATCTTATACCGTTCATTAGATATTGCCAACTTTGTTATCAGTGGACGTGGCACGCCCATTTTCAAACATTTTAGTAATGACGCTATATGTTCCGGAATAAAATTATACCTTAATATCTCACACGGATTATGAAATATTCAGATTTAAACATTTTTTGAAACGAGGTGCCTTTACATTCCGTAAGTAGGCGTGGCTGTTTGTGTGGCGATCTCGCCCATTTTTTCTCGCCCACGGACAATCCCAAACAGCCCTACATAACAAAGAATATTTGTGCAAAATTTCATCGCGATATCTCTTCTCGTTCTCTCGTAATCGTGATTTCAACAGACAGACAGACGGACGTACAGACTTTTCTATATCTATCTCGTCTCCTTCTCTGCGTTATAAACGTAAGAACAAAGTGAATATACCCTACTCCCTTCGGGTGTAGGGTATAAAAAAAAGGAACAAGTTAAGGTGTTGTCTTCGGCCAGACCGAAGTCTAAATACACCCGAGTAACTAAAAAACAATAATTTCGCCAGTTGACAACTATTGTATGAGTGGGCGGATCACGCCCATTTTTGGCAAAAAATTTTAGTAATGGCGCTATATGTTCCGAAATAGAATTATGCCTCAATAACTCGGGTTTACCAGATATTCACCTAACATAGCATTTTTTAAAACGAGGTTCCTTTACATTCCGTATGTAAAGTAGGCGCGGTTGTTAAGAGAATATTAGTGCCAAATTTCATGACGTTACCTTTATTCGTTCTCCTGTAATCGAGATTTCCACAGACACACGGACGAACATAGCTAAATCGATGGCTCAGGAGGTGATTCTGAGCAAGAGTACATTTAGTACTTTTCTACATGGTAGATATAGAAGAGCGTTACAAACCCCTAAAGCGTTACAACCGGAAGAAAAAAGTGAATATACATTACTCCCTTTGGGTGTAGAGTATAAAAAAATGTTTTAGCGTTTGTGGAAAAATCTAATTCATTTGTAATAATGAATAAAATGTTTCTTTAATTGCGTTTGCAATCGTAATTTTAAAAAATAATAAGACTGCTTGGCAAATGATTTGAAATTCAAATACCTAAAGCACAAAGACTCTTTAAATAAGTACAGCACTCACTCGAGGAAGCTGATAGACAGGGATGTGCTGCACAGGTTGCCTCACCAATCCCTCGTTGGTTTTGAACCCAACGAAAACGCCTTTAACTCCCGCCAAATACGCCTTCACCCACCAGCTCAGGATCCGATAATTCTCTATCCATTTTGGAATGGTGTTCTTCATTAGTTTCGTGTGGACAAACTCAGAACGGTTGAGCTCTTCCATATCAGTCCTGAAAAAAATTAAAAAACATGAACTTGATATTAGATATTGTTATGCTGCGATGACGAACAAGTCTCTGAGTTTCCTATTCGATTTAATTCCATTGATTACCGCTGAATACAGTAGGTTGATATTTTTTAACCTCAACCTATAGATGCAATATAGTTGTTGTTCTTCATCGACTGGGACGGTTGTATCAGGTTCACGTCGTGGATCATCTACAGAATTTTAAACACAGTTTCAGATTTTTCAAGTATATTAATATATCAACGTAAATTCTATTTACCTGCGAAGCAATACTGTTCGAATTTAAAATGATGAGTTGAATTAGCGCCCCGGTTTTCTAACCCTGCCAATTCATTTCCTTTCTTGGCCAACAGAAACAATCTACTTTTATATTGGGTGGCGCGGATACTCCAAATGGTGTGGTGTGAGATGCCCACTTTGTATGGGGCTTCCATCAGAAGGTTTAAAACACCACGATGTGTTATTACTTCATAAATCCGTTCTTCACCCATGATAGGCTCGCCACCGTTCGGCCTTGTTAATTCAGCTTCCTCACACCTTTCGCTGAACACGTCATTATTCATCATATAGGTGCAGACATTATTAATTTGGTTTTTGAAATGCTCAGCAGTTCTGTGTTTGTATTCCCCGATTCCTTCTGTCAGGTCCAAAGGGAAACTACTGGGTTTGGGCAGCTTAAAGTACCGCATACGCTCGGCATTCTTCAGGTGAAGGCCGTCCAAAAAGCCAACTATTTTCGGCTTATTCATGTAGAGGCCCGGCATTCTTTTGTCCGTATCTTTTCGGGTGAACGTGTAAAATAATTCGCCTTCCTGCATTTTTAATTTATTATTTCATAAAACAAACTTCTAACACTACTTTTCTGATTGGACCCAGAGATCCCATGCAAGACAATAAAAAACAAAACTTGTCTTCGTTCCCATGGCAACTGAATTTAGAGATGAGCGATATTTTTGTACCGGTGACTTTGTCACTGATATTTTAAACTCACTGGTCAATGGAGCGGTTAAAAATATTTTCACCGGTGTCAGAGACAGTGACCAGCGCCTTTCTTTCCGATATTTCTTCGATATTTATTCGTTGATGTCACTGGTTTGTTTTTGTCGCCGTTAATTCACTTTACGATATTTTTTCACGTATTTTACTCTAGAATACAGAGTAACCCAGGGTTGCAATTTTCACATTTAATGTTCTTTGCAGTTAATAAACCTGCTATGAAAACACGGACATATTTTATATTTTTTAAGTTTATATTTTTTAAAATAATGAGATATTTAATATTTTACCGCACATATTAATCATTATTATGTCGATATTGTTCTTGCATTATTTAAAAATTAAAATATGAAAATATTAAAATAATTGAAAATTTATTATCTGAATTGCAAAAGGAATAACTAATAATTAAAATGACATTTAAAATAATTATATTATATGATAATATATATTCTCCATATTAATTTTTTTATATGAATATAATTTTACAGCTCCTTACCATTTCATTTTAATTTTCTGCTAAAAAAATACACTATTACTTGTTGTCGACAAGGTTCTAATACTACGTTTATATCGACCTCGAATGACTCATTCGCGTCAGATTTCGCGAATGAGAAGCCGAATGAGAATAATTTCCATACGATTTGATAAATGAGAATCCATCTCATTCGTTTTGAATGAGAATCGAATGAGAACAAAATAAAGATTTTGAAACACCCTATAGCTGGGATCAAAAAATTCCCAAAACAAAAAGAGTGGAAATGGAAGGCAAATAATTGCAAACAGCTGTTTTACACGTGTGGGGACAACTTACAAGTGTGGGGACAACCCACATTAACATAAAGGAAACGTTATCTGTAATGAATAATGAATTTCAATTTATTATTATTATTATTATTATTATTATTATTTATTAAATTAATCTTGGAAGAAGTTATAAGACTAACACAAAAAATTGGAGCATTGGCTGCCAGGGCCATCAGCTCAATGTACTTTAAAGTAATATACATAAATGAATACAATCAATATTTGTAGTCAAATTTAATTTTAGCTTATCTTAAGAATAGAGATTACAATAAGGATTATAAGAGGTAGAATTATCATGACTTAAATTCAAAATTATTATGCTAATATTATATACTAGCTACCAGTAGTATTGGGACAGTAATTCTTTCAAATGTGAAATCCAGAAATTTTTATAAATTTATATACGATATCGATATTTTGAGGAGAAATAATGCTAAGTATATCAGGCACTTTGTATAAAAGGCACTTTGTCTTTTAAATATTCGATTAGTCTTCGATTAGATAAATACAAACAGTCAATTAATATATTTTTAATGGAAGATTACAGCCGCAGTGAGGACAGGAAGGTGTGATTTCGCCTTTTAAAAGGTGTTGGTGTGTAGCCTCCGAGTGACCTAAGCGAAGTCTCGAAAATATTTTTATTTTATATTCATCTGGAATAACAGGGTAAACTGCTTCATGTAATCCGCCGTTGATAGAGGAGTAGTGGGGATGTCTAATATTTAACAAAAATTATACCTTTTCGACTAAAATAAGCTGCAGATGTGATGGCGTAGGTCAGCTTTTTCACATATGGTATCCCGAAAAATAGGTGCGTTACAGGCAAATTTGGCAGTCTCGTCAGCAAGGGAGTTACCAGGAATACCGATATGTCCAGGAATTATTATTATTAGGAATTCCAATTTAAATGTATACAAATGTATAAAATCGGCGTTACAAATACTAATTTATTGTTTATTTATTTTTGTTTTGTCGATATGGAAATATTTTCTTAACTAAGCACTCGCTTTTAACTCTGTAAAACCTCTGGAAATTTTTCCTCGTATCAAAATCACGGTGACAAAGTCACTGGGTAAAATCACGGTGACCCGAATGTCACTGTCACTGCTCACTGCTCGTTCATCTCTAGGATCCAGAATTTTTTCTAGCAAGCAAATATGGCTACCAAAATTTGTTCCTATGCACGGTTGTACAAAATCGTACTTTCGTACTCATTATGGAATAGCACGCTATGCATGGATGCGTTAATTACATTAACATTTTTAATGCTTTATATATAGGTGTAGTTTATTTATTGTAGATATATTAATATTTTATATTACACTAGTAGAACTTAAAATTATTTAAATTTAACCTTCCAGTATTTTAGGAAATATAGAAAATAACGAATTTTTGCAAATTTGCTTCGCCCACAAACTAGATTTAAGCTTAATAAACCTTCATCCCCTAATCTGAATGACGTTAAAATAAAATGTCGCTCAGAGGCGCACACTTGCACCTTTAACGTGTGAAAATGCAAACTACTTAGTTTAAAAGTAGAAACTAATAATAGTTTAATAATATTTTATTATGTTTCATTTTCCGTATTTAATTAGTAATATAATTTTTTCATATACACCATCGACTGACTGCAGAAACCGAGCATACAATTATAAAATCGCGAGGAGGATGATATCCTTTGGATTTAGTTACACTTCGATATCGCTTGACGTCGTGTTTATTAAAAACATCAAGTGGCTTTGTATCCATTGGGGCTACGAATTCAGCTACCTGCTTAAGCTGCTTACCGATCAGAATCTGCCCGCCAACCACAGTGAATTCTTCGATTCCCCACCACCCACCACGGGAATCATTGTAGTAGGAACCATAGCAGAATCACTGCAATGTCTATGTTGATGTTTAAAAAGCAACTATCAAATACTTATTTAAATAAATTAATAAGCCTAGGTAATATTTTGACCTTTGTTTACTCTAAATTCAAAATTTGTGTTTACTTTAAACTCAAAATTAATAATTATTTAATAATGTGACCAGGTATTAATATATTTATTATATCGTGTCCCATTAAAATGCTTTTATATAATACATATATTGTATAAACGTATGTCTTACATAATTATAAAGTATTTACCATTGTAAATAAAAAAATTACTTTGCGTATTTATATCTATGGAATGATGGTGGAAAAAGCAGCAAAAACGTTGTCATATTAAAATGCCAATTTCATTAAATTGAAAACTAGGTAATAATTTTACTTTAAATTATTTCAGCAATTTTAGCACACTTTTGAAAAACTAGGTTTACGGAATAGGAATCTTCATAAACTTTTGTAGAATTTTTTACAGTAATTATTGGTACTTTTTTTAATTATCACATTATTGCTGCTTTTCTTTTACACCTGTTATTCCTTTATATATTGTAAGAGTAATACAAAATAAATAATTTAGGTCTATATAGCAGAGCTTTGCTGCATGCAGTGGTTGAGCTAAAGCCACAAAAACTGGAAGCTGCAAGTATAATGAAGCGTAAAGTAAAGCAAAGGCACGTAATTCTAAAAAGCAAATTATATTAGCTCGACTATAATTTCCCAATTTATTTTTATTTTAATTTATAAACGCGATTGTTAGTGATTATTAGGTGATTCCGTTTCGGCGTGTAGAATTGCGAGTACACCAACTTCACGGAAAATATCATTTACTTTAAAGCAATAATTCACACCTAAAAAATATATATAATTACAGCATAATTAATCGGTTTTCCTGCTCTCAGTATCAAGAAAAGGAATTTAATGTGTCTATTCTTTCGCGAATATCCCAGTATTTTTAGTTCTGCCATTCATACTGTTTAATATGGGCTTTTATGGAGGATCGTACTTAATAAATAGAAGCCTAAATTTTTTCGAACCCGACAAGCAAGCATCTTTGTTTTGTGAGTTCGAGCAGCAGTGCTAAGCGCATCCAGTACAGAGTTTGGGTGAAAGTTTGGAGATGACAGTAAATGCAGGATGACTGGGTTTTGGCGGAAGTAATCAAGAGGAGGAAAGGGGGTGGAATGGTAATGATGGTTAGCTAATACAAAGTCGTAATCGATAATAATAAATCAGCTTTATATAAACTAGATGCTTACCTAAGCAACGGAGTGACCAATTATGATGCTTTTTTCACTGTTTTGTTGAATACATTTCCTAGAGACACTAATATTATTTGAGATTTCCGAAATCTGCCGCTTGATGACGCTGTAAAACTTGTGGTAAATGCAAAACCCATAATATTTACAACAGAGTGACAGTATTGAATGCAGTTTTCGCCTTTAAGTTATAAGGGATTTTCAAAGCGAACTAGGCTATGGCCAATGTTTTGAAAATTATGTGGTTTAAAATTTAAATATTTTTAACAGAAGGGCCGACTCGCATGCTAGTTTCAGCAATAGTCGAAAATAGTTTTCTAAGTAACGTAAGCTTTTGAAAAAACCTCCATCGAATTCGCCACTGGAGGGTTTTTCTGGTATAAGCAAAATTAGGGATAGATTATGGATTATTTTAGAACGGAGAACACCAATTTGTGTGTTTTTCTATTTAGCAGGTTTTAATATAGTATTGAAAATTGTCTCCATAAGATGGAGGGACTATAAGTCCCTGCTTAAAAGAATGAAAATCTGATATATGTGAAGTTTTTTTGATTTATTTAGAATTTTAAAGTCGAATTCCAAGCGTAGAAAACTAGTACGAATATCAGTATTTGGTTGTCTGAGGTTTTCATTTTGACAAAATGGTAAACAGAGTCGGTTTTAGAAATGACAAAAAAAATTATATATAATATGTCCCGCAAATAAAAAGAAAGCACATAAAGAATCAAACGGAATCAGGATGAGATTATTTTCCATGAAAACTTCTTTGAGGGTTTCGAATTTTAACGGCCACGTCGGCTAGAGCGGCGGCGTCGGGGTCGGCTCTTGCTGCGACTGCGACTGCGACGGCGACGGCGGCGCCTTGAGCGGTCTTCTACATTTCCCTCAGAATTCCCGGTTACGGGCCCTTCGTCCGCCGAGTGAGAGAGCTCATTGGAATCGACGGTGTCGGCAAGGTAACGTCGCCGAGAGCCTTGGATAAACCCGTAACGTACCCCGGCATCCAGGGTTTTCTTCACTGAATCCTTGATAACGCTGGGTCGCACCTGAAAAAAGCGCAAAGGAGGAGAGATATAGAATTTTATTGGGAATTGTATAAGGTTTTATGAAAATTAGGGGAAAAGAAAGGGACGCCGTCTTTTTTCTTCTTACTCACCCCTTCCTTAGTGGCTATATGGCTTACAATAGCCGATGCCGTGGTCGGCTCCTTAAAATCTCTCAAAATGTTGAGGATAATTTGTCCGTTCTGATTCATCGTCGCTACTCGTATCAATCAGGTTCTTGCAGCACAAATTGAGTCGATAAATGTATTTTCTCACCAAAATTTTCAAGGTAATACGCGACCGAAAATTTAGATTCTTCTTTCACAATGAATTTATTCTGTGAATGAAATTAATATTCTCTCTATTTGAGATATCAACAAAAGATTGCTATGTTGTTTCTCAAAATATAAGAAAAGTTAACGTCATAGAAAAGTAAAACATCACCCTACTCTCCGAAGCCTTTGAGTATAGAAAAAACAATAGCAAACTGTGCCACTGCAGTGGACCTATTTTTGGGGAATTCCCATAGTAATTAAGAAAAGGGTTAAATATTTCTTGGAGTGATCTCATTGAGTTTTTTCTTTAGGCCAAAAAAATCCCGACACAAGTATGCGTTTTTCGAGTTTTCGCGAGTTGAAGCCCGGACGGTGGATTTTTCCAACAAATTCTTCCTACATGTTGGATGTTTAATTTTAATTTAAAAAACAAAAGTTAAAAGTTGACTTTTACTTAAAAATCAATTTGAGTAAGTTATTTTCAGGCTCTGGAAGAAACACATCGTTGACGTGGTCCACTTGTAGTAAGGCGTGCAAATGCCGCCAGGGATATTTAAATGTTTCCTTTGAATTTCTAAAACATCGGGCTGGAAGTCACAAGTTCGCTATTGCACAAGGGGCTCTAACTACTTCTCGGACATCGTATACAAAGATGTAGACAAATCTTTTGAGAAGCAACAACAACAACATACATCGCTTGCAATTGATATTTCGGAAATTACGTTTAACTTTTCCAAATCAGATGATTGCGAAGTGATTTGCGAACTTGTGCAAAGTTGTCCTTTCAGAAGAGAAAACTTATATTTAATTTGACAAAATTGAACCGTTAACCAATTTGAAAGAAGGTATCAGTGTTGGCTTGAAGAATTAGTACGAGGGTATGCAGAATTCAAATTACATTCTATATCCAGTACTAAAGTACTTGAAATCTGTCCATTATGGACACATGTTAAGAAAATAATGGATACTGTCGAAGAACAAATTAACAATATTGAATGAACATGTTGCCGAAATTAGTGTTACAGCTCAGTTTTATATATTTCGCGTATTTCTCATTTAGAGATATACATTAGGAGTGTACACGAAAAATACGGATTTAAATAGGGTTATTAATGCTCCTATCGAATTGAATTTTAAAGATACCAAAATCACGTCAATCACAATATTCTAAAAATTTGAAAGCTAATAGATGTGTTCATGTAATCATGGACTAATGCAATCTTGTGTGGCGAAAATCAAAACAATGTACAATAGATGTTGTTTCTTGGTGTTCGATTGTTTTTCCGACAGGGTAGGGAGATGATGTATTTTGGAACGAATGGCACTGCTAATGCCACCAAATATATTTGCAAAACCCACTCCTGGTAGCAGGCATTTGTGATATGTACCTTTTTGGGGATAGTGTAATTTTAAGTCAAATTCTGGTCCTTGTTAATCCAACAGAATAGTTTCTGCATTTAAAAATACTAAAACTTACATTTAATTTTTTTCAAAAATTTAAACCAAGATGAGAAATATTACAATTTTATTGGCAATAATTACATAATCAAAATAATTAAACTGCCTAAAACTAAAATATATTTACTAATTGTAAATATAAATATAAATACTTATATGCACGTAAATAATAACACTTCAATACACAAACTAAAAATGAAAGCGTAAACTCCGCTCTTAATGGTTTTATGCACTGTTTTCCAAATAGTTTATAAAATCATTAGTCAGAAACGAGTACTCTGTTTGGCCCTCATGAATTTTGTAGTTTATGCAGCTGTTCTTAGAATCAAAACTAAACTCGAAACACGTGTATGGGGAGTCGATGCCTCGCATTTTTGTTATGACGTTTGAAAGGAAAAGATGTACAAATTGAATGCATATCTTCGGTAACCACCTTTGGTCCTGAAATTAATAAGAAATTTTTTTTTGCAGTAAAAGTTCAATTTATATGGAAAGCCCACAACACGGCACCGTGTTCTATAACTTCCATATCTTTGCTTATCTCTCACTTTCAAGATACAAGAATGCAAAAATATTATATTTATTGATAAAGCAATAATTATTATTAACACATTGAGAGATTTCAATCGGTGGGCTTGTGAAAATCTTTTAGGCCAAGGGTGTAACAATGATGTTCTTATAGTCTAGAGCTTGGCCAACACTCGCTTTCTCCACAAGAAAGCTCCATATCAAAAACAAGTAAGAGTGTTGTCTTCGGCCTGGCCGAAATCTAAATACCCTGCACCCGAGTAACCGAAAAAATTATAATTTCGCCGCTTAACTTTTGTATAAGTAGGCGGACCACGCCCATTTCGGGAAAATGTTTTTAATTAATATTTTGAACCGTTTATGGGATATTGTCAACTTTTGTATAAGTGCGCGGACCACGCCCATTTTTTGTATACAAATTGGTAATACGTGTAGATACCTCGTGATAAAATTTCGTATTATCTTATACCGTTTACTTTACTTTTTACCAACTTTTGTATGAGTGGGCGTGGCACGCCCATTCATTCGCGTCAGATTTCGCGAATGAGAAGCCGAATGAGAATAATTTCCATACGATTTGATAAATGAGAATCCATCTCATTCGTTTTGAATGAGAATCGAATGAGAACAAAATAAAGATTTTGAAACACCCTATAGCTGGGATCAAAAAATTCCCAAAACAAAAAGAGTGGAAATGGAAGGCAAATAATTGCAAACAGCTGTTTTACACGTGTGGGGACAACTTACAAGTGTGGGGACAACCCACATTAACATAAAGGAAACGTTATCTGTAATGAATAATGAATTTCAATTTATTATTATTATTATTATTATTATTTATTAAATTAATCTTGGAAGAAGTTATAAGACTAACACAAAAAATTGGAGCATTGGCTGCCAGGGCCATCAGCTCAATGTACTTTAAAGTAATATACATAAATGAATACAATCAATATTTGTATTCAAATTTAATTTTAGCTTATCTTAAGAATAGAGATTACAATAAGGATTATAAGAGGTAGAATTATCATGACTTAAATTCAAAATTATTATGCTAATATTATATACTAGCTACCAGTAGTATTGGGACAGTAATTCTTTCAAATGTGAAATCCAGAAATTTTTATAAATTTATATACGATATCGATATTTTGAGGAGAAATAATGCTAAGTATATCAGGCACTTTGTATAAAAGGCACTTTGTCTTTTAAATATTCGATTAGTCTTCGATTAGATAAATACAAACAGTCAATTAATATATTTTTAATGGAAGATTACAGCCGCAGTGAGGACAGGAAGGTGTGATTTCGCCTTTTAAAAGGTGTTGGTGTGTAGCCTCCGGGTGACCTAAGCAAAGTCTCGAAAATATTTTTATTTTATATTCATCTGGAATAACAGGGTAAACTGCTTCATGTAATCCGCCGTTGATAGAGGAGTAGTGGGGATGTCTAATATTTAACAAAAATTATACCTTTTCGACTAAAATAAGCTGCAGATGTGATGGCGTAGGTCAGCTTTTTCACATATGGTATCCCGAAAAATAGGTGCGTTACAGGCAAATTTGGCAGTCTCGTCAGCAAGGGAGTTACCAGGAATACCGATATGTCCAGGAATTATTATTATTAGTATAAAATCGGCGTTACAAATACTAATTTATTGTTTATTTATTTTTGTTTTGTCGATATGGAAATATTTTCTTAACTAAGCACTCGCTTTTAACTCTGTAAAACCTCTGGAAATTTTTCCTCGTATCAAAATCACGGTGACAAAGTCACTGGGTAAAATCACGGTGACCCGAATGTCACTGTCACTGCTGTCAATCTTCCACAAAAGTCACTAGATCGTTCATCTCTAGGATCCAGAATTTTTTCTAGCAAGCAAATATGGCTACCAAAATTTGTTCCTATGCACGGTTGTACAAAATCGTACTTTCGTACTCTTTATATAATAGAACGCTATGCATGGATGCGTTATTTACATTAATATTTTTTATGCTTTATAGATAGGTGTAGTTTATTTAATGTAGATATATTAATATTTTATATTACACTAGTAGAACTTAAAATTATTTAAATTTAACCTTCCAGTATTTTAGGAAATATAGAAAATAAAGAATTTTTGCAAATTTGCTTCGCCCACAAACTAGATTTAAGCTTAATAAACCTTCATCCCCTAATCTCAATGACGTTAAAATAAAATGTCGCTCAGAGGCGCACACTTGCACCTTTAACGTGTGAAAATGCAAACTACTTAGTATAAAGTAGAAACTAATAATAGTTTAATAATATTTTATTATGTTTAATTTTCCGTATTTAATTAGTAATATAATTTTTTCATATACACCATCGACTGACTGCAGAAACCGAGCATGCAATTATAAAATCGCGAGGAGGATGATATCCTTTGGATTTAGTTACACTTCGATATCGCTTGACGTCGTGTTTATTAAAAACATCAAGTGGCTTTGTATCCATTGGGGCTACGAATTCAGCTACCTGTTTAAGCTGCTTACCGATCAGAATCTGCCCGCCAACCACAGTGAATTCTTCGATTCCCCACCACCCACCACGGGAATCATTGTAGTGATGCTGATAGGAAGGAAGCATAGCAGAATCACTGCAATGTCTATGTTGATGTTTAAAAAGCAACTATCAAATACTTATTTAAATCAATTAATAAGCCTAGGTAATATTTTGGCCTTTGTTTACTCTAAATTCAAAATTTGTGTTTACTTTAAACTCAACATTTATAATTATTTAATAATGTGACCAGGTATTAATATATTTATTATATCGTGTCTCATCAAAATGTTTTTATATAATACATATATTGTATAAACGTATATCTTACATAATTATGAAGTATTTACCATTGTAAATAAAAAAATTACTTTGCGTATTTATATCTATGGAATTATGGAAAAAAGCAGCAAAAACGTTGTCATATTAAAATGCCATTTTCATTAAATTGAAAACTAGGTAATAATTTTACTTTAAATTATTTCAGCAATTTTAGCACACTTTTGAAAAGTTAGATTTACGGAATAGGAATCTTCATAAACTTTTGTAGAATTTTTTACAGTAATTATTGGTACTTTTTTTAATTATCACATTATTGCTGCTTTTCTTTTACACCTGTTATTCCTTTATATATTGTAAGAGTAATACAAAATAAATAATTTAGCTCTATATAGCAGAGCTTTGCTGCATGCAGTGGTTGAGCTAAAGCCACAAAAACTGGAAGCTGCAAGTATAATGAAGCGTAAAGTAAAGCAAACGCACCTAATTCTAAAAGGCAAATTATATTAGCTCGACTATAATTTCCCAATTTATTTTTATTTTAATTTATAAACGCGATTGTTAGTGATTATTAGGTGATTCCGTTTCGGCGTGTAGAATTACGAGTACACCAACTTCACGGAAAATATCATTTACTTTAAAGCAATAATTCACACCTAAAAAATATAAATAATTACAGCATAATTAATCGGTTTTCCTGCTCTCAGTATCAAGAAAAGGAATTTAATGTGTCTATTCTTTCGCGAATATCCCAGTATTTTTAGTTCTGCCATTCATACTGTTTAATATGGGCTTTTATGGAGGATCGTACTTAATAAATAGAAGCCTAAATTTTTTCGAACCCGACAAGCAAGCATCTTTGTTTTGTGAGTTCGAGCAGCAGTGCTAAGCGCATCCAGTACAGAGTTTGGGTGAAAGTTTGGAGATGACAGTAAATGCAGGATGACTGGGTTTTGGGTGGTAGTAATCAAGAGGAGGAAAGGGGGTGGAATGGTAATGATGGTTAGCTAATACAAAGTCGTAATCGATAATAACAAATCAGCTATTTAAACTAGATGCTTACCTAAGCAACGGAGTGACCAATTATGATGCTTTTTTCACTGTTTTGTTGAATACATTTCTTAGAGACACTAATATTATTTGAGATTTCCGAAATCTGCCGCTTGATGACGCTGTAAAACTTGTGGTAAATGCAAAACCCATAATATTTACAACAGAGTGACAGTATTGAATGCAGTTTTCGCCTTTAAGTTATAAGAGATTTTCAAAGCGAACTAGGCTATGGCCAATGTTTTGAAAATTATGTGGTTTAAAATTTAAATATTTTTAACAGAAGGACCGACTCGCATGCTAGTTTCAGCAATAGTCGAAAATAGTTTTCTAAGTAACGTAAGCTTTTGAAAAAACCTCCATCGAATTCGCCACTGGAGGGTTTTTCTGGTATAAGCAAAATTAGGGATAGATTATGGATTATTTTAGAACGGAGAACACCAATTTGTGTGTTTTTCTATTTAGCAGGTTTTAATATAGTATTGAAAATTGTCTCCATAAGATGGAGGGACTATAAGTCCCTGCTTAAAAGAATGAAAATCTGATATATGTGAAGTTTTTTTGATTTATTTAGAATTTTAAAGTCGAATTCCAAGCGTAGAAAACTAGTACGAATATCAGTATTTGGTTGTCTGAGGTTTTCATTTTGACAAAATGGTAAACAGAGTCGGTTTTAGAAATGACAAAAAAAATTATATATAACATGTCCCGCAAATAAAAAGAAAGCACATAAAGAATCAAACGGAATCAGGATGAGATTATTTTCCATGAAAACAACTTCTTCGAGGGTTTCGAATTTTAACGGCCACGTCGGCTAGAGCGGCGGCGTCGGGGTCGGCTCTTGCTGCGACTGCGACTGCGACGGCGACGGCGGCGCCTTGAGCGGTCTTCTACATTTCCCTCAGAATTCCCGGTTACGGGCCCTTCGTCCGCCGAGTCAGAGAGCTCATTGAAATTGACGGTATCGGCAAGGTAGCGTCGCCGAGAGCCTTGGATAAACCCGTAACGTACCCCGGCTTCCAGGGTTTTCTTCACTGAATCCTTGATAACGCTGGGTCGCACCTGAAAAAAGCGCAAAGGAGGAGAGATATAGAATTTTATTGGGAATTGTATAAGGTTTTATGAAAATTAGGGGAAAAGAAAGGGACGCCGTCTTTTTTCTTCTTACTCACCCCTTCCTTAGTGGCTATATGGCTTACAATAGCCGATGCCGTGGTCGGCTCCTTAAAATCTCTCAAAATGTTGAGGATAATTTGTCCGTTCTGATTCATCGTCGCTACTCGTATCAATCAGGTTCTTGCAGCACAAATTGAGTCGATAAATGTATTTTCTCACCAAAATTTTCAAGGTAATACGCAACCTAAAATTTAGATTCTTCTTTCACATTGAATTTATTCTGCGAATGAAATTAATATTCTCTCTATTTGAGATATCAACAAAAGATTGCTATGTTGTTTCTCAAAATATAAGAAAAGTGAACATCATAGAAAAGTAAAACATCACCCTACTCTCCGAAGCCTTTGAGTATAGAAAAAACAATAGCAAACTGTGCCACTGCAGTGGACCTATTTTTGGGGAATTCCCATAGTAATTAAGAAAAGGGTTAAATATTTCTTGGAGTGATCTCATTGAGGTTTTTCTTTAGGCCAAAAAAATCCCGACACACGTATGCGTTTTCGAGTTTTCGCGAGTTGAAGCCCGGACGGTGGATTTTTCCAACGAATTCTTTCTATATGTTGGATGTTTAATTTAAAAAATAAAAGTTAAAAGTTGACTTTTACTTAAAAATCAATTTGAGTAAGTTATTTTCAGGCTCTGGAAGAAACACATCGTTGACGTGGTCCACTTGTAGTAAGGCGTGCAGCGATGTAAGTCGTGCAATGGCAAATGCCGCCAAGGATATTTAAATGTTTCCTTTGAATTTCTACAACCTCGGGCTGGAAGTCACAAGTTCGCTATTGCACAAGGGCCTCGCCGACAAGCAAGAATCTTTGTTTTGTGAGTTCGAGCAGCAGTGATAAGCGCATCCAGTACAGAGTTTGGGTGAAAGTTTGGAGATGACAGTAAATGCAGGATGACTGGGTTTTGGGTGGTAGTAATCAAGAGGAGGAAAGGGGGTGGAATGGTAATGATGGTTAGCTAATACAAAGTCGTAATCGATAATAACAAATCAGCTATTTAAACTAGATGCTCACCTAAGCAACGGAGTGACCAATTATGATGCTTTTTTCACTGTTTTGTTGAATACATTTCTTAGAGACACTAATATTATTTGAGATTTCCGAAATCTGCCGCTTGATGACGCTGTAAAACTTGTGGTAAATGCAAAACCCATAATATTTACAACAGAGTGACAGTATTGAATGCAGTTTTCGCCTTTAAGTTATAAGAGATTTTCAAAGCGAACTAGGCTATGGCCAATGATTTGAAAATTATGTGGTTTAAAATTTAAATATTTTTAACAGAAGGACCGACTCGCATGCTAGTTACAGCAATAGTCGAAAATAGTTTTCTAAGTAACGTAAGCTTTTGAAAAAACCTCCATCGAATTCGCCACTGGAGGGTTTTTCTGGTATAAGCGAAATTAGGGATAGATTATGGATTATTTTAGAACGGAGAACACCAATTTGTGTGTTTTTCTATTTAGCAGGTTTTAATATAGTATTGAAAATTGTCTCCATAAGATGGAGGGACTATAAGTCCCTGCTTAAAAGAATGAAAATCTGATATATGTGAAGTTTTTTTGATTTATTTAGAATTTTAAAGTCGAATTCCAAGCGTAGAAAACTAGTACGAATATCAGTATTTGGTTGTCTGAGGTTTTCATTTTGACAAAATGGTAAACAGAGTCGGTTTTAGAAATGACAAAAAAAATTATATATAACATGTCCCGCAAATAAAAAGAAAGCACATAAAGAATCAAACGGAATCAGGATGAGATTATTTTCCATGAAAACTTCTTTGAGGGTTTCGAATTTTAACGGCCACGTCGGCTAGAGCGGCGGCGTCGGGGTCGGCTCTTGCTGCGACTGCGACTGCGACGGCGACGGCGGCGCCTTGAGCGGTCTTCTACATTTCCCTCAGAATTCCTGGTTACGGGCCCTTCGTCCGCCGAGTGAGAGAGCTCATTGGAATCGACGGTGTCGGCAAGGTAACGTCGCCGAGAGCCTTGGATAAACCCGTAACGTACCCCGGCATCCAGGGTTTTCTTCACTGAATCCTTGATAACGCTGGGTCGCACCTGAAAAAAGCGCAAAGGAGGAGAGATATAGAATTTTATTGGGAATTGTATAAGGTTTTATGAAAATTAGGGGAAAAGAAAGGGACGCCGTCTTTTTTCTTCTTACTCACCCCTTCCTTAGTGGCTATATGGCTTACAATAGCCGATGCCGTGGTCGGCTCCTTAAAATCTCTCAAAATGTTGAGGATAATTTGTCCGTTCTGATTCATCGTCGCTACTCGTATCAATCAGGTTCTTTCAGCACAAATTGAGTCGATAAATGTATTTTCTCACCAAAATTTTCAAGGTAATACGCGACCGAAAATTTAGATTCTTCTTTCACAATGAATTTATTCTGTGAATGAAATTAATATTCTCTCTATTTGAGATATCAACAAAAGATTGCTATGTTGTTTCTCAAAATATAAGAAAAGTTAACGTCATAGAAAAGTAAAACATCACCCTACTCTCCGAAGCCTTTGAGTATAGAAAAAACAAAAGCAAACTGTGCCACTGCAGTGGACCTATTTTTGGGGAATTCCCATAGTAATTAAGAAAAGGGTTAAATATTTCTTGGAGTGATCTCATTGAGTTTTTTCTTTAGGCCAAAAAAATCCCGACACAAGTATGCGTTTTTCGAGTTTTCGCGAGTTGAAGCCCGGACGGTGGATTTTTCCAACAAATTCTTCCTACATGTTGGATGTTTAATTTTAATTTAAAAAACAAAAGTTAAAAGTTGACTTTTACTTAAAAATCAATTTGAGTAAGTTATTTTCAGGCTCTGGAAGAAACACATCGTTGACGTGGTCCACTTGTAGTAAGGCGTGCAAATGCCGCCAGGGATATTTAAATGTTTCCTTTGAATTTCTAAAACCTCGGGCTGGAAGTCACAAGTTCGCTATTGCACAAGGGGCTCTAACTACTTCTCGGACATCGTATACAAAGATGTAGACAAATCTTTTGAGAAGCAACAACAACAACATACATCGCTTGCAATTGATATTTCGGAAATTACGTTTAACTTTTCCAAATCAGATGATTGCGAAGTGATTTGCGAACTTGTGCAAAGTTGTCCTTTCAGAAGAGAAAACTTATATTTAATTTGACAAAATTGAACCGTTAACCAATTTGAAAGAAGGTATCAGTGTTGGCTTGAAGAATTAGTACGAGGGTATGCAGAATTCAAATTACATTCTATATCCAGTACTAAAGTACTTGAAATCTGTCCATTATGGACACATGTTAAGAAAATAATGGATACTGTCGAAGAACAAATTAACAATATTGAATTAATTATTAATGCTCCTATCGAATTGAATTTTAAAGATACCAAAATCACGTCAATCACAATATTCTAAAAATTTGAAAGCTAATAGATGTGTTCATGTAATCATGGACTAATGCAATCTTGTGTGGCGAAAATCAAAACAATGTACAATAGATGTTGTTTCTTGGTGTTCGATTGTTTTTCCGACAGGGTAGGAAGATGATGTATTTTGGAACGAATGGCACTGCTAATGCCACCAAATATATTTGCAAAACCCACTCCTGGTAGCAGGCATTTGTGATATGTACCTTTTTGGGGATAGTGTAATTTTAAGTCAAGTTCTGGTCCTTGTTCATCCAACAGAATAGTTTCTGCATTTAAAAATACTAAAACTTACATTTAATTTTTTTCAAAAATTTAAACCAAGATGAGAAATATTACAATTTTATTGGCAATAATTACATAATCAAAATAATTAAACTGCCTAAAACTAAAATATATTTACTAATTGTAAATATAAATATAAATACTTATATGCACGTAAATAATAACACTTCAATACACAAACTAAAAATGAATGCGTAAACTCCGCTCTTAATGGTTTTATGCACTGTTTTCCAAATAGTTTATAAAATCATTAGTTAGAAACGAGTACTCTGTTTGGCCCTCATGAATTTTGTAGTTTATGCAGCTGTTCTTAGAATCAAAACTAAACTCGAAACACGTGTATGGGGAGTCGATGCCTCGCATTTTTGTTATGACGTTTGAAAGGAAAAGATGTACAAATTGAATGCATATCTTCGGTAACCACCTTTGGTCCTGAAATTAATAAGAAATTTCTTTTGCAGTAAAAGTTCAATTTATATGGAAAGCCCACAACACGGCACCGTGTTCTATAACTTCCATATCTTTGCATATCTTTCACTTTCAAGATACAAGAATGCAAAAATATTATTTTTATTGATAAAGCAATAATTATTATTAACACATTGAGAGATTTCAATCGGTGGGCTTGTGAAAATCTTTTAGGCCAAGGGTGTAACAATGATGTTCTTATAGTCTAGAGCTTGGCCAACACTCGCTTTCTCCACAAGAAAGCTCCATATCAAAAACAAGTAAGAGTGTTGTCTTCGGCCTGGCCGAAATCTAAATACCCTACACCCGAGTAACCGAAAAAATTATAATTTCGCCGCTTAACTTTTGTATAAGTGCGCGGACCACGCCCATTCTTTGTATACAAATTGGTAATACGTGTAGATACCTCGTGATAAAATTTCGTATTATCTTATACCGTTTACTTTACTTTTTACCAACTTTTGTATGAGTGGGCGTGACACGCCCATTTTTGGCAAGCTTATTGGTAATGCTTCCCTATATATCCTGATGAAATTACATGTCAATATCTTATACCGTTCATTAGATATTGCCAACTTTGTTATCAGTGGACGTGGCACGCCCATTTTCAAACATTTTAGTAATGACGCTATATGTTCCGGAATAAAATTATACCTTAATATCTCACACGGTTTATGAAATATTCAGATTTTAACATTTTTTGAAACGAGGTGCCTTTACATTCTGTAAAGTAGGCGTGGCTGTGTGGCGATCTTGCCCATTTTTTCTCACCCACGGGCAATCCCAAACAGCCCTACATAACAAAGAATATTTGTGCCAAATTTCATGACGATACCTTTATTCGTTCTCCTGTAATCGAGATTTCCACAGACACACGGACGAACATGGCTAAATCGATGGCTCAGGAGGTGATTCTGAGCAAGAGTACATATAGTACTTTTCTATATCTACCATGCCTCCTCTAAAGCGTTACAACCGGAAGAAAAAGTGAATATACATTACTCCCTTTGGGTGTAGAGTATAAAAAAACGTTTTAGCGTTTGTGGAAAAATCTAATTCATTTGTAATAATGGATAAAATGTTTCTTTAATTGCGTTTGCAATCGTAATTTTAAAAAATAATAAGACTGCGTGGCAAATGATTTGAAATTCAAATACCTAAAGCACAAAGACTCTTTAAATAAGTACAGCACTCACTCGAGGAAGCTGATAGACAGGGATGTGCTGCACAGGTTGCCTCACCAATCCCTCGTTGGTTTTGAACCCAACGAAAACGCCTTTAACTCCCGCCAAATACGCCTTCACCCACCAGCTCAGGATCCGATAATTCTCTATCCATTTTGGAATGGTGTCCTTCATTAGTTTCGTGTGGACAAACTCAGAACGGTTGAGCTCTTCCATATCAGTCCTGGAAAAAATTAAAAAACATGAACTTGATATTAGATATTGTTATGCTGCGATGACGAACAAGTCTCTGAGTTTCCTATTCGATTTAATTCCATTGAATACCGCTGAATACAGTAGGTTGATATTTTTTAACCTCAACCTATAGATGCAATATAGTTGTTGTTCTTCATCGACTGGGACGGTTGTATCAGGTTCACGTCGTGGATCATCTACAGAATTTTAAATACAGTTTAAGATTTTTCAAGTATATTAATATATCAACGTAAATTCTATTTACCTGCGAAGCAATACTGTTCGAATTTAAAGTGATGAGTTGAATTAGCGCCCCGGTTTTCTAACCCTGCCAATTCATTTCCTTTCTTGGCCAACAGAAACAATCTACTTTTATATTGGGTGGCGCGGATACTCCAAATGGTGTGGTGTGAGATGCCCACTTTGTATGGGGCTTCCATCAGAAGGTTTAAAACACCACGATGTGTTATTACTTCATAAATCCGTTCTTCACCCATGATAGGCTCGCCACCGTTCGGCATTGTCATCATATAGGTGCAGACATTATTAATTTGGCTTTTGAAATGCTCAGCAGTTCTGTGTTTGTTTTCCCCGATTCCTTCTGTCAGGTCCAAAGGGAAACTACTGGGTTTGGGCAGCTTAAAGTACCGCATACGCTCGGCATTCTTCAGGTGAAGGCCGTCCAAAAAGCCAACTATTTTCGGCTTATTCATGTAGAGGCCCGGCATTCTTTTGTCCGTATCTTTTCGGGTGAACGTGTAAAATAATTCGCCTTCCTGCATTTTTAATTTATTATTTCATAAAACAAACTTCTAACACTACTTTTCTGATTGGACCCAGAGATCCCATGCAAGACAATAAAAAACAAAACTTGTCTTTGTTCCCATGGCAACTGAATTTAGAGATGAGCGATATTTTTGTACCGGTGACTTTGTCACTGATATTTTAAACTCACTGGTCAATGGAGCGGTTAAAAATATTTTCACCGGTGTCAGAGACAGTGACCAGCGCCTTTCTTTCCGATATTTCTTCGATATTTATTCGTTGATGTCACTGGTTTGTTTTTGTCGCCGTTAATTCACTTTACTATATTTTTTCACGTATTTTACTCTAGAATACAGAGTAACCCAGGGTTGCGATTTTCACATTTAATGTTCTTTGCAGTTAATAAACCTGCTATGAAAACACGGACATATTTTATATTTTTTAAGTTTATATTTTTTAAAATAATGAGATATTTAATATTTTACCGCACATATTAATCATTATTATGTCGATATTGTTCTTGCATTATTTAAAAATTAAAATATGAAAATATTAAAATAATTGAAAATTTATTATCTGAATTGCAAAAGGAATAACTAATAATTAAAATGACATTTAAAATAATTATATTATATGATAATATATATTCTCCATATTAATTTTTTTATATGAATATAATTTTACAGCTCCTTACCATTTCATTTTAATTTTCTGCTAAAAAAATACACTATTACTTGTTGTCGACAAGGTTCTAATACTACGTTTATATCGACCTCGAATGACTCATTCGCGTCAGATTTCGCGAATGAGAAGCCGAATGAGAATAATTTCCATACGATTTGATAAATGAGAATCCATCTCATTCGTTTTGAATGAGAATCGAATGAGAACAAAATAAAGATTTTGAAACACCCTATAGCTGGGATCAAAAAATTCCCAAAACAAAAACAGTGGAAATGGAAGGCAAATAATTGCAATCAGCTGTTTTACACGTGTTGGGACAACTTACAAGTGTGGGGACAACCACATTAACATAAAGGAAACGTTATCTGTAATGAATAATGAATTTCAATTTATTATTATTATTTATTAAATTAATCTTGGAAGAAGTTATAAGACTAACACAAAAAATTGGAGCATTGGCTGCCAGGGCCATCAGCTCAATGTACTTTAAAGTAATATACATAAATGAATACAATCAATATTTGTATTCAAATTTAATTTTAGCTATCTTAAGAATAGAGATTACAATAAGGATTATAAGAGGTAGAATTATCATGACTTAAATTCAAAATTAATATGCTAATATTATATACTAGCTAGCAGTAGTATTGAGACAGTAATTCTTTCAAATGTGAAATCCAGAACTTTTTATAAATTTATATCAGTTGGCACTTTGTCTTTTAAATATAACAGTCTTCGATTAGATAAATACAAACAGTCAACTAATATATGTTTAATGGTAAGATTACAGCCGCAGTGAGGACAGGAAGGTGTGATTTCGCCTTTTAAAAGGTGTTGGTGTGTAGCCTCCGAGTGACCTAAGCGAAGTCTCGAAAATATTTTTATTTTATATTCATCTGGAATAACAGGGTAAACTGCTTCATGTAATCCGCCGTTGATAGAGGAGTAGTGGGGATGTCTAATATTTAACCAAAAATTAAACCTTTTCGACTTTAATAAGCTGCAGATGTGATGGCGTAGGTCAGCTTTTTCACATATGGTATCCCGAAAAATAGGTGCGTTACAGGCAAATTTGGCAGTCTCGTCAGTAAGGGAGTTACCAGGAATACCGATATGTCCAGGAATTATTATTATTAGGAATTCCAATTTAAATGTATACAAATGTATAAAATCGGCGTTACAAATACTAATTTATTGTTTATTTATTTTTGTTTTGTCGATATGGAAATATTTTCTTAACTAAGCACTCGCTTTTAACTCTGTAAAACCTCTGGAAACTTTTCCTCGTATCAAAATCACGGTGACAAAGTCACTGGGTAAAATCACGGTGACCCGAATGTCACTGTCACTGCTGTCAACCTTCCACAAAAGTCACTAGATCGTTCATCTCTAGGATCCAGAATTTTTTCTAGCAAGCAAATATGGCTACTAAAATTTGTTCCTATGCACGGTTGTACAAAATCGTTCTTTCGTACTCATTATGGAATAGTACGCTATGCATGAATACGTTATTTACATTAACATTTTTAATGCTTTATATATAGGTGTAGTTTATTTATTGTAGATATATTAATATTTTATATTACACTAGTAGAACTTAAAATTATTTAAATTTAACCTTCCAGTATTTTAGAAAATATAGAAAATAACGAATTTTTGCAAATTTGCTTCGCCCACAAACTAGATTTAAGCTTAATAAACCTTCATCCCCTAATCTCAATGACGTTAAAATAAAATGTCGCTCAGAGGCGCACACTTGCACCTTTAACGTGTGAAAATGCAAACTACTTAGTTTAAAAGTAGAAACTAATAATAGTTTAATAATATTTTATTATGTTTCATTTTCCGTATTTAATTAGTAATATAATTTTTTCATATACACCATCGACTGACTGCAGAAACCGAGCATACAATTATAAAATCGCGAGGAGCTACGAATTCAGCTACCTGCTTAAGCTGCTTACCGATCAGAATCTGCCCGCCAACCACAGTGAATTCTTCGATTCCCCACCACCCACCACGGGAATCATTGTAGTGATGCTGATAGGAAGGAACCATAGCAGAATCACTGCAATGTCTATGTTGATGTTTAAAAAGCAACTCTCAAATACTTATTTAAATAAATTAATAAGCCTAGTTAATATTTTGACCTTTGTTTACTCTAAATTCAAAATTTGTGTTTACTTTAAACTCAAAATTAATAATTATTTAATAATGTGACCAGGTATTAATATATTTATTATATCGTGTCCCATTAAAATGCTTTTATATAATACATATATTGTATAAACGTATGTCTTACATAATTATAAAGTATTTACCATTGTAAATAAAAAAATTACTTTGCGTATTTATATCTATGGAATGATGGTGGAAAAAGCAGCAAAAACGTTGTCATATTAAAATGCCATTTTCATTAAATTGAAAACTAGGTAATAATTTTACTTTAAATTATTTCAGCAATTTTAGCACACTTTTGAAAAGCTAGATTTACGGAATAGGAATCTTCATAAACTTTTGTAGAATTTTTTACAGTAATTATTGGTACTTTTTTTAATGCAAGTATAATGAAGCGTAAAGTAAAGCAAAGGCACGTAATTCTAAAAAGCAAATTATATTAGCTCGACTATAATTTCCCAATTTATTTTTATTTTAATTTATAAACGCGATTGTTAGTGATTATTAGGTGATTCCGTTTCGGCGTGTAGAATTGCGAGTACACCAACTTCACGGAAAATATCATTAACTTTAAAGCAATAATTCACACCTAAAAAATATATATAATTACAGCATAATTAATCGGTTTTCCTGCTCTCAGTATCAAGAAAAGGAATTTAATTTGTCTATTCTTTCGCGAATATCCCAGTATTTTTAGTTCTGCCATTCATACTGTTTAATATGGGCTTTTATGGAGGATCGTACTTAATAAATAGAAGCCTAAATTTTTTCGAACCCGACAAGCAAGCATCTTTGTTTTGTGAGTTCGAGCAGCAGTGCTAAGCGCATCCAGTACAGAGTTTGGGTGAAAGTTTGGAGATGACAGTAAATGCAGGATGACTGGGTTTTGGATGGTAGTAATCAAGAGGAGGAAAGGGGGTGGAATGGTAATGATGGTTAGCTAATACAAAGTCGTAATCGATAATAACAAATCAGCTATTTAAACTAGATGCTTACCTAAGCAAAGGAGTGACCAATTATGATACTTTTTTCACTGTTTTGTTGAATACATTTCCTAGAGACACTAATATTATTTGAGATTTCCGAAATCTGCCGCTTGATGACGCTGTAAAACTTGTGGTAAATGCAAAACCCATAATATTTACAACAGAGTGACAGTATTGAATGCAGTTTTCGCCTTTAAGTTATAAGAGATTTTCAAAGCGAACTAGGCTATGGCCAATGTTTTGAAAATTATGTGGTTTAAAATTTAAATATTTTTAACAGAAGGACCGACTCGCATGCTAGTTTCAGCAATAGTCGAAAATAGTTTTCTAAGTAACGTAAGCTTTTGAAAAAACCTCCATCGAATTCGCCACTGGAGGGTTTTTCTGGTATAAGCAAAATTAGGGATAGATTATGGATTATTTTAGAACGGAGAACACCAATTTGTGTGTTTTTCTATTTAGCAGGTTTTAATATAGTATTGAAAATTGTCTCCATAAGATGGAGGGACTATAAGTCCCTGCTTAAAAGAATGAAAATCTGATATATGTGAAGTTTTTTTGATTTATTTAGAATTTTAAAGTCGAATTCCAAGCGTAGAAAACTAGTACGAATATCAGTATTTGGTTTTCTGAGGTCTTCATTTTGACAAAATGGTAAACAGAGTCGGTTTTAGAAATGACAAAAAAAATTATATATAACATGTCCCGCAAATAAAAAGAAAGCATATAAAGAATCAAACGGAATCAGGATGCGATTATTTTCCATGAAAACAACTTCTTTGATGGTTTCGAATTTTAACGGCCACGTCGGCTAGAGCGGCGGCGTCGGGGTCGGCTCTTGCTGCGACTGCGACTGCGACGGCGACGGCGGCGCCTTGAGCGGTCTTCTACATTTCCCTCAGAATTCCCGATTACGGGCCCTTCGTCCGCCGAGTGAGAGAGCTCATTGGAATCGACGGTGTCGGCAAGGTAACGTCGCCGAGAGCCTTGGATAAACCCGTAACGTACCCCGGCATCCAGGGTTTTCTTCACTGAATCCTTGATAACGCTGGGTCGCACCTGAAAAAAGCGCAAAGGAGGAGAGATATAGAATTTTATTGGGAATTGTATAAGGTTTTATGAAAATTAGGGGAAAAGAAAGGGACGCCGTCTTTTTTCTTCTTACTCACCCCTTCCTTAGTGGCTATATGGCTTACAATAGCCGATGCCGTGGTCGGCTCCTTAAAATCTCTCAAAATGTTGAGGATAATTTGTCCGTTCTGATTCATCGTCGCTACTCGTATCAATCAGGTTCTTGCAGCACAAATTGAGTCGATAAATGTATTTTCTCACCAAAATTTTCAAGGTAATACGCAACCGAAAATTTAGATTCTTCTTTTACAAAGAATTTATTCTGCGAATGAATTTAATATTCTCTCTATTTGAGATATCAACAAAAGATTGCTATGTTGTTTCTCAAAATATAAGAAAAGTGAACATCATAGAAAAGTAAAACATCACCCTACTCTCCGAAGCCTTTGAGTATACTATAGAAAAAACAATAGCAAACTGTGCCACTGCAGTGGACCTATTTTTGGGGAATTCCCATAGTAATTAAGAAAAGGGTTAAATATTTCTTAGAGTGATCTCATTGAGTTTTTTCTTTAGGCCAAAAAAATCCCGACACAAGTATGCGTTTTCGAGTTTTCGCGAGTTGAAGCCCGGACGGTGGATTTTTCCAACAAATTCTTCCTACATGTTGGATGTTTAATTTTAATTTAAAAAACAAAAGTTAAAAGTGGACTTTTACTTAAAAATCAATTTGAGTAAGTTATTTTCAGGCTCTGGAAGAAACACATCGTTGACGAGGTCCACTTGTAGTAAGGCGTGCAAATGCCGCCAGGGATATTTAAATGTTTCCTTTGAATTTCTAAAACCTCGGGCTGGAAGTCACAAGTTCGCTATTGCACAAGGGGCTCTAACTACTTCTCGGACATCGTATACAAAGATGTAGACAAATCTTTTGAGAAGCAACAACAACAACATACATCGCTTGCAATTGATATTTCGGAAATTACGTTTAACTTTTCCAAATCAGATGATTGCGAAGTGATTTGCGAACTTGTGCAAAGTTGTCCTTTCAGAAGAGAAAACTTATATTTAATTTGACAAAATTGAACCGTTAACCAATTTGAAAGAAGGTATCAGTGTTGGCTTGAAGAATTAGTACGAGGGTATGCAGAATTCAAATTACTATATCCAGTACTAAAGTACTTGAAATCTGTCCATTATGGACACATGTTAAGAAAATAATGGATACTGTCGAAGAACAAATTAACAATATTGAATGAACATGTTGCCGAAATTAGTTTTACAGCTCAGTTTTATATATTTCGCGTATTTCTCATTTAGAGATATACATTAGGAGTGTACACGAAAAATACGGATTTAAATAGGGTTATTAATGCTCCTATCGAATTGAATTGAAAAAAAAGATACCAAAATCACTTCAATCACAATATTCAAAAAATTTGAAAGCTAATAGATGTGTTCATGTAATCATGGACTATTGCAATCTTGTGTGGCGAAAATCAAAACAATGTACAATAGATATTGTTTCTTGGTGTTTGATTGTTTTTCCGACAGGGTAGGAAGATGATGTATTTTGGAACGAATGGCACTGCTAATGCCACCAAATATATTTGCAAAGCCCACTCCTGGTAGCAGGCATTTGTGATATGAACCTTTTTGGGGATAGTGTAATTTTAAGTCAAATTCTGGTCCTTGTTAATCCAACAGAATAGTTTCTGCATTTAAAAATACTAAAACTTACATTTAATTTTTTTCAAAAATTTAAACCACGATGAGAAATATTACAATTTTATTGGCAATAATTACATAATCAAAATAATTAAACTGCCTAAAACTAAAATATATTTACTAATTGTAAATATAAATATAAATACTTATATGCACGTAAATAATAACACTTCAATACACAAACTAAAAATGAATGCGTAAACTCCGCTCTTAATGGTTTTATGCACTGTTTTCCAAATAGTTTATAAAATCATTAGTTAGAAACGAGTACTCTGTTTGGCCCTCATGAATTTTGTAGTTTATGCAGCTGTTCTTAGAATCAAAACTAAACTCGAAACACGTGTATGGGGAGTCGATGCCTCGCATTTTTGTTATGACGTTTGAAAGGAAAAGATGTACAAATTGAATGCATATCTTCGGTAACCACCTTTGGTCCTGAAATTAATAAGAAATTTCTTTTGCAGTAAAAGTTCAATTTATATGGAAAGCCCACAACACGGCACCGTGTTCTATAACTTCCATATCTTTGCATATCTTTCACTTTCAAGATACAAGAATGCAAAAATATTATTTTTATTGATAAAGCAATAATTATTATTAACACATTGAGAGATTTCAATCGGTGGGCTTGTGAAAATCTTTTAGGCCAAGGGTGTAACAATGATGTTCTTATAGTCTAGAGCTTGGCCAACACTCGCTTTCTCCACAAGAAAGCTCCATATCAAAAACAAGTAAGAGTGTTGTCTTCGGCCTGGCCGAAATCTAAATACCCTACACCCGAGTAACCGAAAAAATTATAATTTCGCCGCTTAACTTTTGTATAAGTAGGCGGACCACGCCCATTTCGGGAAAATGTTTTTAATTAATATTTTGAACCGTTTATGGGATATTGTCAACTTTTGTATAAGTGCGCGGACCACGCCCATTTTTTGTATACAAATTGGTAATACGTGTAGATACCTCGTGATAAAATTTCGTATTATCTTATACCGTTTACTTTACTTTTTACCAACTTTTGTATGAGTGGGCGTGACACGCCCATTTTTGGCAAGCTTATTGGTAATGCTTCCCTATATATCCTGATGAAATTACATGTCAATATCTTATACCGTTCATTAGATATTGCCAACTTTGTTATCAGTGGACGTGGCACGCCCATTTTCAAACATTTTAGTAATGACGCTATATGTTCCGGAATAAAATTATACCTTAATATCTCACACGGTTTATGAAATATTCAGATTTTAACATTTTTTGAAACGAGGTGCCTTTACATTCTGTAAAGTAGGCGTGGCTGTTTGTGTGGCGATCTTGCCCATTTTTTCTCGCCCACGGGCAATCCCAAACAGCCCTACATAACAAAGAATATTTGTGCCAAATTTCATGACGATACCTTTATTCGTTCTCCTGTAATCGAGATTTCCACAGACACACGGACGACGACGATGGCTAAATCGATGGCTCAGGAGGTGATTCTGAGCAAGAGTACATATAGTACTTTTCTATATCTACCATGCCTCCTCTAAAGCGTTACAACCGGAAGAAAAAAGTGAATATACATTACTCCCTTTGGGTGTAGAGTATAAAAAAACGTTTTAGCGTTTGTGGAAAAATCTAATTCATTTGTAATAATGGATAAAATGTTTCTTTAATTGCGTTTGCAATCGTAATTTTAAAAAATAATAAGACTGCGTGGCAAATGATTTGAAATTCAAATACCTAAAGCACAAAGACTCTTTAAATAAGTACAGCACTCACTCGAGGAAGCTGATAGACAGGGATGTGCTGCACAGGTTGCCTCACCAATCCCTCGTTGGTTTTGAACCCAACGAAAACGCCTTTAACTCCCGCCAAATACGCCTTCACCCACCAGCTCAGGATCCGATAATTCTCTATCCATTTTGGAATGGTGTTCTTCATTAGTTTCGTGTGGACAAACTCAGAACGGTTGAGCTCTTCCATATCAGTCCTGAAAAAAATTAAAAAACATGAACTTGATATTAGATATTGTTATGCTGCGATGACGAACAAGTCTCTGAGTTTCCTATTCGATTTAATTCCATTGATTACAGCTGAATAGAGTAGGTTGATATTTTTTAACCTCAACCTATAGATGCAATATAGTTGTTGTTCTTCATCGACTGGGACGGTTGTATCAGGTTCACGTCGTGGATCATCTACAGAATTTTAAATACAGTTTAAGATTTTTCAAGTATATTAATATATCAACGTAAATTCTATTTACCTGCGAAGCAATACTGTTCGAATTTAAAATGATGAGTTGAATTAGCGCCCCGGTTTTCTAACCCTGCCAATTCATTTCCTTTCTTGGCCAACAGAAACAATCTACTTTTATATTGGGTGGCGCGGATACTCCAAATGGTGTGGTGTGAGATGCCCACTTTGTATGGGGCTTCCATCAGAAGGTTTAAAACACCACGATGTGTTATTACTTCATAAATCCGTTCTTCACCCATGATAGGCTCGCCACCGTTCGGCATTGTCATCATATAGGTGCAGACATTATTAATTTGGCTTTTGAAATGCTCAGCAGTTCTGTGTTTGTTTTCCCCGATTCCTTCTGTCAGGTCCAAAGGGAAACTACTGGGTTTGGGCAGCTTAAAGTACCGCATACGCTCGGCATTCTTCAGGTGAAGGCCGTCCAAAAAGCCAACTATTTTCGGCTTATTCATGTAGAGGCCCGGCATTCTTTTGTCCGTATCTTTTCGGGTGAACGTGTAAAATAATTCGCCTTCCTGCATTTTTAATTTATTATTTCATAAAACAAACTTCTAACACTACTTTTCTGATTGGACCCAGAGATCCCATGCAAGACAATAAAAAACAAAACTTGTCTTTGTTCCCATGGCAACTGAATTTAGAGATGAGCGATATTTTTGTACCGGTGACTTTGTCACTGATATTTTAAACTCACTGGTCAATGGAGCGGTTAAAAATATTTTCACCGGTGTCAGAGACAGTGACCAGCGCCTTTCTTTCCGATATTTCTTCGATATTTATTCGTTGATGTCACTGGTTTGTTTTTGTCGCCGTTAATTCACTTTACGATATTTTTTCACGTATTTTACTCTAGAATACAGAGTAACCCAGGGTTGCGATTTTCACATTTAATGTTCTTTGCAGTTAATAAACCTGCTATGAAAACACGGACATATTTTATATTTTTTAAGTTTATATTTTTTAAAATAATGAGATATTTAATATTTTACCGCACATATTAATCATTATTATGTCGATATTGTTCTTGCATTATTTAAAAATTAAAATATGAAAATATTAAAATAATTGAAAATTTATTATCTGAATTGCAAAAGGAATAACTAATAATTAAAATGACATTTAAAATAATTATATTATATGATAATATATATTCTCCATATTAATTTTTTTATAGGAATATAATTTTACAGCTCCTTACCATTTCATTTTAATTTTCTGCTAAAAAAATACACTATTACTTGTTGTCGACAAGGTTCTAATACTACGTTTATATCGACCTCGAATGACTCATTCGCGTCAGATTTCGCGAATGAGAAGCCGAATGAGAATAATTTCCATACGATTTGATAAATGAGAATCCATCTCATTCGTTTTGAATGAGAATCGAATGAGAACAAAATAAAGATTTTGAAACACCCTATAGCTGGGATCAAAAAATTCCCAAAACAAAAACAGTGGAAATGGAAGGCAAATAATTGCATTCAGCTGTTTTACACGTGTGGGGACAACTTACAAGTGTGGGGACAACCCACATTAACATAAAGGAAACGTTATCTGTAATGAATAATGAATTTCAATTTATTATTATTATTATTATTATTATTTATTAAATTAATCTTGGAAGAAGTTATAAGACTAACACAAAAAATTGGAGCATTGGCTGCCAGGGCCATCAGCTCAATGTACTTTAAAGTAATATACATAAATGAATACAATCAATATTTGTATTCAAATTTAATTTTAGCTTATCTTAAGAATAGAGATTACAATAAGGATTATAAGAGGTAGAATTATCAAGACTAAAATCCAAAATTAATATGCTAATATTATATACTAGCTACCAGTAGTATTGAGACAGTAATTCTTTCAAATGTGAAATCCAGAACTTTTTATAAATTTATATCAGTTGGCACTTTGTCTTTTAAATATAACAGTCTTCGATTAGATAAATACAAACAGTCAATTAATATATGTTTAATGGTAAGATTACAGCCGCAGTGAGGACAGAAAGGTGTGATTTCGCCTTTTAAAAGGTGTTGGTGTGTAGCCTCCGGGTGACCTAAGCGAAGTCTCGAAAATATTTTTATTTTATATTCATCTGGAATAACAGGGTAAACTGCTTCATGTAATCCGCCGTTGATTGGGGAGTAGTGGGGATGTCTAATATTTAACCAAAAATTAAACCTTTTCGACTTTAATGAGCTGCAGATGTGATGGCGTAGGTCAACTTTTTCACATATGGTATCCCGAAAAATAGGTGCGTTACAGGCAAATTTGGCAGTCTCGTCAGCAAGGGAGTTACCAGGAATACCGATATGTCCAGGAATTATTATTATTAGGAATTCCAATTTAAATGTATACAAATGTATAAAATCGGCGTTACAAATACTAATTTATTGTTTATTTATTTTTGTTTTGTCGATATGGAAATATTTTCTTAACTAAGCACTCGCTTTTAACTCTGTAAAACCTCTGGAAACTTTTCCTCGTACCAAAATCACGGTGACAAAGTCACTGGGTAAAATCACGGTGACCCGAATGTCACTGTCACTGCTGTCAACCTTCCACAAAAGTCACTAGATCGTTCATCTCTAGGATCCAGAATTTTTTCTAGCAAGCAAATATGGTTACTAAAATTTGTTCCTATGCACAGTTGTACAAAATCGTTCTTTCGTACTCATTATGTAATAGTACGCTATGCATGAATACGTTATTTACATTAACATTTTTAATGCTTTATATATAGGTGTAGTTTATTTATTGTAGATATATTAATATTTTATATTACACTAGTAGAACTTAAAATTATTTAAATCTAACCTTCCAGTATTTTAGAAAATATAGAAAATAACGAATTTTTGCAAATTTGCTTCGCCCACAAACTAGATTTAAGCTTAATAAACCTTCATCCCCTAATCTCAATGACGTTAAAATAAAATGTCGCTCAGAGGCGCACACTTGCACCTTTAACGTGTGAAAATGCAAACTACTTAGTTTAAAAGTAGAAACTAATAATAGTTTAATAATATTTTATTATGTTTCATTTTCCGTATTTAATTAGTAATATAATTTTTTCATATACACCATCGACTGACTGCAGAAACCGAGCATACAATTATAAAATCGCGAGGAGGATGATATCCTTTGGATTTAGTTACACTTCGATATCGCTTGACGTCGTGTTTATTAAAAACATCAAGTGGCTTTGTATCCATTGGGGCTACGAATTCAGCTACCTGCTTAAGCTGCTTACCGATCAGAATCTGCCCGCCAACCACAGTGAATTCTTCGATTCCCCACCACCCACCACGGGAATCATTGTCGTGATGCTGATAGGAAGGAAGCATAGCAGAATCACTGCAATGTCTATGTTGATGTTTAAAAAGCAACTATCAAATACTTATTTAAATCAATTAATAAGCCTAGGTAATATTTTGGCCTTTGTTTACTCTAAATTCAAAATTTGTGTTTACTTTAAACTCAACATTTATAATTATTTAATAATGTGATCAGGTATTAATATATTTATTATATCGTGTCCCATTAAAATGCTTTTATATAATACATATATTGTATAAACGTATATCTTACATAATTATGAAGTATTTACCATTGTAAATAAAAAAATTACTTTGCGTATTTATATCTATGGAATGATGGTGGAAAAAGCAGCAAAAACGTTGTCATATTAAAATGCCATTTTCATTAAATTGAAAACTAGGTAATAATTTTACTTTAAATTATTTCAGCAATTTTAGCACACTTTTGAAAAGCTAGATTTACGGAATAGGAATCTTCATAAACTTTTGTAGAATTTTTTACAGTAATTATTGGTACTTTTTTTAATTATCACATTATTGCTGCTTTTCTTTTACACCTGTTATTCCTTTATATATTGTAAGAGTAATACAAAATAAATAATTTAGCTCTATATAGCAGAGCTTTGCTGCATGCAGTGGTTGAGCTAAAGCCACAAAAACTGGAAGCTGCAAGTATAATGAAGCGTAAAGTA
The DNA here is from genome assembly GCA_922984085.1 of Sicus ferrugineus. NCBI lineage: Eukaryota > Metazoa > Arthropoda > Insecta > Diptera > Conopidae > Sicus > Sicus ferrugineus. The sequence continues at coordinate 12,760,072 of OV277351.1, read as the reverse complement.
AAGCAAACGCACCTAATTCTAAAAGGCAAATTATATTAGCTCGACTATAATTTCCCAATTTATTTTTATTTTAATTTATAAACGCGATTGTTAGTGATTATTAGGTGATTCCGTTTCGGCGTGTAGAATTACGAGTACACCAACTTCACGGAAAATATCATTTACTTTAAAGCAATAATTCACACCTAAAAAATATATATAATTACAGCATAATTAATCGGTTTTCCTGCTCTCAGTATCAAGAAAAGGAATTTAATGTGTCTATTCTTTCGCGAATATCCCAGTATTTTTAGTTCTGCCATTCATACTGTTTAATATGGGCTTTTATGGAGGATCGTACTTAATAAATAGAAGCCTAAATTTTTTCGAACCCGACAAGCAAGCATCTTTGTTTTGTGAGTTCGAGCAGCAGTGCTAAGCGCATCCAGTACAGAGTTTGGGTGAAAGTTTGGAGATGACAGTAAATGCAGGATGACTGGGTTTTGGATGGTAGTAATCAAGAGGAGGAAAGGGGGTGGAATGGTAATGATGGTTAGCTAATACAAAGTCGTAATCGATAATAACAAATCAGCTATTTAAACTAGATGCTTACCTAAGCAAAGGAGTGACCAATTATGATGCTTTTTTCACTGTTTTGTTGAATACATTTCCTAGAGACACTAATATTATTTGGGATTTCCGAAATCTGCCGCTTGATGACGCTGTAAAACTTGTGGTAAATGCAAAACCCATAATATTTACAACAGAGTGACAGTATTGAATGCAGTTTTCGCCTTTAAGTTATAAGAGATTTTCAAAGCGAACTAGGCTATGGCCAATGTTTTGAAAATTATGTGGTTTAAAATTTAAATATTTTTAACAGAAGGGCCGACTCGCATGCTAGTTTCAGCAATAGTCGAAAATAGTAACGTAAGCTTTTGAAAAAACCTCCATCGAATTCGCCACTGGAGGGTTTTTCTGGTATAAGCAAAATTAGGGATAGATTATGGATTATTTTAGAACGGAGAACACCAATTTGTGTGTTTTTCTATTTAGCAGGTTTTAATATAGTATTAAAAATTGTCTCCATAAGATGGAGGGACTATAAGTCCCTGCTTAAAAGAATGAAAATCTGATATATGTGAAGTTTTTTTGATTTATTTAGAATTTTAAAGTCGAATTACAAGCGTAGAAAAGTAGTACGAATATCAGTATTTGGTTGTCTGAGGTTTTCATTTTGACAAAATGGTAAACAGAGTCGGTTTTAGAAATGACAAAAAAAATTATATATAACATGTCCCGCAAATGAAAAGAAAGCATATAAAGGATCAAACGGAATCAGGATGAGATTATTTTCCATGAAAACTTCTTTGAGGGTTTCGAATTTTAACGGCCACGTCGGCTAGAGCGGCGGCGTCGGGGTCGGCTCTTGCTGCGACTGCGACTGCGACGGCGACGGCGGCGTCTTGAGCGGTCTTCTACATTTCCCTCAGAATTCCCGGTTACGGGCCCTTCGTCCGCCGAGTGAGAGAGCTCATTGAAATCGGCGGTGTCGGCAAGGTAACGTCGCCGAGAGCCTTGGATAAACCCGTAACGAACACCGGCATCCAGGGTTTTCTTCACTGAATCCTTGATAACGCTGGGTCGCACCTGAAAAAAGCGCAAAGGAGGAGAGATATAGAATTTTATTGGGAATTGTATAAGGTTTTATGAAAATAGGGGAAAAGGAAGGGACGCCGTCTTTTTTCTTCTTACTCACCCCTTCCTTAGTGGCTATATGGCTTACAATAGCCGATGCCGTGGTCGGCTCCTTAAAATCTCTCAAAATGTTGAGGATAATTTGTCCGTTCTGATTCATCGTCGCTACTCGTATCAATCAGGTTCTTGCAGCACAAATTGAGTCGATAAATGTATTTTCTCACCAAAATTTTCAAGGTAATACGCGACCGAAAATTTAGATTCTTCTTTCACAATGAATTTATTCTGTGAATGAAATTAATATTCTCTCTATTTGAGATATCAACAAAAGATTGCTATGTTGTTTCTCAAAATATAAGAAAAGTTAACGTCATAGAAAAGTAAAACATCACCCTACTCTCCGAAGCCTTTGAGTATAGAAAAAACAAAAGCAAACTGTGCCACTGCAGTGGACCTATTTTTGGGGAATTCCCATAGTAATTAAGAAAAGGGTTAAATATTTCTTGGAGTGATCTCATTGAGTTTTTTCTTCAGGCCAAAAAAATCCCGACACAAGTATGCGTTTTTCGAGTTTTCGCGAGTTGAAGCCCGGACGGTGGATTTTTCCAACAAATTCTTCCTACATGTTGGATGTTTAATTTTAATTTAAAAAACAAAAGTTAAAAGTTGACTTTTACTTAAAAATCAATTTGAGTAAGTTATTTTCAGGCTCTGGAAGAAACACATCGTTGACGTGGTCCACTTGTAGTAAGGCGTGCAAATGCCGCCAGGGATATTTAAATGTTTCCTTTGAATTTCTAAAACCTCGGGCTGGAAGTCACAAGTTCGCTATTGCACAAGGGGCTCTAACTACTTCTTGGACATCGTATACAAAGATGTAGACAAATCTTTTGAGAAGCAACAACAACAACATACATCGCTTGCAATTGATATTTCGGAAATTACGTTTAACTTTTCCAAATCAGATGATTGCGAAGTGATTTGCGAACTTGTGCAAAGTTGTCCTTTCAGAAGAGAAAACTTATATTTAATTTGACAAAATTGAACCGTTAACCAATTTGAAAGAAGGTATCAGTGTTGGCTTGAAGAATTAGTACGAGGGTATGCAGAATTCAAATTACATTCTATATCCAGTACTAAAGTACTTGAAATCTGTCCATTATGGACACATGTTAAGAAAATAATGGATACTGTCGAAGAACAAATTAACAATATTGAATGAACATGTTGCCGAAATTAGTTTTACAGCTCAGTTTTATATATTTCGCGTATTTCTCATTTAGAGATATACATTAGGAGTGTACACGAAAAATACGGATTTAAATAGGGTTATTAATGCTCCTATCGAATTGAATTTTAAAGATACCAAAATCACATCAATCACAATATTCTAAAAATTTGAAAGCTAATAGATGTGTTCATGTAATCATGGACTAATGCAATCTTGTGTGGCGAAAATCAAAACAATGTACAATAGATATTGTTTCTTGGTGTTCGATTGTTTTTCCGACAGGGTAGGAAGATGATGTATTTTGGAACGAATGGCACTGCTAATGCCGCCAAATATATTTGCAAAACCCACTCCTGGTAGCAGGCATTTGTGATATGTACCTTTTTGGGGATAGTGTAATTTTAAGTCAAATTCTGGTCCTTGTTAATCCAACAGAATAGTTTCTGTATTTAAAAATACTAAAACTTACATTTAATTTTTTTCAAAAATTTAAACCACGATGAGAAATTTTACAATTTTATTGGCAATAATTACATAATCAAAATAATTAAACTGCCTAAAACTAAAATATATTTACTAATTGTAAATATAAATATAAATACTTATATGCACGTAAATAATAACACTTCAATACACAAACTAAAAATGAAAGCGTAAACTCCGCTCTTAATGGTTTTATGCACTGTTTTCCAAATAGTTTATAAAATCATTAGTTAGAAACGAGTACTCTGTTTGGCCCTCATGAATTTTGTAGTTTATGCAGCTGTTCTTAGAATCAAAACTAAACTCGAAACACGTGTATGGGGAGTCGATGCCTCGCATTTTTGTTATGACGTTTGAAAGGAAAAGATGTACAAATTGAATGCATATCTTCGGTAACCACCTTTGGTCCTGAAATTAATAAGAAATTTTTTTTGCAGTAAAAGTTCAATTTATATGGAAAGCCCACAACACGGCACCGTGTTCTATAACTTCCATATCTTTGCATATCTTTCACTTTCAAGATACAAGAATGCAAAAATATTATTTTTATTGATAAAGCAATAATTATTATTAACACATTGCGAGATTTCAATCGGTGGGCTTGTGAAAATTTTTTAGGCCAAGGGTGTAACAATGATGTTCTTATAGTCTAGAGCTTGGCCAACACTCGCTTTCTCCACAAGAAAGCTCCATATCAAAAACAAGTAAGAGTGTTGTCTTCGGCCTGGCCGAAATCTAAATACCCTACACCCGAGTAACCGAAAAAATTATAATTTCGCCGCTTAACTTTTGTATAAGTAGGCGGACCACGCCCATTTCGGGAAAATGTTTTTAATTAATATTTTGAACCGTTTATGGGATATTGTCAACTTTTGTATAAGTGCGCGGACCACGCCCATTTTTTGTACACAAATTGGTAATACGTGTAGATACCTCGTGATAAAATTTCGTATTATCTTATACCGTTTACTTTACTTTTTACCAACTTTTGTATGAGTGGGCGTGACACGCCCATTTTTGGCAAGCTTATTGGTAATGCTTCCCTATATATCCTGATGAAATTACATGTCAATATCTTATACCGTTCATTAGATATTGCCAACTTTGTTATCAGTGGACGTGGCACGCCCATTTTCAAACATTTTAGTAATGACGCTATATGTTCCGGAATAAAATTATACCTTAATATCTCACACGGATTATGAAATATTCAGATTTTAACATTTTTTGAAACGAGGTGCCTTTACATTCTGTAAAGTAGGCGTGGCTGTTTGTGTGGCGATCTTGCCCGTTTTTTCTCGCCCACGGGCAATCCCAAACAGCCCTACATAACAAAGAATATTTGTGCCAAATTTCATGACGATACCTTTATTCGTTCTCCTGTAATCGAGATTTCCACAGACACACGGACGAACATGGCTAAATCTATGGCTCAGGAGGTGATTCTGAGCAAGAGTACATATAGTACTTTTCTATATCTACCATGCCTCCTCTAAAGCGTTACAACCGGAAGAAAAAAGTGAATATACATTACTCCCTTTGGGTGTAGAGTATAAAAAAACGTTTTAGCGTTTGTGGAAAAATCTAATTCATTTGTAATAATGGATAAAATGTTTCTTTAATTGCGTTTGCAATCGTAATTTTAAAAAATAATAAGACTGCTTGGCAAATGATTTGAAATTCAAATACCTAAAGCACAAAGACTCTTTAAATAAGTACAGCACTCACTCGAGGAAGCTGATAGACAGGGATGTGCTGCACAGGTTGCCTCACCAATCCCTCGTTGGTTTTGAACCCAAAACGCCTTTAACTCCCGCCAAATACGCCTTCACCCACCAGCTCAGGATCCGATAATTCTCTATCCATTTTGGAATGGTGTTCTTCATTAGTTTCGTGTGGACAAACTCAGAACGGTTGAGCTCTTCCATATCAGTCCTGAAAAAAATTAAAAAACATCAACTTGATATTAGATATTGTTATGCTGCGATGACGAACAAGTCTCTGAGTTTCCTATTCGATTTAATTCCATTGATTTTCGCTGAATACAGTAGGTTGATATTTTTTAACCTCAACCTATAGATGCAATATAGTTGTTGTTCTTCATCGACTGGGACGCTTGTATCAGGTTCACGTCGTGGATCATCTACAGAATTTTAAATACAGTTTAAGATTTTTCAAGTATATTAATATATCAACGTAAATTCTATTTACCTGCGAAGCAATACTGTTCGAATTTAAAGTGATGAGTTGAATTAGCGCCCCGGTTTTCTAACCCTGCCAATTCATTTCCTTTCTTGGCCAACAGAAACAATCTACTTTTATATTGGGTGGCGCGGATACTCCAAATGGTGTGGTGTGAGATGCCCACTTTGTATGGGGCTTCCATCAGAAGGTTTAAAACACCACGATGTGTTATTACTTCATAAATCCGTTCTTCACCCATGATAGGCTCGCCACCGTTCGGCCTTGTTAATTCAGCTTCCTCACACCTTTCGCTGAACACGTCATTATTCATCATATAGGTGCAGACATTATTAATTTGGCTTTTGAAATGCTCAGCAGTTCTGTGTTTGTTTTCCCCGATTCCTTCTGTCAGGTCCAAAGGGAAACTACTGGGTTTGGGCAGCTTAAAGTACCGCATACGCTCGGCATTCTTCAGGTGAAGGCCGTCCAAAAAGCCAACTATTTTCGGCTTATTCATGTAGAGGCCCGGCATTCTTTTGTCCGTATCTTTTCGGGTGAACGTGTAAAATAATTCGCCTTCCTGCATTTTTAATTTATTATTTCATAAAACAAACTTCTAACACTACTTTTCTGATTGGACCCAGAGATCCCATGCAAGACAATAAAAAACAAAACTTGTCTTTGTTCCCATGGCAACTGAATTTAGAGATGAGCGATATTTTTGTACCGGTGACTTTGTCACTGATATTTTAAACTCACTGGTCAATGGAGCGGTTAAAAATATTTTCACCGGTGTCAGAGACAGTGACCAGCGCCTTTCTTTCCGATATTTCTTCGATATTTATTCGTTGATGTCACTGGTTTGTTTTTCTCGCCGTTAATTCACTTTACGATATTTTTTCACGTATTTTACTCTAGAATACAGAGAAACCCAGGGTGCGATTTTCACATTTAATGTTCTTTGCAGTTAATAAACCTGCTATGAAAACACGGACATATTTTATATTTTTTAAGTTTATATTTTTTAAAATAATGAGATATTTAATATTTTACCGCACATATTAATCATTATTATGTCGATATTGTTCTTGCATTATTTAAAAATTAAAATATGAAAATATTAAAATAATTGAAAATTTATTATCTGAATTGCAAAAGGAATAACTAATAATTAAAATGACATTTAAAATAATTATATTATATGATAATATATATTCTCCATATTAATTTTTTTATATGAATATAATTTTACAGCTCCTTACCATTTCATTTTAATTTTCTGCTAAAAAAATACACTATTACTTGTTGTCGACAAGGTTCTAATACTACGTTTATATCGACCTCGAATGACTCATCGCGTCAGATTTCGCGAATGAGAAGCCGAATGAGAATAATTTCCATACGATTTGATAAATGAGAATCCATCTCATTCGTTTTGAATGAGAATCGAATGAGAACAAAATAAAGATTTTGAAACACCCTATAGCTGGGATCAAAAAATTCCCAAAACAAAAACAGTGGAAATGGAAGGCAAATAATTGCAATCAGCTGTTTTACACGTGTGGGGACAAACCACATTAACATAAAGGAAACGTTATCTGTAATGAATAGTGAATTCCAATTTATTATTATTATTATTATTTATTAAATTAATCTTAGAACAAGTTATAAGACTAACACAAAAAATTGGAGCATTGGCTGCCAGGGCCATCAGCTCAATGTACTTTAAAGTAATATACATAAATGAATACAATCAATATTTGTATTCAAATTTAATTTTAGCTATCTTAAGAATAGAGATTACAATAAGGATTATAAGAGGTAGAATTATCATGACTTAAATTCAAAATTATTATGCTAATATTATATACTAGCTACCAGTAGTATTGAGACAGTAATTCTTTCAAATGTGAAATCCAGAACTTTTTATAAATTTATATCAGTTGGCACTTTGTCTTTTAAATATAACAGTCTTCGATTAGATAAATACAAACAGTCAATTAATATATTTTTAATGGAAGATTACAGCCGCAGTGAGGACAGGAAAGTGTGATTTCGCCTTTTAAAAGGTGTTGGTGTGTAGCCTCCGGGTGACCTAAGCGAAGTCTCGAAAATATTTTTATTTTATATTCATCTGGAATAACAGGGTAAACTGCTTCATGTAATCCGCCGTTGATAGAGGAGTAGTGGGGATGTCTAATATTTAACAAAAATTAAACCTTTTCGACTTTAATGAGCTGCAGATGTGATGGCGTAGGTCAGCTTTTTCACATATGGTATCCCGAAAAATAGGTGCGTTACAGGCAAATTTGGCAGTCTCGTCAGCAAGGGAGTTACCAGGAATACCGATATGTCCAGGAATTATTATTATTAGGAATTCCAATTTAAATGTATACAAATGTATAAAATCGGCGTTACAAATACTAATTTATTGTTTATTTATTTTTGTTTTGTCGATATGGAAATATTTTCTTAACTAAGCACTCGCTTTTAACTCTGTAAAACCTCTGGAAACTTTTCCTCGTATCAAAATCACGGTGACAAAGTCACTGGGTAAAATCACGGTGACCCGAATATCACTGTCACTGCTGTCAACCTTCCACAAAAGTCACTAGATCGTTCATCTCTAGGATCCAGAATTTTTTCTAGCAAGCAAATATGGCTACCAAAATTTGTTCCTATGCACGGTTGTATAAAATCGTTCTTTCGTACTCATTATGGAATAGTACGCTATGCATGAATACGTTATTTACATTAACATTTTTAATGCTTTATATATAGGTGTAGTTTATTTATTGTAGATATATTAATATTTTATATTACACTAGTAGAACTTAAAATTATTTAAATTTAACCTTCCAGTATTTTAGAAAATATAGAAAATAACGAATTTTTGCAAATTTGCTTCGCCCACAAACTAGATTTAAGCTTAATAAACCTTCATCCCCTAATCTCAATGACGTTAAAATAAAATGTCGCTCAGAGGCGCACACTTGCACCTTTAACGTGTGAAAATGCAAACTACTTAGTATAAAGTAGAAACTAATAATAGTTTAATAATATTTTATTATGTTTAATTTTCCGTATTTAATTAGTAATATAATTTTTTCATATACACCATCGACTGACTGCAGAAACCGAGCATACAATTATAAAATCGCGAGGAGGATGATATCCTTTGGATTTAGTTACACTTCGATATCGCTTGACGTCGTGTTTATTAAAAACATCAAGTGGCTTTGTGTCCATTGGGGCTACGAATTCAGCTACCTGCTTAAGCTGCTTACCGATCAGAATCACCCGCCAACTACAGTGAATTCTTCGATTCCCCACCACCCACCACGGGAATCATTGTAGTAGGAACCATAGCAGAATCACTGCAATGTCTATGTTGATGTTTAAAAAGCAACTATCAAATACTTATTTAAATAAATTAATAAGCCTAGTTAATATTTTGACCTTTGTTTACTCTAAATTCAAAATTTGTGTTTACTTTAAACTCAAAATTAATAATTATTTAATAATGTGACCAGGTATTAATATATTTATTATATCGTGTCCCATCAAAATGTTTTTATATAATACATATATTGTATAAACGTAAGTCTTACATAAATATGAAGTATTTACCATTGTAAATAAAAAAATTCTTTGCGTATTTATATCTATGGAATGATGGTGGAAAAAGCAGCAAAAACGTTGTCATATTAAAATGCCATTTTCATTAAATTGAAAACTAGGTATTAATTTTACTTTAAATTATTTCAGCAATTTTAGCACACTTTTGAAAAGCTAGATTTACGGAATAGGAATCTTCATAAACTTTTGTAGAATTTTTTACAGTAATTATTGGTACTTTTTTAATTATCACATTATTGCTGCTTTTCTTTTACACCTGTTATTCCTTTATATATTGTAAGAGTAATACAAAATAAATAATTTAGGTCTATATAGCAGAGCTTTGCTGCATGCAGTGGTTGAGCTAAAGCCACAAAAACTGGAAGCTGCAAGTATAATGAAGCGTAAAGTAAAGCAAACGCACCTAATTCTAAAAGGCAAATTATATTAGCTCGACTATAATTTCTCAATTTATTTTTATTTTAATTTATAAACGCGATTGTTAGTGATTATTAGGTGATTCCGTTTCGGCGTGTAGAATTACGAGTACACCAACTTCACGGAAAATATCATTTACTTTAAAGCAATAATTCACACCTAAAAAATATAAATAATTACAGCATAATTAATCGGTTTTCCTGCTCTCAGTATCAAGAAAAGGAATTTAATGTGTCTATTCTTTCGCGAATATCCCAGTATTTTTAGTTCTGCCATTCATACTGTTTAATATGGGTGGAGGATCGTACTTTATAAATAGAAGCCTAAATTTTTTCGAACCCGACAAGCAAGCATCTTTGTTTTGTGAGTTCGAGCAGCAGTGCTAAGCGCATCCAGTACAGAGTTTGGGTGAAAGTTTGGAGATGACAGTAAATGCAGGATGACTGGGTTTTGGGTGGTAGTAATCAAGAGGAGGAAAGGGGGTGGAATGGTAATGATGGTTAGCTAATACAAAGTCGTAATCGATAATAACAAATCAGCTATTTAAACTAGATGCTTACCTAAGCAAAGGAGTGACCAATTATGATGCTTTTTTCACTGTTTTGTTGAATACATTTCCTAGAGACACTAATATTATTTGAGATTTCCGAAATCTGCCGCTTTATGACGCTGTAAAACTTGTGGTAAATGCAAAACCCATAATATTTACAACAGAGTGACAGTATTGAATGCAGTTTTCGCCTTTAAGTTATAAGAGATTTTCAAAGCGAACTAGGCTATGGCCAATGTTTTGAAAATTATGTGGTTTAAAATTTAAATATTTTTAACAGAAGGACCGACTCGCATGCTAGTTTCAGCAATAGTCGAAAATAGTTTTCTAAGTAACGTAAGCTTTTGAAAAAACCTCCATCGAATTCGCCACTGGAGGGTTTTTCTGGTATAAGCAAAATTAGGGATAGATTATGGATTATTTTAGAACGGAGAACACCAATTTCTGTGTTTTTCTATTTAGCAGGTTTTAATATAGTATTGAAAATTGTCTCCATAAGATGGAGGGACTATAAGTCCCTGCTTAAAAGAATGAAAATCTGATATATGTGAAGTTTTTTTGATTTATTTAGAATTTTAAAGTCGAATTCCAAGCGTAGAAAACTAGTACGAATATCAGTATTTGGTTGTCTGAGGTTTTCATTTTGACAAAATGGTAAACAGAGTCGGTTTTAGAAATGACAAAAAAAATTATATATAATATGTCCCGCAAATAAAAAGAAAGCACATAAAGAATCAAACGGAATCAGGATGAGATTATTTTCCATGAAAACTTCTTTGAGGGTTTCGAATTTTAACGGCCACGTCGGCTAGAGCGGCGGCGTCGGGGTCGGCTCTTGCTGCGACTGCGACTGCGACGGCGACGGCGGCGCCTTGAGCGGTCTTCTACATTTCCCTCAGAATTCCCGGTTACGGGCCCTTCGTCCGCCGAGTGAGAGAGCTCATTGGAATCGACGGTGTCGGCAAGGTAACGTCGCCGAGAGCCTTGGATAAACCCGTAACGTACCCCGGCATCCAGGGTTTTCTTCACTGAATCCTTGATAACGCTGGGTCGCACCTGAAAAAAGCGCAAAGGAGGAGAGATATAGAATTTTATTGGGAATTGTATAAGGTTTTATGAAAATTAGGGGAAAAGAAAGGGACGCCGTCTTTTTTCTTCTTACTCACCCCTTCCTTAGTGGCTATATGGCTTACAATAGCCGATGCCGTGGTCGGCTCCTTAAAATCTCTCAAAATGTTGAGGATAATTTGTCCGTTCTGATTCATCGTCGCTACTCGTATCAATCAGGTTCTTTCAGCACAAATTGAGTCGATAAATGTATTTTCTCACCAAAATTTTCAAGGTAATACGCGACCGAAAATTTAGATTCTTCTTTCACAATGAATTTATTCTGTGAATGAAATTAATATTCTCTCTATTTGAGATATCAACAAAAGATTGCTATGTTGTTTCTCAAAATATAAGAAAAGTTAACGTCATAGAAAAGTAAAACATCACCCTACTCTCCGAAGCCTTTGAGTATAGAAAAAACAAAAGCAAACTGTGCCACTGCAGTGGACCTATTTTTGGGGAATTCCCATAGTAATTAAGAAAAGGGTTAAATATTTCTTGGAGTGATCTCATTGAGGTTTTTCTTTAGGCCAAAAAAATCCCGACACACGTATGCGTTTTCGAGTTTTCGCGAGTTGAAGCCCGGACGGTGGATTTTTCCAACGAATTCTTTCTATATGTTGGATGTTTAATTTAAAAAATAAAAGTTAAAAGTTGACTTTTACTTAAAAATCAATTTGAGTAAGTAATTTTCAGGCTCTGGAAGAAACACATCGTTGACGTGGTCCACTTGTAGTAAGGCGTGCAGCGATGTAAGTCGTGTAATGGCAAATGCCGCCAAGGATATTTAAATGTTTCCTTTGAATTTCTACAACCTCGGACTGGAAGTCACAAGTTCGCTATTGCACAAGGGCCTCGCCGACAAGCAAGCATCTTTGTTTTGTGAGTTCGAGCAGCAGTGCTAAGCGCATCCAGTACAGAGTTTGGGTGAAAGTTTGGAGATGACAGTAAATGAAGGATGACTGGGTTTTGGGTGGTAGTAATCAAGAGGAGGAAAGGGGGTGGAATGGTAATGATGGTTAGCTAATACAAAGTCGTAATCGATAATAACAAATCAGCTATTTAAACTAGATGCTTACCTAAGCAAAGGAGTGACCAATTATGATGCTTTTTTCACTGTTTTGTTGAATACATTTCCTAGAGACACTAATATTATTTGAGATTTCCGAAATCTGCCGCTTGATGACGCTGTAAAACTTGTGGTAAATGCAAAACCCATAATATTTACAACAGAGTGACAGTATTGAATGCAGTTTTCGCCTTTAAGTTATAAGAGATTTTCAAAGCGAACTAGGCTATGGCCAATGTTTTGAAAATTATGTGGTTTAAAATTTAAATATTTTTAACAGAACTATATTTAACTCGCAGAATATTTTTAACTCGCATGCTAGTTTCAGCAATAGTCGAAAATAGTTTTCTAAGTAACGTAAGCTTTTGAAAAAACCTCCATCGAATTCGCCACTGGAGGGTTTTTCTGGTATAAGCAAAATTAGGGATAGATTATGGATTATTTTAGAACGGAGAACACCAGTTTGTGTGTTTTTCTATTTAGCAGGTTTTAATATAGTATTGAAAATTGTCTCCATAAGATGGAGGGATTATAAGTCCCTGCTTAAAAGAATGAAAATCTGATATATGTGAAGTTTTTTTGATTTATTTAGAATTTTCAAGTCGAATTCCAAGCGTAGAAAACTAGTACGAATATCAGTATTTGGTTGTCTGAGGTTTTCATTTTGACAAAATGGTAAACAGAGTCGGTTTTAGAAATGACAAAAAAAATTATATATAACATGTCCCGCAAATGAAAAGAAAGCACATAAAGAATCAAACGGAATCAGGATGAGATTATTTTCCATGAAAACAACTTCTTTGAGGGTTTCGAATTTTAACGGCCACGTCGGCTAGAGCGGCGGCGTCGGGGTCGGCTCTTGCTGCGACTGCGACTGCGACGGCGACGCCTTGAGCGGTCTTCTACATTTCCCTCAGAATTCCCGATTACGGGCCCTTCGTCCGCCGAGTGAGAGAGCTCATTGGAATCGACGGTGTCGGCAAGGTAACGTCGCCGAGAGCCTTGGATAAACCCGTAACGTACCCCGGCATCCAGGGTTTTCTTCACTGAATCCTTGATAACGCTGGGTCGCACCTGAAAAAAGCGCAAAGGAGGAGAGATATAGAATTCTATTGGGAATTGTATAAGGTTTTATGAAAATTAGGGGAAAAGAAAGGGACGCCGTCTTTTTTCTTCTTACTCACCCCTTCCTTAGTGGCTATATGGCTTACAATAGCCGATGCCGTGGTCGGCTCCTTAAAATCTCTCAAAATGTTGAGGATAATTTGTCCGTTCTGATTCATCGTCGCTACTCGTATCAATCAGGTTCTTTCAGCACAAATTGAGTCGATAAATGTATTTTCTCACCAAAATTTTCAAGGTAATACGCGACCGAAAATTTAGATTCTTCTTTCACAATGAATTTATTCTGTGAATGAAATTAATATTCTCTCTATTTGAGATATCAACAAAAGATTGCTATGTTGTTTCTCAAAATATAAGAAAAGTTAACGTCATAGAAAAGTAAAACATCACCCTACTCTCCGAAGCCTTTGAGTATAGAAAAAACAAAAGCAAACTGTGCCACTGCAGTGGACCTATTTTTGGGGAATTCCCATAGTAATTAAGAAAAGGGTTAAATATTTCTTGGAGTGATCTCATTGAGTTTTTTCTTTAGGCCAAAAAAATCCCGACACAAGTATGCGTTTTTCGAGTTTTCGCGAGTTGAAGCCCGGACGGTGGATTTTTCCAACAAATTCTTCCTACATGTTGGATGTTTAATTTTAATTTAAAAAACAAAAGTTAAAAGTTGACTTTTACTTAAAAATCAATTTGAGTAAGTTATTTTCAGGCTCTGGAAGAAACACATCGTTGACGAGGTCCACTTGTAGTAAGGCGTGCAAATGCCGCCAGGGATATTTAAATGTTTCCTTTGAATTTTTACAACCTCGGGCTGGAAGTCACAAGTTCGCTATTGCACAAGGGGCTCTAACTACTTCTCGGACATCGTATACAAAGATGTAGACAAATCTTTTGAGAAGCAACAACAACAACATACATCGCTTGCAATTGATATTTCGGAAATTACGTTTAACTTTTCCAAATCAGATGATTGCGAACTTGTGCAAAGTTGTCCTTTCAGAAGAGAAAACTTATATTTAATTTGACAAAATTGAACCGTTAACCAATTTGAAAGAAGGTATCACTGTTGGCTTGAAAAATTAGTACGAGGGTATGCAGAATTCAAATTACATTCTATATCCAGTACTAAAGTACTTGAAATCTGTCCATTATGGACACATGTTAAGAAAATAATGGATACTGTCGAAGAACAAATTAACAATATTGAATGAACATGTTGCCGAAATTAGTTTTACAGCTCAGTTTTATATATTTCGCGTATTTCTCATTTAGAGATATACATTAGGAGTGTACACGAAAAATACGGATTTAAATAGGGTTATTAATGCTCCTATCGAATTGAATTTTAAAGATACCAAAATCACGTCAATCACAATATTCTAAAAATTTGAAAGCTAATAGATGTGTTCATGTAATCATGGACTAATGCAATCTTGTGTGGCGAAAATCAAAACAATGTACAATAGATATTGTTTCTTGGTGTTCGATTGTTTTTCCGACAGGGTAGGAAGATGATGTATTTTGGAACGAATGGCACTGCTAATGCCACCAAATATATTTGCAAAGCCCACTCCTGGTAGCAGGCATTTGTGATATGTACCTTTTTGGGGATAGTGTAATTTTAAGTCAAATTCTGGTCCTTGTTAATCCAACAGAATAGTTTCTGTATTTAAAAATACTAAAACTTACATTTAATTTTTTTCAAAAATTTAAACCACGATGAGAAATATTACAATTTTATTGGCAATAATTACATAATCAAAATAATTAAACTGCCTAAAACTAAAATATATTTACTAATTGTAAATATAAATATAAATACTTATATGCACGTAAATAATAACACTTCAATACACAAACTAAAAATGAATGCGTAAACTCCGCTCTTAATGGTTTTATGCACTGTTTTCCAAATAGTTTATAAAATCATTAGTTAGAAACGAGTACTCTGTTTGGCCCTCATGAATTTTGTAGTTTATGCAGCTGTTCTTAGAATCAAAACTAAACTCGAAACACGTGTATGGGGAGTCGATGCCTCGCATTTTTGTTATGACGTTTGAAAGGAAAAGATGTACAAATTTAATGCATATCTTCGGTAACCACCTTTGGTCCTGAAATTAATAAGAAATTTTTTTTGCAGTAAAAGTTCAATTTATATGGAAAGCCCACAACACGGCACCGTGTTCTATAAGTTCCATATCTTTGCATATCTTTCACTTTCAAGATACAAGAATGCAAAAATATTATTTTTATTGATAAAGCAATAATTATTATTAACACATTGAGAGATTTCAATCGGTGGGCTTGTGAAAATCTTTTAGGCCAAGGGTGTAACAATGATGTTCTTATAGTCTAGAGCTTGGCCAACACTCGCTTTCTCCACAAGAAAGCTCCATATCAAAAACAAGTAAGAGTGTTGTCTTCGGCCTGGCCGAAATCTAAATACCCTGCACCCGAGTAACCGAAAAAATTATAATTTCGCCGCTTAACTTTTGTATAAGTGGGCGGACCACGCCCATTTCGGGAAAATGTTTTTAATTAATATTTTGAACCGTTTATGGGATATTGTCAACTTTTGTATAAGTGCGCGGACCACGCCCATTTTTTGTATACAAATTGGTAATACGTGTAGATACCTCGTGATAAAATTTCGTATTATCTTATACCGTTTACTTTACTTTTTACCAACTTTTGTATGAGTGGGCGTGACACGCCCATTTTTGGCAAGCTTATTGGTAATGCTTCCCTATATATCCTGATGAAATTACATGTCCATATCTTATACCGTTCATTAGATATTGCCAACTTTGTTATCAGTGGACGTGGCACGCCCATTTTCAAACATTTTAGTAATGACGCTATATGTTCCGGAATAAAATTATACCTTAATATCTCACACGGTTTATGAAATATTCAGATTTTAACATTTTTTGAAACGAGGTGCCTTTACATTCTGTAAAGTAGGCGTGGCTGTTTGTGTGGCGATCTTGCCCATTTTTTCTCGCCCACGGGCAATCCCAAACAGCCCTACATAACAAAGAATATTTGTGCCAAATTTCATGACGATACCTTTATTCGTTCTCCTGTAATCGAGATTTCCACAGACACACGGACGAACATGGCTAAATCGATGGCTCAGGAGGTGATTCTGAGCAAGAGTACATATAGTACTTTTCTATATCTACCATGCCTCCTCTAAAGCGTTACAACCGGAAGAAAAAAGTGAATATACATTACTCCCTTTGGGTGTAGAATATAAAAAAACGTTTTAGCGTTTGTGGAAAAATCTAATTCATTTGTAATAATGGATAAAATGTTTCTTTAATTGCGTTTGCAATCGTAATTTTAAAAAATAATAAGACTGCGTGGCAAATGATTTGAAATTCAAATACCTAAAGCACAAAGACTCTTTAAATAAGTACAGCACTCACTCGAGGAAGCTGATAGACAGGGATGTGCTGCACAGGTTGCCTCACCAATCCCTCGTTGGTTTTGAACCCAACGAAAACGCCTTTAACTCCCGCCAAATACGCCTTCACCCACCAGCTCAGGATCCGATAATTCTCTATCCATTTTGGAATGGTGTCCTTCATTAGTTTCGTGTGGACAAACTCAGAACGGTTGAGCTCTTCCATATCAGTCCTGAAAAAAATTAAAAAACATGAACTTGATATTAGATATTGTTATGCTGCGATGACGAACAAGTCTCTGAGTTTCCTATTCGATTTAATTCCATTGATTACCGCTGAATACAGTAGGTTGATATTTTTTAACCTCAACCTATAGATGCAATATAGTTGTTGTTCTTCATCGACTGGGACGGTTGTATCAGGTTCACGTCGTGGATCATCTACAGAATTTTAAATACAGTTTAAGATTTTTCAAGTATATTAATATATCAACGTAAATTCTATTTACCTGCGAAGCAATGCTGTTCGAATTTAAAATGATGAGTTGAATTAGCGCCCCGGTTTTCTAACCCTGCCAATTCATTTCCTTTCTTGGCCAACAGAAACAATCTACTTTTATATTGGGTGGCGCGGATACTCCAAATGGTGTGGTGTGAGATGCCCACTTTGTATGGGGCTTCCATCAGAAGGTTTAAAACACCACGATGTGTTATTACTTCATAAATCCGTTCTTCACCCATGATAGGCTCGCCACCGTTCGGCATTGTCATCATATAGGTGCAGACATTATTAATTTGGCTTTTGAAATGCTCAGCAGTTCTGTGTTTGTTTTCCCCGATTCCTTCTGTCAGGTCCAAAGGGAAACTACTGGGTTTGGGCAGCTTAAAGTACCGCATACGCTCGGCATTCTTCAGGCGAAGGCCGTCCAAAAAGCCAACTATTTTCGGCTTATTCATATAGAGGCCCGGCATTCTTTTGTCCGTATCTTTTCGGGTGAACGTGTAAAATAATTCGCCTTCCTGCATTTTTAATTTATTATTTCATAAAACAAACTTCTAACACTACTTTTCTGATTGGACCCAGAGATCCCATGCAAGACAATAAAAAACAAAACTTGTCTTTGTTCCCATGGCAACTGAATTTAGAGATGAGCGATATTTTTGTACCGGTGACTTTGTCACTGATATTTTAAACTCACTGGTCAATGGAGCGGTTAAAAATATTTTCACCGGTGTCAGAGACAGTGACCAGCGCCTTTCTTTCCGATATTTCTTCGATATTTATTCGTTGATGTCACTGGTTTGTTTTTGTCGCCGTTAATTCACTTTACGATATTTTTTCACGTATTTTACTCTAGAATACAGAGTAACCCAGGGTTGCGATTTTCACATTTAATGTTCTTTGCAGTTAATAAACCTGCTATAAAAACACGGACATATTTTATATTTTTTAAGTTTATATTTTTTAAAATAATGAGATATTTAATATTTTACCGCACATATTAATCATTATTATGTCGATATTGTTCTTGCATTATTTAAAAATTAAAATATGAAAATATTAAAATAATTGAAAATTTATTATCTGAATTGCAAAAGGAATAACTAATAATTAAAATTACATTTAAAATAATTATATTATATGATAATATATATTCTCCAAATTAATTTTTTTATATGAATATAATTTTACAGCTCCTTACCATTTCATTTTAATTTTCTGCTAAAAAAATACACTATTACTTGTTGTCGACAAGGTTCTAATACTACGTTTATATCGACCTCGAATGACTCATTCGCGTCAGATTTCGCGAATGAGAAGCCGAATGAGAATAATTTCCATACGATTTGATAAATGAGAATCCATCTCATTCGTTTTGAATGAGAATCGAATGAGAACAAAATAAAGATTTTGAAACACCCTATAGCTGGGATCAAAAAATTCCCAAAACAAAAACAGTGGAAATGGAAGGCAAATAATTGCAATCAGCTGTTTTACACGTGTGGGGACAACTTACAAGTGTGGGGACAACCCACATTAACATAAAGGAAACGTTATCTGTAATGAATAATGAATTTCAATTTATTATTATTATTATTATTTATTAAATTAATCTTAGAACAAGTTATAAGACTAACACAAAAAATTGGAGCATTGGCTGCCAGGGCCATCAGCTCAATGTACTTTAAAGTAATATACATAAATGAATACAATCAATATTTGTATTCAAATTTAATTTTAGCTTATCTTAAGAATAGAGATTACAATAAGGATTATAAGAGGTAGAATTATCAAGACTAAAATCCAAAATTAATATGCTAATATTATATACTAGCTACCAGTAGTATTGAGACAGTAATTCTTTCAAATGTGAAATCCAGAACTTTTTATAAATTTATATCAGTTGGCACTTTGTCTTTTAAATATAACAGTCTTCGATTAGATAAATACAAACAGTCAATTAATATATGTTTAATGGTAAGATTACAGCCGCAGTGAGGACAGGAAGGTGTGATTTCGCCTTTTAAAAGGTGTTGGTGTGTAGCCTCCGGGTGACCTAAGCGAAGTCTCGAAAATATTTTTATTTTATATTCATCTGGAATAACAGGGTAAACTGCTTCATGTAATCCGCCGTTGATTGGGGAATAGTGGGGATGTCTAATATTTTACTAAAAATTAAACCTTTTCGACTTTAATGAGCTGCAGATGTGATGGCGTAGGTCAGCTTTTTCACATATGATATCCCGAAAAATAGGTGCGTTACAGGCAAATTTGGCAGTCTCGTCAGCAAGGGAGTTACCAGGAATACCGATATGTCCAGGAATTATTATTATTAGGAATTCCAATTTAAATGTATAGAAATGTATAAAATCGGCGTTACAAATACTAATTTATTGTTTATTTATTTTTGTTTTGTCGATATGGAAATATTTTTTTAACTAAGCACTCGCTTTTAACTCTGTAAAACCTCTGGAAATTTTTCCTCGTATCAAAATCACGGTGACAAAGTCACTGGGTAAAATCACGGTGACCCGAATGTCACTGTCACTGCTGTCAACCTTCCACAAAAGTCACTAGATCGTTCATCTCTAGGATCCAGAATTTTTTCTAGCAAGCAAATATGGCTACCAAAATTTGGTCCTATGCACGGTTGTACAAAATCGTAATTTCGTACTCTTTATGTAATAGTACGCTATGCATGGATACGTTATTTACATTAACATTTTTTATGCTTTATAGATAGGTGTAGTTTATTTATTGTAGATATATTAATATTTTATATTACACTAGTAGAACTTAAAATTATTTAAATTTAACCTTCCAGTATTTTAGGAAATATAGAAAATAACGAATTTTTGCAAATTTGCTTCGCCCACAAACTAGATTTAAGCTTAATAAACCTTCATCCCCTAATTTGAATGACGTTAAAATAAAATGTCGCTCAGAGGCGCACACTTGCACCTTTAACGTGTGAAAATGCAAACTACTTAGTTTAAAAGTAGAAACTAATAATAGTTTAATAATATTTTATTATGTTTCATTTTCCGTATTTAATTAGTAATATAATTTTTTCATATACACCATCGACTGACTGCAGAAACCGAGCATACAATTATAAAATCGCGAGGAGGATGATATCCTTTGGATTTAGTTACACTTCGATATCGCTTGACGTCGTGTTTATTAAAAACATCAAGTGGCTTTGTATCCATTGGGGCTACGAATTCAGCTACCTGCTTAAGCTGCTTACCGATCAGAATCTGCCCGCCAACCACAGTGAATTCTTCGATTCCCCACCACCCACCACGGGAATCATTGCAGTGATGCTGATAGGAAGGAAGCATAGCAGAACCACTGCAATGTCTATGTTGATGTTTAAAAAGCAACTATCAAATACTTATTTAAATAAATTAATAAGCCTAGTTAATATTTTGACCTTTGTTTACTCTAAATTCAAAATTTGTGTTTACTTTAAACTCAACATTTATAATTATTTAATAATGTGATCAGGTATTAATATATTTATTATATCGTGTCCCATTAAAATGCTTTTATATAATACATATATTGTATAAACGTATATCTTACATAATTATGAAGTATTTACCATTGTAAATAAAAAAATTACTTTGCGTATTTATATCTATGGAATGATGGTGGAAAAAGCAGCAAAAACGTTGTCATATTAAAATGCCATTTTCATTAAATTGAAAACTAGGTAATAATTTTACTTTAAATTATTTCAGCAATTTTAGCACACTTTTGAAAAGCTAGATTTACGGAATAGGAATCTTCATAAACTTTTGTAGAATTTTTTACAGTAATTATTGTTACTTTTTTTAATTATCACATTATTGCTGCTTTTCTTTTACACCTGTTATTCCTTTATATATTGTAAGAGTAATACAAAATAAATAATTTAGGTCTATATAGCAGAGCTTTGCTGCATGCAGTGGTTGAGCTAAAGCCACAAAAACTGGAAGCTGCAAGTATAATGAAGCGTAAAGTAAAGCAAAGGCACGTAATTCTAAAAAGCAAATTATATTAGCTCGACTATAATTTCCCAATTTATTTTTATTTTAATTTATAAACGCGATTGTTAGTGATTATTAGGTGATTCCGTTTCGGCGTGTAGAATTGCGAGTACACCAACTTCACGGAAAATATCATTTACTTTAAAGCACTAATTCACACCTAAAAAATATATATAATTACAGCATAAATAATCGGTTTTCCTGCTCTCAGTATCAAGAAAAGGAATTTAATTTGTCTATTCTTTCGCGTATATCCCAGTATTTTTAGTTCTGCCATTCATACTGTTTAATATGGGCTTTTATGGAGGATCGTACTTAATAAATAGAAGCCTAAATTTTTTCGAACCCGACAAGCAAGCATCTTTGTTTTGTGAGTTCGAGCAGCAGTGCTAAGCGCATCCAGTACAGAGTTTGGGTGAAAGTTTGGAGATGACAGTAAATGCAGGATGACTGGGTTTTGGGTGGTAGTAATCAAGAGGAGGAAAGGGGGTGGAATGGTAATGATGGTTAGCTAATACAAAGTCGTAATCGATAATAACAAATCAGCTATTTAAACTAGATGCTTACCTAAGCAAAGGAGTGACCAATTATGATGCTTTTTTCACTGTTTTGTTGAATACATTTCCTAGAGACACTAATATTATTTGAGATTTCCGAAATCTGCCGCTTTATGACGCTGTAAAACTTGTGGTAAATGCAAAACCCATAATATTTACAACAGAGTGACAGTATTGAATGCAGTTTTCGCCTTTAAGTTATAAGAGATTTTCAAAGCGAACTAGGCTATGGCCAATGTTTTGAAAATTATGTGGTTTAAAATTTAAATATTTTTAACAGAAGGACCGACTCGCATGCTAGTTTCAGCAATAGTAAGGCGTCGAAAATAGTTTTCTAAGTAACGTAAGCTTTTGAAAAAACCTCCATCGAATTCGCCACTGGAGGGTTTTTCTGGTATAAGCAAAATTAGGGATAGATTATGGATTATTTTAGAACGGAGAACACCAATTTGTGTGTTTTTCTATTTAGCAGGTTTTAATATAGTATTGAAAATTGTCTCCATAAGATGGAGGGACTATAAGTCCCTGCTTAAAAGAATGAAAATCTGATATATGTGAAGTTTTTTTGATTTATTTAGAATTTTAAAGTCGAATTCCAAGCGTAGAAAACTAGTACGAATATCAGTATTTGGTTGTCTGAGGTTTTCATTTTGACAAAATGGTAAACAGAGTCGGTTTTAGAAATGACAAAAAAAATTATATATAACATGTCCCGCAAATGAAAAGAAAGCACATAAAGAATCAAACGGAATCAGGATGAGATTATTTTCCATGAAAACAACTTCTTTGAGGGTTTCGAATTTTAACGGCCACGTCGGCTAGAGCGGCGGCGTCGGGGTCGGCTCTTGCTGCGACTGCGACTGCGACGGCGACGGCGGCGCCTTGAGCGGTCTTCTACATTTCCCTCAGAATTCCCGATTACGGGCCCTTCGTCCGCCGAGTGAGAGAGCTCATTGGAATCGACGGTGTCGGCAAGGTAACGTCGCCGAGAGCCTTGGATAAACCCGTAACGTACCCCGGCATCCAGGGTTTTCTTCACTGAATCCTTGATAACGCTGGGTCGCACCTGAAAAAAGCGCAAAGGAGGAGAGATATAGAATTTTATTGGGAATTGTATAAGGTTTTATGAAAATTAGGGGAAAAGAAAGGGACGCCGTCTTTTTTCTTCTTACTCACCCCTTCCTTAGTGGCTATATGGCTTACAATAGCCGATGCCGTGGTCGGCTCCTTAAAATCTCTCAAAATGTTGAGGATAATTTGTCCGTTCTGATTCATCGTCGCTACTCGTATCAATCAGGTTCTTGCAGCACAAATTGAGTCGATAAATGTATTTTCTCACCAAAATTTTCAAGGTAATACGCGACCGAAAATTTAGATTCTTCTTTCACAATGAATTTATTCTGTGAATGAAATTAATATTCTCTCTATTTGAGATATCAACAAAAGATTGCTATGTTGTTTCTCAAAATATAAGAAAAGTTAACGTCATAGAAAAGTAAAACATCACCCTACTCTCCGAAGCCTTTGAGTATAGAAAAAACAAAAGCAAACTGTGCCACTGCAGTGGACCTATTTTTGGGGAATTCCCATAGTAATTAAGAAAAGGGTTAAATATTTCTTGGAGTGATCTCATTGAGTTTTTTCTTTAGGCCAAAAAAATCCCGACACAAGTATGCGTTTTTCGAGTTTTCGCGAGTTGAAGCCCGGACGGTGGATTTTTCCAACAAATTCTTCCTACATGTTGGATGTTTAATTTTAATTTAAAAAACAAAAGTTAAAAGTTGACTTTTACTTAAAAATCAATTTGAGTAAGTTATTTTCAGGCTCTGGAAGAAACACATCGTTGACGTGGTCCACTTGTAGTAAGGCGTGCAAATGCCGCCAGGGATATTTAAATGTTTCCTTTGAATTTCTACAACCTCGGGCTGGAAGTCACAAGTTCGCTATTGCGCAAGGGGCTCTAACTACTTCTCGGACATCGTATACAAAGATGTAGACAAATCTTTTGAGAAGCAACAACAACAACATACATCGCTTGCAATTGATATTTCGGAAATTACGTTTAACTTTTCCAAATCAGATGATTGCGAAGTGATTTGCGAACTTGTGCAAAGTTGTCCTTTCAGAAGAGAAAACTTATATTTAATTTGACAAAATTGAACCGTTAACCAATTTGAAAGAAGGTATCAGTGTTGGCTTGAGGAATTAGTACGAGGGTATGCAGAATTCAAATTACATTCTATATCCAGTACTAAAGTACTTGAAATCTGTCCATTATGGACACATGTTAAGAAAATAATGGATACTGTCGAAGAACAAATTAACAATATTGAATGAACATGTTGCCGAAATTAGTTTTACAGCTCAGTTTTATATATTTCGCGTATTTCTCATTTAGAGATATACATTAGGAGTGTACACGAAAAATACGGATTTAAATAGGGTTATTAATGCTCCTATCGAATTGAATTTTAAAGATACCAAAATCACGTCAATCACAATATTCTAAAAATTTGAAAGCTAATAGATGTGTTCATGTAATCATGGACTAATGCAATCTTGTGTGGCGAAAATCAAAACAATGTACAATAGATATTGTTTCTTGGTGTTCGATTGTTTTTCCGACAGGGTAGGAAGATGATGTATTTTGGAACGAATGGCACTGCTAATGCCACCAAATATATTTGCAACAACCCACTCCTGGTAGCAGGCTTTTGTGATATGTACCTTTTTGGGGATAGTGTAATTTTAAGTCAAATTCTGGTCCTTGTTAATCCAACAGAATAGTTTCTGCATTTAAAAATACTAAAACTTACATTTAATTTTTTTCAAAAATTTAAACCAAGATGAGAAATATTACAATTTTATTGGCAATAATTACATAATCAAAATAATTAAACTGCCTAAAACTAAAATATATTTACTAATTGTAAATATAAATATAAATACTTATATGCACGTAAATAATAACACTTCAATACACAAACTAAAAATGAAAGCGTAAACTCCGCTCTTAATGGTTTTATGCACTGTTTTCCAAATAGTTTATAAAATCATTAGTCAGAAACGAGTACTCTGTTTGGCCCTCATGAATTTTGTAGTTTATGCAGCTGTTCTTAGAATCAAAACTAAACTCGAAACACGTGTATGGGCAGTCGATGCCTCGCATTTTTGTTATGACGTTTGAAAGGAAAAGATGTACAAATTGAATGCATATCTTCGGTAACCACCTTTGGTCCTGAAATTAATAAGACATTTTTTTTGCAGTAAAAGTTCAATTTATATGGAAAGCCCACAACACGGCACCGTGTTCTATAACTTCCATATCTTTGCATATCTTTCACTTTCAAGATACAAGAATGCAAAAATATGATTTTTGATTGATAAAGCAATAATTATTATTAACACATTGAGAGATTTCAATCGGTGGGCTTGTGAAAATCTTTTAGGCCAAGGGTGTAACAATGATGTTCTTATAGTCTAGAGCTTGGCCAACACTCGCTTTCTCCACAAGAAAGCTCCATATCAAAAACAAGTAAGAGTGTTGTCTTCGGCCTGGCCGAAATCTAAATACCCTACACCCGAGTAACCGAAAAAATTACAATTTCGCCGCTTAACTTTTGTATAAGTAGGCGGACCACGCCCATTTCGGGAAAATGTTTTTAATTAATATTTTGAACCGTTTATGGGATATTGTCAACTTTTGTATAAGTGCGCGGACCACGCCCATTTTTTGTATACAAATTGGTAATACGTGTAGATACCTCGTGATAAAATTTCGTATTATCTTATACCGTTTACTTTACTTTTTACCAACTTTTGTATGAGTGGGCGTGACACGCCCATTTTTGGCAAGCTTATTGGTAATGCTTCCCTATATATCCTGATGAAATTACATGTCAATATCTTATACCGTTCATTAGATATTGCCAACTTTGTTATCAGTGGACGTGGCACGCCCATTTTCAAACATTTTAGTAATGACGCTATATGTTCCGGAATAAAATTATACCTTAATATCTCACACGGTTTATGAAATATTCAGATTTTAACATTTTTTGAAACGAGGTGCCTTTACATTCTGTAAAGTAGGCGTGGCTGTTTGTGTGGCGATCTTGCCCATTTTTTCTCGCCCACGGGCAATCCCAAACAGCCCTACATAACAAAGAATATTTGTGCCAAATTTCATGACGATACCTTTATTCGTTCTCCTGTAATCGAGATTTCCACAGACACACGGACGAACATGGCTAAATCGACGGCTCAGGAGGTGATTCTGAGCAAGAGTACATATAGTACTTTTCTATATCTACCATGCCTCCTCTAAAGCGTTACAACCGGAAGAAAAAAGTTAATATACATTACTCCCTTTGGGTGTAGAGTATAAAAAAACGTTTTAGCGTTTGTGGAAAAATCTAATTCATTTGTAATAATGGATAAAATGTTTCTTTAATTGCGTTTGCAATCGTAATTTTAAAAAATAATAAGACTGCGTGGCAAATGATTTGAAATTCAAATACCTAAAGCACAAAGACTCTTTAAATAAGTACAGCACTCACTCGAGGAAGCTGATAGACAGGGATGTGCTGCACAGGTTGCCTCACCAATCCCTCGTTGGTTTTGAACCCAACGAAAACGCCTTTAACTCCCGCCAAATACGCCTTCACCCACCAGCTCAGGATCCGATAATTCTCTATCCATTTTGGAATGGTGTCCTTCATTAGTTTCGTGTGGACAAACTCAGAACGGTTGAGCTCTTCCATATCAGTCCTGAAAAAAATTAAAAAACATGAACTTGATATTAGATATTGTTATGTTGCGATGACGAACAAGTCTCTGAGTTTCCTATTCGATTTAATTCCATTGATTACCGCTGAATACAGTAGGTTGATATTTTTTAACCTCAACCTATAGATGCAATATAGTTGTTGTTCTTCATCGACTGGGACGGTTGTATCAGGTTCACGTCGTGGATTATCTACAGAATTTTAAATACAGTTTACGATTTTTCAAGTATATTAATATATCAACGTAAATTCTATTTACCTGCGAAGCAATACTGTTCGAATTTAAAATGATGAGTTGAATTAGCGCCCCGGTTTTCTAACCCTGCCAATTCATTTCCTTTCTTGGCCAACAGAAACAATCTACTTTTATATTGGGTGGCGCGGATACTCCAAATGGTGTGGTGTGAGATGCCCACTTTGTATGGGGCTTCCATCAGAAGGTTTAAAACACCACGATGTGTTATTACTTCATAAATCCGTTCTTCACCCATGATAGGCTCGCCACCGTTCGGCCTTGTTAATTCAGCTTCCTCACACCTTTCGCTGAACACGTCATTATTCATCATATAGGTGCAGACATTATTAATTTGGCTTTTGAAATGCTCAGCAGTTCTGTGTTTGTTTTCCCCGATTCCTTCTGTCAGGTCCAAAGGGAAACTACTGGGTTTGGGCAGCTTAAAGTACCGCATACGCTCGGCATTCTTCAGGCGAAGGCCGTCCAAAAAGCCAACTATTTTCGGCTTATTCATATAGAGGCCCGGCATTCTTTTGTCCGTATCTTTTCGGGTGAACGTGTAAAATAATTCGCCTTCCTGCATTTTTAATTTATTATTTCATAAAACAAACTTCTAACACTACTTTTCTGATTGGACCCAGAGATCCCATGCAAGACAATAAAAAACAAAACTTGTCTTTGTTCCCATGGCAACTGAATTTAGAGATGAGCGATATTTTTGTACCGGTGACTTTGTCACTGATATTTTAAACTCACTGGTCAATGGAGCGGTTAAAAATATTTTCACCGGTGTCAGAGACAGTGACCAG
Source organism: Sicus ferrugineus (assembly GCA_922984085.1). Classification (NCBI taxonomy): domain Eukaryota; kingdom Metazoa; phylum Arthropoda; class Insecta; order Diptera; family Conopidae; genus Sicus; species Sicus ferrugineus. Next base: position 12,732,257 of record OV277351.1, on the reverse strand, counting down.
CGCCTTTCTTTCCGATATTTCTTCGATATTTATTCGTTGATGTCACTGGTTTGTTTTTGTCGCCGTTAATTCACTTTACGATATTTTTTCACGTATTTTACTCTAGAATACAGAGTAACCCAGGGTTGCGATTTTCACATTTAATGTTCTTTGCAGTTAATAAACCTGCTATAAAAACACGGACATATTTTATATTTTTTAAGTTTATATTTTTTAAAATAATGAGATATTTAATATTTTACCGCACATATTAATCATTATTATGTCGATATTGTTCTTGCATTATTTAAAAATTAAAATATGAAAATATTAAAATAATTGAAAATTTATTATCTGAATTGCAAAAGGAATAACTAATAATTAAAATGACATTTAAAATAATTATATTATATGATAATATATATTCTCCATATTAATTTTTTTATATGAATATAATTTTACAGCTCCTTACCATTTCATTTTAATTTTCTGCTAAAAAAATACACTATTACTTGTTGTCGACAAGGTTCTAATACTACGTTTATATCGACCTCGAATGACTCATTCGCGTCAGATTTCGCGAATGAGAAGCCGAATGAGAATAATTTCCATACGATTTGATAAATGAGAATCCATCTCATTCGTTTTGAATGAGATCAAAATAAAGATTTTGAAACACCCTATAGCTGGGATCAAAAAATTCCCAAAACAAAAACAGTGGAAATGGAAGGCAAATAATTGCAATCAGCTGTTTTACACGTGTGGGGACAACTTACAAGTGTGGGGACAACCTACATAAAGGAAACGTTATCTGTAATGAATAATGAATTTCAATTTATTATTATTATTATTATTATTTATTAAATTAATCTTGGAAGAAGTTATAAGACTAACACAAAAAATTGGAGCATTGGCTGCCAGGGCCATCAGCTCAATGTACTTTAAAGTAATATACATAAATGAATACAATCAATATTTGTATTCAAATTTAATTTTAGCTTATCTTAAGAATAGAGATTACAATAAGGATTATAAGAGGTAGAATTATCAAGACTAAAATCCAAAATTAATATGCTAATATTATATACTAGCTACCAGTAGTATTGAGACAGTAATTCTTTCAAATGTGAAATCCAGAACTTTTTTTAAATTTATATCAGTTGGCACTTTGTCTTTTAAATATAACAGTCTTCGATTAGATAAATACAAACAGTCAATTAATATATGTTTAATGGTAAGATTACAGCCGCAGTGAGGACAGGAAGGTGTGATTTCGCCTTTTAAAAGGTGTTGGTGTGTAGCCTCCGAGTGACCTAAGCGAAGTCTCGAAAATATTTTTATTTTATATTCATCTGGAATAACAGGGTAAACAGCTTCATGTAATCCGCCGTTGATAGAGGAGTAGTGGGGATGTCTAATATTTAACAAAAATTAAACCTTTTCGACTAAAATAAGCTGCAGATGTGATGGCGTAGGTCAGCTTTTTGACATATGGTATCCCGAAAAATAGGTGCGTTACAGGCAAATTTGGCAGTCTCGTCAGCAAGGGAGTTACCAGGAATACCGATATGTCCAGGAATTATTATTATTAGGAATTCCAATTTAAATGTATACAAATGTAAAAAATCGGCGTTACAAATACTAATTTATTGTTTATTTATTTTTGTTTTGTCGATATGGAAATATTTTCTTAACTAAGCACTCGCTTTTAACTCTGTAAAACCTCTGGAAACTTTTCCTCGTATCAAAATCACGGTGACAAAGTCACTGGGTAAAATCACGGTGACCCGAATGTCACTGTCACTGCTGTCAATCTTCCACAAAAGTCACTAGATCGTTCATCTCTAGGATCCAGAATTTTTTCTAGCAAGCAAATATGGCTACCAAAATTTGTTCCTATGCACGGTTGTACAAAATCGTACTTTCGTACTCATTATGGAATAGTACGCTATGCATGGATACGTTATTTACATTAATATTTTTTATGCTTTATAGATAGGTGTAGTTTATTTATTGTAGATATATTAATATTTTATATTACACTAGTAGAACTTAAAATTATTTAAATTTAACCTTCCAGTATTTTAGGAAATATAGAAAATAACGAATTTTTGCAAATTTGCTTCGCCCACAAACTAGATTTAAGCTTAATAAACCTTCGTCCCCTAATCTCAATGACGTTAAAATAAAATGTCGCTCAGAGGCGCACACTTGCACCTTTAACGTGTGAAAATGCAAACTACTTAGTATAAAGTAGAAACTAATAATAGTTTAATAATATTTTATTATGTTTCATATTCCGTATTTAATTAGTAACATAATTTTTTCATATACACCATCGACTGACTGCAGAAACCGAGCATACAATTATAAAATCGCGAGGAGGATGATATCCTTTGGATTTAGTTACACTTCGATATCGCTTGACGTCGTGTTTATTAAAAACATCAAGTGGCTTTGTATCCATTGGGGCTACGAATTCAGCTACCTGCTTAAGCTGCTTACCGATCAGAATCTGCCCGCCAACCACAGTGAATTCTTCGATTCCCCACCACCCACCACGGGAATCATTGTAGTAGGAACCGTAGCAGAATCACTGCAATGTCTATGTTGATGTTTAAAAAGCAACTATCAAATACTTATTTAAATAAATTAATAAGCCTAGTTAATATTTTGACCTTTGTTTACTCTAAATTCAAAATTTGTGTTTACTTTAAACTCAAAATTAATAATTATTTAATAATGTGACCAGGTATTAATATATTTATTATATCGTGTCCCATTAAAATGCTTTTATATAATACATATATTGTATAAACGTATATCTTACATAATTATGAAGTATTTACCATTGTAAATAAAAAAATTACTTTGCGTATTTATATCTATGGAATTATGGAAAAAGCAGCAAAAACGTTGTCATATTAAAATGCCATTTTCATTAAATTGAAAACTAGGTAATAATTTTACTTTAAATTATTTCAGCAATTTTAGCACACTTTTGAAAAGCTAGATTTACGGAATAGGAATCTTCATAAACTTTTGTAGAATTTTTTACAGTAATTATTGGTACTTTTTTTAATTATCACATTATTGCTGCTTTTCTTTTACACCTGTTATTCCTTTATATATTGTAAGAGTAATACAAAATAAATAATTTAGGTCTATATAGCAGAGCTTTGCTGCATGCAGTGGTTGAGCTAAAGCCACAAAAACTGGAAGCTGCAAGTATAATGAAGCGTAAAGTAAAGCAAACGCACCTAATTCTAAAAGGCAAATTATATTAGCTCGACTATAATTTCTCAATTTATTTTTATTTTAATTTATAAACGCGATTGTTAGTGATTATTAGGTGATTCCGTTTCGGCGTGTAGAATTACGAGTACACCAACTTCACGGAAAATATCATTTACTTTAAAGCAATAATTCACACCTAAAAAATATAAATAATTACAGCATAATTAATCGGTTTTCCTGCTCTCAGTATCAAGAAAAGGAATTTAATGTGTCTATTCTTTCGCGAATATCCCAGTATTTTTAGTTCTGCCATTCATACTGTTTAATATGGGTGGAGGATCGTACTTAATAAATAGAAGCCTAAATTTTTTCGAACCCGACAAGCAAGCATCTTTGTTTTGTGAGTTCGAGCAGCAGTGCTAAGCGCATCCAGTACAGAGTTTGGGTGAAAGTTTGGAGATGACAGTAAATGCAGGATGACTGGGTTTTGGGTGGTAGTAATCAAGAGGAGGAAAGGGGGTGGAATGGTAATGATGGTTAGCTAATACAAAGTCGTAATCGATAATAACAAATCAGCTATTTAAACTAGATGCTTACCTAAGCAAAGGAGTGACCAATTATGATGCTTTTTTCACTGTTTTGTTGAATACATTTCCTAGAGACACTAATATTATTTGAGATTTACGAAATCTGCCGCTTGATGACGCTGTAAAACTTGTGGTAAATGCAAAACCCATAATATTTACAACAGAGTGACAGTATTGAATGCAGTTTTCGCCTTTAAGTTATAAGGGATTTTCAAAGCGAACTAGGCTATGGCCAATGTTTTGAAAATTATGTGGTTTAAAATTTAAATATTTTTAACAGAAGGACCGACTCGCATGCTAGTTTCAGCAATAGTCGAAAATAGTTTTCTAAGTAACGTAAGCTTTTGAAAAAACCTCCATCGAATTCGCCACTGGAGGGTTTTTCTGGTATAAGCAAAATTAGGGATAGATTATGGATTATTTTAAAACGGAGAACACCAATTTGTGTGTTTTTCTATTTAGCAGGTTTTAATATAGTATTGAAAATTGTCTCCATAAGATGGAGGGACTATAAGTCCCTGCTTAAAAGAATGAAAATCTGATATATGTGAAGTTTTTTTGATTTATTTAGAATTTTAAAGTCGAATTACAAGCGTAGAAAACTAGTACGAATATCAGTATTTGGTTGTCTGAGGTTTTCATTTTGACAAAATGGTAAACAGAGTCGGTTTTAGAAATGACAATAAAAATTATATATAACATGTCACGCAAATAAAAAGAAAGCACATAAAGAATCAAACGGAATCAGGATGAGATTATTTTCCATGAAAACTTCTTTGAGGGTTCCGAATTTTAACGGCCACGTCGGCTAGAGCGTCTGCGTCGGGGTCGGCTCTTGCTGCGACTGCGACTGCGACGGCGACGGCGGCGCCTTGAGCGGTCTTCTACATTTCCCTCAGAGTTCCCGGTTACGGGCCCTTCATCCGCCGAGTGAGAGAGCTCATTGAAATCGACGGTGTCGGCAAGGTAACGTCGCCGAGAGCCTTGGATAAACCCGTAACGAACCCCGGCATCCAGGGTTTTCTTCACTGAATCCTTGATAACGCTGGGTCGCACCTGAAAATAGCGCAAAGGAGGAGAGATATAGAATTTTATTGGGAATTGTAGATGATTTTATGAAAATTAGGGGAAAGAAAGGGACGCCGTCTTTTTTCTTCTTACTCACCCCTTCCTTAGTGGCTATATGGCTTACAATAGCCGATGCCGTGGTCGGCTCCTTAAAATCTCTCAAAATGTTGAGGATAATTTGTCCGTTCTGATTCATCGTCGCTACTCGTATCAATCAGGTTCTTGCAGCACAAATTGAGTCGATAAATGTATTTTCTCACCAAAATTTTCAAGGTAATACGCGACCGAAAATTTAGATTCTTCTTTCACAATGAATTTATTCTGTGAATGAAATTAATATTCTCTCTATTTGAGATATCAACAAAAGATTGCTATGTTGTTTCTCAAAATATAAGAAAAGTGAACATCATAGAAAAGTAAAACATCACCCTACTCTCCGAAGCCTTTGAGTATAGAAAAAACAATAGCAAACTGTGCCACTGCAGTGGACCTATTTTTGGGGAATTCCCATAGTAATTAAGAAAAGGGTTAAATATTTCTTGGAGTGATCTCATTGAGGTTTTTCTTTAGGCCAAAAAAATCCCGACACACGTATGCGTTTTCGAGTTTTCGCGAGTTGAAGCCCGGACGGTGGATTTTTCCAACGAATTCTTTCTATATGTTGGATGTTTAATTTAAAAAATAAAAGTTAAAAGTTGACTTTTACTTAAAAATCAATTTGAGTAAGTTATTTTCAGGCTCTGGAAGAAACACATCGTTGACGTTGTCCATTTGTAGTAAGGCGTGCAGCGATGTAAGTCGTGCAATGGCAAATGCCGCCAAGGATATTTAAATGTTTCCTTTGAATTTCTACAACCTCGGACTGGAAGTCACAAGTTCGCTATTGCACAAGGGCCTCGCCGACAAGCAAGCATCTTTGTTTTGTGAGTTCGAGCAGCAGTGCTAAGCGCATCCAGTACAGAGTTTGGGTGAAAGTTTGGAGATGACAGTAAATGCAGGATGACTGGGTTTTGGGCGGAAGTAATCAAGAGGAGGAAAGGGGGTGGAATGGTAATGATGGTTAGCTAATACAAAGTCGTAATCGATAATAACAAATCAGCTATTTAAACTAGATGCTCACCTAAGCAATGGAGTGACCAATTATGATGCTTTTTTCACTGTTTTGTTGAATACATTTCTTAGAGACAATAATATTATTTGAGATTTCCGAAATCTGCCGCTTGATGACGCTGTAAAACTTTTGGTAAATGCAAAACCCATAATATTTACAACAGAGTGACAGTATTGAATGCAGTTTTCGCCTTTAAGTTATAAGAGATTTTCAAAGCGAACTAGGCTATGGCCAATGTTTTGAAAATTATGTGGTTTAAAATTTAAATATTTTTAACAGAAGGACCGACTCGCATGCTAGTTTCAGCAATAGTCGAAAATAGTTTTCTAAGTAACGTAAGCTTTTGAAAAAACCTCCATCGAATTCGCCACTGGAGGGTTTTTCTGGTATAAGCAAAATTAGGGATAGATTATGGATTATTTTAGAACGGAGAACACCAATTTGTGTGTTTTTCTATTTAGCAGGTTTTAATATAGTATTGAAAATTGTCTCCATAAGATGGAGGGACTATAAGTCCCTGCTTAAAAGAATGAAAATCTGATATATGTGAAGTTTTTTTGATTTATTTAGAATTTTAAAGTCGAATTCCAAGCGTAGAAAACTAGTACGAATATCAGTATTTGGTTGTCTGAGGTTTTCATTTTGACAAAATGGTAAACAGAGTCGGTTTTAGAAATGACAAAAAAAATTATATATAACATGTCCCGCAAATAAAAAGAAAGCACATAAAGAATCAAACGGAATCAGGATGAGATTATTTTCTATGAAAACTTCTTTGAGGGTTTCGAATTTTAACGGCCACGTCGGCTAGAGCGGCGGCGTCGGGGTCGGCTCTTGCTGCGACTGCGACTGCGACGGCGACGGCGGCGCCTTGAGCGGTCTTCTACATTTCCCTCAGAATTCCCGGTTACGGGCCCTTCGTCCGCCGAGTGAGAGAGCTCATTGAAATCGACGGTGTCGGCAAGGTAACGTCGCCGAGAGCCTTGGATAAACCCGTAACGAACCCCGGCATCCAGGGTTTTCTTCACTGAATCCTTGATAACGCTGGGTCGCACCTGAAAATAGTGCAAATGAGGAGAGATATAGAATTTTATTGGGAATTATATACGATTTTATGAAACTTAGGGGAAAAGAAAGGGACGCCGTCTTTTTTCTTCTTACTCACCCCTTCCTTAGTGGCTATATGGCTTACAATAGCCGATGCCGTGGTCGGCTCCTTAAAATCTCTCAAAATGTTGAGGATAATTTGTCCGTTCTGATTCATCGTCGCTACTCGTATCAATCAGGTTCTTGCAGCACAAATTGAGTCGATAAATGTATTTTCTCACAAAAATTTTCAAGGTAATACGCAACCGAAAATTTAGATTCTTCTTTCACAATGAATTTATTCTGCGAATGAAATTAATATTCTCTCTATTTGAGATATCAACAAAAGATTGCTATGTTGTTTCTCAAAATATAAGAAAAGTGAACATCATAGAAAAGTAAAACATCACCCTACTCTCCGAAGCCTTTGAGTATAGAAAAAACAATAGCAAACTGTGCCACTGCAGTGGACCTATTTTTGGGGAATTCCCATAGTAATTAAGAAAAGGGTTAAATATTTCTTGGAGTGATCTCTTTAGGCCAAAAAAATCCCGACACACGTATGCGTTTTCGAGTTTTCGCGAGTTGAAGCCCGGACGGTGGATTTTTCCAACGAATTCTTTCTATATGTTGGATGTTTAATTTAAAAAATAAAAGTTAAAAGTTGACTTTTACTTAAAAATCAATTTGAGTAAGTTATTTTCAGGCTCTGGAAGAAACACATCGTTGACGTGGTCCTCTTGTAGTAAGGCGTGCAGCGATGTAGGTCGTGCAATGGCAAATGCCGCCAAGGATATTTAAATGTTTCCTTTGAATTTCTACAACCTCGGGCTGGAAGTCACAAGTTCGCTATTGCACAAGGGCTTCGCCGACAAGCAAGAATCTTTGTTTTGTGAGTTCGAGCAGCAGTAATAAGCGCATCCAGTACAGAGTTTGGGTGAAAGTTTGGAGATGACAGTAAATGCAGGATGACTGGGTTTTGGGCGGAAGTAATCAAGAGGAGGAAAGGGGGTGGAATGGTAATGATGGTTAGCTAATACAAAGTCGTAATCGATAATAACAAATCAGCTATTTAAACTAGATGCTCACCTAAGCAATGGAGTGACCAATTATGATGCTTTTTTCACTGTTTTGTTGAATACATTTCTTAGAGACAATAATATTATTTGAGATTTCCGAAATCTGCCGCTTGATGACGCTGTAAAACTTTTGGTAAATGCAAAACCCATAATATTTACAACAGAGTGACAGTATTGAATGCAGTTTTCGCCTTTAAGTTATAAGAGATTTTCAAAGCGAACTAGGCTATGGCCAATGTTTTGAAAATTATGTGGTTTAAAATTTAAATATTTTTAACAGAAGGACCGACTCGCATGCTAGTTTCAGCAATAGTCGAAAATAGTTTTCTAAGTAACGTAAGCTTTTGAAAAAACCTCCATCGAATTCGCCACTGGAGGGTTTTTCTGGTATAAGCAAAATTAGGGATAGATTATGGATTATTTTAGAGCGGAGAACACCAATTTGTGTGTTTTTCTATTTAGCAGGTTTTAATATAGTATTGAAAATTGTCTCCATAAGATGGAGGGACTATAAGTCCCTGCTTAAAAGAATGAAAATCTGATATATGTGAAGTTTTTTTGATTTATTTAGAATTTTAAAGTCGAGTTCCAAGCGTAGAAAACTAGTACGAATATCAGTATTTGGTTGTCTGAGGTTTTCATTTTGACAAAATGGTAAACAGAGTCGGTTTTAGAAATGACAAAAAAAATTATATATAACATGTCCCGCAAATAAAAAGAAAGCACATAAAGAATCAAACGGAATCAGGATGAGATTATTTTCCATGAAAACTTCTTTGAGGGTTTCGAGTTTTAACGGCCACGTCGGCTAGAGCGGCGGCGTCGGGGTCGGCTCTTGCTGCGACTGCGACTGCGACGGCGGCGCCTTGAGCGGTCTTCTACATTTCCCTCAGAATTCCCGATTACGGGCCCTTCGTCCGCCGAGTGAGAGAGCTCATTGGAATCGACGGTGTCGGCAAGGTAACGTCGCCGAGAGCCTTGGATAAACCCGTAACGTACCCCGGCATCCAGGGTTTTGTTCACTGAATCCTTGATAACGCTGGGTCGCACCTGAAAAAAGCGCAAAGGAGGAGAGATATAGAATTTTATTGGGAATTGTATAAGGTTTTATGAAAATTAGGGGAAAAGAAAGGGACGCCGTCTTTTTTCTTCTTACTCACCCCTTCCTTAGTGGCTATATGGCTTACAATAGCCGATGCCGTGGTCGGCTCCTTAAAATCTCTCAAAATGTTGAGGATAATTTGTCCGTTCTGATTCATCGTCGCTACTCGTATCAATCAGGTTCTTGCAGCACAAATTGAGTCGATAAATGTATTTTCTCACCAAAATTTTCAAGGTAATACGCGACCGAAAATTTAGCTTCTTCTTTCACAATGAATTTATTCTGTGAATGAAATTAATATTCTCTCTATTTGAGATATCAACAAAAGATTGCTATGTTGTTTCTCAAAATATAAGAAAAGTGAACATCATAGAAAAGTAAAACATCACCCTACTCTCCGAAGCCTTTGAGTATAGAAAAAACAATAGCAAACTGTGCCACTGCAGTGGACCTATTTTTGGGGAATTCCCATAGTATTTTAGAAAATGGTTAAATATTTCTTGGAGTGATCTCATTGAGGTTTTTCTTTAGGCCAAAAAAATCCCGACACACGTATGCGTTTTCGAGTTTTCGCGAGTTGAAGCCCGGACGGTGGATTTTTCCAACGAATTCTTTCTATATGTTGGATGTTTAATTTAAAAAATAAAAGTTAAAAGTTGACTTTTACTTAAAAATCAATTTGAGTAAGTAATTTTCAGGCTCTGGAAGAAACACATCGTTGACGTGGTCCACTTGTAGTAAGGCGTGCAGCGATGTAAGTCGTGTAATGGCAAATGCCGCCAAGGATATTTAAATGTTTCCTTTGAATTTCTACAACCTCGGGCTGGAAGTCACAAGTTCGCTATTGCACAAGGGCTTCGCCGACAAGCAAGAATCTTTGTTTTGTGAGTTCGAGCAGCAGTGATAAGCGCATCCAGTACAGAGTTTGGGTGAAAGTTTGGAGATGACAGTAAATGCAGGATGACTGGGTTTTGGGTGGTAGTAATCAAGAGGAGGAAAGGGGGTGGAATGGTAATGATGGTTAGCTAATACGAAGTCGTAATCGATAATAACAAATCAGCTATTTAAACTAGATGCTTACCTAAGCAACGGAGTGACCAATTATGATGCTTTTTTCACTGTTTTGTTGAATACATTTCTTAGAGACACTAATATTATTTGAGATTTCCGAAATCTCCCGCTTTATGACGCTGTAAAACTTGTGGTAAATGCAAAACCCATAATATTTACAACAGAGTGACAGTATTGAATGCAGTTTTCGCCTTTAAGTTATAAGAGATTTTCAAAGCGAACTAGGCTATGGCCAATGTTTTGAAAATTATGTGGTTTAAAATTTAAATATTTTTAACAGAAGGACCGACTCGCATGCTAGTTTCAGCAATAGTCGAAAATAGTTTTTTAAGTAACGTCAGCTTCTGAAAAACCTCCATCGAGTTCGCCACTGGAGATTTTTTCTGGTATAAGCAAAATTAGGGATAGATTATGGATTATTTTAGAACGGAGAACACCAATTTGTGTGTTTTTCTATTTAGCAGGTTTTAATATAGTATTGAAAATTGTCTCCATAAGATGGAGGGACTATAAGTCCCTGCTTAAAAGAATGAAAATCTGATATATGTGAAGTTTTTTTGATTTATTTAGAATTTTAAAGTCGAATTCCAAGCGTAGAAAACTAGTACGAATATCAGTATTTGGTTGTCTGAGGTTTTCATTTTAAAAACATGGTAAACAGAGTCGGTTTTAGAAATGACAAAAAAAATTATATATAACATGTCCCGCAAATAAAAAGAAAGCACATAAAGAATCAAACGGAATCAGGATGAGATTATTTTCCATGAAAACTTCTTTGAGGGTTTCGAATTTTAACGGCCACGTCGGCTAGAGCGGCGGCGTCGGGGTCGGCTCTTGCTGCGACTGCGACTGCGACGGCGACGGCGGCGCCTTGAGCGGTCTTCTACATTTCCCTCAGAATTCCCGGTTACGGGCCCTTCGTCCGCCGAGTGAGAGAGCTCATTGAAATCGACGGTGTCGGCAAGGTAACGTCGCCGAGAGCCTTGGATAAACCCGTAACGAACCCCGGCATCCAGGGTTTTCTTCACTGAATCCTTGATAACGCTGGGTCGCACCTGAAAATAGTGCAAATGAGGAGAGATATAGAATTTTATTGGGAATTATATACGATTTTATGAAACTTAGGGGAAAAGAAAGGGACGCCGTCTTTTTTCTTCTTACTCACCCCTTCCTTAGTGGCTATATGGCTTACAATAGCCGATGCCGTGGTCGGCTCCTTAAAATCTCTCAAAATGTTGAGGATAATTTGTCCGTTCTGATTCATCGTCGCTACTCGTATCAATCAGGTTCTTGCAGCACAAATTGAGTCGATAAATGTATTTTCTCACAAAAATTTTCAAGGTAATACGCAACCGAAAATTTAGATTCTTCTTTCACAATGAATTTATTCTGCGAATGAAATTAATATTCTCTCTATTTGAGATATCAACAAAAGATTGCTATGTTGTTTCTCAAAATATAAGAAAAGTGAACATCATAGAAAAGTAAAACATCACCCTACTCTCCGAAGCCTTTGAGTATAGAAAAAACAATAGCAAACTGTGCCACTGCAGTGGACCTATTTTTGGGGAATTCCCATAGTATTTTAGAAAATGGTTAAATATTTCTTGGAGTGATCTCATTGAGGTTTTTCTTTAGGCCAAAAAAATCCCGACACACGTATGCGTTTTCGAGTTTTCGCGAGTTGAAGCCCGGACGGTGGATTTTTCCAACGAATTCTTTCTATATGTTGGATGTTTAATTTAAAAAATAAAAGTTAAAAGTTGACTTTTACTTAAAAATCAATTTGAGTAAGTAATTTTCAGGCTCTGGAAGAAACACATCGTTGACGTGGTCCACTTGTAGTAAGGCGTGCAGCGATGTAAGTCGTGCAATGGCAAATGCCGCCAAGGATATTTAAATGTTTCCTTTGAATTTCTACAACCTCGGGCTGGAAGTCACAAGTTCGCTATTGCACAAGGGCTTCGCCGACAAGCAAGAATCTTTGTTTTGTGAGTTCGAGCAGCAGTAATAAGCGCATCCAGTACAGAGTTTGGGTGAAAGTTTGGAGATGACAGTAAATGCAGGATGACTGGTTTTTGGGTGGTAGTAATCAAGAGGAGGAAAGGGGGTGGAATGGTAATGATGGTTAGCTAATACGAAGTCGTAATCGATAATAACAAATCAGCTATTTAAACTAGATGCTTACCTAAGCAACGGAGTGACCAATTATGATGCTTTTTTCACTGTTTTGTTGAATACATTTCTTAGAGACACTAATATTATTTGAGATTTCCGAAATCTCCCGCTTTATGACGCTGTAAAACTTGTGGTAAATGCAAAACCCATAATATTTACAACAGAGTGACAGTATTGAATGCAGTTTTCGCCTTTAAGTTATAAGAGATTTTCAAAGCGAACTAGGCTATGGCCAATGTTTTGAAAATTATGTGGTTTAAAATTTAAATATTTTTAACAGAAGGACCGACTCGCATGCTAGTTTCAGCAATAGTCGAAAATAGTTTTCTAAGTAACGTAAGCTTTTGAAAAAACCTCCATCGAATTCGCCACTGGAGGGTTTTTCTGGTATAAGCAAAATTAGGGATAGATTATGGATTATTTTAGAACGGAGAACACCAATTTGTGTGTTTTTCTATTTAGCAGGTTTTAATATAGTATTGAAAATTGTCTCCATAAGATGGAGGGACTATAAGTCCCTGCTTAAAAGAATGAAAATCTGATATATGTGAAGTTTTTTTGATTTATTTAGAATTTTAAAGTCGAATTCCAAGCGTAGAAAACTAGTACGAATATCAGTATTTGGTTGTCTGAGGTTTTCATTTTAAAAACATGGTAAACAGAGTCGGTTTTAGAAATGACAAAAAAAATTATATATAACATGTCCCGCAAATAAAAAGAAAGCACATAAAGAATCAAACGGAATCAGGATGAGATTATTTTCCATGAAAACTTCTTTGAGGGTTTCGAATTTTAACGGCCACGTCGGCTAGAGCGGCGGCGTCGGGGTCGGCTCTTGCTGCGACTGCGACTGCGACGGCGACGGCGGCGCCTTGAGCGGTCTTCTACATTTCCCTCAGAATTCCCGGTTACGGGCCCTTCGTCCGCCGAGTGAGAGAGCTCATTGAAATCGACGGTGTCGGCAAGGTAACGTCGCCGAGAGCCTTGGATAAACCCGTAACGAACCCCGGCATCCAGGGTTTTCTTCACTGAATCCTTGATAACGCTGGGTCGCACCTGAAAAAAGCGCAAAGGAGGAGAGATATAGAATTTTATTGGGAATTGTAGAAGATTTTATGAAAATTAGGGGAAAGAAAGGGACGCCGTCTTTTTTCTTCTTACTCACCCCTTCCTTAGTGGCTATATGGCTTACAATAGCCGATGCCGTGGTCGGCTCCTTAAAATCTCTCAAAATGTTGAGGATAATTTGTCCGTTCTGATTCATCGTCGCTACTCGTATCAATCAGGTTCTTGCAGCACAAATTGAGTCGATAAATGTATTTTCTCACAAAAATTTTCAAGGTAATACGCAACCGAAAATTTAGATTCTTCTTTCACAATGAATTTATTCTGCGAATGAAATTAATATTCTCTCTATTTGAGATATCAACAAAAGATTGCTATGTTGTTTCTCAAAATATAAGAAAAGTGAACATCATAGAAAAGTAAAACATCACCCTACTCTCCGAAGCCTTTGAGTATAGAAAAAACAATAGCAAACTGTGCCACTGCAGTGGACCTATTTTTGGGGAATTCCCATAGTATTTTAGAAAATGGTTAAATATTTCTTGGAGTGATCTCATTGAGGTTTTTCTTTAGGCCAAAAAAATCCCGACACACGTATGCGTTTTCGAGTTTTCGCGAGTTGAAGCCCGGACGGTGGATTTTTCCAACGAATTCTTTCTATATGTTGGATGTTTAATTTAAAAAATAAAAGTTAAAAGTTGACTTTTACTTAAAAATCAATTTGAGTAAGTAATTTTCAGGCTCTGGAAGAAACACATCGTTGACGTGGTCCACTTGTAGTAAGGCGTGCAAAGACATAGACAAATCTTTTGAGAAGCAACAACAACAACATACATCGCTTGCAATTGATATTTCGGAAATTGCGTTTAACTTTTCCAAATCATATGATTGCGAAGTGATTTACGAACTTGTGCAAAGTTGTCCTTTCAGAAGAAAAAACTTATATTTAATTTGACAAAATTGAACCGTTAACCAATTTGAAAGAAAGGTATCAATGTTGGCTTGAAGAATTAGTACGAGGGTATGCAGAATTCAAGATACATTCTATATCCAGTACTAAAGTACTTGAAATCTGTCCATTATGGACAAATGTTAGGAAAATAATGGATACTGTCGAAGAAAAAATTAACAATATTGACAGAAAATGTTGCCGAAATTAGTTTTACAACTCAGTTTCATATATTTCGCGTATTTCTCTCTTTAGAGATATACATTAGGAGTATATCGAATTGAATTTTAATGATACCAAAATCACAATATTCTAAAAATTTGAAAGCTAATAGATTTGTTTATGTAATCATGGACATTTGCAATCTTTTGTGGCGAAAATCAAAACAATGTAGATATTTTTTTCAAAATGCTGTTGATTGGCAATAGCAGTGGAAAGATAAACAAAAATTGCCACACATTCTTTTGTTTACGAGCAAATTCTTTTTAAGTGGTCATCTTGGAAACCAGATTGCAGAGGGATAAAAGCCTTCAATGTTCGAATGAGCAAATCAAAGATGATGGAGCACCAAAAAAATCGGTAACGGCTCATAATGCATGGGTGCTCCCTCCATAGATGGCGAGGATACTGCATTATAAATATTTGCAAACTACTCCAAAAGGTAAGGGAGGTATTTGCAAATTACTCCAAATAGTTAGTGGGGAATCATTGTAGTGATTCTGCTAGATAGGAACCATAGCAGAATCACTACAATGTCAATGTTGATGTTTAAAAAGCAACTATCAAATACTTATTTAAATAAATTAATAAGCCTAGGTAATATTTTGACCTTTGTTTACTCTAAACTCAAAATTAATAATTATTTAATAATGTGATCAGGTATTAATATATTTATTATATCGTGTCCCATCAAAATGTTTTTATATAATACATATATTGTATAAACGTATATCTTACATAAATATGAAGTATTTACAATTGTAAATAAAAACATTACTTTGCGTACCTATATCTATGGAGTGATGGAAAAAGCAGCAAAAACGTTGTCGTATTAAAATGCCATTTTCATTAAATTGAAAACTAGGTAATAATTTTACTTTAAATTATTTCAGCAATTTTAGCACACTTTTGAAAAGATAGATTTACGGAATAGGAATCTTCATAAACTTTTGTGGAATTTTTTATAGTAATTATTGGTACTTTTTTTAATTATCACATTTTTGCTGCTCTTCTTTTAAACATGTTATTCCTTAATTTATTGTAAGAGTAATACAAAATAAATAATTTAGGTCTATATAGCAGAGCTTTGCTGCATGCAGTGGTTGAGCTAAATCCACAAAAACTGGAAGCTACAAGTATAATGAAGCGTAAAGTAAAGCAAACGCACCTAATTCTAAAAAGCAAATTATATTAGCTCGACTATAATTTCGCAATTTATTTTTACTTTAATTTATAAACGCGATTATTAGTGATGATTTGGTGATTCCGTTTCGGCGTGTAGAATTACGAGTACACCAATTTCAGGGAAAATATCATTTTCTTTAAAGCAATAATCCACACCTAAAAATATATATATAATTACAGCACTGATACTGTGCTAGCAAATATTATTGCATCGTTCGTAAGACTGCCAAATTTTATCGGATTTCCTACTCTCAGTATCAAGAAAAGGAATTTAATGTGTCTATACTTTCGTGAATATCCCAGTATTTTTGCCATGCCATTCATACTGTTGGGCTTAGTATGGGCTTATGGTGGCCCGTACTTTATAAATAGCAGCCTAATTTTTTTCGAACGCGAAAAGCAAGCATCGGATCTTCTAGAACTGCCGTCCATTTGTTGTGTTTCCATAGTAAGGACGTTCCGGAAGCTTTGGGGGCGCATTTGGCACAGGACGGCTGTAAAGCAAAGATGACAATTAAAAAAAAAACTCAGCATATTGGCAGCTTTTATCTCAATGAATTAAAGTAGTCCAAACTACTATCAATACACGTCTATATACAGGAAGCATTATTAAGTGCCTTAGACAAAAGTATGAGCGCAATGCTTTTTAAAGCTGAATTATACTGACCTTTATACAAGAAACACCTTAGATAAAAACCAGCACCGTTTTGTGAGTTCGAACAGCACTGTTAAGCTCATTCAGTACAGAGTTTGGATGAAAGTTTGAAGGTGACAGTAAATGCAGGATGATTGGAATTTGGGTGGAAGTAAACAAGAAGGGGGAAGGGGGTGGATTGGTAATAATGGTTAGCAAATACAGAGTAAACGATAATAACATGTAAGCTATTTAAACTTGTAGCACAGTAAAATAATGTATATAATATATTATTTGCCTGTGCTTGTAGTTTATAGAAAACGAGTACCGATAACTATAGTAGAACTTGTTTAAGAAAGACGGTATTCAACACCAACTCGAAAAAATTATTAAAACATGAAACTTTCGAAAACGGTTGGGTGCAATGATAAAGCCGTGAAACGTTTTTTTAGGGATCTAAAATTGTTTTAATTTAATACATCTAAATTTATGCTTATATTTACAAATTAGCTGAAACCTAAAATAGAATGATATAAAATAAATATATTTTACAGGTGGGTTTCGGAAGCCATTATAAATGTTTCGGAGCTTGCAGGCTTTTGTTGCAATAATATTATATTCGAAGAAATAAAATTTTATATTGGTTTTTCAATTTCGAATAATTTATTTATATATCCATGCGTACTGCATATAGGAAAATTTATTTATAACCATTCTTTTTTTATTTTTCGATTAACATTTAATTATCATAGTTTCTTACTTAAAAGCACAACATAACTATAGCAAAGCGCTTGTAATTCTAGCGTGCAACATCTCAGTTTAACATTTCTTTTTATACGTAAGTATTTATATGCATAATATCTAGATTAATAGTCATTTTCTACCCTCCTGGATTTTCTTATTGCCTTTAGTTAATTTAGAGCATATTATTTTTCTCGCATGTTTTACCAGTATAATTAAACCATAATATTAAACCATAATACTCGTACATAAACTTTTGCAGGTATGTTTTAATTGTATATTCTTCGGAATATAATACATACATAGTTGTGTATATTGTATAAATTTACTTAATATTCGGGAGCATTCAATTTCTTATTAGCAAATTAAAGGTTTGTTAAAGAAAATTATAATACTTTACTGATAGTAGCTTGTTACATATTGGGAAAATCATAGCATGTAGCAAATTTAAGAATTCTTAACGCAAGTGTGAAGTTTAATTAAATAAGACAGTTAAAATACAATTTTCCTTTTAAATTGCGATTGTAAGAGCATGTTTTCACTCTGTGCATCTATAGGATCTTTATAAGCCTTTTTAACAGATTACGAGAATCTATTCCATGCACTCTTCTATGAATTAGAAGTCATATACAATAGCGTGAGCTACAAACTCGATTTAAATTAATATGAAATACTCACTAAGTTTTTTAAGTTTAGAGAAAAATACAATTAAATTCATCGATGTGTTACGCTAACATGGAGTGATCACATCAGTTTTTGCGGAGAGTAAGCGTATTATTAAGATAAGGTGTAAATTCGAACAATTAAAATATCACTAGAGCTGTATGTAAAAATAACAAACTTTGCCATGGTAATTTCCTAGACCCCCGTGTAACCTCAAGTAGTTTCCGGAATGTATTCATTTTAGAATGATATTCTTTCTAAGTGCTAAATGACTATGGCGCTATCCTTGATATGTAAATGGAAATTTAAAAGAAAACTATAAATTCAATATACAAGTTTGTGCTACACATTAATTTGGTGTTAGATTGCCACAATAACTACTTCATTTATATTTGCCGAATTGTTCACATACTTTTGCCGTTGCTCACTAATATTTATACTGAAAAAGAAAAATTCCCTAAGTAATTTTTTTTCTCATGAAAATTCCAGTTCATATGGATAGAGGCAGGAAAAATTAATATACAATTTTTCTCTTGTAATTTATGGGAATTGAAGACAGAAAAATTAGTAATGGAAAATATAGGCGAAAATGTCTCCTCTTTTCAAAACACTACGAAATTTTTTTTTAATTTTTGCTTTAAACTTTCACGAGCTTTTCTCAAGTAGCTCAAAAGTAAGTGTACTTTTTTCGGTTCAATAGAATAGAGGCAACTTAAAAATCATGGATGGAAGAAGGATGAGACAAGATAAATACAGAAAAAGTATATATCGCTCAGCGTCACCTCCTGTATCGTTTTAGCCCTGTCCGTCCGTCTTTGCGTTGAATCCAAGATTGCGGGAGAACGGACACAGAGCTACTGCGATAGAATTTGACATATAATATATATATAATGATATAAGCTGTAATTCTGTGTATAAAAATAGGCGCATTCCATTTATACACGCTACATTTCGAAGGGAATACTCGCATTGTTCTTCTTCTACGGGTACATTTTGTATACAGTAATATGAAGACGATTTTGTTCCGATATTAGCATAATTTCCCCAAAAGTAATTGTGGCTCTCTCAGGTAAACGGTTTCAAAGAATTTCAGAGCCTTTAAGTGCATTTTATGATAGTTTTTAATTTTGCGCGTGTGGGGGATTCAGCCTCTAGCCTGGCCACGGACTGCCTTCTTACTAAAGCAGGGTTAGTAGTTCGTTACTAACCCTGTTTTCGCTACTTGCAAATTATGGCAGAAATATGAACTTATATTTTTAGTTTCCCTATCTCTATCGATATGAATCGGAGTGTGTGTGTGGAATTATAGTTTTACAAATATTTCAGGTAATGTATAGATTTATATAGACATTTAGTAAACGCAGCAAAATTACTACAACAGGTATTTATTAATGTTAATAATTTTAAATTTGATATATTTATAAACAACTCTAATAATGTATTAACAATAGTTACTTACAATTATATTAAGTAGTTTAGTGTTGAGTCGATAGTGTAAAAGTTATGTGTTAAAAAAGATTATTTAGATTACTGAATATAGAAAATTATTATAACCGATTAAAAGCAAAAATTAGTGTTTTTCATATATTTTTATGCCTTAAAGATATAAACGCATGGAGAGAGCTAATCAAAGATATGGGAAGGATTCAAAGAAACTTACGGTTTATAGCTAGCTTTTAAAAAATATTTGTCGCAAATATAAAAAAGGTAATTAGACGTGAATCAAAAGCATTCGAAAATCTTCTTAATATAATAAGTCTGAAGTAAAATAAAAACTTGATTACTATGAATTTAAACTTAGAGAAATAGGAATTTGTTTCAGCGCCAATATGAAACTTTCTATCATGCAGCAGAATTGTATACATACAACAAGTACACCCAGCCAACATTACGAGTCTTATGATTTCTTTGAGTAAAGTAATTTCTGAGGCTACGTCCTTATTTTGAGTTCATTGTAAGGACCCTTATATGCACATCTACTTCGGTTGAGGACACGTACCAAATGATGACTAATTCATATCAATAATGAAAAATTGCTAGTAATTATTTAACGAATAATTTTACTAACTACTCACATTCTAGAGGGATAACGAGCATTAGATTACATTAACTGGTTGGTGTTTCACTATAATTTGATTTTTTAAGTAACAAATAATTGCAATTTGAAAAGTAAATACCCTTCATTTCCAAAAATACTCTTATTATTATTAATTTTATACATATAAAGCACTAAGCAATGAAAAATATATGGAGTGTAAATGCATGTATGCATACCTTAGGCAGAATCAGAGCTGCAAAAGTAATCACTGTTTCTATAAACATTACTTTTTAATTACGATTACAATCTGACAAATCATCAATTAAAATATATATTTTTTTAATAACGAACATTTTTGGTATTTTTATGATTATCTGAAAATAATCAGAAAGTAATCTCTTGATTATTTAAATTTTGATTATTTTAAAATGACTTTTTCTTATATTTTAGTTATCTCGAAATAGTGAATAACGAAAATTTCGATTACTTTTTTACAATTTTTTGCTTAATAAAAGTGTTTCAATAATCATAAAATAATTATAATCAATATAATCAAATTACTTCTTTGCTTTTGTAACCGTAATCTAAAAAATTAGATTACCATTGCTAAAGGTAATTTTAAACTTAAAGTAATTGTTGTGTAAAATCGTAACCAAAAGTAATTGTAATCTAAATTTTACAGCTCTGGATAGAATTTATATGTAATAAAAGAATACAAAATAGGTGAAGAGAAAATAAAGAGTGTCTTAAGGAAATGTATGTGTGTATGAAGACATATACAATATTGTTGATAATGCTTACAAACTATTTAGTAATGTGAAGAGTAACATAATCCATTGTTATATGCAAACACATACATATTCAGCAAAGCAAGTGCTGTTAGTTTTAAAATTTTGAATAGCGATCGTTGCTTCCTTGCAACTTTTTTGGCTTTTAGTTTACTTGAATTTCGTGGCGAACACATTCGAAAGTTCGTTGATGGCCGCTTGTCCAACAGCTTGATTGACTTGTCCGCGCATGTTTTCCGGTATGTAACGATTGGCTCCAGATTGTTGTACGACAGCGCTACCAACAGCTCCAGTAACGCGTCTATTTTTTGAAATTATATTTTGTATTGAAATGGAAATGTAGACGATTTACATTTAGGAAATTAAGGAATGAATAGAATAATTAACTTTTCAGAAAGGTGGATTTTACAAAAATACTTTACGTACAAGAAGAATAAAGTAAAATTCATATAAAACAAAAATTGTAGAATTCATTGAGTTACTTGAAACCCCTTTAGAAATACAAAGAATTCTCAGTATATTTGAATAACCATTCTTTATTTCAAAGTAAGAAATTATGTAATGAAGAAGAAATAAAAATGTATGAATATGAAAAACAGAGTATAAGAAATATGAAGGAGGATTTATATAAGCAGGTAAAAACTAAAGGCTTTTTCTTTAAAAACTTTTCAAGACACAAAGAGTTGGTTAACTAAGAATTCCAATTATGATGAGATAAATATCTCGATGTATATAAACTTCATGCAATGGATAATCTTTTAGCTTACAACTAATATTTCTCAATTTGTAGAGAACAAGTAGGTGTTCTCATAATATGCATATTTTAAACCACTCTCAATCAAAGGAATATCAAGGGGAGGAGGATCTATTCCGGTTGCACTTTTCCTGTCATATGCCAGCTTGTAATCTCTTCCTGACCGAACAGTTGGTCTTAGGGAGCTATGGAAAGAACTTGAAACATCAGAGAGACCCGATGTCGTTCTGGGACTCCAGTTTATAACTGACTCTCCAGTTACATCATTTGGGAAATCATGAGTGAAAACAATTCTCTCTTTCAAACTCGACTTATAGATGTTCAAGTTGTTTAACTTATTGGTCCAGTTGATGTGAGACCAGAGCAAAATGTAAGTAAATTTAAAGAAATTTACTGATTGACATGGACCCACATAATATCGAAAAAAGATGCTAAGATCATCCCAAATGTCATCCCAACTATTGGTCTGTTCAGATAAGTACACAGTTAGTTCAGATGATATGACAAATGTTAACCGGTAAATGTCTGTAGTATCACTTGATCCGCTCGACTTGAAACTGTTGTTTGATCCATTGTACGACGACATATCGTTAGGTGTAGAATTCGGAGATATTGGTATGTATCGGCCAAACGATGTGCTTGTTGACCGTCCATCTATTGAATCAGAAGCCCCTTTAAGTTTAAGCCAATTTTGCATATTCACTTTCCTATAGTAGAATTGTAATTGATGAGTGGTGTACTTCCAAAGATTTAAAAATCACAGTACGATACGGTCAAATTTGGTTGAAGATTCTCTATAGCAAATCGCGTTTATAAAATTATTCTAACTATATGTCAATATCATCAGATGTGAAATAGCCACTTTTGTTTTATGATCATATGATCTGAAGTGGCGCTATTTCGCCACTGCAGCAGGCTAATTCGATTTTATTTCAATAATAGCCGAACTACTTGAAACCCCAGAAGGAAATTTTTTGTTAATCATTATTTACGAGTTACTAAGAAAGGAAGAAAATAATGTTTGTTTTGAGCCCAAGGAGAGTCGAACATATGATGATTTAAAAAAAAGGGAATATAAATTTATAAATAATTTTTAAAAATATGAAAACCTATCAGACATCTTTTAAATAGAAGCTTGTAGATAACCGTAATACAAACAGCAATTAAAAAGTAAATCTAATTCTCTTCGATAGTTTTTCTTTTTTAGAATGCGTTATATACACATATACAATCAAGCATAGCTAAAATTCAAGTACACATATATTACAAACACCAAGTAGATATATTTAGATTGTATATATACGTGTAATTATAAACAGACCGTCCCAATTACAACTTCCTTTGTATGCGAAATAATTTTCATAATTATTAATAATTTCCTCTTAAGTACTTGAAATCAGAGCTGCAAGATAGAAGTTATAGTACAATACAATAATATTGGCTTCCCAGAGGCTCAATTTACAAATGTAAGTTATTTTAAAATTAAGTAAACATAGAAATCTGGTACTTGTATTTTGATTTAAATACCGTATGCTTTCAATTAATACAATCATCGCAATGTGAATTTCAGCTACTTCAATTTGCATTACTTGGTATTTATAATATTTGAAGGTAGGATCATTTGTAAATACCCCTGAATACTTTGCATTTGTATTTGACAAAGACTTGATATTTGTAATTGTAATGTATATGAATGCCGAAAGCCCTCAATACTTCTTTAAGTTTCTTTATATACCACCTTCAAATAATTTAAATATTTTAAAATACTCTAAATATCCTTAAATATTGTAAGCACCTTAAAATTTTTAAATACGTTAAAAGTATTTGGATGTAATTACAATATACGAGTATATTTGCAGTACATGAAGGCATTTAGAATATTTGAAAGTGTTTCAAAATAACTTTACTTATCAGAACTATTTCCGTTTAAATAAAGAGAATTAACAGGCTTTTTAATATTTAAATATCAAAAGTGGTCTACTACTAGACTGACTAAAGTAAAACTAAAGTTTACTTTAAAGTTGACTAAAAGTAGTCAAAAGTAGTCTACCGTAGGTTAAATTTGTAAAATTAAGAATTTGTAAAAATGATACGCAAAAGATGTGAGAAACATTTATTTCTGTATTTTAATTTTTATTTTTAATATAATTCCATATTTTAATTTCGGTAACAATGCAATTTCATGAAATTTTGCAGTATGGACTATTCCGCACTATTTATAGTAATTGAGCAACACATTAAATTTAATACACATATTAGATAAAACAGAAAACCATGAAGGAAGCAGTTAGGTTCATAAGTAAGTTTTCGTTGAATACACGTATCTGTTAGTTAAGCAAGCGTTGCTTGCATCGTTTTTAATTTCAATATACTTTCATCTTAAATTCTCTACAACTGTAATCTTTGTGATTTTCTTGAATATCATGATGGTTTTCCATCTGCTGTAGCATTTGAACAATTTAATCTAATTTAAATTTAATAGAGTAAATTAAGGTACTTCAGTTAAATTCCTTTTAAACATATTGCACTAATATTATATAAAATATTGCAGAATGACGTAGCTGTAGACGCAAATTAAGAAAAAACGCATTTTCTCAGTTAGAATTCCATAAAAATTTTTTAAGCTCAGAGTTTTTATTGGAAAAACCTGAGATAATTTAAATTGTAAACGTTTTCGTTTTTTACTAAACATGTCTACAATATATTTTAAGCAGGGACAATTATGACGACATGTATTTGGAAAATATCATTAGTGGACATGTCGTGAGCGTGTCAATGACGGTGTCATCGCATACACATTTTGATACAGTCTTTGATAAAAGTCTGCAGACGACAAAAGGGAGAGATTAAAACGAAACAGTGACACTACATCTTGATTTATTGATGCGTGTAATTATGTGTATATATAGAAACACTTATTATGGACATCAAAGGGAAACACTGAAAGTATTGAACTCGCTTAGATTCCATAAAATCATAGTGTTGATCAGAAAACTTCATTCCTAAAATTACCGAAGTAACTTCCGTATATTTCAATAAACTGAAATGCGATTTATTAAACATCATTCAGCTCGATGGCTGAAATATATTGGATATTTCAATAAACTGAAATGCGATTTTTTAAACATCATTCAGCTCGATGGCTGAAATGTATATGTAAGACATTTTCTCGTCTACAACTTTAAGTCATTCTTTATGCATACATAATCCGAACTATCGAAAAAATAACCTGATGTATTGTACAATAATATTTATCATACATTGTAAGTAACTATATGTACGTATGTATATATATATATATTAAGCATCATATTCGCAACTCCTTATAGTTGGTTAATTTTAATACTTCTCTCAAGAGAAGAAGACTTACATAGCCAATCTGTTTCTGTCCAATATTTAATTATCAAGAACATATTTTAATTAAACTCTATTAAAAGTGAAAACAGAAAAATAAATGCTAATCAACCAACTTTTTTTGCTTTCACTTATAGCTTTACTGCTTACAACAATCCAAGCTTTGCGTTTTAATATCGTATTAATAACTACATATTAATAACTCTCTATGGACTATATAACGAAGCGCAAAGAACAAAAACAAACTTGTCTTCGATTGCAATGTTTTGGGTACATTTTTTCCTATTTTCTACATAATTCCTTGCGTATAACTGTATGAGTACTTTTATATTCTTAAATTTTGCATCTTTTACAATTAACTTATTTTGTGTAATGTAATAATTTTTCCTTCTGTTTAACCTTAAGGAATGCATTAGCCTTCACTTCAAAGTTATTTTGTGGGTTAAGGATTTTTTGTTAAGATGTGTGTATAGAATTTTTTTGAAATCCTCTAATGCTGTGTAATTTTTTAATGGCATATGTTGCTAACAAGTGTTATTATTACATTTAGCGGCGACTGTTAATAACAAGAGGGAGGGAGAGGTATGTGATTGCGAGCAATAGCAAAACAGAGCGCGTTGGCGTACGCGCAGTAAGAGTGATATGAGTTGATGAAGGAAGGAAGGCAAAGCGCGCAGTGTTAGAGAAAAAGAGAGAGAAAGAATAGACATAAAGTATGTTAAAAATGTTAATATTAGTTTATTGATACTTTTAATGTCGTAAATGTGAACTAATAAAACAATTTAAAAGCAGAAAATTAAAAAAGAACATAAAGGGGGCGAATACAATGCAAGTTATCACTGAAAAACAAACAGACCACTGTGTTGATGAAATTTAAAGTAAATTGAATTTATCTAACCCTTGTCAAATCTATCAGTATGTAATTTAAACGACTCATCTGGTAATGATTTATAACAGATTTATAAAACGTTAAAATTTACAGACTATTAACCCTTTTGACTCTGGCAGGACACATCCGTAAGATCAATGTCAATATTTCTAATAGCGGCACATATCTTGTACCACAAATCATTCTGACACTTTTTAATAAATTTACATTTAATAAATATAAACCAATTTAACAAATCCAATTTTTCTAATTTTGTCCTTAAAAGTTTATATAAAAAAACATAAACTTTCTTATTCCAAAATCAGATAGAATAGAATATCTACAATTTACAGCAACTGCAGTGAAAGGGTTAAACAAAAATGTTACGCGATTAAAAAACTAATCAATAAAAGTACACTTTTCAAAGAAAAATACTTTTTATCATATATTTCTATAAAATTCAATTTGTATTTAAAAAGAGGTCCCAAAATATATTCAATTAGCAGCAAATATATTCAATTTTTAAATGTTGCTTGCTACTTAAAACTTCAATATCTGTAGCATCTTCTATACAGTTTTGCAACATTTCTTATTTTGTTCCCTTAAAATGTTGAAAATAAAATCAGACAAAAATGTAAGCAATGAAAATATAAAGTCTTCAAAAAAGTGTTACTGATTACTTAGAACTTTTAGTTATGTTGTATTTGGCAAATTTATCATAATGAAATTTAGAAAAATGCGACCAATTGCAATACGATATCGAGTTCTACTTCAGAATGATTGAAATTGGAATGGTTGAAACTTCAAGTGCAACAATTTGTTTCTGACAATGATTTAAGAAACTTTTAATCGACTACTTTTCAATGGTTTTTGGGAACCTCTTAATAGAAGATGCTATAATTAAAAAAATACAAGAATATAGATTATAAATACTGTGAAAAAAAACAAAAATATTTTAAATTGATAAAGAAAAACATTACTTACGATGGCAGAAGTGGTGGTGGAAGAGCGCCGCCTGGACGACCGCCTGGCAATGGCGGTGCACCACCACCAGGTCGATTTGGAATCGCAGGTGCTGGACGAGCCGAGGCGGGCGGTGGTGGGGGTCCGCGGCTAGAACCCATTGAACCCTAATTTTAAAGCGGACATAATTTATTATTATGATAATGAAGCGGTTAAGTTAATATTATTGACAATGAAGATGCAATAAAAATGAAAATGGATTAAATTATCAGGAAAGATTAAAAAGAACAAAGTAGGAATTAACTTAAATAAGTAACTATATGAAGTAAAACAAGTAAAAGTGTTGTCTTCGGCTTGGCCGAAGTCTAAATACCCTACACCCGAGTAACTAAAAAAATCATAATTTCGCCACTTAACAACTTTTGTATAAGGTCCACGCCCATTTTTGGTATACAAAATACAAATTGGTAATACCTATGGATACCTCGTGATAAAATTACGTGTTAATATCTTATACCGTTTACGAGATATTGACAACTTTTGTATGAGTGGGCGTGGCACACCCATTTTTTTTGCGAAAATTTTAGTAATCGCGCTATATATACCGGAATAAAATTATACCTCAATCTCTCGGACGGTTTATGAGATATTCACATTATAATATTTTTTAAGACGAGGTGCTTTTACATTCCGTATGAAAAATAGGCGTGGTTGTTAAGCGACCTCGCCCATTTTCAATCCCAAACTGCCCTACATACTAAAGAATATTTGTGCCAAATTTCATTGCGATATCTCTTTTCGTTCTCCCGTAATTATAGTTTCAACAGACAGACGGACGGACACGGCTAGTCGATTCATGTGACGCTGAGCAAGAATATATATACTTCTCTATATCTATCTCATATCTTTTCCTATACCTATCTCTGCGTTACAAACGGAAGATCAAAGTGAATATACTCTACTTCCTCCGGGTGTAGGATATAATTAAATAAACGAGGTGCATTTAAAAAAGTAACATAACGTGAAGTGAATGTATATAAAAAACTAATTAAAGAAATTTCCCACCTGTGCTGTGGGTGCTGGTTTTCGTGGACCACCTGGGCTGGGCGGCGATAATCTTGGATTATCTAAGCCGCTAGGTAGCCAATCATTTTTAACTGGCGGTGGAAGTGGCGATGATACGGTAGCCATAGAGACATCCCCTAAAATAAAGAATAAGTTAAGAGGAATGAATAAAAGTAAGAAAGTAAAAGTTTCGACCTACCTATAATACGAAGAGATTCCTTGCAAGCGTGGTACATACGCAACATTTCCTCGCGTTTGGTAGCTGACTCTGCGCTCTCTTCCATCATTTGTTGCTAGTTAAAGAAAAAGGCAATAACAGTTAGTCGAATCGTACAGAACGGATTCTTTAAAATTAAAGTAAGATCTTATCCTGATCACCGTCTGCCTACCTGATCGCCGGTGGCGTACAGATGTGCCAACAGCTCACCGTTAATAAAATCTTTGGTGTTATTAATGATGAGCATCATGATAGCTTTGGGTACCATGTCGCGTGTTGTCTTGGTCACAATTTTCATATACGAGTCTACCAGATTGCGTATAGTTTCCACCTGACGCTCAAGCTGAGGATCCGTTGCGGAATCTTCGCCTGCAGACTGTAATGTAATCGAGTGCAGAATAACGTACAGAGGATGTAAGCATTTTTTACAGTGTAGGTTAGTTTATAAAAGTGGAGCATAATTAAATTAACATAATCAAAAAACAACCACCCACAAAGAGGTTGTACTTGCAGGTAATTTTGATAGGCGCGTGGCGGCTAGCTATATAGGGAAGAATTTTATTATTAAATTACGAACAAAAGTCCAACGAACGGGATATAAAGTTAAGTTATGTTGAGCTAAGAGTAGAGAGTTAATAGGGTGTGGTGTCAAGTTTAGCAACTACTATATACCAATTCCAATAAAAAAAAACTGCAGAAAATGCAATTCAAACAGAGAACTGTAATATAATAATAACACCAAAGAGAATTTTGAATTTTGATGTACGAAAAAACCAATTACTTTCCTAAATGGTTAGTGAGGAAAAATAAATAACATTCGAGAAACATCCAATATTTAAGAGTTAAAATATTGCTCAACCGTTCATTGCGGATATCATAGAACGTTTTTGAGATTAAAAATAACTGAAGTAGAACTTTAAAAAATTTACATGAAGTTTAGCGTAAGAATTTTAATTATGCAATTTCTAGAAGAAATATTAAGAAAAGCGGGTCTAATATAATTTTTATGACACTAAACCGGATTCGTTCACTTTTCATCGAATTTTCTCATAAAAATACGTTTTAGAAATAAAATTGTTTGACAAAAGCTTACACTACAAAACTTGAAGATAAAGCTAAGTCATCGAGATGTTGAGTATATTTTGTTCAGGTCTTATATAAGATAATATAGGAACGAAATAAATAAAAACTAAATTAACATAAAAAATAATATAATTTACACATATTCTAATAACTATATTTTCCCGTATATGAATCGAATGCTTTTGACGATGTTTGTTTAGAGAGCAATATAAAATGCACAAAATTTGTTTATGTATTTTTCGAGGAATAGAAACTATTAAGCATTGCATTTGAAATTTGATACATCGTCTTTAAAAAAAAACTCGAATTTTATAAAAGGCTGGGTCTCAAAAACCTTTCTGCTTTCCTTGGCAACTCTAAATAGGTCAGGTTATAGATAAAAATTAAATGTTATAAAATTCGTTGTGAAGTGTAATTTTAAACTATTTACTAAGAAATCTCAGCATTTTAATTTTGTGTGTCGGTACTGGGTTTTGACGATGGACTTGCGGAGTTGCGGGGGATCGTTGTGAAACCTGCGGTGGTCGTGGCGACACCGCGCGCCCGCGGCCGAGAATATGCACGCCACAATACCATAATCTTGAAGAAGTTTTAATATTTCTATGATGTAATGACTTATATAATGGAAACAACTCCATAAATTCATGCTAATACTGCAAGGGATTATTTTGTTAATTTTGTCGGTCTAAATTCACGGCAAGATTAGATAACTACACCGATGCTCTTATATTAAGTAATTTTGTTTCAAAAAATGTTGATGTTGTCTTCTAATAAGTTGCGTAATTATATACGAAACACAAAAGTTATGGAAAATTCTTTGAAAACATATGAGATCGTTTTACTTTGAAATATAGATACAAAATAAACTAGAATCAAAGAAAAAAAAAGAACAAACATTTTTGAAAAGCATAAAATGAGGGCAAAACCTTGACTCTATTTATTTCATATTAAAGAAGACTGTATTAAATTTAAGGATTCTGACCACTGTTAAAACCAAGTATAAAACAGCAAACCAAGCCAAAGTTAACGAAAGGATTCGAATTAATAAAAGCATTAACAAAACCAGCAGCAATATTATTTGCACCAACGCAATAAATTCAACGAAAACCAAGTCACATGAAAAATCAAAATAACATACTTTCTTCTATTGTTGCATGTTGTTTTAATAAGGATTTATAGAAAAAGAAGACGAAAGAAAGAAAATAACGTATAAATAATGTGTTTTTTCTTGTGGGACTTATTAATATGTGAAATATTAATGATGGTTTACTTATATATGTGCGGAGAATGTCCTGCTACCATCTTATTTTAATTTCAAACTAAAATTTACGATTTTCATAAATGCAAAAGTAAATTTAAGAATTAAATGAAACAAACCTCTTGTCCTTCCTGTTGTGAAGAATTAATAAATAAGAAATAGACGAAAATTCATTATAGCACAAAACACATTTCTTGTCATTTGTATAATAAACTATTTAAGATTATATTATTCATTATAAGGAGATTCATGCTAGAAATGGAAAGTGTTCGCAGATTTCGGCATGAGAATTACAATGTAAGCGCTTAGTAAAACGATACAATATAAATGGATCTTTAAAGATAATTATATGAAGATGTTAGCATTTGTACCAGAAGAAACGATTTAGTGAAATAAAAAATGGTGTTAATACTATTTTCTCATTTGTAAGCTGATTTAGAAACCCTATTATCTGAGAGTTCTTTTTTCATCTGAGTTTCAACTTAATTATATTTTCCTGCAAATAATATCCGCTAAATTTTAACTCGTAATATTAATCTAGTTCAAAATAACTAACAAAATTTAAATGCACTAACCAATCATATACGATCTTTTATAAAGTGATATTAAATATATATATACTGTTAACGTCCTATATTTATTTAATTGTCGTCTTCAGTTTCAATCAAATTCACAAAGGCAAATCTCCAAAAAATATTAATATCAATTTCGTTAGAAACTGCCTCGAGATTAAGTGTCTCTGAATTCATCTCCGCGGGTATTCCTTAAGACGAAGGAACGAAGAAGTTTCCCAAGCTTTAAATAAAGTCACGCTCAATCTTACATAGGATAAAAGTTCGAAAAATTAATATGCTGAAAAAACCTAAATACCCTTCCTCAATGCCTGACGAAATTTGGACCCGAAACACTTTATCGGAGACACCTGAAGTAGTCTAATAATTAAGTAGTTTTTTAGTGAAAACAAAGGAGGTAATGAAAGATTAGCTACAGAGGACGGAAGAATTAAACGCTGTCAAACTTGTAAGTCTTTTGTTATAATTTAATTAATTTACAACGTACACACAATAAGCCTTAACTAGTACAGACATTTGCTTTCTATGATGTTGCCTTCGTTTTAAACTACGAGTCAATAGAGTTTATTTGTCGTACTGAATTTGATTAAATGATTATTTGCGTTGGAAATACCTACTGGATAAAAAGTAGCTACCAGTAGACAACTTACCTCATCACCATTTTCCTGAGTTTCCTGTTTTTCTGGATAGACTCCAGCGCGCAAAAATGACGCCTTCCACGATTCAACATCTTCGACGGTTTCACATGACAATTCGAGTTGCTTGTAATCCTACAGATATGCAGCAATAATTTTTTGTTTTATGATTCAATGAAAAGCCAGCGGTGAAATGAGATGGGATGTAGACAAATGCGTTTGCTTAATAAAGTCATACAACAACACAATAAAATAGTTTAAAAAACAATAAAAAGGGAAAACAAATCAAAGAACAACCGAAGACAAAACAATGAAATTAATATGTCTAGCTCAGCCTACGTAAGAAGAATTAAACATTTATTTTAAGCATACTTCTTTTACTCATCATTTACAAATAGGAAATACATAAGATGCAGTAACGTTCGCCGCCAAGTACGCAATCAATTTGTAAATTGTGAGTAAAAGGATTTTTGGAAAATGTTGATAAAAACATAGTAATGTTTATCTAATACAAAAAAGTTGTTATGTAACCACAAAACAGGAGAAAAGATACAAGTATCACACAGCAAAAGCTGCTAAAAATATAGAGGTTCTTTCATTATTTTAAAACTGTTTAATAAGAGAAGGGAAAATTAAGTATTTAACAAACAAATCACCTTTAAGCTAGATTTTCACCTCATCATTTGTAATGACAACGAAATCTTACACAGACTGACATAGAATTAGCCAACATTAAGGTTGGCATTTTATGAGAAATTGGCATTTTTTTTGCAAGTTAAAACAATCTCCGTTAGTACTTGGAGATCGAATTACATATATTAGAAACAAATTAAGAAAAATTTAATAACTTCAGACAACAGTTCATTTTCATTTAACTGACGACATATTTCACTGAATTTGACATAGTGAAAACCAAGCTTTAGTTGTATTTTAGTCTTAATTAAGAGAAAAAGATCATTCCCAGCAAACACTTTGAATGGCTTAAAAGCCTTCATTCATACAATTGTCAATTGTATGAATTGTATGATTCGAGTGTTTTTCCATTTGGCAGGCTTTAACATTGTTTAACATTGTATTGAAAAGTTTCATAAGATTTTACTTTTTGGAACTAATGTATTACTCGCACTCGTACATAACGCTCTTTGGCTTTTGTGAACAAAACCATAAACTGTGAAGACTCGTAATTTCTATACATTTTGCTATACACACATATTTAGAAATCCTTTTTATATTTAGGAGTTTTCTAAGTTTTTTATATTTAGAAATCCTAGTTATTAACACTCAGAAAAATGTTTGTTGGGTACTGTCTTTTCCTAACTTTTCTAAAATTGCATTATTGTTTTTTTTTCTGTTTTTCATTGTTGTTGTACAAACACTTTTTGTATGAAATAAAATTACTAACCTTATAAACATTACGTCCATCAGGACTGAATAAAGCAAATGTGACACGACGTGACATTGACATGAATCCCTGCTCGATATCACGCAATTTCAAACCATCCAAAGGCAGCATGAACTTCTTCTCCTTCTCATCCTCATCCTTGAACCAAGAGATGCTCTCGGATGTCAAGACAAACCAATAAGGTCGTGAACCGCCTATTGTTACGATGGCGGTCGTAGTTGTTTTCGTGGTTGTTGTGATCATGGAGAATGTGGTGGTGGTAATAGTGGTTGTTGTTATCCAAAGCAGCAATCAATTGTTATTTTTTTATTAATTTCATTTAGTTGGATTGGTTTTGCATTGAAGACGGTGTAGTTTGGTGGTTTGTGGAGAAGAGACAAGAAACGGAGAACGTGCAAAAAATGAAATTAAGTTACAAGATGGATATTATTTTATATTTCTTTTTTAAACTAATTAGAAACTTATTAACTCTTAGATTCTACTAAGGGATTCTTGTTATTTCGAAGAACTACTAAAGTTACATAAATTTTTAAAGCCGCAAGATAAAATTATAAACAAGCCAAACCAACAAGTAAATCAATAAAAAACTCAAAATACTTTACTTCTTTATTTCTCTCTCAAAGGATTAACAGAGGAAGAAGATTAACAGAATCTTTTAGATAGTTGAAAAAGTTCCAGAAATCATCTTTCAAAGGATAGAAAAAATCGGCGGTTAAACGCGAAATGGATTCTTTGTTGTAGTCGTATTCTTATAAATATGAATACAACACATTATTTCAGATCCAAACATGTTATCGATAATTAAAACTCAGTTCCTTTGAAATAATCTTTACAAGTTATATTTCTTTATATCTGAAAAACTGCTTAAGATTTTATGTTTTTCTAAACACTAAATTTAACAATTAACAATCCTAAAATTAATCTGAAAAGTTAATTTTAATATGCGGATTTATTACGCGGACGATGAAATCTTTAATTTGCAGATATTAAAAACTAGATTCGCGCATTCGTCGCATTAAGACATTCTCACCTTTCGAAACTTATCTTTTTAATAAAAGGCGAACCTATAATGCAAACGATATGCATTCCGTTTTCAGGAAAAACCGTAAACTCATCGCGGCAACAATTTCACGTTTCATCAGCTAACCAACTAAAAAAAGACATGCTAGCAGAACAAAAAACACTACGACACGGACATATATCGGAAAAAAGCACATGCTTTTAAACCCAAAAGCCTCTACAATCTAAGCAAAATTAACAAAGATATGAAAAAACAAGATACAAATCCATAATAATAAATAGAACATGAAAATTTTACTTTAAGAAAAAAGAAAGGAGTGAATGAATGATACAAACCAAGAACTCGTGGCAAAAAACTCATCAATGCTACAATGAACAAGAAAATCATAAAGACAGAATATGTAAACAAGGGGGGAAAAAAATCTAATTATAAAAGTAAATTAGGGTAAATTATATGTTCGGCATTAATTATTTATTGAAGATGGGAACTAACTCAAGACAAAATTCATGCAGTTATATGGACTCAAACGAGCAAATAACTTACAGATAAACTTTAATAAATTATTTAGGAAGATTATATATCATTTTGGGAAGCTTTTATCTATACAGGAGGCCGTAGAGCTGAAGGAGCAAAAGAAGGGAACCGTGAGATAATATTTTCTCAGATTTACCTTTCATTATGCCCAGGTTTTGGATAACCATATGACCTTTGCGTATAACTTGATTACCAAGCTGTCGCGTTCCGGTCTTATTAGCATTCTCGGATTTACTTTGCGCACTGGAATCGTGATGAAATAATTTTAATGAGCCGTAATATGATTAGCTTGTAAAGTTATATACGAACTTTGCAAATCCAATAAAATCTTCGTGATTTGTATTCATGTAGGCCAGTTCGAAATCAATGAGCAACAAAATTTGCTCCTTACAATACTGCTCACGTTGGCGGATGTAAGTGGTAATGATGCGTTCAGTTTCCTCGCGTAGACGCGGATAACGAGACATCTGAAGAAAACGGAAATTTTAATAAGTATATAAATATGTAATTAATATTGTAATAATTTATTTAGAATAATTGATTTGATTGATCACTTAAAAGGTAGCTAACTGAGTTATAATAGCTGACTGTCACCTCAACCTAACCTAACTAAGATTCACATTACTAGATTTCTTCTTTTTATTATTTCTTCTTTTTATAACTTTGAACATAAATTACTTGTATAAACACTCGTATCCTAAGCTTATATGTAACTTGAGGAGCTTATGTTTTGCTCGCAGAAGAAGAATTTCATTATCACTTATCCGGCAAGGTAAGATTTCCACTCATAAAATTCGATCAGGCTGATTTCTGAAACGTACTAATGCAATATTTACACAACTGCAATACCTAAAGCGCACACGTATACAACATTGAGCAGTTTTGTAAAATGACACTGTATTCTTAGTTGCTACGAATGCAACCACGTATTTTACTAACCTTATCGGTGCACATGCGCACCACAACAGAGAGCTCCTGCACAACAAGATCAACACATTTGATGACGGGTTCCTTGAGCTGTGCTATTTGTCGCTTAACAATGGCTTCGAAAGCCATGTCCGGAGTGAAGAGACCAACTCGAATACCATGAATGTTACGAATGGCAAAAGAGATTTCGCGACGCAACTCCTTTTCGTCACAAGCCATTTTTACAATCTCAAAACGTAATCTAATAATAGATTTGATATTTTTTATTTTATCTTTATTTCGATTTAATTCATTGTGAATTCATTTTGAACACACTTGAATTTAGAGAGCACAACAAACCTTTCGTGAAAAATACGGTTAATTTTAGCACCTCCAGAAAGTTCATTTGTGTTCACCAAAGCAGAGCCGGAACCTTCAATGGTGCGTTCAAAATCTGACTGTAACTGTTGAATCATTCTAAGCGATGAGAGGATAATTATTCAATCAATGTAAATTAAAATACGATATATCCAACTTACTGCAACATTGCCTTCGTTTTAATACTGGGATCATCGGGACGAAAATGCTTAAATTGTTCCACTTCTTTTTCCAGCGTCAGCATTTGCTTTTGCAGTTTATCGCGCAAAGCTGGTAGCGTGTCACGAATATGATTCGTCAGTTGCTGATTCAGAACACGCTGCAGGTACGGTGTTCCCAGGCGATCGGCCATGTGACGATAGGCCGAATGACTAAGGAAGAACTTGCGCTCAGCTGCCAGCGCGGCATGTATATCTTTGCGACCCTCGATGTCCTTTTGCGAGCGGTTCACTACACCAATATATCCACGCCGCAAAGGCAATAGCTTATTTTCTAAAATTTCGCGAGCATCTGTACCCTCGTCCATCAAATCCAACTTGGTGATAACACCGATGGTTCGCACACCTTGCGGATCCACCTCTTTGGCCAACTTCAGAGCATCTGAATTTGCCAAATCGGAATTGGCTGGTGTTACGGCCAATATGAGGCATGTTTCTTTGCGTATAAACTGGAAAATCATCGACTTGATTTGTTGCTCAATATCTGCAGGTTGATCACCAATGGCCACTTTTGTCAAACCGGGCAAATCGATCAGGGTCAGATTGAGTACGTGCGGCGAGTGGACGCGCAAGTTGATGGGGATGTTGGAGATTCCTTTGTTGCTACCGGTAACACGATCAGTCTCATCTTCGATTTCCTTACGTATCTCTTCGAAGTTGGTAAATTTTTTACCCTTACAATGCAAGAATTCACCATATTCTAGAAAACAGTAAAATTTGAATTATAGTTGACCTCTTTGTGGAAAATTTTCCATTTGCGGTATATTCTACATCTTAAAATCGCGTGAAATTTATTAATTTGGTAGTTTTTAGGAGTGTGCAACGACTTGTGGGAGTTCCTGTGGAGAGTTTATTGCAATTTATTATTCCAAATTTTATTTGCGCTAAATATTTTAAATAACAAATTCTTGCTGTGGGAAACTTATTTGGGAAAACATTACGACGACTTTAGTTATAAGAATGCAAATGTATGGAAACAGAATAAGTAATCATTATTATTGTAATCATAATCACTATTTTTCTAATTTTATTAACTTACACATGATATATATTTGGTTATTTGAAGATTATCAGTAATCTAAATTGCGTTGTTTTGATTACTTTTTGCTTAAAAGTAAAAAGTGCTTTCAAATCTTATTTTAGTCTATTTCAGTCACTTTTATACTTACCGGTAATTCCATTGATTAATTGCAAAATCAAAGGTCGTCGTGTTACAATACCAGAACCGCGGGGTAAGAAATCTCTGTAAAAATACAGTTACGTTTTTCATTAATTTTGCAATGCTTTTAATTTTGTTATTATTATTGTACATTATCACTTAAACTCTTCAAAATCCTGGCAAACTTGATTTCGTTGAGTCAAACTAAACGGATGTTTTATTGAGAAATAACAAGTATATCTGGAAAACTGGAACTGATTACTGAAACACCCTTAAGTAACACCAAAATATCAGAGCGATTAGCTTTCCGAAAATTTAATTTTCTGAGTAACTAATATATATCTTTAAGTTTTTGTTTTTTATTTATATTTCAACGTGTAACCTTTGGTTCTGTTCAATGTTTGTAATCCAGTCGAGTGCAAATCAGGACCGCCCTATCAAAGCAGATGACATCCGTTCAATACTGTGATCAGATACTGATATACAAGATCAGCGATTTATATATCAATATCAAAATTAGATTGACCTGTTTAGACTTATTTTTACATATCAGTTCCTCATGGTTAATTCTTTAAAGGCTTTATAATTTTATGAAAGTGGAAATCTTTGTTCATACCAATGCAGATTCATTACAGGTCTTCGTAAAAATGCACTTAATTTTAATATTAAGTGCATATAATTTAATATAATTAATATAAAAAATTTATATTAATTTAGCTGAAAAATAAAAAATTAAGTTAATTTGTTATTGAACCTGAAAAAATCATAACAATAAAACAGATAGAAGGATGTGAAAACAGATGAGAAAAAGCATGAATCATAGTTAATAACGCTTCTATAGAAGTGATTAAGCATCTTGATTATAATGACGTAATGCATTGTGTTAAATAGAAAAAATAACAATATAATAATAACACTGCAGAAAACTTTTTGCTCCTTCCTTGATTTCTGCATGGATTCTAGCACGAAACCCAAATTTTGTTTAGTCCTCCTTTACTTGCACTAAAATTTAGACATGAAATGTAACTAAGAAAAAAACTTGATGTCTCATAGCTGAACTCAGCAACGACATGAAACAAAATTTGGTTTCACTCTTTATTTTCTAATCAAATTTATCGACGCGAACGAACAATAGGAAATGGCTGACTACTGTGAGTATTCGTCTCAGAAAATTGCTCGAAATTGAAAAAGAAAAATTGCATTAAATTTTAAGATTGCATTAAACCCGTAGGAAGAAAAAATAGTTTTGAATTTTAAGAAGGAGAAAATAATTACAAATTCAGAGAGAGGATGGAAAAATACCTAAAATTTGTATAAGAGAAAAGGACAAAATTTTAAAATAAAGAACTAATATTATTAATTTAATTACGAATTTAGAAGAGGAAACTTAAAATGGCAAATGAAAAATATACTTAAAACTTAAAAGGAGAAAAAGTTGAGATTTTTTTAAAGAGAAAATATATTTTCAGAGAAAATAAGTACAATTTTTTAAAGGGGAGGAAATACTCTGTGAGAAAATCTTAGATAACGAAACGAATCTTAGATCACAAATAAGAAATAATTTTACTACAATCGTGCCAAACTCAAAGTACTTACTCTGAGCTGTAAAACTTTATACGAAATGTAGTGTGTTAAAAGCTAAACATTTAAAAACATTATTATTCATATTATCATTATTCATTACTATAGTTTTCAGTATAAATAAATTGATGACCCCATAACTAAGTTTAAAAAAGCTTTAGTACTACTCATGCCGCTGAACCTGACAGATTAACCGTTGAGTAAGAGAATGACTTTCTGACTTTAATTGCCAGTACGATTCTGATAAATTATGAATTTGACGATCTGCACAGCGGCAAGTTTGACGTTGCGCGCTTAACTGAGAGGGTCTGCCTGTCTGATTAAGTATGGATCTGTCTGACTTTGTCTGCTCTGAGCACAATGCACAATTGGAAAGCGTTTTTTGATCATAAATAAAGCTGTTTTCATGCTTCATTGAACTTATTTTAGTCATAATTTTTATCAGTTTAAAGTCCGTAAAAAACTGCAATGATAACTCAAGAGCTGTTCGTATGGTTTTACCATGAAAGTATTGTATTACTTTACATGTATTTAAATTTCAGAAAAATAAAAGTATTAAAATCACATACAATTATATTCACATGAACGAGTGTACGAGATACGATGAGTATATCAGAAATATTTCTTCTAATTGATTACTATCAAAACACATAACTGTAATCAAAGTAGTCAAAGTAGTAATCAAAGTCTTCCTTGTCCTATCCTGTTATTTTTAGGTTAACTACTGTGTAAACTACGGCTGCTATTAAATACAGAATTTACTTATTTGTATTAAACACAATCTACAGGTCGAGTGACAGCGAAAATGTCGATATTAAAAGTAACAAAAAAATACCTCAAAAAGATTGTCTACTTCTAGGTAACTAGTTACTAGTCTATCGTACCATAACTGTAGTGAATAGTCTTAGATATTTTAACGTCTCCCATATCCTCATAGATTTGAGAATTTAATTGGACGCTAACTATCTCGGTTACACGATATAGCTGTTCAATTGTAGGGTAACTATAATTATTAGGATACAAAATATGGAAAATATTAACCTAAATTATCTCTATGCGTCCCTAAAAATGGTTCTTTATTATTTATACTATTAATGATTTTCACCCATTGGAATACAAATAATTAGAGAAGGAATTTAATTATTACTCTTTCCAGCGTTCGTTTAAATTAGTAGATAGCCTAAATTAATCTTAACGTTTTAAACTAACATAGAAAAGCTACATTGTTTCAGTTTAACTTAATCTTATATTTAGATTACACTAAATCAGATTATACTGGGTTATAAAATTTAAAGCATCCAAATCTAAACCTTGGATTTCTACTTTACCGTTTAAAATAAACGCGATTGATTTAAAATAAAAATTTTCCAAAATCTGAATGATATTAAAAGCCACAGCAATATATAAACACATTACGGTAGCTCTTCGCCTTTCGTGCACTTTAGACTAAACCCAACTAACTACTTTTAATTAAAGCCTAAAGCTGAGACTGAACGTTAATGTTAATGACCCAGTTTTCATTCATCACAAAACTTGGTTGCGCTCGCCAAGTAGTGACTGGTAATGAAAACAAAAAGCAAATGGGGAAAAACAATGAAAGATTGCAACACAATAGAGACCATATTTCAGAAATATGATAAGGATAGAATAAGTGATTGTTAAAAACACGCTGCATTTACAGTAGGAACTGCAATAAAAAAGAAGAGATGAATAAAATAGTGCGCGGGGTGGTCGCATTAGTATAAAAGCTAAAGCAAGAATTAAAGCTACCACAAGGCAATACTCATGAATGGAAAAATCAATACGATGAGCTTCCTTCCACCAAAAATTCGTTGCGCAGCTTTCAGCAAAAAGCATCCAAAATATACAAAGTGCTGTTTCAATTAAATCTTGAGCATTAAAAACAAATGGTAATACTTATTCACAAGTATGCAATTTATTCGGCAAACAACTCAGTTTAAGAAACATAACAAACATATTTTCTTACTACAAAGAGTACTGGCTTATAATGCAAGTAAGGGAGGAGTGTACTGACTTAGGTTGCATAATCTCGCCTACTTTTAAGAGTACAAGTCAAAGCGACAGTTGTGGAAAATGTAGAACAGGGTAGTTGAAACAGAACTGAAGTAATTTGTAGCATATATTTTATCAATTATATAACATCAAGAGCACCAGAAAAGCGATATCCGTAATAAAGAGTTCTTTTTTCAATAATTGTGATAAAAAACTGTTTCAATGCACATACAGTATATAAAATGCCGAGCGTATAATCTAATAAACTGGAGCATAACGACATAAAAAAAAAATTCTATTATCCCTACAGCTTTAACTTGCACCCAATGACTCCGACTTTGCCATTCAGTATTCCAGTGAATTCAATTAAATGTTTCAAGTTTCGATTGCGATTTCACTGAATTAAAGGTTAAAATATTTCAAATGGATGTTAAAAACAGCTGTATGACATACGTTTTCGGAGTTAAAATATTATTAATTTATTACTAGAAGTTTTAAATTTCAATTTCACCTTATCGCGCTAATATTTCAGCAGATAATAAAAGCAGAACTGATAACTATTCAATAAGAAAAAAAAACTAGTATCACATTTAACTTGGCTTAGAATTTCATTCGAGATATTTCAAATTAAATTAAACTAATAAAATTCTAATGTTGTTTTAATATTTATTATATTTTTACTTAGTTAAAATTAGAGTTGTTAAGTTGAAACTGTATTTTATAATTTAACTAAATTTAAACTTTGCAGTAAACTTAAAATATTCTGAATACGCAATTTTTTAATAT
This sequence comes from Sicus ferrugineus, assembly GCA_922984085.1. NCBI lineage: Eukaryota > Metazoa > Arthropoda > Insecta > Diptera > Conopidae > Sicus > Sicus ferrugineus. Next base: position 12,690,710 of record OV277351.1, on the reverse strand, counting down.
TTTTTTAAATTTCTTTTTAGGGGAATACTGATTTGAGCTTTCGAAAGCGTTTATTTTACGGTTGGAGGACCAAAAACTTTGACGAGTTCTAACATAACAATCTTAACCATTATGCAATTGACATAGATATATCAAAAACAAACTTCCTGTTTTTATAGTGAAGAATAAAGAATGTTAAACCCCTTCATTCTCTTTTTTCCTTCTTCTATCTTACTACCTGTACCTTCCCTTCCTTCCACACTTCGAATTTCTGGTAATTTCTTTTCTTTTTTCCTATTATGTAATTACTTTCGTTTCCTTTAAAACATTTCTTCCTTTTTATCCATGTCATTTTGACATTTTAAAACATTTCTTCCTTTCTATCCATGTCATTTTGACATTTACTTTGGGAATAAGTAAAACCAGAACAAATCAATAATACTAATGCAGGCAGGAGCGACCGCACTTCAAAACAAAGAGATGGAAAATATTTACATAACTACATATTTTCCACTATACATACATATAGAGAGATACTCCCCCTTTTTTATATACATCTTAATTGCTGTTGTGTTTCTCAAATTGTCACCTTATTGAAGGACAATCACAAATGTTAGCAATATAATGTTAAGAAGTGTATTACAAAACGCGAGTTTACAATTTTTTGGGGGGGTGAAGATGAGATCTTTGTGTTTTCTGATGCGATAGAGTGCAGATCAATAATGACTACGTAGCTATAATTCAAAAAGATAATGTAAGCTACTTATGTGCAAAACAGAGAGAGTAAAGTAAGTCGTGTTGCACGTTACTCAGTAGTCGCTAATTCGACTATTGCAGTATCCCGCCCTATAACGCGGGTTCCTATCAGACGGAGTCCTATAACACGGCGGAAAAATTGTGATCATGTTCGTATAACACGTTAAAAGAGGCTCGTATTCTTAAAGAAAGTTATTTTAGATATAACAAGTAAGTTAATCGCTTTGGGCTGTAAACAACTCATGTATTTGTATAATCAAGTGAATCGTACAACACGGATTCATATAACACGGAACGTATCTACCGTGTTATTGAGGGGTGTGGGGTCTAAACTCTTAGTTTACAAGTAAAGCATTGTTCAATCGATAGTAAAACTTTATTTTCTGTATCTCGACGATAAGTTGGAAAATGATGCTAATATTTGTATCAAACATAACTTATAAAAACTTATTAGCTTAGATACAACTTTGAAAACAAAATCTTATCGCATCTTAGTTTTTATGAAGATGCTGAGAAAAGACATCGGCTGTGCCTTCATATTTTAAGCATTAATTCAAAAAAGACTAAGTTTTATAAACCAAATCACTACTTTTTTCAAGAAAATGCTAAAATTCGTACGTTACTTAAGGCGATGCCTACACGCCGGTAATTCGTGCGTTTGTCAGGGTTTGATCAAACAAAATCTTATCCTAAAGTTTCTAAATTCCTTTAATGTTAAAACCAGGGCAGAAATATGGCAGCTTATGCGAATGTGTAATGTGTAAAACTGCTCTAGAGTAATTATTGATTATTGACATAAGTAATATTCCTGCCGTACTGATTCTCCAATGTTACTTTTTTCCGAAATGATCAGTAACTTCTGACTTACTTTCCGTTTTTATGTGAATAATTTTCTACAGCCTACACTGCTTGCAGCAAATCTCAGAACGCAATATTGCAAACTGCAAACTTTTTCAAGTAGTTTTTTCAGCGAAAAAGCTTTCGAGAGATTTTTTTATTGTGTAAATGATACATTTTGGAATATCGTCTTCCACTCCGGTCATGCAAACTGACATTAACAACTACATACATTTTCAAGTTCACAGCTAAATCTACTTGCGAAAAATCGTTATATCCGAAAGCAGAAACTAAAACGGAATAAAAGTTAAGGGAAGACTTGTCGCCGATCAACACCAGCTGCCGCTCAGGATACCATTTATCAAAAAATAGATAAAATACCTTGGGTCATCCTTGAGAATAATGTCCTATTTCTATATTAGCCTAAGCTAAAATTCAATACCAAGTTTATACTCCAAACGCAGATTACTAAATCAGAAGAACCTTACCCAACAAATTATAAGAAACCAATTTTAGAAACCAGTAAAAAGAATTCATAAGCTGAGTCTGAATAAAATTTGCAAAAATGCCAAGAAGGAAACGAGTGTAGATAACATCCAAGATAAAATGTTAATGGTGTGTGTATACACTTAAATTATTGGTATTTAGGAAGAAAAAATTAAAGAAATGATGGATGAAACAAGTTGGGATCAAATTATACCATGTAGAAGATACAAGGATAGTCGGGAAAACTGAAGAAGGAATGAAGAGCATAACAGAAAAGTTATACATGAAATCGGAAGCACAAAAAAACTGCGAAACCTGTGTGATGAGCAAGAATCAACGAATGTCAACGCATTGATTTTTCATTGAAGTACTCATGAACACACACCCAACCGCACGTTCTCCGGGTGTAGATGAAATCAAAATCAGTGGAGCAGTGGATTATTGATTATTCCAAAAAACCAGAAAAGGATTATTCAATCTAAATCAACACTTCATACTTACTTGCCCACAAAGTTCTCCAGCACAGAACTTTTGCCTGCTGACTGTCCGCCCACAACAGCGATCTGCGGCAAATCCAGTTGCATATGGACACCCAGTTGGGTGAATGCATCCTGCAGCTTATTCACAATCGGAATCAATTGCTCCATGGTACGCGGCTGATGGTTCCTGCCGTGACTGTTCGCAGAGAAGCTGCTCTTCGTCGGTGTAGAAATTTTCTAGTGCAAAATTTCTATTGATCACCGACTGTGATTTGTGGTCGTGTGTCCCTTATTTCCAATAACTTTAATTTCAGATAATTAAAACACTTTTAATTTTTTTAAATTTTTCACTTTGTTATCTACTTCCAAATTTTTGATCTCCTAGGTCCGTCCCGGACTTTACTTGATGGAAATACGAAGAAAACTACGCGAAGGCAAACGAATTTTTTATGAATTTGAGCTGTCAGAATTTTGATTAGTGTTTGGCAAGTTAAAGGAAATAGCAGAGAAAATATAGAGCGAAAATATTAAGGGTTGCCATCCCTCTCGAGCTGCCAGCTCTATTTATTACAATATCTCTCATTTTATATATGAGTACGATGATTAAACCAATTTTTTTGCATTGAATCAAAAAATAATATGACCAAAAAATTTTGTGTGGAAAGTAAACCTTTACTCGGTTTCTTTGGATTGGAATAACTTTCTCAAGTCGTACAGAGACGTATTATGATAATTTTTACTACTTATTTGCGAATTTTATTAGTTCGTATGATTTATCATCATTATATCATCAAATGTTGTCCAGATTTAATTACTTTTAAAATGCTCCTATTACTTTATTCTATGAACAACTCAAGTAGAACAGAACCTTCTAAGCCTCGCTCCATAAACGCGGCAGGGGAAGTAGTCACGGTATACCGCAGCACGTAATATTAAATGATGTGCGCACACCAACGCTAAACATGGAAAAAAATCATTGGAAACGTGAAGTAATATCCAGATAGCGTATATGTACGAGTATACATATATTATGTAGGCATAACGAGTAGGAAGCTTGTTGGTCAAGGAGGAAGATTGTCGGGTACATTCTTTACAAATGTAAAGAATGTCTGGCAATTCCTTGTAAAGCTGACAATTTGACATTTTATTTCACACTATTTTCTATGAGGAAAATCCTCTCAGTAGTATTAAGGGTAAGCGCGCATAGTATACGTGACATCCGGCAAACAGCCGTATATAACTGACTACTAACTTGTAATGTTAAAATTTTTAGAAACATTTTTTAAGCTTTCCATCAAAACGTATCGCAAAAAGGACTTCTGGGTGGCAATTTGTTTAATAATAGCTAGATCTCGAATCCGCGTGTAGCATTAATATGATGTAGCAGCTTTTTTGATTCAAAAACTAATGGAATAATGAAAACTATTTAGTAATTTTTTCCAGACCCCATGTTATACTTGTTTACCAATGTTTTTAGTAGACAAGCATATTATTAACTTTGCATGTGTAGAGTATTCAGTCTTTGGCCTGATCAAAGAAAGTTTTCGCACTAGTTTGGAAGATTAATATTTTTTCGGATCTACAACGTTCCAACCTCACAGAGAAATTCTGGGAAAATAGGAACTCTTAGTCTCCGAACAAGCATTTCTTGCAAAAGCGTCTGCTGCGAAGACGGTCAATATTTTTCTTTCGTAGAACGTTAATACTTTCGAATACTGTAAATACTTTAAATATTTCAAATCACCTGCAGTAAATTTTTCATTAGTACTTATCTTTACACAAAAATGTAGTGCAGTAAATACATAAATCTTTACTCGTAATGTCTATATTTATTAATAACAATAGGATAACAGACATTTATTACGATCCACAAAAACCGAATTATTCTAAATTATAGAAAGTTTCATTTAAATAAAAATTAATTTAATTAACAGATTTATAATAACAGATAATTATGCTGTTATATGTTTTTACTCTTGCAAAACTCAAACCGGTTCATACAACCCGTTTTGAAATCTTTCATCACAGTTTTGTCCTTTTTTCATCCCAGACGTGTTGACACTAAATCTTTGTAAAATTATTTTTGTCTTAGTCAGTGTGTTTTCAGTAATTGATATAATTTTCGGCGAAAGCGAAGAGACTTCCATTAACAAGTAAGACTTTCCATACTGACGTAAGTTTAGCCTAACAAGGAATGAAATCTCACCCGCGAAATGGTCAACAGAAAAATAGGTCGGTGATTTATGGTGTGAACAGAGGCGATGGCCTTATTTAACACCGACTAAAGATAAAGAGGTACGAAACTTCCAAATGTCCGTCTATTCAATACATTCGTACAAATATATTTAATAAATAATGAAAAATATGTAAAATATACAATAAATAATGTAAACTTTTACTTCAGAAGATGGAAAAATCGAAGCGCATGTCGTGGACCTCCAGCGCTGAAAACTTGCTTCTTGAGTTGTGGGGATAGAACATTGTGGCTCTGAGAGTTCCCCAAAAAATGTCGCCGTGAATCTTACAGTTATTTTTTACAAACTACATTTAATTTTTTTTTATTAGGAAATGCAAGAAAATAGTAGGCGTGTCAAGGGCTCGACTTCTGAATGAGTACATCAAATAATCGGGAGTTTCCCAATCGATAACATAAACATTATTGTCGAGGAGTCAGGAGCAGTAAATTTTAAGTAAATCAAAAGTGTGTTATATTGTAGATACTCGTATATTAATATAGTTTACAAGCTATCGACAAGTTTCAAATTATAGTTTACAAGTTATTGTTTGTTTATTTATTTGAGGCTTACGCAGGATTTTCATGTTGCATCTACGGCGGCAGCAACGCCATCACCACTGCCATCTCCATCGCCACTGCCATCGCCACTGCCATCGCCACTGCCATCTCCATCGCAACTGCCATCGCCATTGCCTAGAGCTGGAAAAAATTATGATAGAATTTTGCAATTTTTCTCAAGGAGACAAAGAGCTCAAAAAAGTAACCAATTTTCAAACTAAGAATGCAAAAAGATGAATAGCTTCGGTATTGTCGACGCTAAACGGATTGGGGACAAGCAGAAAGCTGAATCTCCAATTATGAACACACCAACATCGACTCCATTAAAAATAATGCACATCTTGAAGAACAGTGGAATATTGTAGTTCGCATTTTAACGATGATTTTTCAAATATTTGCTCCTTCCCGGACTGCCAACATTAATGTACAAAAATCTATATCTGTATATATTAAAAAGAAAACAAAATGAAAGTAATATTTAATTGACGACATAGAATACGCAAGTAAATATGCTCATAGTTTGAACCCACTAGGGATTGAGTACCTTCCTTTATAAATGAAGTAATCTACATCCTTTTTGCGCTTAAGATGAATTTCTATATGACAACCATCTAGCAGAAATAATATAATGTTAAATTACTGAATGATATTTAACCATATTGGCATTAAAACATCCGTACAAGCCTAACCGTGTAAACTCATTCACGCAATCTTCCACTTTTTTTGTCGTGAGTGGCAAATTCATATAAAGTGAAAATAAAACTTTCGATACTTCTTCGCAAAACTCCACAAATATTTGGAACACAGTACATTTAGTCAGTTCAAAAAAAAGATTTTTCACTTTCTAGTCTTTGCAAATTTTAAAGTCTATAAAGAATAGAAATATATATGTCTACGCAAGTAAGGGTTAGTTGTAATGTGTGCATTTTTAATACTTTTTGTTAATTTTATTTTGTTCTTTGTATAAAAACTATTTTCATCGGTGAATTCACAGCTGTATACAGCTGATGATTTCAGAATGAGGACTTTTCTATGTAAACAATCTATCTGCTGATCGATGTTTGAAAGCATAAATCTAGATTTATATTTTTATGTAAATACTATATAACTTATATTTTTGAAGATGCAAAACACTATTTAGAATTTACAATGAACTGTGTACAATTTGCATAAGGTATTTGAACCCTTTCTGGATGAACTATTAAATAAATAAATGAATAAGTAAATAGACATCCTCCAAAAAAAAAAATATTAACTAGCGTAGCTTTAACTTATTTGTATTAAGAAAATATTTTTTATATATGAAGAAACTACTACAAGGCAGTGCTATATAATTATTATTTCTATTTTATGAATTTCGGATACTCTAGACGATCTGAGTTGCGATGAATATCTGGAGTTTAACAGATAACGGAGAAATTCCGAAACCATCGTGTTTCCTCTATGGAGATTTATAAGTTTTGATTGATTCAATGTAAATAGGGCAATTCGTTGCTATCTTCACGCAGCTAATTGTGCAGTGGCACAGAGTGGAACCAATACGGAAAGGAAGCCACCAACTGCTGTCAATAGAATTGTCAAGCTCTTTTCGTTCCAAAGTTTTTCGAGGAAAGTTGAGTTTATTTTGTGCTGCTCGCGTTTCGTGTCGGAAAAGGACTTAAAAGTTAGTAAAACTTCCGAATAAAGTTTAATAATCCTTAAGTTAAACATACTGCTAAGACTAAAATATTTATAACAAATGTAAACGAAAGGATTGAAGAGATTTTTAATGATAATTGGTGCTAAACAATAATTGCGACAAATTTTTTAACTTGATTTACATTTTTCAATTTCAGTGGAAAATAAAAATTTAAGGATTTTCCGCACATAAGAAATATGTTAATTTCAGTTTAAAATTTAACCCGATAAATAATAAAGATTCAAATTTAACCGAAGTTTACCTTTAATTCTAGTTATTGGAACATGAATTTTTAATTTCGCTTTCCAATTTTCAAGTTAACATGGATTTATATAATTATTCTTCTATCGGCAGAATGCGTTACGTGGCTGCATACATGTTATCTGTCCTCGGCGGACTGGAGAATCCTAAAAAAGCCGACATCGAAAAGGTTCTTAGCTCTGTTGGTATTGAAGTGGACGCCGAACGTGTCACCAAAGTCGTAACAGAATTGAGTGGAAAATCTGTCGATGAGCTGATCAAGGAAGGTCGGGAGAAACTATCATCAATGCCTGTTGGAGGTGGAGCTGCTGCTCCAGCTGCCGCACCTGCAGCTGTCGCAGAAAAGCCTGAGGAAAAGAAAGAGGAGAAGAAGAAAGAAGAATCCGAGTCGGATGACGATGAAGATATGGGCTTGGGTCTCTTTGACTAAACGGAGTTGGTGGCAGGAAACGCTCAATACAAAGGGTACGTAAAAATCCATAGTTGGCTATCATTTAGCTCGTGTTAAGTGATGATATCAAAATATTTACCATCTTTCGACTGAGAAGTTTTGATGTAAACTATTTCACTGACATTCAAAAATCACATTTTGCTAAAATCCCTAAAGTTGAATCTTTACTAACCTATTTCTCTTCTTTTCAGGCATTTCCAATTTTCGTTTTAAGACTATGTATCATTATACATGATTCGACTATTAAATTAATAAAACTGTTTTTACACCACAGACCGCACTTTATTTCTTGTAATTTTTGAAAAAAATTTTTTTGTAATGGTCAAAAGCAGCTTCTGTTGCTTTTAAATACGGCAGTTGGTTTCGAACTCGGAAACAAAAGATCGAAAAAAAATCCTCACTTTTCAATTATAAAAATTCAACATGTATTGTTTCTCTGCAAATGTCAAAATCCGTCTCAACTCTACATTGAAAACTATATTTTTTCTTGATCGTCTTCCTCAATATAATCGGCGTCATCGCTTGTATATTTTCCGTGCAAAATCATCTCTTCTAAATCCGCTTCGTCTTCCTGCACACTTAACAGAGGCTCCTCTTTACGGAACTTTTTACGTTCGGGAGTATTTTTGTACGTTTTACGATTAGCCAAGAATCTGCCAAACTTTGTTTCAACCGCAGCAGCTTCAGCTAACTTCCGATTAATGCTCTCTAAACGTGAGACGCTATCATCTTCCAAAGTCGATGGGGAGGTTTTTCTTTGTGAGTTCTGATCTTCATGCAATTCCCAAGCATGCTTTGATTTACGCATCTTGGTGAGAATTTTCGACATTATATCGCGGTGATCCAAGCCTAGGACGTCGTGGCGCATTTCCGAAAAACGAATTACGTTAATATCGGGCTGCTCTGCATCTGATTCCTGAGTTGTATTTGGCTCCAGAGGCTTCCATTGAAAGTCTCGTCTTAGCTCATCTGCTGCTGCATCACTGCCCTCATAATTCTCGCCAAAATCCATTGTACGAAGAAGCGCCTCCACCTGCGTCACGTTACTGAGAGCCTTGTCGCGGACAAATTTAATTCGCGGCACCTCGCCCATCAAGCGCAGCTGCGACAACTCGTGACGCAAGAGTCCACTGCAACGATGCAGCTCCACCTCCAGTTCCGCATCAGCGTCGGGCGTCCCACTACCTATCCAGAAGACACTAACAAACGTAAAATCGGGGGAGGTTTTAACACGCGTCACCTGCAGCCCACGACCCAGTATCTTCTCAGATGCTTCACCAGTGGCCAGCAGATCGGTGATATGCGTCATAAATAACTTATTCAGGACCGTCATCCGGCGTACTGTATTCTTTCCTTGTTTCCTTCCGATTCCAGTACCAGTTATGTTTAGATTTTGACTGGGTACGGTTTCTGCACTGGGATACCATCGCTTCTTACTTCCTGGTAATCTGTTACCGAAGAGTTTTCCCATTACCTTTAGTTGACTCTTGGAAACGGTACTCTTCGCGTTATGGGTGACCGCGGTGAATAAACTTGCACTGGATTGACGAAGTAGCAAGAGGAGCTCGTCCTTAAATTCTTTGTTGAACTGCGTTGCTGTTGCAGCGCAAAAACGCAGCATTTTAGTTTATTGACCTGCTTCTCGTCTAATTAATATTTTTCACAAATAAGAAAAGAATTATTTATATTTTTTACAATTTTCCAAAAACTAAATTTATATAAAAACCATGATACAATAACTATTTAATATACTTGCACCATGAGTAAAGTATTGTTTACGAGAGATAAAGAGATACGAAACTTCGTCTAACAGCTGTCGAAAGCTTTACATGGGTTAGTAAAAAATCATGAAATTTAACACATTTCGAGATAGCCAAGCTTTCGGTGTCGGGAAAAAAGCTCTTTGGTTTTTGTACGTATTAAAATTTATTACGACTTTGTTTAATGAATGCTTGAAAGAAATGCATTAAAACTTCAAAAAAAAATATTATGGACTTTTTTAATTTGACAAGTCCTGATAATTTATTATTGAAATAGTTAAAATCTTCAATGGAAAAGTACTACATACTAAAAACTTTTAGGTATTTTAAAGCTGGAATTCATGTTTATAAATAATAATAATACTATTAACTGTATTTAGCATATAAATATATATTTGCACTGCTTTTATATCGAAAGTTTTCTCGGCTTAATACTAAAATTTATATTTGGTAAGAGTAACAAAAAACATAAAAAGTCCTAAAATATAACGAACTATAATACTTGTTCAGCAAAGCTGAAAAAATAGGGTGGGAAATTAAATTTGGTGAATTCGCATACATTTAGTTGTGTGAGGTAAACAAATTATCTAGCTCTCATCGCATACAAAGAATAGAGGGATATTTGATATTATCGTATCTCTTTAACTCTGTTGTTTACATTGACTACCTTTAAAGCAGAAATTAATTTAAGCTTTTTAAAGGCCTGCTCATATTAAGCAAAATTAGACCTGTTTCATTTGTTTCTATAACTCATTATGGCAGAGAGCTCCGGTTCAATGAATTTTATCCTCTCTGCCACCGTGAGTTGTATATAAATAAAAAGAAATTCAATTACCTTTCTTCTGATGTATAATACAATATGTGAAAGGTTCTAAAATTTGCAAAATTGCAACTAAAAATGTGCACTTTTTGTATAATATATAATTTAAAATAATTCATTATTTTAATTATATATCGGTGGAAAGAAAATTCAATTACCTTTCTTCTGACATACAACTCAATGTTTGAAAGGTTCTCTGTTTTTTATTACCTCCCTTCAAACACATCCATACAATTTTGATATTTTCAAATGTATTGCAATATATTGTATTTCAAGGTATAACAAAATAACCAAAATTCTTGTCAACTATATTTTCGTAACCGTAATTATATACAATATGAGTAATAAAATTAAGGATAATTTTGTTACTTTTCTTATATATGAGTACTAACAATTAACTTCACAAATAATATCTTTAGGCTCTTCTGTTTATTACATTCCATTTCTGTTAGACGCTTTCCACCAAACTTAAATTCTGTTAATGTTAATTCCGTCAAACTTTACTGTTAATGGAACCTGTTCTACTTTCAAGTTAGCCGGTGTAAACAATATTTGCATTGCAATACAATGTATGGTGCGTAGTTATTGTGTCATGATTTTTATGTGAACTTTACTATTGGTAAATTGTAAAAAAAATATATATAATAGAAATAATTATTTTCTTGTGTGTGAAAAATTTTAATTGGACGAGAAGTAAGCACATCGATTAGGAAAAATGCTACGTATTTGCGATGCAACAGGAATGCAGTTCAACAAAGAATTTAAGGACGAGCTTCTGTTGCTACTTCGTCAATCCAGTGCAAGTTTATTCACCGCGGCGATGCATTCCGCGAAGAGTACCGTTTCCATGAGTCAACTAAAGGTATTCGGAAAACGCTTCGGCGAGTACGGGGAAGTAAGAAGCGATGATATCCCAGTGAAGAAGATATCCCACTCGAAATCTAAACTTACTTGGTACTGGAATCGGAAAAAAACGGAAAGAACACAACACGCCGGATGACGGTGCTGAGTAAGTTATTTATGATGCATATCGCTGTTCTGAAATTTAATATGAATTAATGAACAGAAGAATATGAATCAATATGTTAATATAATATATTTTGATTATGAATTAAAATATAATAAAAACCAAAAGTTCAAATATTTGGACAAATAAATGGACTGAAAAGAGATATTTAATGAATTAATGTAAAATAATTTGTTTAAAATTAATTAATGTAAAATAATTTCGACTGCCAATGACTATTATTTCCTCTGCCAAATAGACTATTTATATATGTATGTACGTATATAATCGCATTTCCAAGTAGTAGAAAAAAATTTCCTCTCTCGTGTGCTTGGTTTGTTTTTATTTATAGTGTTATGATAAAACAACAAAAAAGGTTTGGTATACCCAAGTGGAAAAGCACCCTTTTTAGATTTAACCCGTAAGATCAGGGACGAAGCTACCATGGAGCAGGTGGGGCAATTGCTGCTCCAGGCGCACCAATCAATAGGCCCAACAAAAATCGGTTTAATCCTACGGGCGCAAACGAGTGCAGAAGTGTGCAAAATTATAAAAGGTATTAAAAATTGTTTTATACTAAAAATAATGACAACTTTTTCCAGCTTACATTGTATTGTTTTTGCGCTCGTGCCTACAAAAATACGTTATCCTCAAATATGAAGAATTCCTCAGTACCTTACTTGCATTGATTTGTTGTTGCGTTCGTGCCGTTGTCTTCAAATATGGAAAGTTCTGGGTCCCAAAATGTTCATTGATTTGTTGTTGCACTCGTGCGCAAATGCGTTGCAAGTATTTCAAGATTTTTTTCGGAAGTTCTTCCAAGGAGCATAAATGGAAAAGAGAAATTATGACTCAAAATTTTCGACTAACGGCAGATTTTCATGTGCCATTATTACAATGCAGTCAAGAGCTCAGCAACTGAGAATGCTAGCAGAGAAATTCGTGGTGAATTTGGGTTTACGTCAGAAATTATGACGAATGGGAAGAGGGAACGAGGCAATTCCACTTGTTGGAATTTGGCAACTTTTTTTTTTTTATACCCTACACCCGAAGGGAGGGTGTAGGTATATTTACATATATATATGGTATATTCACTTTGTTCTTCCGTTTGTAACGCAGAGAGGGAGACGAGATAGATTGAAATCACGATTACGTGAGAACGAAAAGAGATATCGCGATGAAATTTGGCACAAATATTCTTTGTTATGTAGGGCTGTTTGCGATTGAAAATGGGCGAGATCGCTAAGCAGCCGCGCCTACTTTACATACGGAATGTAAAGGCACCTCGTTTCAAAAAATTTTATAATCTGAATATTTCATAAACCGTGTGAGATATTAAGGTATAATTTTATTCCGGAACATATAGCACCAGTACTAAAATGTGCGAAAAAAATGGGCGTGACACGCCCACTTATAACAAAGTTGACAATATCTTGTAAACGGTATAAAATATTAACACGAACTTTTATCGCGAGCTATCTACAAGTATTACCAATTTGTATACAAAAAATGGGCGTGGTCCGCCCACTTACACAAAAGTTGTCAATATCCCATAAACGGTTCAAAATATTAATACGTTCGTAATTCTATCTAGCAGTATCTAGAGACATTACAAAACATTTGCCCGAAATGGGCGTGGTCCGCCTACTTATACAAAAATTGTTAAGTGGCGAAATTATAATTTTTTCAGTTCCTCGGGTGTAGGGTATTTAGATTTCGGCCAGGCCGAAGACAACACTTTTACTTGTTACTTTTTTATCTTTTTCATCACGTTGTGATTGCATTCTATTCCATTCTTTTCTATTCTAGAAATATTAGCTCGGTTGTCCATTTACCTTCTTATAAAAATTTTGTACTCTAAATAATTTTAACATTTAATTTTTTGGAAGAAAGATCATTTCTCAACACTTGTATTCTGCAATTTGTGAATACAATGTCGTTCCCATGGTTACTTATCTACTTTCCAAGAATTTTCTTTTGGAAAAACTTTCTTTAAAAAAAAAAGAAAACAACGTCAAATCGTTTGAAGTATCAATTTTTAATTATTGAGAAAATTTTCCTGAGCAACGTTTTCTTTCGCATTTGAATTTCCTACAAAAAAGACTCAATTTGATTGATACAATCGGTTTGTAAGATGGTAAAAGAAAATTTCGTAAGTTCTTCAATATCTTCCAAGAAATAGATCTCACTCTCTATTTTTCTTTCCAGCAATTAAACCCGCAGGTGTTCTTCGTGATTCCAGGCTGTGAACAGGGGATTTTGATTGATATGGACTGTGATGTATTCGTGAGCGGCAACTTGATCAACGTATCCAAGAATGATATCGAACAACATATAGTTTACGAGATAATGTCATTAGCATACAACATGGTCCTCGAGATGGAGCCCGTAGATGAACCGACATTCCTCCAGCTAATAGCTGAGAGTATGCAATTCCTCGTCCAGGATGGGGTGGAGTATATAATAACTATTCAGGAGAATGGTGAAGAAAGCCATGACGAGGAGTAAGCCCCGTTGGAAAAAGATGACGTCTAAAACTTTGGTTTTTTGTGTTAATTGTTGTAAACATGATTGTTTACAATTTCAATGTAAACATGATTGTCAATCAATAGTGAAAGCCGTGGCGAGTAGTAAGCCCCGTTGGCCAAAAAATGACGTCAACAACTTTGGTTTTTTGTGCTATTTGTTGTAAACAATCTTGTTTATATGAATATTTTATGAATATTGTTCATTCATATTGCATTATTATACTTACAATATTTATATATAGATACAATATTTATAAACAATTAAATCTGTGTTATTATAAACAATTAAATCAGCCTCCGTGTATGGACAATATAAAAATACATAACTGCCTTTCTTCTCCTGCATTACGTCACAGTAATGCCTTCGTCTTCGACCGTGAAAGTCGTAGTTCGAATTCGCACAATTATTTCTTCTGGCAACTTTTGTATTTTGGTTTCATACAATCAGAGCTGGGCAAAATCAATTCCATTCCAATCCCAAGTAAATTCCTCTGGAATTAGGAATTTGGAATTGAGGCTCACTCAGACAAAGGAATGGAATTGAGAAAGCCTCAATTCTTTTTGAAGGAATTGGAATTTGGAATTGAGGCTCACCGAAACAAAGGAATGGAATTGAGAAAGCCTCAATTCTTTTTAGAGGAATTGAAATTTGGAATTGAGGCTGACCGAAACAAAGGAATGGAATTGAGAAAGCCTCAATTCTTTTTGAAGGAATTAGAATTTGGAATTGAGCACATGAATTCCTTCAGAGGATTGGAATTACAGTCTATTAGCTTTCCAACGAGGTATGTCTCATGAGTGCACAGGTAAAATTGCGCCCTGAGATGCCAATTGACTGCATCACTTACTGCAGCTGTCGACTTGCATAAGTGGTAACTTTGAAAATTATTTTAAAAAATCCGGTAATAGGGGGCCCTTTGATATTCGGTTCGTTGATAGTACAGTCTATTAGCTTTCCAACGAGGTATGTCTCATCAGTGCACAGTGAAAATTGCGCTCTGAGATGCCAATTGACTGCATCACTTATTGCAGCTGTTGACTTGCATTAGGGGCAATTTTTTTTTTTTTGAGCAGATAGAACCAAGCTCAGGGGATGCCCCCTATCCATGCAAAGCATTCGTTGGTTTAGAAGGGTAAAGGTTAGTGGGAAGGGGAAAAGTGGGAGTAGTGTCGATTTACACCTCTTTTAAAAGCATCGACATTATAAGTGGGTGGGAAAACATGCGCAGGGAGACTATTCCACAATTTAACTGCGCGACCGAAAAACGAATTATCGCGGTAGTGGGTAGTGCGATGGAACGGGATCGAGACGTAAAAGGGGTGCACCGCTCTGGAAAGCCGAGTAGATCTGTTGAATACCTGAACCGAAGGGATCAGGCTGGCTACTTCAGAGGAACAGTTACCATTAAAGTAACGGTAAAATAAGGTTACACACCCCACATCCCGACGACATCCCAGGCTTTCAATAGAGCTGGATAGCCTACTGTCCCCTATAAGTTTTATCGCACGACCTTGTATACGGTCCAGAAGCTGAAGATATGCTTTCGAAGCTCCAGACCAAATATGCGAGTTGTACTCCATTTTCGGCCGGATATAAGTGGTGTAGATACAACGAAGGTCGGTTGAAGTGAAGTATTTCTTGCACCGCTTTAAAAAGCCTAAGCACTTGGCTGCTTCTTTCGATACATCAAAAATGTGATCGTTCCAACGAAGACCGCATTGTATTGACATGCCCAGAACATCAAGAGCCTCCGACTCATTAATATCCACACCACCCATATCTAAAGGTGGAAAGTTGTCGCCCGCCAGACGCTTGTGGGTCAACAAACAGCATTGGGTCTTCCGCGCATTAAAATCGACCCGATTCGCTTGACCCTACTCCTGGATTTTGTTGAGGTCAGATTGGAGTGTGTCATTCATAATTCTGCGTTTTCTATTGATCTCCAGAATAGAAGGACGCCTGGAGAATGAATATGAATGACAAATGCTGCTGTCATCAGCAAGCGAGTAGACGGGGTTTGATGTCAATGACAGAAGGTCATTGATAAAAATGAGAAAAAGTGTTGGAGACAGGACCGAACCCTGCGGAACTCCAGCATTTATGGAGTGGAGTTATCACAACCCGAATAGAACGGCCGCTGAGGAAACTCGATATCCATCGAGTGAATGTATCACCGACACCATAAGCAGCCAGTTTAGACACAAGTGCTTTATGCCACACTCGGTCAAATGCCTTGGAGATATCCAAAGCAACAACCTTACTCTCACCGAATTGGTGAACACAACTGTTCCACCGCTCAGTGAGGAACGCCATCAAATCGCCTGTGGAGCGGTGAGCACGGAAACGGTACTGGCGATCGCTGACCAATTGGTTGCTCTCCAGATACCTCATCAGGTTAAAATTTATAACGCTCTCCATAACTTTGGAGAGCATTGAGCAGATTGCTATGGGCCGGTAATTGGCAGGATTCGTAGCCTCACCTTTTTTGGGAACTGGCTGCACATTGGCAATCTTCCAGGAAGTAGGAAAAACTCCTGAAGTGAACGATAAGTTAAACAGATTGCGCAATGGCCGAGCCAATGTTGAGGCGCACTTTCTCAACACGTGGGCTGAAATTATTAGACTCAGCAAATAACTCAACATACAAACCCTCAGGTGTTGTGTGACTCGAATGACGTAGCCAATTGGAATTATGAACATTGAAATCACCAGCATCAACAATTTCACTGTTCGGATACGATTCCAGGATTTTAGAAATCGAATCAGAGAGATTTTCAAGTTTATCAAAAGTTGGCAGCCTCTCTAGACCCGGGCTTCTATAAATTAATATCTTCACGCTCATATTTAAATTTAACTTCACGCTTAAATTTAAATTTAACTTCACGGACTTTGTTAGATCTAATCTAGAATATGCTACCTTTATATGGAAACCGTTTTATAAAGTTAATGTTGAACGTTTAGAGCATATCCAAAAAAGATTCTTAAAGTTTGCCCTTCGCTTTTTTAAATTTGTAGAACCTGTTCCGTATTATAGTGCTCATTGCATGCTTACAGATTTAACATCAGTTGAGCTCCGTCGTTCAATTCATAGCATTCTATTTATTTATGATATTATTAATGGCAACATCAATTGTGAATGTCTCCTTCAGCTAATTTTTTTCTAATTTACTTCGAGACCGCTCCGGTCTTTTGAATATTTTCACATAAATTTCTAAAAATAAAAAAAATATAAATCTAATTATACCCTCAGTGAACCCACTCTTAGAGCTCTAGTTTCTCTCAATAAAGCTTATTCGAAGAGTTCGATTGACTTTTGTATGTCTAAAGATGCGTTTAAATCCGCTTTAGTTAATTTGTTAATCACTCAATAGCTTTTTTTTGTTTTTTAATTATCTATGCTTAGTCTGTAAGGATCATTGTATTCATAGACCGAAATAAAGAAATAAGACTCTATGAAACCTAAAAAGGATTCCTTTAAAAGTTCTTCGTACCCTACACCCGAAAAGATAGGATATATTCACTTTGTTCTTCCGTTTGTAACGCAGAGAAGAAGACGAGATAGATATAGAAAAGTATATATCAGCGTTACCTGAATCGATTTAAATCTGTCCATCTGTCTGTCTGTCTGTTAAAATCACGATTACGGCAGAACGAAAAGAGATATCACGATGAAATTTGGCACAAATATTCTTTGTTACGTAGAATTTTAGTTTTAATTAAATAATTTTTTGTTATTAATTCTTTGTAATTTTTTATTAGGTAAAATTTCAGTTTTACCAAAAAAAATTGTGGAGAGTTTAACATTTATTCCTACATTGATTAAAAAACTGCAACCGCCGAAAGCCCCTCTCAAACTGAAGAGAAAAATAAAATCTAAAACTCAGAAGGAGGAGCCTTTAATTTCGCAGGCACAATGGCAGCCTCTGCAGGCATGAATGGAGGTGTCTATCTTGGGATAAAAAGACTCGCTACATCGAAGCTGTGAGTATAGATTACATAATTTAATTTTATATGTGCAAACTTTTAAAGGAATCCTCTTTAGGTTTCTCAGAGTCTTATTTCTTTATTTCGGTCTATGAATACAATGATCCTTACAGACTAAGCATAGATAATTAAAAAACAAAAAAACAGCTATTGAGTGATTAACAAATTAACTAAAGCGGATTTAAACGCATCTTTAGACATACAAAAGTCAATCGAACTCTTCGAATAAGCTTTATTGAGAGAAACTAGAGCTCTAAGAATGGGCTCACTGAGGGTATAATTAGATTTTTATTTTTTTTATTTTTAGAAATTTATGTGAAAATATTCAAAAGACCGGAGCGGTCTCGAAGTAAACTAGAAAAAAATTAGCTGAAGGAGACATTCACAATTGATGTTGCCATTAATAATATCATAAATAAATAGAATGCTATGAATTGAACGACGGAGCTCAAGTGATGTTAAATCTGTAAGCATGCAATGAGCACTATATGACGAAACAGGTTCTACAAATTTAAAAAAGCGAAGGGCAAACTTTAAGAATCTTTTTTGGATATCCTCTAAACGTTCAACATGAACTTTATAAAACGGTTTCCATATAAAGGAAGCATATTCTAGATTAGATCTAACAAAGTCCGTGAAGTTAAATTTAAATTTAAGCGTGAAGTTAAATTTAAATATGAGCGTGAAGATATTCATTTATAGAAGCCCGGGTCTAGAGAGGCTGCCAACTTTTGATAAACTTGACAGTCTCTCTGATTCGATTTCTAAAATCCTGGAATCGTATCCGAACAGTGAAATTGTTGATGCTGGTGATTTCAATGTTCATAATTCCAATTGGCTACGTCATTCGAGTCACACAACATCTGAGGGTTTGTATGTTGAGTTATTTGCTGAGTCTAATAATTTCAGCCCACGTGTTGAGAAAGTGCGCCTCAACATTGGCTCGGCCATTGCGCAATCTGTTTAACTTATCGTTCACTTCAGGAGTTTTTCCTACTTCCTGGAAGATTGCCAATGTGCAGCCAGTTCCCAAAAAAGGTGAGGCTACGAATCCTGCCAATTACCGGCCCATAGCAATCTGCTCAATGCTCTCCAAAGTTATGGAGAGCGTTATAAATTTTAACCTGATGAGGTATCTGGAGAGCAACCAATTGGTCAGCGATCGCCAGTACCGTTTCCGTGCTCACCGCTCCACAGGCGATTTGATGGCGTTCCTCACTGAGCGGTGGAACAGTTGTGTTCACCAATTCGGTGAGAGTAAGGTTGTTGCTTTGGATATCTCCAAGGCATTTGACCGAGTGTGGCATAAAGCACTTGTGTCTAAACTGGCTGCTTATGGTGTCGGTGATACATTCACTCGATGGATATCGAGTTTCCTCAGCGGCCGTTCTATTCGGGTTGTGATAACTCCACTCCATAAATGCTGGAGTTCCGCAGGGTTCGGTCCTGTCTCCAACACTTTTTCTCATTTTTATCAATGACCTTCTGTCATTGACATCAAACCCCGTCTACTCGCTTGCTGATGACAGCAGCATTTGTCATTCATATTCATTCTCCAGGCGTCCTTCTATTCTGGAGATCAATAGAAAACGCAGAATTATGAATGACACACTCCAATCTGACCTCAACAAAATCCAGGAGTAGGGTCAAGCGAATCGGGTCGATTTTAATGCGCGGAAGACCCAATGCTGTTTGTTGACCCACAAGCGTCTGGCGGGCGACAACTTTCCACCTTTAGATATGGGTGGTGTGGATATTAATGAGTCGGAGGCTCTTGATGTTCTGGGCATGTCAATACAATGCGGTCTTCGTTGGAACGATCACATTTTTGATGTATCGAAAGAAGCAGCCAAGTGCTTAGGCTTTTTAAAGCGGTGCAAGAAATACTTCACTTCAACCGACCTTCGTTGTATCTACACCACTTATATCCGGCCGAAAATGGAGTACAACTCGCATATTTGGTCTGGAGCTTCGAAAGCATATCTTCAGCTTCTGGACCGTATACAAGGTCGTGCGATAAAACTTATAGGGGACAGTAGGCTATCCAGCTCTATTGAAAGCCTGGGATGTCGTCGGGATGTGGGGTGTGTAACCTTATTTTACCGTTACTTTAACGGTAACTGTTCCTCTGAAGTAGCCAGCCTGATCCCTTCGGTTCAGGTATTCAACAGATCTACTCGGCTTTCCAGAGCGGTGCACCCCTTTTACGTCTCGATCCCGTTCCATCGCACTACCCACTACCGCGATAATTCGTTTTTCGGTCGCGCAGTTAAATTGTGGAATAGTCTCCCTGCGCATGTTTTCCCACCCACTTATAATGTCGATGCTTTTAAAAGAGGTGTAAATCGACACTACTCCCACTTTTCCCCTTCCCACTAACCTTTACCCTTCTAAACCAACGAATGCTTTGCATGGATAGGGGGCATCCCCTGAGCTTGGTTCTATCTGCTCAAAAAAAAAAAAATTGCCCCTAATGCAAGTCAACAGCTGCAATAAGTGATGCAGTCAATTGGCATCTCAGAGCGCAATTTTCACTGTGCACTGATGAGACATACCTCGTTGGAAAGCTAATAGACTGTACTATCAACGAACCGAATATCAAAGGGCCCCCTATTACCGGATTTTTTAAAATAATTTTCAAAGTTACCACTTATGCAAGTCGACAGCTGCAGTAAGTGATGCAGTCAATTGGCATCTCAG
This sequence comes from Sicus ferrugineus, assembly GCA_922984085.1. Classification (NCBI taxonomy): domain Eukaryota; kingdom Metazoa; phylum Arthropoda; class Insecta; order Diptera; family Conopidae; genus Sicus; species Sicus ferrugineus. The sequence continues at coordinate 12,670,190 of OV277351.1, read as the reverse complement.
GGCGCAATTTTACCTGTGCACTCATGAGACATACCTCGTTGGAAAGCTAATAGACTGTAATTCCAATCCTCTGAAGGAATTCATGTGCTCAATTCCAAATTCTAATTCCTTCAAAAAGAATTGAGGCTTTCTCAATTCCATTCCTTTGTTTCGGTCAGCCTCAATTCCAAATTTCAATTCCTCTAAAAAGAATTGAGGCTTTCTCAATTCCATTCCTTTGTTTCGGTGAGCCTCAATTCCAAATTCCAATTCCTTCAAAAAGAATTGAGGCTTTCTCAATTCCATTCCTTTGTCTGAGTGAGCCTCAATTCCAAATTCCTAATTCCAGAGGAATTTACTTGGGATTGGAATGGAATTGATTTTGCCCAGCTCTGATTGTATGAAACCAAAATACAAAAGTTGCCAGAAGAAATAATTGTGCGAATTCGAACTACGATTTTCACGGTCGAAGACGAAGGCATTACTGTGACGTAATGCAGGAGAAGAAAGGCAGTTATGTATTTTTATATTGTCCATACACGGAGGCTGATTTAATTGTTTATAATAATACAGATTTAATTGTTTATAAATATTGTATCTATATATAAATATTGTAAGTATAATAATGCAATATGAATGAACAATATTCATAAAATATTCATATAAACAAGATTGTTTACAACAAATAGCACAAAAAACCAAAGTTGTTGACGTCATTTTTTGGCCAACGGGGCTTACTACTCGCCACGGCTTTCACTATTGATTGACAATCATGTTTACATTGAAATTGTAAACAATCATGTTTACAACAATTAACACAAAAAACCAAAGTTTTAGACGTCATCTTTTTCCAACGGGGCTTACTCCTCGTCATGGCTTTCTTCACCATTCTCCTGAATAGTTATTATATACTCCACCCCATCCTGGACGAGGAATTGCATACTCTCAGCTATTAGCTGGAGGAATGTCGGTTCATCTACGGGCTCCATCTCGAGGACCATGTTGTATGCTAATGACATTATCTCGTAAACTATATGTTGTTCGATATCATTCTTGGATACGTTGATCAAGTTGCCGCTCACGAATACATCACAGTCCATATCAATCAAAATCCCCTGTTCACAGCCTGGAATCACGAAGAACACCTGCGGGTTCAATTGCTGGAAAGAAAAATAGAGAGTGAGATCTATTTCTTGGAAGATATTGAAGAACTTACGAAATTTTCTTTTACCATCTTACAAACCGATTGTATCAATCAAATTGAGTCTTTTTTGTAGGAAATTCAAATGCGAAAGAAAACGTTGCTCAGGAAAATTTTCTCAATAATTAAAAATTGATACTTCAAACGATTTGACGTTGTTTTCTTTTTTTTTTTTTAAAGAAAGTTTTTCCAAAAGAAAATTCTTGGAAAGTAGATAAGTAACCATGGGAACGACATTGTATTCACAAATTGCAGAATACAAGTGTTGAGAAATGATCTTTCTTCCAAAAAATTAAATGTTAAAATTATTTAGAGTACAAAATTTTTATAAGAAGGTAAATGGACAACCGAGCTAATATTTCTAGAATAGAAAAGAATGGAATAGAATGCAATCACAACGTGATGAAAAAGATAAAAAAGTAACAAGTAAAAGTGTTGTCTTCGGCCTGGCCGAAATCTAAATACCCTACACCCGAGGAACTGAAAAAATTATAATTTCGCCACTTAACAATTTTTGTATAAGTAGGCGGACCACGCCCATTTCGGGCAAATGTTTTGTAATGTCTCTAGATACTGCTAGATAGAATTACGAAGGTATTAATATTTTGAACCGTTTATGGGATATTGACAACTTTTGTAAAAAAAAAACGGGCGCATAAAATAGTTTTTGGGGCGCCTAAACCCTTTAACCCTTTTTTGAGTTCACATTAACGGGCGTGTACTGTATTTTATTTATTTAAATTTTTTTTATTTGAATTCAATTTAATTTCATCTTACCTCATCTCGTCACCCAATTTTTTTTCTTTTACTATAAATAAAATTCTTATCTCATCTGTACTCAAACTCTCTTATTACTATATTATAATTTTTAGTTATTATTATTATTATTTTTATTATATACTTCTGTTTTAATATTTTTATACAATATTATATGTATTATTTTTAATTACTTTCAGTTATACTATATATGTACATTATTCTCATTATAATTGCTATTGATTTTAATATACTGTATCCTTATTATTTATGACTCACAACTTGGTGGTAGCACATTAAACGATCAATTATGCCCACAATTTTGTTTGTGCTTTCAAGTATTGGTTACCCTACATTTGCGAGTTGGCATTGTTACTATTTCTTTAATATTTCAAATCAAATCAGTAATTTATTCTTACAGAACGGACGGGCACACGAAAATAAGTATGTACATACGAAGAAAAACGACGCAAAGGTTTGTCTTCTTGTGTCGTAAAATTGCGTGAGGTTACGGGAATAGTTTATACCCTACATTCGAATGGTTAAGGGCATATTAATTTTGTTCTTCCGTTTGTAACGCGCTAAAGGCGGCGTAATAGATATAGAAAAGTATATATATTCTTGCTCAGAATCACCTCCTGAGTCAATTTAGCCATTTTCGTCCGTCTGTTTGTTTGGCTGTCTGACTGTCTGTTTGTCTGGCTGTGGAAATCACGATTACAGGAGAACGAATAGAGGTATCGTCATTAAATTTGGCACAAATATTCTCTGTAATTATAGGCTGTTTGAGTTTTGCCAAAAATGGGCGTGGTACCCCTACTTATACAAAAATAGTTAAATTGCGAAATTATTATATTTTTAGTTACTCGGCTGTAGAGTTTATTTCTTCATGCAAACATATATATGTATGTATGTATGTATGTACATACAATTGCTGCTTACTGCTTGCTTACGAACGGTGCCTCTTTCGGCAAGAAGCCACTCGTTCTTTTCTTTCTTTGCAAAGAGAGAATGAGTGTTTTTTTCGTATCACTTTCCCAACCGTCCGCAACCAGGGTAACTGATGTCCTTTTCGAATCGATTACTGATATCCTTTTCTGTGAGCTTGGCTGATTCTTTAACCCTTCCGTCAACAGAACTTCCGTGAGCGGATAAGTCTGGATAACAAAAACTTAATTTTGACTTGAATTTTTAACTGACTTAAATTTAAATAGTTACGTTTTACTTGGACATTGGATTGGACATTTTATTAAATATACTTTTAGATTGGAATTTTAACTAAAAATGGGCGTATTACCGGATTTTTTAAAATAATTTTCAAAGTTACCACGCCAACCACAGTAAAGAATTTGTGGTTGGCGCATGTGCTTAGGTGTTGTGTACAGATTTTCGACGAAAGCAATAGTTGTTCTTCTACCTAGAGCGTTTAGAGTGTTTGTCCTAATTTTCAATGAAAGACGACACTAACAGTACGATGTTGAGGAGTTTGATTCTCTAAGTTGATCTACGTAGTTGTTGCGTACTTGCTCCAAACAAGTTTACCTTCGTTGGAAATCTATACGCAAGACCTAAGCATTTACGCCAACGACAAATTATTTCCCGGAAATTTGTAGGCAAACCTGAAGTGCCTGCGCCCAACAACAATTGAAACTATTTCAAATTTTGAGAGGTTGTACTTTTTGCAGACGGAGAAGTCAGTATTTTTCTCACATTTTGTTGACGGGGAGCCAATAATTTTAAAATTTTTTTTTTAATTTTTATTATTACTTTTTTATTTTTTTTGCAGTACAGAACTCTTAAAAAATTTTTTTAAATCTTAGAATTAAAATACCTTTTTTTGAATTTGGGAAATTTTTTTAGAGTTCTAAGTAGCCCTACCCCGTAGTTCTACAGAAAAGTGTACTATCTATGTATTTCCAAAAGTGTAAGATTTACGGCCGGGTTTCTCACTCTTATTCGTAAAGTAAGCACCCCAAATTTTGGTAGTGTTTTTTTTGTGCTTATTTCGCCAGAGCTATCTCCAAAACTGTTAGAGAACTTCAGAACTTTTTGGAGTGCACCTAGAACTGCAAAAAAGTTAATTTTTGAAAAGATGAGGTGCCAACTTCGCAGACACCAAATCATATTTTGGAAGTTAGAAGAAAAAAAAGGAAACTAACTTCCTTATGAAATGGCGCATTATATTTCCCGAGCGAAAACAATACTTTACGCTTACGATTTAAAATTAATTAAGTCATATGATATCATTCATTCATATCATATCCATAGTCCTCGTCCCCTTTGCACTATTGCATTCAAACTTTTTCCATTGATTTTAGGAAAAAGGAAAAATATGATGCACTTGCACTGAAAGCATTTGTAATTTTTCTTTAGTGTGAGCAAGATAAATGCGAATTGACATTGACGAAAAGGAGTATTGTTTTATTTCCAACCGTAATCATCGCGGTTTCTTTCACCTTCCGCGAAGAGTAACCCATAGAGGTTATATGAGATAGAGATCGCATCAAGCATAAATTTTTGTCACCTTTTTCGAGCGCCTAATTCGAAAATTATTTTAAAAAATCCGGTAATAGGGGGGCTCCTTGATATTCGGGCCATTAATAGTACAGGCTATTAGCTTTGTAGCACGGTATGTCTCATCAGTGCACAGGGAAAATTGCGCTCTGAGATGCCCATTGACTGCATCACTTATTGCAGCTGTTGACTTGCATAAGGGGCAATTTTGAAAATTATTTTAAAAAATCCGGTAATAGGGGGCCCTTTGATATTCGGTTCGTTGATAGTACAGTCTATTAGCTTTCCAAAAAGGTATGTCTCATCAGTGCACAGTGAAAATTGCGCTCAGAGATGCCAATTGACTGCATCACTTATTGCAGCTGTTGACTTGCATAAGTGGTAACTTTGAAAATTATTTAAAAAAATCGGATTCATTATCCTTTTTAATATTTTGTAGTTTTCTCATTTTTTTAATCCCGATTATAAAGTTATAAACACAAGGAATGCGTGAGGGATGTGCAAGTGGTTTGTGTCTGTGCTAAGAGAAGTTATATTTAAATTTATCTTCACGCTCATATTTAAATTTAACTTCATGCTTAAATTTAAATTTAACTTCACGGACTTGATCTAACAAAAGAAGAATAAAGACATTTTAGGGTATATGGATCACAAAAGTCCACACTGTTACGCTTAACAAAGGCTAGCAGAGAATAAGCCTTGGGTACTATACAGTCAATATGGTTAATGAATTTGAGGCTAAAATCGAATAAATTACCCATATCTCTAACTTCAGTAACCCTAATCAACAAGGAGTTATAGAACCTGTAAGAGAAAGGATTTGGGATATTAATTTTAAAGAAGGACATAGCATAACATTTATTAAGGCTTAAACTTAAATTATTATTTTGAAACCATGCAGCAACTTTAACCAAGTCATTCTGCAAACTAATACAATCAGACCGATAATTAATTTTAGAAAAAAATATTAAATCATCCGCAACAAAAAGCAAGAACCGGGCAGAAGAGAAACACAACGACATATGATTTCTTTTTGTAATAATCTCTTTTCAAATAATTCCAAACTGTTATGTGGATGCTGTTTAGTGCCTCCTCTATTTCCTGACAGCTTGCGTGCCGGTCTTGCTCCACCAGTTGCAAAATTTCATCGACTTTTTCAGTGACTAGCCGACCAGAGCGAGGTGTATCTTTGACATCGAAATTTCCGGAACGAAATCGAGCAAACCAGCCAGGTCCTTCGTACACTCATAGCATTCTTACCGTACACTTCACAAATTTTTCGGCATGTTTTTGTAGCGTTTTTACCTTTTTTATAGTAAAAAAGCATCACCTAGCATAGTATTTCTTTAGATATTTCACTAATTTTCAAATCAATATAACTTTTGATACGAGCAATAAATTAGAAAACTATTTTCACAAAAAATTTAAGCTGAAATGTCACCTTTTAAGCACATGTTCGTTTGAGACAATCGGGTGAGTGTTGCCCGATATATAGGCATTAACACCATCTAGTGGCAAAACACCGCGGAGACATTTTATATGACCCAATATTTTGAATCGTTTATGGGATATTGACAACTTTTGTATAAGTGGGCGGACCACGCCCATTGGTATACTAATTGGTAATACCTGTAGATAACTCGTGATAAAATTACGTGTTAATATCTTATACCGTTTGCGAAATATTGAGAACTTTTGTATGAGTGGGTGTGGCACGCCCATTTTTGGCAGGATTATTGATAATTCGGCTTCCGGGTACATCGTGATAAACCTACATCTCAATATCTTATACCGTTCATGTACCACCAAAGTGAATATACCCTCCCTCTTCGGGTGTAGGGTATGAATATACAATAAAATCTTAAGCGGATTTAAATATCACGACCCGGAGGAGATGGGAGGTTCTGTTTTACTACTTCTTGATAAACGAACGAGCAGATAAAACAGGTACGACTGATGTGAAACCTGCAAAGAAACCAGCAAACTATACCAGCAATCTAAACCAGCAACTATGCTTGTCCAGACAAAAAAAAACTACAGTTTTTGCGGACTGTACTTAATTGCCACACAAATTAAGGGTAACGATATAGAAACATAACTCAGAACTAATTAAAACTTAAATTAAGTAAAATAAATAACAAGTTGTTTAAAACTAATAAAAACCACGCGCTCATTGCATTTTCACCAAAACTGTGTGCTTTTACTCAATATGACGGGCCTTTTTGACGGTGTAACAAACAATATATTTTATAACTAAGATTGGGGTCGTACAGCCAAACCAGAAGGTCCAAAATTTTGCAAAACTTCGGCTGTCTTCTTTAAAATGTTCAGGCCTTTTTTCAAGTTCGTTACTTGTGTGTCAATGCACCAAAAACTATATGAACTGCAATTTACCAGAGCATCTTTGGCAGCTTTGATTTCTTCGCTGGCACGGATTACCAAAGCCTGGTATGCAAGAAATTCGTCTGGGGGGTCCCCACCAGTGTTACCTGCCTCACCCATAGCTTCTTTTAATATATCCGTGTGAGGATATTCGTGGTTTCTCGTTTTCGTCGATATAACCTGTAGGTTAAGCAAACATTGTGCTATAAGGACTGAAGGGGATATTCAACTTTAATTCGTCTTACACTCGACGCGGCGGCCAGTAAAAACAGAGCCAGAAGTGAAAGCTTCATATTTGAGATTTTATTATGTACTTTATAAAAAATTTTTATTAGAAAAATTGTATTCTCTACGGAAACTTCTTCGACTTCTATTGCACAGAAACAACTTAGAATAATGTATCGCTAGCACTCTCTGGTGCTCCATATTTATACTTGATTTCTCTGCTTCATATTTATACTTGATTTTTGCTCCAGGCTTTATGACTGTTTGCCTACATGTATTTGCGAAGGGATTATATAGAAGTTTCTTGCTACAACTTAGCACGCATTTCGAGAACAAACCACACATCCCAGTAGGCAAAATCAGCATTTAGCATATCTGCTCGGATGCCTCTTTAGGAGCTTGGAGGTTGGTTCGAAAATTCAATGCTCAATGTACTCGTATAGTAAGAACAGCACATTTTATGTCTAAGCGGTTATACGTTAAGTTGTAGCGTTGCGTGTAAAATTAACCGTCTCCTATCAGTGTGTAGGGTATGAGAGTAAGACTTGTTGATACAGAAATATTTTTATCACATATGTTGATGCCTTTATTTCAGTAGATAACACCTTTTGGTTTAGCACTTCATTACCACTCTACTTGTTACCCATAATTACGTGAAATGATAACTTTGACGCTCCGAGAACTTAAGTGACCTTGAAAGGAACTACAGAAAAGTTTGTCTTTATATTTTATACGAACTTATGTTTATACGACATGATACATACTTGTATGGTACATATTTGTACTTCATGACGTTTAATTGACGTACTTCAACGTTTAATCAAAAGATGTACAATAAGTAAGAAGGTCTGATAAATGCTACAGAGCAAAAAAAGTTTCTTTTTCCATGTTTACCAACATGGTTGCTTTTGTGAAAGTCGCGTTGGCAAAGAAAAGTATTTTCTTCTCAAAATCCCCAAATGGCACGCTGCATTTATTACGCCAAATTTATCCAGTAGCCAAATCTGAAGACTGAAATTTAAATGGTTTCGCCATCCTGCCGCTTAGATTTTCTGCATATGTAGCATTTAATTCCCGACTTCAACATATGCAAATATACAACACACTGAATTCCTTTGATGCAGAGTAGACGGCATCCTTTTCCCGCTTATATGCTTATAAAGACCATATCAATTAGAAGTTCGTAGCAAGAAGAGAAGCTGACAAATAATAAAAAGTGTAAAAAGACAAAAACGGATGAGAAATTTGTACACAAAACGCTTTTCGATCGATTCCAAAACATTTAACACTGAAGTGTCGCCCAATTCAGAAGTCATGGGCCAGCCAGCACTTTCGCAGGTAGGACTGAAGTAAAACCTGCAAAGAAACTTTAAACTACAGTTTGTCCCGACACAAAAAAACTACAGTTTGTGCAGACTGTACTTAACTACCATACAAATTGAAGATTACGATATGATAACAAAATTCAAAACTGAAACCTAAATTAAAGAAAATAAATAAAAACAGACCGAGGAAAAAAAGGGAAACCCATACCGAAAAAGGATGTGGATACGTTTTAAAATGGACGGTGGGAGAGGAAGATATTAAATAGGTCGACAACTACGGATTAAAACTATGAAAAGCAGGCAACACTGGCAGATTAAACGGCAGACCACATTGTCAGAAAAGATTGCTTAAGAAGGATACAGAATGTTGGAAGGATGCAAAAAGGTATTAAATGAAAGAAGTGAAGAGAAGGTTGGCCCCGCTCAATTAAATTCCTTTATTCCATATTTTTTGTTTTGTTTTTGTTTGATGGAACACCTAGTGTTTCTCTCACGAGTTCCGTCGGCATGGAAATTTTGTGGTGGTTGTTGCCGTCTTTTACCCCCCTAGCGGGAGGGTTGGATCAAGTCCCGCAATATGGCGTGATGGAAACTTATAGAAGTTTTTTATATAAAGTTTGCATCACGCCACGTGGAATTCAACAGCTTCAGCGGGACGGGAGAGATCTCGCCGGCGTGGGTAGGTAGCCTGGTGGCTCGTCGCTTGGGAGGTCAGGAAATCAATAATACGTTTCAGGTATTTATTTCTACGATCAATACAATAATAACAAATGAATACAATAAGGTAGTACAGGTGCCATCACACATCAATTATATTTGAGGTTTTTGTGGAAGTTCTAATGTTACTACTGTTACATTTCTTGGAAGACGCAGAAACACTTTGACCTCAAAGGAGACAACTTTTTTTTGGTAATTAAATATTTTTTTGTTTAATTTTTTAGTTTTTTTACTTCCAAATTTATTGTAATCTATTTTAAATAAATATATATTTTATTTAATCAATTGATATATTTCTACTAAGAAATGGGCTTTAAATAACGAGGAAATGGAAAAATTGCAACCGTATATATTTATAGTGATTGGGTTGTACAAGTGGCTAAAATCCTTTACCTATTTTTGGGCAGTAAAAGCCCTCTCTTGTCGGTTTCTGGGAACTAAGACCTCGGCCTGTCTTTAACTGTATTATGTGTTCTTCTTCGTTTTCATTGAAATTTTCGCCTTTGGAAAGTTTGTGCGACTCTTCCAATGCTAAATAAGTCAGAACATTCCAAAAGTTATTGCAATTTCTGCTTTCTTCTTCTGTCACGAGTATCTGATGGTACGCTCTTATTAAATCTGATTCATTAAATGTACGTTTTTGCATTATTTTAGTGCTAGAGCCCTGCATGTGCTCTGGTTCCACATCGTCGGCTTACCGCTCAGACGGAGCGGAGTACTCCACAGAGGCGAAGCGGAGCACGATCGCAATAGCTGAGAGTTATGCTCAATATCTGCGAAGGTGATCTTTAGGGAGGTATGAGGTTCCATGACCGTAGAAGTTTGGTTCGGATATTTTGGATGGTGCAGGAAATGGCCTGATGTGGTGTCTCGTGAGCCTGTTTTTATTAACTATAGGCTTTGGTCTAACTGGATGCCATTGAACGAAAAACTACCAATTTGTCTTCTGTGGTAAATTTAAATACATTAGCAGTCAAAATGTATAATTAGTATCAAATAAGTACAATATTAAAACTAATAACTAAAATGAAAAAATACACCTGAAAAACTAAAAAACAAACAAATAAAAATGAGATAAGAAATAATAGTACTAGTAATTAAGAATAAGTAAAATAAAGATAAGATATATATATGAAATTAAAATTAAGGTTAATTTAATTATGATTAAGGCTGTTAGACCATTACAACGACAGCACCAGAAAATCCCGCCGACGTTTTCAGATGGACTATCTCCGAGAGGTACTTTCATTAAGGCGAACGAAAATTAACTCTGGAATCATACCAAACGAATCACATCCTTTGCGCACGTCCACCCTAATCTCGATCTATACCACATTTTCGTCAACTTTTAATGCCTCTTGTACGTATTGAAAGAAATTTGAGAGGTACTTAATTCTTTAAAATTTCACGGCATACATTAGGCCGAGCAATGAATCGCTTTTCGGTTCATTGATATACAAAAGAACGTGTAAGGTCTACTTCGCCTCTGTCGATTTTCCCTCTATCTACACCACCTATATACGTCCCTAAATGGAGTACAATTCACATATATGGTCAGGGGCTTCTAGAACATATCGGCAGCTCCTGGATCGCGTTCAAAATCGTGTGATAAAGCTTATAGGAGACAGTAAGGTATCCAACTCTATTGAACCCTTGGAGCGTCGTCGGGATGTGGGGTGTATGTCGTTATTCTACCGTTATTTTCATGGTAGATGCTGGAGGAAATTAGCCAACCTGGTTCCACCGAACCAGGTATTTAATAGATTAACTCGGCTGTCCCAAATGGCTCATCCCTTCCGCGTTTCGGTGCCGCTCCAACGCACCACGCATTACCGTGAGAGTTCGTTCATGGGCCGCGTCACTTGGCTATGGAACAATCTCCCTGATCTAAGGCAACATTTTTACTTGTTAATTTTAACTTCAAATTGTTTGCACTCGTATTCCACGTTTCTTTCTAAGTTCGGAGTTTGCTCTGAATAGTAGACTCAAATGTATTGAAAGTAGCGTGAAATGTAGTGAAAATTACTCTAATATTTAGTTTAAGTTTATTAGTCTTTCGAAAACTTAAGACATTTTATTTAATGTGATTAAGGGCGGCTTTCATAACCTGGCGTTAAGCATAAACTGGCATTTGTTCTACGGAAAACTTTCAGTGGAAGTTCGGTTAAAAGATTAAAATTTAATTTGTTAATTACCAAAATACGATAATTATATCCTAGCATAGAAGCACACTTTTCTCGTTGGCCTAGCAACCCTTCTTAAAATTGTGTGGAACAAAACTTACCATATTTTTGTATTATTAAACTAACAATACAAATTTGTTATTTATGTACTTTGAACACGTCGATTATCACATTATTGTATGTGGTAGAAATAAACAAGCAATTTATGTTAATAGTTTTATTATGCCGCCTTTATTTTGTAATAATTAAAATATGTAATAATAATCTCAGCATATTCTTACTCTAAACGATTATTCAGTTTAAACATAACCTTAAAAGGACTATTATTTAAAATATATGTAATGCATGTAAATAATATTTTCGTACCGCATCTACAATATTTGTAAGTACGCGAACCGCCTAAAAGTCTAATGTAACATAAAATGGCTGACTTTTTTTATATTTTCTTTACAGTTTCTATTATTTAATTTATTTTTTATACTTGTTTCAACGCATGGCGGCTTTTTTACTTTATATGTTAGGGTATCTATTGTTTTTGTGACTTTGAAGGTAGTAATTTTACAATTATGTGTAAAAATAAAATCAGATCGAGGTATTTATTTTATTTCATTGTTTATGTGTATATTTAATTGTGTTGGCTATAAACGAGCACATTAACCGAACAAAACGTTTAATGTAATTACGTTCAAGTTGATTTCAGTTAAAATAGCCACATCGAGCTCAAGTCGAAGCCAACATAATAATAAACTGTTCTTACTTGAATCCTGGATGCGAGCTCTACAAAATGCCTTATGCAACAAGATAATATTAGCATAAATAAAAGATATTCTGTTTACAAATTTGGTGGAGCCGATCACTTGGACGTCAAACATGACAATACATTTAAGTTGTACATTTGCCGCGGATGCGATCCATGCGACCAGTGCAAATTAAAATTGAAATGAAATAGCGTGAAATATCAACAATTATATGAGAAAACAGAAAGAAATGCGTACATATGTTCACGTTGAAATGATATATGGCAAACGACATCAAATTAAATTATTATTATTTTAAAATCATTTTCTATTGAGACGAAACACTTAAAACTTGGGTTTTAAATAAAAAAGAAACTGCACGATTTCACATATTGCTGCATATTTTTAAGACTAAAATTTTAGACATTTTTAAAACATAATTGACAAAGTTTCTATTTGATAATTTTGTTTTATTTTAAAAGCTTTAGCCTTTAAAAGCTGGTAGTAGAAAAAATATTTTGCAAATAAAATTATTTGCAAATAAAATTATTCAATTTGGATTTCAATGAAATTTCACTTAGATTTCAAATTTGAGCCAACTTATTAGTGTTTTTCTCTGTTGCTTTCTCAGTAATCACTATAAATGCTAAACTTTTACATATACATTTACACAGGTCTTAGAAAATGCCTTTTTTGTTTAAAACTATATGTTTGTAAATTGGTTTACAAAATAATGAGAATGAAAGCACTGCAGCGAAATGTGAGAATAAAAGCACTGCAGCGAAAAGTGCAATACAAACATTGTTTACATTAAGTAAAAATTAAGATCGACCAACTTATTAGAAAACTTACACTTATTTAAGATTACCTTAATTGAATTTGTTATCAGTTATTGATCAAGATAAAATCGGATAATTACGACCTATTTTTTCAGTAGATAATCACGATGAATTTCCTTTAAATAAAAACAGTTAAGGTTCTTTTATATAATTTCTTTTAGTTATTAATACAATCTGAATCCGCCTTTTTCACAAAAGAATGTTTAGAATTTTCACTCGGTATATTTAAAATATTAATTTTTTAAAGAGCGAACATCTGCCTATCAGAAATAAGAAGTCTGCTTAAGCTTTTTGCTACAACATGTAGAATAATATACAATTATAATAACAATATTGTGTAATTTATAGTAATATATAGTACTGATAATAATAAGTTGAATAATAATTGTGTTCACTATAATTATTAGCTAAATTTTCAAAATATTTCATTACTAAAAGGGCGTAACCTGTTTAGTTTTCAAAATAAGCTAAATTCCTATTGTTAAAAACCGAGTATTTGTTTTTTAGATATTTGTTTTTAGACATTAATAATTTTAAATACAATAAAAAGAGGGAATAAGTTTAGACCTAACAATTAGTTCAAATCGTTTTTTAATCATCTAAATCGTATTAACATTAACGTTGACTATCTACTTGATAGTAACTTTTCAAAAAATTTTATGGTGGCTTAAATTGTACTTTTCATTAATTGAAAGCATCTGAATACTGAGAGTAAGTGAATAAAATCAGAAATCGAAATGTTAGCTTACAATCGATTTCAACAAGGAAAAATTCCAGATTGATTTATATTTAAGCTACAGATTAAAAAATTGTAAAATAAGTTTAAGTGAAAATGTTACAATAAATATCAAGAAATTAAACAAGAATGTTTTTAATTTCTTAATTTCGAGAAATACTGTCGAAATTAAATTTGTTATTAAAGCAACGGGATTAAAATGACAAATTTTTAGCAATAGGTTATCCATTTTAAGCTTACAATTTTTAATGGTTTCAACATTTGACATTTACAATTTCTCTGGTTGAGATTAAATTAAACGCATTTTAAATTTTCGCCAAACCAAACCAAATTTTTGGCATTTCGTTAAACGGAAGAACTAAATTAAAATCTAATTAAACTGATTAACTTCTTATCACATTCTACCCTCGTATAGCTGCCAAAATTTGGACGTACTCGTGTAAGTCTAAATGAAATGAGAACTTTTCCACCAACAGGTTTAAATTAAGGTTATTACAATTTCAAATCGGCCCTTAAGGTTGGTTTCCAAATAAAAACTTATATCTTTAAAGATATTTCTGGTAAATTTTAAACATGGTTTTCATTTCTAACGAGACGAGCAGTGGAAGGTTTTACGTTTTATTAAAACTAAGTAGACCACTCGTTAGTCGTTAATCTCAGATTATAATTTTTACAATTTTAAATAATACTTTGAAGTTTTAAATAATACTTTGTCCGAGATTAACTAATTTGTATGGAAACCGGAACCGAATATACGAGCCTACATTCACTTTAACTTTAATTTTTAATTTTAGATACTGAAACGGAAAGCATTTAACTAAGTTTAAAGAAAGTTTACCAGGTTTAAACTAATTTGGACTTAGCAAAGCTTTTAATCAAAGCTATGTCCAGCTTTGATTAAATGCAAAATCACTCCATTCAAAGAATATCAGGAACAGCAAATTATGATAAAAGATCTTTGAAAGAATTATAAAAAATTCCTACAATTATAAGAAAACGTTATTAGAGACGTAATATCGGCTTAAAATTTTTTCAGACTTCTAAGGCGAGAAATAATACTTCTTAACCTTTTACTAAAAATGCAGAACCTAACTCGACGTAGCTAAACCTAATTCAGTGGGACGTCAAACTATAAATTAACAATACGTACTTAAAAAGTAAATCAAATCAATTTCTAAACCAATTGATTACGTTACGATAGTAGAAATGCAAAAATTAAATACAAAATAATGGATATTAAATCTAAAATGTCCAATTTATATAGTTATGTTATTTTGCGCGAAAATCTAGTTATAAGCTGACTTCTTACAATGGCCTTTGCTCCTAAATCAACTTGCCTCCCTCCGTCCCATCATTTACTTAAATAATGTTAGCTGCCGTTCCGTCTGGCATTTGGTAGCCCATCATATTATATAGCGGTTCCAGTGGTGGGCTGCCAGAACGCTTCATTTGTGCTAAAGCCTGCGACATCACTGCACTGGAGAGCGAACCGCTTGCATTGGACGCTGTTGCTCCTGCACCACGTCCACGTTTACGCTTCGGTAGGATGCCCTTACGAGCCATGTAGAAACGTATGGTGGAGACAGGTATGTTGAACATGTTACTAACCGTTTGGAATGTCTGTCCCTTGGACACACATTTTGCTGCCTGTGCCAATGAATCTTCCGAGCGACGTATGCGTTTGTATGCAGTAGCACCATCAGTCAATTTTTGCATAATGAAACCAGTGTTGTTACCGCTCCCGCCACCCGAAATATCATGCTCCATGTCAGCTCCACCAAAGCTGTCGTCATCGTTGCCAACATAGCTACTGTCCTCTTCCCCTGTGGTCTCCAATATTGAGTGCGTGGGCTTCTGACTCAGGTATTCGTCTTCGTTGTCGCATGCGTTTGATGCTGATTCGTCAGCGGAGTCATCTTCGGTGGCGTTCGAGGCATTTGTTTCCTGTTTAAGCATAGCGTTCATTTGATGTTGTTGCTGTTGAAGCAAAAGCTGTTGCTGCTGTGCCGCTGCTACGTTGCCGTTTTGTTGCTGCATTTGTTTCTTTGCGCCATCGGCCGATTCTTGAAGATTAGAAGCTGCCGCTGTTGTGGTGGTCGTGTTATTTGTTGTCGTCGTCGTTGCCGAATCATTGTCGGTTTCTGTGCTGTCATTTGTGTTCGTATTGTTTGTAGAGTTGGCGACAGCGACGGCAGCATTGGACGCCGCGGTGACCTTGTTAGTTAGTGCTTTGAGTTGATTTAAGTTGAGGGCGGCATCGGAACCATAGAGACCACGTATACGCAACTGTTCAGCACATCGCAGAAGATTAGGCAACCCAGCTAGCGTTACGTTCACCTCGCCCTTGTACATGAAATCCACTAGTGCTTGGATCTCCCAGAGCTTGATTTCGCTGGGTAAAATTATGACCGGATGCTTGCAAGGATTCTCAGCTAAGATGCTCTCAAAGTAGGAAGAGCAAGCAGCCAGCACAAGGCGGTGGCATTGCACCTGATGGCCTTCGCATGCAAGTGTCACATCAACGAAACGCTGGCCGGCAAGCAACTGTGGAAAGGCAGCGCCAATGCTGCCCAGATGACTGTTCCAGCGCACACAGAATTCTTGCCGTTGTTGAGCGGCTGTCAATTTCGTGGTGTTGCTGCTCATTATTACAACAGGGAGATGATCAAGATTATCGATTATGTTCGGTTGGGTGAAATTAGTGGATGTTCAGAGGACGAACTACAAAACTAAAGTCCTGATTAGAAGCGTTTTATGCGCTTTGATACAATCAATATATGGAAGATTTTCGTTTGCTGGCGATGATTAAGAATCCCAAGTCAAAAAGTAATACTGTAAATAAAAAAGAATGTTTCCTTTGAAATATTTAATAATAGTAAATCATGAAAATGAGACTAATTCGAGGAGAACTAGGATGTTCGACTTATTTATTAGTTTAAAGTTCATTTAAATTCTCTAATCAGCTGAAGCTTTTTAAATCTTAACCATTTTAGAGCTCTCTTAAAACTATTTTTTACTTAATGCGCAATCCATAATAAAGGATTTCAGAGCCTTTAATTGATTTCTTTAACTTTGCTGGGTTGCTTTTTTGTGTACAGGGTATTTAGACTTTGGCCTGGCCAAAGACACTTTTGTTACTAGTTTAAGTTATCTTCGGCCTGGCCGAAACTCATTAACCCTACACCCGTAGGGTAAATTTACTGTTAAATTCCAATAATAAAACTTTTATATATAATAGAGTATACTAGTGGGCGGATCACGCCCATTTTTTGTGGTGTAATTTTCTGATATATTAAACCCGGGAATAGAGTTGGAACTTTAAATCTGAACTACTAGCTAAAAAAATTCGTTATTTCTGTCACCAGTGGCGGACCACGCCCATTATTTGGGGCCTATTTTTGTCTGAGATGATAAACTCAGGAGTAAAATTTCAGCTTCAGACCTACATTATAAGTTAAGCTCTAAAATCGTCGGGAGTCGTGTCGGAGTTGGTTCTGTTTTTGGTTGCGCTCTGGATATTTATCTTTTTCATCGTATTAATTTAATTAAAGTGATTTAAACATTTTCCTTAAGTTTCCCTTGGTTTTTCTTATTCGCGCAATTCGTAACACATTCCTTTCTAACTAAAGTTCTTTATAATTTATTAATATAATACTGAAAATAATTTGCACGAGCTGGTGCTACAATATTTTCCTTCGTTACGTTTCGCAGTGAAGTTGTTGCTACAAAAATTTCGTTTATATATGCAAACGATTCTCAATCTCTTTAAACTTTGTGTGGGCGGACCACGCAAATTTTTTGCAATCATCTTGCTAATGTCTCTAGGTACCCCGGGATAAAATCACGTGCTAATATTTTGCACCGTTTATGAGACATCACTTTTGTTTGAGTGAGCGTGCCGCGCCCTCTTTTAGCAAACAGATAGGTGACTGTTCCAGCGCACACAGAATTCCTCCAGATACGTCGTGATAAAAATACGTCTTAATATCGTTTATGAGATATGAGATTATACCGTTTATGAGATATTGATAACTTTTTATGAGTAGGTGTGGTACGCCCATTTTTGCCGAGCAGATAGGTAATGCCTCCAGATACCTCGCGCTAAAACTACGTCTTCATATCTTATACCGTTCATGAGATATTGCCAACTTTTGTATGAGTGGGCTGACCACGCCCATTTTTTACTAAAATTTTTATAATGGCGCTATGTGTTCCGGTATGGAATTGTACCTCAATATCTGACATGGTTTATGAGATATTCACCTTAAAACATTTTTTAAAACGAAATGTCTGTACAGACGGACGGACAGAGCTAAATCGATTTAGAAGGTGACGCTGTTTCGAATTGTCTCGAACGAAAATGTGCTTAAAAGGTGGCATTTCAACTTACATTTTTTGGGAAGATAGTTTTCTAATTCATTGCTCATGTAAAAAGTTATATTGATTTGAAAATGAGTGAAATATCTGAAAAATACGCTGTGATGCTTTTTTACTATAAAAAAGGTAAAAACGCTGCAAAAACATGCCGAAAAATTTGTGAAGTGTGCGGTGAGAATGCTGTAAGTGAACGAAGAACCCAGGAGTGGTTTGCTCGATTCCGTTCCGGAAATTTCGCTGTCAAAGTTGCACCTCGCTCTGGTCGGCCAGTCGCTGAAGTCGATGAATTTTGGCAACTGGTGGAGCAAGATCGGCGCTCAAGCTGTCAGGAATTAACGCGAAGAAATTTGTTTCATCGAATTACCATCCGTGAAAAGCTGCTGAAACGCAACGAAATCGAACTCTTCATCAAGCAACTCATTACAGGCGATGAAAAATGGGTGAAATACGAGAATATCAAACTCAAGCGATCAAGGTCAAAGACCTTGGTTGTGGTGACCCTCCACAACCGACTTCAAAGCCTGGATTGTCGGCAAACAAGGTTATGTTGAGTGTTTGGTAGGATTGGAAGCTACATTATGAGCTCCTGCAACCTGGCGAAACCATCAATTCGGTCCTGTACTGTGCACAACTCGACCGTTTGAACGAAGCAATCCAGAAAGAGCGACCAGAATTGGCCAACAGAAAGGAAGTTGTGTTCCATCATGACAAAGCGCGGCGACACACATCTTTGATGACTCGGAACAAATTGACGGAACTTGGTTGGGAAGTTTTGATATAGCCCGGACCTTGCACGTTATTTTCTTTACTTATAAAAATTCATTCAATTAAATTTTTCTTTAATTAATAAAATTCTCAGGATTTTTCTGATGCTAAAACTTTAATCACCAACATGTGCAAATAACAATAACATTGCCTATTCTAAATGTACCGTGAGTATAAATTATCAGAAGATGGGGTGGAATTGGCCATCATGTCTATAGACTAGACTATACAAAACTTTCCTAATAATAAACCTAAAATTATCAGGTGCTGAGCTGCCTATGATTCCCCCAGCAAAATATATATAAAGCTAGTTTAACACGTCAGAAAATGAGTATCTGTCGTATTTATGGAATTAACTTCAAGTAAAATTCGAGCTTGTTTCAAACTGTTACGAGTAAGGAAAAGACACAATTCTCAAATACGAAGATTTTACAGTTATGTCTGTTTAATGTTATGCATGCGATATGATCGTCCTCTGCTTTAGATGAAAAGTTTTAAAATACAGGAAACCACTAAAGCGAGGTAATGTCTTACCAATAAAGGAAGAATTATCTATATTTACCAGGTGGCAGGATTTATACCTGCGTATATAATTAAACCGAGAATAATTTCAGCACTTCACACACGAAAGAAACGAAAAGCAAGAGAAACAAAGAGAGACTGATTAAGTGAAGATCGGGCATATTGCACAGGATGCGAGGCAGGGTAAAGATATTATATATGTAAGCCTTGGAAGTTTATAAGGAACGAAGCCACACCGGCTGCCAGAGAATGTTAGCAGCATCAACACCAACAACGATTGTATAAATTATATAAGTGAAGCGGCAAGCAACCGCAGTATAGAAACATAAGAAACAACAATAAAAATCCACCTTTGAACAAAAATTATTGTGTCCGCAGTGAAGAGAAAATGCTATTCAATAAATTTATTCTTGTTGTTAACGTTTTGAATGTTCCTTATACAAAAATTTATTAATATTTTGTTACCCTTTATTTATTGCAGTCACCCTAGCAAAGATTAACGTAGGTTATGAAAAAAAGGGAGAAGTAAATTATTAAAAAAATTTCAATTGTGAATATGTATAAATTTATATTGTGAATGTATAAAGTATATTAACAGCGGCGGTAAATAAATGCTTATGATAAATTGCATAGTTTAAAAATTTTTTACATCAGCATCAGAGATTTTTAAATAGCTGTATTTTGTATGGAATTTTAGTAAAACTTTCCAAGCATAATTTCAGAATAGGGAAACTTTCCGCACTAAAGAAATCTTTAAAGGTTTTGTTTTTCGTAAATTTTGATTTTTTTCAGAACCAAGTGTGATAAAAGCATTACAAACAAATACATAAAACATTTGAAAATAATTTTAAATATGTATTGTAAGAAATTTAGTTTTTGGAAGAATATCATATTGTGACAATATTTTCTCACTGTGCAGAATTGAGAAATTTATCCCCAGAAATTGCAAATTTACATTTGAAATGCAAGTAAAGTTTTTTTTAACTCTATCTATAAATTTTAAGTGACAAAATATTTAATAACTTTAAGTTTTTAAGTTTGATATTTCTAAGCAAATTAATTTTGATTGTTTCTTACTATCACTCATTTACTTTAATATTTTTATTATTTATTGTTCTCTTTTAAAGATCTGAGTTTTTTATATTTATTTTATCTAATTTATTTCTTAATTTAAAATAAATAATTAAATACTATTTAATTGAAAATTTATTTTTTACTCTAATTTTAGATAATAATAATAATAAGTTTGCTCTAAAGTTGCATGCCTAAAGTTGCTCACTTAATTTAAAATCGTTAATTTTAGTGCTTTCGATTTCTTGTTCATGTTGTTTTCGTTGTTGCAGACGTTACCCGACAGATGAACAAACACATAAAACAAGTACAACAAAAACTGTTTTACCGAAAACAATAACTACAGCAACAGAAGAAATTAAAGAGCTTCGGTATGAAGAACACATTTAAGAAAAAATTTAAGTAAATTAAATACGTTGGTAGCAAAACTAGCGGATGGAACGAAGAGAGTGCCGAGTGCCTCAATGCAGACTGAGTTGGCCAGCATACAGTACCAAATTTCAGGATGAGGAGCAGAACCAAAGAAGCCATACGCAGACTCTTGTGCTGCGGATAATTTAGCCGCTAACAAATCTGGACACGCTAAGTGACCGGCATTTAGGAATAATAGTATAAATTTATCCATCTATGATGAAATAATACATTTCGAGCCGAGCCTGTCGTTAACATTTTTCAGATTTTATATTAATTATTGCTGTGTTTTGTTGTACGTATGACTCTGACAACAAGCGGAATTTTTTCATGAGCTGGGAAACCCAGACTTACCATGTTCATTATTTCACCATATTTTAATTTAAATAACCAGATCGATGAATGCGAAAAGAAAAAAATTTCTCAAAGGACACTTCTTCTTATTATTTCTTCTCCCTGATACCTTTTCCTTTTACCTCTTCCTACTATACAACTTCCGTTATATTTAAGTACTTTATCTCACTCAAAGCTAAAGATATAAAAAACAAAACAGTTTTTGCGGAGGAAATGTCGTATTAATTCTCCGACCATTGGTCTTTTTCTCTTCAATATGTATTTATATATCATTTTAAAATATACGTGGTAAAACGGTAAAATATGTAAAAACAAAGACACGTACGTAGTCCAATAAGCTGACATTCAAAATTAAGTGGACTGTTGTTGGCATTTTTATACTTAGAATTTTATATAAGGAGCTACTTTAATTTAGCGTTCGTTTCTTTGCATGAAAATATTATATAGTACAGAAGTCCTATAAGTATACGTATGACTTTCTCATTCTAATTTTTCGAATATCACTGGTCACTCCGGGCGCCAGATGACGAAGGCTTTAAAAAACATTGACGGAGCGATTCTAAGCTACACAACCAATAGAAGTAAAAATTTTGTTTAAATTTTAGTTCGGCAACTAATGTAAAGCTAATGATAGCTGTATTCAACTAAGCCTGCGGCGGCTGTACAAAATTAACAGCGGTTCGGATGAGCCGGCTTTGTCCGTTCGGCGCAGATCTCTACTTCCGACCCCAGCCGCACGGATAAGAACAGGAAAAATAAAACCGACTTCTTTGCAGGAGACAAGAAAAGACGAAAGAAGGCAGCGAAATTATAAGAACCAGAATTTATAATTAAACAAAAACTTTAGAATACACATCTGGAGACGCATAGAAACCAGTCCATATTAAAAAAACATAAAGGATATACAGAGTAGCGTTCGAAAATGGGATTTATATAATTATGGAATCCCACATGTTTAATAATTATCCAATTCTATATCCTCTATGCCTATTAAAAGTTGTTTATTACAAAATAACACGAAAGTTTTACCTTTTATTTCTATTTAATCTGCAGTCTTATTGTTTTATACTAAATTGATTTCAATTTAATGCATTAGCAATAAATTTAGGGGAAGCTTAACACATTTTCAACGAACTATTGATTTTTCGCTTGCGCACTCAGCGGCCGTATAATATAGTTAAATATAAAACGCGTGTTCAGTCTTTTTTGCCTTTTTTCCTTCTATATATGTATATTTTAGCACAAATGAAAATTGTTTACATGACGTCTGTTTGATTTTCTCGTCTGCCGCAGTTTTTACACAGGCGCGTTCCGCAATTTCCTTTTTTGCACTTGTATTCGTTTGTGGTGAA
The DNA here is from genome assembly GCA_922984085.1 of Sicus ferrugineus. NCBI lineage: Eukaryota > Metazoa > Arthropoda > Insecta > Diptera > Conopidae > Sicus > Sicus ferrugineus. Next base: position 12,647,744 of record OV277351.1, on the reverse strand, counting down.
TTCTAATGGCATGGCCATGGTATATCAACAAGGTTCGGTCGTAAGAGAAAGCGTAAAAATTTTTTGGATGTTGCTTCTGTCATCTGATCAATCACATTCTCGTATCATTCTATATACTTTCGTTGCACCAAATAGCCTGAATACAATGAAAGCGACGACATCGACCGTCGCTAGCGTTAGATCTAATTCTATTTTCGTAGCGGCGTCGCTGCTCTTCATTTTTTTTGTTGGTATGTAGAAATTAGTTATACAAATGATACTGCCTGTCGCTATCGCTATGATTGTGTTCAACCGCTGCCCTTTGACAACTCCAGTCGCTCGTCGCTTTGATTATGTCAGTTATTAAAATTAACACTTATTTTTGTGTTCTTATTCTTGCCCGTATGGGGTCACATATTCTATCAATTGCACGCAGTAAAAAGGGTTTCGAAGTACATTAAGGTTTAGGTTATACTACGCATTATTACCAAAGTTTTTAAAATTATTGACATACTTTGTGAGTGGTATTAAATAATCCAACGTTACGAACATACAAAATTTAAAAAATTGCGTAAAAATTCTCAAATAAATCAATACAAAGTATTAAATTTAATATTATACGGAACTTTTTTTTTATAAGCGTATGCTTTGTTGTCTTTCTTTGCAGAGGAACACTGTTTGCCCGGTCACCGTAGATAATATCCTCGGTGAGATATCACCGCCTATTTTCAGTCTGTCTCCTTAGCACTTTTTTGTTTTCCCTTTTTATCCTTCATCATATTTTCCATGCCGTGGTGAAATGAGTGGCATGTGAACTTAGTGGTGGCATTAGTAAAATTTTAGAAAATTGTTTGGAAAAATTTAGCAAATTGGTTACAAGTGTCAGGCGTGTTAGCTGACTGAACTCCCTCATAGCACATACTAGACGGAAAGCCATTTAAATTTTTTTAGAATTAACATAATACCAAAAGCGGGTCCGATTTTAAGTTAGATTCTGTATTTAATATATAATTGTTGTATAAAAATTTATGTAAAAAGTTAAATTCATTTCGTAATTGAATGAAGTCTAAAAATATAAAGTCTATATATAATATAAATTCACAACTAGAAACTTTAAATTTCTTAAAAGCTTTATTTTTAACAAATTTTATATTAGACAATCTAGAATTAAATAATGAAGGTTTACTTTTAATAATTTTAGTTTTTTTAGGAACAGATATCGAAATAGCTGTTGAAAATATGTTCACAATATTATATTATATGTTTCCAAAGGATCATATTATATATAATTATTAAGATCATATAATTATACATTTCCAAAGGATCAAAAATAGAATCTACGAGGGCAGTCTGAAAAGTTCTCGGCAAAACAATGAAAGAAAATGTTTTTCTCTCAGAAAAATAAAAGAAAAAAATTTTCTCTCATTGTTAAGACGAGACTTTTTCAGACTGCCCTCGTAAGGACGACCAATCAATAGGACTACGAAAGTCATTCATCGTCACAGAATTGGCTTTGGAAAAATTATAAATATTTCCAGAGAAATACAACCCATCATTTCCAGAGGTATACAATTTAAAATTAATGCTTCGGGCTTTATGGTGAATACTATTTTCAGAAAGTTTGACGCAAAGCTGCTCAACTTCAGGCAAAACATCTGCCAGGATAATTTCCTTATTTTGTAGAAATATGATCTCACTGCTAAGAGAACTCCTCCACTTCTCGATCCGCAGCAATCGATCAGCGATCAAAGCGTTAAACATTATAATGGTGATCAAAAAATTCAGTGCTGAGAAAGTTTCGATTCAGCTAGAGATTACGAGATTACGTTGAAGAAAATTTCGTTGACTTTGTGCGAATTAAGCTAGGATTTTGGTAGTATAAGAAAAAATAATACTTTCAATCTCTGTAGGATTTGGATTGATTTGCCTTTGAAATTTTTCCATCAGTGTTAAGCCCGAAGCCCAATGAATCCAACAACAGCAAAATGCTGCAATGGATTACTAGGTCTAAGTTGATTGCTTATTCTTATGAGAGGCGTCCAATGAAGTTTGCTGCATTCGCGTACGTCAAAGCAATACAGCAAAGTTCGGCAATTTTCAACTTTTGCTGCATTGAGATTCTGTTTGAGAATCGATTTAGTCCTGTCCGCTGTCCGTCCGTCTGTCTGTAAGACAGATCTTGCCGTCTGGCAAGATCGGTTAACAGCCACGCCTACTTTACATAAGGAATGTAAAGCCACCTCGTTTAAAAAATGTCGTAAGTTGAATATCTCATAAACCGTATAAGGTACTAAGGCATAATTCTATTCCGGAACATATAGTGCCATTATGAAAATTTTTGCCAAAAAATAGGCGTTGTCCGCCCTCTCATAAAAAATTGTCAATATCTCAAAGATAAAAAGGAGGATAATAATTATTAATTTTATTGCACTGCTTGGAATAAGTGTGACCACCATTTTGTTGAATTTAGTTAGTATGAACACGGTGCTATATTAGAAAGTATTGAACAGGCTCCCTCCGACCACAGCAAAATTAACCTTGCATTTTTCACCACATTTGTGGTCCGTTACTTCGTTTTCTGCGTGATGCATAGATCAATATGTGAAATAAGTTTTGGGAAATTATAGCAAACAGGATATCAACGAAAGTAATACGCCAAGAATTAATCAACGCATTCTGGTAAATGGGATCATTAATCATCTTTTTATTGGAAATTGTATACTGACGAATATAAAAAAGAGTAGTGGACGTTTATTGAGGTTGGTCGGCCAAAATTCAGCAGTAACATTACATTATGTTGTTGCTAACTCTATTTGCAAGAAATAGAAATTGTATAGGGAAAATTGGATCAACTGAAATTTATAAAAATCGTATATTACAAAAAATCGTATCAAAATATCAAAAGGATTCTATTAAAGTAATGAAGAACTAAAAGTGCAGTAATGTTATAAAATCATATTTTCCTCTGTGGTCATGAGAACCCGTACTCTTCTGTAAATTTGGCAACAGCCTAGCTGAGTTAATTCAACTTGATTTGTTGGTAGGCCTCCACACAAGTTTTATCTCTTTTTAACTTCTGGTGTTTTTAGGGAGTTGTTTTCGCTTTTCTATATTTATCCCATTCTATACGGTGGGCGGTTTTATATCTCATTGTTTATGTGGCAAACTAAATAAAATTGAAAATTTATAAATCAAAGCTGTATCAAAGCTGTATGAATAAAATTAGCAAAAAACTGAAGAACAATAAGTAGTTTTAACTCGCAGATTTGTCAGTTTTTGTTAAACCTACAGCTATATTTGGTGATGTCAAAAGAATTATTTACCGGGGATGTTTTATTCTTTACAGTGTTGCGTATTCTGTGCAATGTGGTATTCCCTTTTCGTTTTCCCCTTTAAAATTTTGAGTATCTTCAGGATATTTGATAGGAAATGCTCTTGTGTGTCAATATTGAACATTTCACTATTTTTGAAAAGTGAGCACTATGTGATGAAGTCTTACGAGAAAATTCATTGAGGAAATGTTGATGCAGAAGAGAGTGGTTACTTTTAAAGCTATTGAGTTTATCCATCTTCTTTCTTTCCAAATATAAGTGAATTTGTTTCCTGTTCAAAAATGCATTCCTCGTTTTTCTCGGTTTTATTTGGTAAATGAAATAAATATTTGCCGTCATGTAAACACGGTGGGAGTTCCTCGACTCAAAATTTAGTTTGGCTACGTATTGCCACAAGACATTTGTAGAACAATTCTAAGCATTTCTTTTGTCATTGCTTTATAGAACTTAAAATCATAGGATTTTATAACGTACTCCTTTTTTTACTTCCTAAATAAGGAATTTATTGCTTTAAATATATTATATTAACATATTAATATTAGACAAGTGGCTTATATATAACAAAACCAACTTGAACACTTGCTCTTTTACTGAAATTTTAATTTTTTAACTATAATATAGTTATATGTAAGTGGTAAATACTTTTATGAAAATTTCACTGTAATTTTTTTTGTCAGAAGATTGGTTCGGTCAGATTTTGATTCTGAAACTAATTTTAGTTGTATATTTGTGAGAAATTTTAATTGATTATTGACGGTGATTCTTGAAATGAAGATATAAGATTTAAGAATTTTTAATTTCATAACAAGCTTAATATTTTTGAATAAAAGCAACATTGAACTCCTACGTGAAAAGAACATTCGTCATCCACTTATATTCACCACTATAATTTATCTCACCACAAATTTTCTTTAATCTACGGCGACAAGTTTTTCGTAGAAGTGAATAGATTAGCTGGAAATTCTACCCAAGCTTGTAAAATTGTATCTGGAGAAATTATTTAACGTTTTTATTTATCGTGTAGCAAGTATACAAAAGTGAAATTTAGTTCACCGATTTTCGGAAGTTTTTCCAAAGGAGTGAAAACATTTCCACTGCAGTTATAAATGACGGAAAAGATTTCACTTGTGTCCGGAAGCGAGATTCTCAATTATCGGGTTTTACAAATAACAATATATTACAACTTCATTATTTTTTTTTTCTTTCCTCTCTTTTAGTGTTTTAAAAAACGTTTTAAACATCAGGAAGTGTTTATTGTTTTGTGCTGCGGAAATACGAGTGAGATAACACAGTTGAGAAAAGCGAATTCAAGCTAAAGGACCGCAGGACAATACATTTACAGTTCATTCATAATTATCGGTTGGCTAACGACAAGAAATAGAGCAACGCAGTTTTCCCGAAATAAAAAAACAAGGAACTTAAGACAAAGTAGAGCAAATCTCTTTTTCCAACACTTCTTGAAAAGTTAAAAGACCAAAATGACGCAAGTGCTGCCAATTCGTTTTCAGGAGCATCTTCAGGTAAGCAAATTATATATAAAAGAAAAGCAACATAAGTTCTATTTTTTTTAAGTCCTTATCGCTGTACAACTGATGATATTCAGGGCGTTATTATAACAAACAGAAAAACGACATAAAATGGGCGTTACTTGAAATTATATATTGTTGCCAGTATATTTAAAGTTAAATTGAATTTATCGCTTTGGTTGTTGCCCACCTTAATTCCTTCCCATAAAAAACACCTTTCTTATTGTTGCCACCTTTATGAAAATTTGGTAGTAAATTTCAAATGGGATGTAAACCTTTTTTATATGGACTTGTGAGAATTTTTGCAACAGGTTGTCGGGATTTACGATTTATTAGGGAATTTTTAATATAGTATAAAAACTATATTTTATTATTAAATATTTACATCAAATCGTTACCCAACAAGTTATAAACATCTTAATTGCCTGCAGTGAGATATCTGCGTGGATGCAGCTTCAAATACTTTCGCTCTTTAACTCCCATCTAATAGGTAAGGTGAATGAATGACGTGTTCTCTTTGCGTATGAATGAATGCGAGAGGAAGCGTTCAAACATGAAGCAAAACATTAACTGCAGTGTATCCATAAAAACGTGTACTTGACTTGTGTACACATAAATGCAAGAACTTGTAAATTCAGTCACTAAGAAGACTTTACTATAACGCTTAAAAATTAAACTAGCAAGAAAGCTGTCTTCGTCCAAACCAAAGTCTAAGAACCCTACACACCCCCAAAAATTAAAAAAGACGCTGAACAAAGCTTTTAGAGGTTCCGAAATATTTGATACTTCGAAATAAAATTTCGCCTTAATCTCATACCATATAAAATATACCCGCTTCAACATGTTTGTTCAATCAACTTAACGGAAGATGTGCCCGAACATTCGGTATAAAAAATAGGCGTGATTGTCGAGTAATTCCGCCCATATTCAGTCTCACACTGATTTACTAGAGAAAGAAGTTTGCGCCAGATTTTATCGCAATACCCCAATTATTATTCAGGCTTTATTATAATTTTATATCTTTATTGTTTATAGTTCCGTGTTATTGTTGAAGTCTTAGCAGTACAAATTACAGAGAATATTTAAAGTATTGTAAAAAGTGGTACAACAGGTACAGTACTTAAATAAAAGAAGGTAATTGGAAAGAAAAAAACTATTTATTAAATTACATATTTTTCGTCTGTTTGAAACAAGCAATCATTTCAAGAGTAGTCACTCACAATTTCAGAGTAGTCACTTCTGATTCTGAAAGTAATACAAAAATATACAAATATATAATATAATTTTAGTAGTAATAAGAATTTCAGTTGGTATTCAGTTGGTATTCAGTGAGTCATCTTGAGATTTCTTATGACTGAATTATTTATTCAAACTTCTTTGCATGGTTTTTGTTTCAAAGGTTTGTAGAGACTTCTCTTAAAAACTGGCTTGGTGCATCATTATTTTATTCATTCTGTATCGCTTGGCTAACTCGATATAGTGCGTGCTTTTAAGTACCTCTTATTTTACTGTTATCAAACAGCATGCTTGCCATGTACTAATTCATCCGCCTATATTTTTTAATGTAATAAATGGTAATAAATATGTGGTTGAGTTTTAATGAAGGTGTTAATAATTTTCATTATTTATGTAGTTTTACCATATTATTTTCTATGTACGCGTCTTTTACAATTTCTTACCTAAATTATAAATTACATAGATATATTATATATTGTACTTTACAGCATACCGAAATCTGAACTTGCAAAACAGTTAATTGTATTATTGGTTATCTCAGCAGATTTGGATCGCAAAGCAATACATATCTCCTGACTTCTAGCATTAATAACTAATGATTTGTACGTGCGTTAGACCTTTTGATAGATGTAACAACTTGTCCGATTATGTTTCTAGATATTGCCGCTATTTTATTTAATTAAACTCACGTCATTCAATATAAGCTTCACCTTCATATAAAAAGTTGAAAACTGACTATATTAGAGCGGAAAATTTAATAAACTTAAATAAAAGAGTAAAAAAAAAATATCAGTTTTATTGAAATTTTCTCTGCAATGGTTTGTAAGTTGTTAGTTTAATGCAGCATACTCGTAGAAAAACATTTTTATATGTATATTTTTAAATAATTTACATTTTCACGCATTACATGAGAAAAAGAGAGAAAAAAAAGAAAATACTCTTGTTGCTTTGAAGAATTATTGTATGCTCTGCTGGTTGCCGCCTCTCCGGAACTGCAAAAGCGTGCCTTATCATTTATAATACACTTAACTTCATTATTATTATTTATTTTGTTTTTTGTTTGCATTTTGAGAGTTCTCTGAAATCAATGAGAATGCAATGTTTAAATAATCAAAAATGTTTTACAACTAATTCTGGTATAATCTGCGTAAATATGATACACAGGCATAATGTTGGAGTCACCACAACACGTTTGAAAATTATCTTTATTTTAGGTCATGGAAGAAGAAAGAGTCTTTCTCTGATACAAAAAATTTGTAGCAACTCAATTTTTTAACAACTGCTGACTAACTTTCTGCAGCTAACGGTTTTATTCTGATTCCAGATGTAGTTTTATTTCGAAATTGACCTACTGTAAATAAGTAATACGAGTACAGTCGTATCATCTTTCCTTATTTGTGTTATGCATAACTTTACATATACAATACCATATCTGTTTATCGCCTACCCAACAGGAAAGTTAACATTTCTATTTTTAATACTGCATATTAAGATCAAGAATCAATCCTTGTTAACGTTCTCTGGGTTATTAACTTTATTTTTTTCATTTTTATAAATTTGTTTCGTTCCATATTACGCTTTCGCATCAGTCGTTCGTAATTTAATTAATAGCTTCTCTGCGCTCGTAAAAATTGGAATCTGCATTTCCTGCTGCTTGTAAATGGCGTACAGCACTGAGCTATCTTTAGATGATAAGCCCCCCATTTTCAGGAATAAAATTAATGAAAAAGCGGCTTGTTGGGAAACTAGTTAAACAAATAAAACATTGAACATACAGCAGAGTTGCGTTAATTTGTAAGACAATTTTATGATATTGTATTAGTTATAACTAGTATATAGTATCGATTATCATCGAGGGATTTTTTTGATTGAGTTTTTGCATAAGTGAAAATTTTTAAATATTAAAACCAATAAACTGGAGAATAAATGACTTGTTGAATCATTTTCTGTATACAATATATTACTGATCGACCGATTTTCACTACAAGTAATTATCAAACGAATCACCCGTTGAATCATTTATAGTAAAATTTCCCTCCTCGAATGATCTGACAATATTATACTTGAATTTGGCCAGCTTCGACGTGCATCATTGGCCAGTTTTGTGGATTTTATAGGTTATATTATTTGAGGTTTCTCTGAAATCCAAAAGATTGCAATGGAATTTGTCCATATTTAGAATAGGAAAACTTTTTCATAGCATTTAAGTGGATTGAATGAATCGATGGGTGAATGAAAATCACTCAATAGCTAAAATCTTTCATTTTTAATTATCGAGAGTTGAAATCACGCGATAATTCCCAACACTAACGTTGATGAAGAAATTGTTTCTTCAACAGAACTGAAAACAGCGATATACTAAGAAGATAAAAAAAAAAGAATCTGCTTACAGAATTCTGTTCATGGCGAGTTGTGTCTTTGTCGAGAATACGGCAGCACATTATTAGGCTGTTTACCGGCCACGTAGTTGCATACGTAAATGAAATTGCAATCGTTTCTTTTGCTTCAGTAGTTTATGGCCTTCCTTTTGGTCTTTTTCGTTCTTCTCGGGAATAATTTTTTCATGTAGGATTCATAGTAATAGCAATGCTATAAAGTTTATCCCCATTTTATGAGTATTTTATAAGCACATTTCATATGAACATAAGCCTATGTATGAATTTGTTTATATATTGCATCTACAACTTCTATTCCTTCTCTTAGCTCACAAATGTTGGCATTAACATCAATTCGATATCATTCAGTACTCTCACCATGGAGTCTGATAAATTCATTTGTGTCCGTGAAAAGGTCAATGATACCGCTCAAGTTGTTATCATCGACATGAACGATCCAAGCAATCCAACAAGACGTCCCATCTCAGCGGATTCGGCCATCATGAATCCAGCCAGCAAAGTTATTGCACTTAAAGGTAGAATTCTAAAAATTCAACTTTTAATTTATGCTGATTTGTTATGTTTTTTTTAATAGCGCAAAAAACCTTGCAAATTTTCAATATTGAAATGAAATCCAAGATGAAGGCACACACTATGACCGAAGACGTCGTCTTCTGGAAATGGATTTCCCTAAATACCTTGGCACTCGTTACGGAGACTTCTGTGTATCATTGGTCGATGGAAGGCGATTCCACGCCTCAGAAAATGTTCGATAGACATTCCTCACTGAATGGCTGCCAGATCATCAATTACCGCTGTAATCCAACGCAGCAGTGGTTGCTTTTGGTAGGCATTTCAGCTTTACCCAACCGTGTGGCAGGTGCCATGCAATTATATTCGGTAGAACGCAAAGTATCGCAGGCTATTGAAGGTAAGTCTTGCCACAAATCACAATGGTTTTGAAAAAAATGGAAAAAACATTAATTTATTTGCATATCCTTTTATGTAGTTGTTTAGTCTTATAAAAAATATATAAAGTGAGCTAAATTTTTTATACAAAATCCTTGTGTAATATTAATAAATAAATGTGGTTATGTGTGGTTTTGTAAAGCAAGTTCTCCTAAACCAAAAGATCGATTTCAACCAAACTTGGTATAATTATTTTTTACTGAGAGAAAATACTGACAAGGTATGGGTGGGCTTGGACAAGCGGTCCTGCAATCTCCCATACAAAAGAAATTTTATAAGCGTCACCTGTGGAACCATGTGTCGTAGAGACTTGATATTTGGTACGACTTCTTCCTTGGTCTATGTGCATCCTAGGAGCGGATATCCACATCTAAGGACCATAAATGGGTGTGACAAAAACTAAGGAGTCTATTGTTCAAAAACAAATTCTCATTTCGCAGATCAAAAATATGCTCAGAATAGTTTTACTCTTTATAGGGAGAAATAAAACTCATCAATTAAAGTTTTATTTACTAAGTAAAATAATAAAAACCAAATAATGATAATTTCTCGTGTTTTTTAACTTATAATAAAAGTTCAATTTAATTCATACACCAAGACGCCAAGCTTTAATTTATTGGTTTCTTAAAGTCGAAATAGTTACTAGTAAAATATGATTCAGTTCCAAGCTTTAATTTTCTCATAAATTTTCACTGATTCTTTGTAATCACCCCCACACCCTTCCCTAGGTCATGCCGCTTCCTTTGCAACCTTCAAGATGGAAAGCAACAAGGAACCATCCACCTTATTCTGCTTTGCTGTACGCACCGCAACCGGCGGTAAGCTGCATATAATTGAAGTGGGCGCGGCACCTGCAGGCAACCAACCATTCCAAAAGAAATCTGTAGACGTCTTCTTCCCCCCTGAGGCGCAAAGCGACTTCCCAGTAGCCATGCAGGTATCGGCTAAGTACGATACGATTTACTTGATCACCAAATACGGTTACATTCACTTGTACGATATGGAAACCGCCACTTGCATATACATGAACCGCATCTCGGCCGATACGATCTTCGTTACTGCACCGCACGAATCTAGTGGCGGTATAATTGGTGTTAACCGCAAGGGTCAGGTTCTCTCAGTAACGGTCGACGAGGATCAAATCATACCCTACATTAATAACGTCTTGCAAAATCCCGAATTGGCACTACGTATGGCGGTACGAAATAACTTATCGGGCGCTGAAGAGCTGTTTGTGCGTAGATTTAATAAACTCTTCACAGCCGGCCAATACGCAGAGGCAGCGAAGGTGGCCGCACTTGCTCCCAAAGGTATTCTGCGCACACCACAAACGATACAACGTTTCCAGCAAGTACAGACACCAGCCGGCTCAACTACGCCTCCACTGCTGCAGTATTTCGGCATCCTACTCGACCAGGGCAAGTTGAACAAATACGAATCGTTGGAGTTGTGTCGACCAGTATTGGTGCAGGGCAAGAAACAATTGTGTGAGAAGTGGCTGAAGGAAGAGAAGCTTGAATGCAGCGAAGAATTGGGTGATCTGGTGAAGGCATCCGACTTGACTCTAGCGCTTTCCATATACTTACGCGCCAACGTACCCAACAAGGTTATACAATGCTTTGCCGAAACTGGCCAATTCCAGAAGATTGTTCTGTACGCCAAGAAGGTCAACTATACGCCCGATTATATTTTCCTCCTGCGCTCTGTAATGCGCAGCAACCCAGAACAAGGGGCCGGCTTTGCCACCATGCTGGTAGCTGAAGAAGAACCTCTGGCTGATATCAATCAAATTGTAGACATTTTTATGGAACATTCAATGGTGCAGCAGTGTACCGCCTTCTTACTGGATGCCCTCAAGCATAATCGTCCTAATGAAGGTCCTCTTCAAACACGTTTGCTCGAAATGAATTTGATTTCCGCACCTCAGGTGGCCGATGCTATCTTGGGTAACGCCATGTTTACCCATTACGATCGCGCTCATATCGCTCAGTTGTGTGAAAAAGCTGGCCTGCTTCAACGCGCTTTGGAGCACTATACCGATCTGTATGACATCAAACGTGCCGTTGTGCACACTCACCTTCTAAATGCCGACTGGCTGGTAAGCTTCTTCGGTACTCTATCAGTGGAGGACTCTTTGGAGTGCCTGAAAGCTATGCTTACTGCTAACATCCGTCAGAATCTACAAATCTGCGTGCAGATCGCTACCAAGTATCATGAACAACTAACGACCAAAGCTTTAATTGATCTCTTCGAGAGCTTTAAATCGTACGAAGGCCTTTTTTATTTCCTCGGCTCGATCGTCAACTTTTCGCAAGACCCAGAAGTTCACTTCAAATATATTCAGGCTGCTTGCAAGACAAATCAAATCAAAGAAGTAGAACGTATTTGTCGCGAATCAAACTGTTACAATGCCGAACGTGTAAAGAACTTTTTGAAGGAGGCCAAACTGACCGATCAACTGCCACTAATTATTGTTTGTGATCGTTTTGATTTCGTGCATGATCTGGTTCTCTATCTCTACCGCAACAACTTGCAGAAGTACATTGAAATCTACGTACAGAAAGTGAATCCTTCTCGTTTGCCCGTCGTTGTTGGTGGCTTGTTGGATGTCGATTGCTCGGAGGACATTATTAAGAATTTGATTCTTGTCGTTAAGGGTCAGTTCTCGACTGATGAACTCGTGGAGGAGGTTGAGAAACGTAATCGTCTGAAGCTGCTTTTGCCCTGGCTGGAATCGCGCGTACATGAAGGCTGTGTAGAACCAGCTACTCATAATGCTTTGGCCAAAATCTACATTGACTCTAATAATAATCCTGAACGTTTTCTCAAGGAAAACCAGTATTACGACAGCCGCGTTGTTGGACGCTACTGCGAAAAGCGTGATCCTCACTTGGCTTGTGTTGCTTACGAGCGCGGCCAATGCGATCGGGAGCTGATCGCGGTGTGCAATGAAAACTCTTTGTTCAAAAGTGAAGCTCGTTACTTGGTACGTCGTCGAGATCCTGAGCTGTGGGCTGAAGTGTTGGCTGAATCTAATCCTTACAAGCGACAGCTGATCGATCAAGTCGTACAAACTGCTCTCTCCGAGACGCAAGATCCTGACGATATCTCTGTGACGGTTAAGGCTTTTATGACTGCTGATTTGCCAAATGAATTGATTGAATTGCTAGAGAAAATCATACTCGATTCGTCGGTGTTCTCTGATCATCGTAACCTGCAGAATTTGTTGATCTTGACTGCTATCAAAGCTGATCGTACACGCGTAATGGATTACATAAACCGTTTGGACAACTACGACGCGCCCGATATCGCCAATATCGCTATTTCCAATCAGTTGTACGAAGAAGCATTCGCTATTTTTAAGAAATTTGATGTAAACACCTCAGCTATACAGGTACTGATTGAGCAAGTGAATAATTTAGAGCGCGCCTACGAATTCGCTGAACGCTGTAATGAGCCGGCGGTCTGGTCACAGCTTGCCAAGGCTCAGCTCCAACAAGGTCTAGTAAAGGAAGCCATCGATTCATATATTAAAGCCGACGACCCCAGTGCTTACATGGATGTGGTGGATGTCGCCTCCAAAGCCGATTCTTGGGATGACTTGGTTCGTTATCTGCAGATGGCTCGCAAGAAGGCGCGCGAATCGTACATCGAAAGTGAACTGATCTACGCATATGCTCGCACTGGTCGCCTTGCTGATTTAGAAGAATTTATTTCGGGTCCCAATCACGCTGACATACAGAAGATCGGTGATCGTTGCTTCAGCGATGGCATGTATGACGCCGCTAAGCTGCTCTACAATAATGTAAGCAACTTTGCTCGTCTCGCTATAACCTTGGTGTATCTGAAAGAGTTCCAAGGCGCAGTAGATTCAGCTCGTAAAGCCAACTCGACGCGTACCTGGAAAGAGGTCTGCTTTGCTTGCGTCGATGCAGAGGAATTTCGCCTGGCACAAATGTGTGGCCTACATATTGTTGTCCACGCAGACGAATTAGAAGATTTGATCAACTACTATCAGGACCGTGGTTACTTCGAGGAACTCATTGCATTGCTGGAGTCTGCCTTGGGTCTGGAACGCGCACACATGGGCATGTTTACCGAACTCGCTATACTGTATTCCAAATACAAGCCCTCAAAAATGCGCGAACATTTGGAGTTGTTTTGGTCACGTGTCAATATTCCGAAAGTATTGCGTGCTGCCGAATCGGCTCATCTTTGGTCCGAGCTGGTGTTCCTATACGACAAGTACGAGGAGTACGATAATGCAGTGCTCGCTATGATGGCTCATCCCAGTGAAGCCTGGCGCGAGGGACACTTCAAGGATATCATCACAAAGGTGGCCAATATTGAGCTATACTATAAAGCCATCCAATTTTATTTGGATTATAAACCACTGCTGTTAAACGATATGTTGCTGGTGCTGGCGCCACGTATGGATCATACACGTGCCGTAAGCTTCTTCTCGAAAACCGGACATCTGCAGCTGGTGAAACCATACTTGCGGTCAGTGCAAAGTCTCAACAATAAAGCAATCAATGAAGCACTTAATGGATTGCTGATAGAAGAAGAAGACTACCAGGGGCTGAGAAATTCCATCGATGGATTTGATAATTTTGATACCATCGCGTTAGCTCAAAAACTGGAGAAGCATGAATTGACCGAGTTTAGACGCATTGCCGCTTATCTGTACAAAGGTGTGAATGAAGGCTAACAACGATTTTTGCTCCCTACCGAATTTCATGCTTCTCTTTTATATTTGCAAAGGTAACAATCGTTGGAAGCAGAGCGTGGAGTTGTGCAAAAAGGATAAACTCTTCAAAGATGCAATGGAATATGCTGCCGAATCGGGTAAACAAGAAATTGCCGAAGAGCTGTTGGGCTGGTTCCTCGAACGAAACGCGTACGATTGCTTTGCTGCTTGCCTGTTCCAAGTAAGTTTTGCGAACCGACCTCAACGCTCAATATTCTGGTCACAAAAACATTACTTGATACTCATTTACAAACTTTTATATCGTGTATAATAACAGTGCAGATATGTAGGTTGTTTTATGTTTCATCAGTTTAATTTTTGCAAATTTAATTTTTTTACAATTCAGGGATTCTTAAGAACTGCGATTTCTGAAGCAGGAAAGTACCATAGTGACTTGACTAAATTCCAATCTGTTAACTTTTACTTGGGAAATACAATTTTGAATATGTGATTAGCAAAAATTGATACCTCTCAGCGGCTCTGAAGAAAATTGTGACAATAGAAAATTTCGACCTTTAAAGGTCGTCAAATACATGACGTATACCACAGTCGCCAAAGTTTTCTATTCTGAAATTATTAAATTTCATTTGGCAACATTTTTCAGTTTTACTCACTCACCTCAGGGAAATTTGTTTAACACAAAGTTTCTAAATGGGAAATTTCGAGCCCAGAATAAATCTACACCAGATAATCATATTTTCCTACCTATATCTTCATATAAACGCCTTAAAATTTATTTTTGTAGTTATATTTTACAGACATAAATTTTTATTTATTTTTGTATCTCTGTATAAACTCATCACAAATATTCTCCTTTTCATATTTTAGTGCTACGATCTACTGCGACCAGATGTTATACTTGAGTTGGCATGGAAGCATAACATAATGGACTTCGCTATGCCCTACTTGATACAAGTAAGTTCCGATAAACGTTTACTGTCAAATTTTCTTTTTACTGAATATTGTCTTGTAATATTTTAAGGTCATCCGCGAATATACGACAAAAGTCGATAAACTCGAACAAAACGAAGCTCAACGCGAAAAGGAAGATGATACAGTTGAACACAAGAACATTATGACAATGGAGCCACAACTAATGATTACCGCCGGCCCCGCAATGGGCATTCCACCGCAATACGGCCAGAATTATGCACCTGGTTATGCGCCAAATATGGCATATCCAGGCTATGGAATGTAGGCACCTCTTTCACCAAACCACCACTGTGCACTCGTGACCACATAAGTATTTATATGTATATAATTAGTTGCGTATATATATAAATGCTATATTACAACAAAACAATATTCCCATCCAATATATCGAAAAAAGATGAAACGCAGAATGAATGATCAAGTTCAATTTTTTTAACATAAATGTAACAAGCCGTTTCAGTTCCATGAGACGGACGACAACAGCATCAGCATTGTTATCGATCGAATCAAACACAACAACAGAAGACTATAGCCAAACTAGATAGTATATACTGGACTCATAATAATTGAATTATAAGTCATGTGGTCAACGTACGTAAAGCAATGCATAACATCATCACCATTATCATCAACCATGCGAGAGGTGTTGCTTTTTTGTTAGGCTCGTTTTCGGAAATACTTCTGGTTTGCGTTGAAGCGTCTGTTTGTCGTCTTGTAAAATATTTGGTTAGTCAAATTTTATAAGAGAATTTAATCAAAATCATAAAAAATATAAGCAAAATCAGGGACTGCAAATAAGTATTTGTATTTTAAAACTTATTTCTACTTTAAAAAATAACAATCGTTCTGTCAATTTTATTATGAAAGTTTCAAAATTAGGGACTGAAAAGAATTATTTACATTTTAAAAATTATTTCTACTTTAAAAAATTAATTCTACTTTAAAAAATTATTTCTAGTTTAAAAAATTATTTCAATAAAAATAAATTTTTACATACCACGTTTTTAAGATGGACTGAAAAGTTTAAAATAATTGTTCCGAGCCCCATACATATTTCTAACGTTATATATAGAGACCTGAAAATTTGTGATTGTGAATTCTTAATAGCTATGAAAATACTTGTAAGATTTAAAACGAACAAATAAAAGTGTTGTCTTCGGCCAGACCGATGTCTAAGTACCCTACACTCGAGTAGCTAAAAAGATATAATAATTTCGCCACTTAACTTCTGTGTAAGTAGGCGGACGACGCCCATTTTTGGCAAACATTTTGGTGGTATCTAGATACTGCAGGATAAAATCACGTATTAATATCTTATACCCTTTACGAGATATTGACAAGTTTTGTATGAGTGCGTGGACCACGCCCGTTTTTGGCAAACAGATTGGTAATGCCTTCAAATACCTTGTGATAAAATTACGTCTTAATATCGTATACCGTTTACGAGATATTGACAACTTTTGTATGAGTGGAAGGGCCCATTTTTCTAAAAATTTTAGTAATGCTATATTTTCTGGAATAAAATTGTGCCTGAATAGTTTACACGGTTTATGAGATGTCTACCTTTAAATTTTTTTAAAACGAGGTGCCTTTACATTCTGTATGTAGGCGTGGTTATTAACCGATTTCGCCCCTTTTCCCAAACAGCCTATAATGACAGAATATTCGTGCCAAATTTCATGACGATACCCCTTTTCGTTCTCCTGTAATCGTGATTTTCACAGACAGACGGGCAGACAAACAGACAGACGGCGGACATGCCTAAATCGACTATGGAAGTGATTCTGAGCATGAATATATATAATTTTCTATATCTACCATGCCTCCTCTAATGCGTTACAAATGGAAGAAGAAACGTGATTCGCATGCAATAGACAATTGATGCATGAATAGTTCACCTAAGTCACTAACAATTTTATTGCACTGCAAATGATATGAACCTTTGTGTGAGTTTTCGTTTTAAATCTTACAAGTATTTTCATAGTTATTAACAATTACTTAATAATCACAAATTTTCAGGACTCTGTATAAGGCTAGAAAAAACTATTTTATATTTTTGAGTTCCTAAAAGCGTGGTATTTGAAAAATTTATTTTTATTTAAATAATTATTTTCTGTTCTTTAATCTTGTGTGTGTGAAGTTTTTCAATCGATTCTAAACATTTTGATGAGAAACGTTTTAAAATAACAATCATTCTGTCATTTTTATTATGAAAGCATTGACAAAAATTTTTTAATTTTTGTCCGTCACCGTGACATACAAAATCGAAAACAAGTCACATATTTGTAGATTTCTCAAATTTTAAGTTATTGGATTTTTTCAATAATAAATCCATTAAGTCGTCCTCACTTGCCCGCTCAGTTCGAATAGAGATTAATATCGTCGTGTTTTGTCTAATATTTCCAACTTTAAAAAAAAAAAAACCAAATCGTTAATTCCTTTTAAGAAAAGATCCCGGTAGCTTCCAGTAAAAAAGTATTAGCCTCGCATCTGTAATAATTGATATGCTTTTCATATAATCATTATTCCATAATCATATTTTCAGTAATTGAAATTTTGTTAATACATTTTATTTTTTATATTTTCTTGCAGCTACAAATAATTCCTTGGAGAAAAAAGATATCAAGACAACGTCATGTCATAGTTATCGGTCCCTACAGACAACATCAGCATATATAATCTTCGCAAAGTTTGAATTAATTAATTGAAAATTATAAACAAACCAACTGAAGCTTTTGACTGTAAAGTTAATGCAATCTCATGTGTAATATTTACGAATTCTTTTTCTTTTCTTTTTGTTTGATTCGATTGATTGCAGAAGTTATTAATTAGAAACAAAAAAATAAAAGAACAAAACTGAAAAACACGATAATAAACAGCGACAATGTTTTCCATGCAGACTAATCCAGTTTCAGGCTATCTAAAATTTTGTTCGTCTTTTTATCCATTAATATTGATGCTTTAAATTCATCATAATATATTGAAAACAGTATGAAATGTTATTTCAGTGTTAAAATAAAATTTTAAACTAAGCGGAAAACCAATTATAAATTAATAAAAATCTATAAATGAATAAAATCCACTTATTAAAAATAAATAAGCAGAGATAGCAAACATATTCATTATATTAAATGCGTGTAAAGCAAGACCCGTTAGATTTATATTTTTTTTTATTAAATAGATATATTGTCTATTGTAATGATTTGTGTGATTGCTATCATATATTATTATTATTATTATTGAAAATAAAATAAATTCAAAATAATGAAAGGAATCGTATTTTCGGATATTTGGACATGAAGCAGGCCTGTGCAAATTTAAATAATTTCCTATCTCAAATTATATTCGCAATGAAATAACGAGTTATCTCAGATACTTTCATTATTTCAAAATGAGGTTATGACTTCAAGCCGAAGAATTTTATTTATATTCTTCCGTCGCTGCTTAATATAAAGGAAAAGGTGTGAAGAATTGCTGCAGAATGGCGATTGTCAGAATTACATTACATTATCACCCGAGCCATTATTACATGATATCGTTCGGTGCAACAAATATCGTGCGCGATAATTACATGCCAACCTTCAAAGTACAAGGGCAAATTTATCATTGTGCGAAACCACTTCCAAAGACAGCAAGACTGGAAATTTCTCTCCTTTCGTGAACGGAGTTAAAAAACATGCCCGCCCGCGTACTCACGTACAGCGTTTGTGAGCTTTATGGTGAAATAGTCTCCTTGTTGCAAGCTAAAACTGGCTATTGCAAAGGAAGTCGGCTGGAAAGTAAACCATTCCGGTTTGTTACCACACCGTCACGATATGATGGGGTGAGTTCATGACAGGGATACCATTTACACACTTCAGCCTGATTTCACTAACACAATAAAAGCGAAAAAAGAGTTTCCAGTCTTGTTGGCTTTGTATCTTAGCGCAGGTGGTTGCTGGCAAAAAAACAAGTCAGTTTACATTACTGCTTCCATATTGATTATTTTTAACATACTGTTTGTTGTATATTTCCAAACAGTTAAGGAATCATCAAAACCGCGAAGGATCTTACATGCAATGAAAGTTTTCTATTAAAGCTTACTTAAAAATCCATATGAGTAATATTTAATAATTGTGTCTCGTTGGTATCCCTGTCATGAACTCACCCCATCATCTTGTGACGGTGTGGTAACAAACCGGAATGGTTTACTTTTTCAGCTAACTTCCTTTGCATTAGCCAGTTTTAGCTTGTAACAAATAACAATTTCACCATAAATCTCACATACGCTGCACGTGAGTGCTCGGACGGACATGTTTTTGAGCTCGTTCACGAAATGAGAGGAGTTTCCAGTCTTGTTGTCTTTGGTTGCTGGATGGATAGATGGATATTAAATTTATATATCAAAAGGAAGAAGAAAGATATGTATTGATTTAAATAAATAACTAAAATTAAAATGAGCTTACCGCCGGCATTGCTTAAACGCCTGGCTCAGCGTGGTTTGGTTGAGAACCAAAAAGCCGCAACATGCAAAGAAGGAAAAGGTTAGTTTACTGGTGCATGAAGTAGAATGTATTGGTTTTCTAGTTTTATGTGATATATATTTCTTTAGATGCCACGAAAGAAACAGCACCTTCATCTTCCGAGAATGAGGAAGTTATTGCAGAAAATTATGATGAAATGGAGGAGATGGAGCACCCGTCCGTGTATGAGACGAGCGATGATGCCAAGCGCCCCGAGGAGAACTTCTGGCTGGAGCGCATGAAGCTGCGTATCGGCGAAGCGGGATCGTACGCGGGACACAAAGGATGCCCCAACAAATACAACATCTATCACAAGTGCACACTGTATTGCGTTAATCGATGGGGCGACGGGCATGTGGAACCATCGCGTGAATATATTAGACGATACAAGCGACTGCTGCGCCGCTATCCGCTTCCTAAGGGGTGGACTGAAATGTACGATCCGGGTTGTGGTTGTTTTTACTTCTGGAATAATGCCGACAGCATGGTTTCATGGTTGCCACCAACTCATCCAAAGTCAGAGTTAACACGGTGTGCAGCCGCATATCGACGTCACCTTGCAGAGAGCAATACTGGAGGCGTCGGCGGTGGTGGTGGTCGTAGCACCGATGAAGAAGAACTTACGGAGGATGAAGAACGCGAAAGTCGAGAAGTGAAACACCAGCGTGAAATCGATGATATCATAAAGTCAACGATGCGTTCAAAATCGCCACCAACTGCTGATGTACATGAAGGTGCTGGTCAAACATTAACACCACGAAAGACGAAGTCACGTGATCTGGAGAAGGCTTTATCCCGACAGCGCCGAGAGCGTGGCGAGAGAGACAGAGAGGATCGTGATCGCGATCGCGATCGCTTGCATGCACGAAGTCGCCGACAAGGCAGAGGTGCTAATGAATTAGATGTTCTGGATCCTATGGATCCGAGTGCGTACTCAGATACACCGCGTGGCAAATGGTCAGATGGTCTTAATGTGGTGGACGAGCTCAAAAAGACGACGTGTAGTAGTAAGGAAGCAGGAAAGGGTAGCGCAAGTAAATCTAAAGGCGGCACAAATGGAGGAAATGATACTGAAAACAATGACGATGAGAATGATGACATAGAAGAATAATATTTATTATTATTGTTATTATTATACCGATATTATTATTATTATTGTACCGATAATATTGTACCGTTGTAATTATAAAAAAGAAAAACATTTTTTAATTAAGATTACTAGCATAAATTTTTAGTAAAAAAGCCTAAAAAATCTAATTGTCTACGATTATTGAATTCTTTATCTTGATTGAATACGATTGAAGGAAAAATAAAAAAAATAATCCCGATGTAGTCTGGTCTGGTTATTTAATTGGCAGAAATGAAGAACAGTGAAAACTTAAAAAAATTTATGACTTCGGTAAGAAGCCGATTACTGAAAAAAGTACTGGTCATTCTCGTCCGGTTTCCGAGTTATAGCCTTTTAAAGTTTGAAATGTTTCTGCCTATAATCCGGAAACTATACAAGTTATGCGCATGGTGACATTGGAAGGCTGTTTTAAATATATTTCACTAGTATGCATTTTGTCAAAAAATGGGGATTTTCCGAGGAAACTCAAGTTAAAAAAAATACTTTTCTCTTGTATACCCTTCACCCGAAGGTAGAGGGTGTCTTCACTTTGTTCTCTCGTTTGTAACGAAGAGAGGTAACGAGGTATGTGGAGACATTACCAATCTGTTTAAAAAAAGGCGTGGCTCGCCGACTTACAAAAAAGTTGTCAACTGTCGACATTATTATTTTTTTTTTCGCTAAGCGGGTGTAGGGTATTTCGATTTCGGCCTGGCCGAAGACAACACTTTTATTTCTCTTTTCAGTTCTTTTTCTAATTAAACTTATAATTAACATACATTTGTCTTAATAATTGCAAAACGAAATTTCTTATCTTTCTTTCCATACCTTCATAAATCGCGCAAAAATTCAAGAGAATTGCTTGCATTTTAAGCTTGGGACCGATTTTTTATAACAATTTTTCGTGTGCGGTGCTTTATCTTCATTTGATTGCATAAGAATTTTTTTAATCTCACGTTTTGGTTATGATAAAAAATAACTAATTTCATAATAATAATAATTTCAATTGAAGTATAAATATGGAGCACCAGAGAGTGCTAGCGATACATTATTCTAAGTTGTTTCTGTGCAATAGAAGTCGAAGAAGTTTCCGTAGAGAATACAATTTTTCTAATAAAAATTTTTTACAAAGTACATAATAAAATCTCAAATATGAAGCTTTCACTTCTGGCTCTGTTTTTGCTGGCCGCCGCGTCGAGTGTAAGACGAATTAAAGTTGAATATCCCCTTTTGTCCTTATAGCACAATGTTTGCTTAACCTACAGGTTATATCGACGAAAACGAGAAAACACGAATATCCTCACACGGATATATTAAAAGAAGCTCTGGGTGAGGCAGGTAACACTGGTGGGGACCCTCCAGACGAATTTCTTGCATACCAGGCTTTGCTAATCCGCGGCAGCGAAGAAATCAGAGCTGCCAAAGATGCTCTGGTAAATTGCAGTTCATATAATTTTTGGTGCATTGACACACAAGTAACGAACTTGAAAAAAGGCCTGAACATTTTAAAGAAGACAGCCGAAGTTTTGCAAAATCTTGGACCTTCTGGTTTGGTTGTACGACCCCAATCTTAGTTATAAAATATATTGTTTGTTACACCGTCAAAAAGGCCCGTCATATTGAGTAAAAGCACACAGTTTTGCTGAAAATGCTGTAGCTTCTGAGCGCGTGGTTTTTATTTAGTTTTAAACAACTTGTTATTTATTTTACTTAATTTAAGTTGTAGTTCTGAGTTATGTTTCTATATCGTTACCCTCAATTTGTGTGGCAATTAAGTACAGTCCGCAAAAACTGTAGTTTTTTTTGTCTGGACATAGTTGCTGGTTTAGTTTGCTGGTTTCTTTGCAGGTTTCACATCAGTCGTACCTGTTTTATCTGCTCGTTAGTTTATCAAGAAGTAGTAAAACAGAACCTCCCATCTCCTCCGAGTCGTGATATCTAAATCCGCATTAAGATTTTATTGTATATTCATACCCTACACCCGAAGGGAGATATCACGATGAAATTTGGCACAAATATTCTTTATTACGCAGGGCAGTTTGGGATTGTAAATGAGCGAAGTCGGTTAACAACCACGCCTACTTTACATACGGAATGTAAAGGAACCTCTTTAAAAAAAAGATGTTATAATATGAATATCTCATAAACCGTGCGAGATATTAAGACATAATTTTACTCCAGAAAATATAGCGCCATTACTAAAATTTTTTCCAAAAATGTTTCCATTCATAACAAAGTTTTCAATATCTCATGAACGGTATAAGATATTGAGATGTAGTTTTATCACGATATATCCGAAAGCTGGATTACCAATAATCCTGCCAAAAATGTGGCGACATGCCACGCCCACTAATACAAAAGTTGTCAATATCCCATAAACGATTCAAAATATTGGGTCATATAAAAAGTCTCCGCGGTGTTTTGCCACTAGATGGTGTTGATGCCTATATATCGGGCAACACTCAGCCGATTGTCTCAAACATTTCAGACTTCAAAGCCTGGATTGTCGGCAAACAAGGTTGTGTTGAGTGTTTGGTGTGATTGGGGGCTCCATTATGAGCTGCTGCAACCTGGCGAAACCATCAATTCGGTCCTGTATTGTGCACAACTCGACCGTTTGAACGAAGCAATCCAGAAAGAGCGACCAGAGAATTGGCCAACAGAAAGGAAGTTGTGTTCCATCATGACAAAGCGCGGCCACACACATCTTTGATGACTCGGAACAAATTGACGGAACTTGGTTGGGAAGTTTTAATGCATGCACCGTATAGCCCGGACCTTGCACCGTCTGACTACCATTTGTTTCGCTTTCTGCAGAACTCTCTTGATGGTAAAAAAATTGGCCGACCGAAGCGCCGCCGAAAAAAAACTTGGTCAAGTTTTTCAACGATACACCACGGAAGTTCTACACCGATGGAATTATGAAGCTACCCGAAAAATTGCAAAAGGTCATAGATAATAATGGTCAATATGTACTTCAATAAAATGGATTGGAATGGATAAAAAACATTTTTTTCAAAAATTTACCAAAAAACCACGGACACTTTTTATATGACCCAATATTAATACGTGACTCAATTTTCCATCTTTATATGACCCAATATTCTATCCAGCAGTATCTAGAGGCATTAAAAAAAATATACGCCCAAAATGGGCGTGGTCTGCCTACTTATACAAAAGTTGTTAAGTGGCGAAATTATAATTTTTTCACTTACTCGAGTGTAGGGTATTTAGATTTCGGTCAGGCCGGAGACAAGACACTTCTACTTGTTTCTTCAATCTCGAGGAGGATTATATATCTGGAAAATTTCAGTAGCTCGGAGCTTTATTAAACTTTTCCAGAGAGAACGTAAAAAAACCAACATCAAGGAAATATTTATGATCTCCTGTCTTTTAACGATTGTAGCTCATTATTACGAGTTAATTGCATACTGTTAATATGAGGTTAAATATTATATTGTAAATAATGAGATTAAATGCATATTATAATTGAATTTGATAGGATTGGAAGATTTCGAGAAAGTTATAAAACAACATTTGCTAATACGTTATTAAGAGATAAATTGTTCAATGAGCACCATTAAATTTATAACATCATTTTGGAGTTTATGGCAGTCATCAATATCGTGTAGCTTCAAAAACATCTTAAAATCATAAGCAAATAATAAAAAGTTAAATAAATAAGAGTTGAAGAGGAATATTTAATATTCCAATTGTTAATAAATTGAGGCAAATCATTTATAAAAATCACAAAGAGTAGAGGATCGCAATGAGTAACTTGTGGGATACCAGAAGACTGCATTAATTATAAAATTGGCTTCAGAGGAACCACTTTTAACCAATAATTTGCCATTAGTTAAGAAACTTGGAAAGAAATTTAAAAGATTGTTGTGAAAAACCAAACTTTTTTTTAATTTTAGCAATAATATACGATGATCAACGCTATGAAAGGCTCTTGTGAAGTTCGTATAAATCAAATCCAATTGTTGATGTTGCTCCAGCGCAAAAAAAAAATTAGGAGCAAAATTGGAACCGAATGACCTACCGGGAAGAAAGTCTGCTGGCAGTCACAAATTCCATTTTCTACATAATCAATAACATAATTAACAACATAATCAATAATAATAGCTATAAAAATAATTCTAAGATTTAAAAAATTTTCATTTCAATCTTACAAGTAATTTGTAATTCCTTCAAAATTCAATTCAATTACTTCAAAAAGCCTCAATTCCAAATTCCTAATTCCTTGGAATTGGAATTGAGGTGGAATTAAATTCCGAAAGGAATTAAATAATATAATTAATAATAAAAAAAAATAAAAAATAAAAAAAATAAAAAAAAAAATAAAAAATTAATTTGATATATTATATTTGGCAGAAAGAAACCGATGCTGAGCAGTTGAAATAAATATAAAATAAAATATATAATAATAAATTATATATATAATATATAATAAAATATATAAAAATAAAATATATAATAAAATATATAATAATAATTTCCTTAAAGAGTTTTGGAAACGCACTACAATTTTTTTTAATTTTTTTTTAAATTTTTATCAGATTATTTTTTTTAATTTTTACTTTTCATTATGGAAGGAATAGCATTACACTTGCGATTATTAATTACGAAGGTCCAAAATGATTTTGGGTCAACTCTCTAAGTTTGATTTAACTTTTGTTAAATGACAACTTCAAGATTTCTTCTTGCGTTTCGTCAACTAATCCTTTCAAAATCATCGAAGCTTGAGCAGCACGAACATCGGCAGGTGTATCATGTAAATAAACAAAAGGATGAAAGGATGTGAATGACCGAATTCCATGAAACGAATGACCGAATTCCATGAAACGAGAGACCAAAGATTTACTAACACTGTAACTTGATCTGATGTGTGTGTGTCCTTCACAACAGATGTTTTCCCGTTGTTTAACTCTGCTTCTCTGCTCGCAGCAGCAGCAGCAGCTTGCGTGGCTGCTGGCGGCTGATGGGTATCTGCGTCCTCCTCTCCTGCCTCCTGCGTGAATACTTCACTTCTTCACGAAAACTGAGCGCCTGGTGCTTTTGTTGGATTTGAGGCGTATCCAGGGCGTGGTGGATGTTCACGACCTTGGGTGTTGGTTTGTTGTTGTTCAGTGCAGAGTGCAGTTTGTTTTAATTTGTCTCAGCCGCGCGCGTACCATGCCACGCCACCACACACAGAGATAAATGTATGCATGTAAATATGCGAGGCTTTCTTGAAGAGTAAAGATGCTCTTCTTCTTGTTGTTGTTGGTGGTGGTGCTGCTGGTGTTGTTGTTGTTGTTGTTGTTGTTGTTGTCAGAATACCACCCACCGAAAAGAGGGTTGAACTGTATGCTGTTTTTGAATTCAGAGACGCATATGAGGGCAAAGTTGCGATCTCTCTGAAATTGTAATTTTTAAGTTAATCTCTCTTGATTGCTGGCCGAAGAAAAACTTAAATCACCATGAGATGTTCTAGAGTAATTCCGAAAATATTGTATCTCCCAGCTACTCCACTCTGGTTGCATCGACTGGATTAAAAATCAAAACTAACTTTTCAAGAAAATATTGAAGAACGCCCATACGCAGGACAGGATAACTTCATCTCCAACAATAGCAACGACAACAACAACAACAACAAGCCATAAGCGGTAACGTAATTGGATAGCGCAAATCTATGCATCCTGCCAGGACGCTCTTTATTTGCTTGCCTTAAAAATGAGACCGACCAAGCCATCCCTTGTTTTCTCCGGCGATTTGCCGTTATTGTTGGTGCGACATGCTTTTGCAGGTGTTGTCGGAAATTAGTTGCTATTTTACGCCATCATTCATTTAACGGGCTCTCTCTCTCTCTCATTCATTTAACGGGCTCTGTTATTGCCAGACTTCGTTCCGAAATTTCCCATTTGTGGTAACTTAACTAGATTTTAACTTAACTTTAGAAACATTTAGCGTCACACAATTTATATATTTGTAGATATAATGTATTTTTTTGCAGACTATTTAAAAGATTTCTGCGAACCAGGGATTGGGTTTTTTTAAATTTGAAATCTACGATTGAAAAAATGCTGGCATTCATCGTGTGTAAACTTGTGTGTGTTAAAGTTGTATTGAGAAAAACTTATGAAATTAATTTATTAATTTATTGTGAAATTTTAACTCACAAATTTTGTAAATAATTTATATCTTTTATAAAATTTTTTCAATTCACTGAATATTTACGTTTTGAGAGATTCGCTGAGATTTACTGTATTTTCGCAAAAAAGTGTTTATTAAATTCAATTTTGTGAGAAAGTCTGTTGGATTAGTTTTTGTAATGTGGCAACTCTTTTGTTGGGTTGTCCTAAAATAAATTGCATCTCTGGTTATTCTTGCTTCTTATTGTTCGCTCGTATTTAAGCGGGAAATTCTCTGGTTTTATTTGCCAGTTGTTGCTGCTTTTGTTTATATTTGTTTGTGATTTTTTTACTGATTTTTTCATTCTACATTCTTGCATTGCTTAGTGAATCAAAGACGGGATTTCATTGTTGATGAATGCAATTTTTCACTATACAAAATAATCCCATTCTAGAGTTAGTCAATTAAAAAAAAAATTGTAAAGACT
The DNA here is from genome assembly GCA_922984085.1 of Sicus ferrugineus. Classification (NCBI taxonomy): domain Eukaryota; kingdom Metazoa; phylum Arthropoda; class Insecta; order Diptera; family Conopidae; genus Sicus; species Sicus ferrugineus. Next base: position 12,620,430 of record OV277351.1, on the reverse strand, counting down.
TCCTCATTCGAATGCCGTCCTCGTTTCCTTGCGTTGGGGGCGTTTAAGGGTGTTGTGCTCGCTTAGAAAGAGATGGAAAAAGCGGCTAATTGTGCGTGGAAGTAGGAGGGATGCGCTATACACTCGGAGAAATTGCGAAATTATGCATAATTTGTAATTGACAATGAAGAGCTCTGCTGTAATCGCTCTGTAAGAGCTCTGTAATTGCTCTGTAAGAGTTCTGTAATCGCTCTGTAATTGCTCTGTAAGAGCTCTGTAATCGCTCTGTAAGAGCTCTGTAATCGCTCTGTCATCGCTCTGTCATCGCTCTGTAAGAGCTCTGTAATTATTATTGAATGCATTCCAACAAATCCTTCAAAATTATTATAAAAAAAAGCGCAGTATGATAACAGTTGATTAAAATATTTTTTATTTTTTTCGATTAAAAATGAAATTGCTAGGAAATTAAATAAAATTAAAAGAACTAAAATAACTTAAAGTGAAATAAAATGAGATGAAATAAAAGAGAAAAAAAAATTAAGTAAAACAAAATACAGTAAGTTAATATAAAATGAAATAAATTATATTAATAGAGAATTAAACAAAATTAAAATTAAATAGTAAAATAATACAAAATTAAAACAGAGTAAAAATTATTGTAAAACCGAAGAATTAAAATCAAAACTATTTTACTTTATTTGAAAATGCACAAGAAAAATAATTTCTTTACAGTGCAGAGTAGCAGGAGCAACGAAGTTTTTATGGATAAAATGTAGCAAGACGACGACGACGACGGACTGACGGGTTGGTTGGTTGGTGGGTTGGTTGGTTGGTGGGTTGGTTGGTTGGTTGGTAGGTTGGTTGGTTGGTTGGTGGGTTGGTGGGTTGGTTGGTTGGTTGGTTGGTTGGTGGGTTGGTTGGTGGGTTGGTTGGTGGGTTGGTTGGTTGGTTGGCTTGTTTGGTTGTTGGAACCTGTGAGTTGGCCGACGGATAATCTCTCTCGGAGCTCGGAGCTCATTCGACGGTGGTATTAATTAACACAGGCTGAGCAACTGAGCAATTAAAAGTTTTCTCCGAGGTGGGCAATTAATTAACAGAATTGCCTGCCACCCGTCTAACCGACCAACACGAATGCTTCATCATTCAGCACAACAACAACAACAACAGCAGAGCTGGCGGTGCTGAACATTTTGTGCGGTTAAAGTGCCGGCTGAACAATACGACGGCAAGAAGGGTCGACATCTCTCGCCTGCGACGAGGGTGTGGCAGGAGCGAGGGAGGGATGGAGGGAGGGAGGGACGTAGCAATGTGCCGGGATTTTTAATTAAGCTGATGGAAATATATTAGGTGAGAAGGAAACGCTCTGGCAAAAGTGTAGGTTGTGATTTTTGCTAATGAAGAGAAGTTTTGGAATTCACTAATTTTGGCCGAAGTGTCTGTCTGTCGGTTGTAGTCGAGTGGTCGCCGGCTGTCGTGGAAGGGCGCTGATTGCCGAGGGAGCGCAGAGTGACTGCTACCACTTTGTCGCTGTGTGGTCTCTGGTTGGTAAAACAAATTTAATTAAAATAGGTTTTCGTGTTAAGGGGATGGAAGTGCTGCGCAGCGCGTAAACAGCTGGAGCACGGAGAGTTTTTCAGAGTCCGAAGCCCGAAGCCCAATCGAATCCCAGCAACAGCAACAGCAAAGTTCGGCAACTCTCAACTTTTGCTGCATTGAGATCTTGAGATCCGTCGTCGTCGCTCTCAAACAGAGTTGCCAAATGCAGAGACTTGCTTGCTTGCCTCTTTTCCGTTGAACTTGAATTTTTACTTATATATTTTTGCGCCCAAATGATGAATTTTTTCCCCCCTCTATAATCTGTGGGGGGGTTTCTTACACCCTCTTCTGAATCCCTTAAAATAAATATTGACTACGCCTGCTACTTCGGAATAAAATTTAAAAAATTAGTATGTAATTAGTGAGGACACCGGCAAGTCGGTCGAGAAACAAGTTGGCGAGCCAGCGAACCCCATCCGGTGGACTGACTGAAATCGCATTTAACGAAATATTACCGTTTGTCAGTCCATTTTTTAGTAGGCACTCAGAAACAAGCAGCAGGCAGCAACAACCGATCATCTCAGGGTGGTTAAGCACACAAGCAAGACTGTAAAAGGGGCGTCAATTATATACTGGCAACCGCAAAGCACACACAGGCAATCCTCCCAGAAGTATGAAAGAGAACACAGGAGGTTGACTTGAAAGGAAAAGCCTCAGTCGGTGTTGCCAGTTCTGCGAAGAAGTAGTGCGTCTGAAATTTGGAAATATCGTATTACGGGATTTTTTAGTTTTTCTGTTAAATTATCCATACTTCTAAAATATATTTAGTTAAGTTTTCCCTTACTTGATATTTATTCTTACTTCTAATTTTCATTTCATATTCTTTATTATATTTATAAATAATAATAAATTATAATCTTATCTAACACTGCTACTATTTTATTCAAAATTATAGAGGCAAAATCTTCATACGAAAGAAATCCCTAAATCCATATTTTTTGGGAAAAAATCTTTTTTGGCACCACAGAAAAGTATGGCGTCTTTGACGATGCACACCTAGTGGCGTCTCATCGTGCATGCTCACGTACACTATTTCCACCTCTTTCACCTAACATGCAACACACAGCTCTGCAAATTTCACAGCGTCCACTTGCTTCAATTGCTGGCCGCCTGATGTTTGGAACCGTTCTTCGAGCAAGACATTGCCAGTGCGCGTACTTACAGCGTGTGCATGGATGGTGTTGTTGTTGTTGTGTTGTACGCCACTACCAGTTCTTCTTCTGCATGTGGGCACACTGTTGACAAGGAGTGTTTTTTTTTGCTATGTGACTTGCTTGCTACTTACTTTTTTTTACTTGTTCATCCTCCATTTTAGTTAGATTTTTAACAGCAGCAGCGACAGAACAGAGACTGTTGTGTACAGGCAGCCAAGTACGAAAAGCGTGTTGTTGTTGCTGTTGGTGTCTGCTAACTTAACGAGTTCGTCTTTTTCTGTAACCAAACATTTGTCAGCAACCGCACGCGCATCTTACCTGACGTTTATGAACGCCTGCTTAACGGCTAGCCATTGGTAGGAACAAGAAAACGAATCGGTTCACAATTTCGCTGGCCATGTGTGCTTTTTGAGTGTACGAAATCATCGTCGTGCCATCTCGAAAATCGTCGTTTCGATGCAAACAGAGAAGAAGACCATGTGGTACCCCCGATGGCAATAATCGACGAGCCAGAGCTACTCACATGCGGACATCCACAATTATTGGATACTTTTGCTTCTGCTTCTGCTTCTTCCTTCCCGTGGCACCCTCCCACCCCCGCGACGACAGTTTATAAAAACAACCCACAGATGCCGGTGGCGCGCATGCTGGATGGGTTGGGTTGGGTTGGGTTGGGTTGGGTTGGCCCACGAATGTGTGTGTGTGCTGCTGCTGCTTGTTTGTTGTGTTTTCTGCCCTCAGAGCGTTCTGAACGCCCATTTACTTTGCAGCGAACACACCCAGCATCATCTTTTGTTGCAACAAGCAAGCAGAAAAAAACAACTGTAGGTGGTGGTTAATTTTTCAAGACTTCAAGTCTTTTGTTTTCCCAGCTCGCTGCAAATTTTTTAGCTATTTTATTGAATCTGTAACGACTGAAAAAGTATTCGTATTCGTATTCGGCATAAAAAAGTTATTTTTATGATTCCTCAAAATTTCGAGTAATTTTTTCATAGAATTCCACAGAATTTTTACATTTCTGTAGCAGAAAGAAAAGCAAACTCTCAACACTTCTTTTGCTGAAAATGGGTTTCTTTATATTATGGACGCCGAGTACTTTAGTGACTCATGTAACGCGCGTTTTGTTTACTGAAAAATTTTTCCGAGTTCTGCAAATTTTCTCGTTTCAGAGGAACTGAAGGAATCGAATCGATCTCATTTTTTCAACTCATTATTTTCAGCTTATTTTATAATTATGATAAATACAGCAACATCTTGATCAATACAAAATCAAATTTTAATCAATACAATATTTTTAATAAGTTAATTTACCTCATATATACTAATTTTCTATAATTTATTTTTGATTCCTCTATAGCAAGTGGATTTCTTCTAAAGTTTAGTAATTACAATAGCAGAATGCAACCATGAACGTCGTCGGTATTTTTTAGTCTCCTCAACAATATAAAGTCACATCACTAGTGCGACCATGAAGTGATCACAGTAGTTATCCCTTTCCCACTCACGCTGTATACCTGGATGTAGAAGAGAGTGAATGTTTAAGCGACTACCAACGTCTGCTTCTCAATTTCTGGAAGCCTAGTAATTTAGTGACTACATGACGCAATGTTTAATAACGAATATTCAACGGTAGCAACAAATAAAGTAGCAAAATAGCAAACAAAAGTTGTTATAAAGCCAAGAAGCAGCCAACGACTACTTCGGCAACTTGCTGTGTGTGCACTTAAAATGACGGATGAGCATTGCACACCTCTATTGTGTGATAACAACAATAAAAGAAAAAAACGTAATGGCGAGATGTTTTCCCGCCTTTTTACGTGGTACTCTAAGGTTGTCTCTTTTTTTCGTTTTGAAAAATTCCACTTAACTCATTTCATGTATGAGTTGTTCCATTCTCACTTTTCGTCGGCTTACTATTTTTGCTTTCCTGTTAACTACGGGTGAGTTTTACGCGCGAAACCTTCGTCGGTGTTCACAGATACGACGTGACGGCGTTGTTTTCGTCGGCTGCTTGCTTGCTTTACGCTGCCGTGTGGCGGTTTCGAGAAAGAATTTGGCAACTCCGTCTGATAAGTTATGCGAATTGAGGGGACAAAGTTAATAAATAATAGGGAAACTACATACATATCAAAGATAAAAATAGTGAAATAAATAAAACAAATTAAAAATGCCTCTTTTCCATATAAGATTTGATAATTCGCAATCTTTGAATTGTTTGTACAATGAATGCTCCACTTTAGCCAGGCGAACATAAAAAATCAAGCCGTTCCAATTCAGTCCCACTTCGTTCTGTTGTTTAGTTAGATTCCGCCTTTTCAGGCGGTCAAACCGATTACTTTTTTCCGGACTTACTACGCCCAGTTTAAGAATTAAAAATGCTGAACACAAAAATCACATTGTTCGCAACATACATATTTTTCCGTTATTTTATCTGGATACACTCAGCACTTTATTGCCATGGTATTGTTTTTCCTATGTGAAAAGGGAAATTTGTAAAGCATAAAAAGATTAACACGTATTGGAGGCAAAAAAAAAACACAAAAAACAAAAAACTAGTGCATGCAAAGGAAGCCAAAGAAACAGTTAAACACACGCCGATCAATGGAGAGGCAGATCGACAGGCATACAGATCGCTGCCTCACACATCAACACACACACACACACACACAAATCACAAACATATCCCACTGAGGAATTCAACTAGTTCAAAGTTATGTTTGCAACTAGTTTTGTTCAAATCACACTTACAAGCCGATTCTGGCACCCCGTCACAAAATTGACAGTCGTCTGTCTGTCAATTGAGACGATTTGGGTTCACAACAGCAGGTCACAACAAATCTCCTTCCTTCTTTTATTTGTATTCCCACTACCTCAGAAGATTGTATGTATTTTCAATCTGTTTAAAAACTAGTTGTCGACAAACTAGTTGATGAACTATTCAATTTATACAAGCAGTTTATTTTCACTCAAGAGGGATAAAAAGATAGTTTTTTTTTATCTACAGATAAAGAAGAATTCAGATAAAAGAAAAATCTACCAAGCAGCAGCAACATATTGTAATAAACAACAACAACAATATATAAGTGTGCAACAACAACAAAATCGTCTCTTTTAACAAGTGGGATTACAAACTTCTTCGACGAGTGGAGTTTTACCACTGAACGACAACAGAAACAACAACAGCAAACGCCAAAACAACAGCAAACGCCAAAATAACAGCAAACGCCAAAATAACAGCAAACACAAAAACAACAACTACTCGATTATTGTGCTCCCTCTCACTCTAGTATGGATTTAATTTTTCTTCTACTCCAGCAAGCTGATAATTCAACTTTGACGAGACTATTTAATAAAAAAAATTTAGCTTAAAGAAAAAGTTAACTTTAAAGGAAAAAATTGAACAAATTTTTATTACAAATAATATTTTTTACCAATAGAAATATGTATTTGTATTTGTAAATATTGTATTTGTAAATATTAAATTCACAAATCACAATACGACTGAATTATTTCATGGATTTCAACAATTCCTTTTTTTTTGTTCTATTTTTGGTTTTTTTAGTTCCTTTTTTTAGTTCTATAAATTCGGGTACATTTGATTTTTTCCGCCCCCTTTGCGCCCCCTTAAAAGTCGTCCAGGAATTCGGTGGCAGCCGCGGTTGTGCCTCCGGCCACCGCTTTCGAAAACCGCTCATTGTTGACCCGTGAGAAAATTTCACTACCCTACTTTAGCGCTCCGCAGTCACCTCGTTGCGTCTTTATTGCGCTTCGCTGCGCCAGAAGTACGCGATTCAAAGTCGTTTCTGCTTCGTACTCGCTTCCCGCTCCCCGCTTTCCCCCGCTCCCACTCCACGATTTCCCCCGCTCCCCACTCCACGCTTTCCCCCCGCCAACAACACAACATAAATCACAGCTTCCGCGGACTGTTTTCCGTTATCTCACTTGAATGAGAAGTTATTGCGGCTTCGAGAGCTTCGAGAGGCTGCTTTGTGCGGTCACAGCGTTTGCTGGCTCTGAATTGAGGTCTCCAGTGCCGGCGCCAGTTTAACGTTTGACATTCGCTGCGCTGCCGCATTTTTCTGAACTTCCTTTCTTGTGTGGTTGTTGCTGCTGCTGCTGCTGCTGATGCTGTCGACGACACTGTTGATGCTGTCGACGACACTGTTGTTGCTGTGTCATTGAAGCCGCCGTCGAATGCATTGAAGTGTAATTTGAGAGCGGCGCTTGAGTTGTGAGAGCGAAGAGTCAAAAACTGAATGGAAGGAACTCCGTGAAGTGAAGGAAGTGAGAATATAAAAGTACCGTTGAATTGTGTAGAAAAACGTGTCAAATTAAATAGAGTGAAATAGAGAGAGAGAGAGAAATCAATTAGAAGAGAAGAATATAAATTGAGATGAAGTCATCCTAAAAAATTTGAGATGAAAGAAATCATCATAAAATAATAAAATTTTAATTTTCGCTCGTTCACACTGTCTGTGGTGTTGTGTGGCCAGCTTACAGTTACATTGAAACTTTCTCTGTCGCAGGCAGTTGAAGGATTTACGTTGGCGTTTCTGTTTTTTTTTTTTTTTTTTTTTTTTTCTCCTTCGATTCCATATCGAAGACTGCTTAACGCTCGGTGGCAGCAATCTTAAAGCCCTGAATTGCGCTGAATCAGTGATTTCTCTTGCCCACCATGTAATCGCAAGCTAGCTTTTCTTTGCGTTTTCTGCTTTTATTTCATTTCAAAAATTGTCTTAGCTGTGCCACAGAAATCAATTCTTTTATGAGTGGATTTCTTTCTTCCACGAGTGTGCAAGGAGCTTACGTGTGTGTGCGTGTGCGCGTGTGTGTGTGTTATGCTGTGCAAATGATGTCTCATGGAGAGCGTGTGCTGTTATGTCGCTCGCACTCACGTCATTTCAAGATCTTCACGTGTCACTCGACGCTCTGAGGAAATCATTTTCACAGATTGGCAAGGATTTCTTCAGATCTCTCTGTCAATTCTTTGAATGAATGAATTTCTGCATTTGAAAAATTGCAAATGCAAGAAGTTGAGAAATTCAATTCGCCGCAAATAAATTTAACAAAAAGCAAAGCAACAACACAACCGTGTATTAAATACGAACAACAACAACGACCAACAACAACGACCAACAACAACTTGGTCATGTTAGCAGCAGCAGCAGCATATGACAGCAACAACAACAGCGATACGAAGGAAAAAAAAAGGAACGACGATCCGCAAGAAGGCCGTTAGAAGCGCAACAACATCAAGTAGACTGCAGTGTTGGTTTTCTCTTCTGAGAAACTCACTCCTCTCCAGTAAGCTTAAGGAAATCTTTCTCACCTCTTCTCTTTCCGTTACCGCTACAACAAAAATTCTCCGTAATCAGTACGAGTGTTCAGCCAGCCAGCCAGCCAGCCAGCCAGTCAACCGGCTTTTCTCCGCATTTCAGCTTTGTAGTAGTTTGTATTTGTGACACACACACACACACACACACATACTTGTACATCAATGTTGTGCAAATTAATAAGAGAAAGAAAAATGAAAAGGAACTCCTAGTATTCTGCATTTGTAGTGAGTTGCAGTTTTTGCTTTTGTTTTTATTAAGTCTGCATTGGAAGTGAAATTTTGCCGCATGTTCTCCGACAAGATGATGGAGGAGAGCGGTTAAGGAGCGAGAGCAATTTCTTTCCAGTTGCCAGTGAGCGGAGATCCCACTCACTGGCTAGTGGAACGTAAGCGTGCGCGACTGGAAGTTGGACCGTGCCAGCCAGGAAGTTGTGAGAGGAAGTTGTGAGAGGAAGTTGTGAGAGGAAGTTGTGAGATAAAGTTTTGAGTGGCACCGCTTTCAATGCAGCGACAACAGCGGCTTTCCACAATGGCAACAACAAAGACAAAGAGAGGTTCAGAGAAGAGGTGCTTTTCCATTTTGCAACAACAAAAGTGTGGAAGAGGCGATTTGAATTTACGCAACAATTCTTGGCTGCAGCAACGAAAAACAGCTGTGAGCGACAGACAGGAGAATTTGGCTTTTGAAAGAGAAGAAGAAGAAGAAGAAGAAGAAGAAGAGGAAGAAGAAGAAGAAGAAGAAGAAGAAGACGCGCTCGAAATTGAAAATTGTTAAGTTCAGCAATTAACAACAGCAATTTCAACAATTAACAGACGAGTAAATAAGTTTGCATTGAACTTTATTATATAAATCTTCCTTCACGAAATAATTTCTTAAGTAATTAAAATAAAATTCTTAACTAAAAAAAATAAAAAAATTCACTGCCATAATTTTAAGAAGTTACGAAAATTTGGAATATTTTTACAAAATCTTTATATGAGATTTTTTTAAAAAAAAAGCTTACTAAAGAAGAAATTCGAAAAAATGGCGATACTTTTTTGCAATCATTTATATTATAAAACTTAAAGCTTCCCATTAAAAAACTTAGAGATTGATCTCTTCGGGGCTTCTGATAGATTCTGATTTAAAAAAAAAAAAAAAAAAAAAAAAAAAAAAAAAAAAAAAAAAAAACTTAAAACTCCCAAAACTAGAATTTATTTTTACGCCCAATGTAAACTGAATAAAATTTAATTTTAATTTATGCTATAAAAAATAAAGGAAAAAGTAAAATTAAAAACTTCTCCAAAGTGCATTTTTACAACACATTCAATATATTTACCAGTTAATATTGCTTGAAATATACGTCTCGATTTTAAATCCTAATGATTTTGATTTAATTTTGTTTGATTTTGATTTTGATTTTTTAATTTTCGTGTCATCCTAAAAGTATGCAACATTTTGAGTACGAAATCAAAGAAATCCAATTAAAGGCTCTCCTCGGTGCTGCAGTAAATTTTCGTTTTATCTTCTTCGATGTGTGCAGCGCTATTTTCGTTGCGTATTTCGTGGAGTTGTTCGTTAATTTTTGCTTCCTCGAGATGACATAACGCAAGCTAACCTCATTTTTTCCGCTCTCCTCAATGTGCGAACCGGTGTGACTACGATTTGTGATACGTTTGCGTTTAAATTGCTCGCAACTTCTAATGCATGAAAAGCTTTTCATCATATAAATTTTTATTCTTTGAATAAAATAACAAGAACGGTTGAAATGGCATTTTTAACGAGGAGACATTTTTATTCTTATTTATTCTACTTTTGCGATATATTTTCTATACAGGTCAGCAAGAATTCTATAATGAAAATATTAATAATTTAAAAATATTAAAAGATATTTCGAAAAATATAAGAAATGCATTATGTTTAAATTTTAATTCCAAAATATTAATAATTTAAAAATATTAAAAGATATTTCGAAAAATATAAGAAATGCATTATGTTTAAATTTTAATTCCAAAGTGTGAAAATTTTAAGTGTTAAACTTTTAGGATTATTTTTTTATTTTTTGATGTTTAAAATGATTACAGCCGAAGTGATTCAGTATTCTAATTTTGTTGTTCCCTCTGAACGCAGAGAAGGAGACGAGATAGATTTTAAAAAGTCTGTCCACCATATTATCTCGAGTATTTCTGTCCACCATTTCTGTCCACCGTATTATCTCGAGTATTTCTAACGTTAATAGCAGAGGTGAGTACTTTTCCGACTTCATAAAGTGTTATAGTTGAAGTATATGCAATTTTAGGTAATAATCCAACCTTTATTACAATTTATAGAAGGGAAATTTTGGATCTGACCTTAACTTCGATAATTTCTAGTCTAATCTAGTCATGAACTGGTATATTTCAAGCGAATCGTCTTGTTTTGTTCATCCACAAATACAAATATCGTCTTGGGAAATGACAATTACGAAAAACTAATATATTATCGACAGAAAAAGATGATAAACTGGAGGTTATTTAAACTTAATCTCTAAGAATGGACACTATAAATAAATTAGAACATGATGAATTATCATGGTGGAGGAACAATGATGAACTATCCACCAAACGTAGGTTGAAGAGGGTTTAGAGACTGGCTGCACCCTGTATAACAGATTGTCCTCGCTCTTCTCCGACTGCCAGCCTCAGCCTCATCTTGGGACTTTTCATATTTAATACAAATGGTTGCTAGACTATTTCTACATCGGCTTTTTCACTATGGAAAAGTTGAAAGTTATATATAGTTGGACTAGAGGTCAATTATTATTATTTATTCATCATCAGAACACTGGAACAATCCGAGACTTTTATTTTATAGTACATGAAACGAAATTCATCCTTTGGATGAATCATGATTCCAATCTATCGTTCGGGTACAAAAATTCTAGTTGTGATCCCATCTGGAGAGTCCTTGGGGTCCCCTTCAGGAATCCCCTGGCTAATTTAGGAATAGTTCTGGAATGGATAACCTAAAATTGGATACCAGCATCTAAGGGATCTGAAAGCAATAAAGAGGCTGACAGACTGTTGTAGTCTGGGAAGACTTTAAACCTTCATTGGCCCTGAGGACACCCTTTCAGATTTCGTATGGAAACTGAAGAAACTTCCATATATCTAATCTCTGAATGTCCCAAATTCCTGAATACCAGATGGACGGTTTTTGGGTAAAGAAAGGCTGGAACATTCAGAATTAATTGACAATTAATGAAACTAGCTGTCATGTCAGAATACATACTGCCATATCAGAAAATTAGAGACAGGATAAATGTTTATTCGCAGATCTTTATCTCCTAACATTGAAGCATCCTCCGCATTTCTATGGACAGACTCAATGATTGTTTTAAGTAGGATTCGAGGAGATCCTAATAGATGGGGAAGACCTTCGTTGGCATGTCGAATCAGCGGATAACCCAGCCGACTGTTCAAGTCGAATGTTGAGTCCTACGAAGCTGTCAAAATGCCAAATCTGATGGCATGGTTCAGCCAGGCTTCCGTTACCTACCATCTAATAAATGGCCAATTGAGGTTCAGAAATCGACAACGATAGACTCACCGCATCAGAAGAAATTAGGGCAAAAGTCGAAGTATATCTCAATTCTAGGCCTTTGTGTCCTCTCACAAACGATCCCTCAGACTTCATGATTCTAAGGTCAGGATATTTTTTAACGTAAGATTCTTTGCTTTCGTTGCCGACTGCAAGGAAGCCCTACAACTCCGCAACATTTGGCAACGATTCTTCATCTTTCATCTTTGTTTTTGGATACACATTCTCCTGATATTAAATTGTTCAATTGTTCACTATTGGTCGTTCTGTAATAAATTATTCATTATAATTGAATTACTTAATAAACCTAACCTACCCCTCTACCTACCCAGCTACCCGGTAGATAGAAGGGTTGGTCAAATCATGAATTATAGTGTCTCCGACGACAGTGGCATTCATTATTAATCAAATATCGTCCGATCAAAGAAACCGCGCTGAGAACAAGCATGCCAGTCTTCACACTCCAGAAACGTGGAATCCAAATTGCCGAAATGGTATTTTATTGGCAACAACTTTGAGTTTAGTATCGTTAATTCAAAAAAAAAAAGAAACTTTACGTAAAATTTGTCCATTTTTCAGAAAAAGAAGCACCTCGCGCATTAGAAAAAAAAACAAAATTGAAAAAAACCGAGCAGGCAAATATTGTTTTGTTTTACAATTTAATATAATTTTCTTTAACGAAACTATTTTCTTTTTATTATAAACTATTTGAAGATTCAGTGAGAAAGTAAAATTACCTGTAACTCCTTTTGAGGACGAAAACTCAAGACACTAGAAATGACTTCGCCACTCGCACTTGCTGTGGCCGTATTTGTGTATGGATTTTGTGGAGTCTCCGTTTTCATATCGAAGGACAGTGACAAATGCTCGGAGGCGCCGCCAATTGGCAGCTGGATCTTTCTAATAGCATTTCTGCACTTTCTACTGGATCTACCCATCCTACCCGAGCACATCAAGAAGCTGCCCTACTTATTGCGGATCATCGTGGAAACCCTTCTTGCAATACTGGCAATCGAGGTGGGCACCATCGGCGTTTGGTGCAACGTCGAGAGGATATTGTCCTGGCTCGTGAATAACAGTCTACGGATGGTAGGCTTGCCCGTCGGCCAAAACTCGTTGGCATTTCCCATCCTAGGCATGGCAACTATTGGTGTCGGCGTGATGGCTCTGGTGTACGTCGCATGTTTCACCGACCACGTATTTGTGCTCCTGTTAGAGAAGGCATCCGATGATAGATTACGACGTGAACAATTTCACAGGTGGCGCAGGAGGAGCAGGAGGAGGAGCAGGAGGATGGGCAGGAGCAGGAGGAGGAGCAGGAGCGGGAGCAGGAGCGGGAGCGTGAGCAGGAGCGGGAGCAGGAGCGGGAGCAGGAGGGGGAGCAGGAGGGGGAGCAGGAGCGGGAGCAGGAGCGGGAGCAGGAGCGGGAGTAGGAGCGGGAGCGGGAGCAGGAGCAGTAGCGGGAGCAGGAGGGGGAGCAGGAGGAGGAGGAGCAGACAATAACTTTCTATTTTACGAGTGGTAAAATCTTATGTGTGAATAAAGAAAAATATATCTATCACAACATCGATCTTTTTGTTTTTATTATAATGGGGAAAAATATATACTCTCTCTCTCTCTCTCTCTCTCTCTCTCTCATATAATTATTATCGCAATTCGAAACGGCAACAATAAGTGAGGACCAGCAATCAGCGTCTAAAAGCTCTCAAACTAAAAAATGACAGCAAAAGTGCGAAGGCGAAATAAAAGTTTTCCTTTTCCATTCGCAGCATCCTCATGTCTGGCTTTCCGCACAAATTATAGTTTCTCGTTACTACGATACAAAAGTTTTGGCTTTCTTTGTTGAAACTTTTGTAGACTCCACTTAAAAAGAAATCCTCTGCGACGACTTTTTCACACGGATGTTTTTTTTCTTTGCGACGAAATTCTCTTCACTTTTTTGAAATAAGATTTCTGTTTTATCTGACAGTATTTTGCTTTTTTCTAGAATGGAATTTCTTTAATAACAAAAAAAGTCCATTTGGCAGAAAAGTCGAAAGCGAAACCATGCGAAAAACTTTTATTTCTTTCAAGCCTTAAAGTAAAACCGCAATAAGCGTGCGATGTAGGCGTGTGAAGGACTCTGCGATACATTAGTGGTTGACTGAGAATGGAAATGTTTTCAAAAAAAAAAGTGGGAAAAGTGGGAAATGAAGTGCAAGTTGGCAAAATTTCATTACTGGGTTGGGTTTGTGAGGCTGAATTTTTTTATATATCCTCGTTCTTCGCCAAAAAGGAGAAAATGAATACATCGTCGTTGAAATATAGTAACGCGATACTTCGTTAAAAGCTGTGGACTTCAATGAGGCAGCTGAAAGCGTGAAGTTTCTGCAAGTTGAAGAAGCAGTCAGTCAGTCATAATGATGAATCGTGTTGTTCTTTTGCTGTTTGCTATACGAGAGTCGCTTCATGGACATCTTCTTCCTGTGGTGGCCTTTATATAGTAGAAGGAACTGAACCAATTTTGTCTAATGAGAAAAATATTTAACGTTGCCGTCATTAATAATCCCCCCACCCTACCAAATTTTGAGATATTTCCAGTATCTCGAGGTCTCTGCAGCATTTGAAAATATTTGCAGTACTTGAAGGTTTATTTGCGGTATTTAAGGGAAGTACTTGGTAATTCAAGGTAATGGCAATTAGCTTGTTTAAATATAAATACACGTATAAAGTGTTTGTAATTGTAGAAATCATTACACTAATTAATTAGTAACTAGTAATTAGTAATTGAATTTTTGATATTTGAATTTATAATAATTTAGTTTCCAGCAATTAAATTGAATTCAAAATTCATTTATTAAAATTTAATTTAAAATTCAAATTAAAATTTAAATTAAAATTAAAATTAAAATTAAAATTAAAATTGAAATTAAAATTAAAATTAAAATTAAAATTAAAATTAAAATTAAAATTCAAATTCAAATTCAAATTCAAATTCAAATTAAAATTAAAATTAAAATTAAAATTAAAATTAAAATTAAAATTAAAATTAAAATTAAAATTAAAATTAAAATTAAAATTAAAATTAAAATTAAAATTAAAATTAAAATTAAAATTAAAATTAAAATTAAAATTAAAATTAAAATTAAAATTAAAATTAAAATTAAAATTAAAATTAAAATTAAAATTAAAATTAAAATTAAAATTAAAATTAAAATTAAAATTAAAATTAAAATTAAAATTAAAATTAAAATTAAAATTAAAATTAAAATTAAAATTAAAATTAAAATTAAAATTAAAATTAAAATTAAAATTAAAATTAAAATTAAAAATAAAATTAAAACTAAAATTAAAATTAAAATTAAAATTAAAATTAAAATTAAAATTAAAATTAAAATTAAAATTAAAATTAAAATTAAAATTAAAATTAAAATTAAAATTAAAATTAAAATTAAAATTAAAATTAAAATTAAAATTAAAATTAAAATTAAAATTAAAATTAAAATTAAAATTAAAATTAAAATTAAAATTAAAATTAAAATTAAAATTAAAATTAAAATTAAAATTAAAATTAAAATTAAAATTAAAATTAAAATTAAAATTAAAATTAAAATTAAAATTAAAATTAAAATTAAAATTAAAATTAAAATTAAAATTAAAATTAAAATTAAAATTAAAATTAAAATTAAAATTAAAATTAAAATTAAAATTAAAATTAAAATTAAAATTAAAATTAAAATTAAAATTAAAATTAAAATTAAAATTAAAATTAAAATTAAAATTAAAATTAAAATTAAAATTAAAATTAAAATTATAATTAAAATTAAAATTAAAATTAAAATTAAAATTCAAATTCAAATTCAAATTTAAATTCAAATTCAAATTCAAATTCAAATTCAAATTCAAATTTAAATTCAAATTCAAATTCAAATTCAAATTAAAATTAAATTTATTTATTAAAATTAAATAGCAATTAGAAAAAGTCAAACTTTTATTTAAATAACTCAGTGTTGGCAAATAATTTGAATAATTTTATATATTTCATTTTTTATGAAAAAATATAAAATACATTATAAAAGCAGAGAAATTAAGTCTTTTTGTTTTCTTAAATTAAACATATTATTTAATTTCCCCCGTTAAAAATGAAAACGTTTTATTGATTCAATTTGCAATTTGCATTAAAAATAAAGTAATTCAGTAGTTAAATTTTATTTGCTTAATTGTCGATATTTTGTTTAGAAATTGAAACGCACAAATTAGCAATTCATAAATTCCACGCGCAAGTATATTCAACGCCGTAAAAGAGCAGCAGCATCCACAAAATCTCGCAGCAAAAGCAACTATTGAATGCAAAATGTAGCATGAAGCAGTTCACTGAAGCACTTTTCCTGCCTCGAAAGCTAAGTGATGCCGATACTTTGAGTCTCGACGCTAGCTGTGTGTGTGTGTGTGTGGGTGATCGAATGTCGCGTGCGTATGTGTTGTCGTTTGTTGTGTGTTCTTGTGATGAAATTTAGCAGTTCAACTTTAGCGCTCACAAGAGCCACTTACAGCAAAATTGATTGCACTCGAATTGAGAAAATCGATATTAAACTGAATACGTCGCACTTTGACGTTGCTAATTAAGAGCTTGTCTACAATTTAATTGAAGGTTGATTGATAGGTGTAAAAGTGTTCCTGTTTCACAACGAATAACAGAGAATTGAAGAAGTTAAGTCTGCCGCTTAACTTGCCGCAGCTGATATCTTGAATTATTTTGATTGCGTGCGAAGACTAGAAAGACAACAGCAACCGCTTTGGGTTTAGGGAAGCATTTTTTGGTGGAACGTAGCCGCCACTGCTGCGGCAAAGAGTTCCACTTTCAAAAACAACAGCAACAGTTGCCACAAATGCTGCTGCCGCAATATTGCATGCAATTTTATCCCCGAACGAGTTCGCTCACACGTCATGCGCTGAGTTGATGGCCAATTATGTGCTGCATCATCGTCATCATCACGGCTCGCCGCTGCGTCTGCAGGCCAGCGCGGCACCCTGTTTGCAAACCTCATGTTTTGCTTTTTGGCAGCCATTTAAAGTGCTCGGCCGACATACACGTCGAACTCACTTTGGCGTGCTTCGTTCCAGCAGATTTTAAGCTAATTGACGACGGCGCTAATTTCGTTTTTCCGGCGCTCCTCTGCAAAAATAATGAAATGAATTCGCGCGAATTCGGGGGGCCGAGAGGTGACGAGAGGTGACGAGAGGTGACGAGAGGTGACGAGAGGTGACGAGAGGTGACGAGAGGTGACGAGAGGTGACGAGAGGTGACGAGAGGTGACGAGAGGTGACGAGAGGTGACGAGAGGTGACGAGAGGTGACGAGAGGTGACGAGAGGTGACGAGAGGTGACGAGAGGTGACGAGAGGTGACGAGAGGTGGCGAGAGGTGACGAGAGGTGACGAGAGGTGACGAGAGGTGACGAGAGGTGACGAGAGGTGACGAGAGGTGACGAGAGGTGACGAGAGGTGACGAGAGGTGACGAGAGGTGGCGAGAGGTGACGAGAGGTGACGAGAGGTGACGAGAGGTGACGAGAGGTGACGAGAGGTGACGAGAGGTGACGAGAGGTGACGAGAGGTGACGAGAGGTGACGAGAGGTGACGAGAGGTGACGAGAGGTGACGAGAGGTGACGAGAGGTGACGAGAGGTGACGAGAGGTGACGAGAGGTGACGAGAGGTGACGAGAGGTGACGAGAGGTGACCAGAGGTGACGAGAGGTTGACGAGAGGTGACGAGAGGTGACGAGAGGTGACGAGAGGTGACGAGAGGTGACGAGAGGTGACGAGAGGTGACGAGAGGTGACGAGAGGTGACGAGAGGTGACGAGAGGTGACGAGAGGTGACGAGAGGTGACGAGAGGTGACGAGAGGTGACGAGAGGTGACGAGAGGTGACGAGAGGTGACGAGAGGTGACGAGAGGTGACGAGAGGTGACGAGAGGTGACGAGAGGTGACGAGAGGTGACGAGAGGTGACGAGAGGTGACGAGAGGTGACGAGAGGTGACGAGAGGTGACGAGAGGTGACGAGAGGTGACGAGAGGTGACGAGAGGTGACGAGAGGTGACGAGAGGTGACGAGAGGTGACGAGAGGTGACGAGAGGTGACGAGAGGTGACGAGAGGTGACGAGAGGTGACGAGAGGTTGACGAGAGGTGACGAGAGGTGACGAGAGGTGACGAGAGGTGACGAGAGGTGGCGAGAGGTGGCGAGAGGTGACGAGAGGTGACGAGAGGTGACGAGAGGTGACGAGAGGTGACGCGAGGTGACGAGAGGTGACGGTGATCCACGAGTTGAAGGGAACGGAAAAGTACTTAAATTACTTAAGAACCGAACGGAAATTGAAGGAAAGGAAAGGAAATGGAAAGAAGAAGCAAGGAAAGAAGAGAGGCAAAGAAGAGAAAGTAAAAAAAGTAATTAAAAAAGGAAAAGAAAAACAGAAGAAAGCAAAACAAGAACAGAAGAGTAGAAGTGAAAGAAAAGAAGAGTAAATTAAAGAGACGAAAAGTAAAAGTAAGAAAAGAAAAGAATAGAGAGGAACAGTAACAGAGGATACGAAGAAAGAAGGAGAGAAGAGCAAGAGAGGGAAGGAAAGGGAAAGAAAAAACAGGCAAGAAAAGAAGACAAGTGGGAAGAAGAGACAAGAAAGAAGAGAGAGCCGAAGAAAAGAAAATAAAAAATAAAATCAAACAGACAAAAAAGAAAAGGAGAAGGAAAAGAAGAAGAAGAAGAAAGAAGGAAAAGAAAAGAAAAGAAAAGACAACTGCTACGAAGGCAGTCTTTGACGAGGCCAAAGTCCAAATAAAGCTCCGAAGCGCTTTATAACTGCTGAAGAGGGCGAACCACCATTTTTACGGATATTAAGACGTAAACTTTTCCGTAAAAATTAATGTAATTAATTAATTATTTCAAAATTTTTAAAAAATTTTTTAAAAATGAAACAATTAACTGTACGCTTGGCATGGAAAGTAGGCGTGGCTGTCAACCCATTTCGCAACCACGAACTGATCTGGTAAACCAAGAATACACGTGCTGGATTTCACCGCAATATCTCCACTCGGTCTCGCGCTTCAGATCGGGACAGTCAGATCGACAAGCAGACGGACAAGCAGACGGACGGTCATCGATTCGGTTGGTGGGACACGCCCATTTTTTTGCAATTATTGAAAAAGACTTTGAAGAAAAGTTACTGAAATGTAAACGCAGGAAAATTTGAGGTAAAAGTGGGCCGAAAAATATGGTAGGAGAAGGAAATTAATTTGAACAAAATGCAAGAGATTATTAAAGTGTAATTTCTACAGATAAAATTTCCCTTTTTCTTTGAATATCAGATTTTATTGAAAATTATACTACAAATCAAATCTCAGTTTCCATAGAATTTGATATGGTTGTGGATTCGACGTAATTTGATGCCAATACATGATTGATCTCCCTCGAGGCACTGCAAGGACACACTTTCAATTACCTGACTCTTCTCGCCTGAGGAATGCAAACTTAGATTAAAATTGCAACAAATAATATCAGTTGGCATTGAAGGCAACTTTGCTGGTGTTCCTAATAAGGTTTGCCAGCCTCAGAAGGAGAAAAGTAGGCTGCGTCAAAGTCTAATTCGTATTACAACTGAATTCGCCTTCATCGTTATTAACATACTTCTGCATGACGTCCTCCACACACACACACACACACACACACACACACACACACACACACACACACACACGAGCACGTGCAATACACACCGCACACACCTGCGTCAGCTGCGACACCCGCACACCTGGCTGAGAATTATAATTCTCAATATATCGCCTTCTACAGACTTTCCTTGATTTTTTCCTATTTTCGGTAGAAGCCTACGTGATCCGGGTGTAGATTTGCCTCTTCCATCATTTCTTCCATCATTTCTTCCATCATTTCTTCCGTCATTTCTTCCATCATTTCTTTCATCATTTCTTCCATCATTTCTTCCATAATTCCTTCCATCATTTCCTTTATCATTTCTTCCATAATTTCTTCCATCATTTCTTCCATCATTTCTTCCATCATTTCTTCCATCATTTCTTCCATCATTTCTTCCATCATTTCTTCCATCATTTCTTCCATCATTTCTTCCATCATTTCTTCCATCATTTCCTCCATCATTTCTTCCATCATTTCTTCCATCATTTCTTCCATCATTTCTTCCATCATTTCTTCCATCATTTCTTCCATCATTTCTTCCATCATTTCTTCCATCATTTCTTCCATAATTTCTTCCATCATTTCTTCCATCATTTCTTCCATCATTTCTTCCATCCTTTCTTCCATCATTTCTTCCATAATTTCTTCCATCATTTCTTCCATCATTTCTTCCATCTTTTCTTCCATCTTTTCTTCCATAATTTCTTCCATCATTTCTTCCATCATTTCTTCCACCATTTCTTCCATCATTTCTTCCATCATTTCTTCCATCATTTCTTCCATCATTTCTTCCATCATTTCTTTCATCATTTCTTTCATTTCTTCCATCATTTCTTCCATAATTTCTTCCATCATTTCTTCCATCACTTCTTCCATCATTTCTTCCATCATTTCTTCCATCATTTCTTCCACAATTTCTTCCATAATTTCTTTCATCATTTCTTTCATCATTTCTTTCATTTCTTCTATCATTTCTTCCATCATTTCTTTGTTCAAAGATTTCTTTGAATCTTTTTGTGTCTCTTTCGATGTAGCGCAACATCCGCTGGATATCATAATCTATGTAATTTTATTGACTGGGAATACAGCTGCGCACGATTTTCGAGAACTCAGCCTACGAGTGGCAGGCTGCGATGCGGCACGATATGGTCTCGCAGCATAATGGTGTGCGGTGACAGCGAGCCAAGAAGGAGCCACACACACGCCCGTCACGCCGCGAGTGCCAAGTCTTGGCGGCGATGCAGTGATATTGCAAATTTATTTCCACTGCCTGTACTCGTGACGAGGGACACTCGTGCGCGGTATGTTAAGTGGAAATGCGGGTGTTATCGTGGACGATTTATAGCCTGCAGGTAACTGTGGGTGGTGGGTGGTGGAGGTTGGGGGGGAGCGAGTTTAATCAATTATTAAAAAAATGGGACAACTAGTTGATCGTATCTATATGAAAAAATGCAATAAAAATCTCGCCTCACTCGTTTCTTCTTATGAGAGTTTAATATTTGCATCGGTCGCCTCACTTGTGTGTCCCTCTCAGTCAATTCTGGAAATCTGTTGTTGAAGAAAAACCTCATGAAATCACAACCATCGCGTCCCAGCTCAAGTGCACTGAAGCACCATTGCTGTCGTAATCCATCCACGCCTCTTTTCCTTTCTGCTCCCATCGCTTTATCTCCTCGTTATTCTTAGCGTTGCGTGGTGTTCGTAATCTTCATCGAGTCGATATCTCGATCGCTTATGGAAACACGATTCAACGCTCTCCTAACGCACACACACACACACACACACACGCACACACACACACACACACACACACACACACACACACACACACACACTAAAGCATCTGCATTTCTATGAATTCCTCTCTCTTCCACGCCGAATTCATGCAGTTTTATTACGCCGCACGTTCCAATTCTCATTCCACCTCCCCGAGTTTTCTGCCTCTCCCCACTCGTTTTCTGCCTCTCCCCTCGTTTTCTCCCCCCCCCCCCCCACGCCGCCGCTCGCCCTCAACCTCCCGAAGTCCCCTATTAAGCCTTCACATCCTGTTGAGTGAATAAGCACGAGAGTTCCACATGAGTGTGCAGCGCAAGCCAAGAGAAACCAAATATTGAATACAAAAAACCCTGACTTGAAAAAGTCATAAAGTGAAAAAGGGTGGGGGGGGGACTGGCGAGCGCGGGGGGGGGGGACTGGCGAGCGCAGGGTGTGCTGCGGGCGGCGGGTGGCGGGCGGCAGTTATAAAGGTGGAAACGCTGAAATTCGTATGCATTCGCATGGGAAATATTTTGCCTTTTGCTTTATTTGATGTTTTCTTTTTCACATCTTTCTTTCTCTTTATTTATTTATTTATTTTCGTAGAATTTTATTGGAAGCGCACAAATCTAACATGGCAAGGAAATCGCACAGTAGGATTTTTACACAGTTGTGGCGTTGTTTTCACCGTGATGGACAAATATTACCGTTTTTTACATTTAGTATGAAAAAATTCCCAAAAGGGAAATTAACATGGAAATTTCTCAAGTTGAGGAAATTGTTTAAAAACCAATGAAATCTTTTGAAGAGATGGAGACTCTACTGCGTTTTAAACTGTTTCAATTTACTCCTGAAAATGAATCCTAGAAATCCCTGTTATTCTTCGAAATACATCTGATTTTTGATTACAATGTTTTTTTTTTTTTTTTTTTTTTTTTTTTTTTTTTTTTTTTTTTTTTAAATAAAATTGTGTGTATGTTAAAAAACGGACACATTTATCTTGAAAATTGTAAATTTTTACTCTTCTTAGCAATAAAAAGAATAAAATAAAATTTTACAACGCCACTGTTTTAATCAATGTCAGCAACAACAACTGAAGCCGAACATGGCGATTTTACTGCGACGTATAAACGTGTTTTGTGGTTTTTTTTTTTTTTTTTTTTTTTTTTTTTGCGCGCGCGTGTGTGTGTGGCTGGTTTCCTAGGTTCGCTCGGACTACTTTGTTCTCTTAATAGTTGTTCTTGTTGTTGTATGTTTTTATTTGTGTTTTGCTGCTCCAGCTGATTGTGTAGCGCAGTGGAGGGGAAAATAGAGAAAAACTGAACAAAATATTGAGGACGTCCATTAGTCTGCCTCCACGCGTCTTTAAAAATGCTGCAAAAACCGCAAACAAAAAAAAACAAAAAAAAACTGAAATGCAGCGCGCACACACACACACGTGCACATTCGGAAACACATGCACACCAACTTCTATTTCACTCGCACAGTTTGGTCACTGGTCACTGGAAAGTAAAAAAAAAGCAGAACTACAAATTCTTGCTTTTTACGTTTTTTTGTAAAAGTTCAAACATTGCATTCATTAATTAGTTAATTTTTCTCGCATTTCATAACTTCAGTAGCTCAGCTTGATAAGCAGCGAAAGAAAACAGAGAAGAAAGAGTTGTTGTGAGAAACACAAACACAAGAACTCTCTCTCATTTCTGTGTGTGAAATCCTCTCTCTTGCGCACTTACACTCGCACTCGCTGAATTTATTGACTTACTTATGCAGAGAATTGATTAATTTCTCATGTGCAGGTGGAGCGTGGAGCGAGCTCCGCAGCTGGTTGTTGTTAGTGTTTCTTCTCTCGCTAATTTTGGCTGAAACTATTTTAGCTCCGAGTCTCTACTTGATTTTATTTGTTGCTCTGTGCTTCGGCTGATTTTCGATGTGATGATTGTGTTGTTGACTGTGTGGGGCGGTTGTGTGTCCCTCGTTCTCGTCGTCCTCTCCAACATTATGATCATCGAATAAATGGTTTTTTTTCTGAAGAAATAACGCAATTGTCTCTGTTTTAATGTAAAAATATTAATTTGCTGCCAGTCTCGACTCTCAACTGATGTCGACTCTCAACTGATGTCGACTCTCAACTGATGTCGACTCTCAACTGATGTCGACTCTCAACTGATGTCGACTCACCGCAGAGAGGACTAACGGTAATGCAGCAAATTAAAGCCGAACTACTTTGTTGCTTTTATAAAAATTGAAATTAAATATTTTCTTTCTTCGAACACAGAAGAAGTCATGAGGAGAAATCTACAAAATTAAAAAAAAATGCTCAATAAATTCATCTTCACATTCCTCTCTCTCTCTCTCTCTCTTTATGCAGTGAATTCCACGTTTCCAAGCTGTTCCGCTCTATTGATTCCCCTCATTCTCCGCTTTAATCCTCATCTCTGGACGGACTTTTCTACTTTTCTGCTTGCTTAAATTTTTTTTTTTTTACTGGAGAAAACGTTTTTCTTTCCCCAGCCCCCAAAAAAAGCCGCTTTTTTTCTTATATTGTACTTGTTTTTATTTTTTTTTTGTCTTCTGTTTCCCTTAAGATTTCTTTTTTTCGTTCATCTTTTGAATTTTCTTACCTCGTTAGCAAAATAATTTTTTTTTTTAATTAATTTGTTGCCGTTGCATGCTAGAAATTCCTCCGAAAAGTCTTTCTGAAAATTGTTTTTCATTTTTAAATTCTGTGGGTATTTTAACGTGATGAAATTTGAAGAGGTTCGATTTCAAATATTTCACGATCATTAAATGTTTTGTTTTGAAGTTTTGGTGATTTTAGTTTCGCTTGATTTTTGTTTCTTCACAGAATTCTGTTTCTCACAAGGGAACTAAAAATTTACTTACACTGAGAGAAAATATTTTCTTTCACCTTTTTGTCGCTTAAATTATTTAAAAAAAAACTGCTTTTGTTTTGCTTATTCTTTATTTATTTATTTCCTCTATTTCTCTGTTAGATTTTGGCTTTCGGTGATTATAAGTAATTCTATTTTTTGCGATGAAAAAATGCGGTCTCAATCCAGCGTTTGAAGAAATTGACATTCTGGAGCACAGATAATGACAAATTTACAAACGTTAAAATAAAACTTTAAAACTTCTTTCAAACCTGAAGTAAGAATGAATTAATCGTGAATGAGTAAGCGAAAGATGGTTCTAATAATTTTATACTGAGATTTTAGGCTGAAAATGTTCTCAGTGCCTGCTGAAAGTCATGTTGCTACAAAGTTCGCCTGAAACTATGCAGCGAAAAGTTTCATGAAAATAAATTCACCAAAAAGTTCGCCTAAAACTATGCAGTGAAATTTTCGTGAAAATAATATCGCTCATTCTGCGTTTCGTTACGTTTGGTTTTAATTTTGCAAAATGAGGCCATCAACGAAAACTGCTCGTGATCGTGTGATAATATTAACAATAATATTAACAACAACAACAACACGAGCAGCAACACCAGCAACACTAATTGTCACAACAATAACATCCACGACGAGAACAACAACAACAGCAACAACTAGAGCTCAGAAATTAAATGCCATCTCAAGAGAGGGAGCATCAGCTGAACTTCTAACGTAATTAAATGAGCTGAAATTCTCCCAGTTATCTTGTGTGCTCCACCCCCCCCCCCCCCAGGCCTCCTCTCACTATCACCTCCCTTCCACCAACAACAAGTAGTGAGCGATGCTTTTATCGTGCAAACAACATTTAAAAATCAGCATTTAGGTTGACAGCATTTGTTAGTATTAATAATAATTTAATTTTAGTGTTTTTCACAAAAACTTCTTTGTGGAGACGAAGATTTCTCCTGCTTGAAAAACGTCATTATTGAGAATTGTCAATGATGCTTTTTTCTCTACGAAAAAGTAAGAATTGTAAAGCTGTGCCGGGGGAAAAAATTCCCCAATGAATGTGTGGTGTCATCTCACTCAAGGATGAAAAAGCTGTTCAAGCATAGAAAAAGTCGCTGCATACTTTTAGGCGCAGTTTGTTATTACCCATTTTTTACTTTTTACTTTCCTCGTTTAAATTAAATTTAATTCTTATTTATTATTTATTTATTTTAACAGATGTTTTTTGCGTTAAATTGCAACATGAATTTGTTCAACTGAGAAATTTGACAAGGGATGACGGAAATTCATCAATTGTTGTATGACCATCAGGATGTTTTGTAAAAAGTGTACAATAAGAAGTTTTGAGAGCTCTTATATAAAATACTTTTATTGAAATGAATTAATTCGTAATACTTAAACTTGAAAGTTCATATTGAAATTACTTTTATTTATTTACAATAAATCACAAGCATTTAAAAACCGAAAACTTAAATTAAACTAATGTTCAGGCAAAAATCAGCATTCAATTTCCGTACTCTGATGATACAAATAAAAACGGAATCAAAAGAATCTCGTATAAATGCAGTGGGTTATTTTATTTAATTTACTGTGTTTCCTTCAGAAATTTTTTCCTTTTTTTTTTTACTTTTTCTGTGTAGTTTTTGCCTTTGTTTCATTTTCTTTTGCCTCGGTAATAATAATCGTTTTTTTTTTTTCGTTGTTGCTTTGGTTTCTTTTGTTCTTACATTTTAAGGTTCAGTTGAATTTAATTTCCTGCCAGTCATAAAACTGCATCACATCTACGTCAGGTGCAGCAACAGCAGCAAAAGCATGAACAACAACAACAACAACAACAACAACAACAACAACAACAACAACAACAACAGCAAACACTTCCTGGCTTCTTCACTCAAGAGCTTTAATTGAATTGCATGAGAAGGACGAAAAAACCAAGAGAAAATAACAAGTTTTTAATGCTGGACAAGCAGTTAATTTTAAATGAATTAGTGTGAGTTGTAATTGCCTCAGTGTGTGTGTGTGTGTGTGTGTGTGTCTGTGTGTGTGTCTGTGTGTGTGCAATTAAAGCAAAAGCGTTCATTTATGTATGTCGAAGGGCTGAAGAACGAACGAATACGAATGCAAGTGACGACAAGCAGGCACTACTAAAAATTTTACAGCCAAGCCTAAAAGTAGACTACAAAATATGAAAACGCAGAAAATCGTTAAATAGCTGCACGAAGCGCAAAGGATTGCAGAGGCGGTGTGTGTGTGTGTGTGCGTGTGTGTGTGTGTGTGTGCGCGCGTGTGTGTGTGTGTGTAGATTTTATTCATGAACATTTGCTTGTATTGTAGGTATTTTAAAACAATTTTACCTTTTAAATGCAATAGTTTGCCGTTCCAACGTGTATCACTTAACCGCTGTTGTTTGTTTGATTGTTTGTTTTGTGTGTTTGTTGCTGAGTTCTACTTTTGTTGCTGTTCTTACCTGCAGGTTTGCTGTTGTTGCTTCTCGCTGTTGTGTTGGCGTTCTTTTGTGTTTGGGTCGGAAAAACGGCACCACGCAAGTTTGTCGCATTCATAAATTTTTTGCTAAATACGTAAAAATACGAGACTCGCTTGTTTTTCTGCCAATTCGCGTTTGGTTTGGAGCCGCAAAAATTAAGGAAGCGCAGTGGGAAATAACCACACCAAATTAAATGATCTTTCGTTAATTTCATTTTTCATAAAATCAATCAATTATCAATTAATTTCTATATAATTAAAAAGTTCTTAAAAATGTCTGCAGTTGCTTCGAACTTATAAAATTTCTTTAATTGACGTGATTAATTGACGTGTTTTGGAAAGAAATCACGGAAAAATTTGATAAAACTTTTAAATTTCTTTGTGTTCAGATTGTTTTTAGAGCAGAGGCTGAAAATAACTCTCACTCAAATGGATTTTTAAGTAGAAGTAAACTTTTAATTTTTATTTCTAAAATTAAAAGTCTCTCAACTTCTACTTTTAAAAATAAAAGTTAGAAGTCTTTCAAGAGTTTTAATTTTAAAATTCATTTAGAAAAGTCTTTGAAGACTTTAATATTTTAAAGAGTTATTTGAGATTTTTATTTTCAAAAGTCATCTATAAAAGAATTTTAAAGGCTTTTATTTTTGGAAGTCATTTGAAAGATTAATTTAAGACTTCTATTTGAAAAAGAACTTTTTAAGTTTTATTTAGTACTTGTTTTTTGTAATAAAAGTCCTTTTAAAAGTAATTTTTTGACGAAGTTCACAGATTAAAAACATTGCGTGTGGAAATAAATTTTCCATTGCGTATTACATTTAAAACATTTTTGTGAGAAAATAAATTTAACGTTCCAATTTGGCCTACAAGAACTTGATAGATCGCGGCGATGAATCAGAACGGACATCTTATCCTCAGCATTTTGAAAGATTTCAAGGACCCGACCACGGCATCGACAATCGTGAGCCACATCGCCACTAAGAAGGGGGCGAGTAAGCAGAAAAAAGACATTTTTTAGAGTTTTGAGAATTTTATTTTTTAAAAAGTTTAATAACTCTTATTCCACTGACTTTTTTTTAAAGTTATAAAAGTTTCAAGCTCTGGTTTAGAGGCGTTTACGAAGTAGGGGGAATTTTCTAAAAAAACTCACTTAAAAAGAGAAAACAATTCTAAAAACATAAGGGCAACACTTACAAAATGCCTGTTTACCCTTTTTTAAAAATGAGGAAATAAATGACGAACTTGAAAGTTTTGAGAAAAAAAGTGCAGAGAACATTTTTGTCCACCATTTACGTTATTAAGTTTTATGAATTTTCGATTAAACACTGAAGACAGGGAGGATCTGTAAGTCACACAGTGACAAGTTATTTAAAATTACAAGAAAATGACGAAAATTACGAAACATATATTAATTTTTTCGGTAAAATTCTTTTTGGATTTTTGCATGTCTGATTGCACCATTAACTAGCTCAACATTTTTAAGGCTATTTTTCGCAATCATTACAAATATTCAATATCATCACCATTTGCTGTATGACTTTCGGACAGCTGTAAATGAATAAATTAAAGTAATCTTGAATATATAGTAAGTAATCTTTTATGAATTCTCATGAAGAAAATGCAGTGGAGTTATATCTGTCATCTTGGCTGGCATTTCATGGGACGGTTGCGAGTCAACGACTGTTGAAATGTTTATCCAGACAGTTTCTTACTGATCTTCCTGAATTTGGATTCAATAATTGATAATTTTTATACGGATATGTGAGAGCACGATTAAATTTTCTTATTAATGGTGGGGCGGTTGCGAGTCAACGGTTGTTGAAATGTTTATCCAGACAGTTTATTACTGATCTTACTGAATTTGGATTCAATAATTGATAATTTTTATACGGATATGTGAAAGCACGATTAACTATTCTTATTAATGGTGGGACGGTTGCGATTCAACGGTTGTTGAAATGTTTATCCAGACAGTTTCTTACTGATCTTACTGAATTTGGATTCAATAATTGATAATTTTTATACGGATATGTGAAAGCACGATTAAATTTTCTTATTAATGGTGGGCCATCGATTAGTTTTAACTACATGTTATTTTGACATCGTCCACACGAACACGTTGAAGAATTGTTGGAAATTCATCGCCATACCTAAGGCACGGAATGGATAGATTTTACAAATAATTACACTTTTACACTTTGGAAATATAAATGATTTTTAGCGCGTTTTTTCTACTGTCCATGATTCCAACACACACACACACACACAAACATACACCAAAATATTTGGCACAAAGGCAATAAATATCGTAACTATTTGTGGAGCACACCAGCGTTCACATCCCATAAATGCCTGCTTGTATGCGGAAATACAACGCCAACAAAGGACACAATCATGCCACAACGAGAACTTATATAATGCCAGCAATATAAAACAACTACAACAACAACTGCAATATCATCAAGATGTGGCAACGGAAAGTTATAGCAAAAATACTGCAAATGTTGGACACGACGGCTTGTCTACACAAAGTTGTGTCCCGTCGAGGCAACCGAGTTTGCGATAGAAATACTTATAAAGAATAGACAGATATGTACGAATGTGTGTTAGAAGCGTATATGTATTGAAATCGAGAAGTAGATGGTGGGGTAATCTTTAGGTTTTGGTTCAGTTTTAAATATTTCTACTAGTTTTTTAAATTTATGTACGATAAAATTTATTTGTTAATTCAGTTATTTATTTTTGATAATTTGATTATATTTTTGATAATTTCGATTTAATTTTCGAAACGAAGCAGCGCTGAATTTTTTCATTATACAATTTCGGATTTTTAATTTTTAAATTTTTATTTTACTCTTAAAATTTTTCCCTCTCTCTCCCTCTCTCATTCTCACTCTCTCTCGGAGAGTTTCTTTTGTCATCTGCGGTTTGCAGTGTCATATGTGAAACAGCTGACAACAGCAGTCAGACGCAATGACTGTTGAAATTGAAGTTGAATCATTCAAATTGGCGCAGGCGCTCTTAGGGATCCCAACCCAACATTACCATCCTCAATCCCAGCCCAACATTACCATCCTCAATCGAAAAGAGGGCAAACATCGCATATCGTCGGCAAAAGCTTCGCACAGCCGAGATGCAACATTATTGTGAGCCCTCGTAAGCCGAGTTAGTAAAATCAGTATTAAGCAAACTGTGAGCTCGCCCAGAAGCAATCCTTAAAAAGCCGGTTAAAGAGGCGAAGATCCAACTATTTACAGATATATTTCCCAAATTCATAAAGAGGAGTCAGCAGCAGCAGCAGCAGCAGCTGTGAAAAATAGCAAATTGTAATTCCAATTCCGAAAAGATTCCAATTGCAGAAATACATACATCACGAACTACAAGAGTTTTTCCCCCATAACATTTCAATGTTGGGAAGACTCTTTCACACCATTTAACTAGTCAAGAAAAACTGAGAAAAAATCAATATCCGTCTAAAGTTTTATACGGTTTCAAAGTGACTTTTCAGCGAAGAAAATTACAAAAAAAAAAAAAAAAACACATCAAGAAGCAAATCGTACCGAAAATTTTACTACAAAGAACTTGAAATTCCTTTTAGTAATAAAATAATACTTTCAACAATTAAAACTTTGCCAAATAAGCGTTTTTCCTTTCGCTTTGACTAAATTACAATTAAGACTGTGCAATTTTGTGACTTTTAAAATTTCGCAAAATTCATTGAAATTAAGGAAGTATTAAAATCGCTTCATTGCTTTCGAACAAAATAGACTTACAATACAACATCTCAAAACCAGGCCATTTAAAGCAGAAAAAGTCCATTTTGTGTTTAGAACCTAAGTGAAAAAAAATATTGAAATAGTTGTTAATATAATATAGTAAATTGAACTCAGAAAAAGCTTTGATGCGAATGCTTTTTCCGTCTCTCCATCCATAGCGAAAAGTTTTCCGTACTTAAAATTTTGCAGCAGCAGTTAGAAAAAAAGGTGAGTAGAATTTTCTGCGAGATTATAGTATAAAATCAATTAGTAGGCCAATCGAGGGTTAAAGAGAGAAAAAAATCCGCAAATCCGAAAAGCAAGAAATTAAAAACGAACACGCGTGACGAGACGAACGAGGTTCGTCGTGTGGGAAAAATCGAAAATTTCACTTTTTTAGCTTGCCGAGCTTCTCCAGCTTTATGCGAGTTTAGCGAGCTGCTAGTCGTCCCCTCCCACTTGCAAAACCATCGGGAATCCTGTTCACTCTGCAGAGATACTGACTTCAGTGTGAACTTTATTTCTTCTCTTTAAGTTTATTTCGTGATTGTGAGGTTTGTTCTATTCTTCTTCCCCATTCTCTATTCTTGACTTTGTAGTACTTTTTTGTTGAGCAGTTTATTTCAATACTGCTAAATGCTTTTCCATAATTCTACTAATCTGAAAATCTAGAAGGTTGTAGGTAATAAGAAACGATCTTTCTTCTTTTTCTTTTCCTTCTTCTTCTCCTCTCCTCTACGTCTTTTCTTGTTAAAACTGGATTCTATCTTTTCTGACGAATTTACTTCGTTCCTTCCATTCCTCTTTTTTCCTTTCTCACCTATTTTTATTTTCTTTTCACTATTCACATTTTTCCTGAATTATCTCCTCTCATTTTATTTCTTTCTTTTCCTTTTCTTCTCTTACAGCGTCTTTTTCTTTCTTTTTTTTCTACGAACAGCTGTTTTCCCTCCCTTTACATCATTACATCACTCTTCTCTTCTTTCCACCCTTCCTTTTCTTTAATCTTCCACCTTTCCTTTTGGTTTTTCTTTATTTCTATATTTAGGCTCTTATGTCTCTAACTTTTTTGTCTTTCTCTAGTTATCTTTTCTAATTTCTTCTTATTTGCTCAGTTCTTTGCCTTTCTGTGTTCTTTCGTTCTTATTTGTTTCTTTTACAAACATCTGTTTCCTCTCTTTAACTTTCCTCTTTTACTCTTTTGCTACTTCTTTGTAATCCCCACCAATTCTTTACTTTTAATTTCCAATTTCTTTCAATTCAAAATTTCTTTTTCCCTCTTAACTGTTTTTCTTGTACTTTCTTTTTCACTTTACTTCTCTAACTTTAAATTTCCTTCAATCTTCCTTTACTTGTCTTTCATTCAATCTCTCTTAACCACTTCTTCCCATTACTTCTTCTTCTTCTTCTTTTATCCTTATTTCTTCATTCGCCGCTTATCCAACTTTTCTATTCTCTTCTTTCTTTACTTCTCTCGTTATCATCTCGTTATCATCTCGTTATCAATCTCTCACTCTCTCAACCACTATATCTTCTCCATCACCTCCTCTCTCGTTTAAACCCTCTTTCTCTCCCTCCCTCTCTCTCTCTCTCTCTCTCTTCCCTTTCTTTATCTTCACTTTTATGTTCCACTTTTAGAAAAAAGGTCTATTTTTCCTCAGCAGGCTACTTTTCCTCAGCATCTCAACCTTTTCGGTTTATTTGTTGTCTTTTCTAGGTTGACATAACCTAATGCTCTTTGCACTTGTTTCACTTATAACTAATACATACACAATCTATAAACGCATACATGCCGGATAGCAACGAAACCTACGAACAGCTGTTTTGCTGGTTTTTTCTTTCCTTGCTTAACCCCGGAAAAATTGTGTCTCACTGAAGCAAGTAAGAAAAATCGATGAAGGGGATTTTTTGTGTTCAACAAGCCCAGATGATGTGTGGGATGGTCATGGTTTTCTTTGCAGTGCTTTTCAAACTGTGCGTTGTTCAAAGCGATGTCTTTCGATGAAAAGAGAGAAAGAGAGAGAGATGAGAGCGAGAGAGAGAGAGCGAAAGAGATAGAGAGAGAGAGAGAAAGGCAGAGAGAGAGAGGGTGTAAACGAGAGAGGAGATGTTGGAGGAGAAATAGTGCTGGAGAGGGAGGGAGATTGATAATGAGATGCTATGAAAAACTGCAGTACTGAAAAAGTTCTTGCTTATGGCTCCACAATTATTTTTTTTTACAACAAAACAGCTGATTGGGAGTAGCCAAAGAGAGAAACAGAAAAAGTGAGAGGGGAGAGAGAGAGAGAGAGAGAGAGAGAGCGCGCGTAAAGAGAAACTAGGAAACAGTACTGTGGCAAAGGGTAGGAGAAGAAATGCAGTGAAAGAGAGAGAGAGAGAGAGAGAGAGCGAGAGAAAGCACACGAGTGTTGCAACGACTTTTTAAAGTTTCGTAATCCATTTAGAAAGTTTTCTTTTTTAAACCGGCTTTTTAAATGTGCGCTCAGAATGTCGTAAAAGTTTGTCAAATTCTTCACTCTCCTAAACCACAAATACAAGATATTTAAGTCGTTAGAAATTTTAATTCTCTGAGAAAAACTCTCATTGCACTTTTCATCATATGTAATTTGAGAAAAATTGTAGAAAAATTTTTTGCTACAATTTCGGAAAATCGCTTGTATCTCCACCTGAAATTATAGGAATTGCTGTTGAAGTTTTTAGGGTAGAAACTAATTAGAAGCCAATAATTCTGATGTTTTATTAAAAAGAAAAACTCCTCGCAGTCTTAATTGAAGCAACCCTTAAATGAAGTGGTTGTGTTTCCCCTCTAAAGTGCGAATGGGGTTGCCTGGCACCAGTCTGTGTGGGTCCAATTCTGGACAAACACTGATTAATGTATTGGAAAACTACAATAGATTTACGTAAAAACAAGGGTCGTGAAGGCGAAGAGGGTAAATTCTACAAATAAATAATTTCCACTTCCTTGAAACACTAGTTTTCAACAAATTTTTGTGTTTTTTGAAGGTTTTGATACCTGAAGTTTATTAACTTCAAAAATTCAAAGTTCAAAATATATTTGTTCGAAGAACAAGAAAAATGAAATAAATGTTTATAGAATAGAAAAATCTTTCTGTAATAAAAAATCAATTTAATTAATTCTGATTTAAATTGTAGAGTTAATTACAT
The DNA here is from genome assembly GCA_922984085.1 of Sicus ferrugineus. Classification (NCBI taxonomy): domain Eukaryota; kingdom Metazoa; phylum Arthropoda; class Insecta; order Diptera; family Conopidae; genus Sicus; species Sicus ferrugineus. The sequence goes on along the minus strand of OV277351.1, from coordinate 12,587,086 downwards.
GAATTATATTTCGCAATAAACATTAAAATTGATTTAAAATAAACTTCTAATATTCAGAGGTTAGAAAGAAAAATAAAGTTGAAAAATAGAAAGTTGAGAAGTAGAAGAAAAGCGAAGAGTTAACTCTAAGAAATTCTTTTCGTTCGAAAATATATGAATTCTCGCATGAAAATACGAAAGCGTACAATAAAATAATATAAAAATCATAAAAAGTATAAAACTAAGAAGCCTTAAATATTACAAAAAAAAAATTTAAAATTATTTTTTTTATGTTTTTAATTTTAACAAGAAGTTCCAGTTCTTGCGACGTGTAAAAAGTCTCTAAACGAACCTTCAAAGTGTGTTCTGCACAATCCATTTGATTTTTTTTTTGTGAAGAAAGAAAGATTAAAAAATCCTTGTTTGGAAGTTTGCCGAATTTCCGGTCGGCTTGGAAACTGGAAACTGCGTATGTTGGCTGTATCGACTTCCAGGCCGTATGCGCTGCTGCAACTTGCTGTTGTTGTCGTTCCCACTGCTTTCGTGTTTCCTTCCACTTTCCAATATGAGATCCTTTTTGAAATGCTGCAGAAGCTTGACTTTCAGTTGCCTGCCTGACTTCGTATTATTCGGTCCGTAAAGACTTCGGCTAGAAAACGTTTTGAAGTGCAGAAATTGAATGAAGTGAGAATTTTATGAAAACGAAATAGAAATAAAAAAAAACTAGTGACATAAAGAGCTTAAACACTTAGTGAACATTTATAGGAATTATTAAAAAAATATTTAATGGGTAAATACGAGTAACTTTAGTAAACGGATGAAATTGAATATAAATTTTCTCCGCTGAATATTCAACTTCAAATAAAATTTTTTTTGTTGTCAAATAAAAACAAATAATTTGATTTTTTTAGTTAAATAATTATTTGAAAATGAATGGAATGAATTTTTCCGAAAAAAAAATTCTAATTTTAAATTTAAATTAATTTTTCAATACCTTTTTTCAAATCATGTTACATATTTTCAAAATCATGAATTTTTCAAAATCATGTTAAAAAGCCAAAAATGTTTTTTAACTTTCTCATTTTAATTGGTTTTTAAAATTCGTATAAAAAATTCGCCTAAAAAATTTGGCTAAAATTTTAAGAATTTCACAAATCCAAACCCATAAATTTTCAAAACCATTTTCCTATCAAAATTCGGGGAATATTTTTTTGCATTTGGATTGCATTTCATAATCAGTTTCTTTAGAGTTAAGCAAGAATAACGATATCAAAGCCGATCTCCGCGGCACAGTGGGTAGCGCACTGACTAGTACTCCACTTGTAAGAATATCATTTAGCCAAAGTTTTTTTTATTATTTTGATATTTTTCAGAGAATATTCAGTTTGGTTTAGAACTTGCTGAGAATCTTAGAATTACTATAAATAGCTTCTCTAATTATTGTATTATTTCGCGTAACAAAATTTCTGGGACTGCTCTAGTTTTTTTTCAAAATTCTAAAATTTCGGAATTTTGAATACGTCCAATAGAATGTCTTTTGAGCCATTTTGCGATTACTTTCCTCGCTGAGCCAAAAAGCAATTTTTCAACGCGAAACGAAACTTTCCGTTTTTGCTCGAAAAATTCCAGAATTTCTTACTTTGTGAGGATTTCGTCTTTGTGAGGATTTTATCCAAAATTTCGTGAAAAACCCGCGTCTATAAAATTCGAAAATTCTTTTTCAGATTTATTTCCAAATTTTTTAAGAGTTTTTCCAGTTTTTTAGGTTTTTTATAAATTAAAAGAAAAAAAGTAATTAAATAAATTACTTTAAATTACTTTAAATTAAATGAAAGTAATTAAATAAATAATATTTTTTGTAAATATAATTTTTCATAATAATTGCAATTGTAAAATTACACAGAATTCATGAGCATTCATTTGCATCAAATCAAATCTTTCTTTTTCTGAAAATGTTATAATAATGAAGAAATATACAAATGATATAATAAATAACACGCAGTGCGAAAAGAAACTGACCGACGACCCATCCTTTCTGGACAAATTGGAACCCAAAACACTGGAAACTAAAATACTGCCGAATGTCGTAAAAATTTATAATAAATATGCATAATTAATGGCGTGGAAGTTACGAGCAACCAATCGGCAAATCCCGCAATTGTAGAATGATTGCGTTTCCTTTATTTCTTCGAGTCGCAGGAATATAAATTCTTGGCGAAAAAACTAAAATAGCAAAAAGCGTGCCAGAAAATGATTCATGGCTTTATTATCGATTCGAGCCGGAATGACACCCTATTTTCTGCGTTTCTCTTCAATTTCAGAAAGAAAACCTTTTCGTTTCGAGACATTATGGGAAAACAATAAAAGACTTTTATAGTTCCTCAGAGTTTCCTATATTTTTGCAAATTGCAAAGTAGCACAGTAGCGCGTGATGACGAAATATCTGCATTATGACGATTTTTTGATGATGTCTGCCTTTTAACCCCTGACTGAGCCACCCATCCACGATGAACCCGTCGGCCATTGGAAGTTGTTACCACTTCCACTGCTTGCACACGTCTATCTGCTGGCAACTTCGCGGCTAAGAACGCACGGACGTTCATAATGTTCTGCTTCCTGCTTAAGGATGCCGATTGCCAAAGAAGTGTCTGCCCAGCGTAAAAAAGAGCAAGAAAACAAATGACAAATTTATGGTTGGCAGTAAAGTATTTACGTGCCCCCGATCCAGCGGCGCCGTCCGTTCGGCGGTCTGGTCAGATGCCGCTGCTGGCAGCACGGTCACCGCTACTTCTTGCAATGCTGCAGCCTCACTGGATTGCCAGCCAAGTGAGTCCAACACTCCTCTGCAGAGAGCCAACAGTCGGCAGTGCTCGGGTGGAACAAAACTTTGCAGAATTGGAAAGACCCGCCCACCCCTCCCCCTCGCGTTAGAACATTGGGCGGTGCGAGAGGGTTCTTCCAGCTGCTAAAAGCAGCTGTTTGAGGAATCATCAGCCGCAAAGCTGATGCAATCCACTCCTCCGAACCCAGCGGTTGGCTGATATCCTTCGTCAGACACTCGGCCAAGAATCGTGTGTGTGCAGCTGGAATTGGCAAGCGTCCAGCGAGCTGCACGATCTGCAAACAAGCTGACAGCACCTCGGTGCGAAAAGTTGTCCGGAAGATTCAGTCTTCGTCGAGCTTTTCCTGTGGTTGCAACCAAATCAGCTCAAAGGATAAAAAGTGCAAAAGTTAGAAAAGGTTAAAAATATTATAACAAATCTTATTTAAAAGTGATACAAGTTATAATAAGTTAAACAAATTTCAACAATATTTTTGCTTTTAAATATTAACAATTAAATATATTAACGCATATAATTCGAAGTTCATATTTAAATTGAACGGATTGAGTGAGAACTTTTATTGAAAAATAAGCAAAAATTAAATAACATAAAAAGTGTTTAAAAATTCGGTGAAACTTGGTATTCCTGTTTGAAGACGTTGCGTTAAATAATATTTTGAATTATTGGAATACTGAAACATTTGTTTCAAAATTAACATTACTTTTCGCATTACTAAAAATAAAATTTTGGAAAAAGATATCAAGTTTTATTTGTATAAAAAATTTAATGGAAATATTTTTATTTAAATTTTCAAACACTTTGGATAAGGAAATCATACGGATTTCCGTAAGGATGATAATAAAACAGCAGTAGCAAGGATGATAATAAAACTATATAAATAAAACATTAAATAAATGCAAATATTAAACAGTATTGAGAACTTAATTGGGTTTCAAAACTTGAACTCTAAAAATTCAGATTTTACTGAAAATTGTTTATTAATTTAATATTATACTTTGTTTTTTATAAAGTTCGTATTATTTTCAATAGAGTTTATAATATTTATTAGGAATTTATTTATAATATTTTTATTATTACAGTGATGTAGAGTTTGCTAGAAAATTTTGAATTTAACTTGGAAAAATCGAAGCTTTAGTAAAAAGTTTTCAAATTAATAAAAAATTCTAAATGCTGGTTTTAATAGACATGGCAAAAATTGTGTTATATTTAATATTATACATAAAATACGACCTTCAACGGTTTCGATGTTATTGGTATGAAAGTCGAAGTGAAAAATACATAATTTCCACTTTTTCCGTTTACCATGCAGTTTGTGAGATATTGCATCGCGAATGTGACTGCTTTTGAGTTTCATTTTCATCACATCACACGATTTCTTACTAAGCTCAATCAAGCCTTCAATAAGAGCGAAGGAATTGCCGAATAATCAAGGAAATTTTATAGCTTTTAACATATTTTAACAACAATCATAGAAAATGTAAATGAAAACATGTCGGTACTCTAAAATTGATCCCTTCTAGTTTCTATTTTTTATATTTATTATTTCTAGTTTCTATTTTTTATATATTATTTCTAATGGCATAGCAGTTGTTCGCATTAAAACTTTTGCCCTCACTTGGCCCAAAGAGCCCTTATGGTCCTTATGGCCAGAATCATGCTCTTCCCCGCAAAACCTATTGAACGTCCCTACCAACGAAGCCTAGACATCGACTGTGGTTTGCCTATAGCTGTGGATGATACAGTTTTTTGTTTCATTTCATATAGACATCGAAAATAGCTCCTCCATTTGAAGTCAATCACGTTTGAGAGGCGATATTTCGTAAACTAAGATAGGGAAGAAGGAAGAATGAAGAAATGTTGCATTGTTATTTCAATGAATGTAGGCGAAAATGGCATTTTATAAAAATCGGCGAGTTTTCGAACCCCAAACTATCTACTTTCGGTCCAGTCATTGGATGAAATCATCCATTATTTCGCCCAATCAAAAACCTCCCAACCGAGTATTGATTGACAAACCTTCGACGAAGTGTACGAGTTAAGAAAATAAAAAAAAAAAAATAAAACGCATCGCAAGAACTTCATCAAAAAACCAGCTAGTGAGACTGTAGTTTTTCGATTTCCTTTTGAACTGAGTTTCTTCATTACTCATTGCAGTGTCTGGTTGCCGCACCGCAAGGCTGGAACGTTGGACGGTTCGTTGGTTGATCGGTCGGTTAGCTGGCACCATAAAACAGCCGCCTTACAGTCTACTCGCCCTTTTTGTTACCAATACCCATAGCAAACACATACATACGCGCGCACACACACACACACCTAGAACGTAAAGCCAGTTTGAGCTCCTTGCTCGCTTCTTAGTCCGGACACGAACGGAAGTGAACTTTGGCTCGTGCCTGAGCGTCGAGCGTGTGTGTTCGCTCGTGTAATTCTGAGCTGGAAGCAACGCAGTATGGCAACTCGACCCATGTGAGCTTCACGGTTCTCAGCTGCAGAGGGACGGGAGGCGAGTCAACACCCCCCCCACACCCCAAAAACTGATTGGAATATCGTGTCGGCAACAACCAACCCTCTAGAAATTCCTGTTGGTTTTTTGCTTTTTCACCCTCTTTTCGACTTATTGGATTTTGGAACCGTGGCTGTTGTTGTTGCTGTTGTTGCTGTTGTTGCTGTTGTTGCAGTTGCGCTACTCGCATTCGTGTCTGTCTGTCTGTCGAAAACACGTCATGCTATCGCTGAACACTACAATTTCTGCACCGCAGTTGCGTTCAATACTCCATCGGGTGCGGTCTTCAGTCCTTAAATGCTGCGAGAGGTTGTACTGGAGAGGTTAGGAGAGCTTAGAAAATAGCTGAAAAAATAAAAAAATTGTTTAAAAATAAAAGAAATGCAAATACTATAAAGCAGAACATTAAAGTGAGTATTAGTTTCAAACTTTGAATAAACTTTAAATGAACTAAAATAAACAAACTAAAATAAATTTCAATAAATATGAATAAACTTCAATAATTCAAATAAATAGTTAAATTTTAAAAAATAAAATTAAACCTTATTTAATTTATTTCAAGTAGAAGTTTTTACTTCTAAAAAAATTTCATTTCTTAAACAAAATAAAAATTGAGAAGAATCGCGAAGTTTTTCAAATATTTGCTCATCATATTTAACAGTAATTATTTACTCTTAAATAGGAAATTTTGAAAATTGAATTCAATTTTTGAATCCCAAAAACACAATGAAATAAAATGAAATAAAAGGCATAAAATAATACCAACTATTAAAAAATAATATAGACGACTGAAAAAAGTAAATTTTGCATATATTTTTGAAGACAACACGATTTTGGACGTAGAAGTGCACGATTTTGGAAGAAAATTTTAAATTTTTAAATCCATTTAAAGCAACTTTTTGTTTCGAAAAAGTTCAATAAAATTTTAAATAAATCGCAAAATCTAAATTAAAAAGAAGTTTGTTCTCTTGATAAAATAATAAATTAAAAAAACTTCCCATAAATTTATAATAAAATTTTGAAATTTTTTTTATTTAAAAAATTTTTTTTATTTAAAAAAAATTTGGTTTTACTTTTTAAGGTTGCAAGTTAATCAAAAGCAACAAAAAGTCTTAATTTCATAAAACTTGGTTTTAATTATCTTTGTTGTTTTGATGGTTTAGTTTTTATAATATATAATTTAATAATTGTGTTATATAATAATAATAATTTTGATTTACTATTTCCGTATTTATTTATTCCTCATTTATTTTAAGTGAATTTTTTATGTCAACAAAAATGTTTAGTTTTTTCTATTCCGGATGATAACTTTATGTCGGCTAACCTTTTGTCGCCTATCAAATCCTTTTATTATAAAAAATGAGTTAAGCTGTCCGAAGGAGGCGAGCTGAGCTGTTTGTTCTGCTCAACTCATCCTTCCGAGGGCCCAAAAATCCATTTCGTTCAACTGATGATGGCTCTTCAAGTGCAGTCAAGAGAGCAAAAGGCAGAAAAACTACAAATGAAGGACTGGAAAGCTTTCCAAATGGCCGGAGAAGGCGAAGTGGGAGAGGCGTTCGTGGAGATGTAAAAAAAGGGAGAGCAGAAAATTAGTGAGGCTTGCAGACGCAAGTTTTGCCTTACTTTTTTTTGCAAGTATTAAACTTGAAAATATAGAAGGAATTTCCCAAGCATTTGGCAGAGTTGCCAAGCTTTTGTTATTTGAAAGAAAAGGAGTGAAATAAGTGTAATAAAGTTAAATTACAGAAAATGAAATACGTAAACTAAAACAGAATAAAATGAAACAAAAGTAACGTAAATCTTAATATGCATTTAAAAATAGCAACAACATCATCAATCAAACTCATACAGCGTACGAGCGAAGCTCCCCTTCCCCTCGCGCCCCCCCCCCACCCAACACTGTGCAGCACTCCCTGCACCAGATTTCACCCCACTTTTCCACACGCGTTCGAGCACTTTAAAGTCACACGCACTGAAATAGTTGCTGCCCTTCCGCTCCTAGAAACGCGCAGCACAGCCAGACAGCACAACTGCGGGCATGAATTTCGCTAGCAGATGCAATCAAAAACTGGGGAATGTCAAGGAATAAAAACGCCGCCCGAGTCTAAAGTCGGTGCATCCATTAAGGCGGTCGCGATGAGTCATCGTTTCTACAGCCTGCGGTGACTTTCTGCTTGCCGAACGGCGGAAACAGCACAGTATATAGAAAAAATTAAGCTAGAAATCAAATCGGAAATTAAAAACCCCCCACAAGCAAAACTGTCAAATGCAACAATAAAAATTAAAAAAAAGAATTAAAAAAAAAAATTAAAAAAAAAAAAATAAAAAAAAAAATTAAAAAAAAAAATAAAAAAAAATAAACAAAAAAAAGAAAAAATAAAAAATAAATAAATAAACAAACAAAATTTCTAATCCATACAATTTCGTTAGGATTTTGGTAAAAAAAAACACTAAAATCCCTATGAAATGTTTGCACTTCAACGAGGTAAAATAAGAAGTGGAAAGAAATAAAACGCATTGTGTTGGCAACACTTGGCACAGCGCGTTTGCTCATTTAAGCGTTGCCGCCGCCAACGAGTTTTTGCGATAAAAATTAGAATTTTGCTCTCAAGTTATGTGTTCCGGAAATATTGTGTTTTCGAAGAAAAAATTCAATTCAAACAGTTTGTCTTCCTTAGAATTGGGCTTCTTATGAATTGGGTTTTGTTTTCTTTAAGGTATCCGTGCCGATTTCCGGTAAAATCCAAATTATGATTCTTCTTTTATGGCTTGAATTGATTTTCTTGAGCGCGAGTCAATGTAGCGAGCGAGTAGCGCAGGTCAGTAGTAGCGAGCAACGAGTGAAAACTACCGTAAATCTCTATTTAACTTAATAGTTAATTTAATAGTTTTATTATAATAAAAAAAATAAAGATTACTTACAAGATTATTATTAATATTATTAAGATTTTATGAAATCCTCTAAATGATTGTTTTTTCTCTCTTTTTCAGATTTTACGATTTTATGCATAAAACAATACAGAAAGAAAAAAAACACAAACTAAAATATTAAAAATTAAATATATCAATAATTCTCAATATATATATATAGAAGAGAAACTGTATTAAACATAATTGAACTTTAGGTCAGAAAGAAAAAAAAAATTAGAAAAAATATATATAAAATAGTGTATGAAGTCCCAGTATTATTAAAAAATTAAAAAAAAAAAAAAAAAAAAAAATTAAAAGCCAAGACATACCAAGCTTAGAGAAGTCATAAAAAGGAGAAAAAGTTCTACTAAAAACGAACATAAAAAGGAGAAAACATCAGCAAAGAACAAAAGGAGAAAACGGAGAGCAAGAAGTAATTAAAAACTTTAATTAATGCGAAATTAGAACTAGTTTGTGTCACTGTTGAATACCAACACGGTGACCAAAAAACGGGAGGCAAATCGTATTCCATAATTAAAAAGACAACTGAAAATTTGAGCGCGCGAGAATTGCACAGAAAGAAGTTCCAAAAATACTCAGCAAGCAGACGGAGGCAAACAAAACCGAACAAAACCGAACAAAAGCAAACAAATCGAAAGAAGTGGGGATTACAAACGCGTCCAAATTTAGACGAATTCTTTTTTATTGCAAAAACTTTGCATGCGCTGAAGACGAGTGGCAGCAGCAACAGCAGCAGCAGCAGCAACAGCAACAGCAACAGCAACAGCAGCAGCAACAGCAGCAGCAGCAGCAACAGCAACAGCAACAGCAACAGCAGTCGTCACTCAGTCAGCCGGCCGTCGAAGACATTCACTCCAGCCCAGCCGTCTCGGCCTGACAGAGCTGCCAACTCTTCTTCCTCTCGCCGAGTCAAGTGCGAGAGAAGCCGCCGCAGCAGCGCGCTCTCTGCGCAGTCATTAACGGTGCTTGTGCGCGTATCGAACGTTTTAACTGAGCCGCCGGTGTGTTGTTGTTGCTATCTGGTAGGGGCGGAAAAAGTTTCCAAAAAAGAAAAGACTGAAAAATTCTGAAAGGATTTAAAAAACAACAGAACTAATTTTTTTTAAGCTTTTTTCCAAAAAAAGCCGTGTTATTCAGATAGATTTTGAAGCGAACATTTTCACATTAAAAAAGTTAAATAAAAACTAAAAACCCCCCCAAAAATTAATTAAACAATTCAAAGCGTTCAGAGCGAAGAATTTATTGTGAATTATAACTGAAAACTGTGATGGCTGATCAGGCAACGACAACCGTTGCAGGCGTAGCTGCCGCAGCTACCATTCAAGCAGCTGCTGCTTCGGCTGCTGCTTCGGCTGCTGCTTCGGCTTCGGCTGGTGGCGACGGCGCAGGCTTGCCAGCGCAGCAGCAGCAGCAGCAGCAGCAGCAGCGTGCGGCGAATGGCGGCGCTGCTGAGGCCGATAAGCGTGCCAACGCAACCGGAGGCGACGGCGCAGATGACGACGATGCCGGCACCGGCACCGATGTCGCTGGTCCCGGCTCCCTGCCTCCGTCTGAGGGACGACCCGCGCTGGACACCGTCGGCTCCGATGGCGGCGGTCCCTCCAGCTTGGCGGGCGTCATGGTTGGTCCACCGAGCCCTCTTACCGGCTGCTATTTGTTGATTGTCCTGGGTGAGCCGCACTCCGAGGAGCACAAGGACATTATATTGCAGCATCTGTTGAAGGGTAAGTAGGGGCGGGCAGAAGGGGTGAATTCGAAATTCTAAAATTAAAATCTCATGCGCTTATTAAAGTTCCAATTGTGATTATTGAAGCATCTAATTTTGAGACACAAATCCAGATGAGAACTAAATATTGCAAACTTATCATTGAATACAATTTTTGAATTAAATTGAAAAAATTAAGCTTGATTTTTAGAAAGAATTGAAACACTCTGAGTTAATGAAATTTGAATTTACAAGCCACGTTTATTTGGATAAATAATTTTTGTATAACGAAATGGTTTGAAATTTCAAGTTTTTCATTTTCACACCCTTTCACATTTAATTTTTTTTCAATTTTCTTGACTTTCTTCTTTTATTTCATTTAAACAAATATTCCTCCCGCACACAAAATTTCGAAATTAATCTAACTTTTTATCAATAAATTTAAACGTGAATTCTAAACCCACTTGACTGGGTTGCCAACCACAGTTTTTAACGTTTTCGTCGTATGAATTTCTTTAAATTGAACTCATTCAAAAAAATGTTTTAATGCGCAAATACAACAAATCAAGAACTGTATCTGAAAACAGTTTATATTGTAGAAAGCAAAAATGTTTACTACCTCAAAAGAGACAAAAGAAGAAGCAGAAATAAGAGAATAATAAAGCTGCGGCTGCCGTTAACCATTTCTAACGCTCAAATGACTTCGGTCGCGTGCATCAAGTGCCGGCCGGCCTTTTAACCACTCAAGCGTCGTCGTCTTCAGCATTCAGCACTCGCCTCGCGTCTGGTGTCTGGCGATGTTTCGGCTGAACGCAGTTTCACTGCTGTCTGCCGCCGCCTCCTCCTGTCTTTGAACCAATTTTTCAATTCCGAACAAAGCGAAACGTTCGATTCACCGTCACCGTCACCGGCACCGTCACCGTCACCGTCACCGTCACCGTCACCGTCACCGTCACCGTCACCGTCACCGTCACCGTCACCGTCACCGTCACCGTCACCGGCACCGGCACCGGCACCGGCACTCGTCATCGGTTCAGATGAAAATAGGTTTCTTTGCAGATTTCCCAACTCTTCTGCTGTTTTATTTCAATTTTATAAATCACTTGAAGGCTTCAACTTCATTTCTCTTCTCTTTCTCTCTCTCTCTCTCAGCTGTGATAATTATTTTTTATTAGCATAACTTTTGCTTATTAGCTGCTGACCGTTCGTGCGGCAGAAAATTAATTGCGAAACAGAAAAACGGCTGGACTAACTAACGGGAGAAGCATGCCTTGCATTCAAATGAAATCATTAATTTTACTGTAGCTTTATTTGGTGATTGTGGAACGGGCAATGGCAACACTGGCTGGAATTCGATGAATATACTTCAAGTCAATACGAACGCGGTGAACTCGATGCTATGAAGCGTTCAGAATCGCAATATTATTCAGAGCAGAGTCTAAAAAATATTACATTTTAATTGCTTGCAAATTCAGGGGAAAGCGCAGTCATATGAATTTAATTTTAATATTAAAATAAAGCCAAAACGAGGTATAATTATTGGGCATATTAAAAGTGCGGAGAGAGGGACAGATAGATGGGGCAAAGAGGACGGGGTGGGAAATAGTTGTAATTTAGGGATTAAGAGAAATTACAAAAAAAAAAAAATTACCAAAAAGTGACAGAAAGTGACACAAAATGCAGGTTATAAAAACTTGTTAATTTATCTGCGCAGTAAAATTTGGCCCATCTTAGCGAAGATTAGCGTGCGTAGAATTTGATGGGATTTATACAAGCAATGTAAACACCAGCATAACCACGCACACGCACACGTGCGTGCGCGACATCTGTTCTCTAAAATGCGAAAAACAAAATTGAGGTTAACGAAGAGCTTTCCATAAATTTAGTACGGCAAGAATGTTCTTCGTTTTTATTGGATTTTCGGAGAAGCCGTCCGTTTAAGCCGCCTGCACATCCCGAAATGTGGCTCACAAACACATGCTGCAGGAATATTTTACACGTGGCGGCTGCAGAGATGCACGCAGATTCCACTACACCGCTGAGTGGGAATCGAATTCCATTGAAGGCACCCGCAAGCGTGCAAAATGAATTTTAAGCGGCGCAATGAAGCGATTTCTGCATAAATTTAAATGAACTTTAATGACGTCAATGAAAACATGTTGTCGGCATGCAAACATGTTAATATTTGCAGACAGCTGATAAAATGTATTTGAAATGCTCGAGACTTCAGCGCATAAAGTTAATTCATTTTGCAGAACATAAAATAGAGACTCGCTTGACTCGAGCGAGTGAATGACGTGAATGAAGTAAAAATTTTAATTTACGCGCAATAAAAATGCATTAAACGATCGAAAGGTGGTAAACAAAGGTTTGAGAAGCAGATGCAATCAATTGCAATGTAGAGAAAACGATAAAATTTAATTAATCCCCAAATGGAATTGTAAAATCCAAAATGCGACTTTCATGTACGGCGAAAAGCCATTTTTGATTATTTCTATCGAAGAAGCTAAATGGCTTCGATTTCCGTTTTTCATGTTTGCTTTTGTGTGTGAAACACACGAATGCTCGTTGAACTGTAAACTCAGATATGATGCGGTGGCGCATTTCGTTGAGGAACGGCAGAAATATAAATATAAAATGAATGTTGTGCTCGCTTTGAGTTCGGAATTCAATTACGAAATCGCATTAGCACGCCTGAGCAACTAGAAGTGTGCAGAGATAAATTGGTCGGTGAGTTCAGTGATTACATGACATGAGAATTTTAAACGAAGCACTGAGTTTGGATATTCCGGGATTTTAATTATTAGCTTGTAGGTTTGCTTGAAACTTGAAATCGGGAATATTAAAAAATATTTCAAAAATTAAAGGTTTGCTTGAAACTTGCAATCGGGAATATTAAAAAAATATTTCAAAAATTAAAGAATAAAAAAGATTGCAAAGAAATAAAATTTTTAAAGAAGTTTTAAACTAAAATCTTTAAAACATTTTAACCTTTCTTATTAAATTTTTTCCATCTCAGGTGTTTGCGTATTTTCTCTTCATGTCTTCACTACCCTTTATGCAGAATACCTGCCTTGGTAGCCTAAAAGCATGCTATGAAATTTTCATGGACCTCCAATTACTCACGCTAGCAAGCCATTTTTCTGCTAGTGCGGTTCTGCATGAATAATTTGCATACTTTTAGGCACTTCGGTCGCAACCACGAGAGGTGTTAATAATGAAGTTACCAGGGCGACATAGTTAAATGAAAAATTCAAATAATTCTTAGGTTTTATTTCTAAATGTTATATTAAAATTTGCTTACTTCCACATTAACTTTTCTTCTTATAATTATCATCTTTTTATATGTTTTATTAACGTTGTCTGACTTTATATATTACTTAATATTATTAGGCCTTAAAGTTTCTATCTGAATGTCCTTTTTAAATATGTATCGTATTGGCTATTTCAATGTGTCCTTTCTTTGTGTCTAATTGAACTAATTTTCTGCATTACAAACGGAAGGACGAACACAAACCTTGCAATTATTTGGGTGTAAATTACGAGAAACGTGTGCGTAATTAGAGAGATAATTTTCAACTAATTTTAGAGAGGTAAAAAGATAACTTTTCATAGCAGACATTTCCGCTGCAGACAGCCAATTAATAAATACAATTTCCCGACCATTTATACGGCTGACGAACATACGTAAACCAATAAAAACTCAGTTGGAGTTTGGGGATAATTGCAGGCATTTGTCTTGCGCGTCACCGGTTTCTCTTTTTTCAAAGTATGTTTTTTTTTTTTGTTGGTATAATCCGAATTTATCCTAACTTGCACGCCCTTGAGGTAACTTTCCTGAGTTACGGTGTTAAGAGGAGTTTTTGTACCATGCATTCATCATTATTATTATGTCTGGGGTATTTTTATCCTTGTGTCTTTATTAAAGTTTTAATTAATGGCTTTAGCTTTGATTAATGGCTTTGATTTATGCCAAATTAAAATAACTATTAATAGTAATAATAGTTGTCACATAATAATAATAGTTGTCACATATTAAAATGAAAATAAAGTTATATAAGGAATTCGTCACATTTGGATATTTTTATAGTTCTTTTGACTTTTTGGAGTTCCAGCGTTTTGTAAATCACTTGTGGAAAAGTTAATACGTCTTGTAAAATCTAGTTTTAAGAACACAAATACGGATGAAATTTTGAAACGAATCCTTTTTTTTTTAATCCTTTTTTTTTTTTTTTTTTTTTTTTTTTTTTTTGTGTATATATGTATATATAAGAGACCTAAGCGAAATCAGCATTCTTTTCATTCCTTTGGCCACTTTATGAGTGCGTAACTAACAGACGCACAGTGTAACGCTTTCATGCAAGCAGTGGCCAAAATTACGTAGGATCCTTGTAGATAAATTAAACTTGGCGCGTAGGTTTCTAATGGATAGGTTAAGGAAGCGAACACGGTTAAAATCTGATATCCACCATGTTTTTCTGTGTATATAAATGACAATTCTGTGTATATAAAAATCGATATATCTTGAACAATATAAAAAAATAATTGCACCGTACTTGATAGTATAATTTATTTTCCTTACCATAATATTGTCAGTAAAATCCTTACTAGAAAGAAAAAACTATCGAAATTTTAGAACAAAAATAGAAAACACAAAACAAAACTGTTGAGATTTAAAGTAAATCGTTGCCAGTAATTTTTTATTATTATTAAATGATATTAGAAAACAACTTTAAAATTTGGAAATATTATTTTATGCTTTAAAAGAATTTAAAGTTTAGCTACAAAGCATTTGTAAGTTATCAAGTGTTTGCGATTATTTTTTCTATTTTACTAAGTTTACCAAGTTTTAGTTTACTCCAAAATCTCGTTATATATTATAAAACTTTAATACTTTATGTCAAAATACACAGAGTGAAACTAAATCAATTAACACATTACTAAAATTGAATTTCCAGTTTTGACAAAACCCGCAGCAACCTCCAATTAAATTCCGCTTAAATTCCGATGTAATTAATTTTTGTTTTGTATTTAATTAATTTCGTTTCATTTATGTGTTGAATTGGTTGTGAAAACATTACACAACATGATTGCACTCTCATGAGGGCCACGCGAATGATGGAGCGATTTCAATTCCCTTGCCAACACACTTGTCAATCGTGACGAATTTAAATGCGGCAGCCTAAAAGTATGCAATATATATTCGCTGCTCCCACTCAACTAACGACCTCTTTAAGTACGAAATACGGCTGATTGGCAACGCCTTAGAGCCGCGTGAAAGTGTTGCCAATCGGACAACTGAGAGCAGCAGCAATCTATACTGGCACTTTGCAACCATACAATGCAACTTCACTAAAGACATTGCCGACCCTCCGACGGGCCGACGGGCCGACCCTCCGACGGGCCGACGGGCCACCGACTACCACATTACGTATGCAGTAACTGTAGGCGGTTATCTATAAATTGTTCCAATCGTTCCATGCATACAAAATGCAAGTTTTAATGTGTTTGGCATGAATAAATTGCATACTTTTAGGCGCTGTTGTTGGCGCGCTAAAATGGTAGTTATTTGCGGTGTCAGGCGGCCGTTTTCAACCCAGTTTTCAGTACTTCACTTTATTGCACTGCAAGAGATGTATGATCAGGCAATAGTTGGGCAAGCCACAGAGTCGCTACGACGACAACCACAGCAACAACCACAGCAACAACCACAAACGCCGCAGCTATCGGAACACGATAGCTTCCCTCTTCGGTCTTTCATAATGTTGTCTAAAGTTAGCTAGCAGCTGCATTCTGGTCTCCGTGAACTCGTTAATAAAACCTGATTGAAGAAATCCATTAACGTTATTTTCATCCTTTTATTATGTACTCTTGATGGACAGGAAATTGTCCTGATTAGATTGCTATTTCTATTTTAAAACAAATTTTCATTTGCCTCCAGTTTTATTGTCCTTATTGTTGTCGTTTCTCTGTTTTACTTTCATTTGAATCTTTATATATTATATTTGTTTTTAAATGCATTTCTGTTTCGAATATATTTAGTAATATAATTTTGTCACTACAATTATTGAAGTATTTTCTGCAAAAATTTTCTCATATATTTTGTAAAGATGCAAACAATAGCGGACCATTTAGGTCATCAATAACTAGTGTTCACGATTTTCTCTCACTCCGGTCTTTTAGGGGCGCCTAAATGTCGGCTGTAAAAAGCTTTCTTGAGAAACTCTTTCAGTTTTATGCTATTTTCATTGGCTTTGAAATGTTGCTGATATTTTCCTGTTCACCTTCGCAGCGCTAAAAGCTTTTATGACGTAATCTGGTGTTTATGTGTACATACATGTTATGCATGTCGTTCTCTCAGTTATGGAGTGAGTTGTGAAAATATTTTATGCATCACCTAACAAAATGCTATAAAAAATTCTCGTACGAAACGTTTTAATATAAAATGTAGAGCTCGATTTCACATCACGAAGAAATACACAAATTTACCAAAATTCCAGTGGCTAATTTCAGAGTGTTTTGTTATGCTGCAACTTAAGGTAGCACCTAAAAGTATGTAGAAAATTTCAATAGTTTACTCTGAATATTTATTGAAAACCATACGAAATCAAGTTTTAGTAAATTTATTGGCGCTGTGGATAATAAACTTATTTTATGAAAACACGCAATGATTTTATGTATTTGAGCCTTTGTGTATTTTACGCCTAACTAAAGTCTTTAGACTTGCAACTTCTGGAATTTTTATTGTTAAGATTGTTAATTTTTTCGGCTCCTAAAAGTATTCTAAAAAATTTGCGTTTAGCGAGACTTTGAGAAAAATATGTAAGATAAATTAATTAATTAATGGAGTGGGCTTTAATAAAATTTTATGTAAACGTATAAGGAAAAGGAGAAGAAATATTCTCTCTTTTTTAGGCATTTTGCCTCAGAAGCACCTTTTAGGTGTACATGCACCTAAATGTTTTAGCCTTACAGGTTATAAAACGCCTTAAAAGTGAATTAGATTTGCATTCCCTTCATGCATATTGTAAATATGTCCATCAATACTCGTCTCTTATATGTCTTCGTCATACGTAATACTCACAATTGGAAAATTCCAATTAATTAGAATGTCATACGTCAAGTGACATCAAGCTTCTGATACTTCTGCTGGTTGTATAAATTGAATTAAGTTGCAGAAAGCGAAGGAAAACGTTTCATACATTTTAATCCTTTTGATATGTCAAAAATTCGGAAGCAAAAACCATAAGCTAATTATAGCGCTTTATTATGGGAAAAACTATAATAGTGATTTTGTACTATTTGGATACAACATAAATGAGAACAGAAAAAAGGACGAGAGAAGTTCAAGAATTTATCAGGCGCTTATAAAAAACTTAATACTTAAAATACACACCTTAAACTATGAAAATCTCTGTAGTATTAAAAATTCAGACATTTTAGACCCCTAAATGTACGCAGACAATTTTTTAAAGTTCAAAATGATACATTTGTAGGAAAAACTTCGAAACATTGTAAATTTTGAGTAAAGAGCTGAAAATTAAATACAATACTTACGGAATTTTGAAGTGAATAAATTTATATAAGGAGTCAGATATTGCTAGGCAACCGGAGTTCCATAAAATAAACGCCAGAGTGCATATAAATTTTTGGCCAACCCCCTAATTGAAATAAAAATTTAACAGATAAGATGAGAGAACGAAAAAATAACGTTATTGGAGACTTAAAAAGCAGAGAGAGAGAGCTTTTAGTAAAGACAACAGTTATGCTTGCTGCAATAATAATGGCAAAAACGACAGTTAAAACGCTCAAACTGTAGGAAAAATTTCAGCCAAGTTAAATGGAAGAGCTTAAAATTGAATTATTGCTTCTGAAGTGGGGAAAAAGCAGTGAACAAGGAGCAAAAACACAGCAGCTTAAATAGCAGTTAATAAATGTGAACGAAACCGCCGCCTCTACCGCCTTAAATTTTGCTGAAGCGGCAACTGAAGCAAGGATAAGTGAACAACTTTATTAAGTTTGGGAAATGAAGAGTGTTTGCTCATACACTAGAGGAGGCGATGATGATTTTTCAAGAGTTAAAAACTACTTCTCTAATCTCTCTAAAGCCTAAAAGTATGCTATCGTAAAAAATTATAGAGCCACTTTTAGAGAGACTGCAACCTTTTAAAAAATGTCAAACATCAGTTGAGAAGTTCAAACGAACATGAAACTAAAAATTCATTCGCAAAAAATTTAATTTCATAGTTTCAGGCGTTCTTTGCAGCAATAAAATATTCGGCATGCTTGCTGAAAATGTGCTCGTTTCATGTCCGCTTCGATATTACAAAACTGAATTTACAAAGGTTTTCCCAAGCAAATTGCACAACTAATAATTTAATTAGTTTTTATAATGAAAAAGACTTTTAAAGAACTTTTTGAAATAATTTTAATGTATTCAACTGTATAATTTCGACGTATTCAACGTTTTAAAGACTGCTCACCCCTTATTTTTATGAACGAGTATTCAAGCCGTGAGTAGATTTCGAACAAGACTCGCCTAAAAGTATGCAAAGGAAAGCATTAAAAACAAAAATTGGGTATTTACGAGGAAAGGCGGCGATTCATTTACCTCTATAATATTAAATTAAGCTTACTCAGAAGTAAAAACTCATAAAATAAGAATTTAATGCAAAATGGAAAGCAAAAAAAAAAAGATTATTTATTATATAAAAAATTACTTGATAAAATTACCTCACGGAATGAGGTTTACCTACAAATATTAGGTGCGTGCAGAGAATTAGTTGACTACGAGGCGTAAAAGAGAAATGAGTAGAAAAAGGCGAGGAGAAAGAATCACAAGACGAGGAGTAAAGAGGAAGAAGACCATGAAAAAAAGAAGAATAAACACTAGCTGGCACGGGGCAGCAACTGAAATGAAGAAAATTAAAAATTTATTAAAACCAACTACTTGTGCCGGATATGAACGACGCGAGGATATGCGAGATAAGAAGAACAACAAGGAAAACAAGCAAAGACGTAGAAACCATTAAGAAGCAGCACGAAGCCTCCTAAGAATACCGTAGAGTCGAGATAAATGCAACAGAGTGTAACAAAATGTAGCTAAAACGGAGGATCTTCCACGCCAATGAATTTTTAGGTTACTTAGGAGGATGTACGTAATTGATGTGGTGTTCTGGGAGGACTTGAATATTTAATGCGCCGTCTTCGAGCGCCGTCTTCGAGCGCCTTCCAACTCTGATCCAAGTTGTAGCAGGAACGCTGTAAAAAGTAGCCCACAGAAAGAGAAAATATAATTACGATGGTTTGAGGTTGGAGCAAATTGAAACAGTGCAGCTTAAATTAAGCCTGATTTCTTGCCTAGTTAACGATACTGGCTAATGAATTCCTAATGAAGCTGAGTGCGCTGCTAGGCAATATTAATTGTTCGAACCTGGTGTAAGTGAGGCACTGTAGGCTTGAGATGAAGAACGAAGGATCTCTTCTCAGGAGAAGGTCTTCATAAGCGCAAATCCAGAGAAAAACTGTAAGATTTTCTTCTCCTTCTTCCTTGTCCTCATTTCTCTACCAGTATTAATTACAAGATTTCAATAAGGATCTCTATAATAAGAAATACGGGGTAAAAATATGGAGATCATAAAAAAATATAAGTAATTGTGATAGAAGTCTTTACTTCCAATTGCGTGGAAAGCAAGCATTGAGAGCTTCAGTGATTTTAAATCTTTCTTGCTCTAGCTTTCAAAAATGCCTCATTTTTGAGTCCAGCTCTGTGCATTCTTGAATAAAAATTATCCCTAAAAGTATGCCACAGTTATTTGCGGATGTCTACTGTAAATCAAAAATTTAATACGACGATTACCAGTAGAAGTCTCTTCTTTAAATTATATTTACAATTTTTAGAGAAACATTGTAAGAAACAGCAACAAAAATAATGTTACAGCGTAAATTAATTTTTGTTGCTAACAGAAAAACAGAATAAAGTAACTTTAAAAGCTATGATGATTCTAAAGTAACACAAATACACAACTGAAAATATTTTTTAATATTTCGATTGGTTTTCTAGTTTCTAACTTTTAGGTTAATTTTATTACATACATATATTTTACATTTACATGTTTTATATCTTGCTTTTATATCGTATTTTATTTTCCTGAATCCCCTTCTTCTTGAGATCTATTTGCAGCCTAAAGGTATGCAACGCTTATATTTAATAGACAATAAAAACGAAACCATTACTACCTGGCAATTATTTATTAGTGTTCTTTACAACTAACAATTTATAGGAAATCAAACATTTTTAAAGAAAACAATGTAACATTAAAAAAATACTGTTCTATTATCTTTTGAAAATTAATATATTCAAAAAGAGAGCTTATAAATCGAAAAACTACATTTTTAACATTTAATTTCTTTCTCCTCACGGTTTTAAAAAATTTACGGCAATCTTCCGCTCCCACTGCATTCACAAAACAGAGCTATTTTAAATGCAATTCTAAGGCTATGCTAAATTTATCTGAAAGCTATTACAATTAGCTGTAGCCCAGATAATCTAAAGCAGAAATTTGCATTTAAAATTCCATGACAGAAATGCGAACTGTAAATAAATCACTGCAGCATTTTATAATGGATAGTTAAGAATTGAAAACTGAAACTTTTGCTTCAGTAACGAAGGATAACGACAGACCTTGAAACTCCTAAAACTTATATAAAAAAAGTCAGTGGAATAAGAGTTATCGATGACTTGGAATAATAAAATTCTCAAAATAACTCTTATGAAAGACATAAAAAATATAAGTCCTTAAAAGACTAAATAAAAGTCCTTAAAAGGCTTTTATCAATGACTTTTAAAAATAGCAATCTTTATAGACTTTTAACTTTTATTTTTAAAAGTAAAAGTTGAGCGAACACTTTTAGTTTTACAAATAAAAGTTAAAAGTTGACTTTTACTTAAAAATTAATTTCAGTAAGAGTTATTTTCAGGCTCTGGTAATGAGACTTCTAAAAACCACTTCAGCAAGAAAAATGTGTTCGAGGAAGTTGTAAAGATTTTCAGTACACCACGAAGTGGTTGACTATATCAAGACAGGATTGTTTTGTGACAAATTAAAGGAAAAACTGAGCAACCAATTGGCAGCCAAAGAGCTTTGGAAGCAAGCAATTAGTTGTCCAAATTGTATGTGTTTCGACAGAGGAAACATTATATTCTTGCAAGCGAAAACTAATGCTGTCTATGTCAAGGTTTCGCAATAAGAATTCTTCAATATTACAACTGTTCAATATTACAACTGTCCAGCAATTCTGGAAGTCCAATTTTTCTAATTCAAGGATCATTACTTGTATTTTTGAGTTCCTTTTTTTCATTTTTGTAGACTTGCCTTAATGCGAACTGACTAAATACGAACTTGGCAGTGGTGCCAACCTAACTCTTCCATTTCTGTGTTTATTTTTCTTCTCTTCTTTTCCCATTCCACTATCTCGGAAGAAATTTAAATTTTTTTTTTATTTTTTTAAAATTTTATTTTTTTTTTATTTTAAATTCACTGCTGTAATAATGAAATTTTGCATGCCTTTTTGTATTTTTAGCAGCATTTGAAATGTTAAAATAGGCTTCCCTTCGCTTCTTACCCATCATTAAAGGACTGAATGGCGCCTCTTTTCTAGCTGCTGTCGTTGACGTTTTTGTAATTTATTCAGTTAGAGTTCCCTTGCTCGGCCTGGTGAGCACCCTCTATGCAAATACAGAAGAAAATATGTCCAGTGATGTAACAGGCAAATACGAGCATTAGTATTCCCTACTGCAGAAAGGACGAAAGCAAACTGAATCAGCAGTCATGTTGTCGCTGTTGTTTGCTAAATTCGTATGCGTCAAAAGTTAGTCATTCTGTTTTTTATGTCAGTTGAAAATGGAGTCGCACTCCCGCGTACAGATGAACTATTTAGTCTTCCGAACAGAAAAGTTCTCGTGAGTCAGACTTAAAATCAATGAGAAGCTTCAATTTAAATCTGTCTTTCTTGATCAACAGTTTTAGTTTTTAATTCCAACTGCCATCTGCCTGTCTGAGTGAAACTTGAAAATAAAATAAAATGAAATACAGCAGGTGCATCCTGCAGATAAATCGCTAAGTAGATTCTTGCCATTTCTTCCGCTCGCTGACGAGCGATTGCAATTTCCAGTGCAAATAATTGAATGTAGGATATCGAAATGCGCAGGAAATTCGCAATAAAGATTTGTCAGTTCGCACGGAAAGCGTTGAAAGCACAAAAAGGAAAAGGGAAATTAAGCGAAGAAAAATTGTAAAAGTTCAATTGAAAGCGGATTTTTGAACACAGAAAAGGTGCAGAGATGAAAAATGAGCGGCATTATTTGGACTTTTGTTAGTTTTGCGCTAGCGGGTTCCGCAAAAGCAGAGAGAAAATAGTTAGTGCTGCGGACTGCAGCAGAAATCAAATCAAATAAAAGCGGGAACGTGCAATTGCAGCGCATCGATGGTAATAAATTGCAATCGGAAACGCGATGTCGCTGCAGTGTGTGTGTTCGCGAGGCACGCCGTCCATTTTTCCGCAAAAGAGGAAGAGGAAGCTCATCAATCCGAATGCATGTTGGTATTGGTATTTGTGTATACGTGTGTTTTGCATGAGTGGAAAGCATTTTGAAAATGTAGAGCGATTTGAAGTTAAATGAATTCAGTTCAATTTGCGCTAATTTTTCTTCTAAATTATGCAGTTTTTAGTTGGCATCAGTGGGATTTCAGTTTGATTATTTTTTATTGTTCTTCTTAATTTTTATTAATAAATTTTTTCAAGTTGAATTTTTTAAAATTTGTTTTCATTTGAATTCTTAATGTTTTTAGTGGAGAAATTAAAGCTTCTTGGTTTTTCTGAATTCTCATGTTTCGAATTAGAAATGTGATTTAATTTGTTTATTTATAACACAACGAGTTTTATACTCTAAATTTAATTAAATTCCATTAAAATTTCAGTTCGAAATAATTTCTCTTAATTTCATTTTACCACGAAATCAAAAAACTTTTTCCATCATAACTTTTCTACAGCAATTAAATGGAATTTTGTGTATGTGTTCGTGTAGATGCATGTGTATGTTTGCATTTGCACGATGTATGTGTGTGTGTGTGTGTATGCGTGTGTCTGTTTCTAATGATGACGGATGACAGCACGACAGCTGAGAACATCAAGCTGCCAACTCTTGTCATGCGAGTTTTTCGCTCTTTTAATTCACTGCGAATTTTTTCCTTGCTTTTCTTTTGCACTCTTTCGACTTCTTAGTTAATATTTTTTACCATTTTAGTTGGTGATTTTTTTGTCTTTTAGTTGGTGAGTTTTTTGTCTTTTTAAAGCTTTTTTCGCTCTTTTGTATTTGTTGTCCTTTTCGTCTTCTTCCTGTATTCTCTGTCATCTGCGTTTCCCTGCTTTTATTTCTGTTGTCCTTTTTTCGTTCTTTCTTTGTTCCTTTCTTTTTCCTTTTTATCCCTCTTCTTCTTGTTCTTCTTGTTGTTGTGTTCTTTATTTGCTGTTTTTTCTCTTCGTTCAACACGAATATTAATTGTTTTTCTGCCAACACAGACACACATTGAAATTAAAAGAGAAAAAGTCGTGTTTTCAAACCAAATCGACCTCGCTGGATGTGTGAGTGAAGGATGGAAGGACCTTCAATCCGTCGTCCATGCTGTTCGTATTTTTTTAAACAATTAATGGATTTTCTGCTCTTGCAGCGTTTTTAATTTGCGCGCTCAAATATTTGAATCTCCGCCTTTCAATAGCGAGCGCGGGTCTCCTACTGTCCATGTGTGGGGAAGCATAAACAATCATCTGCCTGCCTGCCGCCCCGTCCAGCCCCGCCACGCCCCGCCTGACTGACTGACAATATAACGGTCATGTGATTCATAACGCGTCACTTTAAAATGCGACATTGCAAGCCGGACGGAAGCGTGCAGCGGAAGTCGTCGTCGTCGTCGTCGTCGTTCTCGTTGACGTTCTGATTGTTTGATGTTGCCAGAAACAGCGAGATAATGAAAAATATTTTTTAATTATAAAAATCTTGATTTTTTAGCGCTCGCGGAAGGAAGCTGCAGAGCGATAATTTTCCGACAAATAAAGAGAGTGCGAGTGATGGTGTGAAAGAGAAGGAAGGAAATAGAGAAAATATTCACTTAACACGAAAGAAGACAAATAATAAAAAAAGTAAAAAAGAAACACAGAAATTTAACTGAGAATGGTTACTCAAAAAATCTTCTAAAAGCCGTCAAAGCAAATGTAAATCTAAAATAAGACTTTCCGCTGCTAATCTCATGCCAGACAAGCGTGAAAACGTGTCAGCAGTTCAGGGCTCCGTAGGCGGCGACATCAAAGACACAAAAAAGAATAGAAAAAAAAAAACACAAAAAATAGAAATAGAAAATGTTGAAATAAAGAAGACAACTAATTTGTGGGCAGCTTTAAAACCCTTCACCCTGAACTACAACAACACTAGGTGGGACCTAAATCGACACAAAAATTACGGTTGCACCAAACTCAGGCGCCGGAGAAAAACGTTGTCTGCTTTTAGGTGTTCGCCGACAGAGTTTCGTCGCGAAACGCGATAATTTATAAAGACGTTTGACGCTTGAAACTAAGTGAACTAGGGGAGGCCGAAGGTGGGCAAGTGAGGACGGGGAAGGGGGAGTGGGAGCGTTAAATTTCGAGAATTTACCGTCTAAATTGATTTTCGTGGCTCTTTTTTCCAACTTTTTCTTCTCTGTCTTCACTGAAGAACGAAATTTCGGCAAATGAAGTTTACCACCGATGTTGAAATTCGTGTGTGTGTGTGTGCGTATGTGTGTGTGTGTGTGTAATTTAACATTTAATTATGTTGAGTGCGCTCACGCATTAAATGACGTGTTAGTTCGTGTGTGTGTGTGTGGAATAAAAATGCGGTTAACAGATTGTGAACTTTTTTTAAAATTTACATGGGTTTCTCCAAGTTGCATGTTTTCGTGCAAAATTTTCCGTGTATATTAGACGAGTTTCCGTTGACGGAAAGCAATACTAATGAGTTTTGAAACTCACACACTTGCGCACGCACCACCACTAATGAGCAAACAAACGCGCTCATTGGCAGCTAATTGAAGATTTTAATTGCAGCTGGCAGCTGACAAGGATGGGTTATTAAATACAGGATCGACATACATGCGCAACCATACATGCGAACACAAACAAGCACACACACACACACATACACACGCACACATGCGCGCCCACACATACCAGAAGTTCGGCGTCGCAATGATTGGTGACACGATTTCATGCGCTTCTAATGATGGATTTAAGTTTAGTTAGAGAAGATTGCGTGTGTGTGTGTGTGTGTGTGTGTGGAAAGTGTTAATATGTGTTGCTATGAAATTTTCAACTTTTTTCATTTTCGCCTCTTTGCATTAAATTTTCACGAAATTTCGTGTCTTTCACAAGAAGTTTTTGAAGAAGAAATTTGATGTTTTGTTACATTTTTGTCAGCTAAATCAAGTAGTTGCGTTAATTTTATGTAGAAAACTTTTTTCTTTTTTTGTTATTTAACTTCTATTTTTAAAAACGATTTTAGAAAAATTATGTTTAAAACGAAGAAGATTTCAATATTGGGCGCCCGGAACCCCTGAAAAATCATACTCATCCCAGAACGACCACAGAAAGACTTCATTGATTTTCAAAAATAAAAAGTTTGCTTATTTTATCTACCTATTAAACTCTCAATTCTAGAAAATAAAAAAAAAGTCACTAATTAGTATTAATTTCATTGCAAAATAAATTCAAACGAGTTCAAAAACAAATTTTTTCGATAAACAAGTTTTAATTGCAAATCTTTATTGACAAAACAACATTTAATATTGTAATTAATACCATCACTTTAATCTTTAAAACTAAAGAAACCACGAAATCCAATGGAAGCTGATAATTAACTTCTAAAAATGAAAACTCTTTAAAATTTTTAAATTTAATAATAATTTTTATAAAATTTCTGAGAAAGTTTTCCAACCAAAATACAATTAAACTTCAACTTGGCATTTACATGAGCTAAAAGTATAAAATGTAAGTTGAATTTTTCATAATAAAATAAGAAAAAAGGAAAATTTTAAATGAAATTAAATGTCACTCATACGTCGTGGAGTCCAACGATAAGAAGTCGCTTGGAAATCATAGCCGAGAAATAGATTTCCTGAAATTTTACGCAAGAGTGCGCGTTGTAATAAAGGCGGCACATTAACACTGCATGAGGAACACGAAGCATTGCAACATCTAAGTGTTGCAAGTCCAAGAATAGATTGCTCGCGATGCCAAAGAAAATGGATGGACGGCGTGTGTTGCCGCCAGCAATTGAGCGAAAATAATGAAAGCCTACATGATGCGAAACAAGCAGGCAGTAATAATAACACACACGCACACACGCACACATGTACACACGCACACATGTACACACGCACACATGCACAAACGCACAGCCACGCATACATAATTGAAGAACACACTTGAGCAAGACAAGGCAAAATAAAGCCACTCAGACGCGTTCACTCCAAGAAGATGCATCTGTGTTCGGTGGCTAGAATAATGCAAAAAATAGAAAACAATATAAAAATAAAAACGATGAAAAAAAAAGATAAAAGGCACGAAACTCCAGAAACACGAAGAGAGAAACGCAGGTCCTCTCACTTGTTGTTCTCATGCAGATTTTGTCGCAGTGAAAGCTGCAGCTGCATGCATATCCTTGCTGATATTTACACACTCGGTTACTGTTTATGCGATGATATCTGCTTGAATTCTATGCAAGGCATTAGTAAGGGTGTGTGTGTGTGTGTGTGTATGTGTGTGTGTGTGTGTGTGTGTGTGCGTGTGTGTGTGTGTGCGTGCGTGGCTGGGTGTGCTGTTGTTTTTACAAGTGCCAATGTCATTGTGTTGTGTTTTTATGAATTCATTATGTTTGCGCACATTGTTTTTCTGCATTTTAATGTTGCTATTGTTATTTTTGTGATAAATTTCGTTGTTCTCATTGTTTTTGTTGTTGCCACCTGAACTTCTCTGCCGCTGGTACGCGTTTAAGTGTTTGTGCTCGAAATTAAGCTGAAGCTTAGCTTAGGTTGTTTTTTTATGCACGCACAGACGTAAATTTCCCCAACATTTCCACTCTCATAGCTTATTAAGCTGAGTTACTCCATCGCTGGTGGCTCATTACAACATTGTAAACTCTCGTAATAATGAGAAGGAATAGAGGATATTCCTCCTCTCATTATTACGAGAGTAATACAGGAGGGAGATACAGGGTAGTGGAAATCACGAGGACAGGAGAACGAGTATCGTCATGAAATTTGTCACGAATATTATCTGTTATCACAGGCTGTTTGAGATTGAAAATGGGAAAGATCGGATCAGTGCCACGCCGCCCACTGGTGACAGAAGTAACGATCACTGAAGAATGATTCGATGTGCCGTCATGAAATTCGGTACGAACGAATTCTGCCTCATGAATCGCGCATTGGGTTCGCGGAATGGGGAAAATCGCATCAGTGACACATCTACATTTTTGGAAAACTTACATGCATCCGATATTAGAATTGAATATCTCAGCTATTAGTTCAGATCTAAAGTTGCAATTCTATTCCCGGATTTAACGTATCACCCCACAAATAATGGACTCGATCCGCCCACTGATATACTAAATCATATTTAAAATTTTTATTTTTAGAATTCAACTGTAAATTTACTCACTTGTTTATTTTTTAATGTTTAATCGTTATTTAAGTTTAATTCTCCTACCTTTCTTTATCCCTTCATCTTGGAATATCTTTTCTATTGTCTCCGATATTGCAATTTCGTCGAGCTAAATTTTATGCTTAGCTGTCCATATTTTTTATCGTAATTCCTCGTTTTCATCGTTTTCTATTAAATAATTTTTATCCCTCCGCTTTTGAAATCATTTTATTTGTCCTTGCAATGCGAAAATTGTGTCAAGTGATAAACTTGATAAGAAGCGTTGATATGCATTGTTTTCCCCTCTCTTTCGTTACTTCTCTGAAAGTAGTTTGTCTTCTTCTATTGTCGTTATAACGAGATTAAGCAGCTTTATTGCTGAGTACCAAAGCAGAAACACTTAATGGAAGATGTGAACATTTTCATTTTCCGAGAAGAAATGAGGGAAATTAACTTTTAAAGGAACTTTCATGAAATATTGATTATATGCCAGATAAAACAGAGACTTTAAAGAACATTGAAAAGAAAGAAAAACCAAGAATTCCTTTAAAGAATTTTATAAAAAAAAGAAAAACAAAGAATTCCTGTTTACAGAAGAGACGTGTAAAATAAGTTCTCTTCTTTTCATATTAAATCAGAAACTATTTACGTCGAAATCAATATTCTACAGACACATGATAGAAATTCCACATAGAAAAATTAACTGATTGTCTGCTCTTAACTAATGGTCATTGTTTTTGTTGTTCTTCTTGCATTTGCAGGTTTCCTCTCGTGGGATGTATCCGACTATCATGTCGATTTGGAAGAGGAACTCAATACAATTACGCAACATGCACCCGAGGGCGAGGAGGCGCGTTATGGTGAGTCCTTCTACTCGTATTTGCAGTTATTTTCAGCATGCCTTGCCAGCACACGAATGACAGCAAATCAAAACGGCAGACATAACAGCTGGCGACATGCAGTCAAGTTAAAGTGAGATAAGAAAAATGGCAATGTTGCGTGAGACAGAATAGAATGGAAGGTGACAGAGAACCGGCGGTGGTAGGGGTGTGGGGGGGGGGGGGTAGAGGGGTAGAAAGTAGAACGAGAAATAGAGAACCATAGAGGTGGACTTAAAATGGAAGAGTTGAAGGAAGAGTTGGAAGGAATGTAAGGTTGGGGAAATCAGTTGCAATGTCAGTAGCGAGAGCGGGTATTCTTTTGGCCACAGCGATTGTCAAACTATGAGTGTCAGCTGGGACAACATGGCACCTCCGCCCTCAACTTCTGTAGGGAAGTTTTGGCTGCACATTCATCAAAAACTTGTGAGGTTGTGTTGTATTCCACGCCATATGGAACAGCAGAAGGCGACAGCAAAAGGCCAAGGAATGCTGATGATAGTGCTTCCACCAGCTGAATGAAATTATGAATGAGATGGAATTCAAGACATGTGGGATGATATAGGACAGCCATCGTTCAAATTATCGCACCCTCTGCGAGTAAAGTAATTTTCTTCGAAATTCCTCAATTCCATATCATGTTTTAGCCTTCACCCATCTTCGATATGTCCTCGGCCAGCTTTTAGCCTTCACTGCCATGTCAATTCTAGTGGTTTCCGTTTCTGTTTTTCTTCCAGGCTAATTGAGAATTCACCACATTTCAGCAGTTCATTAAAAATTAAATTACTGCATATTTTATTACGTGCGTACAAGACATTGATCGGGTACACTTCGCCGTGTTGCGGGGTGAGCAGGGGAGAGAGGGGGGGGGGTGGTGTACAGATCAGGTACGCGACAGCCGTCATCAGTCAGTCAGTAATTTTATGCGTCACAGATAAAAACCCAAGAATTCAGTGGCATTGTTATGCACATCCAGTGACTGTCTGTTGCTGGGCAAATCCGAGATGAAATGCCATCCAACGAACTGTCAAGTACTCATCTGACAGATGCTGTCATTTCCACTTGTCGTGCTTATAAATGCGGAAATGGCAGTTTGTTCTGCCATTGAAAATCTCACTGAAGGCGATTTCAATAGCTACTTTCAATCTAAGTAGTCATCGAATAATCAGTTTTTTATGCGAAGAGGACAAACCTTGGAAAGAACACTTCAAATTAGCTAATTCAGAAGTCCACACTAAACGTAATCACGGTGATACAATAAAATATTTCATACAATACTAAATACAATGAAATATTTTAATTGAAAAAGAAAATTCTAAAATTCACGCCCACGCATGCGATTTAAAATCTAATTTCATGCTTCAGAAAATAAGTTGCTTTGATAGGGGGGGGGGAAATCGCTACGTGAAAAATAATGAAAACCTTTTGAAAAGGTTGCTGTTGAAAAGGTGGCAACACTTGCCAGCTGGCTGCCGGCAAAGCCGAGCGAAAAATTGAAGTTTGAAGTGTTACACAGCAGGTGATGGTTGTAATTGTTGTTGTTGTTGTTGTTGTTGTTGTTCTTGTTCATAGTATGTGTAGCTGCCGTTGACGGCTCGCATTAACGGTCGTGTTGTATTTGCAACTTTTTGCAGGCTTGGCTTACCTGCTCCCAGTTAACTGTTGCGATCCTCGCATGTCGAGCGTATTAAAAATCTAAAAAAATGTTAAATAAAAAACGTAAAAATCTAAAGAAGTTTCAGGATTTCAAAGTGTTGTGAAAGAGGAAAGAATGGAGGTAAAAAATCCCCTTACGCGAAATGGCGCACACCATTTCCGCTGAAGCGTGATGTGTTTGCGTTACGGCATTCGTAGCACGTAAGCAGCCACGAGTTTCGTGCTGTGATGCATTAATTTCGTTGCGGTGGCAGCAACAAAAACAGCGGCAATAACCGCGACCACGAGATTAAACAGCAACAACGACAACCACCAGAGTGAACGACGACGACGACGACGACGACGACAACGACGACGACGACAACAACGACGACTACGGCAACCGCAAAAAGTTGCAGCAGAACACTCAGCGCAGCAACTCAAGCGCTGCATTAGCTCGCTTTACTTGGCGCTCAAGTGTGCAAGCTGTAATTCTCGAAATGCGAATGTATGAGTTGCCGTTGCGTCTTCCTTTGCTCAGCCAGCACAAGGCTGTCGAATTAAATGCGCTCACGAAGGAGCTGAGGAAACTAGGCGGCCTTTTTTGCCACAGCATTTTAATTATGAGGGGAAATCCTCAAAACAAACCGCGCGCTCTAGCAAAATATGTGGAAGCGGAAATGGAATTTTCTTTGCTGCAAGGACAAGATGGCGTGTGACAAAAAACGTCTGATTGCACGCTTTCAAAATTTTTTTCCTTTATAATTTCATAATTTCAGAAACTTATAATTCTAATCTGTATTATTTTCCGCAAATCGCATTGGTATTTCTTCAAAACAATAAACCGAACTAAACCGAAAAGAAAATAAAATTAAACAAAGTTGCGAAAGGTTTTAGAAAGAGAAATTACCTAAAAAACATTATTGACACAAAGTTATTAACTTGAAACTCCATCCGAATTTAAAATTC
The DNA here is from genome assembly GCA_922984085.1 of Sicus ferrugineus. NCBI lineage: Eukaryota > Metazoa > Arthropoda > Insecta > Diptera > Conopidae > Sicus > Sicus ferrugineus. The sequence continues at coordinate 12,555,916 of OV277351.1, read as the reverse complement.
TCCGTCTTAAGCTCCTTCCAATTTTTAAAAAATCCTTGAATGGCCAAAGAAAAAGTGGCTTTGAAGTTTAGCAGCTCCTGAATTCTGATATAGAAAAAAAAAGAAAAAAGAATTGTTTAAAATATACTAACATCGATTTACTTAAATTTAGCAAAGTACTTTCGAAACATTTAGATTTTATAAATGTGTTTGCTGAATTGCTGAAGTAAAGTAACATTAAATGTAATGCAAAATTACAAATTAAAAGGCAAACGTTTTTGCTTTAAAGATATTCTGCTTAAAATTAACTAAAAATGTAGTGAAATCTCAAATTGAGATGCAATTTCAGTTTTTAAATGCAAATATTTGAACAATGAAAAGTGTGTGCAGCAAAAATTGCATACCATAAACGTCACCTTTGCCTGCATAGCAGCTGTAGCTGTCACTGCAGATGCAGACCAAACAATTTATTGTGACAGCTGCCTGGACGGACGGCTACCGCTTTGCAGTGGTCAGCGAAGTGTCAGGTGTGAAAAGTGCGAATAAAACGCCGGAGGAATAGAAAAGCAAGCGAAGCAGGGAAAATCGCTGGAAATAAAGAATTTCGTTTGACATTTCTGTGTGGGGAATGGAAAAAATATCACTTTTTTCCGCTCCACTTTTATGCTAATTTTTACGCAGTTGTCCCCGAGCAACAAAAAAAAAAGAGAAAAAAGTGAAAAAGTGAAAAAAGATTAAAAAAGCACAAACTCTGAAAAAAACCAAAAAAAAAATCAGGAACCAGTTAAGTCAATAAAAGCCGCGGCCATTTTATCTGATTCTTTTGTGCGCGGCATCGAGGACTCAAGCAGCGAGGACGAGCTGCACTGCAGTTGGCTTAAAGGCGCCTAAAGTGTTGAATACACAGAAATACGGAGCTCCGGAGGCGACGGCCAAAGAAAGCCACTAAAAGTTAGGAAGTGGAAGTGACAGATAGACTGGGATTAAGTTGAATTGCCACGAAGCGCGACGCGGCGAGCGAGGTTAAGAGCTGCCAACTCTGCACCACACAAGATAACATTTCAGGACTTTGAATGCATGAGTTTTCAACAGAGCTTAAATTTTTTTATATCTCCTAAATCGATGTCAACTCTTGCCACAATCTAGTTTGTTACCCAACTGAGAAATGTGAAAACTTTGGGTTCATTGCTTTCCCCTTCGCACTTCCTGGCCCCGTGTACCACTATCTTCACTCTGCTCATGCACATCTGCGGAACAATAACTTGCAATCAATATGCTTCGGAAATTTACAAATTTCACTGAACAATGAAAATTGCAGCTTCTATTGTTAGATGCGGCTGTGTTGTACTCGTAATAACATCGAGGATATGGTAACACAATGTGAAGCCGAAAGTTTGCAAACTTAGATATACATTTTTGTGCAAGGAAAAGAAAGAAAAATTCTTTTGTCAACACAGTAGCGGAGAAAATGTAAAGCTGGAGATTTTCCACGACACTTCTAAACGTGAGCAAGCGAAAGTTGTTGCTGCCAACTGTGTTTGCAAATAGTAGACAATTAAATCTGTTGTTCGCCACAAACGCATTATTGCATTTATTTCTATTTCTATTCTCCTTTTTGTACTCAGCTTGCATACTTTCTGGCGCTATGAGTGCCTGAAAATATGCAACAGTTAGTGCATTAATAAACGTTAAAAGTATTTTGTCCGCCCTCGGATTTTCTGGCAGTGACTGTTTGTAATTTACGATAGTTGTTTTAATTTATTCGGTTTATTTTTGTAGTCTCCACTTTCTATTTGAATCGAGTGCGTTATATCGTCACTGACAAAAGTATGCTAAAGATTATATAATTGCAGCCTGGATGAAGCCTGGATAATTTTTCGAATTTATTGTGTCCTATTTGTTTTCGCTTATTTTTGAAATTTAAGTTCAAACAAAGTTTCTATTTGTAAGGAATTTTGTATTTTTCATGTTCCTACTTTCAATATCGCCTAAAAACAGCCAACATTAATAAAATGTTCAAATTTATCAAACAAAATTGGAAAGAGTGACAATCAGAAGTAAACGAATCATTGAATATCTTTGTACTGACGTACAATCCACAATCCATACCTTTTACATGTGGTATAGCCGTAGCTTTTTCCATAATTGCACCGATAGCCTAAAAGTGTGCGAGTATTAAAAATGTTTCTTGGTGTTCGATCGTTTTTCCGACAGGTTAGGAAGATGATGTCTTTTGGAACGAATTTCCGTCATCCCATGTCAAATTTGGTCTGTAGACAAACCGGTTTCGGGGTTGTGCCATCTTCAGTGTCGTTTTTCGTTCTGCCGGTTTGTCTACAGACCAAATTTGACAAGGGATGACGGAAATTCGTTTGAAAATTTCATCAAAAATGTTTCCTTTAAAAGCAATTCAAAATATTGATTTGAATTGTCTACTGTCACTTAATTGGAGGTTCCCTAAAAAAAATATCTGGAAATCTAGTTTTGCAGCAAACATTTTTGTGGTTTTAGAAAACGTTCTAATTTCTCAATTTTCTCTTTTATAGTATAACAAGCAAAGTATGGCCAAAAAAATTAAAAATTGTTATACTTAATTAATAAAAGTCTCCTCAAAGTCTTTTAAAATAATTCCTTCCGCAGTTTTCTCCTAACCTTCACCTTTTTTAAAGAAAAGCATTTCTTTATGATTCTTTCGTTCTCTGTGCGAAATTTTCGCTTGAATTTGCCCCTTCGTCCCTTCATTTTTTTTCACTGTGATTTCACTTCTGATTACTTTTCTTTCAGACTTCAAGGCTCAAATTAGTTGCGCTCTTTGTTTTGCATACTGGGTGTTCAGTGCTAATAAGTAATGACTGTGCAGCATGAATGAAGTTGAGGGTGGCACAATCATGATGATTGCAATGAAGGACAAATTTTTGCGGTGTGAGGGTATAAAACTGGCGAATGCAATTCAAGATGAATTTTCCATTCCAATTTCATGGGAGAAATATTTCGTACGAATTTTTGAAATCAATAATTTACATTTTCCATAGTTTGTTTCTAAACTTGCTTTGTCATTTCTCTCTCGGCTCGAATTCGAGACGAAGTTTTGGTGCTGAGGCAACCTTTTCAGTGCGATTATAAGCAAGAAGAAGAGAGAGTTTTTTTCAAATTGATCGAGTGGAAAATCTAGACGAGGAGTGAATTTAGATCGCGACAGCTTGCTGCTGAATACTAGAAACTTATTTCAATGCAATATTATAGCAATAGGAATTCCAATAATAAAAATAACTGCCAAGTTGCTTCCAATGCAGCGTCGAGTTCGTTCTCACCTGAAATCGGAAATAATTTTCTGCTGTATTTTTTCGCACTTGTTTCAGTAGACAGTAGAAAAGTAATTATTTTTCTGCACTAAAAAGACGCCTATTATTCTACTCTATCATTATTTGTTTTCTAAATATTCTATGCTAGGAAAGACAGCGGTTATTTTTAATGATGCATTTTTATTCATTCAACGCTGAAATCATTTGTGTGCACTTCATTGCCATTTTTATTGTTTGCATCTTCTGCAAGTATTATTATTAATATTATTATTATTATTTTTATTATTATTTTTATTATTATTTGTCATAATGCTGCAGGAGAGAAAAGAGAACTCGTCCGTCGAACCTGTCAGTTGTTATTTCACTCACTCTCTCTCTCTCGCTTGCTCAGCTTTTACCTTGTCATTAAGTCGCGTAATTTTTTTGATGTGAGAACAAATGCAGATGTGCGCGATGCATTTGTCAGCGCTCGGCGAAAAGGCAGTCAGAAGAAATGGATTTGAATAGTTAAAGTTTGCATTATCTTTTGTTAGAATGCTGCGCTCAAGCGAATGACTAAACTGTACTCTGAATTTCGCTTTATTCTGCTGTGCATTCTGATACGACTGTCGATTGTCAGTTGTCGGCTGTCGTTTTAGAACGTTTTTTCGAAATTAAGTTTTCTAAAGAATCTTTTAGAAAACGACGCCGTCATACCTTTCAGTGAATTTTAATGAAGTCGTGTTTCTGCTAATTAGAAGTTCTTAAAAAATAAAAATTTTAAATATTACGAGGACAGTCTCAAAAAATTCTCGGCCTAAAAAGAAAACATTTTCTCTCATTGCTGGGGCGATAATTTTTCTTAAATTAAAACTGCCCGCGTAATACTCTGAAATCTTCTCAATTCGGACATTTCGAAATAGATAGTATTTTGAAATTGGTATCTGGATATATCTAGTCTAGTATCTGGTTTCTAGATGTTTTGTGGAGTATTGCTGTCTCTTTACTTTTTTCATTGCTTTCGTGGCAAAAGCAGAAAACGTGCTTCGTATGCTAATCCAAGTGTGTGCGTGTCAACGAAACCTGATAAAAAGCTGGTCCTCAAAGCGATCCTGTACGACTTTGTTTGAGTATACATGATAATGTATGTGTGGGTGTGACGGTTAGTATTTGTGTTAGTGTATGTATGTGTAATTACAAACAGGCAATCAGTGCGTGTGCACGCATTACAATGAGATTATTCGAAGCTTATTAAATATGTAACAAGCGTGCACAAGCATGTCAAATTAATCATTGTTAAAGTAAGACAATGTTAAATGACAAAAAATAATATAATCTCGTTAAAAACACCATGTATTCGATTACTCGAAAAATAACGGTAATTTTTGTTTAATTTAAGCAAGCAAAATGCAACAAAAAAAATACAAAACCGTGTTGTAAAACCGCGATGTTGATGTGTAGGCATTTGCTGAACTTTTTACCGAACTTTCGTTATTTTTTTTAATTAATATTTTTTTAATTTTAATTTTAATTTTAATATTTTATATTTTAATTTAAATTTAAATTTAATAAAAATTTTAATATTTTAATTTAAATAAACGAGAATAAAAGTAATAAAATTCAGACTGACCCGGGGGGAATAAAACTTCCCGTAATCTGCTCACTCACTTACACACACAACCATACAATAAACACAGATGCAGCGAAGAGGTGGCGTGTATGTACATGTTAACCGTACATAGAGCGTGATGTACTTATTTTTCTCAAAATACTTACTGTCATTTAAGTGAAATCAATTTAAACCCGTAAAAACTTTAATAATATGGACCTCAAAATTACCGTTAAAGAGAATCAAATTAAAGTTAGCATTCAATTAAAACAGGAATCGATTGAATTAAAGAAGCAACTGAGTAAAATGCCAATAAGAAGGAAAAATAAACACTCACTAGATGTCTTCAGGCGAGACAGTAATCGATCGACAGTCTCGTAGGAGAACTTGTAATTGAAAATTTAAAAGTTTCAAAAAGATTCAAATAGTTTTTTACTCCTCTCCTCCCGTTTTTTAAGTTTAGGTTTTATAAGCCTAAGCTTTTCTCGTCCTTTAACACTCTAGTCGTCTTTCTACTTCAAAGCTCTACTCGACTTTAGCACCCTTTTCATCTCCTTGAAGTAGTCCATTCACTTGAACCCCTCTCTCCCCTGCTTTCCCAACATATGCTTGGAAGAGGATTTAAGCAAAGCTTAGCTACTTTTAATATCTCGAAAGTACTTTAAATACCGCCTGAGGGATTTTTCTCCCTCTCAGCTCGCACTTTACCTTTCGAAGTTGGCACCACTTGCAACCATTGAAGAGCAGATTACTTCACAAGTGCCGGTGAGAATGAACATTTTAAGTTGCTGAAAATTGAAAATACGAGCCACTAGAATAGCACCAAATTTTATAAAGGAGGAAAAAGAAGGAAAAAATGACCACATCCGGAAGTAGACGGCCGAGCCGTCCCGGAAGCAACAACTTTTTTGCACACTACAGAACGCCATCGCAAGCAGTCGAGTGGCTAGCGAAGCAATATCGTGAAAAATATAGTAGTTGAATAGAGGGGAACAGCGAGGATGAGGATGAGGATGAGACTAGGAGTGGGGCTGAGGGAAAAAAGTTTAATGGTGCTACAAGAGGCTGTAGATGATTACCGGCAGAGAGAGAATGACAAAAAGAGAACAACGTTGCAAAGTTAGTATTATAATTGAAATGGTAGACTGAACATTTTTAATTTCAAGGAAGACTTAATTTACAAATTGCAATTAAGTTTCTATGAATGATATATTTGTAATATCATGAAGAATACGCAACATAATAGGAAAATAATTTTATATGAATTAAAGCATTCGATAAAAATCGTAAATCTTCTATCCAGTTATATAAAAAGAACCGGAAAGACATATCGATATTCATGTTGAATATTATCGACGCCGATCTTAAAGTTAAGAGTAACTAGATTAAAAAATCATATAAATTTGAGTAAATATTTCGAAAATTTATGTGAGATTGTGGGAATTTTCAACCATTTCGTTATTTTAATAAACTATAACTGCGGTCCCGATAATTCAATAAATTTAGTAATAAACGAGACTGTTGATAGCGTGTTTCAAAAGTCAAATTTCATAATTCATAATTGAAACGTGGTTCAAAAGTCAAAATTCATAGTTGTTATCGCCGGATAAAGTTCTCTTTCTCTCAAAAAATGTTTCTCTCAAATCATATTTGAACCAAATGTCCCTCTATCTCACTCTCTCTCTCTCTCGCTCTTTCTCCCTCTCTCTCTCTCTCTCTCTCATTTTCTGTAATGATTTATGTATTTCGATATAAACAGTAGTAAAAAGTCGCATTAAAGCGATTTCTGGGATAAAAACAATTCAATAAATAGTCGGATTAAATAAAGTTAACTGTTTAGCGTATTGACGTAAAAATTTAACATATTGTCATCTCTGAGATTACCGCACTTTAGGTTATAGTAACCTAACCTTAATCCCATTTAATTGTAACCATTCTTTTTTTTATCGTAATAACTTAGGATTATCTAAAAGATAAATTCAAATATGTTTTCATCCGAGTGACTTATAGATATATTGCTGGTTAAGCCAAGATTTTCTAAATAAAGAAATAAGCATATTGTTTTGAAAACCATGAAAAGACTTCAGTGAAGTTGGTTTACCCACTGAAATGTTCAAATCCTAGTGACGGCTTGTTACAGTCCTAATGTCTGCTTACAAGGTAAACCTCAATGTTTTCATTGAAAAATATGAAAACATTGAAGTCTTTTATTGCTTTGTTCCTGTTTTCTTGTTATTATTTTTATTATTTTGTGGTATATTTTGATGTTTAAAATCCCTAACGCATCACATGTAATATTAAAAGTTGTTTAAAAAGATGGCTGCCAAGGACACACCACTAACCACATTAAAAACCGCGTGAGTTGCATTCACAAATTCGGTTTAAATACTTGAAAACAGGATAGGGAGTTGAAACGAATTCTTTTCATACAGAACTCGAAAAACCTGTCAAAGTCTGCGATATTAAAAGGACTAACGCGAGTGTATGGTTGGGTGCTTTTTAGAGAAAAGGCCTGCGTTGCGCGCAGGCATCACTTATTTTAAGTGTCACCTTAAAGTACTGAATGGCTAAGTGAAAATATTTGCATTAATAATCTGAAAGTTTATTGGAATTATTTAAATTAAATTTTTTACAACTGCTTTATTTATTTTTAGTAGATTTTTATAAGCTAGACTAAAGGCAAGGCTTTATTAAAATATATACCAAACCCAGCCTACGGAATATTATTCCTATCGTAAAAGCTATTTTAAAGTTGAAAACGTTTCTGAATAGCAGTTTTGAAAATTTGTAACATATAATATACTCAAGAAACTTTCTTCCTGGTCCGGGTCTTTAGGCTTCGGCAAATGTTACCAATCTTTATCTTGAAACTTGTTTAACTACCAAGTATTAAAAAAATGGAAATGTTCTATTTTGCAGGCGAACGACTCATTCAGTATGCTAGCGAGAATCTAGTCACTGAAGTGCTAATACATCCTCAATATAATACGCTCATTCAATGCATGCGTAACCTCTTGAGTAGCTTCACACGTCATCGTCAAATTATTCACGCGGGCTATACCTTTTCTGGCAATGGTTCCTGGATACTACAGGTTAAGTACACATATCAATCACACCTAATATCAGTATTTTTATAGCCAATATCAGTCAGTCACTTTATTTATCCATGCGACCATAACTTTCTCTTCTTGCCCCTTATAGGATGGAACCTTTTCCGTAGCCGACTTTTCAGAAGCCTTTCAAGAACATGATGTCCAGCGAGTCATACGCGCCTACGCCGATACCATCAGCATGAATATCCATTGTGCCGATTCGGGTTTATGGAACACACTGCCGGATAAGAGTTTTGCACGTTTGTGCAAGATTCGTATAAATCCGGTTGATGTACTGGATACGAGTAGTGAGAGTATTAATGCTTTTATCGGTAGGTTGCTCTAGAGTCACAACGCTAAAATCGACCTAATATTTAATTGTTTGTTTCCTTGTTCTATTTCTACTCTAGATTATCTTTCACCCATGATTGTACCTACCTCATTGCAAGCATTATTAGAAACCTCGGATGTTGTGGGCAACATTCGTTTTACGCATCCCACTTTATATGTCTTCCCGGGTGGACAGGGTGACGCGGCTCTGTTTGGCATCAATGGTTTTAATATGCTAGGTAAGTAGCTTACTCTTTCGCGATGCCCTGTCTACCCAATTAACTCATTTAAATTGTGTTCCGCTTCTCGCACACAGTTGATGGTGGTTTCAACCGCAAAGCCTGTTTTTGGGACTTCGCACGTCATCTGGATCGTTTGGATGCCGTCCTTATGACTCGACTGAATAACAGCAACATACAGGGCCTAGGATCGGTTGTCGAACGCAAACGAAATGCTTTCGTTTATCCTCAGATTGGCCACTTTTTTTGCAATATACCTGACCGGAAGGGTGGTTTACCCAGCCCCGATGGTGATAAGGATCGCAACCCTTTACTTGTGGATTTGTTTGAGCGTGGTCACAACTTGGTTAGCGATTTGAAGTCCTTGGAATTGAAATCGCAGACTTGTTACCGCAGCCAGGAGCCAATTAATTTGTACCACAAAGTTGGCCATGGCACCTTGGATATGTATGTCATCAGCCCCGCACGTGATTCTAAAGAGGTGAAAGAGTTTCTTCAAAAATGGAATGCAGGCGACCAGCGTTTGTTCGCCGCTCGCGATACCAGGGAATTCAATTTCCCTCTTCAGAACATTGTATCCATTTGCGCTCTGCTAGTTTGGCAGCCTGCTAATCCGGACGATACAATTACTCGCATCTTATTTCCTGGCAGTACGCCTGATTTTAAGATACAGGAGGGTCTTGAAAAGCTAAAGCATTTGGAATTCATGAAGCATTCATCCTGCACTGCCAAATCTATCTCGCCAGCCATACAGACCATGGTCACCACACGCAAGACCTACAAGTCTACCATGGGTCCAGCCGAGCCAAGTGTTCCGTCCAAACCAGGGAAGTTTGCTCCCATGGCCGCCGCTGCGATTGCTGTACAACAGGATAACAAGATTAAGGAAGCAGCAGAAGATATTAAAGCAGAGAAGATTGTCGAAGAGAAGATATTGAAGAAGGAAAAGAAGGAAAGTTCGGTAGATAATATAGAATCCGCAGTAGAAATTGTTGAAGATACTGTTACTGCTGACGAAGCTGAAACTGAAAGCAAAGAAGGTGATAAGCCAGAAACTGAAGCTGTTGAGGAAATTAAGGAAACTACAGAGACAAAAGTGGAGTTGTACATAATGAAAGTAAAAGCCGAAGAGGAAATAGAGACCACCGCAAAGGAGACTGAAGTAATTACAGAAATTTCAAAGCCTGCGCCAAAAGTACCAAAAGCCAAGGTTGAAAAACCACGTGCTGAAGTCAAACCGGTGGTACGTTCACGAATTGATACTAAACCACCGAAGTCAATGGAACGCAAGATCATTAAGAAGGATTTGTCTGTAGACAAGAAAAGCTCACCAACTGCAACACCTCGTAAGCAGGAATCCGCTGCCGTGAAAGCTGTCCCCCGAGATCGCGAAGTTAAGACAAAAGTAATGGCGCGAGTTCAGACAAAGCCCAGTCCTACTAGCACTCCAGCAAAGAGCACCAAAGATGCTAATAATCGTAAAGTTCTGGAATCCAAACAAATATCAACAAGACAACAATCCATCACCACCACGAGACGTCGGGAAGTCACAAAGACTACAACTTCTATGGCCACAGCGACAGAGAAGAAGGAAATTAAAACACAACAGGTACAGCAACGAAAACCTATATCGCGAAGACCTCGTGCTTCTTCACCGACAAAACGTGCCCCGGGCAGTCCCATAAAATCTATAAAACCCAAAGCTGACCTGAAAAAGTCGCGTCTCGACAAAGGAGGCACCACAGACTCCAGTCTGGTTTCAACACCGTCAGCTGATGAAGTTTCTGCAGTACGAAAGATTCAGGACATCGTTAAAGCACAAGAATTAGATGCAGATAAGCAACGAGAACTAGATGATTTGAAAGAGGAGCAAGAAGTTGTACGAGAAATTGAGGCTGTTTTCAGCCGCGACGAAAAGAAACGCCAGAAACGACGACAAGATGAACAACGTGAGGTTTTCAAGCAAGACAGCACAACAGAGGCCGAGGAAGAGGACGAGTATTTAATTATTGAGAGAGAAGAAGTGGAGCAATACACAGAAGATTCCATAGTCGAACAGGAAAGTAGTGTGACGAAAGAGGAAGAAATGCAAAAACACCAACGCGACTCACAAGAGTCCGAAAAGAAACGAAAGAAAAGCGCCGAGGAAGAGATTGAGGCGGCGATGACAAAAGCTGAAGCAGAAGATCGCAAGTCGCGTATGGCGGTGGAAAGTCTTATCGCACATGAACGTCCTGCTAAAGAGGAAGTAAGCAGGGGGGAAACAGTAGAGCAAAAACAATTGACTTCACCTGAAAAATCAGACATCAAAGCAGAACTACAAGAAATTATAACTACAGCCAAAGATATAGTAACCTATCGAACTGAAGAGCAAGCTTTAAAGCCAGAGGAAGAGTTGTCTTCTCCCACACCTGATGAAAAATTAAGTAGTGCTAAGAAGACTTCAGATACAAAGGACGATGAAGTTGGAGGTCCTGAGGCAGCTCCAGCCAACCTCCAAGAAAGTCTTCCAGAAGAGAGATTTTCGGCCGCAATCGAATCGGGAGCAACAACAGCACCCACACTCCCAGAAGACGAACGATTTCCCCTGGATGAAATCAAAGAAGATCTAGTCATTGAAGAGAAACATGTTAAAGAAGAAACCAAAGAGTTCGAAGCTGCCACTAAGTCACCACGGGAAGCCAGTCCTGCTGCTGAAGGCGCCGCAATCGGAACAGCTACTGAAGCATTCGTCCCTGCAGATCCTGCAACCGAACGTGTACTACCGAAAATGAAAATGACATTCGAAATTCAGCAGCACCTAATGCGCGATGTAATTAAGACACCAGATGAGGTAGCTGACCTGCCTGTTCACGAAGAAGCAGATTTTGTGGTGTACGACGATAAAGAAATTCAGGAAAGTGGAAAGTCTATTTCACACAAAGAGGAAATTGCTAAAGAAGAGAAGGAAACTGAAGACGACAAGCAGATAACAGAAATCAAAGAAGTCATTAGAAAGGACACCCTTAAAGAGGTACAACCACCCAAAAAGATGGTTGATATAGAAGCAAAGATATATATACCAGAAATACAAGCTGTAAAGATAGACAAAACTCAAGAAATCAAGTCCAGTGTTGAAACTGAAAAAACTAGAGATATGCAGGAAAAAAAAGATCACGGAACTAAAGAAATTCAATCTAAGGAAGATCTTTTGACCAAAGAGAGTTCCGAAAAACTTAAACAGGCTGAAAGTCTAAAACAACAACGAAAATCAGAAACAACACCAGAGGATAAAGAGCAGAGTGAGATAACTTCCGAAGGTGATATGCCTGTTCAAGAAATAAGTGCAGCTGTGGTCGCAGCAAAACCAAAGGATAGGGAAGACCCATTGTCAATAGAAAGCCCTGCAACAATAGAAGAAGCGATCGAAGTAGAAGTACAAAAATCTAAACAAATAATTGCAAATAAAGTCCCAGAAACTCGTAAAGATGCTCCATTGCCGGACAAAATTACAGAAGACCAGGCGGAAGTCGAAAAAATGTCGTCACCAGAACAAATAAGCGATGACCAGAAACTCAGTGTAGCTGATAAAAATAAAATTCGCACCATATTGATTTCCGAAAAAAAATCCGTGGAGGTACACAGAGAGGAAATACAATCAAAACACGAAATTGAACAAAAAGAAAAAGACCCAAAACATGAAATAACTGATGACCAGCCGCTTGTTGCAACCGAAGTATTATCATCATCGCGAGCATCTTCCATTGCAGACGAAAAGTCCACAGAGCCATCCAAAGAAGCATCAACTATTATCGAAGGAAAGGAGGAAAGAATTGACACAGAAAATAAAAAGGATGATAAGTCTCCACTCGCAAAAGAAGAAATATCAGAAATGTCACGAGCAGTATCAGTTACAGACGAAAAGTCTGCGGAAGCCTCAAAAGATCCATCGAAACGAAAATATATTGTTGACGAAAAAGAAGAACGTCGAGAATCCATAGTTTCTACCACAGAAACCAAGAAGGATGACAAGTCACCAACTGCGACAAAAGACGCATCTCGAGCTCCATCAGAAGCCGAAAAAGAGTCTGCAGCAGACTCCAAAGAACCATCGAGACCAGCATCAATTGTTGACGAAAAGGAAGAACGTCGAGAATCCATAATTTCTACCACAGAAAGCAAGAAAGACGAAAAGTCACCAGCTACAACAAAAGAACCATCTCGAGCTCCGTCAATAGCCGGACTAAAGTCTGCAGAAGCCTCCAAAGAACCATCGAGACCAGCATCAATTGTTGACGAAAAAGAAGAACGTCGAGAATCCATAGTTTCTACCACAGAAAGCAAGAAGGATGACAAATCACCAACTGCGACAAAAGACGCATCTCGACCTCCATCAGAAGCCGAAAAAGAGTCTGCAGCAGTCTCCAAAGAACCATCGAGACCAGAATCTATTGTTGACGAAAAGGAAGAACGTCGAGAATCCATAATTTCTACCACAGAAAGCAAGAAAGACGAAAAGTCACCAGCTGCGACAAAAGAACCATCTCGAGCTCCGCCAATAGCCGGAGAAAAGTCTGCAGAAGCCTCCAAAGAACCATCGAGACCAGCATCAATTGTTGACGAAAAAGAAGAACGTCGAGAATCCATAGTTTCTACCACAGAAAGCAAGGAGGATGACAAGTCACCAACTGCAACAAAAGGCGCATCTCGAGCTCCATCAGAAGCCGAAAGAGAGTCTGCAGCAGTCTCCAAAGAACCATCGAGACCAGAATCTATTGTTGACGAAAAGGAAGAACGTCGAGAATCCATAATTTCTACCACAGAAAGCAAGAGAGACGAAAAGTCACCAGCTGCGACAAAAGAACCATCTCGAGCTCCGTCAATAGCCGGAGAAAAGTCTGCAGAAGCCTCCAAAGAACCATCGAGACCAGCATCAATTGTTGACGAAAAACAAGAACGTCGAGAATCCATAGTTTCTACCATAGAAAGCAAGAAGGATGACAAGTCACCAACTGCGACAAAAGACGCATCTCGAGCTCCATCAGAAGCCGAAAAAGAGTCTGCAGCAGTCTCCAAAGAACCATCGAGACCAGAATCTATTGTTGACGAAAAGGAAGAACGTCGAGAATCCATAATTTCTACCACAGAAAGCAAGAAAGACGAAAAGTCACCAGCTGCGACAAAAGAACCATCTCGAGCTCCGTCAATAGCCGGAGAAAAGTCTGCAGAAGCCTCCAAAGAACCATCGAGACCAGCATCAATTGTTGACGAAAAAGAAGAACGTCGAGAATCCATAGTTTCTACCACAGAAAGCAAGAAGGATGACAAGTCACCAACTGCGACAAAAGGCGCATCTCGAGCTCCATCAGAAGCCGAAAAAGAGTCTGCAGCAGTCTCCAAAGAACCATCGAGACCAGAATCTATTGTTGACGAAAAGGAAGAACGTCGAGAATCCATAATTTCTACCACAGAAAGCAAGAAAGACGAAAAGTCACCAGCTACAACAAAAGAACCATCTCGAGCTCCGTCAATAGCCGGACTAAAGTCTGCAGAAGCCTCCAAAGAACCATCGAGACCAGCATCAATTGTTGACGAAAAAGAAGAACGTCGAGAATCCATAGTTTCTACCACAGAAAGCAAGAAGGATGACAAATCACCAACTGCGACAAAAGACGCATCTCGACCTCCATCAGAAGCCGAAAAAGAGTCTGCAGCAGTCTCCAAAGAACCATCGAGACCAGAATCTATTGTTGACGAAAAGGAAGAACGTCGAGAATCCATAATTTCTACCACAGAAAGCAAGAAAGACGAAAAGTCACCAGCTGCGACAAAAGAACCATCTCGAGCTCCGCCAATAGCCGGAGAAAAGTCTGCAGAAGCCTCCAAAGAACCATCGAGACCAGCATCAATTGTTGACGAAAAAGAAGAACGTCGAGAATCCATAGTTTCTACCACAGAAAGCAAGAAGGATGACAAGTCACCAACTGCAACAAAAGGCGCATCTCGAGCTCCATCAGAAGCCGAAAGAGAGTCTGCAGCAGTCTCCAAAGAACCATCGAGACCAGAATCTATTGTTGACGAAAAGGAAGAACGTCGAGAATCCATAATTTCTACCACAGAAAGCAAGAAAGACGAAAAGTCACCAGCTGCGACAAAAGAACCATCTCGAGCTCCGTCAATAGCCGGAGAAAAGTCTGCAGAAGCCTCCAAAGAACCATCGAGACCAGCATCAATTGTTGACGAAAAACAAGAACGTCGAGAATCCATAGTTTCTACCATAGAAAGCAAGAAGGATGACAAGTCACCAACTGCGACAAAAGACGCATCTCGAGCTCCATCAGAAGCCGAAAAAGATTCTGCAGCAGTCTCCAAAGAACCATCGAGACCAGAATCTATTGTTGACGAAAAGGAAGAACGTCGAGAATCCATAATTTCTACCACAGAAAGCAAGAAAGACGAAAAGTCACCAGCTGCGACAAAAGAACCATCTCGAGCTCCGTCAATAGCCGGAGAAAAGTCTGCAGAAGCCTCCAAAGAACCATCGAGACCAGCATCAATTGTTGACGAAAAAGAAGAACGTCGAGAATCCATCGTTTCTACCACAGAAAGCAAGAAGGATGACAAGTCACCAACTGCGACAAAAGACGCATCTCGAGCTCCATCAGAAGCCGAAAGGGAGTCTGCAGCAGTCTCCAAAGAACCATCGAGACCAGAATCTATTGTTGACGAAAAGGAAGAACGTCGAGAATCCATAATTTCTACCACAGAAAGCAAGAAAGACGAAAAGTCACCAGCTGCGACAAAAGAACCATCTCGAGCTCCGTCAATAGCCGGAGAAAAGTCTGCAGAAGCCTCCAAAGAACCATCGAGACCAGCATCAATTGTTGACGAAAAAGAAGAACGTCGAGAATCCATAGTTTCTACCACAGAAAGCAAGAAGGATGACAAGTCACCAACTGCCACAAAAGACGCATCTCGAGCTCCATCAGAAGCCGAAAAAGAGTCTGCAGCAGTCTACAAAGAACCATCGAGACCAGGATCTATTGTTGACGAAAAGGAAGAACGTCGAGAATCCATAATTTTTACCACAGAAAGCAAGAAGGATGACAAGTCACCAACTGCGACAAAAGGCGCATCTCGAGCTCCATCAGAAGCCGAAAAAGAGTCTGCAACAGTCTCCAAAGAACCATCGAGACCAGAATCTATTGTTGACGAAAAGGAAGAACGTCGAGAATCCATAATTTCTACCACAGAAAGCAAGAAAGACGAAAAGTCACCAGCTGCGACAAAAGAACCATCTCGAGCTCCGTCAATAGCCGGAGAAAAGTCTGCAGAAGCCTCCAAAGAACCATCGAGACCAGCATCAATTGTTGACGAAAAAGAAGAACGTCGAGAATCCATCGTTTCTACCACAGAAAGCAAGAAGGATGACAAGTCACCAACTGCGACAAAAGACGCATCTCGAGCTCCATCAGAAGCCGAAAGGGAGTCTGCAGCAGTCTCCAAAGAACCATCGAGACCAGAATCTATTGTTGACGAAAAGGAAGAACGTCGAGAATCCATAATTTCTACCACAGAAAGCAAGAAAGACGAAAAGTCACCAATTGCGACAAAAGAACCATCCCGAGCTCCGTCAATAGCCGGAGAAAAGTCTGCAGAAGCCTCCAAAGAACCATCGAGACCAGCATCAATTGCTGACGAAAAAGAAGAACGTCGAGAATCCATAGTTTCTACCACAGAAAGCAAGAAGGATGACAAGTCACCAACTGCGACAAAAGGCGCATCTCGAGCTCCATCAGAAGCCGAAAAAGAGTCTGCAACAGTCTCCAAAGAACCATCGAGACCAGAATCTATTGTTGACGAAAAGGAAGAACGTCGAGAATCCATAATTTCTACCACAGAAAGCAAGAAAGACGAAAAGTCACCAGCTGCGACAAAAGAACCATCTCGAGCTCCGTCAATAGCCGGAGAAAAATCTGCAGAAGCCTCCAAAGAACCATCGAGACCAGCATCAATTGCTGACGAAAAAGAAGAACGTCGAGAATCCATAGTTTCTACCACAGAAAGCAAGAAGGATGACAAGTCACCAACTGCGACAAAAGGCGCATCTCGAGCTCCATCAGAAGCCGAAAAAGAGTCTGCAGCAGTCTCCAAAGAACCATCGAGACCAGAATCTATTGTTGACGAAAAGGAAGAACGTCGAGAATCCATAATTTCTACCACAGAAAGCAAGAAAGACGAAAAGTCACCAGCTACAACAAAAGAACCATCTCGAGCTCCGTCAATAGCCGGACTAAAGTCTGCAGAAGCCTCCAAAGAACCATCGAGACCAGCATCAATTGTTGACGAAAAAGAAGAACGTCGAGAATCCATAGTTTCTACCACAGAAAGCAAGAAGGATGACAAGTCACCAACTGCGACAAAAGACGCATCTCGACCTCCATCAGAAGCCGAAAAAGAGTCTGCAGCAGTCTCCAAAGAACCATCGAGACCAGAATCTATTGTTGACGAAAAGGAAGAACGTAGAGAATCCATAATTTCTACCACAGAAAGCAAGAAAGACGAAAAGTCACCAGCTGCGACAAAAGAACCATCTCGAGCTCCGTCAATAGCCGGAGAAAAGTCTGCAGAAGCCTCCAAAGAACCATCGAGACCAGCATTAATTGTTGACGAAAAAGAAGAACGTCGAGAATCCATAGTTTCTACCATAGAAAGCACGAAGGATGACAAGTCACCAACTGCGACAAAAGACGCATCTCGACCTCCATTAGAAGCCGAAAAAGAGTCTGCAGCAGTCTCCAAAGAACCATCGAGACCAGAATCTATTGTTGACGAAAAGGAAGAACGTAGAGAATCCATAATTTCTACCACAGAAAGCAAGAAAGACGAAAAGTCACCAGCTGCGACAAAAGAACCATCTCGAGCTCCGTCAATAGCCGGAGAAAAGTCTGCAGAAGCCTCCAAAGAACCATCGAGACCAGCATCAATTGTTGACGAAAAAGAAGAACGTCGAGAATCCATAGTTTCTACCATAGAAAGCAAGAAGGATGACAAGTCACCAATTGCGACAAAAGACGTATCTCGAGCTCCATCAGAAGCCGAAAAAGAGTCTGCAGCAGTCTCCAAAGAACCATCGAGACCAGAATCTATTGTTGACGAAAAGGAAGAACGTCGAGAATCCATAATTTCTACCACAGAAAGCAAGAAAGACGAAAAGTCACCAGCTGCGACAAAAGAACCATCTCGAGCTCCGTCAATAGCCGGAGAAAAGTCTGCAGAAGCCTCCAAAGAACCATCGAGACCAGCATTAATTGTTGACGAAAAAGAAGAACGTCGAGAATCCATAGTTTCTACCATAGAAAGCACGAAGGATGACAAGTCACCAACTGCGACAAAAGACGCATCTCGAGCTCCATCAGAAGCCGAAAAAGAGTCTGCAGCAGTCTCCAAAGAACCATCGAGACCAGAATCTATTGTTGACGAAAAGGAAGAACGTCGAGAATCCATAATTTCTACCACAGAAAGCAAGAAAGACGAAAAGTCACCAGCTGCGACAAAAGAACCATCTCGAGCTCCGTCAATAGCCGGAAAAAAGTCTGCAGAAGCCTCCAAAGAACCATCGAGACCAGCATCAATTGTTGACGAAAAAGAAGATCGTCTAGAATCCATAATTTCTACCATAGAAAGCAGGAAGGATGACAAATCACCATTGGCGACAAAAGAACCATCTCGAGCTTCATCAGTAGCCGGAGAAAAGTCTGCAGAAGCCTCCAAAGAACCATCGAGACCAGAATCTATTACAGACGAGAAAGAAGAACATCGAGAATCCATAATTTCTACCACAGATAGCAGGAAGGATGACATGTCACCAACTGCGACAAAAGAATCACCTCGAGCTCTATTAGCGGCCGGAGAAAAAACTGCAGAAATCTCCAAAGAACTATCGAGACCAGAATCTATTGTTGACGAAAAGGAAGAACGTCGAGAATCCATAATTTCTACCACAGAAAGCAAGAAAGACGAAAAGTCACCAGCTGCGACAAAAGAACCATCTCGAGCTCCGTCAATAGCCGGAGAAAAGTCTGCAGAAGCCTCCAAAGAACCATCGAGACCAGCATCAATTGTTGACGAAAAACAAGAACGTCGAGAATCCATAGTTTCTACCATAGAAAGCAAGAAGGATGACAAGTCACCAACTGCGACAAAAGACGCATCTCGAGCTCCATCAGAAGCCGAAAAAGAGTCTGCAGCAGTCTCCAAAGAACCATCGAGACCAGAATCTATTGTTGACGAAAAGGAAGAACGTCGAGAATCCATAATTTCTACCACAGAAAGCAAGAAAGACGAAAAGTCACCAGCTGCGACAAAAGAACCATCTCGAGCTCCGTCAATAGCCGGAAAAAAGTCTGCAGAAGCCTCCAAAGAACCATCGAGACCAGCATCAATTGTTGACGAAAAAGAAGATCGTCTAGAATCCATAATTTCTACCATAGAAAGCAGGAAGGATGACAAATCACCATTGGCGACAAAAGAACCATCTCGAGCTTCATCAGTAGCCGGAGAAAAGTCTGCAGAAGCCTCCAAAGAACCATCGAGACCAGAATCTATTACAGACGAGAAAGAAGAACATCGAGAATCCATAATTTCTACCACAGATAGCAGGAAGGATGACATGTCACCAACTGCGACAAAAGGATCACCGCGAGCTCTATTAGCAGCCGGAGAAAAAACTGCAGAAATCCCCAAAGAACTATCGAGAGTAGGATCTATTGTTGACGAAAAAGAAGAACGTAGGGAATCCATAATTTCTACCACAGAAAGCAAGAAGGATGACAAATCACCATCGGCGACAAAAGAACCATCTCGAACTCCCTCAGTAGCCGTTGAAAAGTCTGCAGAAGTCTCCAAAGAACCATCGAGACGAGAATCTATTACTGACGAGAAAGAAGAACATCGAGAATCCATAATTTCTACCACAGAAAGCAAGAAGGATGACAAATCACCATTGGCGACAAAAGAACCATCTCGAGCTCCATCAGTAGCCGGTAAAAAATCTGCAGAAGTCTCCACAGAACCATCGAGACGAGAATCTATGACTGACGAGGAAGAAGAACGTCGAGAATCCATAATTTCTACCACAGATAGCAAGAAGGATGACATGTCACCAACTGCGACAAAAGAATCACCTCGAGCTCTATTAGCGGCCGGAGAAAAAACTGCAGAAATCTCCAAAGAACTATCGAGACCAGAATCTATTGTTGACGAAAAGGAAGAACGTAGAGAATTCATAATTTCTACCACAGAAAGCAAGAAGGATGACAAATCACCAATGGCGACAAAAGAACCATCTCGAGCTCCCTCAGTAGCCGGTGAAAAGTCTGCAGAAATCTCCAAAGAACAATCAAGACCAGAATCTATTGTTGGCGAAAAAGAAGAACGTCGAGAATCCGTAGTTTCTACCACAGAAAGCAGGAAGGAAGACAAGTCACCATCTGTGGCAAAAGAACAATTACGAGCTTCATCAGTAGCCGGAGAAAAGTCTGCAGAAGTTTCCAAGGAACCATCGAGACGAGAATCTATTACTGACGAGAAAGAAGAACGTCGAGAATCCATAATTTCTACCACAGATAGCAGGAAGGATGACATGTCACCAACTGCGACAAAAGGATCAACTAGGGCTCTATTAGCAGCCGGAGAAAAAACTGCAGAAATCTCCAAAGAATTATCGAGACCAGGATCTGTTGTTGACGAAAAAGAAGAACGTAGAGAATCCATATTTTCTACCACAGAAAGCAAGAAGGATGACAAATCACCATCGGCGACAAAAGAACCATCTCGAGCTCCATCAGTAGCCGGTGAAAAGTCTGCAGAAGCCTCCAAAGAACAATGGAGACCAGAATCTATTACTGACGAGAAAGCAGAACGTCGAGAATCCATAATTTCTACCACAGATAGCAAGAAGGATGACATGTCACCAACTGCGACAAAAGAACCATCTCGAGCCCTATTAGCAGCCGGAGAAAAAACTGCAGAAATCTCAAAAGAACTGTCGAGACCAGAATCTATTGTTGACGAAAAAGAAGAACGTAGAGAATCCATAATTTCCACCACAGAAAGCAAGAAGGATGACAAATCACCATCGGCGACAAAAGAACCATCTCGAGCTCCCTCAGTAGCCGTTGAAAAGTCTGCAGAAGTCTCCAAAGAACAATCAAGACCAGAATCTATTGTTGGCGAAAAAGAAGAACGTCGAGAATCCATAATTTCTACCACGGAAAGCAGGAAGGAAGACAAGTCACCATCTGCGGCAAGAGAACAATCTCAAGCTTCATCAGTAGCCGGAGAAAAGTCTGCAGAAGCCTCCAAAGCACCATCGAGACCAGAATCTATTACTGACGAGAAAGAAGAACGTAGAGAATCCATAATTTCTACCACAGAAAGCAAGAAGGATGACAAATCACCAATGGCGACAAAAGAACCATCTCGAGCTCCATCAGTAGCCGGAGATAAGTCTGCAGAAGCCTCCAAAGAACCATCGAGACCAGAATCTATTACTGACGAGAAAGAAGAACATCGCGAATCCATAATTTCTACCACAGATAGCAGGAAGGATGACATGTCGCCAACTGCGACAAAAGTACCATCTCGGGCTCCCTCAGTAGCCGGTGAAAAGTCTGCAGAAGCCTCCAAAGAACCATCGAGACCAGAATCTATTGTTGACGAAAAAGAAGAACGTAGAGAATCCATAATTTCTCTTACAGAAAGCAAGAAGGATGACAGATCACCATCTGTGGCAAAAGAACAATCTCGAGCTCTATCAGCAGCCGGAGAGAAGTCTGCAGAAGTGTCCAAAGAACCATCGAGACCAGAATCTATTGTTGACGAGGGAGAAGAACGTCAAGAATCCATAATTTCTATCACAGGAAGCAAGAAGTATGAAAAGTCACCACCTGCGGCAAAAGAACCATCTCGAGCTTCGTCAGTACCCGGCGAGAATTCTGCAGAAGTTTCCAAAGAAACATCGAGACCAGAATCTATTGTTGACGAAAAAGAAGAACGTAGAGAATCCATAATTTCTCTTACAGAAAGCAAGAAGGATTACAAATCACCATCTGCGACAAAAGAGCCATCTCTAGCTCCATCAGAAGCTGGTGAAGAGTCTGCAGAAGTCTCCAAAGAACCATCGAGACCAGAATATATTATTGGCGAGAAAGAAGAACGTCGAGAATCCATAATTTCTACAACAGATAGCAAGAAGGATGACATGTCACCAACTGCGACAAAAGAATCACCTCGAGCTCTATTAGCAGACGGAGAAAAAACTGCAGAAATCTCCAAAGAACTATCGAGACCAGAATCTATTGTTGACGAAAAAGAAGAACGTCGAGAATCCATAATTTCTACTACAGAAAGCAGGAAGGATGACAAGTCACCATCTGTGGCAAAAGAACAATCTCGAGCTTTATCAGTAGCCGGAGAAAAGTCTGCAGAAGTTTCCAAAGAACCATCGAGACGAGAATCTATTACTGACGATAAAGAAGACCGTCTAGAGTCCATAATTTCTACCACAGAAAGCCAGAAGGCTGAGAAGTCACCACCTGCGACAACAGAACCATCTGCAGCTCCCTCAGTAGCCGGAGAGAGGTCTGCAGAAGCCTCCAAAGAAACTTCGAGACCAGAATCTATTGTTGACGAAAAAGAGGAACGTCGACAATCCATAATTTCTACCACAGAAAGCAAGAAGGATGAGAAGTCACCACCTGCGACAAAAGAACCATCTCGAGCTCCCTCAGTAGCTGGTGAAAAGTCTGCAGAAGCCTCCAAAGAACAATCAAGACCAGAATCTATTGTTGGCGAAAAAGAAGAACGTCAAGAATCCATAATTTCTACCACAGAAAGCAGGAAGGAAGACAAGTCACCATCTGCAGCACAAGAACAATCTCGAGCTTCATCAGTAGCCGGAGAAAAGTCTGCAGAAGCTTCCAAGGAAACATCGAGACGAGAATCTATTACTGACGAGAAAGAAGAACGTCGAGAATCCATACTTTCTACCACAGAAAGCAAGAAGGATGAGAAGTCACCACCTGCGACAAAAGAACCATCTCGAGCTCCCTCAGTAGACGGTGAAAAGTCTGCAGGAATCTCCAAAGAACTATCGCTTCCAGAACCTATTGTTGACGAAAAAGAAGAACGTAGAGAATCCATAATTTCTACCACAGAAAGCAAGAAGGATGACAAATCACCATCTGCGGCAAAAGATCAATCCCGAGCTCTATCAGCAGCCGGAGAGAAGTCTGCAGAAGTCTCCAAAGAACCATCGAGACCAGAATCTATTGTTGACGAGGGAGAAGAACGTCAAGAATCCATAATTTCTATCACAGAAAGCAAGAAAGATGAAAAGTCACCACCTGCGACAAAAGAACCATCTCGAGCTCCATCAGTAGCCGGCGAAAAGTCGGCAGAAGTATCCAAAGAACCATCGAGACCAGAATCTATTGTTGACGAAAAAGAGCAACGTCGAGAATCCATAATTTCTACCACAGAAAGCAAGAAGGATGACATGTCACCAGCTGCAATAAAAGAACCATCTCGAGCTCCATCAGAAGCCGAAGAAACGTCTAAAGAAGTCTCCAAAGAACCATCGAGACCAGAATCTATTGTTGACGACGGAGAAGAACGTCAAGAATCCATAATTTCTATCACAGAAAGCAAGAAGGATGAAAAGTCACCACCTGCGACAAAAGAACCATCTCGAGCTCCATCAGTAGCTGGTGAAGAGCCTGCAGAAGTTTCCAAGGAACCATCGAGACGAGAATCTATTACTGACGAGAAAGAAGAACGTCGAGAATCCATAATTTCTACCACAGAAAGCAAGAAAGATGAGAAGTCACCACCTGCGACAAAAGAACCATCTCGAGCTCCCTCAGTAGACGGAGATAAGTCTGCAGAAGCTTTCAAAGAAACTTCCGGACCGGAATCTATTGGTGATGAAAAAGAAGAACGTAGAGAATCCATAATTTCTACCACAGAAAGCAAGAAGGATGACAAATCACCAATGGCGACAAAAGAACCATCTCGAGCTCCATCAGTAGCCGGAGATAAGTCTGCAGAAGCCTCTAAAGAACCATCGAGACCGGAATCTATTGTTGTCGAAAAAGAAGAACGTAGAGAATCCATAATTTCTACCACAGAAAGCAGGAAGGATGACAAGTCACCATCTGCGGCAAAAGAACAATCTCGAGCTTCATCAGTAGCCGGAGAAAAGTCTGCAGAAGTTTCCAAGGAACCATCGAGGCGGGAATCTATTACTGACGAGAAAGAAGAACGCCGAGAATCCATAATTTCTACCACAGAAAGCAAGAAGGATGAGAAGTCACCAGCTGCGACAAAAGAACCATCTCGAGCTCCCTCAGTAGCCGGCGAAAAGTCTGCAGAAATCTCCAAAGAACTATCGAGACCAGAATCTATTGTTGACGAAAAACAAGAACGTAGAGAATCCATAATTTCTACCACAGAAAGCAGGAAGGATGACAAGTCACCATCTGCGGCAAAAGAACAATCTCGAGCTTCATCAGTAGCCGGAGAAAAGTCTGCAGAAGTTTCCAAGGAACCATCGAGGCGGGAATCTATTACTGACGAGAAAGAAGAACGCCGAGAATCCATAATTTCTACCACAGAAAGCAAGAAGGATGAGAAGTCACCAGCTGCGACAAAAGAACCATCTCGAGCTCCCTCAGTAGCCGGCGAAAAGTCTGCAGAAATCTCCAAAGAACTATCGAGACCAGAATCTATTGTTGACGAAAAACAAGAACGTAGAGAATCCATAATTTCTACCACAGAAAGCTGGAAGGTTGACAAATCACCATCTGCGGCAAAAGAACAATCTCGAGCTCTATCAGCAGCCGGAGAGAAGTCTGCAGAAGTCTCCAAAGAACCATCGAGACCAGAATCTATTGTTGACGAGGGAGAAGAACGTCAAGAATCCATAATTTCTATCACAGAAAGCAAGAAGGATGAAAAGTCACCTCCTGAGACAAAAGAACCATCTCGAGCTCCATCAGTAGCCGGCGAAAAGTCTGCAGAAGTCTCCAAAGAACCATCGAGACCAGAATCTATTGTTGACGAAAAAGAAGAACGTCGGGAATTCATGATTTCTACTGCAGAAAGCAAGAAGGATGCTCCATCAGTAGGCGGAGATAAGTCTGCAGAATCCTCCAAAGAAACTTCGAGACCGGAATCTATTGCTGACGAAAAAGAAGAATCCATAATTTCTACCACAGAAAGCAAGAAGGATGAGAAGTCACCAACTGCGAAAAGAGAACCATCTCGAGCTCC
Source organism: Sicus ferrugineus (assembly GCA_922984085.1). NCBI lineage: Eukaryota > Metazoa > Arthropoda > Insecta > Diptera > Conopidae > Sicus > Sicus ferrugineus. Next base: position 12,531,072 of record OV277351.1, on the reverse strand, counting down.
ATCAGTAGCCGGTGAAAAGTCTGCAGAAGCCTCCAAAGAAACCTCGAGACCGGAATCTGTTGCTGACAAAAAAGAAGAATCCATAGTTTCTATCACAGAAAGCAAGAAGGATGAGAAGTCACCAGCTGCCATAAAAGAACCATATCGAGCTCCATCAGCAGCCGGAGAAAAGTCTGCAGAAGCCTCCAAAATACCATCGAGACCAGAATCTATCACTGACGAGAAAGAAGAACGTCGAGAATCCATAATTTCTACTACAGAAAGCAAGAAGGATGACAAATCACCATCTGCGACAAGAGAACCTTCTCGAGCTCCGTCAATAGCCGGAGAAAAGTCTGCAGAAGTCTCCAAAGAAACATCGAGACCAGAATCTATTGTTGACGAAAAAGAAGAACGTAGAGAATCCATAATTTCTACCACAGACAGCAAGAAGGATGACAAGTCACCATCTGCGACAAAAGAACCATCTCGAGCTCCCTCAGTAGCCGGTGAAAAGTCTGCAGAAGTCTCCAAAGAACCATCGAGACCAGAATCTATAGTTGACGAAAAAGAAGAACGTAGAGAATCCATAATTTCTACCACAGACAGCAAAAAGGATGACATGTCACCAACTGCGACAAAAGGATCACCTCGAGCTCCATCAATAGCCGGTGAAAAGTCTGCAGAGGTTTCCAAAGAACCATCGAAACCAGAATCTATTGTTGACGAAAAAAAAGAACGTAGAGAATCCATAATTTCTACTACAGAAAACAAGAAGGATGACAAATCACCATCTGCGACAAAAGAACCTTCTCGAGCTCCGTCAATAGCCGGAGAAAAGTCTGCAGAACTCTCCAAAGAAACATCGAGACCAGAATCTATTGTTGACGAAAGAGAAGAACGTAGAGAATCCATAATTTCTACCACAGACAGCAAGAAGGATGACAAATCACCATCTCCGACAAAAGAACCATCTCGAGCTACATCAGCAGCCGAAGAAAAGTCTACAGAAGTTTCCAAAGAACCATCGAGACCAGAATCTATTGTTGACGAAAAAGAAAACCGTATAGATTCTGTAATTTCTACAGCAGAATGCAAGGGGGATGACAAGTCACCACCTGCGATAAAAGAACCATCTCGAGCTCCTTCAGTAGCCGAAGAAAAGTCTTCTGAAGCCTCCAAAGAACCTTCGAGATCAGCATCGATTGTTGACGAAAAAGAAGAACATCGAGAATCCATAACTTCTACTGCAGAAAGCACGAAGGATGACAAGTCTCCATTCGCATCAAGAAAAGCATCCGGAGATCCATTAGTAGTTCCTTCTGAAATTAGTACCATTACAAAATCCGTTGATGTTGGAAGCTCCACATTTCCTTCAATAGAAAAAACTGCCAATTTTAGTAAAGAATCTGTAATTAAAACTACTGTTGCAGATGCCGAAACAGAGTTTGATCACAAAAAGGAAACCTTTGACTTGTCAGGCTTTTCGACTGAATTACGCGAGACTCACATTACTACTGTGGATTCACCAATTAAGGTGACAGTACTCGAAAGGGACGATGTTTTGCATGATATCAAGGAGGAAGAAGAAGAACATAAGTTTTCCCCTCTAACAGAAACGTCGGCTATATTGCCAATACAGCCGATACGTCCCCTTTCTCCACGTGAAGAAGAGGTAGCAAAAATAGTTGTCAACGTCGCACACGTTTTAAAATCTGAGAAATCTCTTACTGAAATTATACCGGATTTTGACGAAAATAAATTAGAAGAAAAGATAAAAGGCGCGGATGATAAAGACGCTACCACAGTACAAAGAATGCTAGTTACCGCCAGCAGCGAAGATGGAGGAGAAGAAACAGAAATTTGTCCTAAAGGAACCATCCAATTTACACCAGTTTCAACGCCGGAAGTATTATCTGGTAGAGTTTCACCTACAAAGTTATCTTTAGATATAGAGACTACATTAAAGGGTCAGCAAATTGAAATAGAATCAGAGAAATCATCACCCGACTTAAAATCTGGTTCTTTTTCAATTGAAGAAAAAGATAGAATAGAACTATCAGAAAAAGTTCAACTCAAAGATGTGCAGACTTGCTTGGAAATTCAAGATAAAAGCTCTTCAACTGAAGGTAAGGAATCCACGTCAAGCATGGAGATTAATCTGAGAAGAGGATCAGCTGTCAGTACTTTCAGTGAAAGGGATTTGACGAGAGATGAAAGTACTTATGATGGAAGACCAGATTCTGCAGCTAGTCATGATGATTTTGAATTAACGTCTGGTGAAGAAAAGGAACAGATTAAAGAAGAATATCTTAATTCAAAAATAGTTACAGAAAAAGTGGAAAAGAAGGCTGAAATCGAGTTAGTTGCAACATCGGTTTCAGAGGAAAGTGCATTTGCAAGCCAAATATTAACAAACAAAGAATACAAATCAGATTTGAGTCAGACTGCAGAGGAAGCTTCGATTTTAACTGAATCTAAAGATATAACTAAGGCTTCGGGAAGTAAAGCAGAGTCATTTGACAACAAGTCTCACACAGAGGAAGAAAGTAGTCAGTCAAATATTATTATGTCATTAGAAATAATAGATGAACCTAAATATACAACTACATCTACACGAACAACAGCCACAACTATAATGAAATCTACAGATGATCAAAAAGAGGAACACAAAGAAGCGGTTTCAATAATGTCTGAGAAGTCTGTATCAGAATCAAGTACATTACTGGAAACAACACTTTTACACCAACCAGAAACTATTACTACTACTACGAAAACTACAGTTACGACGATTTCTGATGGTGCCATTGATGCCATAAAAGATGTAATGGAATATAGTGGTATGTCTGAAGGCAAAAAGGAGGAGATTTGTAAGAAGTCAGAAGAATTGTCGTCGAAATCAACTAAAGTTTGCGAAACTAAAATTGATAGTACACTAGATGCAATCAATAGAACTACTACGAAAACTGTTGTAACAACAATACTGGATGAAACTAAGAAGGAACCCACGATATTCCCGGTCGTCACTGATATTGGAAAGACTGGGAGTGAACCTTCAGTAATTATAGCCGATAATTTAATAAATGAAGGAGTAGATGTTTTAGAAGCGGTTAAAAGATCGCAGTTTTCTTCCGAAATTAAAGCAACCACTTCGAGTTCTGAACATTGCTCCTCTGAAACAGTAATTTCTAGGATTTCCAAAACTGAAGTCTTTCAGCAGCCAGAAACTGTAACCACGGAAATAAAAACTGTGCTTAAAGAAGCCGTTAAAGATGTGAAAGAAGACGAAAAAAGGGGAATTACTTTAACTAAATCAAATGAGCTGCATGAATCTGAAGTTTTACATGAACCCGATGTTAAGTCCACAACTACTACAGACACTCTGATAACAAAAGGCATTGGAGGTACGAAAAACGATATTTCAGAGTCCGCCACTGAATCAACTCTTAGTAAAATACAGACCTCTGCGAGTTCATCAAGCGCAAAGAAAATAAGCGCATCCCAAGATGTGGCTAAAAAAGAAATTTCCGAAACCGTTTTCAAAACAATTTCATCTGCCTCCTCAGTTAAGGAATCCGTATCGCAGTCTGAGCAAATCTCTTCTCAATCGTTTGCAGAAAAAACAATCAAAAAGGAAATACCAGAAACTACAACCTCTACTACCACAAAAACGATCGTAACAAAAACGATTGGCGATAGCAAAGAAGATCAAAAACAAACTTTAGCCGAGTTCTTGTCTAGTGATAGAGCCATCTCAAATGAAGATTTATTAATGGTCGAGAAAGCAACAACAAGCAGCAAAACAAGATCTAGCATTTCAAGTAAAACCTGCGATTTTATTACTTCTAAAAAGGGCGAAATGCAATGCAAATCTGTGTTGAGCCATACTAGTAAAGATCGCCAAACATACAGCGATCAAGAAGATGATGAGGATTTGGATGATGAGCGCACAATCAAGGAGGGACGCTCTAAGTCAATTGCCACCATTATGATGACAAGTATTTACAAACCATCCGAAACTATAGAAACGACAGAAATTCTTGAGGAGGAAGAGTATGGACATGAACATGAAGAGATCTCAAGGGCAGCCACTACATTTACAACCACAAGCAGCACAACAACAAAGAGCATTGACACAACTGACGAAACAACACAAATGGAACGAGCACTAATGACATACATGAGGGAGAGCGAAGTTAAGGACCGCAAGACACCACCTACAGCCCCCGTCAGTCCTGGCATACGACCAATAGCAGTCAGCAGTGAACGAATTACTACCAGCACTACGGTAACAACAACACCCACCACAATCATATCACGACCGATTTCACCGAAAGATACTTCCGGCAAATCCAGTCCTGGAATACTCACCTCAGAGAGCCAGTCCATACCGACGCCACTGGGTCGTGAGTCGCTAACAGACACACCTGATTCTTCGCCAAAACCAACATCTCCTTTTCCACGCGTCTCTAAAGATGATTTAAAGACTGCAGCTGCAGTTGCAGATAAGATGCAAACAGCAGAGGCTGCCTTGCCCCCTACTGCAACAACCAGTGCGATGGAGTTTAGCAGCGAAATATTACCCGACCTACACGAACTACGAGGAATTGAGAAAACTACCGCTTTAAGCGGCAGCACCGAGAAAATCATAACAACGACCATTACAACGGTTACCAAAGTAATCTCCAGTGATGGCAGAGAAATAGTCATGGAGGAGAAAACCATAACGACCACAGACTCTTCAGAGCCTGATGGCGAAAAAGTGACAGTTACTACAACACGCACCACTAGTGAGAGCGACAAAAGCGATCGCATCCTACCTAAGGAGGTTGCAATGCTCCGCGGAGAATACCGATCTTCAACTCCGGGCAGTGACAACGAGGAGCGCATGGCAGCCGCATACATGAGTGATGATGATATTCCAGCCTCACCACGCAGCATCGGTTCCTCTCATGGTGCTAGCTATGATCTGCAGCGTTCTAGTTCAGGTATCAGTAAGCGCTCTGATTTCGACGTGGACGACAGTCAGGACGATATACCACCACAGTACGGTAGTGAGGAACATTCAGCGGCACGCTCCATTGCAGCAACCACTTTCGCTCATAAAGTAGTGGATCCTATGAGCACTTCATTTTATGGAGCACTGCCAGATTTCGATATGAAACCTACAATTGCACCCACATCCTCACAACCCATACCGATATGTGGGGCAGCAACGCGTACTCTCACCACTAGAACGTACACCGATTCACCATCGAGTCAGCTAAGTGAGAGCGTCGAAAGTACAAGCCAAGGGTGGTCGAGTCGTCAAGTCACTACCGACAGTGATCACAAGTTCCTGGATGAAGCTGACCTAGGCTTCCAAAAGGCCCTCGAAGAGCACGTGCAGCTTCGTGGGGCAGATGTCATGTCGTCGGTTACCGCCAAATACTCATACTCACCATCTAAGGCGGCCGAAGTAGAGGAGACCGTCGCAGGAACTACGGAGAAACCTAAATTTCCACTTAGCGACGTACAGAAAATGAAGCAGAGCGAGGTTACGACGACAACCACAAGTATGGAAAGCTCAACAACTGGAAAGATAGATACCATAGCTAGTTCCACTTTAACAACTGCGTCTACAACCACTACCGCTGCTGCCATCCCCAAGGATCCACTTAAAGAATGGGGCAAACCTTTGGGTCTACCCTCACCAGCACCTTTACCAACGGATGGTGATGTACGTACCACGCCCAAGAGAGAGCGCCGGCTGATGGCAACCAAAACACGACTCAATAATGAGAAGAACCTGCGAAAACGCTCCGAATCACCCAATAAGGCGAAGAAACCAAGTCCTGTATATGTGGATCTTACATATGTACCTCACAACGGAAATTCCTACTATTCGCATGTTGACTTCTTCAAGCGTGTACGCGCACGTTACTACGTGTTTTCAGGCACAGAACCCAGTCGTCAAGTCTACGATGCGTTACTGGAAGCCAAGCAAACATGGGAAGATAAAGAATTGGGTAAGAGGTTTCTTGCATATTTTATTACCGTAGGTGAAGTGACCGAATTTAAATATTTCACGTGAAAGCTTTATTTCCCGAGACAGTAGCATTGATTCGAGAACATATATTAGATCTAGATAGCTTTTTTCAATAGTTAGTTTAATAGTTATCTAGACCGTCTAGGCTTCCCTTTATCATTCAAATCTACTAAAACTAACTATATCTACTGAAACTAAATCTACATCAAAATTATTTCGAGTTTCACGAAATCTCGATAGTGCTTATCACCAATTTACCTAAAATCTCTTTTCTTAATCCATTTAAACTATGGATAAACTATAGTTTTTTGATTCCATTTGTTTATGTAGATTTCTTTTATTTAATTTTGCTCCATTTTGCTTTATTTCATTTCGTTTATATACATTTTCGTTGCCATTGCATTATTATATTACGGTTTCATTTGATTCCTTTTTCAGAGGTAACTATCATTCCTACATACGATACCGACGTACTCGGCTACTGGGTGGCAGAGAACGAAGAACTGCTGGCGAAATACCGCATCGACTTGTCACCTTCAGCTTCGCGGTGTACTATCAATTTACAGGATCACGAAACTTCTTGCTCTGCCTATCGTTTGGAGTTCTAGGCCACGGGGATGTTCGTAGCGTTCTCCGAGTCTGTTAATCCACAAGAATTTAGCAATTAAAGCCAACACAGTAACCTAGTTTTAGAAAACGAATTCAATATTTGATTAATAACACAGCTAAGAAGAGCAACTACCGTAAGCTTTTACTATGAATAAAAACATAACCGTGTAGAAGAAAATCAACTTCAGAAACTTCGGATAGCTTTAGCGAGTTCAAAGCTGCCCTTAGGGAAAAAATCGAGTTGATTTAAACTAAAGTCCACAGTAGATGTTGATTAAACTGAAAATTAAATTGACACAAGCTCTAGTCAGTTTACAGCTTCATATGTTATGCCACAGTAAGCAAAAGACGCAGATACGGCGGAGTCCTGGTGATTGTCAAAGCGAAAGCTAGATCGCCATTTTGTTTTATTTTTTCGCCTATTTGCTCTACTCTACGAGAACACACACATACAACGCAAGATACTTATCTACAGTGGATCACTGACAAAATAGGGTACACTAACAGCTTAAGGTATACAAATCAATTATAAATAGAATGGACTACGCGAATCTAACGTGGATATTCGGAATTTGAAGGTGGAATGAATTTTAAATTGAAACTATTTTATTGTAGTAATGAAAGAGATTTATTAACAGATTTACTGCAAAAGAAAAAAACTTAAAAATAATAGGAATGAAATCATGGGTCGGTTGACCATAAGTCAAGATAATTAATTGAACAAAATAAGTTTTCAAAGTGGTGAGCTTCAATGAGGAAGAAAGAAGTCTAAAATATGGTGCAAATACATATAAGTTGAGAACGAAGAAATTTGGTGTACATCGCAAATTGTCCAATTTAACGAAGTAAGCCGTATATTAAACAAAGAAAATTCTGCATGCTCAACATGTAATAAACAAGAATATGTGGTAAATAGTAAAATCCAATTCAATCATGCAGTAAAATATGCAGCGAATTTCGTAAGAAGTCAGTGTCACTTCAACAAACTGCCCTTTCTCATAAGAACAGTCATAGAATATGACAAAATAATTAACGATGAGCTTCGAATGCATACTTCTTCTTTGCTCTCACCTTGTATTTTCGCTCACAAACATTGAAAGGTCTTCTCTCCGAATATCCTTACAACCTTATCCTTGCTACCTTGTGTAAATGCAAAATGAAACCTGATACGAGATCCATACAATAAGTATTTGTGGTTGAAAACAAGCGTTCAATATTATTAGCGAAACATGTATTTATTACTGTCTCAGCGAAAAATTCAATTGCTATTGCACGATATTATGTATAAGTATCTATTAGATGTTTGTGGTATTGCGTAGATTTGTTAGCGAAGATTTTTGTATTTAAAAGTGTAAGATGAATGGTGTGATATGAATCGAGGAGGAATGCAGAAAAGGCTATTATTAAAATTAATATATACTGAACTGACTAGCTAATTAATTTAGTTTCTTGCGTCACTGAGTTTAAAGTTTTGGTTTAACCGATTTTTAATAATCAAAAATAAAATGTTTATTTAGAGAAGATTACGCTTGTTTAAAAAATTTTTGCCACATAATTTTAAAGAGGCGAGTATTTTCCAAAAATATACCTCCCGTCTACAATTATAATTTGCTACAGTTTCTTGAGAAAAGTACAATTAATAAGAAAGAAATTTAACCGACCTTTTAATGTTTAAATTATTTTATTTAGCATTCATTTTTAAATTAGCCAATATAGTTTTATTTCATTAGTACCTAAAAAAAGTTGAATTTTTTAATTTTGAATTGAATTTCAATTGACTTCACTAAAGTCAACCATTAAAAAAAACTCTTTCCGATAAATTATTACTTTGACACAGAATCACAATACCGTTCTCCCTCTAAACAGAAGAGTAAGATTTCTTTGATTTCTTTTTATTTCTTTCTTAATTGTATTGATTTTGTTATTAATTTATTTTATATATTTAGTTTAAGTAAGTTTATTACGCTTCTTTTCCTTGTCAAGAAATAACATTTTTCAAGAACATGAGGAAAAGGAAACTATATTATTTTATACACTGGACCGAAAGGATAAAATACTGGCAAGGGGAAAACTACAATTTTAAATACAAAATGGACAATATTTATGTTAGCGCGAATTAAAAAACTCCAGTATTTATATATCTAAATGAAACAAAGAAATTATTAAAAGAAAATAAAAGAAATTACAGACATTATGGAAAACTTATAAAACAAAAACAATAAAGTAATTTTTGACAAACAAAAAGTGATGAATAGCTTAAAAAACAAAGACATTGAAACATGGTAATAAACTGCTATACGCAAATACACCTCCATAAACGTGAATACAGATATTATTGTTTAAACAAATTTGCTAAAATTATCGTCTAATGTGTGCCTACGTTGTTGCCTCTCTCTCTTCATTTCAAAAATTGCATTCATCTATTACTAAATTAAATAAAAGAAAGATCCTAAAACATCAACTAAATTAAAAAACAGCATACAGAACACTTTTTGATGTGCATTTAATTTATACCAACAGAAATAACTGATATTTTGTCTATAATGTATATGATTACTTGAACATTTTAATCAAATTTACTAAACAAACTTTTTAATAGCAAATTTAAATGAATAAATTATTTTAAGCTTTAAGGCATATTTACAATATATTAATTTTCAATAATAACATACCTATTTCTAAAATACTAAACTAATATATAATTTTGAGTACTTTTCTAATAAACCAATTTAACTTCAATAAAACAATTGGATACTAAACTAATATTAAAATAAATATTTAGAAAATCATATGCCTAAAAAAAATGAACATTACAAAAGTTTCCGTTATTGATATTTCTTTGCTATTGATAAAAATTATTTACAATTAGAAAGCAAGTGAAAAATATACAAATGGAAATACTATGTCTAAAAGCTTAAATAAATTGAAATATATTAAACCAGTTACTGTTAAACTCTTATTAACGAAGAATAATGTTAATAACACGTTTCAAAAGTAAACATTAAATTATTACAAACAATATTGTTGTCTACTGGGTTAGGAACATTATTAGGGGAAGCTTTGTCTGCTGGGCTAAATTTTCAGTATTTATTTTAAGCTCCATTCCCAGTTCAGTATGCACTTCTTCAAATAATGGATTATCATTTCGGTATACAAAGAAGAACAATATTTTGGCAACACAAATTCATGTATAGTAATTCTCTTTTTTAATTCCTTTTAGTGATTTTTTGATGTGTTGAGACCAGTTTGCACGATAGTCAAAAGAGTGTCTTCTTCATTCGAAATGCGATAAACGACGAGCCAAAGAACAGGTTAAACGACGTTGGACAGTTTTTTGAAAGAAAAGGATATTATTTTTGTTTTTGATTTATATAGAGAGGTGCATCTTGCAAGGAAATGGTTATGATAGCTAAATTATGTACATACATATGCTCCTAAAAATTTAAAAAACCGAGAGATTCGCCTTTTAATTTGCTGTTTTTGCTTAGCACTTTACTCTCGCAGAAAGTAAACTTCCGCATTTTTACAGAAAAATTTGAATATTTAAAAACCAACACTATGGAGCCAGCTGTAGAATAAACAACTTTTTTCTAAGGGCGCACAGGTTCAGAATAGGGCTACTGGCAAGTTTCTGAAGGAGGTCTGCAAGGACTTCGAGTATAGATGCAATCTATTAGACTGTAAGAGAAAAGGCCGATGTTGATTTCGTAGTAGGAGACGATTACGTTTAGGCTGTTTAAATTATTTTTTATACTTTTTTACAAGTTATAATGCTTGAGGAAATAAATTTTTATAATAACTACAATATAATAAAATAGAATAACAAATTGCAAAGCAGTAGAAAGGCAGCTGAAAACCTATGAAAACCGATACAAGATTATAGAAAGAATTGCGAAATAGCACTGAAAACACAAATTTATGAGTTACACGCGTAGCTCAAGATATTAAGAAATATAGAAGCACATATTTAGACAGATAAATATAAAAATTAAGACAAAATAACACTAACTATATATTTTAAAAAAAGTTACTTTGTTAGCTAAAGATTTTTTTAAAATTATGTTGAAAAAATTTTCGTTTTACAATTTTTCCAAGAAATAAATATTTCACGAATAGAATTAAACATGCTGGCTATCAGATTGCCATAGAGCTTTTTATTTCTTAAAAATTCATCAAGGCAAAAAAGTATTAATAACTAAATTTCTCATTTCAAAAGGAAATTATGTTTTCGCATGTTTATTTAAAATTATATAAAAATGTTGAAGTCTTTTTATAACAAAACGAACTAAAACCAACAAGAAATTGAAGGGTAATGAAAACATTAAATTAAAAATTTGTTCTAGCAATTTTTTGTATAATTTCTTTGCAGGAGGCCGAAAGGATTGTTTGCAAAAATAAAAGGCTGCTTATTAAGTACTTAGATTAAACTAGGTATCCAAGGAACTCTAATCTTGATTCCTCAATCAGTCAGTCTTTTGTTTTATGCGCACATAAACTTACCAAAGGGTAAAGAATAAGATAAAATAACAAAGTAATTGTCGCCTCTAGTTAGATACTCTACTAAATACTTAATAAATGTTATGCAAAAGACGGAAAGTACTATAATAAGTATTAAATTTGTATTTATTATAATTGTTATTAAAAATAAGAAAAGCCTGTAATGAATACTTGGAAATCAATACAAATATATAAACAAGTTCCCTGATCTCTCAAACACAAAAACACAATATGAAATAAATAGAACGGATATGTGAAATAAATAGAATGGAATTAATATGCAATTACAATGATTCATATTTCAATGGAACAGAAGAAACAGAAAACACAAAAATTAAAAAATAAAACCACAAAATCGAAATCAAAGCAAAATCACTTAAACATTAATTAACAACTCAAACACACAAAAAATACGTTATAAAAACCTGTAATAAAAAAAAAATAACCGAAACAAAACAAATTTCATCCATTATTCCTCGAAAACGAAATATTGCATCGGATTTCAGTTCAGCTAAACGAATATTAATTAGAGCACCACTTCGTTTAGTTGAGGCAACTAATTCTTCAGTCTGTCAATTTCTGAAAAGTGTTTGTTCAAAATTTTAAAATTTCAAAATTTATATAAATAAATAATTGGCGGAATGATAGATTATTGCATTGTTATAAAACATAACACAAAACTGTTTGTCATCTTTATGTAGTTAACAATTTCAGTGAATTGCCTTCTTACGCGTAAAATGTTATATATAGATATAGTATTTGAAGAATAGCTTTCACCTTTAAACTTGAAAGTTAATTTCCTGTTCCTGTCACCGAATTTAAAAAATTGCCTTTACGTAATTTTTAAAAATAAAATCTAAATATTTACAATGAAATATCTCAATGCTCTCAGTATTTTCATATATTTGCATTCGAATAAATTTCCTTCAGTGCATACCTTAGAATTGATTTAAAAGCAATTTAACAAAGATAGCATTATATTTCTAAAAAGTATTAAAATATTTTCACTTTAAGGCGTACATATTTAGTATGATTTATGTTGAGTAATAGACACCAACACAATGCTATAAGTATTTTGGAGTTAATGAAATAATTAGTTGCAAAAGGTCTCTGCAACTAAACTGATTTATGACACTGAAACTGAAAAATATTGTTGCGAAAGAAAAAATAAATTGATATGAATTGAATTATTCAATATTATCTGCATATACACTACGTAGGTATACACATACATATATGCATGACCTTATATGATATTATGAAATCATGATAGATCAAGCTTGTCTCAAAGAAATTACAAATAAAGAATAAAACAGAAAAAACACAAAATTCTTATTCTTTAGAATACAAATGTCAGCAAAGTGGGGGAAATTTCTTAGTGTATATGAGGGCAGTACCTAAGCATTCTTGTGCTAAGTCCAGAACTATTAACAGATTTTTTGGGGCTTGCCCCGTTTTCGAGACTGACATTCGAAGTCAAAATGTGGAAAATCCCAACATTGCTTATATATCCATTTTATATCATATCTTGAGAATGTAATGTACGGTCCCATTGAAAAATATGTCTCCAGAACTGTAACATATTTTAGAGAAGCACTGCATTTTTTTAAAAATTTCTGCAGACCTGTCATAAATTCTAGAATATGGGGAAAAAATTACACTTTCAGAATATCTCGAAAAACTGACATTCTATAAAATCTCCGTTAAGTGTCCGTTAAATTCACCACCCAAAAGTACATAAAAAACCATCCCTTAATCCGATGACAGACCATGCAGATCCTTTAGTAGAGAGATTCGGCAGATGATTTATTGTCAAACTCATATTTATTTTAATGTTCTCATAGTGAACGATGGTGGTCTTTCTTTATCACTCAACTGTGCCTACGAAGTTTTTACATCGCTTACAATTATTTACAATTACTTCATTAATTTAATTTAACAATAATTTAACTAATTCAATTTAAATTAATTCTTCAGCAAGTTGACATGAAAAGTAAATTTTAAATGCTCTTCTACTTGCTCTCTCCTTGATTTTTTTTACAAATGTTTTAATACACGCTTTCGTGTGTATTTAGCTTATTGAACACACGTAACGGTAGACTGATTTGCGATGCCACATAATGTCATGGCGCCCTTACATGTGACAAAGCACAATCGTGCACGAATTATTTACACCAAAATTTGTACAATCGGAACTTAGACTTCTGCTAAATAAAATTAAGTCCAAGTAAGAATAAAATTCAACTAAAATGAAGTTTATAACTAAATACATACACGGTTAAACTAAGCCGAGATGTACTATTCTAACAAATCTGAGAATTAGTTAAGACATTTTGTTAGTAAGCATTGTTAGTAAATTTCCAGTGAGTTGCACCATAATTAGCCTTTTCCTAATTCACCCTAACCAATCATGGGCTCTTTGAATTTGAAACTTCTGAATTTTGACCCGATCATCTGCATTATAGAGTGGGCTACACTTTCGTTTCAATTTCGTCAGCATATCTGAGTCGAATTCATATAAAGTGCGCAACGAGGTTTTTTTAGTAGTGGAATGAGGGTATGATTATGAACGTGCATTGCTGCAGATAACCACTGATCCCAGAACCGTCTTCTTTCTCAAAACTGCGTAAGTATTCAGCCAGAGGTCTATGGCTGCGCTTTAACGACCCATTGGCTTGTGGATGATAAGACGTAATATGTAACTTCTTGATGCCCAACATTTTACACGTGTCAGAAAATATTTTAGAGATAAAGTTTGTCCCGTTGTCCGTAACTAGAACCTTCAGAATGCCATGACGTGTTATGACCTCGTCGAAAAACGCTCTTGATACTGTGCTGACCTCAGCGTCAGGTGTCGCTACACAAGCCATGAAGTTCGAAAAGTCATCCTGAAATGTGAGTATGTATTTATTTCCTGAGATAGTCTCGGGTAAAATACCTACTATGTCCATATAAACTTTATCAAAAGGACGTTTTGGTGTATCTGTTAACACCATTGGCTTTTTTTTTGTAAATTTCGAACTCTTATTTGCCTGACACTTTGCGCAGTCCCTGACATAACCTTTCACTTTCCTTTGCATACCTGGCCACCTAAATTGCTTACTAATACGCAAGAATGTTTTCACTGCGCCTTGATGGCCTCCAAAAGGTGAGTTATGAAAATCCCTTAAAAATAATCCCTTAATTTCCTACGGGTTCGTTAAAAGTACCGCCTTGTCAATTTCTGAAAGTCTTCCATTGTCCACATCGCCTGTGGTTATCTGAGCGCTTTCCTGCCCCTTTTGGTTCTCAAACTCCTTCGCCTTTGCTTTTGAGCGAGTCTGCACGGCAATAATAAAAGCGTTACTTTTCTGTGGAATTCTGCTTAATGCGTCTGCATTCAAATTCTTTATACTTTTTACATATTCGACCTTCTGCGGGTCGGGAAGTGCACCTAACTATGAACATTTATGACCTAAATACTCTATCTCTCGTCTTAAAAGTTGACGTCTTTCCCGTGTTTAACTTTAAACTATTTTTTCTAAGAATCTTAAATACCTTACATAACCTATCTTCATGCTGCTGTAAGTTTCTACCGTAAACTACTATACCCTGGAGACCTGTGAGAATATGGTACATTATTCTCTGAAATGTTGCAGGTGCTCCAGTTAACCCAAATGGCATTCTGTTAAACTGGAAAGGGCCTAGACCCGAGCTAAATGCAGTCTTCTCTTTATCTCTTTCATCAATAAAACTTAATTAAACCCATTAGCAAGATCTAGAGTTGAAAAAAATCTGCAATGCTCTAAAATTTCCTCAATCCTTGGGTTCGGAAAGACCTGCTTTATAGTAATGTCGTTCAATTTTCTGTAATCAATTACTAGTCGCCATTTTTTCTGTCCATCTTGTGAGGCTTTCTTTGGCATTAGTAATAGAGGAGAATTCCAAGGAGATTTACTGTGAGCGAAAATTCCGTCATCTAACATTTTCTTTACTTATCTATTAATCTCTTCGCTGTGCACTTTTGGAAGTCTGTATTGCTTCTGGTTAATTGGAAGTTGGTCCTGCATGATCGGTATTTCATATTTTAAAACGGGAATATAAGACAGTTTATCCCATTCTAGCAGAAAAATATCATGAAATGCCGCGCATATACTCTCTACCGAACTTCTTTCCTCTGCTTATGGAGTACTACTACATGGATATTGGTTCTAATGCCAACTGGAACTATTTTTATAGTTCTTGCCAATACTTTTGACTTTTCGTTGTAAAAAACCTGACCAATTTCTTCTTTTGATCCCATATGCAGTGTCTCGATATGTTTTCCGTTTCACCTATGATCGTTATCTTTTTACTAAGAGTGTTGATAATGGACCGATTCCATAAGTCATCCCTGCCAATCATGCCATCTGCCGGCACTCCTTCCTCTGAAGATACAACATGTAGTGCAAACGTGAGTAAACCATATTGAAGTTATGGTGAATTACTACCTAACCTTTCGTCAACACGCATCCACTGAAAGCTTCGCTAAGGGTTTTAATTCCACTTCCAGTGAACCACTTCGCGCATTTTCCTTCACCAGGCTTGTGTCCGCACCAGAATCCACTAATAGAACGATTTTTCCGTTTTTCGCACTTTCGCACGGTACTTCAACAAACCGGGCTGCCCAGACTTCAAAGTGTCTGGGCAACCCTCCTGCCTGTTATACCCTAAATTAATTTGCTTCCCCCTTTTTATACCATACACCCGAAGAGTATATTCACTTTGTTCTTCCGTTTGTAAGGCAGAGAAAGAGGCGAAATAGATATAGAAAAGTGTATATATTCTTGCTCAGTGCCACCTCTTGAATCGATTTAGCCCTGTCCATATGTCTGTCTGTCTGTCCTTCTGTCTGTCTGTCTGTCTCTCTATCCGTACGTCTGTCCATCTGCCCGTACGTCTGTCCGTCTGTCTGTCCGTCTGTCTGTCCGTCTGTCTGTCTGTCTGTCTGCGTGTATTGGGGTTTGAGGTTATGACGCCTAGCGCTGCAGTGTAGCATAGTCTGTTTAAAAAGACGAAAAAGACAGGTGAATGGTCTAAATACAAAAGCGCCTTAACTAAATATTGTATAATAATGAATTAAGAAAATCTAAAAGAGACACTTGGAGATTGCACTGTGACGAAATTACAAATTTCCCTGATGCGGTGCGTTTCCAAAAGGCCTTAGCAAAAGATCACTCAAATGGAATTTTTAACCTTAAAAAGCCTGATGGAAGTTTCTATAAAACTTCAGATGAGACTAATGTACTACTGTTGAGTACTCACTTTGCGGGGGGTGTTCCTCTAGACGAGCCAAGCCAAGAGGAGGAGGAATCCGCCAGCCAGCCAGCCTCTGGGAAGGAAGCAAGTCTAGCAGGGAAAATCTTCTAACTTTAACGGGTTCAATGGCCTTTAGAAACGTTTAGCCTCTACAAATCTCCGGGACCTGACGGGATCTATCCATGTTTACTTCAACAGGGTGTGGATGTAATAGACCCGGATACGGGATATATTATCCCGTATTTTTGAAGCCAGCTTAATACTTCTAAAAATATGAACTAAGGTTAGGGTTGTATTTATTCCAAAGGCAGGCCGAAACACTAAACAACTGCCCAAATCATATCGACCCATTAGCATCAGCTCTATTCCTCAAAATATATTCAAAATAATGGAAAAGTTACTGGTCATGTACATAAAAGAACCACCCTTAGGGAATTGACCCTACATGAGCTGCAGTTTACCTATAATGCAAGTAAATCAACTGAGATTGCTATGCACAGCCTAACTGCTATAATTGAAAAGGCTTTGCAATCCAAACAAATTGCTGTATGTACATTCATAGACATATCATGAATCTTCGACAATACATTTTATGATGCTATTTGTAGCTCCATGATCAGGAAACGCGTTCCATCTGTGATCATAAAATGGACTCTTCACAAGCACAGATCCAGGATTTTAGAATTCAAGCTCGGAGGAACGTTGCGATCAATTAAAGCCACTAGAGGTTGCCCTCTAGGTGGTGTACTCTCACCTTTACTGCGAACTTTGGTCATAGATGAGCTTCTGGTTAAACTGAATGTCTTGGGCACACAAGGTTATGCTGATGACTTAGTCATTTATGTTGTAGGATGGCACGAACCTATAGTCTCTGAGCGGATGCAAATAGCCCTCAACATAACAAAAAGGTGATGCGAAGAGAAAAGTTTATGCTTAAATCCTGAAAAAACCTGAAATCTCAGTACCTTTTACTAAGAAAAGGAAACTTGAACTAAGAAGGGCTGTTCTAGGAGGCACTGTACTAAACTTTTCCAATGAAGCGCGATATCTGGCTGTTACTCTGGGCAGAACGCTAACCTGTAACTCACATCTCGCTAATGTGATCAATAAAGCCACAACGGCATTTCATGCCTGCACAAAAGGTTTACGAAAAGAATTAAGCCCGAAAATTACGTACTGGTCATTCACAACCATTGTAGGCCGATACTTACATATTCAGTGATAGTGTGGCCTACGGTTGAACAATGCTGTGCTGGCATTAAATAACATACATCGTCTAATCTGTATAGGCATAACTAGGGCAATGAGATCATGCCCAACTACTGCCTTGAGCGTATTGCTGCATATTCCACCTTTACCTGATAGACGTGACAGGCGTGGTGGAGGGGTTGCCATATATTGCAAGAAAAATCTGAAAGTTAAGATTGTAAGCAATTTTTCCGGTGAATGTGTTGGTACTCTGCGATTGTCCTGCAATCAACAGAATAAGGCAAACTCATCTCGGGCAACCCTTGGTGCCTTATCAAAGACCATGGGTTACAGAACCAAGTAATGTGCTCGACTATGTAAAGAGCCTAAACTTGTGTTAAGTATGGGCCCGCACAGTAGATCTAAGTAGGGTGCAGTGCTTAATGGCCCCATAATAATAATACTGTTGCTGTTCCTTTCCAGTGCTGTTCCTTTTCATAAAATATATATGAGAAAAGAGACGAATAGCGATAATAATTAAGTGGCTATATATGTATATATTTGTCCATTATAATAAAAAATATATCGATGACGTGGTAGATATATTTGTCTTCATTCACGCATAGGATTTAACCACAAAAATTTCAGCAAAAATTATCTCGAAAAAAAATATAAATCTAGTATCTGCGCCTCCTACGCCTCCTGTGAGATTTGGCACGCCCTAATCCATCCTCAGATCCCTCACTTCTGCGGTTGCTATCCCCAGCACTTCTTAGTCGTCCTTCGTATTCTTGGGCTGTGAGATCGCGCCCACCGCCACGTTTCCAAAATTTGAAGGAAGTATATATGCATTTAGAGATTCTTATGGTGACTGCGAACAGTTTCTTCATGAGCAGATAGAAGTAGTTGGTTGAATATGCGACGAACACTAGAGTAATCAAGCTAGCCGCCATAGTTGCAAAGCCCAGGATAGAATATTCCCACGTGTTTTTGCCCACGGGCAAGCCTGCCGTTAGTAGACTGTATTTCACAAGCCTGGACAATATCTTCTCGAAGTTGCACCAAATGCCGATTGTGCCCACCTCGGTTACCAGTATTGCAAGAAAGGTCTCCATGATGATCCGCAATACGTAGGACATATTCATGTGGCGCTCCGCCATAGGTAAGTCCAAGTACAAAAATGCTATCAGAAAGATCCAGCTGGCAATTTCTGACACGTCAGAGCATTGGCCACTGCCCTGCGATATGAATACGGAGACTCCACACAAACCATGCACAAATGCAGCCACAGAAACTGCGAATGCAGAAGTCATTTCTAGTACCTAGATTTTGCCCGAATGCAAATTCTGTTGAAAATCGCAATTTTTCGTTCTCAAAAGGAGTTATTCCCTCACTGAATCTTCAAATCGTTTTTCATCGTGGGTTCTTTGATCGGACGCCTTGTCAGTGATATTTGGATGATGCAGAATGCAACTGTGACCGAAGGCCCGATAATTCATTACTGGACCTACGTAGTGATGTCAAAACGGGCCTCAGTTGACCTAAGAGAGCTGCGTACAGCCAGCTGCCACACAAACCAGACCTAGACCTAACCTTGTTCTTCTGTTTGTAGCGCATTGAAGGAGGCGTGGGTGTGTAGTCTCTGTGGTGATTGGGGGACAACAGGCCAACGGGACGGCTCTCCGTATCTCTCCAGGTATGGTTTGCAGTCGGGTTGTATAGCGACTCTATTCTAACAGAGCCTCACTGATACCTGGCCACTTCAGTGAGTATTTCTGGCCCTGTCGTATTAAAGGGGGCTATGATACGGTAGACCTACCTTCCCCCACACTCATGAGTTGGCCAGTCAGGTGGAGGAAAATCCTTCAGATACTGAAGGACCAACTGTAAGCCGTTTGCCTGGAAATATACTGAACCTGTCGACTAAGGGAAGAATTACGCTAGGAAAACTGGTGACAAGCCAAAGAGTGGAAGTGGAGGAAGCGAGGAGTCTCGAGAGGTTCGAGCAAAAGCAAGGAAAACCGATTATCAATCCCAAATTAAATCTGGGTTTGATGAAGGTAAGTGTGAGGCCGAGATTGTGACCGCAAAGTGACGTGTAAGCTTGGCCAGGAAGAAGACTGGTCTCAGAGGAGCAGGTGCCAATTGGTACTTCAGATTTCTCAAGGACGAGCCCCGACCACGAGCCCAGGTGGATGGCACTAAAAAGGCCTAGTTAAAATGGAGGATAGTTAAGCGCGTCCGCCAGGTACGCGTATTATGATGCCAAACGAGAGTCTTATTTGACGTTAGGACAACCATAGCTCTGATGGGACCACATTAAACTGTAGAACTAAATACTAAATACGCTTATAAGCTACGTACTACGTCGGCGTCACTAATCAATCATTTAAGAGTAATTTGACGAAAGGATTTTAATGGATACGAATTGAAGGAGGGTGAATGAAGTAGACTCCTACTCACTATCTAACTTGAAATCCAAACACAGAAAATGCATGGTATGACGATGAAATTAACGGCATAGAAAGAGTATTTGGTTAGAAATTAAAAAATGTTAATTAAGCGAAAATTAATGCTACTGAATAATACTGTAGAGCTGTACAACAGTAATATTGTTAGAGTTACAGGTATAATAATAGTGTAGGAACATTAACAGAATTATACATACTACAATAATACACCTAGAGCCAACACTAATAATACTGTTATAAATAAAGTCAATAATAATCCTATATATATATATTATTAGAATAACATATAATACTGTTATGGTACCAAAATATAAAATTTGAACTACGATGACATTCCTAAAAAGTAATCTTCTTTAATTTTGGTTATTTCATGACCATACAAACCTTCAAAAAGTAGTGTGTTTTGATTAATCTAAAATGTATCTAAATAACGAAATATTGATTACGTTTTGATTGTTTCTAAAATAATCTGGAAATGATCGAAATAACCAAAATTACTTATGAATTATTTACAAATAATAAGAAACTTATGATCCTTTGTAATCCTAATGTGAAAGCAATAATTGCAAACATAATGCTTATTTTCACAGCTCTGACTATTAGAACTATAATATTATTCGGATAGCAGCTCAAACTACATTCGAACAGAATATATTGAATCAATCTCAAGATTTATGAGATTTAACTTTATCTTACGTGATTTTTTCTCTTATCCGTATGCCCAAAAAGTGATAGAATACAAGATTACGTCTTGCGCAGGTCCGCTAATCGACGTCGGCAAGTTTGACAACCAGCTGTTTGTTGTGTGACGTCACAGTAGCCATATCTTTTGCGCGCGTCGAATAGTTGATTTCTTTAGTTTTGTGAATAAAAATATTTAAATACACAATGAGCTGCAATGTTAGAGGCTGTAAAAATTGGAATGGCGATGTAGCTTCTTCGTGCAGTTTTTCCATTTTCCTTCTGACAAGGAATTGTTAAAGAAATGGATTAATTTTTGCCGACAAAAAAACTACTTCATTGCTAAAGTGTCATTTGTTTTATATAATATTATAGAAGTACAAATGTATAATTGTAAATTTTTTTAAAAATGTATTTCGTGTAATATAATACATAGCAGCTAGCAACGGCAATATTGTAATATGCATCCCCACGCAAACACTAAGAAATATTGCAAAGCAAACAAAATATAACTGTATCTCTATATTCCAAGTTAAAATTTAAAATCAATCGCAAGTATACTGGTTTTGATGATAGAGCTGGTTCGAAAAATAGACGCCCGTAATTATATTTCGGTTACATTAATTTACTTCATGGAACTGTCTTGCCGATGTCCTTCAAAGAGAAACTAGAAATGACGACCAGTTACTTTTGAGGAACGGTGGCAACAGTGACATTTGGGAGATTCGATTTAAGCCAGTGACTTTAAGTCACTTTGATTTTGATACGAGCAAACAATACCAGAGGTTTTAGAGAGATTAAAGCGAATGCTTACTTTAGATAATACTTCCATATCTACAAAATAAGAATAAATAGACAATAAATGAGTATTTAATTGTTAATTATGTAATTAACAAACACGTATTTAATTACGATGTTATTTAAATTATTATTATTAAATAACTTTGTTTATTTATTTATTACAATGTTATTTAATCACAAATCTTTTAAATTTCTATACTCGTATTAGCTTCCTGATGCATTCAAATTATTATTGTTTTTATTTATAAAAAAATTACAAACGAAGTTAAAAGGAACTGTTAATTTTTTTTATTTAATAAAATATTAGGCAAGAACAGATATAAAAGCTCCGACTTTAATAATGTGTTTAACGACATCTTGGTGCGAATTCTCTGGAGCGCAACTTTCACATTCTAAATGTAGACAAAATCTTCATATTTTTCGGAAACATAATTGCAAATGTATCATTCTTTCAAACATCCTAATTAAAAATTTTCATATTTTAAAAATACTGAGAGATATATAATAATAGATTTAGATGGAACTCCCACATTTATGGATAATCCCACATGGCGTATATTCTTCACTCTTTATCAAACGGGCTTAATATTATAAAATGCCTTACCTGTTATAAATTTAACTGTAGTACTCACACTCTTATCTCTATAATCAACTCCATATTAATTTCTAAAATTGGCTATACCAATACCAATACCAATAATTCCATTTGTTTAATGTAATATAAGTAGAAATGTATAACTCTTAACTTTTTTAAAAATATATTTCATGTAATATAATACGGGTACTAATAAATATTTCAAAGCAAAAAAAATATAAGTGTATCTCTATATTTCAAATTAAAATTTGAAATCAAAGGCAAGTATTATGGTTTGCAAAATAGAGGTGGTTTAAGAAAGAGACGCTCGTATTTATATTTCGGTTACATTAATTTACTACATTACAAAGCGGGTAGAACTTCTTCGGTAGGTGATCAAGAGACTCGGCAGGAACGCTTTTGAAATTGAAGCAGAAGCAATTCCTGTGTCTCCAATACTTCAATTTACCGGGGAAAGTCCTCCGTTCGGCAGTATGTTGGTTTTAAATTAATTGCGAGATGTGGCATCTGCGTGTGGCGTGAAGATCGAATTACCTCTTTGCTTCACTGGTGCTGATACACTTTGAGGCCTTCACGCATCAATTCGGCGCTGATCAACTCTCTTCGGAGAGGAAACGCAAGTACTTCGAGTTGGCCTGACCAAATATACGCAGCACCTTGAGGCGCTCCAACTCAGCTTCGAATTCGTATTCGTCTGACACGACAAGTTATCAATTATTCTTGAACAACAAAGCGAGTATTACACAAATCTGTTTACTTTGAGTAATTTTTTATAATGATTTATTCCTATAAACGAGTAATTATTGTAATATCTAAAATTTCATAGCAATGTTTAGACTCTTACATGCGAAATGTATGAGAGTTTGACAGTTCGGCCGTATTGACTGGCTATTGTGACGTAGATTCGCAGAACGAACCAATTTTGGAACCTAATCGGCCCAACCTTGTATTCTATCATTTTTGGTGGCATATTACATGGTGACGCTTGACGCATGAATCAAATGTATTTTGTTGTTGTGTAAGAGAGTGGGAGAAAAACTTAAAACTTTTAGTTTAAATAATTTATCCAATATTTGGCAAAATTTGCGCAAAACCATTCTATCGTGCTCCGTCAGAAACACAATACGCTTAACGTAGGTTTCGGTTAGCCTTATAACTTTATTCACTACACCATCTAATGAGTCCATTTTGCGTATTAATTTTTAATTATATCAGAAAGCTTTTCACAAAATATGGCTCTTCTCACACGGTTAACTTCTGCATACATACATACATTCAAAAAGGTATAACAAGGCATAGTAAAGAGGGACTATAATGAAAGTACTAAATAGCAAGATTTCGACGAGCGTCAAGGGGATCGTGTAATCAGTTGCCGCACGAACCGGTTTTTCAACGCAGTTTGCCAAACGTAAATTTCACTCACACACATTGAGGAATCACTTATATACGACATTTAACGTCAAAGAAGAAACTACGTGTAGCCACGCGTTCTTAAAGACGCGAGCTTCAAGACCCCGCTTCAAGAAGAATGGTGTAGCCATGACCAGCTGTCTTTGCGGTGACGACTCATCATTGTAGAGAGGCTTTATGTTATCTAGCCTTCTTTTCCCTAAGTTAGAAAACCGATGCTTGCGCTGAACGTCATCATTAAAAAATCAGAGAGGATTTTGATTTTTACTAAATTCGATAAACTTTATTCAACATTGTGTATTTCCTCTAGAGATGAGCAATCCAGCAATCCGAAATCCAAACTTTAGAAAAAAGGTTACTGCAGTGACAGTGACGTGATTTCACGATATTCGTGTTTTTAATACTATAAAATTCCCAGCGGTTTTACAGATTTTAAAGCGAATGCTTAGTATCGGTAATATTTCCAAATCGACACAAAAAAATGGATAAACAATAAATTAGTATTTAACAGTTAATAATGTAAAATTAAAAATATGTATTTTATTACATAGTTAATAAACTTATTATTATTAAATATCATTGAAAATTTAAATATAACAACGTTATTTAACCACAAATCCAAAGCAAATACTTTATTTTAAATTTACTTAATTCGAATTATGTAATATATACAAGTTTCTTGATGGTCTAGTCGCAATTAAATAGCATTAAAATACTATTGTGTCATAGAAATTTTAGACAGTACCGATAAAAAATTAAGACACAAATAAAGTTAAAAAGAACTGTTAATTTTTTTAAATTTCGAAAAAATTGGAGGAAAACAGACATATAAGCTCCGACTTTAATAATGTGTTCAACGGCATCTTATCTTAGTGCGAATTCTCTGGAGCGCAATTTCCATTTATTTAAATGTAAACAAAATCTTCATATTTGTCGGAAACGTGTTGTCGTAAATTGCAAATGTATCATACTTTCAAACGTCCCCATTGGAAATGTTGATAATTATGGGAAACGAGAAAAAAAATCATTTTTCTGAGAACAATTGTCCATAGATAAAAAGACAAATGTCTTCGGGTTAGATCTATTTCTAATTTGACACACACAAAGCGCTCTTCTTCTTCTTTTGCTTTTTTTTGTTTTCAGCACAGGAATTGACGAAAATGACAGATTAGTGTTTTGTTCGTGGGGTTTGATTAAGTTTTGTCCTTAAGAAAATGAGATAAAGATAACCGAAGAAAAATGTATTTTGTTTTTATTGCTTCCAATTGTGTTTAAAAAATAAATTTCGTGGAAAGAAGACGCCGGAAAGTTTCACTGTCACCGGTACAAATATTTCAGCCCATAGAGTGACAAGTGAATTTAAAATACCAGAAACAAATTCTATAAAGAACACTTTCGCTCATCTCTAATTTACTCACGTTTAATTTGTGAATTGAACAAAGTTGGGCTTCTAATTCATTGCGGTTGTAATTAATCCCGATTATAATTAATCATGAATTGCCGACTTTGCTTAAAAACTGCAGGAGCAGATAAGCTTTTATTATTCGAAACTAACAGCAATAGCGCCCACGATATAGTGAAACTCATAACGCGATATTTACGAATAGAGGTACATGAATCTTTCCGGAAAATGCAGCAGCAAATAATTTTTAAAATGTAACTTTTAGATTATACAGAATGATACAACCTTCGTCACAATTTGCCAACAGTGCTGCGACCATCTCAATGAGTTTCATGCGTTCTGCACTTTCGTGGAGCGACAGCAAGAAACCCTCCGGAAGCTGTTTTCGTGTACAATGGACCAAGGCTTCGAAAATAACCAAAAAAGTGAAGTCCTGTTCAAAACCTTGCCCTCGCAAGGCTCACCGGAACTTCAGTTGAAGTGTGAACCCGAAGATCATGTAATGTTTACTGAGGCAGCAGATTTATGTCGAAATGATGACGATTCTTTGAACGAAAGTACTTTTGGGTAAGCATTGAGCTAATATGCTTGATATATTGATGTTGTTGTACATTGTGAAAACATATGCATTTTATTATGCAAAACACTTGGTGGCGCTTTTGATGTAGCATGTTAAGATTCAAGCTGTAACCGGATTTTAAGTTTAGTGCTGATAGCAATTATATATTAAGAAGTTTGCAATAACACTTTTCGTTTGAAAATGCCTGTTTCCAGCGGGTTCTCGCGCCTATAAGTTAAATATATGTACATACGTGTATATAAATTACGAAAACCTTCCGATAAATACTGCGTTCATGTCGAGCTCTACAACCTTTTTATGAGTAAAAAATTGATTTTTGATTTTGATTTTGATTGATTGATTTTGATTGAAATTGAATTTGATTTTATTTAATTTCATCTGTAATTAGCTGTTATCCGCAACTTCGTTCGCATGGTCTTCAATTTAATGCGATAATATATTTGGTACCAGTATCTAGCGTGAATGTAATTCTGGGAATTTAAGTTTGCCACCCTCGCAGCGTATATCAGGTGTTTGATTTTCAAACTTGAGGGCACTGCCTCGCATAATATATCCATTTTTCCAATAACCACACTTGAATGAAGACTGTAATCATAATTAGGATCGTGTTGGAATGCACCAAGATTTAAATCAGTGTGCAGTGTTCGTCTAGATCGGGCAGGGCATACTTGAATGGTTTCCAGTCCTTTTTGGTTTACCAGTAATTTCTGAAACTCATGATGCCTTCTGTTTCTTGCTTTAAGTGTAGATATAGTAATCGCTTTTCGTTAGGGTGGCATAATTTATTTGAAAGCGTAACTAATGTTTTGTGACGATTTTATGTTTAAGTATTTTTCCCATGTAGTTTGAGAAGATAATTTTAATCCTACTTCGAGCCGGATTTACCGGCCTGGCGTATAAATTCTTGCTCAAAATCACCTCATGAGTCGATCTAGCCATGTCAGTCTGTCTGTCTGTCTATGGAAATCACGATTACAGGAGAACGTGCAGAGGTATCGACATGAAATTTGTAACGAACATTCTCCGTCATTGTAGGCTGCCTGGGATTGAAAAGGGGCGAAATCGATTAACAACTATACCTACATACAGAAAGTAAAGATGAATTTTAAAAATGTTATAAGGTTAATATCTCATAAACCGTATGAGATATTCAGACATAATTCTATTCCGGAACATAGCGCCATTACTAAAAGTTTTGCGAAAAATGGCCGTGGTTCGACCACTCATACATAATGTGCCAATATCTCATTAACGGTATTATACTAGAGTATCTAGATAACCCAGACATTATCGAAAAGTTTGCCAAAAATGGGCGCGATCCGCCCACTTATACAAAAGTTGTCAATATCTCAAAGGGTGCAAAATATTAGTACTTAATTAATATTAATATGTGATTTTTTCCTGGAGTATCTAGAGACATTATCAGAATGTCTCTAGCTACTCGGGTGTAGGGGATTTAGACTTCGGCCTGGTCGAAGGCAAAACTTTTACTTGTTCTCGTGCCCATTTTTACTCACGAGGTTGTGGTAAAACCCGTGCCCATTTTTACTCACAAGGTTGTGATAACCAACCCCATGTTCATGTTTTATACTCACGAGTTTGTGAAAATAAACCCCGTGCCCATATTATGCACTCATAAAGTGGGGTATGGGGTTGCTATACCCATATTTTACACTCACGACTTTTACACAACGGACGAGTTCGCGTAGCTGATGTCCACACCGAAAAGGGTCTAATTAAACGTCTTATCACCAGCTGGTGTCTCTAATTACTAACTATGTTAATTTTGTAAAACCTCTTATTTTTACAGATCCACCATGTATTTCACCCGCCGGGAGCATGGTCGGTCCCGCAGGGCCTGTCTGCTGGCACCACTCGGCACCGTCCGACCCACGTCATCACCCTATTGGTCCTCAGAGCGCCGGGGCTCAAGAGTGCACAGCGTAGACCGCGGGCGCGAGAGATCACGTTCGGCCGATGTCCTGAAGTTGGACGCCTTGGTGGAGAAAGTCCACTCCGCGGACACTAACCGGAACTCACCGGCCCTCTCATCTGAGGTTCATCGCACGTTTGTGGGTCGGCGGTTGGATGAGCTCTCTCCGAGCGCCGAGTTAAAAGTGGAGTCACCACCTCCTGCCCCGAGATCCTTTATTGGTAGAGAAGATGTGTGTTCCAGACAGACTGAAGCTCCCAGGCGTGAGGCACGCCCCCTAATGGCTCAGGCACCCAGGCGCGACAATACGCAGCCCATACCGACTCCAGCACCCAAATACGACCGGCAGATCGCAGCCCGCACACGGAAGCATACTCGCTGCCCCCTCTGCTCGGAGCCGCACGCGCTACGAGAATGCAGGCGCTTCCTGGGCCAGACAACAACCCAGCGGATTTTGACCGTGCAGGAACACAACATGTGCTCCAATTGCCTGGCGTGCTCGCACCGGCTGAGTCAATGCAGCAGCAAGCAGAGCTGCCGAATTTGCCGCCAACAGCACCATACTCTTCTACATTAGGTCGTTGTTTGCAGTTGCCGCTATTTTTGGACCTTACATGTTTATTGAATTCTACTAGTTTTAGATGAAGTATTTCCACCCTATGTATCTATAGGTTCAGCAGCGACACTTCTGCCGCTAGCTACAGTTTAGATAACGCTGTTTCACAGTTGTAATAATTTAAATCAACAGGTACAGTAGTACGAACTGGAAACCTATTCGATATATATATATATATATATATATATATATATATATATATATATATATATATATATATATATATATATATATATATATATATATATATATATATATATATATATATATATATATATATATATATATATATATATATATATATATATATATATATATATATATATATATATATATATATATATATATATATATATATATATATATATATATATATATATATATATATATATATATATATATATATATATATATATATATATATATATATATAAGGCGAGTTCACTGTATATATATATAATGATATATATATATATAATGACTGTAAGCCAAAATGTAGGTAACAGCTTATTAATTAGTACCAATAATGTGTGCCGCAGACCTCACACAGTTCTTAAGAAGTGGAAACAATTTAAATAAACTAAAATCATATAAACGATTTTTGAATTCTGAGAACTATGTAAAGAAATTTTTGAATAAAATTGGCTGGCTTTCACCAGCACCAATTATACCATTACCAATTAATTAATAATAATTTATTTTATTATTAATTGTCAGTAAAAGTTTCGATCAAAATTAGATAACCAAACTATCCTGAATTTTTGTGAATATTTTCTTACTCTTACTGTAAATCGATATCGAACTTTTCAAAGTGTTAAGATCACAACTGTCTCTAAATAGTAAAAAAACTGTTCACACAAATTTTAAAACTTCAAATTATGGATTATTATATCACTTTCACTAGCAGTTGAAAAAATCGTCAGAAATGTTCTTTTTAATGGCTTTTATTTTCGAATCACTGGAAATTTTTTAAAACGAAATTCTAATTCACCTTATTAACTCCACTAAGTTCTTACTTTAATTTATTATTAGTTTAATTCAATTCAAATTTCAGTTATAACAACCTGAGTTATATATGTATCTTCTATTACATATATATTGTTAAATCTGATTCTGTTCCGACAGCATAAATTGCAAAAGAATCACTAAATAGGTGACTATAGCGGCAACCATCTGTAAATAGAAAATTAAAAGACTAGGAAATGTTATATTATAATATATGACAACATATGATATTCTAAACAGATACATTAAAACTAGTGCAAGTTCATCCATAGTCGCTTTGAATTTTATAGTTCTAGAACGAGGTAGTTAAGAACTCTGACGGGCTTAGGCTTACGAAAAGGTCTTAAGATCATAGTTTCGCTATGGGCGAATTATTTTTCTTTCTTTCATTTTCTCAACCTTTTATGAGAAATTTTACTATCAGCATATTCGTTAGCAAGGTGAATAAGACTTGAAACAAAGCTAAGTCTACGCTAACTTCCTTTCCTTATTTGTAGCCAAATTTTATTCGTCCATAGTCCTAAACGTTCGCGTTTATGATTTTTATCCCTAGTTTTTATAACTTTTTAATAAAAAATTCGCAACTAACTAGTGGTGCACACGAACATGATTTTGCCAGATTTGGGTGATCTCGACCTCGTTTTAACTAAGAAGCCGTATTGATTTAAACTGAAAATGTCGTCTCGTATCGACCTCATTTCTCGCCTCAACTAAAATTGGCTGTCTCGATCTCGGTTATCTTCTTGAACTAAAAAACTATCTCGCTCTCAATTCTCGCCTTAAATCCGAAATGGGGGCGAAAAAATAACTGTTTCAAAACAAAATCGTGACTTATAGGGTTAAATGCGCGTCTCGTTTCCTTGGTTACACAAAGTTTAGTGGGATTTAAATTGTTATATAATATAAACAAGAATGAACTGCAAAATTGTGGTTGTTACAAAATTGTGGTAATTGTGGTAATTATGAAAGCTGCAGTTATAAAATATTCTAAATAAAAACCAAATTACATCGAACAAATTTTACACGAAACGTGAATAAATAAAAAAAGCGAATTCACGGCGACAAGAACAAACAAGTGACAGCAACGAATAAATATCGTGGAATGAAAGCGCCGTTCACTGACACTGTCTCCGGTATAAATATTTTTCAGTCGATCCAGTGACCAGTGACTTTAAAATACAAGATTCAAAATCAGTAATACAAAACTATCGCTCGTTTCTAATTTTCTCACGTTTAATTTGCGAATTGAACAAAGTTGGACTTCTAATTAATGTGGTTGTAATTAATCCCGATTATAATTAATCATGAATTGCCGACTTTGCTTAAAAACTGCAGGATCAGATCAGAAGTTTTTATTATTCAAAACCTCCGACAGCGATAGCGACCACGATATAGTGAAACTCATATCGCGATATTTACGAATAGAGGTACATGAATCTTTCCGGAAAATGCAGCAGCAAATAATTTTTAAAATGTAACTTTTAGATTACACAGAATGATACAACCTTCGTCACAATTTGCCAACAGTGCTGCGACCATCTCAATGAGTTTCATGCGTTCTGCACTTTCGTGGAGCGACAGCAAGAAACCCTCCGGAAGCTGTTTTCGTGTACAATGGACCAAGGCTTCGAAAATAACCAAAAAAGTGAAGTCCTGTTCAAAACCTTGCCCTCGCAAGGCTCACCGGAACTTCAGTTGAAGTGTGAACCCGAAGATCATGTAATGTTTACTGAGGCAGCAGATTTATGTCGAAATGATGACGATTCTTTGAACGAAAGTACTTTTGGGTAAGCATTGAGCTAATATGCTTGATATATTGATGTTGTTGTACATTGTGAAAACATATGCATTTTATTATGCAAAACACTTGGTGGCGCTTTTGATGTAGCATGTTAAGATTCAAGCTGTAACCGGATTTTAAGTTTAGTGCTGATAGCAATTATATATTAAGAAGTTTGCAATAACACTTTTCGTTTGAAAATGCCTGTTTCCAGCGGGTTCTCGCGCCTATAAGTTAAATATATGTACATACGTGTATATAAATTACGAAAACCTTCCGATAAATACTGCGTTCATGTCGAGCTCTACAACCTTTTTATGAGTAAAAAATTGATTTTTGATTTTGATTTTGATTGATTGATTTTGATTGAAATTGAATTTGATTTTATTTAATTTCATCTGTAATTAGCTGTTATCCGCAACTTCGTTCGCATGGTCTTCAATTTAATGCGATAATATATTTGGTACCAGTATCTAGCGTGAATGTAATTCTGGGAATTTAAGTTTGCCACCCTCGCAGCGTATATCAGGTGTTTGATTTTCAAACTTGAGGGCACTGCCTCGCATAATATATCCATTTTTCCAATAACCACACTTGAATGAAGACTGTAATCATAATTAGGATCGTGTTGGAATGCACCAAGATTTAAATCAGTGTGCAGTGTTCGTCTAGATCGGGCAGGGCATACTTGAATGGTTTCCAGTCCTTTTTGGTTTACCAGTAATTTCTGAAACTCATGATGCCTTCTGTTACTTGCTTTAAGTGTAGATATAGTAATCGCTTTTCGTTAGGGTGGCATAATTTATTTGAAAGCGTAACTAATGTTTTGAGACGACTATTAAAAAATTAACTTATACTATTATAATATATTTGACGGCAAAAAAAAATGTTTTGTGACGACTAATAGAAATTCAGTCAGAACAAGTAAAACTGTTGTCTTCGGCCGGCCGAAGTCTAAATACCGTACACCCGCGGCGTTAAAAAATATACTTTAGAAAGCACTTAAAGACTCAGAAATCCTTTTTATTTGTTAAAATGGGTTAGCCACACACAGTTTTGAAGAA
Organism: Sicus ferrugineus; assembly: GCA_922984085.1. Taxonomy (NCBI): domain Eukaryota; kingdom Metazoa; phylum Arthropoda; class Insecta; order Diptera; family Conopidae; genus Sicus; species Sicus ferrugineus. Next base: position 12,499,156 of record OV277351.1, on the reverse strand, counting down.
ATTACACTAATGCCAGAATAAAATATCATCTTAATATTACCAAATACAAAATGTACTCGTAATATTTATTTTACCTCCTGTACGCTTAAAGATGAGAACAATGTGTATATGCACACGTAAGGTTGCGCCTTAATATCGTTCATGAGATAAGACTACATGCAAAAAATATTTGTGCTAAATTCCATCGCAATATCCCAGTTCGTTCTCTTGTAATCGTGATTTCAACGGACATATAGATACGGCTAAATCAAGTGTCTATCGATCTTGTCTCCTTGTCTGCGTTACCAACAGAAGAACAAAGTGAATATACCCTCTCCCTTCGGGTGTAGACTATAAAAATGGAAGTAGTCAACTAAGCGCCGCGCGTAACCAGCTTAAAAATTTTGTAAAATTATTAAAGCGGGAGCTGCCTAAAGAAATCCTCCGTTCATAATTATTCCATACAAAAATTTAAAAATACTTTTCGAATACCTTCTACACTTGTTCGAATAAAGCCGTATGTATTTGCAATTTGTATCTGGCAAATGCGGATACAGTTGAAATTAACACCTTTCCTATCCGAAATAATAACGATTTTAGATGAGTACCTACTATATGTCCATGTTCTATATATCTGAATATGCCTGAATAAGAAAAAAGAGAAACTTTGATATATTTTTCTTCGAAAAGTGAACAAATTGACACTTTAACGTAACATCATTAGCAGAAAATGATAATAAATGTTGGCCCTTTTCCTCATTTTTAAGTTAAGTCTAATAAGTCCTTTTTCACTAACAAGTCCTTTCTCACTAATAAGTTCTTTCTCATCTGTATTATTACAAATGTTCAGTTGTATGTGTTATCGTCAATTGCCGCTCGCTGTGGGCGCTCTCTCCTCGACCGGCGGGTTGTCAGCGGTTATCTCCTCTGACAACTTGCCGGTCCGGAGGTGCGCCTGTCGCAAGAGAGCAAGCTCGGCTGTGAGCTTTTCACCACGACGACTGGCACCCACGCCGGCAAACTCAACCCGAGGCGATCGCGTGGTTTTTGCTTCTTGAGTAACGGCGGTATTTGGAGGTGTTTAGAGTTTTAAGATTGAAAGTGGAAATAAAGTGTACAACCATAATATAATTTTATTAAACATCAACGAAAAAGGAACCATTTCTGTCGAGTATTTTTGCCATGTGGTTTGAGAAGATCATTTTAGTCCTACTTCGAGCCGGATTTACCAGCCAACACCGGATTTACAAGGGAAAACTTTTATAGTTTTTATACCGTACACCTGGAGGGATAAGGTCATATTCACTTTTTTCTTCCGTTTGTAATGCATTAAAGGTGGCCTGGCGTATAAATTCTTGCTCAAAATCACCTCCTGAGTCGATCTAGCCATGTCAGTCTGTCTGTCTGTCTATGGAAATCACGATTACAGGAGAACGTGCAGAGGTATCGACATGAAATTTGTAACGGACATTCTCGGTCATTGTAGGCTGCCTGGGATTGAAAAGGGGCGAAATCGATTAACAACCATACCTACTTCGCATACAGAAAGTAAAGGTGAATTTAAAAAATGTTATAAGATTAATATCTCGTAAATGGTGTCATATATACAGGCATAATTCTATTCCGGAACATAGCGCCATTACTAAAAGTTTTGCGAAAAATGAGCGTGGCTCGACCACTCATACATAAATTGCCAATATCTCATAAACGGTGCATAATATTATTACGTAATTTTATCCTAGAGTATCTAGATAACCCAGACATTACCGAAAAGTTTGCCAAAAATGGGCGTGGTCCGCCCACTCATACAAAAGTTGGCAATATCTCATGAACGGTGTAAGATATTAAGACGTAATTTTATCATAAGGCATCTAGAAGCATTACGAATCTATTCCCAAAAATGGGCATGCGCGCCCACTTATACAAAAGTTGTCAATATCTCAAAGGTTGCAAAATATTAGTACTTATACTCACGAGTTTGTTAAAATAAGCCCCGTGCCAATATTTTGCACTCATAAAGGGTCTAATTAAACGTCTTATCACCAGCTGGTGTCTCTAACTACATTATGATGTTAATTTTCTAAAACCTCTTATTTTTACAGATCCACCCGCCGGAAGCATGGTCGGTCCCGCAGGGCCTGCCTGCAGGCACCACCTGGCACCGTCCGACCCACGTCATCATCCTATTGGGCCTCAGAGCGCCGGGGCTCAAGAGTACAGAGCGTAAACCGCGGGCGCGAGAGATCACGATCGCCCTTGAAGTTGGACGGCTTGGTGGAGGAAGCCCACTCCGCGGACACTAACCGGAACTCTCCGGCCCTCTCATCTCAGGTTGATCGCACGTTTGTGGGTCGGCGGTTGGATGAGCCCTCTCCGAGCGCCGAGTTAAAAGTGGAGTCACCACCTCCTGCCCCGAAATCCTTTATTGCTAGAGAAGATGTGTGTTCCAGACAGACTGAAGCTCCCAGGCGTGAGGCACGCCCCCTAATGGCTCAGGCACCCAGGCGCGACAATACGCAGCCCATACCGACTCCAGCTCCCAAGTACAACCGGAAGATCGCAACCCGCGCAGCGGAACATACCCGCTGCCCCCTCTGCATGAAGCCGCACGCGCTACGAAAATGCAAGCGCTTCCTGCGCCAGACTGCAACCAAGCGGATTTTGACCGTGCAGGAACACAACATGTGCTCCAACTGCCTGGCGTGCTCGCACCAGCTGAGTCAATGTAACAGCAACATGAATTGCCGAATTTGCCGCCAAAAGCACCATTCTCTTCTACATTAGGTCGTTGTTTGCAGTTGCCGCTATTTTTGGACTTTACATGTTTATTGAATTCTACTAGTTTTAGATGAAGTATTTCCACCCTATGTATCTATAGGTTCAGGAGCGACACTTCTGTCGCTGGCTACAGTTTTGATAACGCTGTTTCACAGTTGTAATAATTTAAATCAACAGGTACAGTAGTACGAACTGGAAACCTATTCCATTTGATTGGAAACCTATTCGATATATATATATATATATATATATATATATATATATATATATATATATATATATATATATATATATATATATATATAGAATCGAATAAGTTTCCGATTCGTACTACTGTATCTGTTGATTTAAATCCTACTGTACTGTATCTGTTGTTTAACATAAATCTATAATGACTCTATGCCAAAATATAGGCAACAACTTATTAATTAGTGCCGCAGACCTAAATATACTCAAATTAGATAACCAAACTATCCTGAATTTTTGTGAATATTTTCTTACTGTTGTAAATCGATATTGAATTTTTCAAAGTGTTAAGATCACAACTGTCTCTAAATAGTAAAAAAACTGTTCACACAAATTTTAAAACTTCAAATTATGGATTATTATATCACTTTCACTAGCAGTTGAAAAAATCGTCAGAAATGTTCTTTTTAATGGCTTTTATTTTCGAATCACTGGAAATTTTTAAAAACGAAATTCTAATTCACCTTATTAACTCCACTAAGTTCTTACTTTAATTTATTATTAGTTTAATTCAATTCAAATTTCAGTTATAACAACCTGAGTTATATATGTATCTTCTATTACATATATATTGTTAAATTTGATTCTGTTCCGACAGCATAAATTGCAAAAGAATCACTAAATAGGTGACTATAGCGGCAACCATCTGTAAATAGAAAATTAAAAGACTAGGAAATATTATATTATAATATATGACAACATATGATATTCTAAACAGATACATTAAAACTAGTGCAAGTTCATCCATAGTCGCTTTGAATTTTATAGTTCTAGAACGAGGTAGTTAAGAACTCTGACGGGCTTAGGCTTACGAAAAGGTCTTAAGATCATAGTTTCGCTATGGGCGAATTATTTTTCTTTCTTTCATTTTCTCAACCTTTTATGAGAAATTTTACTATCAGCATATTCGTTAGCAAGGTGAATAAGACTTGAAACAAAGCTAAGTCTACGCTAACTTCCTTTCCTTATTTGTAGCCAAATTTTATTCGTCCGTAGCCCTAAACGTTCGCGTTTATGATTTTTATCCCTAGTTTTTATAACTTTTTAATAAAAAATTCGCAACTAACTAGTGGTGCACACGAACATGATTTTGCCAGATTTGGGTGATCTCGACCTCGTTTTAACTAAGAAGCCGTATTGATTTAAACTGAAAATGTCGACCTCATTTCTCCCCTCAACTAAAAATGGCTGTCTCGATCTCGGTTATCGTCTTGAACTAAAAAAACTATCTCGCTCTCAATTCTAGCCTTGAATCCGAAATGGGGGGAGAAAAAACTGTTGCAAAACAAAATCGTGTCTTATAGGGTTTTATGCGCGTCTCGTTTCCTTAGTTGCAACAATTTTAGTGTGATTTAAATTGTTATATGCACAAGAATGAACTGCAAAACGTGGTTGTCACAAAATTGTGGAAATTATGGTAACTGATGAAAGCTGTAGTTTTAAAATATTCTACTAACTAAATTAATAACAACTAAATTACATCAAACAAATTTTGCACGAAACCTCAAATACTTAGGAAAATCCAGAACGTCTATTAAAATCACTTATGTCTACAATTTCTGACTACATCATATACCGACTCTTAGCTTCGCAACACTTACACTGCCCAATAAATTTAAATTCAATTGGAAAAAATCCTTGGCTGTAATGATGAATTGCTGATGTAGAATCTGCAGCGAAAACTCACTGACCAAATGATTGTACGACTGATTGCCCAGTGGTTTGACGAGTTTAAAAATTGAGGAACCAATATCGCGACCCTAAACCAGATAAAACAAAGAAGAGGGTTATTTTTATGAAAGTTATTAATTATAAGCTTAATTTATATAGCTCAATATATCTAATTTAATACAATTTCCAATTACTACGTGGCACAGTAGGTAACCCTTGTCTTGGGCATGGCCATGTAGTTTTTTGTTAAAAACCCAAAAATGCCTCAGTACAATAGACAAAAGTTTTTGAGTCCTGTGACTCATTATACTGTGTTCTTAAAAAACAACATTGTGCTTACATTATTGCAACTCTGCTGACTGTGCCAACAAATCAGAGACAACATCACGGCGTCAATTAGCACAAAGCATCCGTTCTGTATGAATGCTGAAAAATCCCGGATCTGAATAAGAACCGCCAGCAATAACCAGTACGAGTTGCAAACAAAATCCACGAAGTACACCGCGGTAATGGCCAGTAAGGACCATCCATAGCAATAGTTCAGATCGCGAAAAATCGAATTCAGGTCGTTGTGAACGTTCTTCAATGTTATCAACTGTTTTTCGTCGTCGAACAGCCTCAACTCATTGTCATGTAGTTTATACTCTGAAATCGTTGGTAAATCCGTAAAACTTTTAAAATTTTGAGAACTGATTTCATCAATATTCCGACTGAGCGCGCGAATACTGGCATTTATCGTTACGATCAATGAAAGAATTTCCAAAATACGAAATTTAATAGCCAACACACTTAGCATAGCATACCAATATATGCTCTCAACTTTTATAAACAGAAAAAGGACCAGCAATCCTACTTGAAGGATCAGGATCAACAACAGCTGAAGAGCTAATTGCCAAGAAGCCAGATTCTCTTGCCGCGAACGCTGACATTGGACGCGCAACGTACAAGCTATGCGATCGGCCAATTCAAATATGTTTTCGCGACGGTATGTATGCAGTGACATTTCCAGCAACATCATAAAATGAGCCAGTACTTTAGCGGTAAAGAGCACGGTGCTGACTATGCTTCCTATAGAGTTGCCGCTACCGCTATATCTATTGTAGAAAGCGTAAAAGGTCACAGTGGCGATCTCGATAAACCAACAGCCGATACAGATCGGTTGAGCCAATGCAAGTGAAGGCCACAACGGTCTGATGGCGAAGAAACGCAATCCGAGATCCAAAAGAAGAAACACCCATTCCGTTAAGCGCGTCCGCCAGGTACGCGTATTATGATGCCAAGCGAGAGTCTTATTTGAAGTTAGGACAACCATAGCTCTGATGGGACCACATTAAACTGTAGAACTAAATACTGAATAGGCTTTTAAGCTACGTGCTACGTCGGCTTCACTAATCAATCATTTAAAAGTAATTCGGCGAAAGGAATTTAATGGATACGAATTGAAGGAGGGTGAATTAAGTAGACTATTACTCACTATCTAACTTGAAATCAAAACACAGAAAATGCATGGTATGATGGGGAAATTAACGGCATAGAAAAAGTATTTGGTTAGAAATTAAAAAATGTTAATTAAGCGAAAATTAATAATACTGTAGATCTGTACAACAGTAATATTGTTAGAGTTACAGGTATAATAATAGTGTAGGAACATTAACAGAATTATACATACTACAATAATACACCTAGAGCCAACGCTAATAATACTGTTATAAATAAAGCCAATAATAATATTATAAATACTATAATAATACTATTAGAACTACATATAATACTATTAGCAAAAATATGGAATGTGAACTACTACTAAAAATATAAAATGTATCTAAATAATAAAATTTAGATAACGTTTTGATTGTTTCTAAAACAATCTGGAAATGATCAAGATAACCAAATTTATTTATTAATTATTTACAAATAATAAGAATGGAAAACTAGGACATTTTTATATTATTTTACATAAACCAGCATTCATTGCTGGTTTGATTGATTATTTTTTATATTATTTGTAATCGTAATGTGAAAATAGTAATTGCAAAAATAATACTTATTTTCACAGCTCTCACTATACAACTATAAAATCTCTCGGATAGCAACTCAAACTACATTCGAACAAAATTTTTTTTAATTCAATGTCAAGATTTACGAGATTGAATTTTATCTTACGTGATTTTTACTCTTATCCGTATGCCAACACAATGATGATACCAGTGTTGCCAGCAATATTATGGTGCAGCCATTGAAGATGTACTTTTCGAAAGATTTGCTCTTGTACGATGCGTTCGATGTCCAAAAGGCGTTGCACACGAAGTCAAAGAACGAGCTTAGAATTAAAAACAGTATCGACCATCCGCAAGTTTCGCTTAGAATCCTGAATGTTTCATATATGTGTGCGTAAATTAAACGCATTTCATTCACTGCTACATATTCTTCCAGCGGCAAAGCCGGCCAAGTTTTCGAGTAGTATTTATATTTGCGCCTATTCTGAGCCACCAAACGTCCAATGGAGTTTCTTAGAAGCTCAGTGCGGGCGTTTGTCTCCATGACGATTACGAGAATCTGGACGTAACGAATTCTCAAAACTTGTCCCATAGGAATCGTATAAAAGAATGTTGACGAAATGTAACCATTCGAGAGTACCGTTATCCATGCACAAAAGCAGTCACAAACTAGAACGATCAGTAGGATGATAAATACCCGGTGCATGATGCCTGCGCGCTTTAGCATCCCTTGGACACACAGTCGTAGATGATGTTGCAACATATCGTCTAATTCCTCTTGTAGGCGAAATATTTTTGCGAACTGAGAGTGCTTAAAGTGTACTTCTGTAATGGCCACGATGCTCGCCAAATCGTTGCTATAGAAGAGTAAAGTGCCTACGAGACTACTAATAGAGGAAAACCCGAAATTCAGGCGTCTGTAAGACATTATTATTACTGCGCCCACTAGGTAAATTAGCCAACAAAGTCTATAGAGAACATTTAGCCACCGCAAACGCGGAATCGGCTTCAGTGCTGTCAAGTAAAGGTTAGCTTGAAAATAGTAGTGAGTGCCACGTTGGAGGAGGTCCATTACGGAGGAAAGCAAGCTGAGGACTGGTTTCAGGCCACCGACATTTTTACTTTAATCACTCAATAGGATTTGTCGAGTCATCTAAGTGCAACTATTTAAATGTGATTGATGTAAACTTAATTTTGTGAAAAAGAATTGGTGGGTGAAAAATATGTGCATGCATCAAAATATTACGTTATTGAGAAGCAGCACTTATTTTGGTTGTCCTCCTTTTATACATTTCCCATGTTCTTTGGTTTAGCCCACTATACATGGTGGGCGCGATATTCCACCTATTTAATAGATTGAAAGCGGTGTTACCACGACGGTGCGGTTTACCATACCTTGCATGCATAAAGGGTTGGCATACCATTTAGCTGTTTGATTTCCATGTCTTTTTAATGTCGGCGTTTTTTCGGTGAAAGCTAAGCAACACCTTTTTTCAGAAAATGAGAGTCGCAGCCTATTATCAAAAAATTTTACATTTTCTCGACGATTCAAGGGACTTTGCCGACGGGTTCGTTTCTTAAGTCTGAATAGAAAAGAATCGCCGTCGACGGATCGCCGCATTGTGTTTCTAGAGTTACTAAATTCCATAAACTTTGTTCATCATTGTGTATTTCCTTACATTTATTAATTTGCAAATTGAACAAAGTTGAACTTCTGTAAAACACTTCGAGCTACAACGGCTTCTTGACTGGTTGTAACTTTTGGTGCTTTTGATCTTTTTTTAACTTGAGCTTTATCTGGAATTAAAGTGGTAATTTTTTTCTGTGCGCTGTTGTTCCCTTCCTTGTGCTATTTTTGAAAATTTAAAAAAACTTTACTTAAATTAAGGAAGTTTTATTTGTTTTGATGATGACTTTGAAAATATGTTCAGATACTAAACGTAAGGAATAAGAGGAATAAGGAACTTCTAAAGAAACAGTACTTTTAGTAGTATACTTTTACATTAATTTTGGAAAAGTTTTACTTAATCCAAGGGCATATTTTACTTGATTTCAATAGCAGAAATACTTGCATTAAGAGAAGAGATATCCTTGAGAATATGCTTAAGCGTTAAATAATAGGAAAAGAATGAATCGCTTTTAAAGAAGCGATGTATTTAATACCAATAAATTTCAAAATTATTTTATGAATTTAACTGTTGTAAGGAAAATTGTTATTTAATTGAAATGTTTTGAAAACATAATTTTATTAAATGAATGAACATTTGACTTATGATTAACATATGTAAATGAAATTACGTACATCCGCAATGAAGAAAACTTTTGAAAGACATACGTATAAAGCATTTTTATAATTTAGTAGAAAAAACTTTGATTCTTTACATATATAAGTTTTATACATATATGTGTTTAAAAAATGTTAATTAACACGGTTGTGTAAACCAGTCTTTTATTCGAGCTTTTATTCAGAATAAAATAAAAATTTATATAATAGTAATAATAAAAGTAAACTTAAATACTTTTTGATTCAAAAAAATACCTTAGGTCTTAAGAAGGACTGCATTTTTACAGTATACAAATGTGTTGGCGGAAATGATAAATTCTTCAATGCTAACGCCCCAAATTCACATATATCAGATCAATTCAAGTATGATAAAAAGTGTTTTTTGTACGATAAAACTTCATGATTTTGGCACAGTAAATATACACCCTTTTTAATAAGAAAACCTCCAGTTTTAAAAGCCGAAAGTTCTGGTTTATAAATCCAAATAACAAAGTCCTTTTTGTATATAGTATTATACCGTTTACAATATGAATAACAGATAATTTTTTTAACACATTCATCATTTCTTTAAAGATATTCGAAAATTTTTTTAAACTATAAAAGTTAATGTTTTTATTCAAATTAAAAAGTCCACAAATACCTTAATGGACCTGATTCTTCAATAACTCTAACGTAGTTATTTAAAGAGTGGTGCTTTGGTTTTAGTTTATCACCAAACAAATGCGGTTATTCTCTGTTATATTTAAGTATAGGCTCTTCTAAAGATAGAAAATCTAAAGATGTATATTCAGTTAATAATAATAAATCCAATAGTTCAATTAAATTAAGAATGAACTTCCACAGTTGGTTATTTTCTGGTATTACATCACCAACTAAAAGAGGAAAGAAATGAGCAAAACTTGACATTTCTTGTCTCGTAATTTTAAATTTAAATATTTTTATTTATTTTTAAATTATGGTGATGAAATGTTTCCAATTTCTTCCTGATTTTTAAAAACATTCTTGCCCGAAAGAAAGCTTGCTCAATATGCTTTTTATACGGCAAGGTTTTCCAGACCATCGTATTCCAGACCTTTGCAACATTCAGGAGCGATGCTTTCTGGTATTCAATACTGCGCCACGTTTCAGGATTCTCTTCTTAGCAAATCCTATTAATTTAAAGCACAAAGTAATGCACAATAATGATGAAAAATATATTTGCTTACCCATTTCGAACTGCGGATTGTTTTCATAGTCATTAGCAGTGAAATGTTCCATTCAAACAAATGCTGCTTTGATATTGAAACTATTTCTTTGTCGGCACATCTTGCCGGCATTAATCTATTTCCTTAATAATTCCTTGTCGGAAGGAAAATGGAAAAACTAAACGAAGAAGCTGCATCGTCATTCCAATTTTCACAGCCTCTAACACTACTCCTCATTGTTTATTTAACTACTTTTATTCACAAAACTCAAAAACAATCAACTATTTTCTTCGACGCGCACAGAAGTTATGGCTATTATTACGTCACACAGGAAACGCTGATTGTTAAACTTGCCGACGCCGAATTACGGAACTGCGCAAGACATAATCTTGTATTCTATCATTCTTGCTGATTAGCCAATTCGGCCGAGCTCGGGCGAAAGTGCCAAAATTAATATCTACCTTATGGAGATTTCGTGTATCCGTTTAGCGAAATAATGTTCGAAACCAACACAAAGCCAAATATCTGCCGAGATTACTTGGCGCACACTTCTCCGATGACAATGAAATGTGGTTGCCACCTCTTAATCTGACTCATCTGGGTTACCAACCCTTTTGAGCTCCTATAATTGGTGTTTAGGAATTACGTGGGATTTTTAAAAAATTCAATCATTTATTTCAAGTCAACAGTTACCATAAAAATTTCGTTTTTAAAGTTAAATTCATCAATAACTAACAAGTTCAGAAGACATTACATTTTGGTACGGTTGGAAAGCTATATAATGTATCTTTGATTTATTGATATAACCCTTTATCGGGCAACATAAAGTCGGATTTGTTAGTTCATCTCCTTTTTTAATATTTCGAAAAGAAAGATTGTACACCTACAAATTCTTATCACCATACCCTTTTAGAAACGAAAATATTCTTTTAAGTATAAAATATTTGAGAAAAAATATGTGAAATGTAGAAAATTAAATTTTTATTTTACTAAATTTCTTGAAAACAAAAACATATTTACAATTAAACTAGAAACTTACAAGTGTCAAACTTGAAACAATACAAATAGATCAAATAGTGGTTTTATGTTTCTGTTATTTAAAAAATTCTAGTAAATATTTAGTAAGTAAATAAAGCAATATCAATATATCCATGCAAGAAGAATAAAAAATCCATTTGCCGAGTGAACTTCAAAAATCATTTCCTCTTGAAATACCGACATTAAAATTACTGCCCCATGTAACTGGCAACTTTAACAGCTAATGTTCGTATATTTTCGAATCGCTTTTCTCTTCACCCTTCCTTCGAAACCTCCAGCGTCCGAGCTCGGCCGAAAACTCGCTAATTCCATTCTAAGCGAGTATAATCGGCCCTTAAATCGCTGAGCTGATCAGAGATGAATAGTCCAATGAATATAATACTTTATCACAAACAAAACATCATTTTTTCCCATAGCTTTTTCCCGTAACCACCTATTATTCCTTGTTTTAAAAAGTCATCCCTGAGGTCAAGGGACATAAAAATAATAAACAGACATTTTACAGGTCACTTATACGACAAAAAATATTTATTTTTAATTAAGGCTTCGGATTCGGATCGTTATTCTTTGTGTGGTGACGTCATAAGTGCTGAACATATATTTATCACACAAGAATCTCTTTGACACAAGAATCTCTTTGACTCTTTCAATTCCACTCGAGACATATGCACAATTGGGCTTCGAAAAATCTCTACACTTGAAGAATGTGTGAAGACTTTTTTCTCCTCTCATGCTCTCTCTTTCCAAGAAACTTTTGAAGAATGAAGAAGAGAAGCCTAATGTAGCCGTGCGGAAAGAGTTTGAAAATGCATGATTTGCCGCAAAGACAAATTTGCCGGCTCTGCTTATAAACCGCAGGGGCAGAAAAGTTTTTATTATTCAAAATCTCTATCAGCGATAGCGACCACGATGTAGTGAAACTCATAACGCGATATTTTTGATTAGAGGTACATAAATTTTTCCGGAAAATTGCAACAAATATGTTTAAAATGTAAATTTTATATTACACAGAAGGATCTTCGGCACGATTTGTCAGCAGTCCTGCAAACATCTCAATGAGTTTCATGTGTTCTGCACTTTCGTGGAGCGACGGCAGGAAACCCTCTGCAAGATGTTGTGTAAAATGGAACAAGGCTCCAAAAATAACCAAGAAAGTGTAAGCATGTTCAACACCTTGCCCTCGCAAGATATCTGAACTTTAGTTGAAATGTGAACCCGAAGATCATGTAATGTTTACTGAGGCAGCAGGTTTATACCAAAATAATAACAATTCTTTGCACGCGTCCAATATCAGTACTTTTGGGTAAGCATTGAGCCGATTTGCTGGAAATATTGTGGATACAACATCGTGCAAACATATGCATTTTATTATGCAAAACACTTTTGGTGGTGCTTTTTGATGTATGTAGCATGCTAAGATTCAAGTTGCAACCGACTTTTATGTTTGGGTCTGGCGACAATTACTTATTAAAATGTTTGCAACCACATTTTCCATTTGAAAATGCAAGTTTCCAGCATGTTCTCGTACCATAAGCTAAATATATGTACACATGTGGATATCAATTACGAAAACCTGTCGATAGTTACTGCGTTCCTGCCGAGGCTCTACAACCCTCCTTTAAAGTAAAATATTTATTTATTTCTGTTATTTTATATGTAATTAAAAAGCCCAAACCAATCAACTAACTCACATAGCATATTCGCATATATAAGGAACTTTAGGTTAACAAGATGAATATATAACAATTGTGATCGGTGCATATTAATTAATAGGAGTATAGTAAAACTATAATCTACCACATATTACTACATATAAAAGAATAAATACAAAAAACACAACTTCGGATTCGGAAGCCACCGACAACCCTGGATGGATTATATGTATATCCAATGCCAAATTTGATTTCTAACAATTCCTCCAAATTCACGAAAACCAAGCGAAAAACCACGGGCATTATATAGCAATACAACGTTCCAAAGACTACAAACGCGCACTCTAAATGACCGCTGCTTTACACAAATTCATACGCAGAGAGAAAACAATCTAGTCGACAGATGTCTGTGGGAAAAAGGTTACGGTTATTCTAGAAGAGAATAGTAAAGCCACGACCACTACCAGCATTTCCGGTAGCAACCACGGTATCAGATTACTGTCGACGTATCTCATGAAAGGGATGAAAATGGAGGAAAATTAATTGAGGAAAACTTGGATTTATTCAAGCACGATTATCACATCTAGAAAAACGTGTACGGTCACTGTTCTTAACTTAACTTTTCTCGTTTTGACGAAAAGTTTACAAATAAGAACTAGAACTACCGAAAGAGATATCAAGCATATCTTAACAAATCATATAACATATATCAAGTTTATATTTACCTTCTACGAAATTGAAGCAGCGCGCGAAACTCTAATAAAGCAAGTGGAATTAGTTACACCTCCGTCCAACAAAGGAAGGCATGGTGATTCCTTAAATCCATATATGAGATATACTACGAGGATCGAATGAAACCATCTCTTAGCTTTAAAAAATCGAATTTCACCATGCAGTTAGTTATGTAGTTAGTAGTGATTAAAAATTCCGATTATTGTTTGTAAAATTATGTTAGTTTGATGTAATACAGATTACAAGTTATGTATTATTAATCGCTTATATTTTTTCTCTATTACAATATGACACAAGTTGACACTTTAACGTAACATCATTAGCAGAAAAAGTTAATAAATTTTTGTCCCATTTTTTCATGTTTAAGTTAAGTCTAATATCTTTTCTCACATATATCTATATATAATAAAAAATATCTATATATTAAAGCTGAATATGTTTGTTTCCTTGTTTCATATGGGTAAACTCCGGATTTTCGATATTATGCCGTATATGAAGTTTTGAAAATTTGCCGCTGGATTACGCTGGTCTTGTAAAAGCAAAATGAGGCATTGAAATGCATATCTCGCCGACGTGGTGACTAATTTCGATGCGGTTTTCGGCATTATATCCTATATTCTGTTCCTGGGTTTACTTTAAAAAGCCTGCTCGGGAATGGGGGCGAGCTGATTGTATTTTAAAAAAAAAACAAATTTTGAGATTGATTGCGCTTTTCTCGAAATGGAAGTTCTGTGCTTATTTTTAAATACCTGCAATTATATTCCATTTTATTGGTCTATCTTTGGAAGTTCTTTACATATTAATAAACAATAATTTCCATTTTAGTAATTTATAATCTCATAATTAATATTTATATTATTACATCAGTTCTAAGTCATGTTCCAGTTACCGAATTTCAGAGTGCCACACGCCATTAAAGCAGCTTAAAAAAGACGATAATCGTCTCACAAGGAAATCGGTTGAAATTGGTGGGTTTAGTTTAAAATTTATGAAATATAATAAAGGAATTTGGTTTTTTCAATAGAAACCAAAACATTAAAGAAACAGTTGCTCGATTTTGAACTGGCTCTTCAAAAGCAAAACGCTGCATTCAAAGAACATGCTGACATATATATGACATATGACAAAAACTATGGCAAAGCAGAATGTAACTGTAAGGAAGTAAACAGAACTACTAGAAATCCTCGTAGGCAATGTTCTACAGGAACCGATATAAACATCTTTCGCTTTACACATGTAACAGAGATGGAGAAATTCGAAAGGACCATTGATACTTATAATAAAGTTGAATTAGTAAATTTTAGTTGATCCAGATAATAATTTCTCTGAGGAGGAGTAGCAGTTGAGCTGTTTAAAGCTGATATATAATAAATAAAACAAATCCATACATCTAAGAAACAGCTAAAGAAAATTATAATACACTTCGAATGCAACCTTTTACATATCAGAATTAGCTACCTACTAGTGAAGACCTCGTACTCTATTCGTTTTAAATTTGTATGGGGCTAGGAAACATTATTTCAAACTTTTTAGTCCGCCTTAAAAACGTATTTAAAAATTTATTTTTATTTAAATATTTATTTTCTGCTTTTTAGGCTTGTGTGTGTGAAGTTTTCCAATCGATTTTAAACATTTTAATGAGATATAACACAGACATGTAATAAATTTCGCGTTTATTTCAGTTTCTCTTCATCTGAATTCTTATATCGTACACACAAAATTCCTTTATTATATTTCATAAATTTTAAACTAAGCCCACCAATAATCACGAAGCAATTTAGTAAAAATGCTCCGAACTTTGTAAGGTAAATAAATAAATATTTATTAGTCAAAACGCTCCGAACGTGTAAATGCAAATTTTCATTTCAAAATTTCCTGCCTCAAACTGTGCGTCGGTAGTCAGTTTATACTTAATATAGCATTGTCATCCAGTTTTAAGCTAAGTTTAAAGTTTCAAGTCTCTAGCTCATGCGGAAGTTAGTATAAAATCAATTACAATATTTGTACCCGAACAGACAGACAATAAAGCGAACTAATAACAAGTAAAAGTGTTGTCTGGTGGAATGGAAAACTTTGCGGTTAATGCAGCAGCCAGGCGAACAAATAAAAAATAGTACATGTGCCCCGATTTATACCTTTTTTATGATTACATTTTGACCCCTTCAATGCGCGAGTGTTTCATCCTTCAGTAAGCCAAGCACCCGCTTCATTGCCAGGAAAGCTTTGTGTAGAAAGCTTTTCTGTGTAGATTATTATTATTATTTGATTTTGGTTTATTTATATGATTTAATTTTTTTTTATTTATTTAAAATTATAATTATATTTACAAAGCTCTATCATTAGACACATTATATTGCAAAAAAAATCAGAAAGCAACGTGCGTAATTAATAATAGAGAATAGAATTTGCACACACGTACAAACCATAAAATGCAAATAAGTAATAGTTTGTAAAATGCATGTGAAATATTTGATTTTTTTAGTTTCAACAACTGCCACGCCTAGCCAAAATTAGTTACCAATATATACATCTTTTGGTTTCATGGGCCCAGTCCTTTCGATTTCTTAACTAGTTTCTCTATTTTCTAGGGAAAAACTAGTTTCTGCCCAAGTTTCAATGTTAAAAGTATCACTACTGAAATTAGACCAAAAAGCGAGTAAATACCTTAATATATCAAATACCGTTGGAAAGGCAAGAGTAAATACTTTTAAAAACATATATATTGCATATCTTAATATAGACATGGAAAAAAAATATTTCACCAAGGACCATTGTAATGTTTTCAAAAACTTGAATAATGAAAGTATTTACAGAAATCTTTACGTGACGCATATTTCACACTTGTATTTCTTTTTCTCTTAGAGTTATTGCATTTCGAATTTTACATGACTATTATCCGCTATGACTTCTAAAATAAAAGTGTGTCAAATTGTGATCGGATTATGGTAAATGAAATATTCCAGAAAAGGTGAGGCAAATTAACTATTCTTGTGGGGAACTTTACCCAATTGTAATAAATTCCATACAAAGACGATACAAAATCATCTGTTGGCAACGCTTGCGATAGTCTGTAAGTTTCTATTAATCGAAAATATAGTGTCGTATCTATATTTTCGCGCATTTCTTGAGTGGGCTAAACAATTCTTATCAGTGTGAAAAATTATTAAACATGGTTTGCCGGCTCTGCTTGGTAACTATTCCGTCAGGAGAAGAAGTTTCAATATTCAGAACCTCCAATTCCGATAGCGATTACGATGTCGTAAAAATGATAGCACGACATTTACGTTTGGAAGTAAGTAAAAGAAATCGTAAAAATATCTCAAATATGACAAAGATTGAATTTCTAGATTATGCAGAATGATACCATCTCCACTACGATTTGCTTGTTGTGCTGTAAACATTTGAATGACTTTAATGAATTCAGCATGTATGTCGATAAAAAGCAGGAAACTCTTCGCAATCAGTTGTCGGCCGGAATGGTAGCAGACTGGGAAAGTGACCAAGAGAATGTTGTTCTGTCCAGCGGGTCCACTTCATCCCCACAAGATCCACTAGAAGTTCAGTTAAAATGTGAACCCGAAGATTATAACATGAACACAGAAATAGCCGACCTAAGCAATGATGAAAACACAGCAATAGATGCATCCAGTGAAAACATTCCTGGGTAAGCACAATTCCATAAGTTTTTAATCGAGACAATACAGGCAAAGCGAACCAATAGTTTTAAACACTAATGAGCTCACTTAAACCAAATGACGCGACGTCAAGAATATTTATGTTGAAATTGGGCTAACAATTGGGTGGTTCATATGAAACACTTAAGCGATTTAGATTTAAAAATCATTAACTCGAGTCGCGTCATTAAAATTGTTTATAATCAAACAAAAAAGAAGTTAATGATTAAACATTTCCGCTCATAGCTCACTTTGAGTGGCTGCATTATTTATCTAAAGTGTTGGTGCAAGAAATTCCTCCTTTCCACAAAATTAATTTTGCGACAGTTGAATCAGAGGAAGGAATATAGTCTACAGAGATTTAAGAGGAATATCGCACTGGCCGTTGATGCGATATTGCAGAGCAAACTAAATGTGTAAAAACCGAAATAAGTCTTAAATTTTTATAATGAGCATTTGAAATTTTGTTTCCACAACATAATGAAGAGTATGCGGCTTGATTCAAAGTGCTTTAATATTTCGCATAAACAGGGTACATGAAAATGATGAAAGGAAGGAATTAATTTTTAATTTTATACCTTTGATAATGATGAAATACCTTTGAATTAAATTTAATATTCATAATTTTGCTAAACGCAATTTCGTGGCTATAAATTAATTTCTTAGTGCTATTGATTGGTTGTTCTAAGATTCTATTTCTGATCCATTAGAATTGTATAATTTATTTATAATCCATTAGAATTGTATAATTAATGCCTTATAATACTACATGGAAACTCCTTGGGCTTACAAACGTTAAGAGATAAGAGATTATGGCACCTATTTCGAATGTCAATCAACGCATGACACGACAAAAGTCGTGTGGGTTAATCAATTGTTGATTTGGCATTGCAAATCGCAACTGACTCTACACCTTCTTGTGAGCATATACGCACTGATGTGAACGGTTTCTTGGATCTGCTGTAAAAGTGTTTATTAAAAATAGCTCTTATTTAGTAAATTTTGTATTGTAATTAAAAAAGTGACTTCATTGATAAAAATGAGCACTGTAGAGTTATGGTTTTGTCTCAAGAGCGGAAAATTGACAAGTATCAATCTCAATTGTACAAGTATATATATATTCTTGCTTAGAATTACCGGAGTCGATTTAGCCATGTCCGTCCGTCTGCATGTCTGTCCGTCTGTCTGGCTGTCTGTGAAAACCACGATTACAGGAGAACGAATAGAGGTATCGTCATGAAATTCGCCACGAATATCTCTGTCATCATAAGCTCTTTGGGATTGAAAATGGTAAAATCGGATCAGTACATTTGAAACTGAAATTATTTCCGAGTTTATCGTCTCACACAAAGGCAGCTCCCAAAAATGGGCGCGATCCGCTTACTGGTGACAGAAATAACGATTATTGGAGAACGAGTAGAAGTATCGTCATGAAATTCGGTACGAACGTTCTCCTTCATGAATGGCGTAATGGCACCGAAAATGCGGTAAATCGGATCAGTGCACACCTACTTTTTTAGTAAACATAAATGCATCCGATTTTAGAATTGAATTTCTCAGTTAGCAGTTCAGGTCTAAAGTTGCAATTCTATTCCCAGGTTTAATGTATCAGAGAAAATTTATTTAAAGGGATAAAGTTTTATTTACTTTCTCTACTTTCATTTTGATTCACTCTAAATTTATTTTATACAGATGTAATATGTTCAGTACTCTATTTTATGTCGCTCATCAAATTATATTTATTTTTTACATTCGATTCTAGATTTTTATTTTTATTTATGTTTATTTTTATTTAGTTTTTAGGGCTCGCTTACATTTCATTATATTTTATGCCATTCTATTTTTGCAAACTTTTTTCTTTAGAGTATTTAGAAATGAGTTCAGTTTCTTAATTATTTTCACATATGTATAAATATTCACTTCAGTACCACTATTTCAAAACAATACCATTCGAATTTTAGTGGCTAACTTACTTAGCTTAACTTATTTTCTTATTCCATTTACATAAATATATCCTATAAATTCCATTTACATAAATAAATATATGCTACGTAACTCAATTTTATTACAATACTCGTATGAACTGTCTAGATTTTTAAAGAAAACTATATTACATATACTACGTTCACAGAATAACTCTGAGAATAGTTTGGATTAGAATTTTTTTCCTATAATTTACATAGTGTTTTAGTTATTTGTGTGGTGGACTCGTTTTTCCCTCTTGAATGAGTCGGTATGTAAATACAAAAAACACAAATTAAATTTGCAGGTTTACAAAATGGATAATAAAATCGCAGTTTAACAATAGAAATTAAAGAACTTTCACTGTCACACTTTAGCCGTACAGGCGCAACGTTCTTGTTTGCTATCATAATTTCAATTTTAATATTGGACAAACAGAACGCAGGATAAATAGTAAATTTTTGAAACTGCAAACGCGACATGAGATTTTTCTCTTCTCTCTAACAGAGCTTCTGGAACAGAGCTTCTCTGAAACTGAGAGCCAAAACACTTAGTGTTGTAGTTTTAAACTATGCATTTTCGAAAAAATAGAACTTTTACCCAACACACAGAAACGGCATCCAAATCTGACTTCTCGTTATCGTTTATTGTCATTCGACGTCCATTTAAGTTTTAACAGATAGAGATAAGAAAGATAGCTCGTCTGTAAAAGTAAACGTAGCGCCGTCTGTTGGCACAATTTGGAACAACTACAAGACCTACAATACTTCTAGAAAAACGAACACAGCTCTGTTAAAGGGATTATCTAATTCGGTTCAGCGGTTTTCGAATTTTCGCTTTCATATTGCTATTATTGATATGATTAATAATTATAGCTTTTAATGCCATTGCTTATTAGACACTTTTTTAAGCAGTTAATGGTCAATCAATTATTTGATGAAAAAATCAACTCAGAATTGCTTCTCTAGAAGAATTTAAAATAGATTATCATAAAGTTAAAAAGTTTTGCTTAAACTTTCTTATTGAAATGAATCTGTATTAACACCAATTTTACATGGATGTACTGTTTAAAGTTGGCGAAAATCGAAGCGCAAAACAACATTTAAATCCCTCAGCAATGAAAAAAATTTTCTTAAAAGGAATTCAGTCGACATCGGTGGGTATAAATATAATGAAATTGATTAAATCCAAATATAAATTCAAATCGTTTTCTTCCAACAGAAAATAAAATATTAAAAAAGAAATTGAATAACATCGAACTGACTTTGCAAAAACAAAATGCAGCATTCAACAAACATACGGAAAATATGAGAAAAACGATGGCTCAACAAAATTCAGCTTTGCAGAAACAAACTGAACTGCTCGAAGCTCTGCTCGGGAAAAAGGCTGTGGAACCTGATATAAATATCTTTCCCTTCAAACATCTCAGAGAAATGGACGAATTTGAGAAGTCAGTCGATACTTATAATGAAGCAGAATTGGTAAGTTGCAACTGATGAAAGTAGTACTTTTTCAAATTATCAACTGAAGGCAAATTATTTTTATATACGAATTAGCTTATATACTCGTATACAATATGTAATGTAAAATTTTACAGATTCAATATATTAGAAAATGGATTGGGAAAACAAGCATCTCCAAATGTATACACCTAATTTTCGACAGCGACTGCCTGCTTGAAGTAAATTGGGACGGAAAATACAATAAAGTCCCAGTTAAAAACACGCAACTTTTTTCAAAATTTATTTTCGGTAGAATTTATGCTGTCAGACTAATTTAAATATAAATTTTTAAGCTACTTAATCGAATTTTCTAGAGGCTCTTAAAAGCGAAGAATACGGATATACTCAATATGAAAAAGATGTCAAACGAGGGTTTCGCACTGCAAAGAATAAACAATATAGGTTAAAACTTTTAGAAAAGAAACCAGATTTCTACAACCTTGTTCCGCAAATTTAGGTGAGTGATCAGGGAAGGAGTGAAGACTCTACCCGTAATAAATGACGGCTTCTATACGTTCTAAATTAGTTCTACACGTAATTAATTACCACAGAGTAAATTTCCAAAAATGATTATTCTTTTATTTTATTTAAGTTCCAAATTAATATTTTATTCTTTCCAAGCCTAAAAATTATACATTTTCGGGGGCTTTCCAAAATTTAGCTTAAACGTGAATTAACTACATACATTGACAAGTTTCAATATAGATTCCATCAAACCACACCACTTTGTGCCTAATGGACTTATCATTATTAGGTACGTTTCTTTACGTGCTCGGAGTGGCTTCCAAACTACTTGAACGTGTTTCTTTACTCTTATGAAAGAAAATGGAAGAGTAAAAGCTCTCCCCCACCTGCCCGAAACTCGCCCGAATTTTACACAAAGTTTGCTCAAAGAATGTTTTCGGTGTAAATTCAAGCAAGCTTATAAGAATAGTGATTCATAAACATTCCGTCTTCTACATATAGTTCAATGAAGCCAATTTTTGTGAAGAAAGCTAATATTGTTTATATTTGTTTTAACTTGCTAGCAAAAAAGTGGCTGGTATTAGTTGCGTCCAAAGAATAAGAACATTAGCTGATGGGCACAGAACATGCTTGAAGTCGTTTCTGGTACTTTTGGATGAACTTCTTTAGAGTTTTGAGAGATCCGTCGCTTTGTGCTCTTAGTCCGAACTCTACCGTAACTCTGTCCGAACTTTACACAGACTACCGGAGCTTTGTAAAGGAACAAACCTTTAGACTTTACGTATTAGCTGCGAAATCATTCCTTGGATGACTTAATAATGTTCTCATTCGCTGAAAATAACTTAAATATTTTGGGAGCACCCTACCCTGTCTTTTATGAATAGCCTCGTTCATATTATATAAGCCATATGCAAAAAATCGTGCTAGAGTAATTTAAAACGTACGCCTAACAAATATGAAGATATATAAAAACGTATTTCTTTTAATATTAAAATCCTTCTTTTCAGATGACTTCCGCGCGTACAATTGGACTTTGAATAATATGTTTTAATATATACGTATTACCATAGAATAGAGATTTTATATCAATTTCTTTTTAACTTGAGATTGTATAATAAGAAATTTTTCTTTGTAATAAGAAATTTTGCTTCATTAATTAAAATTTAAATAAAATAATTTAAATCTGATAAGAGTTTTATGTTTTCATCTTTTCTATTTGTTGTTACGAAGTACAGCTCAAAGACTAAATCGGTCCTGCAAAAGGATTCTGATAGAATGGGAGAACAAAAATTACTTGTGGGTGGGCGTTTTAAAAGTTTACGTGTAGATTGCGTTTAATGTGTACTTTATAGTTGACCCCAATTTAAGTTATTTCTTATTATTTTTAGTTATTTTTTATTATTTTCATATAGTCAAAAACATATCAAAAACATTATGTCAAATAATCCAAAAATTGTCTTGAATTTATGGTAATTTGATAATTTTTTTTAAATTATTTGTAGTCGTAATTTGAAAGTAATTATTATAAGAGTAATGGTTACTTTTGCAGCTGTGAGAATATATCGATCTGAATATATTTATTTTCCGGAACGAAAACCATTCCATTATTATAAAAATCCATGCTTTTTGAGCAAAATCCACTTATTAGCATAAAATACCTATAACGTCGAAACTTTCAAACGAAGTGTAAACCGTCACTACTCTCTCTTTCTACCTTCCCAAAAACCTTTCATCCTTTCTGGACCAACAAATGCTTTGCAAAATTAGGGGGCATCACCTGAGTTTGGTTTCATCTGCAATAAAAAAAATCAAACAAGTGAAATATTCTGAAATTTTACGATGAAATTCTTCTGCGATGAATTGCTATTGCTTTGATTGCTCCGTGGTGAATTGCTTTTGGGATGATTTGCTTGTGAGATGAGTTTTTCGAGACGAATTAGCTGAGTATTTTAATTTTAAATTAAAGTCATGTAAATATATCTCCAAATAGTTCTAGTATAACAATTTCTGCCGAGGTTTACCTGATTTTTTATTGAAACCTGCCTTTCGGGTTGTTTTTGGCATTTGGTTTTGTGGAATTTTTAACTTAAAGAATTAGTGTTTTAAATGTCCTTTTTCACCAAATGTAAGACTTAAAAATCATTTAATTTAGGAGTTACTCCATGAATCCCATTCAAGCATCTAAAATGGTTTCGTTCATGGAAAAGTATCCTGATATAATAAAAGGGGGGCCTTCGAAAGATGATATTGATAATTTGTGGAAGGAAATGGCTGCCGTACTAAACAATTATGGACCGCCGCAAAAGGATATCGAATCATGGCGAGAGGTAAATAAATGTAATTGTGAACTGATCACTTCTAACTTAATCTCTTAATGTCTTGATTGATTAATAGAGTTGGCATAAATGGAGGAACGAGATTTATTTTAAATTGACTGAAAACAGAAAAATGGCCGCTACCAGAGGTTACACTGAATATATTCTTACACAGAATGAAGAAAATCTTGCAAGGATTTGTGACTTGCATAAGTTGCAGGAGGGCTTATCTAGTGGCAAGTGCTTTGCCTTAAGTGAGAGCGGTTTCCAGATGCCAGATACCTACCTCACTGGCAGCCCACCTGTTGAGTCAGAGAGAAAACGAAAACACGAAGATAACGAGGCATGCGCTTTGTATATTTTAAATCTGTTCATCTAATTCCCTCTTATTACATACACAGGAAAATTTAAATATTGGCACGAACTCACTGCAAAAATTTTCTCAAATTGAAACGAAGGGTTTGAACAATGGAAGCGGAGGAAATTTTAAATGCGTAGCCAATTGTGTGGAAAACATGTGTGCTGCTCTGATTGAACGAAAAGAACACTTAATACAACAACACCTAGAAATAGAAGAAGCTATGGAAGAAAAAAATAGGCTACGTAAATTGGAACTAGAGAGACTTAGCTCAAAATTGAACGAAGTGACACGTGATGAGAAACCAGAAGAAAAGAAATAAATTAAAGAAAAACTACATAGCACGGAAGAATGCTGGATAAGGAAAAATTATTTTTCTGTATCCTTCAATTATGACGCCATAATTCAATTATGAGGATACATATGAATGTTGTTAACCCTTAAAAAAGTGGATTTGCGAAACAGAACATTATTACCACAGATTAATTTTAAATTTCCGTTTTATCTTCAATTCTAATCAACGAATTAATTAGCAATTATTATTATAATTTATATTACCACAACAATAAAAAATTATTTATAACAATCGAATATTGCACGCTTTATCATGTCAACTGTAATTTTTGCAAGAACCACCATAAAAGTTACATTATAAACCACCAAAAGAAAGTTAAATTATAAACTAAATTCGAATTTTAACTTACCTTTAACTTTTAATTTAGATATTAACCCTATAAAATTACAAACATTGCTGAAGTAGCGATAGTCACTAAATAATAATTATTAAAACCTTTTTTAAATAATCTTGAAATCATCACATTTTACGTTTTTTATTCTTACAGACTCATGTCAACCATCGCAGGATGCTTAAAAACAGAGTTTGATGATGAAATCCAGTCTCCAAAACCTCTCAGCTCAGAGGTTTCCCTGAGCACTAAAGGTATCTTTATTAAATTCCCGTATTACTCTACTTGTGCATGTAAAGAGACCGTACATTTTATTTACGGCAGCCTTAAAAATCCAGGTCTTTATAATACCGATTCGTGAGTCGATGCATTAGGCGAGTAAAATGTTGACAACAAATTTATTTTTCGGAAAAAATTTTATTTTTTATCACAATCGTTTTATTTTTTATCACACTTGAATCGTTCGGCGTCAATCACGCACTTTCTATATTTGATGCAAAGAAGACAAAGACGAAGTCAAGAGTTTCCTTTCGCCAGATTTAAACGAGTCTTGAACCATAATATCAAGTTTTTACATTGGTCTAGTTGTTTGCTCGACTCGCGGATCATGATAGTGTCTGTTTTAATGTTATTTTGCATGAAAACATGGCTTGGTCTTCTCTTTTAGAATTTCTGTTAAATTCACAATCACACTGGTGTTACGTCAACACGTCAATGGAGAAAATGCTACAAACTCTGTCTAAAATTCTAAGCCGTATACCCCCGATAGTCTATAAGGAACCAATACCTGCCGCAGTGTTATTATTTCCCGCTAACAGTGAGGAAGCTTTGCACCGTGTAAATAATTATGCCAAAGAAAATCTTCAAGCATGCGTTAGTAATCGTTAAGAAGTTGTTTATTTAGTTAATTTCACCTGTCATACTTCAGGTTTCAATCATAAAGGAAATTATACTACCAAAAGGCTTGCTAAAGAATTTCCATCGACTAATTGGCGAAGAAATTATTCAAAATTACAATTTTTGCGGTGTCAGTAGTAAGAAATCGTTGAAAGAATTCAAGTCATTTAACATGGCCATTTTTGGTATGCTTATTGCTCTCAAAATAATAACTAAACCTATAATATGAACTACTAAAATTAATTTTCAAAGAAAGATTTCGAATTTTAGTAAATTCTTTTAAAATTTTGATTCGAAATTTGTAACTCTCTTTCACAGAAGCTCTCAGAAAAGAAGGTTACACTGAAGTGGAATTCATGGTGGAGATTCGTCATTGCTTACGAACACTGAAAAACCGTTATTTTAAGAAACAGAATTTAAAGAAGAAGAAACTTAAAGAAGAAGAAATTAAAAAATAACAAGACATGACTGCGAATGCCTTACCAAATACAAAGTAGTTAACTACTGAACTAACTCTATGTATTTGCCAAAATCTACGTACGAAGTATGTAGTAAATAAGTATTTATTAACATGAAATGTTTTTCTAAATCGTATTTTTGAAGTTAAATAAATGCTCTAGTTTCTTTTATAACATTGATTTTCTTATTATCGATCACGTATGTACCACAGAGCTAATCGGAGACAAAAGACCATCTTTTAGCTTTCTGTACCTTTCAGAAAGATGTTAATTATTTATTCATTTATTATGTTAATGCGAATGTAATTTTAATTTAGATTCAGACACATTAAAATACAATATAATGCAATGCTATTACACAAATTAATGCATTTGTCTATTGGTTCGTGCATGGCATACTTGTATTTATGAACACTTTCAACAAATAGACAATTACGTGTTCAATCTCGAGGTGGGTATTACAACTGGAAAAAGTTCGATAGCTCAAAGCACTGAATTTTTCCAGAAGTGCAGATAAAGGTTTTAACATGTTTGTTGCACATAATTTTAAAAATTTCCGTTGGAAACCATTATTTTGATACTTAGCACTGTTTTTTAAGTTTGAAATAAGATGCGAAATGTTTAATTTGGATATTACCGAATGTACATGCTAATCGTACTAGTAAAATTGTAAAATACTTGATACTTGATTTTATTTAACAAATTGTTTACAAGTGTCACGCTCATTAGCTAAATTAACTTCCTCATAGCATAAACCGGGCGAACCATTTAAGTTTTTCTTAGAATTACGTAGTCGCATAAATTTCAGACGATTAAGTTCACTATTAGCACCTTGAAATTTATTAAATGCTCAGTTTTTTATTAGAAGTACGAATTTAGCAAAACAAAAGGACTTTCTTTCTTCTTTTCCGTAAGCTTACCGCGGAGGAAAAATTTCTTGTGTCACCTTTCACATTGCATTCTGTGAAAAAGATTCCGAATGAGAAAACTTAAAGCTTGTCTTTTTTTCGCATAACAAAATTTCTCTGATTTCTAAAATTTTTTTCACATTTCCGCAGAGAGTGGAAATTTTGAAACTTCCCACCGTAGACAAATATACTTTGAATACATCGGCTGATAGTGTTAACCACTTTAAGTGTTAACCAGTGCATCACGAAAAACTCATAAATTTTTGTTTAGAAAATTTTAAGAATCGGTATTTTAGTTATTACGAAATTCTCAGAAAAATTTTTTAAATCGTGGTGGAAATAAAATATAAAAAGGGGAAATATGACAATGTGCAAATTAAATTTAAATAAAGTCGTATGAATATTTTCTATCCTCCACACTCACCTTTTTTCATTTCATTATTGTTTTACTCCGTATTGTTGCGTTAGAAAGATGTCATCCTAATAATTGACAAGTAAAGTGAGGCAAAAATAGATGCAAAAAGTAAAATTTTTTTTATTATATAAATTAAACATATTTAAAATAGCTTTATACCATAATGTCCTTAAGTTTCAGCAAATAAGATGGGATGTCAATACGCAACAATACTACGATTTCAAACTTTGATATCCAGTAGCTCTGTACCCAGATAAGAGCAGAAATAATTTTTTTCCCGAAAGTCTTCTACATTTCTCTAAACTCTCTTTATTATCGGAGAGTCTTTGTATATAAAATTAGTCCAAATTGGGGGGCTTGAGTTTTGGAGTAAAATTTGTAGTAACAGACCAAAACTTGTCAAATTGTGTTTGAAAATTTAATAAAAAATTCGCAACTTTATTGTTAGAGATTAAAATTCTACCTTAACTCGTAACTCACAATTTCGCCCTGAATCCTACTGTTTGAAATAATGAAGTCTACAAAAGGTAAAAATCAGAGCAACCAATGAAATGTTCTTTTGTTTCGTACTATACATATGCTCAGGACCAGATTCTCAATAAACGACCGAGTCGGTTCTCGTGTATTCTGCTTTCTTATTTTCGCTGAACAGCTGTTTTGGTATTCTCAATAAATCCTCGGTCGGTCGATGAAACACCGATTTGAAGGGTCATAATGAACGATTGCTCAAAAGCAGTCGCTGCATATTACTGTGAGGTTAATATTTATTATGTTATATATATTTTATTTATTATCGATATTTTTTTAATAGTAAATATTAAAAAAAGATCGATTTTATCCACTTGGGACACAAATCCTTTTCAGCAATTTCCAAGATTTCGGATATGTTCTTGGAGAAAATATTCCACTGCTCATCTTTTTTATGATGTTTTCTTTGTGTTTGCATTTGTAGTTAATTATTTTAATTAATAAATTCCAAATTTGTTGTCTCTACTTAAATATTTTCATAACCTTCACTACTTTCAGCACTTGAATATTAGTCAACAAGGGCGAGCTCACACGACGACCATTTGAACAACGAAAATCAAATTTGTTGTTGTTTTCAGCGAAAAAAAAGAAAGTAAAATGTTTGATTTTCGTTGAACAAATGATCCTCGTCTGAGCTTCCCCCTCCCCCCCACAAAAAATTTCATCATCTACATAACAGACGCAACGCACGCGAGCGACCAACTCGTGCGTAAGCGTTTAAGAATCGCTCTCAACGTCCGAGTTCAGAAACAATCAGTCGGTCTTCAGTCGTATCGTTAATCGAGAATCTGGCGCTCACAGTCTGCATTGTACTATCGATAATAGGAGTGCGGTCTCTGTTTTCTTATTTGGATTCTAGAAAAAGTAAGCGATTTTCGGCTTCCTAGTACAAATAAATATGATTTGTCGTCTTTGCTTAATTAATATAAGTACGGATTCGTCCCGAGTATCGTTATTCAGCGATAACAATAGTGATTCTTTGGTGGTTAAAATAATAGCCAAATATTTACACTTTCTCGTAAGTACGAACGTCATTCGGTTTAAAAATAATGGCCATTTATTAATTAATACAGCTAGCGCAAAATGATACCATCTCAACTACTATCTGCCAAAAGTGCAACGACCACCTGGATGCATTCCACAAGTTCAGCACCTACGTCGAAGACCAACAGTTTACGTTGCGCACAGAAGCTTGCAAAGTTAATAATGATAAAGCTGCAAGTTTGCAAATAACTGATGTTGTAGGGGGTTGTTCTGTGCAAAGCGGCCATAGTAATGAGTGCACCTTGGAACGGACGTCGCCGCTGCTAGTAGAAGAATCGGTAGTAAAAGCAGAGCCGAAATATGAACCCGAGGAGAGCGACAGTATCCTATTGGAGCCCTTAACACTAGTGAACATGGACCGCAGGTTTTCTCAGGAGTGCATGAATGCAGAGTATTATAAGTAAGGAAAAGATACCATGATATACATGGGCCCATCATTGTTTGGCAGACGGGTTCACATTTAGCGTTAACCATGATATGACTTTAATTTAACGTAACTGTGTTTAAATCTTACAGTCCTGAAACAATAGAAGTCGCACCAGATAACAATGCATGTGAAAATTCCCAATCAGATTCCCCAATGCCGACTCAAAGCGGCAGCGCTAAGAAGCAGCGAACATCATCATTATCTTCGTTTTTGTCAGCCAATAAGCCAACCACATACGACAATGTATATATTCCAACCAGCGACTCAGCTCAGTTTTTCAGTGCGAATAGTTTTACAAATATTTTATTTACAAAAATTTTTTATAGAGTCATAAAGCCGGTTTGTAATTTTCCACTTTAATTTAGTTCGTAACTTACAAATTCTACCTTCCTTTTATTCAGCTTGAAAATACAGAATTCCAGCAAAGACGTGGTGGTGCTCTGGTTCAGTGCTGTTTCTGCGAGTGCAAATTAAGAGGTTCAATTCAAGTCACCTCCAATTTGATACGACATCTGAAACTTAAACATCATGAAGCGTACGAGAAATATAAAAGATTGAAAGCAGTAAACACCAAGGTATAACTAATTTGGAGTCAAATTGAAATTCTCCAGAATTAGATTTGTAATTGCGTAAGTTATTTTTTCAGAAAAAGTTAAAGATTAGGAAATTAGCAGCCAAAAAAAAGAAACAAAAGAAACAAAAGAAACTGAATAAACTTAATTAAAGTTTTACAAGAACATCAGTTAAAATACAAACAATTCTATGAGTTCCAATCCTAAGTTTCGTAATAACTGCCATTCAAGTGCACCCAGCATACTAAATTTTGTTTTAAGAATCTTCTTTAATTAAGAATGCGATAATTTTCCATAGTAGATTACAAATTGAGAGTTTTAAATACTACTAAAACAATTTATGAATATCATCATAATTTCCAAAAGAGAAATTTATTGCAATTACTCAGTGTTCATTAAGTGAACATGCAAATAGAATTTTTCATCGGAAAATTATTTCCGAAGGCCCTGAATTACAGAGGCATAATTCCATGGATATCATTGAATGGCGCTTATTAATCACAGAGATTGATTTTGCCGATATCCTAATTTAAAGAAAGTACTTTCGGAATAACGAAAGAAGTCATAAATCAAAAGACTGCCGTGATCACCCTCGGGGATGTATTTAATCTCACGCAAGTCACTAATACCACAAATCATGCATTTAAACATTAATTTTGTGAATTTATGGATATAATTTTTTTAAAACGCTCGCATAGAATCTTGTGAATACTACAGATGATGCACACATTTAATTAGAGAAGTTCAGCTGGGTATATAAATGTACTCACGAATACGTGGAGTACCGAACGAAATATTTCATGTTATATTATTGAGTATTATTTGACATCAGAGATGATAAATTCTGTGAACAACCTGGAGGATGCTTTTACACAGATTAGTTAACTTATTAAACACCAATTATCTGTCTAATCAGAAATTTACAAGAGAAACAAAAATGGAAAAAAGCAAACAAATTATTATGAATTTCTATCTAAGCAAGATTTTCTTTGTCCCTTTTTTCAATATACAACAAACACCAACGCAAAAGAGCCAAGGTGGTGTTACATTAATGATGTAAACCAGGAACTGGGTAAATAGATACAATTGTATTTTACTTAATACAATTTAATTATGTGATATAAATTATTATGTAATAAGTTATTAAATATGTTAAGCTTTCTACTAGAGAATATTCTAATTTCCTTATTACCTATCTTAGCAGTTGACATCATTTTGGATTTAAGACTGCAATATTGCATTGTCACTTCTATAGATTTCAAATTTGCCCACGGATCTCCATTCAAGATTTTCAAGAACTTTAATTGTGGAGAACGCCGAATTGTTTACAACAACAACTTTGTTTTTTGTTACAAGTATTGTCTTAGCATTAAAAGCCGTGCAATGTAAATGTAATTAATTGAAATAAATTATCTATTAAATTTTTGTAACTGCTGTAATTCTAGTATAATATTCGGAATTAATAAGATGTTTGTAACATTTTATTAACGATGTAAATAAATTGTATAATAATAATAAAGAAACGAAAATCCCAACGTCGAGAAAAAGAGAAGTAATAATGAATGCCATAGTAAAAAAAAATTGCTTCGCCAAAATTACAAATACAGAAGTTCAGATAATCGTTTATTACGTTGTTTCGAACCTATCAGATAAATGAGGAACTGAAAATATAAATGAAAATTTTAAACACAAATGTTACGGTTTTTTCATATACGCCACTTTAACTTAATCCCACGCACCAAAATTCGCAAATCTTATTTGACTTTTAAAAATCTCAAGTTTCATGGTAATTATTCATGGTAAGTCTCATGGCAAAAATATATTTTTGTCTTTTTTTACGTCCAAACTATAAGTTATTTTGTGACTTATTTCATGCAAAAAAGTTTTATGTGGTTAGTTTTTAAAGCAAAAATACAAGTTTCCCAGTGACTTATTTTTTCAGTAAAAAATTCAGATAACTTTGTAATTCGTATTTTTTATGGCACAAAACGGTTATTTTTTCAATAAAGTAAAAGTTATGCCATTACTTAAATTTTTGTTACCCAAAACAAACCTAAGTCAATTTTTTTATGGATTGATTCGGTTTATTTGTACTAGTGGGAAAGGCAATAGAAATAAGTTTCTTTTGCACCAGAAGTTAAAAGGTTTTTATTTTCGCTTTAATAAATTACTCACATAACAACTAATTTTTCCATAAAAACAGTTACCAAAGTAACTTTTTTGCCGAATTATATGAATGATATTATATATATATATATAACAAAAATAAAAATTGTGAGTCGTTTTGTGGCGCTACAATTCCTAGAAAATAAATAGTTTATTGCTAGGGCTTATCTGGGGTAATAATGAGCTTTTGTACCTAATCCTTCTTCCGTTTACCAACACTGTTCAGGTTGACATTTCCTTTCCGTATGTTTTGCTGCAAGGAAAGGTAAACAATCTTCGTGAGCAGTAAATTATTTTTAAAAACTATGATTTGTCGGCTTTGCTTGATAACCGTAAATGTTGAGAACAAAGTTTCACTATTTAATGGTTGCGAAGTCGATGGAGGATCGCAGATGGTAAAATTGATTGCCAAATATTTTCTTCTGGAAGTATGGCAAAAGAGGAAAAATTGCTGTTTAACTAGATTTATTCGCATTATTTAAATATTTAGGTAACCCAACATGACCCCGTCTCCACCACAATCTGTCAAAATTGCTGCAACCATCTGGATGAGTTCCACAATTTCTGCACTTACGTGGAGGGGAAGCAACACATGCTGCGGAACGAGTTCCTCGAAGTCAAATGCGATGCGGAGTTGCATACGGCGAAGCCGGGCGTCTCCGTTAACGCAGGGCAAACCGTGGATGAATCGCTGTGCGAAATTAAGGACGTGCTGGAAGAGCCGATTGGAGTACAACTTAAAAACGAACCTCTAGTGGAGCAAAATATATTTGAAGAAACTACGCCATTTGAAGATCTACAGGAAGACCCTACACAACCAGCAGATGAAAATGAATCTTCTGATGGTAAAGATTTAGCAGTTTGATGACAAACGAAGTTGTTTTAATTAATTAATGTATTCACTTGGGAATCCTTCAGATGATTTACCACTCATAGAGTTAAGAAGAAAGACAAAATTCAAAGTAAAACCAAACGAACCACTCAAAATAAAACTTAGCAAGAAACTGAAATCCACAAAAATACAAAGGCGAACTAGAAAACCTTCACCAAGTGATTATTCTGATAGTAACACTGACGGTGTTACAAATGTGGAAGAGGACTGTGGAGCAGAGAACCCGAAGCCCGCCTCGGCATCCAAACCAAAACAAGCCGAAACCAAATATCGCGAAAAATGCTTCCTTCAGCCGGTTGAAGATGTGGATGCATTCATTATTAAAAACATACAACTCAAATGCGACCTTTGTGACGACCACTTCCAGAAGTTCTATGATTTGCGCACTCATTTCAAGGAGCAGCACCATCAGAACGAATATGTTGTCTGTTGTGGCGTCCGTCATAATAAACGCCGAGATCTATACGAGCACATTAAATGGCACTTGGATCCGGATCATTTTAAGTACGTATTTAATTTGAACCTTTTCTTTGCAGAACAGAACAAAGCACTCAGGATTTATAGCCTCAAGCGAAATCTTATTTTATGTTGTGTTGTGTTGTCTTATTTAGTTGTGTTAACAGTGTCTGGCTATAATTTTTAATTTTATTACAACTTTATGTAGAATTCAATATCTGTATCTCCTACGAAAGAGATTCTCCCCACTGAAATCCCCCAGTGAGGAGGACAACTCAGTAGAGGCAACGAGAATCTTCGACAACGAGAAGTTTCCGAAGAACTTTCACGAAGATAACGAAATGCCGCCGTAAAATATTCAGATGTAACCACTGAATATGATTGGAAAACGTCAGATTTTATGAATTGGTGACTACTTTCAAGTTAATATTACAGACCTTCTCAATAATTTACTTATTCTACAATTTAATGTGTCCCTCTTCCCTCTTGGTGATCAGATTAATAAATATTTTAAATTTTAATATGTATTTTTTTAACATTTTTGAGCTATTACCCTATTATACCTTATCTGAAATTAAAAAAATAGCCAACATGTAAACACAAATTCAACATTTCAGGTGCGGTGAGTGCGGCAAACTAATGAAGAATAGGAACTGTCTGAAAATGCATAAAATGACCAAACACCAAAATCAAGAAGATCTTATTTTCAACTGCGAACTGTGTGCAAAACGCTTTGCTCGTCCGTCATTGCTTAATAATCACATGAAAACAACGCATGCAACCAATCGTAATTTCAAATGTCAACATTGTAATAAGAGGTAAACATAGAAAAAACCTAGTTTCTTCTAAACCTGTATTAACATCTAAATTTCATCAACATATTTGGACCGCAATCGTAACAAGTAAAAGTGTTGTTTGTCTTCGGTCTGGCCGAAGTCTAAATACCCTACACCCGAGTAACTTAAAAAAAATTATAATTTCGCTACCTAACAACTTTTGTATAAGTAGGCGGAGCACGCCCATTTTTGGCAAATATTTTTTTTATGTCTAGATACTGCTGGATAGAATCATTAATATTATTATTAATATTTTGAACCGTTTATGGGATATTGACAACTTTTGTATTAATGGGCGGACCACGCGCATTTTTAGTATACAAATTGGTAATACCTGTGGTTTTAATATCTTATGCCGTAATATCTTATGCCTTTTACAAGATATTGACAACTATTGTATGAGTGGGCGCGGCATGTCCATCTTTAGCAAGCTTACTGGCAATGCCTCTGGCTACATCGTGATAAAATTAGGTGTTGATATCTTACACCGTTAGAGATATTGCGTAGCACGCCCATTTTTTGCAAAAATTTTAGTAATGGCGCTATATGATCCGGAATAAAGTTATACCTAAATATCTCTTTTTAAAACGCCTTTGCATTCCGGATGTAAAGTAGGCGTGGTTGTTAACTGATCTCGCTTATTTTCAATCCTAAACTGCCCTACATAACAAAGAATATTTGTGCCAAATTTCATTGCGATATTTCTTTTCGTTCTCCCGTAATCGTGATTTCAACAGACAGACGGACGGACAGAGCTAAATCGATTCAGTAGGTGACGCTGAGCGAGAATATATTGTATATACTTTTCTATATCTATCATCTCCTTCTCTGCATTACAAATGGAAGAACAAAGTGAATATAACCCTACTGCCTTCGTGTGTAGGGACGGCAATCGTAAAAAGACAGCAATCTTTCTTTCACAGTTTTAATCCATATTAATCCCTACTTTCGAAATCTCAAAACTGAAGCTTTAATTTGTCCCTTCTTTTCAGTTTCTCATTAAAACATGCCTTAAAGAAGCATGTTCAGTCCATGCACGACAACGTCTTTCGCCACGTCTGTGATGTTTGTGGCATGAAATTTAAGTTTAAACCTTCTTTCGAAAACCACGTCTTGGAACATCAGGGTATAATAGCGCCGCCAGTGAAATGTCACATCTGCGGCGAGTGGATTAAAAACAAGGACCGCCTACGCTTACACTTGGCTTCACACAACAAAGTCGATGTGCACTGCAAGTACTGCGGACGCGTCTGTGCCTCACTGTCGGCCATGCGAGGCCACATTCAGTATATGCATCGACGCCCGCCCAAGTACAAGTGCACTTACTGTGAGAAATTCTTCAAAACACCGAAGATTTTAAAGGTAAGCAGTTGAGAACATTTATACCATTAGTTATGTGAACTTTTTTCCACTAACCGCAGGAACACGTTGCCACCCATACCGGTGAGAATCTTTACAGCTGTCCTTACTGCACCAAGGAATGCCGCTCCAGTGCTAATATGTACGTGCATATAAAGCGCCTGCATACACAGGAATGGCTGAGGACGCAGGTGGAGCGATCCACGCCTGACAAGTGGAACAAAATTTAAAGTCGAAGCGCAGGGTAGGACGATTGGCTGTATGAAATATTTATTTAGAAATATTCAAGTCTCTTTTTCCAAACAGATATTAAGGGTTGTAGAATGGGTTGTTAATTCGTTTTAGAGAGTTTGCTATTTTTCCTTCTACTTTACTTTAGAGAGTTTGCTATTTTTTCTCCTGCTTTACTTCTTAATATTAGAAATACTTATTGGTGCAGTTTTGCAGATGGTTTTTGGAAAACTTTTATAGTTAAACGTTGGGAAGCAATTATAAAATTCTTAGTCCTGTTTTAAAAACAATCTGAGTTTTCTTGAACTTAATCTAGTGTTAAAAAGCTTCTGATATACCATCCATATCCATTAATTTCGCTTTTGTTTGGATTCTACCTCAATGCCGTTTAAATCGTCTAATAAAGTGAAAATGAACACCATAAATTAATATTCTATTAGGAATCATTTAAAAATGTAAACATTTTTCTGCTTTAAAATAAGGATTCGTCTTATTTCATCGGTCTGAAGGTAGCCACAGCCTACCTGACGATGTTTAAAAACAATTTTAAATTCAATTACTCTCGATTTGAGGAAGTCTATTATGCTAGCTGTTAAGCGATCAATGATAACTAACATCAAACTGATATTTTTTATCGATCTGATGAAGTCTGCCGTCGATGTAATGATTTTTAAGTCAGCCATGTCGAACAATCCGCTCATTTGGCTCCCTCCGCTCTTTACGGCTCCATTTTTTCATTTTGTAGCTCATTCTGCAGGGAAAATACACCTGTTCAAAATTTCGCGGACCACGTTTGGCGGGTTGAAGCTGTTACAGCAGCCTCTCTACGCACTTCACGCGTTTCCTTCTGCCTGCATCGCGTCACTACCATTCGAAACTCGTAGAGCATGAAACGCTAGAAATGCACTTGTATTCTGCTTTTGTCTTCTAGCTTTGTGCAAGCAACCAAGAAAAAACAGTTTTTTACTACATCAGCCGATTTTTTATTTTCAGTGTAGTTCTTAAAGAAACTATTTAAAGATATTTTTCTAATACAACTACTACTTCCTTTGCTTGAATCTTTTTTATTCTGATTTTTGTTTTCAGTTTAACTGTCTTATTTCGTTTTTGTTTGGTTTTCCCTTCTTATTTTTCAGGTTAAATTCTTCTTTGCTGCGTATTTGTTACTCTTATTGACTTAATTATAAAGACATTTTCGGTTTGTGTGATATTTTTGTGGGCTCTCTTTTTTTCTTTATTCTTTTCATTATTTCGATACGAAAAAATAAGGTAACATTATTTAAGCCATTAATTCAAATAAATAAAAGTAAAACGGAAATCCAGTTTTGAGTTAAATATAAATGTGTTTGCTTTTAGTTTTTCAGTTTTCTTTTACATAGATTTGCCCACAACGAGGGACGAGGGCGTGATTAGGGAAGACAACCAAAGAAATGTAATTAAAAATGTTACAACTGCTTAAGTTTACTTACTAGTTTTTACGTTTTCACTTAGCAAATATTTATGTATTAGGTAAGTATTGCATAATTTATTGTGTACGTATGTATGCCTGCGTGTATGTATTGCACTGGAAATATCTGCCATATTTTAAAGGTCTTTATTTTTCGCAATTTACGAACTTATATATTCCGCGCTTTTTTGTTTACTTTAGAGTTTCTTTAATTATAACATATACATATATAAATTCTATTGTAATTGTTAAGAATCAGTCAAAATAAATTTTTATTATTATAGTCAGCGATATATAATAGTTTTGTTTAGTTTAATTTTATTTATATTATAATAACAAATGTACACAAAATTGGTAATATTTTATATAAATTACAAAGTATGAATTCGAAACTTAAACTGTAATTTCTCAATTTACAATAAACTTGGTAAAGTTCAGATACCGATATAGAGGATGCATATATATATATACGAATATATATGTGCATACATATATATATATATATATATATATATGTGTGTGTATGTGTTTCCAGGCACTTTTTTTAGAGTTCTTAAGTTATAACTTTTTATTTATAACCTCCCTTCAAAATAAACAAACTTACTGATTTCTAATATTAAAATGTTGATTATAATATTACTGACGTTTAAATGTCTAGGTATTTCTTGCATGCATAAAATTAACAACTATTTCGAACGAATGAGATTAAAGAATCAATTCGATGTCCATCCTAAACTTCGATAAAAGCAAATCTCTGGTGGAATTTCAATTATTTCCTTATTAATTTCGCTTTTCTTCAATTTCAAAACGATTTATTACTTATACGGCCGTGACACAGAAAGCTATTGTATAACTCCAAGCTATTGTATAACTCCTTAACTATTGTAGCTCAACCGTCAATACGCAAAAATATATAGTAAGAATTTTTGGAAGTTGAATTCATTTCGCTAAATTTTTCATTTGAATGTGTTCGAGATGGAATCGTACGCATACCGTTATAAGATTATGACGAAAAATTAAAGTATATATATATATATATATCTCTCGCATATAAACAAAGCAATGAAATAAAATATAAATTATAAAGCCGCTCATTCTATTTATGATAACAAATTAAATGTAAGCGAGAGAAAATTAACTTACGATGTATCAAATACATAAAAGGCGCCTTTCGTAATGAAAGAAACGTTAACTTCTTTGCTGCTGATATAAGAAGGCAAAGGCAATTAAGGATATGGAAGCCGATACTGCATCTATCCGCACCTTGTCAACCACGACGTTAAAACGAACCGAGTACATACTTATTTCCTATATTACGATGACGAATCCGTCGATATTAAACACAACATAGTAAAAAATTATATTAAAAAAAAAGGCGTCGAACGGCTCCTCACATATTTCAAAGATATATAGATAAATATCGTACAGTAGGGTGGGTCGTCAAAATGATTTTATTCTTCTTCTTCTGTATTGAGATCAAACTATCCTCATCCAACAATAAAACGAGAATTTAATACGTTAATATCGTTAGATCGTCTGAAGCCCGACACTAAACACTCATATCGATGGCGTTGAAACGATATTTACTTCATATATATTGAGATCGATATTAGTGGGACATCAGTACGACAGAAGAAAAAATACCAAGGAATTGTGTGCAGAACACAGCTATTTTTATGTTTTTAATGACAATTAAAGGAAAAACGTTGAGGTAAGTTAAAAGTTGAAAATGGATTTCACGCCAAGATGTTACAGATTAGAATACAAATTTTGCTTCATTCCTTCTTAACGGATTCGTACTTGAGCTTGAGTTTCTTTCCTCCCTTTTTACTAGATTGTGTAACGTTTAATTTTCTTTCTTTTTTTGGATAGACGCATGATTCAAATTTCTATATTCTGTACCTTCCAAAATCGTAAGTAAAAAGATACATGCAAATTTTTATAACTCACACTTACGATATTATTATAGTAGGAAAACTATTTTGGTATTTTGATTTACGTTGCCAATATTAAAGCGTTTAGTAGATGTTTAGCGCAAGGAAAAAAAGCAGTAAAATTTTCTAAACCCTACCCGACCATTACCATAATAAATAGGGAACAGAACTTCTTATTTGTAGGTTTTTAAATGACTTCTTCTGAGTTTTCTAAGAAAAAAAATACACTAATTTTTACTAAACTTAACCAATTAAATAACAAACGCGCCCAAGAAATGTATTCCAATTTTTAATTATTTCACAAAATCAGCCTTTTATTAAGTCTGCTTAAGAGGTTGTTTACCTTTGTGTTTGTGTTTTTAGATATTTGGTTTTCATTTTGATTTCAACTTCCCGTCACTGCTGACTGTCACTCACTTTCGCCTACATTTACACCACCTAACGACGCTTGTGCTAAAAGGTACTTGAAGTGATTTTAATATTACGTTTCTAATACAATTACAATTACATTAAAGTACGTTTTGTCATCGATATAATAGATTTCTGTATTCTTTTAAATAGTTTATTAGCTACTTAAGAAAATAGCAACATTAACAACATTGCTATAAAAAAACTTCTTTCTCTTGGATTTATAGTTTTTGCACTGCTTTTGAAATTTCTTAATTTAAAGAAAAAAACTTGTATATTTTTGGTCTTAACGTGTTGTTTTTGTTTATATCTTATATATTTTTTAAATATTGTATTGTACCTTAAAACTTAAACTGAAGTGAATGAAGACACAGTAGCTCTACTAATGGATTTATTGATTAGATATATATTTATTAAAAATTAACAGAACTAAGACTAAAAATAGCTTTGCTGACTAAACAGAGTAAGGTTGTTAAAAAAGCACTCGTTGCGGTGTCTTTTCTTCTCTTGCGGAATACTTGACAAACTTGTTTCAAATTATCCGTTTCCAAATCCAATAACAATGTTTCATATTTGTAAATCTGATCTTTTTTAGCTCGCTGTTTCAAACTGAATATTTTTGAATTTAATATTTATTATTTAATGTTTTAGTGTTGTTATTCTTTGGACTGCTTAAATTTTTTTATTTTGTCGTGTTAATTTTGTTTTAGTTTTTGTATTTAACAACACTTTCTATTGCAATTTAAGTTTACTTATTTATTTGATTGTTTTACGAAAACAGTTCTGAAAATGTTTAGTTTATTAAGTTTATTGTTTGTTTAGCACAAACTTTGACTACAAATTTAAAACTTATATATTCTGAGAATTTTTACTTTTCTTATTTAATTGCATTTGCTTTTTTTTTTAACAAGTTAAGATTTATGTTTTAGCATTAATTTAGTATTCTCTTGTTGGTTTTTAGTTTTACAGATTTTGTTCCTTTGATTTGGTTTTATTTTAAGTGTTTAAATATCTACTAATTTAAAATTTCAGTCAATTAAGGTCAATCAAAGCTCTAAAGCGGAAGGTAAGCCGAAAAGTAATTTGCAAAGTGTGTTCAAGGAAACTACATCATCATAACAATAAAATTTAATCAAATAATCACAAGGAAATATTATTATAACTGCTAAAAATCACACGAAAATCCGAATTATAAGAATGATCCGAATATCGGAATCATGAAAATGAACCGAATATCCGAATCATGAAGGTCCAATATAATTAATTGATAAAAGCCAAGCTTTAAAAATTTGAGCAAGCAAGCTCAAGCTTTTCCTTGCAAAAAGCAAGAAAATTGTTAGATTTAAACTGAGTTTTAAAAGGTTAATATTAAATATTAATTTAAAATAAAAAAATATTTGTATTGTAAGTTTGCACTTGGAATACAAGTCTTTCAAGAAATTGAATTACAAAAATCTGATCAAACACTTGTAATAACAATCAATTATTTGTAATTATTGTAATAATTTGTATGAAAGGAAAAATCGTTTATGAAGCTCAAGAAAGCTTTAGAGAAGCTCTGACAATTTGAAGCTTTCATGCAAAAACTTGGCGCTGCTTCTATGAATAGATATCAATCTGAAAAATCTCCTTCACAGTTTTAGTTATAATCTAATTTCTTTTTAATTACTAAAGCTAAGAAAATCTTAAAAATATTTGAGAACTACCTGAAAGTTGCAAGCATTATATGTAATTGACTTGTGTAGGCCAAAAGCTTTGAAAGGCACGTGTTTTACTATTAAGCAAAGTAGTTTTTACACATACGGAGAAAAAACGTATGTACTAAAAAAAAAAACAAACCCCAAAGCTAAGCGTGAGTCAGTACTAATAAAGTTGTGGTAGCAGCATGACAAACTTCTTAACAAAAGCTTTAGAGAAAGTTTAAAAGCCAATATTTCGATCTGTAACCATTAAGGATTTTATACTACAACTTCTCCTGTATACGGAAAAAAAGGAATATTATTTTCTAAAAGTATTGAGAGTATATGTGTGCTAAAAGCATTGTTATTCACTGAAAAACTCTCGAACTAACTAAAACGCCTTCTTATATACTAAAAAGACCTTGTCTACCAAGTTTACTCAATAAATTTCTTCGGCATGGGTACGAAAAAGTTAGATTGCATACAGAAACTGTTCTCAGTTTTCAAAACAAACAAGAATTCATTACGAAGAAGCTTTCGCGTAAACTAAAGACGTTACTACGTAAACTAAAGACGTATTGAAAAACTCGTTTGTATTCTAGAAGCTTTTTTTTGTGTTCTTAAGAACTTCTAGAAGGAACTTGGATTTCAGTCGTTTTTTTACTAAAATATGGTCCCCATAAATATTTATGACTATCATTTATATGAATTATATATTTTAGAAACATTCAAAAATGAAACGCACACCAGGTTGGGCTCGTTAAGTCCCTATTTTTACAAAAGCATTTTCTAAAGCTCAGTTTGACCTTTTGAGGCTGCAGTCGTATTTTTACGTTGTAAACTAGGGAAATGTTGGAAAGTATGTGTTTCAACTATTGTTCAGAGTTGCAAATATTTGTTAAAGCTTTTTCAAAGCACACGCACACGCATCTATCCTCTTTTACATAGGCACGTGTCAAGCTTTTTAACTGTGTGCTACAAAAAAAAAAGAAAAAAAAAGAAGAAAAAATAAAAACAAAGTGCAACAAGCTTGAAATTCTTAAAGCTCTAAATTATTAAAAGCTTAATTATCCAGAAGCGATAAATTTAGATACTAAAATACCAACAAAACATTTAAGGAATTTTCAAAAGCTTTGCATCATGAAATGCTCAGCTTTTTAGCCTCATTAGTAACTTGAGATTAACATCCGCCTACCGTTACCTAACCTCCGCTACAGAGCTTTAATTTATGCTTTTTAAATTTAGCTTTAAAAGCTACTCGGTTTAAAATTTTTAAGCAAGAGTGAATAACTCAGAAAAGTATTCAGGGTAGGAATTCTACATGTTGCTTTAAGGCTTTTCGCAGAAATGTTTCTTTCAACATTAACAACAATTGTCTTTCAACATTAAAAACAATTAAACTCAATTAAAACAACGACAAATTAATAAGTTGCTACAAAAAGGGAGAGAGAATGCAAATATTTTGCTATTGTTGTTACAAATTTCTCTCAAACTTATGATGTCAAAGTACAAAGAATTATTATCTGAGTACCTTTTCTGTGTTTTTCAGTCACTTGCATAACTTTTTTTTTTTTTTTTTTAATTTGCACATATCTAGATTTTCCTTTTACGTCCCCGGTTATTTTTCTTTACTAAAACAAAAACAATCTTTAGTAAAACAAGTGCAAAATTCATCGTACCCAGGTTGTCTTACGTTTGATTTTGGCTCTTATATTACGCAATGGTTTCGGCCTTTTTGGTGTGGGAGGTGAGACCATGTAGAAATTATTGTTACCATAGCAACTCTGTGTATTGTAACCTTCATCAAGTACGGAGTGATGTTGCATCTGACGCTGTTGTTGCGGTTGCGATTGCGATTGCTGTTGTTGTTG
Source organism: Sicus ferrugineus (assembly GCA_922984085.1). Taxonomy (NCBI): domain Eukaryota; kingdom Metazoa; phylum Arthropoda; class Insecta; order Diptera; family Conopidae; genus Sicus; species Sicus ferrugineus. The sequence continues at coordinate 12,456,105 of OV277351.1, read as the reverse complement.
TTGTTGTGCGTGGCGATTATGCTGCTGATACATCAATGGAAAGGTAGCTTCAACCTTTGTTCCAACTCCGCCTTGGGTTGTTGCTCCGTTCGTTGTTGTACTCATCAATGCCATTTTCCCGACACCAGTCGAAGGCGTAACATTCTCCAAGCACGATGATATGTGTTCTTCTTCGACGGTATTGGAAGATGGACGTTTCCTCGGTGAGTATCCGTCCATGAAGGGGGAGAGTGACAACGAGAGCAACGCATCCACACCGTCGCGATGACGTTGTTGATCAGCCAGCTCCTCGGGAGTGATGTTGTGACTACAAAGTTGAGATAGGTAAAGAACGGTAAAATAGAATAAATTATATTCCACTTACTTTTCCTCACTACTTTCATAAGCTGCATCGGATGAAGCTCCATTGCTTTGATTATCACCGCCGCATCCAACATGTTTGAGTCCATTTGCAATGCTGCCATTACTGCCATCAATTTCGTTACCATTCGACACGTTGCCAGTGCCATTAACTCCAGTCCCACCTCCACCCAGCCCGCCTGCCGAATACGTATGATCCTCACTGGGCGATGAAGTTATTACAGGAGCGCTGGTAACGAAAAAAAGTCATATATTGCCTCTACACAGATATTGAAACTATCGATCTAATCCAAGTAGATGAAACTGTTCCCAATCAACTAAATATAGCGTTAGCAGAGAATCTATTCTCTGTATTCTTTTCTCTTCGCAACTCGTTCCAAATCTGTCACTGTTACGGTTGTAATACATTGATATGGTTTATATACGGTTGCAATACATTGATAAATGTAATAACTTGATAATATAAATGACAAGGAGCATATTTAAATTGAGAAAATAATAAAACTTAACTATTTCTGGTAGCAGAGAAACTGTTCCTAGCCTGAGAAACCAACCGAGTAAATAAATCCACACTAGAAAACTCACCCATTTTGAAAGGTTTCCGCAAAAACTTTTGGTCCGTGTTTTAATGCAAGCATCGCTGTAGCTGCATTCACATCATCAATACTATCAGCACCACAATCTCTTGCCAAGTGTTCCATGCTGTCATAGCAATTGAAACCAGTGCCAGCACCAATTCCGTTCAACTGCTGCTGCTGCTGCTGTTGCTGCTGCGGTTGTGGCAACACGTTTTGGTTGTTGTAGTTGTGGTATTTGCTGCTTTTAGTTGTACTATAATCGGACGGAATATCCTCGTCAGGTATATCAACACCGAAGCTCCTATTTTCAATGAGAGCGTTATGCTCTTCCATATCTTTAAAAACTTTGGAAAGTTTTGGAAATAGACGTGCATCAAAACGAGCATCAATAGATGACTTGTTGCCACCGCTACTGCCATTAGTAAGCGATGACGTAGGCGAGCTATTATCGATAGTGTCATAGCTGTTTCCAAGTACACTTCTTAGATTAATCATGTCTATTGCTGAGTTCGGAAAAAAGGGTGAACGTGACAAGGCCTGTATGAGGTTTTGACGTTGATGTTGTTCTACACGCCACAGCGAACCTTTGCCCATATTCTAGAAATAGAAATATAAAGAAAGGGTTGAACTTTCATATACTATAAAGTAGACCTCCTGATATTTTAATTTATCTACTATACGATCAGAAAAGTATTCTGATAATTAGTAGAATATCGATTGAATGATCGACGCGATCAATACTCTAATCGATGACTTTAGATTCTAAATTTAAATTATTCTAGATAAAATATGAGATATAAGTGGTGGATATACATACTTTTTCTCGACTCTAGTAACTCAAATCAAATAAAATAACTATACAAAATAACTACTATATAATAATAAAAAAATAAATAATTCAAATCAAATTGAAGGTTTAAAATTGTTCTTTACTCACAGGTGCCTTTTCAACTTTGACGAAACTTTTGTTCAGCGATAAATTATGTCGTACGCTATTCTTCCATCCTGTCGGCGCAGTCCTGAAGTAAGGGAAGTGCAGTACAATCCAGGCATATATTTCTTTAACAGGCAACGCTTTCTCGGCCGAGCCTTCGATAGCCATGAAGATTAAGGAACTATAAAAAAGGACTTTTTAAATTTTCAATTCTGTAAACTAACAAAAAACAGATCAGTGAAAGCAAAGTTTTCTTCTGGATGATTTTAGGGACCATCAACTATTTAGGCAATTTCAAACATGACGACGAATCGCTCAAGAAATTACATACTATATGACACAAAATTACATTTTAGTTGAAATTATTTTCAATTTGTGCGATTGGTTATTTTTGAGGTATGACCACAAAATAGTTTGGTAATGTCGCTATATGTTAAAATTTCATCTCAATATCTCGCACTGTTTGTGAGATATTAATTTTTAAAAATTATATCTTTACATTTGATATGAAAATTAGGCGCGGTTATTAACCGATTTCGCCCATTTTCAATGCCAACTGCTCTACATAATAATTGTGGCAAATTTTATCGCAATATCTCTATCCGTTCTCCAGTAATCATGATTTCAACGGACGGGCGGCCGAACGAACAGGACTAAATCGACTCAAGATGTGACGCTGAGCAAGAATATACCTTTCTATATCTATTTTGTCTCCTTCTCCGCGTTACGAATGAAAGAACAAAGTGAAAAAAGTGGGAGATTATAGAGACGCACCTGAAACTGTATGGTGGCTTATTGTGCGTATGCACGAGTGGATCGTATGGCACATTATTTGGATGCTTCTGTTTCTGTGGCGTTACAGCGGGCGCTGTTGTGGATGACGACGTTGATGATGTGGGTGACATAGCCGATTGCTTTTGATGATGATAAGGGTGTATTGGTGGTGGTGAGTGATAACGATTCTGATGTGCCTGTTGTGATTGTTGCTGCTGTTGTGATTGTTGCTGCTGGTGTTTATGATGCTCCTGTGATGTACTCGTGGTCAGGCGAGTATTGGCTGTAGAAATTTCAAAATCTTTGAGGGAATCATTATCGTAACTGGAATACGAGGTTGGACTCTTCAGCGCAATATGTTGTTGCATTTGTTGAATCTGCGTGGCGTAGTAGTCTTTTGCGTTGGGCTCTGGCGAAGACATGGATGACGAGGTGCTGCAAGAAAAAACAATGTTATTGAAATCTTAGTTTATGATTAAATTTTGAAATCGAAAACTTGTAGTTACTTTTAAGAAATCTTTAGTTATTTTTAATGGAAATCCTACCTACCTAAATAATTACCTACATATATACGAAAAGCAATCCAACCAACTAATTTGTAACTTAAGTAACATTTTAAATCACATTTTCCTGTTTTTCTTGAATTTTTGTAATGTCTTTAATTTTAGAAAATCTCACGTTTCATATAAAAGGTCTTTCAAACAAAAAGAGGTGCCATTTTAAATCAACAGAAAAACGCAATATTATTATAAAAAGTGGTGATATTTTTATTTTAGTCTAAAGTACAAACTCCGAGATTATTAATGGAACACAATATCTGCCAAATGTCCGGCTCCTGTTAGAAATGGTCATTCTTTTCATGAAAATTTTCATCATGTTTTCGCATAATTGCGGTTGTACTTCGCGAATAACAGTTCTAATATTTCTTCTAGATGTTTGAATGTTGCTGGGTGTTTGAATCTTGTTGAAAATAAAATCCTCCACGTCCATAGCATCAATTTCAGGTCCATGTCCATAGCATCAATTTTTTTCATGAAAAAAAAACAGTCAACATCGTTCGGTAACGCAATCCATTCACTAAAACGCCCGAATCAGGATCATTTTAGAAAAAATATGGACCAATGACACCGCCAAAACCCAAAAAACCTTGTGGATGGAGAGATTATTTGACTATTCTTGAATTTTTTACTATCTCTTGAATTTTCGGAGCCAGACAGAAGAAAATGATCCTAATCGTTCAGAACAATTTTGTTTGAAAAATCACGATTTACTATAATTCATACATCTCCACCATCCAATCAGCGAATGTACAGCTTTGTGCGTGATCTTGCGGCTACAATTCTTGAGTCAAATGCACTTTATAAGCACATGAAGGTCAAGATCTTTATGCAAAATGCGGTGCAAACTGGCTTTGATATGCCCAATTCCTGTGATCGTCTTGATATGGACATTCCTGGGTTCTCAGCAACACACTCTCAGCTACAGCGGCGATATTTTTAGTTGACCGGGCCAGGGAAACACGACATGGAGTCTTTACATCACTAATATGTCCGAGACGCTCGAATTTATTGATTAAATTCAAAAGCCATACGAATTTTACGAACTGTGTTCGCGATATTTTCGAAACTTTTTTTGTGAATTTTCACTTTTTCAATTCGATGTGCTAGTATGTTTCCATCCATATCTGGAAACCTCCTGGTTTTTACTTGTCATTTGACATCACAATAACAGTTGAATGTTATGTTGCCAGTTAATATAATGACGCTAAATTTAAAATGACACCCTTTCTTGAAAGACCATTTAGATATTGAAGTGTTCTTAACTATTTTTTCTTGATTTTATTTATATATATATATTTCCATTTTTTAAGTTCAAGTTTCTTGAACAGAAGGGCATTCGGAACTTTTAATATTTAGCAAGCTGAAATTTTAGCAAACCTTAATGTTAAATTCGATTAGATTTATTCGATTCTTGTAACTAAAACTGTTGGGTAATTTTAACACTTTTGCTAGTTTTTACTTACATAATTTGCTGATTTGGATTGACAATTGTATAGTTGGTAATTGGTGGGCTTGTTGACTTCGCGTTTGCAACTACAAATGCATTGGAATAATTAACACCGTTGCTGCTGCTGCTGCTGTTGCTGCTGCCAGCACCATGACCGCTGGGAGTACCTCTTCCACTGCCAGGTGCTCCACCAATAAGCGTAAAATAAGTGGAGGGGCTGTTGGCACCGTTGATAGCGCCCGTTGATAGCGACGACGACAGCGTGCAGTTGCTGCTGGATGAGGATGCAGGCGAGGAGACGACTGCAGCTGCAGTAGAATGGTTGCCATTACCATTGTGGCCACCACCTCCACCAGAACCACCCCCACCACCCTGATCCAGGCCATTCATTTTTTCACGCAGGTACTTTTTGTGCGGATGATGGGTGGTGAAGGAGGTGGTGCTGCTGCTGCTGCTGCTGGCTTGTTTTTGTTGTTGCGGGCCTGCTGATTGTTGTTGTTGTGGTTGTAAATATATGTTACTAGTACTGTTGCCATTAGCGACATTGTTGACGGCGGCTCCAACAACAATTGCGTTACCACCAGTGCTTGGAAGCGTTACAGTTGACTTCAAGGCCATGCCTTGGGTGGAGGAGGAGGAGGTTTGACCGGTGGAGTTGGGGGTGGAGACGGCGGATGAAGCGGATAGAGTAGAAGGCACATAATTGTTGTGATTGTTGTTAGCGTTGTTGTTGTGAGTCGTGGCAGCAACATTAGCTTTGTTATTGTTGCTGTTGGCAAAGTTATTACTGCTACTACCGCTATTTATACCGTTAATACCGTTAATCACCTGTCGCTGTGTTGGTATAAGATTTGTATTCGATTTGTACTCAACAACTGTTGTTGTACCACTGGGACCAACATGTACGGTTGTTGTTGCTGCTGCACCCATATTCGCAATATTGTTGTAAACATGCTGCTGCTGCGTGTGATCACTTGTTGCATCCTGCGACAAAGCAAAGTTAGAAAAACTGGCCAACTGTTGCTGTTGTTGATTATTGCTGCCCCCAGTGCTGTTGCTCGCTCGTTGCTTGAAACCACCGATGCCATTGCTAGTAATGAATTGCTGCTGGAAGTCGCTTACGCTTAACGTTGTTATTTGCGTGTCAGCCACTTCGTGCAATGAAATTGCTGACGTGGTCGTTGCATTGTTGCCGCCACTGCCAGCGGCAATTGTTGCTACATGCTCCTCGCAAGCAACATGCGGCGGCAATTCTTCTATAAACTCATGTGTGCCATTTGCATTCACGATGCAAATGTTGCTGCCGTTCAATTGCCGCTTATTGCTAGCAGCAGCAGCAGCAGCAGCAGCAGGTTTCGGTCCACATCCGTTGGTGGTAACGATGCCCTTAATTAGATTCTTGTCGTTAAGCCACGACAATGGACGCAGCTCTTCATCGTTTTCGCTCGTAATTAGACGTGATGTCTCTCCACCGCTCGCATTTAATTCCATCGGCTCGGTTGCCAGGAATACGATGTTGCCGACGTTATTGGCCGTAGTCGTGGCGGTACCTTCGTAGGTGGTGTACTGCCCGTTGCTGTTTTGTTGTAAGAAAACGTATTTCGAGGAAGTCGGTATGCTGTGCAGGCTGTTGCTGTTACTGTTGCTGTTTCCGCTTACACTCATGTTGCTGCCACTATTGATGATGGTTGCCTTCGTCGTGGGCTGCAAGGTGGCTGCGGCTAATAAATTGTTAATATTGTTCGCTGCTGTAGAACGACTTTGTATTGTGTTGCTGAAACCATTGGTTTGGTTGAAAGCTGCTGCTGCTGCTGCTGCTACTCCGCCTGTTGTTGATCTTTGTTGCTGCTGGTGTGTTGCTGTCGCTGTCGCTGTTGCTGTTCCTGTTGCCGCCGCTGCAGCAGATGTTGATGGTACCAAGTTTGATTGCTGTATAACTACTGCATGTCCGTCCAGTGGCATTGTCGACAACACCATATTATTTGTGCTGTTGCTATTGTTATTGTTGTTTGTGTAGCTGTAGCTGCTGCAGTGTTTGGTGCTTGCAGGTGCTGCTGTGGTACCTACAGTCTGCAAAGTCCTCAAATTACTCAGGTCATGTGCTGTTAATATATGTGTCGGGTTGTCCAGTGACATTCTGAAAAAATTTGAAATGTATTTGTTTGGAAATGTTGTTTGTTTGTACTGGCAAAATGACAAAAGTGTGAACATGAAATGAAAACAAAATAAAAATATAGCACACTTTTGGAGAAATAAAAAGTCGAAATTCAGAAGTTCATCATAATATAAATAGAAGTGTGTGTGTGTGTGTGTGTGCGTGTGTGTGTGTGTGTGTGTGGACATGATATAATGATTACAATAGCACACAACACACCACCGACTTCAAGCAAACTTGTCACGAGCACTACGCGTACTAACTGAGTAAAAATGCTGACACGGCATGGATCAGTCGACGGGATCAGTCAAAACACAGGGGAACACAGCGTGCCACATCGCATATAAAGAAAATATTGAAAATGTCATTTCTGAGAGAGAACCACACGTGTCTTGGAGATTTCGGCAAGGCTGCTGCCACAACTTAAATGCTCACCAAGCAGGTTGTTCTGGTGTATTCATTACAGAATGCCTGCAGACAGCAACTTTGCGACAATGGAACAAAATATAGTTACAAGGATCCATCCAAGGAGAGTCCAGCGGCTTTTTCGAACTTGCAACTTCAAGCTGCTCGGCGGCCTCAATGATTGATGGCTGAGCCGATCGTTCAATCCGCTCGACACCAATAATCAGCTCAGATCGAGCAAAACTTCAGTATTTCGCAAGTGAAACTGAAGTGGATGATATATAATATGCAAGTTGGAAGTAAAATAAGTTCTTTCTGTTAGTTTTTTTTGTATTTTATTGTATTTAAATGCTTTAAAGTTTTTATTCCAAGAAAGTTGTTACGTTGCGTCCGACCGCGTTGATAGCAGTGTGTGAAGCGAATTGTTATCTACGTTTTTGATTAATGCACACATTTGTAGGCGCGAGACGTAAGACGCCGCCTATTATCTGCATTTAGTTTTCTACTGAGGAATTAATAGTTGATTAGAAGTAGAATGATATCGCAGCTGAAACTATTTTGTGTCACTCTTAAAACCCGTAGTCGGAATACTAAACAATTCCATATTTTTATCTCGAAATACTAAACAATTCTATATTTTTATCTCGAAATACTAAACAATTCTATATTTTATATGCAAAAAAAGATATTTTCTATAATTTTATAAAACCGTCTTGTTATATTTGTTGAATTTTCTGAACGGAAAAAAAGATGGCACACTTTGGAAAAACTGGAAAAGGTGGCCCACTTTGGAAGAACTGGAAAAGATGGCACATCGTCAAAACCGGTTTGTCTCCAACACGTTGGCTGATGGAAAGTCGTTTCGAAAAGCATTTTTATAGAACTATTCTATAAATTTAAGTTTTTCTCTTTGAAATTCGTAGATTATTATTGAGTGCAGTAATAACGCGTACCAGATATTTAGCAGCTTAAAACTGTAGCTTCTAATCATTAAATATTTCTGATTTTTCTCTAAATCTTCCTTGTTTTTTTTCCCCACCTTGTTTTTTCTCCCCAATTTTTAAAACACACACACACGTCAAATACTTTTCATTTCTACTTTTACCAATTTTTCAAGTCATTTCAGCAGTCACTGCAGCCGCCGAAAGTATTTTATAAACTAAAATACCTGTAAGTGAGTCGCGCCTTTCAACCTTCTTTTTGACATACTATACATTAACAAATTTTAAGGTATTAAAATTTTCAATACACAACCGAGATAAAGTTCATGATTAGATAAGCAAAATTAAAAATCAGCTTATTTACTTAATAGTTGGTGTGCTGCACGAATTTGATTCAAAGTATTTCAACGGGCAAGAGAGAGATTTGAACACCTCGAAAACCACTAAGAACTTCAAATGCCAGTAATGAATGATGATTATAATTTTAAACGAAAATAGAAGATACGACAATTTTTTAGATAGAAGGTAAAGAAGGGTAATGGGAAGACGGCACACACACACACACACACACACGCACTCACACACACACACACACACACACGCACAAACAATTTGTTTACATAACGCAAACTTTCTTTATTCGTTATTCGTAGATTGAGATATAATAAAAATAATAATATTAATTCAGGGCGACATTTTTCCATTATTGATATCTTTATAATTTTTATATGTGTTTAAGAGAAGATATTGATTTATTTCCAAATTAGACAAAGAAAAGAAAATACGGCGTTAATAATCTGCTACCACTCTTGATATTACTAACAATAACTTCTTCGTAGTACGAAAATCGGGCAAATTATTAAAAACAAAAATTACGTAGCACGCAGTAATCATAGAAACCGCTAAATATTGTCAACAACTTAACCAGGAAGGCCAACAGAAAAAGAAATAAAGTGAGGTAAAATAAAAGTTTGTAGCCTATAAATGTTTGTTTGTTTGTTTGTTTGTTTGTTTGTTTGTTCTTTTCTTTATTCCGTATGCATTTTTATACCATTCATCCGATTGGAAAAATTGTAATAATGGCGAAATGGCGAAAAATGTTCGGGTTGTCATCGTGCGAGAGGAAGAGTTGAGAGTCAAGTAAATTTTTGTGAACATTGTTGTTATTTCATGACCTCAACGTGAGTGGGTCGCGTCGTCGTTTTTGTCAACAACTTCCCCCTTCCATGCAAGAAAAGCACGAGGGGAGTGTAAGAATTAACTTTAGGAATTCAATAATAGAACAATAATAAAATAAATGTAACGTTGTGTGCGGACCTCGGAGATGTGTTTTGCCATAGTTTTTGTTATTGCCTTGAAATATGAAATTTCTCAGGAGAGACGTTGATGTGACGCTCCTGCAGAGAGCGGATTTTGCCAACCAAAAAAAAACAAAAATTGTGGACACCAGTGTTTATTCTCTGCAAAGACTCGGCGTCACTCAGAGTGGAAGGGGGGAGCATGAAATGTAAGAAATGGGAGTAGAAATAGTATGCAAAGTAATGTAAATATAGGAAACAATTAAAGCACGAAACTCGTACAATAGAAGAAGAACAGAAATAGAGAAAGTAAAACCTTAATGCAAACAGAACGGTGAGAACTACAGTGAGAACTACAGTGAGAACTACAGTGAGAATTACAAAGAAGAAGAGATATTTAGGACTGGAATGAGAGAATTTGATTTTGTTCCTGTACCTAATGTAACCGGGCCTCCTTCTCCACGAACTCTCCTTCTCTTTTCCTCTCTTTCTCTTTTCCAGACGTCATTTCATCATCATTTCCCCATAATTTTCTGAAAGCGCACTTGACGCCAACCATGTGATAACCTAATCGGTGGCCATATCTGCCAGCCAGCCAGAATCGTTTTAATCTATCTTTCATTTTGACATTTGTACACACACACACACACACACACACACACACACACTATATATATAAAAATATATATAGACTTGTTAATACATTCTATCAAACATTCAAACACATGTTTACAAACTTTCATCTAAATCGTAGAGAATTCTTTTGCGTAGCTTTTGAGGCCACGTTTTCAACACCTTGTCTTACTCTCTCTCCCTCTCTCTCTCACTCTCTCCCTCTCTCTCTCTCTGAGAGATCTGTAATTATGTAGAGAGGATTTTGAACTTAAATTAGTTGTTGGCAGTAGCATGTCATTCTGGCTTAATTACAACGAGCTGTACAAACACAACAACAACACTAACAACACCAACACCAACAACAACAACAGGTACAAATTTTTGAAATGAGACAAAATTATAGATTACGAAACGAATATTAAGAAGTCCACTTGATTTACCAACAATTAGAATTTTCAATTGCATCTCTAAACATTTCAGCTCAGCATAATTTTTACTTTATTTCATACTATTCTCGATTTTACTTTAGTTTACGTTTTCTAATTTCATTTTGACTTTAATTTGTTCTCAATTTGATTTTATTATATTACATTCCATTTTATCTATTTTTATAAAACGGAAACACACACACACACACATATACATAGAAATGTATATAAATATATACACACACACACACACACACAATTCTACGTATGCACCTCCATTGAGAGAAACCCGACAGCCGAAAACAAACAAGAGCAGCGTTAAATATCAAAACGTGTTTTCTCTTTTCTCTTATCAAGTGTAGAACTCAAGAACTAACTAAACTGAAATATAATCAAAATTGTTTCTGACGTTGCTGGAAAAATAGAAGAAGTCATTTTGTTTGCTTTCTAAAGTTTATTATAATTAATTTAGTTGAAATGCAGCATCTTTAAAAAAGTGTCTTCACTTCATTCTTTTACTTCATTCTTGTTCTACATTGTAAAATAATTACTAGATTTCAGAAAGGTTTGAAATTTTTGTAAATGTCAACTTTTACAGACATTTTTAGAGCTCTAAATTTAAATTTGAACTCACAAAAGGATTTCCATTATGAAGAGCACATTTTTTTTTTTTTTTTTTTTTTTTTTTTTTTATATTAGCATTTCAACAAGACGAAGACGTACTATTTTTAAATCAGTTTTACTCTTGCATAAGCTAGCAACCAACACGAAAAGCGAAATTAGTAAAAATAATGCGTTTTCTAAAGAAAAGTATTAGCGCGTCTCGTCCCAATTTAAAAGGTATTTATTTTTAAATACGTGTCTTGTAAATATGCGAAAACGACTGACTGCAGCGGTAAAGAGAAAGCGAGAGAATGGAATGAATGGGTTGGAAGAAGACAAAAAGCAGCAAGCTCAAGAAAAGCGGAAAAATTCAACAAAGTGAGAGAGGGAAAAATAAGAGAGGAATGAAATGAAACCGAGACATGGGATTGAAGTGGGAGTGGGGGGGGGGGGGAAACTTGTTAAATTAATGATTTAGAGTACGAGGCGACTACAACTAGATAATGACGACGACAACAACAACACTACAGAAACAACAACCGAAACAACAACCACAACCACAACAACAACAACCACAGTCGTAACAACAACTGTCACACAACTGCCAGCCACAGAGTTTGCTGACGACTGCTGGTTCCCGCTGTGTGTAAAATGAGCGCATTTGTTGGCGACAAAAGCAATTTCGTTCGATTTACATTAATCAGCCCTTTTAATAATCCCTTCAACACTGAATTTTTCTATAGTTTGCATATTTTTTATTTGTTTCCTTTATTTTAATATGTATTATTGTAATTTTATTTTTATTAAAACAAATAAATTTTTTCGAGCTAAATATCCGATTGTCAGTCTGCAATCTGATAATTTCATTACTGAATCCATTTTGGCCGGAAATTCAAACAAAGGAAATATCAAGTTCCTAAAATATCAAATTTTCGACACTCTCAATCTTGTTATTTCTTTTGAGAATTATTTATTTATTTGATTTTTTATTTCTCACTTTACTTTATTTTATGTATTCTATTTTATTTTTCACTTTACCTTATTTTATGTATTTTATTTCATTATTTTCTACATTCCTTTTACTTTTATGTCATAAAGTGCGTACAATATTTGATTATTCGCAAATTAAAGCAATTAAATTGGAAAAGCACTCGAAACCTTGTATTTGTTTACATTTACAAAAACATCAATAACAGCAGCAGCAGCAGCAGCAGCAGCAGCAGTAAAAACAACTCCGCAATAATTGTAACAAAACCTGCTCTCACACGTCTGATGATACACCAGAAATCTGCAGCCAGAAAAGGACAGATATATATTTTTACGTAGCCAGGAATGACGTAAAACAGAAACAAAACAAACTACAAAACAGCAACTAGTAGCACTCTTGTTCTTATTGTTGTTGTTGTTGTTGGCTTTTATTTTTTTAAGCACTTCTCTGTTTATGGGATAAAAATTAATGAAAAAGCCAATAACACACACAACAGAACTTAATAACTTCTAATGAAAGAAAAGAAAAAAAAAGCATGCATACAAACAAAACAAAAGCAACAAACTATATACAAGGTCATTTTGCATACCGGTTATTTTCTCTACCTGTCCCGTGCACTACTAGTTCTGCCTACCCGCGTGTTTACTGCTAAAAGTAACAAAAGAAGTGCGAAAAAGTAATAAAAGAAGTGGAGAAAAAGGAACTGGAAGAGATGTACTATTAATCGATAGTTAGTGGGACGATTTTCCTAAAATTGCGTCTTTTTAAAATCGACCATTGATGGGATTTATTGGGGCAAATTATGGAATATCATTGAATTCCTTGATCACATGTTTAGTTTGAATTTCCAGTTAGCGAGAGTCATGGAATATTCATCGTGTTATGATGTCAAAATGTGCGTGTGTATGTGTGTGTGTCTCATGCATATTCCTCTCTACACGCGGTGTTGCCAGAATTCTTCAAGAAGAAAAATAAGCCTACAATTACAAAGGGTTAGAAATTGAAAATTCAAAAAATCAAATTGAAATTATGAAAAACAAAATAATCTTTTTTTAATTTCTTTGATTTTACAGCCAGAGCAATTGAAAATTTCTTGTTCCCATTAGCAAATAATTCTGACGAACGGGAGCAGAGAGATTGTTAGCATAACCCGAGAGAGAGACTGAGAGCGAGAGCAAGAGAGAGACTGAGAGCGAGAGCAAGAGAGAGACTGAGAGCGTGAGCAAGAGAGAACTGGGACGATGGTAAAAACGAGATGTTAGCGAAGTTTTGTCGAGTGGCAACTACACCTGTCTCTAACACACACACACACACACGCGCACCTAATTGTGACATTTTGTTTATTTCTGCTATTTCTGCTACTCGTTTTTTTGCTGTCGTTTGTGGGTCGCTGTCTACGCTGCGATTCTGCTGCTGCTGCTGCTAGCTTTGTTGTTGTTCCATCGTCTATTTTTATTCTGGCCTCTGGGTCGCAATAAAAAAAACATTTGCTCGGAGTTTTTATTATTACAAAAGTGGGGGGGGGGGGAACTGCATTTAGCATTATTGGAAAATTCTTTTTTCCTTAATTCTTTTCGTCCAAAGTAACCCCCAGCACTGTGTCATCATTTCGCGAACTAACACGCAACAACCACCACCAATTTGCGGATTGGACACCGCAAAAAATCACAGCCACTCTCACTTTATGTTACTGTATGCAGAAGAAGAAAGATTAATAAATCTAGAATTGTTGAGAATTTATAAAAAAAAAAAACAATACACTTCAAAACTGGAGAATTCCATTTCATTTTTAAATATAATTTTTAATATACATACTTCATTCATTTGTTGTCACACTTCTCATTTCTTACATTCGCATTTCTTCTTTTTCTCCCCCTTTTTATTTTGTTTTTCCTATTGTTGTTTAAAAAATAATTTCACAATCTCAGAATAAGTTGATAACTCATTTTAACGTTTGCGTACGACAAGCGAACTTTTCGTAATGATGACAGATCGACTTGTTTTAGTATACAAGAGCCGACGACAACTCACCACCAATGATACGATGTCGTTGTTGGCTTCGCTGTCGCTGTCGGTGTCCATGTCGCTGTCCGTGACGGTGTCGGTGTCGGTGCCGGTGTCGCTGTCGGTGTCGCTGCCGGTGTCGCTGCCGGTGTTCGTCTCGGTGTTCGTGTCGGTGTTCGTGTCGGTGTCGGTGTTCGTGTCGGTGTCGGTGTTCGTGTCGGTGTCGGTGCTGTCGTCATCATCGTCGGCATCATGTTTGTCAACAACTCGACAAAAGGAAAGGAAAGAAAAACATGTGAAAATCACATTTTACACTATTGTGGTTATTTCTGTTGTTGTTGCTGTTGTTACTATCAGTGTTGCTATTTCTGCTACTATATCTGCTTTTACTAACCTGTTATTTTGCTACGAGCGCGCACCACAGATGAGCAACAGAGAGAACTACTAATATCTCAATTTCTACTGTTGTTATTTCACAAAAATGCACTGCTGAAGACAAGGTTGCCAGCTATAATTTTTATATGGCATTTCAATATTGTGTGTGCATCGATAGAATTAAAAAATCCTATGTTCGGAAAAGAGAGTAAAATATTTTTATATTCTTGTTACGTTTAGTCATAACAGAATTCAGAAGTCCCACGGCGAAACCAAATTTTTACACGTGGGAATTTTCTTTACGGAACTAGCAACTCTACCACCAAATCATGCGAAAGCTTAGAAGATTTCGAGGGGCCAACTGACACTTCAGTCCAATGATGACTTGACGACGACAACCGAGGCAACTGGAAGTATTTTTCTTTCTCTCTCTCTCGCTCTCTCTCTCACTCGCCCCACCAATCGGTCGCTCTCTTTTTTATGTAGAGTTAGGAGAGCACTTTCTTAAAAAGAGATCCAAGGCTTGTCATACACGTGGTTGTTTATTCAATAGGAATGACGTGGGATTCTTTTTCGCTCCGCTAAGAACGCTGAAATGACACGAGTTTTGGTCTGTTCGACGAGCAAAGAATTAAATCTTGAAATGTTTGTGAAAATTTTAATAATATCAATTCAAGTTTCAGGTTTTGTTTGCGTGAAAATGTTTTGTTTTTAAAATGTCGCCCATTTGTTGCAGTCTTTGTGCTAATTGAGAACAGTTATTAATTAAAAAGTAATTAAGGGAAATGAATTAAGATGAAGAAAATTCAAGTTTGATTTGACAAACTCATGAGGAGGAGGGAGAGAAAAAAAATTCACTTTCGAAATGCTGTCGAATTAAATCTAAAAGTGTAATTAAATCTAAATGTGTAATTAAATCTAAAATAAAATGCAGAAAAAACTCGTTCAATTAAATTTTTTTTTTTTTTAATTTTTTCACTTCAAATGCCGACGAATTGAATTTATTTATACTTTTTCATTTTTGCTTAGCAAATAAGTGTGAGTGTAGGTCAACCTTAAATTCTAATAATATAAAAGTTTTTGTTTAACGAATACTGAAGAGAAGAGATTTAAGTTGAAAAAAAATTACCACTCAAGAAGAGTAAACACACACAGAAGTACAGCTACGAATAATACGCATGCACGTACACGCGTATGGCTCTGTACACGGGGCGGCGTACAGACGCATTATGCATATATATATATATATATATGAATGTACATACCACAGTCAAGTAAAAAATGTTTGCAAACAAATTGGGAAATTCGCTTGCTTAGCAGCGTCCGTGTATTTTTGTTTAAGAAAACGCGGCTTTTTTTTGGCGTTGCCTACCCATACAAATGGAAAGGCAGCACACGCACAACACATCTATACAAGCATATGCACTTCTATTGTTGTAGGGAGGGACCAAGTTGAATGAACACAACTATTTTTAAGTTCACAACAACACAACAATCGAATTTCACTTTCGAATTCTTAGCAATAATTTAAAGAACCACAAAATACTTGAATTGCAATGAAATTATTACTTGCATTTTATTTTCTCACGCATGAATTAAATAAGAAAAATGAGAGAACTAAATAAAATAATGCAAATAAAAAAAAAATAGAGAAATTAGATGAAATAATAAAAATGTAAGAAAATAAAATGTAGTAAAATAAAGCAAAGTAAAATAAAGTAAAATAAAATGACTAAAAACCAAAAACAATTAAAAAACATTAAGTCAAATCCAATAAAATAAAACATTAAATAAAATACAATGAAATGAAAAAATTAAACCAAGCGAAATTAAATAAATTTCCAAGTTCGAATTTAGTAATGAAATAAAAACTTACAATTCAGTTGCAGTTGTTAGTTAATCAAATCAAATCTCTATTTTATTTAGTAGTTTTATGCGCTTTTCGCTCTATTTTCTGCTTTCAATATTTCTGACAGAAGTGAATTTTTCTGACAGAAGTGAATTTTTTTCTGACAGCAGTGAATTTTTCTGACAGAAGTGAATTTTTTTCTGACAGAAGTGAATTTTTTTCTGACAGAAGTGAATTTTTTTCTGACAGAATTGTACACGCAATGTTACGCAAACATGATAAATATTAAAATAAAACTTAACTAAAAAAAAGAAGAAGAAGAAGAAGCTACCGGGAAAACGTGTCAGAAGAACGAGATGATGATGATGACAGGCCGCCTCGTTGTAGAAAGAATACACACACCACTAGCTCTACCCACCCACACACCCACCATAGAGGCGGCTGAGAGAAAAGTTTGTCCATAGCGTGCTGCAGACCGGTAAAAATTAATACGCAGGACAGGAAGTATTATTGAGAATGCCGTCGTCGCCCGCAGTGCCCACGAAAATAGAAAGACGGAGGGGGAGGCAATTTAGGCAGAGAAGTAGAAAGAGAAGAATTCCAATGTATTCGGAGAAGAGATAGTTCGGGTTTTATAAAAGCTCAAATTACGGTTAAAAAATGAAATATTCCAATACTATAAAAGAGGTTGAAAAAACCAAGCCAAGCCAAGTAAAATGAGGCAGTAAAATACAGCGGCAAATTAAATAAAATACATTAAAATAGCTAAACTAGAAAAAAATTTAGTAAAATAAGTTACACTAAATAAATAAACAATTAAACAAAATCAAAAATAATGTAACTAAATTAAATAAAACTAAACAAAATAGAATATAAATACTCGTGAAATATATAACAATAAAACAAAATTAAAATAAACTAAAATAGAAACTAGAAACTAAAATAGAAAGACTAAAACAGAAAGAATAAAACAGAAAGACTAAAACAGAAGAAGAATTAAAATTAAACAGAAGAAGAAGAAGTAAAATTAGAGAAATACAAATAAAATTAAGTTAAATAAAATGCAATCTAATAGAGTGAAATAAGTTAAATTAAGATACAATCAAAATAAGTGAAATGAAATAAAATTTGAAGTCGTAATGACATAAAAAAAATTAAAACAAAATAAAATAATTATAAATAAATATAAATTAAATCGAAGCGAAAAAAAAAAAATTAAGTAAAATATTGTATTACAATAATATTTCGTATCGTTTAAGCCGAAATATAAATAAATGAAAATAAAATAAAAGAAAACGCGGCCACTTTATGCTTCTACGAAATCAATGCCAACAGAAATGAGGTAAAAATGCAGTCAGATTTCAACACTGCAAGTTATTCTGTTTTAATATACAACACAACTTGCTTGACTGCATGTTATGATGACTGCAACTCGAATGATTGTGGAGTGATTAATAAATCGTAATTAATGTGACTACCAAACTTTCGGTGTGACAACAAAACGCTCGAAATAAAATACTTTCGAGTTGACGTTATACAACAACAACACAATTGCTCTGGTAGGTATTTTCGTGCAAACTACTAAAATATATATAAAAAAACACTCATTTGATAAAATGCCAATATAGCAAATACAAGGCTTTTAGGGGCGTAAAAAATAAAATGTCTTTCTTTGCAAGTGCAAAGTGAGAAATCATTTGGTAAAAAAAAAAAAAAAAAAAAAAAAAAAAAAAAAAAAAAAAAAAAACACTTTTTGCCGCAAAATACACCGAAGAGAATAAAACTTGAAAAAGGCAACTCAAGTAGTAACAAGCAAGAATAATAGAAAAAGTCGTCGTCGTCGTCTCATTTTATAAATAATATTAAAAGCGCTCTACCAACACCACTTCAGCCTTCGCTGTGTCTCTCACGATATTTTTGGAGCAACTAACCAACACACTCGAGTGGCAGAAAATTGAGAGTGAAACAGCAACAACGCGAAGGAGGAGGATGAGGAGGAGGAGGAGGAGGAGAAGAGGAGGAGGAGGAGGAGAAGAGGAGGAGGAGGAGGAAAAGAAGGAGGAGGAGGAGGAAAAGAAGAAGGAGGAGTAGGAGAAGGAGGAGGAGAAGAAGAATGAGGAGTAGAGGAAGAAGAAGAAGAAG
Source organism: Sicus ferrugineus (assembly GCA_922984085.1). Taxonomy (NCBI): domain Eukaryota; kingdom Metazoa; phylum Arthropoda; class Insecta; order Diptera; family Conopidae; genus Sicus; species Sicus ferrugineus. The sequence goes on along the minus strand of OV277351.1, from coordinate 12,437,649 downwards.
GAGGAGTAGAAGAAGAAGAAGGAGGAGTAGAAGAAGAAGAAGGAGAAGAAGAAGCACCGTTCTAATTGTATCTTCAGGTTTGTGTTTGCTCAACTATTCGTGTTTGTTGTAGCAAGAAAACTCTTATTATAGTGCGTGCTAATATCTTTGAGATACGAGTTCGGTACCTAGATACTTTCTGCGCATCATCCTGCAGATGCGTAGATACTCGGACGCGCGATTTTTAAGTGCTTTCATCAGCGACACAACTGTTTGTTAAACATATCGTCAAGCGACAAACAAATCGTTCTTCAGAAGAGGATCAAGCTAAATGTAAAAATGAAAAGTTCAGTAGTTGAAAAGCAAAATGAAGGTAACTAATTTTGTTATTGAAGTCATCGGTCATCGAGTCACCGAAGTAATTATGTCAACTTCAATTATTTATGTCACTGAAGTTCTATGAAGTTTGTTTGGAGTCTGTTTGAAGTCTGTTTGAAGTTTGTCTGAAGTCTATTTGAAGTCTGTTTGAAGTCTATTTGAGCTCCGTTTGAAGTCTGTTTGAGCTCTGTTTGAAGTCTATTTGAGCTCTGTTTGAAGACTGTTTGAAGTCTGTTTGAAGTCTATTTGAGCTCCGTTTGAAGTCTGTTTGAGCTCTGTTTGAATTCTATTTGAGCTCTGTTTGGAGTCTGTTTGAAGTCTGTTTGAGCTCTGTTTGAAGTCTATTTGAGCTCTTTTTGAACTCTGTTTGAAGTCTGTTTGAAGTCTCTTTTCAGGTGGCTTTAATGACTTGCATCCATTAAAAGTCGTTGAGGTAGCTGATTTAAATTCGAAACAACTATGAAGACGTTAAGGTTATTTCAAGTCATCGAAACTTCTTTGAAGTCATTTCAACACCTTGTTCACCGTCAATTCAATTGTTTGTTTTTTTTTTTTGAGTCAGTTGAATGCAAAAGAGGGCATCATTTCAAGTTAAACCCTTTCAAAGTCGTTCAAAATCAGTAGAAGACTTTTATGAAGCCATTTGATGTAATTTAACGCCTTTAAAACCACGAAGTCATCGAAGTGTCGCTGTATTCGTTAAATTTCCGCGAGGATTGAATGATGAAGTTTTTTGAAACGAGTTTCTGACGTCACTCGTCAAATATAGACAACCGTAGACGAACCGGTTTCGGCGATTTGCCATTTTCAGCGTTCTCTTCGTGCTTTCTAAATTCGTAAATAGAATTTTACAAATATATTGTAATTCTATTTCTACTTTCATATATGAAATCATTATTAACTAATGACTAAAAAAAATCATTCATTTGACTAAAAAAATCATTAATTTGACTAAAAAAATCTTTAATTTGACTAAAAAAATTCATTGAAAACTTTTTATTAAAAAATTTTCGGTTGAAATATTTCTCACAATTTCACTATCTTTTAAACAGTCTCTCTCTCCCTCCCCTCTCTCTCTCTCTCTCTCTCTCTCTCTCAACCTTTCAATAATTCTCAATATCCAAATACTGCTTTTCTCCTTCTTTTTGTTACCTCTTTCGCTCCTGCACTAAGTTGTCTTTTTACATATTAATTTTACTTCTCATATCGCTTGAATTTGTTTCTCTATAAAGGCGTCATATAGACGTACATATAATCGGTACGTACGTACATCTGATTGTCTGTGTTCAATCTTTTCCAAAGTTGCCTTTATATATGTCAGATATTTTGTCTCTTTCTAAAAACAATAAAGATTTCATTCGTTTCTCTTCTTACGGCGAGACTGCTCAACTGCTCGACTGCTTGGGAAAAAGTTGTGTGCATCGACAGGAGGGGAATTATAATAAATGCCAACCAAATACACAATCAACAATGATAGCAACAATGAAATGAATAAAATCGCAACAATTTTGAACTGAAGTCTGTCTGAAGTTAAGACGCCTCACGACGTCCCGATGTCTGTACTACAAGTTGTTGTATTATATAAAACGATCGTAGAGTAGATATGCGAGCAAATATATGTACTTGGCTATGAAATATTTATACATATTCGAATGTTCGTATAAATTGTACTTCTCGTTATTCTTAGTAATTTCAGTTAGTAATTTCATTTAGTAATTTCATTTAGTAATTTCATTTAGTAATTTCATTTAGTAATTTCATTTAGAAAGTAAAAGTCTTCTAAATACCTGAGTAACTAAAAAAAAAAAAAAAAAAAAAATTCTAATTTCTCCACTTAACAATTGGCAACTTTTTGATAAGTGGGCGGGACCAAGCCTACTCTCTTCGAATGTAGGGTACAAAATAAATGGCATTCGCAATGTAAGCATTCTTCAAGCGAAATACAGGCCAACGTGAGAGTCGGTTGTCCGTCTGTCCGTCTGATTTGAAGAGCATTAACAGCCAGACAAACGCGTTTTTTTTTGTTATTAGATCACCAACGCTGCGATGTATTAATTATTTGTTGCATGTCATTCGTATTTCACAAGTTTAATCACTTGAAAGTATTTCGTACTTATTTTTGCGGTGGCAACCAAAAGTCTCTCGAAGTGTTCAAGTGTCGAGTTTCGATGCCACAAACGTTCGTTTTCGATGAATTTATTTGGAATCCATTTAGCGACCACGAGAAATGCCCTCCATACTCAACCTGACGTGTCATGAGCTGTCCAAATTTTACGTCAGATTCTTTCATATTCTGAAATGAGATTTGAATTTCTAAACTTCAGACGTTACGCGGTAACAATATCGTGGGGGGCGTTCAGGAGCTTCTAAAGGTATCAACTTCGAGGATTCGGTCCACAAGAAGTTCAGGCGTTCAAACTGCCAACAAATCTTGCAATTTCGAGGAATCTAATGTTGACATTTCAAGCATTAAATTGGAAAATATAAAATAAAAATAACAAAGGTGAAGATGAGCCGAAATGTTTCTGGTTTGGAATGAAAAGCATGTAAAAATATATCGATTTCAAAAATATTCTAATGCGATACGCCGTCGCTGTCACCGTCGCCGTCGCCGTCGCCGTCACCTTCACCATCACCGTCGCTGTCACCGTCGCCGTCACCGTCGCCGTCACCTTCACCACCGCAGAGAAAACCATCATTTTAGAGCCGATTTGACGACGATTTGAAATTCGCTTAAAACAAAATCGTCCTAATTTTTGTTCGAAAAAAAGAAAAACCCTGAAAACACTGAATTCAAATCAATTAAGAATGCATTAGAGGGGGAAATCTCATGAAAGATTTTCTCGAGCAGAAATTCTCGCTTTGCGTCGTCGAAAAGTTTTCGTGAAACTTTTGATGTTGCGAATTCTTCAGGAATCTTCCAGGCTGCAGGCGGCGGCGGTGGTGATGGTGGGTTGCTAAACCCACCACTAAGAAATCCACCGTAATTTGTGCCACTGCAGTGTGACAACGACGCACACCGCGCGATGGATTGTTTTTGCTTATTTTTGAACTATTGTAAAAGTGCGAAGATAATATGTGTACAACACACATGCAAATGTAGGCAGTAAAAACGATTGACAAAGTAAAAAAAGACGAAATAAAGGGAGGAAAACAGAAAAGTTTGTTGAAGAAAATATGTAAATAAAACAATGAGATGTTTTAAAGAAAACCAATTCTAAACGAATTGTTGGTTTTTTTTAAAAAAACAACTGATATCAACACAACTTCTGATTTACATTCCCCGTACAACAGCAACAACAGCAGCAACAGCAACAACACCGACAACAAGGAGGAAAATTACCACAGCAACAAGAACCACGAGCGTCAAACAAAACAAAACATAACACAACGGCAAAACATAACAACAATACAATTGTAGATTTAAATCCCACACAAAGGGTGGTGTATTTTTGTTGTAGCCGTTATGATTACATCTTGTCGTTGCCTTGTTGTTGTGGCTGCTGGCTTGCAAACCTCTAAAATTTCACTACTGTTTTGTTGTGATGCGTTTGTGTGAAGAAAACCAACGAATGAAGTGCAGCCCCAACAATGGCAAATGATAAAATTTACACACACACGCACACACGTCGCAACGCAAACTAACCTCAGAATCAACAAATTGCAACTAATTAGACGCATACAATTTTGTATACAACACAAACAACAAGTAGCAACACATAGTCACCATTAAATGTTTACTTATAGCTTAAACACAATCAAAGAGGTAAGATGTAACTACACTCTCTCATCTGTCAAAATTATAGCTTAAATCAGCAGGCGAGAGAAAAAAGAGAGAGAGAGAGAGTGAAGCGCACTAGGGAAGAGAGAAACTAGAAAAACACATGCATCTTCAAACAAGAAATACGAAAAACCGAATATCAAACAATTTAAATTTAAATATGCAGTAAAAATAAGAAATTAAGTAAAGCAAAATGAAAAAAGATTAAATAAAATTAAAACAGGAGAGGAAAGATAAGAGGAAAGCAAGATAATGGAACTGAAATAGAATTAATCAATAATAATTTAATAAATAAATTATATTAATCCATAGTAGTTGTAAACTCGAATGCGAATAAATTAATAAGCAACATTTTCACGTTACAACAAGTAAAATTTGATTATCTAACCATCAAAGTTCTCAGTTGTATTAGTTTTCAACAGAAAAAAAAAACTGAATTTTTATAAATTAAAGTTTCCTTAACGAATGTTGTTTTAATTGTGTTTTAATGAATCTCGCAGTTATGAAAAAAAATTGGAGTACATTGTCACCCGATATTATTAACTTTCTAAAATTGCTCAGTTCGATTTTCAAGTAGGTTTCGCATTCTCGCCAAGTTCTCGAAAAGCTTCAGAGAAATCTGGACGTTATATGCGAACTCCACACACCCTCACTCAAAACACACCACACCACAAAAACCCACCACACCACCAAAAAATCACACCACAAAAACCACCACACCACAAAAAACCACCACACCACACCACAAAAAAACCACCACACCACAAAAATACCAGCACACCACAAAAAACCACCATTCGCCACCCGTTACTTTTTGTAATTTTTGCAACAAATTTTTTTGCCACTTTATTGCTTACATATTTTAGCCGTTTGCTGCCGTTTATATTTTCGGCTTTGCTGCTGTTTTGTTGTTGCTCCACTTCTTCTGCTGCTAACTTTACTCTCTCGTTCTGGTTCTTTTTTTTTCAGCAATTTTTCGCACAAAAAGAAATTAGAATTACGTGGATAGTAAATTGTTTTTCGTAACACTTTTCCTAGTTTTCACATTATAATGTATTTCTTCTCAATGGGGGAAAGAAAAAATTAGTAGTAGTTTTTTCACAAAATTTTAAAAAATTTTTCACGGCTTGTATTCGTTTTTCTCCACGTTAAATATATTTTAAACTAGTTAACGCATGAACCGATGAACAATTTCCGAACAATTTTCTGACTCTTGTCAGTAAATAAAATTATTAGCAGCGAGAAAATCGGAGAAAAATTTACACATCCGCCTGCTTGAAAGGCACAAAACAAATTAGGGTAGACGAGTGTTCGTACGAAAAATAACGAGGCATCCAGCGAGAAACACGTTGTAGAAAAATGCTTTTTAGCATTCTTTTTGTTGTTGTTGTTGGCAACTTTTTACTCGATTATTTACGACAATGCGTCGTCCACATGTAGCTGTAGAGAGTCGAAAAATATACCAACTTGAAGAAAACGAGTATTTGCGCAGGAGTGTGAAGAGGGAGAGAGATATCGCGTCCATGAAAGAAAGAGACGAATAAAATACAAAAGCTACAACTACATCAAGTTACCAACGTGGTTGCCAACGTCAAATTTTAAAATTTTCCCTGCAAAAAGAACTTTTTTAAGAAAGAACTCACGACATTAAAGGAAATTCTGTAAATTTGTCTAACGTTGTTTGTGTACATATATATATATGTATGTATATATGAAAATAAATAATATAATACGAAAAATATATAAAACACATTTTCAGGGAAAATTGTAATTTCTACGGGAAAATTGTAATTTCCATGTCCAATTTTCTCTAATGCTGTACAAAAATCCCGGTATAGCAAAGCCATACAACTGGCAACCATGGACCAAATATCAACTACAAAAGCAACAGAAGCTAGAATTAATCAAGCAACCATATCAAGTGAGGGAGCAAGCGAGACAGACTGAAATAACAAATAAAGTGCATGATAAACAATTTGATAACAACAAAAACCTCGAGTTCTGTTGTTACCACAAGCTGAGAGCAGCAGCGTGAGTCTGCTCATACCGAACCACGTTTTTTCTCAGTTTTTCCCCATTTGCTGACGTTTACGAATGGTGCGACGGCTAAAAACGATGTCATCTCAAACTGATAGCAAAAAAAGGCGCAGTATTGGAAAAAGCAAAATTGTCCAAAAATCAAAATGTAAAATAATTAAAAGTACTTTAATACTAAACTCGATTAAATCGGTCTGGAAGTTTTTTTAACAAAATTAAACAACAGAAGAATATCTAAAAAACGTATTTTTTTTTAGATACGCATTCACCGAACTCTTTCTGAATAGCTGTAAAATTACAAATAGATTTCTCTTCTAATCTTTTTTTGTGGAGGAATCGTCATTTTCAAACGTCATACTAATGACAAATTTTAATACATACAACTGAAATGATTTCGTAGTAGATGGATTTACAAATAGCAAAATTGAGAGAAAGGGGCAAAATTGAGAGAGCTAGAGAGCGCAAAGAACTTTATTTGAAAATTGAGAGGCTTTTGTTTGGAGACTGAGAGGAGGACAGTTTTTGCATAAGCTTGTGTTAATGAGAGTGTCGCGCTCTCTTTTATTATCAGAGTTAATATCTTTCGGCTTTTGTGAAAATTTACTTGCATCCAAGTAAATTGTGAAACCAGGGGAGGGAAAACATTCTATGCAGAAAAACATTCTTTTTATAGTTAAATTAAGCCATAAACTAATGAAGCATCTTGCACGTAAGACGTCGATTCTACGTAATAATATGCAAACTTTCTAAATCAATAAAATTTTGAGGGATTTTTAAGAACTTTTTAATGTGAGGGAAACATTTAAAACGTTTTTTTTTTATGTCAACCTCTGAAGTTTTAGAAATTTCTGGTACAAGAGATTCTTCCGAGTCGCGATTTTCAACGTATACAACAATAAATGCTAATATTTTTCTTGTATCACAGCCTGCCTCTGGATTCCAGTTGGCATATCTTCGCAAACATGTGCGCAACACACAGGCAAAAATTCTAGTAAACAAAAATACACTCACTGCTTCGTAAATACCAAGAGAGCGATCGCAGAGAAAAAGAGCACAGAAGTTCTATAAACAAAATACATTATCAACGACTGCAGAAAAACAATACAACCAAATCCGCAATCTAACAAATAAGGCAAAACTTTTATCTCAATTAAACTTATTATTTAAAAGCTTTTGTTTTTTTTTTAAGGTATTTAACACATCCGTTCAGTGCTCAGTTCTTAAAGGCACTCTCAATCTCTCCTCTCTTCTTCTTTTCCTCTCTCTCTCTCTCTTTACTTGGTACCTTTTACAGTAATTTCTACCGCCCGGTATTTACACCGAATACTCAGTTTCTGTAGACGCCCGGTTTTTCGCATTCATACTTGTACAAACATTTTCCTTAAATGTATATGAATATCATTCTTTTGAGAGGTTTTATGCTCTGAAAGTGAAACGCAAAATTTGAAGAATTAGGGTTGCATATCTACTTTCCAAATCTAGTATTGCCTTACTATACGGTGAAAATAAGTACTACTAGGCAATTTGCAGTCTACGTTTTGAATTCTTTCGCGATAACAAAATACTCAATTCATCGAATAAGATTTCGACCATTTAGAAAATTATATTTTTTCTGGCACGTTGCTCACAACTTTCTTCTAAATCTTGACGACACCTAATGCAAAAAAAAAAAAATACAAAAATATTACTATAAATAGTACTAAAAAAACAGAAGAAGAAGAAGCATTACTACTACTCAAAAAATTTTTCAACAAGTTCGAGTTCTCGAGCAGAAACAACGAGAAGCAAACATCGTGCTTTGCGATGAATTACACTTACGATGAATAGCTCTTGCGATGTATTGCTTTGCGGTGAATTGCTTTTGCGATGAATCGCATGCAATGAATTAGACGGATGGACGTATTGGCTCAAAAACAAAAAAGCAAGGAATGTGCTGTGTATAGTATTTCGAAAAAATTGGTGGCTTATCTCACTGGAAGCCTTAGCAAAACAACAATAACAACAAACAAAAAATGGGAGATAACATATATATATATATATATATATATATATAGATAAGCCAAAAGTTAAAGATTTTGAGTCTAAAGGAGGCAAAGATAACGCAATATATAGAAACAATAGAAAATATAAAATTGTTTACACCTAAAAAATTGTCATAGATATGAATTTTCCATGGCGAGAAGTTCTAGTACTGTCCATTTTTATGTATTCCTTTTTTTGTCATAACTTTGGCTTTTTTTTTGGAATTGTCTTTTAAATTAGTTAAATACTTAGAATTAGTTAAATGTATGCGATGATTTGATACTTTTACTTGAACTTATGAACACTGGCAGTTACAGAAACAGGTGTTGGCTGCGAGAGCTACAATGCTGGCAAACATGGTGTAGAGAGGAGGAGAGCAAAAAGGTAAGGTAAGAGCAAAAAGTTGCAAAAAGACAGCAGAAAGAAAGAGACAGCAGCGAATTTAAAAGAGAGGAAAGGAATTTAAATCAGGGAAAAAAAATCAGAATCTAAGATCTAAAGATAAAAATACAAGTTTTGATTACATTGAGGCGTCATTTATATTGAGGCAGAGAGACATCCCACATTTTTGTTGCTTGCCAACCAAATTTTTCCTAATGTTTTAGGATTGATTTAATAGGAAAAAAGGTTAAGATGAGCAAACTTATCCCATAAACAAAGCCAAATTAATAATGGCCAAATATATACTCTTGATAAAAAGAAAAACACAAAACTAAATAAATGCAAGTGCGGTATAGAGCGTCCGAGAGAGAGAGAGAGAGGCAATCCGCGTTTATGGGTAGCTCAGCGGGCGCGGTGCGAGAGCTGTGCATGCCGGTTGGCACGGGCTGTCCGGTATCATTAGAAGATTCACCTCCCCTCACCCGAAACCAACGAGCAAAAAAAAAACAAAATAAATGTTGCTGCTTTCTTTTATAATACAGTTCTAGTTTACAAATGAATTTAACATGGTTTTTTAATTAGTGTACTTTGTTGTCTTATAGCTTTTATCATTCCGGTCTACTAGTTTCTCCTTTAGTTTAAATCTTCGTTTTTGTATTTATTTTTTGTTTTGTGCTTCCACAATGCAAACAAGTTTTTTGATGCGTAATAATTTAACATAATCGTGATAACGAATGTCTAAATAATCGGAACTATATAAATATAAACGCTTGTTCATCGATATTTAGGTATAACTTGTACACATTAATGTTGAACTACATTAATTTTTGGAATATACACACACATCCATACAACTATCAAGTTATTAAATATGATTGGAAATACATTTGCAATTGTTGCAACCTGTGTTGCGGCTTTAATATATAAAATACTTAAAACGAATTTGATGATTTAGAGGAGAGCAAATTAAAAATGCAAAAACCTGCAAAACCCAATTTTAAAAATGCGCTCTCTGTGAATGATCAATATTTGTTTAAAATGTTAAAGAAATTTTAGAAAAGCAACAATCGCGAAAAGTAGTATTTGAAAATTTTTTTTTATTCATTTCTACTTAAAAACTGTTTGTTGCGCAATGATGCAAAAAAAAGCGAAATTCCTAACATCGAGATTTTGCTGATTTAAAAAAATATTATATATTATATTTTTTTGCTTCTGATTCACTGTGATTTTTTGCTTCTGATTCACTGTGAATTTTCACTGCATTTCTAATATATTTTCATTGATCATGTGCAAGTCATCATTAGTTTGTCACAAACTTAATGACTGATAGGGAGAAATGACATTAAAATGTTAATGGCTGTTGAGAGAAGAAAAACAAAAAAAAAACAATACAATTAGCAAACAAATCGCATGATCGTCGCTGGATTACTGCATTCGTATTGCAATGTTATTTTATGAATCCTCACCACTCGATAAAAAGCAAACTACACATTTAATTACTATTTTAAATATATGAAACAATAGTTATTTACTTTTAAATAAAAAATTACTAAGATATTTTTCAAGTTAAAGAGTAAATCTTGTGATTCATCTTGATTAAAGGTTTCAATTTGGACGAAATATTGATGCCGCTATACTTTCTACACTCTTCGGAAATTTGGGGGGGAAATAGTGAAGACGATCAAAGCAAAATGTGAAAATGGAAACTCTGGAGGCCGCCATGTAGAAGTAATTTCGAAGTAATCGTTTTGTTCCCCCGTAAATGTTAGATTCTACTGAATCTTTGCGATCCAATAGTCCAAATTAATCGTACCCTCGAAGTTTTCTCTTTTAAATAGTGAAGACAGTCAAAGCAAAATGTGAAAATGGAAACTCTGGAGGCCGCCATGTAGAAGTAATTTCGAAGTAATCGTTTTGTTCCCCCGTAAATGTTAGATTCTACTGAATCTTTGCGATCCAATAGTCCAAATTAATCGTACCCTCGAAGTTTTCTCTTTTAAATAGTGAAGACGATCAAAGCAAAATGTGAAAATGGAAACTCTGGAGGCCGCCATGTAGAAGTAATTTCGAAGTAATCGTTTTGTTCCCCCGTAAATGTTAGATTCTACTGAATCTTTGCAATCCAATAGTCCAAATTAATCGTACCCTCGAAGTTTTCTTTTTTTCTAAGATTAAAAAGTACATATATACGAGTAGAGAAATTTCATGGTGTTTCAATTAACACAATTATCGGTACCAAGGTTTCTTTGATTGTTTCTCTTTGTTGCTGTTGTTGTTGTTAAACAAACTAAACGTCAAACAGACTAAACGTCACTATCGAATCGACAATAAACTATTTTTTAACAAATGCAAGAAATAACAAATACACTTGTGTATTTTAAATCAAGATTATCTCGAAGAAAAAATCTGGATTAGCGCGCTAAACAGCAGTTGAATTTAACAATCCGACGAGACCTCGCAAGGATCACAACTTGAAGTTTTTAATCATATGAATGAATAAGTTTTGTAGTCTAATGCGGCGTACAATTCAGCGAAAAAAGCGAATAGCAAGTGCATGTTAATTTCTTGAATTTCCATCGTTAGGTGTTAAAAGAAAAATATATTATTAATTTTTTATTCATACATGCAGGGTTATCAATTCAAGTTCGCGCCAAATAATTAAGTCAACACGATGAAATAATTAGATATGCGCACTTGTTTGTATTTCTATTCGAACGTAATTCGATATTATTTGAGGAAAAGGTATCCTTAAAAAGTTTCAAGCATCCTCGTTTTTAAGAAAACTCCATCAAGCTTCAAATACTTTTACCAAATTATATACGTAAAAGCGAACAAAAATATTTTGCTAGATCTATAAACATAAATATTTACAGAATTTGTTTCTTGAATGGAAATTTTTATATATTTTCAAATTTCAAATTCAATTCAAGAATAAGGACGTACAATTAAAAAAACTAATTTAATATATATATATAAATTTATTTTCGCTATATTTTCAAACACATGACACGATTTTCATTTTTAAAGACTACTTTTTACTCGAAAGCTGGTGAAGCTAACACAGAACTTGGTACACATGGTCTGCATTAAAAAATAAACATAATGCTTTTCAACATTTGACGAAATTCGGTACATTTCTGTATTATTTATATAAACATATATACAACTTTTCGTGGGTCAATGAGGACACAGGAACATCTACAAACTTGAAATTTCATCCCTAATGGGGGTGGCGAGAATTAAAAGTGCAATATTAGATGAAATCTTTAAATTTTATGTAGGCGCAGATTGCTAGAAGCAATTTTCGCCTCAGTGAGGACGGAATTGGTCAAGAGGGCACATGGTGTCGCCCATACAAACGTAATTTTAAAAACGCCATATCTGGGGATTCATTGGCCTTGGAGTCTACATATTTGATACGCCGGCATTGTGTTGCACTGTGGCAGCAGCTCTAAAACACAATTGCTATAAGTCTCGAAACCTCATAGATGTGATTTGCTTATTTGTGAGGTTAGGTAACACACAAATTTGCTTTGTATATTTGCCGAAATAGGTTTGTATATTTGCCGAAAAAAGGTTTGAAACCTTACCTTTACACTGATGTCCACATTGCCGCTTCACAAACCCAACTGTGTGGGCCAAATATGGGGCTGGTTGTTTTTTAATAAAATCGTATTAACTGCTGATAAGATGATGCTCCGAAAAATATTTGTGTCGGCGGCAATTACAGCTTCAGTGAATAAAATAGCGGCGGTGGATAAAAGCCTACTGGGAGCCGATTAAAAAACTGCCGTCAGGTTATTGCGACTCCGAGCTATAGACTACTAGATCACTTCAATCAAACCTTACTACGAAATCGTCAGTAAAAAATAATGATTTATATATATATGAAGACTGTTCGTTGAGCCTTTCCATTTATTTGGGACGTTATTTGTTATAGATTTTTTTTTAAATATGTCTCAGGTTTTGCACCTTTTGCATTTATACCGGTCCACCGTTTTGCACACAAATATGATAGTGTAATCGCAACACAATGCGAAATAATACTGTAATTTCGCATAAATGTAATTCTTAAAATTCAGAGCAATGTGCACTTAATTATTTTAAAGTGGTGTGTGGGGGGTGATTTAAACCACTTGAATTTTCAGAAGTGTGCCAGAACCACGTGTACGCACTACATACATATGTTTACCAATGACCAAACACGTGAAATGCCTTCCTTAACGTATTTTAAAAATGTGGCTACTTACCAAGTTTTATTTACGTTAAGTTGTGGTGGTTCCTTTGTTTACATCGCGTCATTTTATTCTGTCCACAGAAATCGTTACGCAAGCACCTGTTTGTTTTGTTCAGCTCCCTTTTTGAGGAATTTACTTAGCTTTCGCTCAATTGGGGAAAAGTAGATCACGAAGAAGTTTGTGAAGAAAACACATGCGGCCAGAGATGAAATGGGAAACTCAAGAACAAAACAGCTGCAAAGGTGCCAGATCGAATAATCATTTGAAATCCCCTTTTTCAAAACTACAATGAAAAATGCTTAGTTGGTATTAGTTCCTGCAGCAATTAAGTTTTCCAACTATATTTCCATACGTATTAAAATAATCCTTAATTTTTACATAGACAATAAAATTTTCTATGATATCATTGAATTCCATTTCATTGAAGTGAGAACTCTTACTGATGATAGTACATTCTTACCTACTAATGTTAATCTTCCACATGAAATACATTTACTTGATACCTTTTTTAGTATCGATTGGAAATTAATTCATATTTTAAGAAAATATCTAAAGTTTTGGATTTAATTCTTGTATCTATGTTGTTATATTTTACATTTAGTCTTTGCTCTTTTCTATTCACTGAATCTACTGTACATCACTCAGATTTAGTCTTTCAAATTCATTTTTATGATTTCATCAATTATAATGCTATAGATGAACGTCTATATAACTATAAAGCTTGTAACTTTGATATACTGAATGGACTCATTGTCCAAATTGATTGGATTGATCTATTTAAAGACATAGATGTTACTACATCATATGATATTTTTTTAAAACCTATTTCTAAATTAATCACTGCGAATATGCCTTTAATTAAAAAAGTGCACTATTTACCCTGGAAGACAAATGGACCAAAAAAAACTAAAGAATCTGCGTAACAAATTCTTTAATAAATTTAAACTTACTGTTTATCTTCCTAAATAAATTTCTTTATAAGCAATACCTTCTTAGTTTAAAAGATAATATAAAAAGTAATTCAAATTAATTTTTGAGGTATATCCAGTCCAAAAAGAAATCTTCTTTTAGTCCCTTGTCGACATTTCTTATTTGTCTGATAAATTTCATATTCTTTGAATGGTACAGTAAATTTGTTTGTAAACTTTTTTAAATCTTCTTGTCAAGAAGATATTCTAATTTCTAATAATAATGCGATCGAAAATTCTAAGAATTATCTAAATTTTGGTTCCCTAACACTAAGTAATGAAGAGATAGTTAAACGTATCTGTAGTCTAAAAGTCTCATACTATACAAGGAACATTTTGATGGTCTCAACTATTTTCTGCTTAAAAAGTGTACTCATTTCATATCTCATCCATTAATGATAATTTTCAATTTTTCTCTTAGCTCTGGTTAATTTCTTGATAGATGGAAAATATCATATATCTTCCCAATTTCCGAATCAGGTCACAAGCATTCTATTACCAATTATAGTAGGGTATATTCACAGTAGGGTATATTCACTTTGTTCTTCCGTTTGTAATGCAGAGAAGGAGACGAGATAAATATAAAGAAATATATATATTCTTGCTCAGCTTCACCTCCTGAATCGATTTAGTTCTGTCCGTCCGTCTGTCTGTCTGTTGAAATCACGATTACGGGAGAACGGAAGGAGAAATCGCAAATTTGGCACAAATATTTTTTGTTATGTAGGGCAGTTTGGGATTGAAAATTGGCGATATCGGTTAACAACCGCGCCTACCCTTTCATAAAAAAGTAGTCAATATCCTGTAAACGGCATACGATATTAATACGTAATTTTATCACGAGGTATCTACAGGTATTACCAATTTCTATACCAAAAATGGACGTGGTCCGCCCACTTATAGAAAAGTTGACAGTATCCCATTAACGGTTCAAAATATTAATACGTGATTCTATCCAGCAGTATCTAGATACATTAAAAAATATTTGCAAAAAATGCGCGTGGTCCGCTACTTATACAAAAGTTGTTAAGTGGCGAAATTATAATTTTCTTAGTTACTCGGGTGTAGGGTATTTAAACTTCGACCAGCCGAAGACAACACTTTTACTTGTTTCTTACTGAAAACCTTAATTTTCCCCATCTTAACATGGATTTGTTTCAGGTAGATCTACCACAACAAATCCTTCTGTTTTACAAATTATTGCTTATCTTCATTTGAACAAGGAGGCCAAATTGATGTGGTTTATTCTGATGTTTCTAAAGCTTTTGATAAACTCTCACATAACATGTTAATTAATAAATTAGAAATTTTCGGTTTCTACTCTTCTTTTTTATCCTGGCTGAAATCCTACTTAAATAACAGAAAATCTTTTTTTTTGCATTGATAGTGTTTAATCTAATCCTTTTGTTGCTACATTTGAAGAATCAAATGGACTGTTTTAACCTGCAAAAAGATTTAAGCAATGTTTAGTTATGGTTTCCAAAAAACATAAATAAAAAAAATAGATTAGCTTTAAACATTAACAAATTCTTTAATATTACATATACAAAATCGAATAATCCAATTGTTTTCCCATATTATTTTTCTGATTCCATTATTTCTAGGGTCAATGAAATCCGTGATTTGGATATTTTATTCGATTCAGGTTTCAATTTAAAGCTCATATTATACCCTAAACCCGAAGGGAGTTAGGGTATAATATTTAGGGAGGGTTAAGGTTTCTTATAAAATAAGGCTCATATTGATAGAATTGATTTCTTAATTTTCATGATCAAAATCCTCCTTATAACAGTCGTTGTATGCTCATTGATCTTTCTACTCTTGAGCCAATTCGTTTAATACATAGAATTGTTTTTATTTATGATTTCATTAATGGAAATATTAATCTTGAATACCTTCTTCAGTTAATAACGTTTAATATCCCTTCGCGAAGGCTTCGGTTTTATGAATACTTCCATTTGTTCCTTCATAGGACTAATTATGCACTCAATGAACTCATTTATAGAGTTCTAGCTTGTATTAATAAAATCTATAATAATAATAATTCTGTTGATTTTTTCCATGCCTAAAGAAAATTTCAAAAATAGTTGTAATAATCTTACAATTATTCGGCTCTTCATGGTGGATTTACATAGCTGAAATAAAAAAGAAAAGTTCAAGAGAATTTCAATCGATGATCTATGAAGATTGCCGCCTACTTGCAACTGTCAGATAGGCGACTGATGGCTTATTAGATCTTATCGGCCTATCTGTCGCCTATCTGATCTGACCGATTTTTCTGTAGAAATCATTAGTTTTTTTGTGTTACTGATAATAATCCATCAGAAGAGGCGAAACCATATAAAGCGGCAGGGAGAACAATCCCAAATCATATTGAGAAAATTGGTTAGTTCGTAATAATACCATATTGCCGAAAGCAGTTTTAGTGAACTGAAGTATGTACCTGCATAATTTTTAATTTCTTTTGATTGTGGATTTGAATTTTCTGATTGGAAAATAAAATATCTAATTCATAACGAAATCCTATTTAATTTTGAAGTATTATTTTTAAAATCGATGGGTTTGCTATAAATTATAAATTATTTTTTTGTGATTTCAGTTTTTGAGGAACAACAATTAAATTTTCTATACTGTTCTTTTTTTATCAATACCCTTCTTTAAGGAATTAATAGTTTTTTTTAATTATCACATTATTTTATACTTGTCGGAATCGTTCTATAATTTAATTTTTAAAACGTTTCTCTAATTTAGAAGTTATGAAGAAATTATAACATCTCAACTTTTTTATTTCATTATAACTTGCTAAAAATTATAACAGTTGGCACAAATAAAAAACATACAAAAAGTAATTAAAAAATTTAAATTAACTAAATTAAAAATATTAATAAACATTAAAAAGTAAACATTAAAGTAATAAACATTAAAAAGTAAAGAGATGAATATTAATAAAATTAGTAAATACTTAGGCAAGACAATTTTGTTTTAAATATAAGTATGTTTTCATTAGAAACGTAAACAAACCACTTTGTTTTATTATTAACAAAAAAAAGGTTGGCAGAACACGAAGTTATAATTCCGTATTAATAGATTTTGCCTTGATCAGATACTACCAGCCTCTATCAACTGGGAGTATTTTACTTATTTCAGAATCCTTTAGTGAGTATGCAAAACCTATAAAAAAAGAAAAAATCAGTTTGTACCATTCAGATATCTAGTTTAGCCAACAGTTATCTAGTTTGATGGCCAATAGAGGGTTTAGACAATTTTTTAAATTAGTCATATTTTTTTATTGCATTTGAATTTGACGTTGATTCAGTACGAACCTTTCTGTAGTGATCTAAAAAAAGTCAGGCTTGAATTCACACGCCGACCAAAGAATTTTAAGAAGAAAATTTGCTGGATATTATTGTTGTTAATTTTTAAATAACTCTCTATTTTGAGCCTTTAGCCATGTAGCACACATGAGACTTTTCAATGTTCACAGGTTAAATTCAAATTCAAACATTCTTGATAGAAGAGTTTTGCTTTAATTTGAAGATCAACTGCTTCCATGAGAAATCTGATCTGAAAAACTGATGTCCTGTGATCTTGGATTGAATGTAGACTTGGTATAAATGTTGAAGACCAGTGGACTTTGGCAAGAGTCTTGAGGAAGTCCCCCACTCCACTTTAACTATCTCATCTCAAGGCATAGAGTTCTTTTAGAGAAAAAAATTTAGGATCTAAGCCGTTATATCTTCTGGCAAATTGACGGACAAATTCGGAAGCTAAAGTTTGCCCAATTGGCCTTTACGTGTCAGATATTCTACATAGATTTATCAATAGAATTTCTTGCCATGTTAACGATTGCATTCTTGATATCTTCAACCAACAAAGAGTTTTTAGCTGGTCAAATTTAAGGTATTTATCACCCATTGGCTTCGCTAACGAAGCTCCCGCTAATTTTGATTTAAATGTGTCACTTTGTCACAATTTTTATAAAAATACAGTTCCTGATTCTCATAGAGGTTAGCACTCAAATGTGTCTAAAAGGTTTGTTTTCTCTTTTTTGGTTTTGTATTAATTTTTTATTATTTTTTTTTCTTTATTTTTCTTTTCTTAGAGCACTAAGTTAGCATTAAGTTAGCATTAAGATCTAATCTAGGTTAAGTGATCTATATATCTCAATCCATGTCAGCTCCGGGAGCAAGAGCGTTTAATGTTCATGTTATTGTTTTCTTCAATGTTCTCTTCTTATTAATAAGTTTGATACTGCTGTACATATATGTTTTTTAGATAATACATTATAGTCTTTAATTTTTATCCACAATTGTAATTTGAATTTTTGTAAACTTATAATGTTGTTGAAAAAAAGGCTCAATAAAATTTCAATTCAATTCAATTCAATTGACGGACATAAAAATTCCCTTAAGACCCCCTAAGTCAACACAGTCATATGCTTTATTATCTAATCTCTAATATCTAAATTATTGCTTTAAAAGCGAGTTTCTTTTCTGAAGTTACCAGGTGGCACATTTCATTAATAATACTGGCTGATTTGTTTCGTAAATATGCAAAACATATTGATGGAACAATCGAATTTTCATTAAGTAAACCAGTAATTTTTTCCTTAATCATGGCATTTAGGATTTTGTTAAAACAGTAATAAAAATATAGGTCTGAAATTTTCAATTTGGG
The DNA here is from genome assembly GCA_922984085.1 of Sicus ferrugineus. Taxonomy (NCBI): domain Eukaryota; kingdom Metazoa; phylum Arthropoda; class Insecta; order Diptera; family Conopidae; genus Sicus; species Sicus ferrugineus. The sequence goes on along the minus strand of OV277351.1, from coordinate 12,419,188 downwards.
ACAGATGTCTAAATTTTTTAGGGATTGGTACAACTTTGGTAATTCTCCAGTTGTCATGAACGCTGCCCGAACTTTCCAATGAAAGTTTAAACAATCTAGGATTCTTCGTGGGTTGTCTTCCGAGAGTGCTTTAATATATTTGTATTTTATACCATAAGCACCTGCAGCAGTGTCTCTATTTTTTTAAGCACATCACAAAATTCCATAAAAGAAAGGCATCTGTTTGAGACTGTTACGTTGTTTCGCCTTTTCTGTCATTTTCTGTCTATAATGTTGGCTCTTTTCTTCTCGTTGATTTATGGATATAAGCACAGCTGAAACAAATTGACTATGAGGTATTTTTTCTTCGCATTGATTTTTGAATACTAACTCTGCTGGCAATAGTTACCAGGTTTGAAGTATTTTAAGTATTTATTTAAATAAAAATTTTTAAAAATGTAAAAACTTTTCAGTGAAAATTCGACGACCTGGCAACTATGCTGCTATCAATGATAGCTATCATAATGAAATTATGGATTCTTGTTTATATCAACATTTTGAAAATTGGTTGCAAGTACAATTCATATTTTGCGAAAAATTTATGAAAAAGAAATAATTTCTAAACATTATATAATGAAATTAAATTATAATTAATGAAATTGTCACAACTACGAATGTGTTATCTGCTTGTTGTATGTATTAGTCCGTGTCCCTGTCTGTCTGTCTGTTGAAATCACGATTACGGGAGACCGAAAAGAGATATCGCAATGATATTTGGCACAAATATTCTCTGTTATGTAGGGCAGTTTGGGATTGAAAATGGACGAGATCAGTTAACAACCACGCCTACTTTACATACGGAATGTGAAGGAGTTTTAAAAAATATCTCATAAACCATGCGAGATATTGAGGTATAATTTTATTCCGGAACATACAGCGCCATTACTAAAACTTTTGCAAAATATGGGCGTGCCACGACCACTCATAGCAAAGTTGCAAATATCTCATGAACGCTATAAGATATTGAGACGTAATTTTATCACAATGTATCCGGAGGCATTACCAATAAACCTGCCAAAAATGGTCGCGCCACGCTCACTCATATAAAAGTCGGCAATATCTTGTAAACGGTATAAGATATTAACATGTAATACATGCCAAGACGTATCCACAGCTATTACCAATTTGTATACCTAAAATGGGCGTGGTACTCCCGCTTATATAAAAATTGTCAATATTCTATTAACGGTTCAAAATATTAATACAAGTATGTGATTCTATCCAGCAGTCTCTACACATTACAAAAATATTTGCTAAAAGTGGCGAAATTATAATTTTTTTCGTTACTCGAGTGTAGGGTTTTTAGACTTTGGCCAGGCCGAAGACAACATTTTTACTTGTTTTTTATGAAAGATCCGTAGTGTGCAATCGGTTGCAGTCGTGTATACAAAATACCAAGTTTGTTCGATCTGAAAAGCAGGTAAAAAAGCAATAACAGACGTAGCCGGTTGTCTAACTTTTGTCTTGTTCTTCTGGAATACCGAGACTACAACCCAACGAACAAAACAAAGCAGAATGAACGATAATGGTTGTTGTTTTTACGAAATAAGGCTGTACCACTTCTAAACTTGTGGTAGCTCCAGTGCAGCGATTCTAACTTAAAAACAGCTGATTAATGCTTTCGCTATTCGGACATTTTAAGCGTATCATTAATTGGTAAAGGTACTTGCAAAATGTATTCAAGGCTCTTGCAAAGTATTTGGAGGCTACAGAGCGTGGGTTGTGTAAAAATAAATTTCCGAAACATAGCATTGACGGCAAGCCGCAGTTATGCAATCGGAACTCGCCGGTCAGCAATCTGTTTACATTCAGGTAACATTCAGGTTGTCCTAACTAACCTACGCCATCAGCAGCTTTTCGCAAAGCGCAGCTTAACTGTGGAGTCTGCTTCTCAGACGACGCCAAAACAACCGAAAGTAGAAAGACTGTTACAACGCATCCAAGGTGGCTTCCAACGGTCTGGTCTTGTTAATTACGAATCTGTATTTAAGCTGATGGAGGTGCTGGAAGAAGACTCTACTACGTATAACCAACTGCTCACTGCGGACCAGACAAATTTTCTGCTTGGTGCCTGTAGTAATCTAATGCCAGCGCAGACACCGCTTCAACGAATGCAACTGTTCCAACGTTTATGGAACTACTTGGAATCGCACAGTCAACTTACTGCGCAACACTTTCTCACAGCGCTTGATGTGCGACGTATGAATCGTGTGGCATTGCCTAATTTTCATAAGTTTTTAAAACAAGTTAGCAGCTTCAACAGTCAGCTGGTGAACGCATCTTTCTACGAGAAGCTTATTGAAGTTGCTTGCGAATGCGGTAACATGTCACAGGCCACTAAAATACTGGCCGAGATGGGTGAGCAGCAGCATGCATTGACTGAACGTGTTTTCAACGCTCTGATTTTGTGTCATGCACGGATCCATGATTTGGAGGGCTGTGAAAATGTGCTGAAAAGTATGCTGGCTGCTAATATAACAGCAAGCAGTGAGACACAGACTGTGCTGGTGTGTGCTCACCTGGAAAACGGGAAACCAGAGAAGGCTGCGGAATTGAGGAAAGAATTTCAAGGTCAATACAATGAGGAACAGCTTGTACGAATGCTCAAGGCGGCAGCTCTTTTTTCGGGAGCAGATGGTCTGGAGTTAATGGAGCGTTGGCTGCACGATTTGCCTAATGAGCTTCTTTTAGGAACAGAAATGAGCAAGCCCATCATAAATGTGTGCACTGAACTTGTGCACAGTGGGTAAGAGCGACGAGCACTGTGTTTTTTAAATGGGCTTTATCTTTCTATTGTTTCAGAAAACTGGATGCCGCTGTGGCATTGGTTCGCGCCCTTCCCAAACCTCACTTCAATGAAAATCAAGATATCGACACATTTGGTGCTTTTTTCCTACGGGAACTCTTTCGTGCTCAAATCGACTCAGTGAAAATCATCCCAATCTGCTCGATGCTTGTGGAAAGCGGTAAAAACATTCGTGCACTGCACTTAGCCACCGAGATAGCAATGCGCGACAGTCCCCCCAAAGCTCTGCCGTTTCTCGATGCTTTAGCCAAGCAGGAACCGTTACGTCCTCATTATTTTTGGCCTTTGCTTATGCATAACTTCCAGCGATGGAGTGAAAACGGCATACTGCGAACTCTCGGAATCATGGCCAGCTATAAAGTGGAATGCGATGACGAAACTATTAGTTTCTATGTTCTGCCTCGTCTTTCCGTAACGTTAGAAAATCCTGAGAGGGCATTGAAATCGTTCAACGAGGTTGGTGTTGCCACTTCGCAAGTTATCACACCGATTATGTTGCACCTCTTCAACGCACAAAAGACTGACAACGCATACCAGCTAATCGAGCTCTATTCAACCAAGTTGAATTGCCTGGAGTTGGTGAAACCACTTAGTAGATTGGTGGTGCATGTACGCGCATCTAAACGTTATCGACAATTTGCGAAACTTGTGCATGCGCTTAACTGCAAATCCGATCAGCCAAAAATCGATTTTGTCGGTCAGCTACTGCTGGAGATAGTGGCAAACTCACGACTTCAAGACGATGCTAACATAGTGCAACGGCTAATCAATGCGCTGCATAAGTTTTCCGTGAAAGTCTCGCCTGCGGCGGCGGAGCTGATTGTTACGCATGTGAAAAAAAGTTTAGCGGATGCTGATTTTGAATCGCTGCAAAAAACGCTGAAAAGAATGACTAGCGAAAAACTATCATTGCCCAGCGCAAAGGCGGAAGGCAGCAGCAGCTCCATTAGGACGTTGACACCGCTTAGCAAACATCCACGAGACATGACACGTGATGAGTTGGAGTGTCACCTGGTGGAGCTTGAAGCCAAGGATATGAATACGCGCGGCGTTATGCGACGCCTGCTGCAGATATGTGTACGCGATGGCCACTTGGAGCGTGCTTTAGAGATCAAGCAGAAATGTGATGAGCTTCGTGTGTTCAACAGTCCAGGCATGTTGGCTAGCATATTTGATATGTACATTAAACTGAAAGATCGGGCCAACGCCGAGGAGAGTCTTCGGAAGTTGAAGTCATCTTATCCAGGTGAGTTCCGTTTTAGTTTCTCGAAAATCAGAAATTCATTTCTTAGTACTTAGAAATACATTTAATTTAAATTGATTTCCAAGTTTTTCTTGACCGTAACACTCTGCAACCGACTAAAATTATTTCCTCGCAGGTTTCCTAATTGACGAGCACAAACTCATCGATTACGCCGTTCTGCTGGTACAGGAAGAACAACTTGAGTCCGCAAAGCAGATACTCAGTGAACGTGCTTCAGCTAACAATGTCTGTGGTGGCGATTACATTATAAAAAACGTTTGGAATTTATTGACGAACGTCGCCCACTTAGCAGCCAAATCCAATTTGCCACCCGAACAGAATCTGACTCGAGACACCTTTTTATTTTTGCATCAGCTTCACTATTGTACTCCACAGAATGTACTGCTTGGTCCAATCATTCGCGAATACCTGCTGCGTAATGACATACAAGCTGCTGTCTCAGAATTCAAAAAATTTGCTGACGAGTACAAACACACGCCATTGCAGTTTGAATTGCTGTCGCTGTTGGTGCGATTAGGTAACGCATCGAGTGATGACGAACAGCTAAAACGCTTTTCCATCACAAGTGAAGAGGCTACAAATTTACTGTCAACTATTTCTGATGTTGTTGCGCAAGTTCATGGCTTGGCCAACATGAACAGCTCTCTACTGCTGGCTTTTGCCGAATCTGGCACCGATCAACAATTGCGTCGTCTTGTAATGAATCCGGAATTTCATGCAAACGAAGAACAGGTGCGGAAGAACTGTGCGCATTTAGGACAAGAAGGTGCTATGCAGACGCTGATGCGTTTAGCTCGTTGTACACGTGGCCTCAATCATATTATTAGTGAACAGAGCATTTACGATATGCTACTGGAATTCTTTAGGAATACCAGTAATTACGAAGCTGCAGTGGAACTATTTGATCGGTTAGAGGCTGATGATGAGTTTAAAATTTCAAAGGAATTTCTTAAAAATATGGTCTCTTTATTAAAAGTGAACAACTTAAAAATTCCTAGTAATCTAGCATTACGAGCTCAGATTTTATAAATTCCTTTTTTTACTTCTAGTGTTAAAGAAGATTTGTTTAAATAAAAATAAGCTTTAATTAAACAAGTGATAAATATAAACTACAACAGACAGTCACTACACAACAAAGAGTGTTTCAATTAATGCAAATTATCAATACCTCAATAAATAATTTAATAAAATTAATAAATTTTAATTAATTTAATTAAGCTTGAATATATGATAAACCGACCGCCATATAATCGCGATATCCAACCTTGTCAAACATGAGCTCCATTTGGTATAAAAAGTGGGCGTCGTTATGAGCACATTACGACCATTTTTAATCCTGATGTGCTTTACAAACCAAAAAATATTTCTTCCAAATTTCATCATGATATCTCAATTCAGTCTCCTGCATTTGTGTATTAAACATATACTGACTTGCGCCGTCACGTGTGCTTAACAGCAATACAAACCCTCGTTTCTGCTGACTACACCAAATCCTATTGTTCTTCCGAATTTGAGTTCTTTCAAATCGGAAATCTGAAAGACACTGTTTTGGAATGCTGTCTGATGGAGTGGAGGATAGTGTCAATCTCCCCCTCCCCTAAAATTTGTATCAATATAAAATTGTAATATTTTTATTCACCATCAGGTTATTTTTCTTGACAAATTTTGATTAACGTAGGAATTTTTGTGGTAAATATTAACTTGCATGAGATTTTTGTGGGAAATAAAAATTGCCAACATATCTTTGTGGTAATTTTAATAATTAGAAATATTAGAATCTAACATAAAATAATTATTGAATATTTTATAATAAATATAAAGGTCAACCCAAAAAGATAAAAGATTTTCATATGATTTCGCGCCGATGATTCCAAATCTAAAGTCGATATTTTCAGATTGCGAATAGAATAGCGAATATACGCTCATTTAAAAGCATAAACGGAATTTCAGAAAGGATAACTTGAATTTCAGAATAGTCATTTTTCGAGAGAACTAGTTTACAGGGCTCGATAATCGGAGTTTTTAATGCAACTTAGTTACCAGCTTCAAGTAGTCTACCGGATCGAATGCCTTAACAAGTATAGGAAAATAAAGACGCATATCCGTTTATTATCCGGCTGTTTTCAAATCAAGTTACCGACTTTTTAATAGGGACAATTCCTGCAACCTTCCAAGCTTTCGGGAAGCACGAAGAAGTAAGAATGCTATTGATAAAAAAACGAATATAATTTAGAATTTGTGTAAAAAATTTTGGAAATTTTTCAATTTAATTTAAAACCTTTTCCAAAAAAGGTTCTAAATTAAATTGAATAATTATTATTCAAGAAAATTGTAACTTTGGTGACAAAAAACTTTGCAATCACTGCGCAAATCTTAGTGATCTCGTTTGATTCCACTGGGGCGATGTGTGTGCTTTATTTTATGCATAGCGTGAATAACGTAGTATAATTTTGACTTTTGTAATAAATGACGAGACAGTTATACTAAATTTATGTTAATTTATATTTAATAATCAGGGATAACTTTTGAAAATGTCAATTAGTAAGCTTTTGAGCGTAGAAGAAATCCTACATAATATTCAATTGGAAGAAATAGAGACGCATATTCTCGCTCTACACCCCGAAGTGGACAAGCTAACCTTGAAGATGATATTGACGATGACCATTTGGATACTCAAATTTTAAAAGATATATGCGGCACTATTGAATTTACGACGACGATTGCTTACAAAATAAGCCCGTAAATAAACCAGGTAGTACTGCAAAAAAACCATAAATTACACATACAGAGTGGACATGTGAATCTCCTGTTTTTGATGAAGAATCAATCAAGAGAGCCCTAGAAGAGTGGAGAAATATACGTATTATTGCAACAAGCTGGCTTTTAGAGTTTGTTTAAAAAGCTTTTAGAGTTTGTTGGAAGCTTTACTTTAATGGATGTTAAATAAATACTATATATAATAATAATGAATATATTATAGTTGTAACCTTTCCACAGGAATGAGCAACCGAGTGAATAGTAACAAAAGTTTATATATCAGTTTCTGACATTATGTCGCACATTCTATGCAGAGTGAAGTTGGCTACATTAATTTTTTTAAAAATTAAATACCAAGGCGCATATCTCGGCAACGGTGTGCCCAATTTGTTACGATTTCCGGCTTTTTCATAGGAGTATAATCAATCATTAATATGCATATCTAAGCAACGGAGTGACCAATTATGATACGTTTGCCACCGTTAAGTTTAATACTTTTCCAAGAGACACTAATATTATTTGAGGTTTCCTCAATCTGCCGCTGGGTGACGCTGTAAAACTTGTGGTAAATGCAAAACGTCGGAAATAGTTTACTAAGTATCGTAAGCTTTTGAAAAACCCTCCATTGAGTTCGCCACTGGAGGGTTTTTCTGGTATAAGCAAAATTAGGGATAGAATATGGATTATTTTAGAACGGAGAAAGCCAATTTGTGTGTTTTTCTATTTAGTAGGTTTTAACATAGTATTAAAAATTTTCTCCATAAGATGGAGGGACTATAAGTCCCTGCTTAAAGGAATGAAAATCTAATATATTTGAAGAGTTTTTTTGATTTATTTAGAATTTTAAAGTCGAATTCCAAGCGTAGAAAACTAGTACGAATATCAGTATTTGGTTGTCTGAGGTTTTCATTTTCACAAAATGGTAGTCGGTTTTAAAAATGAAAAAAAATATATATATAACATGTCCCGCAAATAAAAAGAAAGCATATAAAGGATCAAACAACTTCTTTGAGGGTTTCGAATTTTAACGGCGACGTCGGGGTCGGCTCTTGCTGCGACTGCGACGGCAGCGCCTTGAACGGTCCTCTACATTTCCTTCAGAATTCCCGGTTACGGGCCCTTCGTCCGCCGAGTCAGAGAGCTCATTGAAATCGACGGTGTCGGCAAGGTAGCGTCGCCGAGAGCCTTGGATAAACCCGTAACGTTCCCCGGCATCCAGGGTTTTCTTCACTGAATCCTTGATGACGCTGGGTCGCACCTGAAAAAAGCGCAAGGGAGGAGAGATATAGAATTTTATTGGGAATTGTATGCGATTTTATGAAAATTAGGGGGAAAGAAAGGGACGCCGTCTTTTTTCTTCTTACTCACCCCTTCCTTAGTGGCGATATGGCTTACGATAGCCGATGCCGTGGTCGGCTCCTTAAAATCTCTCAAAATGTTGAGGATAATTTGTCCGTTCTGATTCATCGTCGCTACTCGTATCAATCAAGTTCTTGCAGGCCAAATTGAGTCGATAAATGTATTTTCTCACAAAAATTTTCAGGGTAATACGCAACCGAAAATTTAGCTTCTTCTTACACAATGAATTTATTCTGTGAATGAAATTAATATTCTCTCTATTTCAGTAATCAACAAAAGATTGCTATGTTTTTCCTTAAAATATAAGAAAAGTGAACATCATAGCAAAGTAAAACATCACCCTGCTCTCCTTTGAGTATAGAAAAAACAATAGCAAACTGTGCCACTGCAGTGGACGTATTTTTGGAGAAATCACAAGGTAATTAAAAAAAGGGTTAAATATTTCTTGGAGTGATTTTAATGATTTTTTCTTGAGGCCCAAGGTTTTTCCTAAGGTTGAGGGTTGACGTGGTCCACATGTAGTAATGCGTGCAGCAGCGATGTAAGTCGTGCAATGAAACATTTAAATATCCAAGGATATTTAAATGTTTCCTTAGAATTTCTACATCCTCGGGCTGGAAGTCACAAGTTCGCTGCTGCACAAGGGGGCTCGAACCACTTCTCGGACATCGTATACAAAGATATAGACAAATCATTTTTTTAGACAAATTTATTTGTTGGAAGCAGTGGTGTAAAGAGACATTTTCTTGAGAATTGGAATGTCTATGTTATTGGAATGTCGAATTTCCTATCGTATTAAAATCCCTTTGTAATCAAGTGGATTCGTAAGCATACCAAGTCCATGAACTAGTGTAAAATAAAAACACGTCTTTTTATTTCAATTAATTTATTTATACTGCAATCTTAAAGCTAAAATATACAACAGCGTTGATGTAATTTTTTTCGGGAAGAAACACAAAATACAGACTCAATTTACAGTTTTTTTTAAAAATAAATAATAACTTAACCAACAAATTCTAATTAAACATTTTTAACATTAGCTAATTCATAAAATGCGAATCGAGAACGCGAAAATTATTCAGTTTGATATATTAACGCTGTTGCATATTGAAACAATAAAACATGCTGTTGTCGTTTCTTTGTTTAGCTTAATTGTGGCTTAAGTAGTAATTTTACAGTTCATGTATTCTTCAATATTGTAATGCATTTATTTATATATTTAATTTATCAAATTTAATTTAGATAGTTTATTTTGAGGAGCAGAGAAACAATTTATTATTAAAGAAAAAGCATTTTTAGTTTGAAATTGTTAAACTTCACAGCTCTTCTGCTTTAATGATTTTGTGTTTTTGTATTCTTTTCGTGTTTATAGAAAGGAAATTTAAATTATATTGCTCATTGCTGCAGGTCTTTAAGTAGAAGAAATATTTTGAAGCAACGAAGTTCGAACCAGTTTAACTCGCAAGCTTTTTGAAAATAGTAGTGACATTTCTCCACATATCTTTTAAATGTTTTAATATGCAAGATTTCTATTTTCAAGGCTTCCCACCACTCAGCACCAAATTCGTAAGTTTCAATGATTTCTAATATTTCAAAATAAAAAAAACCTGCCCATTGAGCAACTGTTCTGCAATTATTAGAATATTTGCGTGAATGACAACAAAGATTTCTAATCCCATTCCAATAGGTTTTATGAACAAAAGCAACAGCAACAGAATTCAAGTTTAGGTAGCTAGATATATCTGATTCAATATACATAAAGTATGTATATCTCATAAATAGGTTTATTTAAATATATTTGATATATTTTTCTCTTTGAATACCTGTTATTTTATAACTTATTTACAGATCCACACATACAAGAGCCGAAGCATACACATTACACGCACACAAATGCATCCATTTTTTGCTCAGTAGAAAAAAGCACCGCATTTTACTCATCTGCATTTAGAGAACATTAACGAATGTTGACATAAAAGTTTTGTAGGCAAACCTGCAAAAAATTCTTTTTTAATTTCATTATTTTGTGTTTTCACAATCGCAAGTACAATTTTTTAGTTATAGTTTAGCTCCCACTTAAAAAATTTAATTATATAATTTTGAGGATAACACATTAATTGCGGTTCTACAAATTTTTTTATGAAGAAATGAAAAAAAAAAATAATTGAAAAAACAAATAAAAAAAACCATTGAAATTTGAAATTAGTTTAGTTTAGTTTTACTTTCCTGGAAATTTCTACATACAAAACAAAAATTTTTAATAAAAACCAAGCAATGAATTGGTGAGGAAGGAATTTTCGAAATCAAAACGCTTAATTCAGCTGCGAATATAGCTGACGGCTTTTTTTCTACTGAGTGTACTTGTTTTTATAAATAGTTAATATATTTTTTTTTAGTTTTTGACAGTTTCCATTGTTTTAATATAGGTTTGTTCTATATGCATTTAGATTTTTTTTACTCCATTTAATTCAGTAATGTTTTTGTTAATTTTTTTTTTTAAATTTGACTGCTTTTTTCACATTTAAGAATTTGAATTAATTTAATTAGGATTTTAAAAATAGATATCCTTGCAACTTTTTTTAGGCTTTTGTAGTAGGAAGTTTTAATATGCAGCTGCTTTGTGTTTTAATGTGCTTTCCTAACAATTATTACATTTTAATGACTTGGTTTTTGTTTATATACATATATATATATATATATATATATATATATATATATATATATATATATATATATATATATATATATATATATATATATATATATATATATATATATATATATATATATATATATATATATATATATATATATATGTGTGTGTGTGTGTGTGTGTGATTACCATAAAAATATATTTTGTGTGAATTTGTTTCATTTTTTACCTATTAACGATAACCATTTCTTTCATAAGCAAAGCAAAAATATTTTAAAATAACTCTAAAAACGAACACGTCTGCTTTTATTAAAATTAATAATTAGTTAGTTTTATAAAAATATAACAAACGCTAAACCTTTTCTCATTTTTCTATGCTTAGCTTAGCTTAAACAAAAAGTTAGAACTGTTAGTTCGGGCTTAATATATAATCGCAAAAATGTTTGCCATTTCTCATGAATTTCAACAATGCCAACAACAGTTTATATATTTATTGGACCTTATGGACTGCGTTTTGTCTGAACTTAAAGACATGTTTCGATTAATTAATATTAAGTTAACAGAGTTTACAAAAACTTAGCACACACGCGCTTTAACACAATTTCGTGTTCACTTAGCTTAATTCTTGCCTATACACGTACATATGTATGTATAAATAAGGTAATCTTCAACGACAATTTATATAAATGTATGTACAATTGAACAACATGCTTTATATGCGTACGTAATAAATATAGAGAATTAGCATTTTTAAACGAAAAAACCTTGATCGAGCTTCAAGAGTACACAGATATAAAAATCTATTCACAATTAATTTGCCAATATTTATAGCGATAGATCAGTGCTATTCTTCTGTGATATCCCGACGTCTCGGTTCTCTCGAGCTCAAAACAATTAAGTTGTGCGGTAATGGAGGGGGGGAGAAAAGTTAAAATTACAATAGTAAGCGACTTTTTCAGCAACTTAAGAAGGTTTCACTTAAGCGTGCAGAAATAAACAATGCAAAATTAAGCTCTAAATAGCATATAAGTTATAGAAATTTTACAAATTAAACTTAAGGAACAAATTGTAGAAAATACAACTAAATTAATATCGACATTTATTAATTTAGTGCAGTTGTCATTTTTCGTTAATGCAAGCCAAACAGAAGCAGAGTCTAGCAATTAAAGAAATATAATTCGGAAATTATATAAAATACAATTTTCTTGATGAAATCCTCGAGAAAAGTTTTAAGCAGTTTCATATTATTAACAAATGGTGACATTAAATATGAAAGAGTTGGAATTTTAAAGTAAAGGAATAGAAAATGAAATAAAATTCGGGACAGTGTATTACACGGCATTTCAGAACTTTAGATCGAAAAAAGTATAGAATATTAAAAAAATATAGTTAATGTGAAGGAAGAAAGCAAAAAAATTTGATGAAATTAAAAATTTGATAATCGCAGATTGAAATCTTGTAAAAGATTTAAAATAAGATCTTAATTTCTAAGCTGAATTTTAGGCTTAGTTTAGGTTGTAGACAACCATGTTTAGATATGAGTTATTTAAGAAAAAACAAGCGTTTAAAATCAACGAAACATTGATAAAAGTTGGAAGCCTTTGGTTCAAATAGTATGAGAATTATCTAAAAAAATGTTTCGTTCGTTTCGAGAATCGAAATTTGGACATGTATCACTTTCTACATAATTCAACGTGGTAGCTTTGGCGCTGGTTAAAAGCTAAGCAATTTTCAAATAGGAAAACCTAATAATATGGCATGCAGAGCCAAGTGTGTTGTTTATTTTCTGCATGCTTGCTATATTTGTGCAGTTTTAAAACGATTTTATCGAAGAATGCCGCGATTGTTAATTAGAAATTTCAATGCAATCTTTTAGTACTAGAATAAATTTAGAATATTGATGGATTTTAACTTCCGCTTGTAATGTGAAGACTGGATTTTTCTGCCTTATTTATCGACATGCGCTTGGAATTTTCAATTTAGCAAGTTCTATTGTGCATTTTACAGATTAAAATTTACTCTGAAAGAATTTGCTCACAGCAAACCATACCAAAAAATTTTCTTTCTGTATTGTGAGGGAAAGAAGTTTGAGGTTCGTTAAAGGGAAAAAACGCAATTACTGCTGAAAAACAACTCACGGTATAATCGGCATTTCGTAAGTGAGAAATAAAATTAATTCAGAAATTTGTATTCCCTAATTTTAAAGTATGTTATCAGTAATCGTATATTTTCACGTGAAATGTAAAACTCAATAAAGTCAATATGGGATCTTAGAGAAATTAAATTTTTGGTAGTAATTTGGCTTGTCTAACGACAGTTTTTTTTTTAAATTTTTTTCTATTTTGCTTTAATAAACATGAACCATCAATTCAAGTCGTTCAACATGCCTTGCGGCGGCTTGCTAGAATTAAATTTAGCGAAATCTTAAGTTGTGCAACCTTTGGTAAAAGCGTGGAGAAATCATGTAAATTCATTACGTTATACTATGTTTTTGCAAAGAAGACACACACATTATAACGCGCAAGGTACAGAAAGTAGAGAAACAAAAGCATTTAACTAATAATTTGAAAATACGACAACTACGACTTTTTTGTAAACCATACAAAGCCAACTGAGAACAATTTTTTTAGGTACACGCAATTAATATTATATATTAGAATGAGTGTATGCACATTATAGCTAGTTCATCATTTAATTTAAATGGTTCCATTGTTAGTAACTACGAATTCTTTTATTCTTTGTTTGTTTATGTAGTTAATTTTATTTATATGCTTAGTTGTCTTTAATATTATTTTATACAGTAAAAAAATTGTAGTAGTGGTCGCAAATATTTCTTATACAATTTAAGCTTTTGCAATAACTTTTGTCATTCGTTTAAATGTCTTTATTTTATATAAGAATAATGTTTACTAGCTACTTAATGTATTCAGATTTGCAACTATTACAAGTCATACAAGTTGTTTTTATTTAGAGAGGTTGAATTATTTACAGCGCGAAATAAAAGCGAAACTACAAAACAGATTATACATTACATTTTTCTCTTACTTTTGCATGCGATTAATTAAATTTAACTATTTAATTACTACTTTTTCCCCAATACATATTATTTTATACGCAGTTTAACAAAACTGACGAGAGGAATCTTTTAAAGAGAAAAAACTGAATATAATCAAAAATTGTTTACCAATTTTTCGCTCTGCTTCTTCACTTATTCACACCTGTAGTTATTAAAACACTTCTTGCAGTTGTTACACTTGTAATTAATTTCGATTTCGCCGCCTTAAAATCGAATTAAAAGCCTTTCGCCGCATCCAACATATTCTTTAATCCTCTAGCGATTTCTAGTTGTAATTGTTGTGGTCTGCTTGAATTGCATAATTAGCTCTTACAGAAACTTCATTTCTATTGTTTTTACAAATTTTTAATTTTACACTTAAATAATTATAAATACATTTCAGTTATTATTTTATATGTGTGTTGCAAAATAAAATGAACAAATATTATTAATTTAGTAAAAATAACATGAGAAGTAAAATAGATTTCTAATCTTTAAAGACACCAACATTTGTTTGCTTTAAAATTAAGATTTCTGGCTTTTCTTCAACTTTGCCGCAAAATACCACGTACAATAGAAATACATACAGATCTAGACATGTGAGCATGTATTGAGTTACTTTTACACGTATTCGTTTTAGGCATACAGTAGTTGTTTCCTTCTCTCTCTCAATAATAATGCAATCGTAGTTGAAATAATTTCAAGTTTTTAATTATATTGTTCGAGTAAAAATTATATTCAGTAATATCTATCAGTAGTATTTATCATGTTTGCTTTTATTTATATTTCTGCTTGTTGATTTTTTTTCCTTTTCCTGTTTACTAATATACAACAAACAAGATTATAAAATAATTTATTAAATATACATTCATTGTTTTTATATAATAAAAATGCTTTCAAATTTTGATTTTACGCGCTAGCATTTTTCAGCGCGTTTCAGTTTCCTATACCATGTAGCCAATTTTTACTTATAAATTTCGTAATATACTATATAAAATAACAAAGAAAGCCATGATTACTTTTTTCATACGTACGCAACCGTTCTACAGTTAGATGGAGAGAGGTTGTTGTTGTGGTCGTTTCTGGAATTGCCTGTGATTTTGATTAATGCATAATAATTTGTTCTTCTGTTTAAGCCTGAAATCCGTGCATCATGTGTTGCAAAGTAAAGGTCGCACGAAACTGCAACTAAGTCATTTATTGTCCATCATAATATTTTGTCACATTGCTATTTGCCACTTCTTCCCAAGCTGAAATAGAGAGGATATATTTAACTCAAAGGATGCATGTTTTACTTAAAAGTACTATAGTTGAAAATCGTGTCTCGAAAAGCTAAGAGATGGAAAGTTTACTCATGAAATACTAAAGTTTCACATGTCCGAATTTCAGTTAATTTTTTGGAACAAGTAGTGAGTGAGATTGAGAGAGAGAGAGAGAACGGTATTGCTACCGTAATCAATGACGTTCATACAGCACATCTGGCTCGTTGATGGAAATTGCGAAAATATTAAATTACTCGTATACGCCTGTCAAGTTTGATGTTTACGGGGGAAAATTAGAAGTTCATTAAAATCGTATTGTTACTGTCGTTTTTCTCCCACGAGTATGTATTCGTTTTACTTGGAGTCGAATACTTTTTTATGAACTCTAGTATTAGGAGTATTTCCAGGAATTAATGTAAACTATTAATCGTATTTCCAAAAAAAAAAACAACAAAAAAACGGCTTAAATATGTAAACGTGCTCACATCTGTTGGAAACTACGAATTGCATGCATAACAATAAAAACTCACCAGATCCAATATAATCTATAATGATCTCGTTGTGCTGAAGCGAGCTCATATTTGGTGACGTTGTGGGTGGTATAAAATATAAATCCTTGGCTTTGTGCTGTACGACGTTACCGACGTTAATATCCCGGTGGTGACTACTGCTACGACTTCTGTCTGCGCTATGCTGACGGTGTTGTTGTTGTTGTTGTTGTGCATGCTCACCATTACCTTCAGTTTGCTGACTAAAATGACGGTGATGACGATGGTTATAATTTTGCTGTTGCGGCGGACATGACGAATACTTGGTTTCAATAGAAGTGGATGACGATGAGGATAAGGAACTGGAAGTTGATGATGACGAACTGCAAGTAATTAGTTGGTCTTGTTGCTTATCTTGTTGTTCAGCAGCGGCACGTGCAGCTGCAATTATAGCAGTTTCAATTTCATTACAAGTTTCAAGTTGCTGTAGTGATGGCAGTGAAGTAGTAGTGCTGCTGCTGCTGCTGCTACTATTCTGTTTAGCCGCCTCATGGTCTTCGGACGACTTTGTTGCACCAGCAACTGTTTTGCGTGTTGTGTTTTTAGCACCGTTGCTGTTGTTGGTTACAGTGATTTGTTCGGAAGAGGACGATGAGGATGGACTATTTGAAAATGTATTAAATTTATTGGCATCTGCAGATGGTTCTTGTGTTTTGCAGTTGGTTTTCACTTTAGCGGTAATATAAATGCCACTATCACTGGATTGGTTGGCACCTGCAAGCAGGGAGGAATTAGGAGACGAAGAATTTCTTGCCATTATCAAGTCGTCTGTTTGCTGTGTTGAAGTGTTGAGTACACCGATATCGGAAGTAGATGATGACGATGAACTTGCTGAGGTGATATTAAAATTGTTACCTGAGTCATTTAAGTAGCACGACTGTTGATTGGCGGCGGCAACAGTTGTTGATTTTCTACGTTTCGTATTGCCTGTTGCTGTCGCCGTTGCATTCGATAATCGTAGCTGCTCTTTGATGTCTACATTATCAGTTGTTGAGAATGCATTTTGATCGCTATCAAATTCATTTTCTTCATAATCATCCTCCTCATCGGCATTTACGTCAGCAGTAGCAGTTGTTGCCGAACAGCTGATGATGTCACCGCTAGTATCCTCAAAGTATTTAAGTTCTTCTTCGTTAAAATCACCAAAAGTGAATTCATTACTTGATTTGTACGCGCCAGCAGTACGATCATCATTTAGTATGATAACCGCCGGACGATTTGTTGCATTGTTTGTCGACGTTGTTGTTGAGCTAGCAGCAACAGTTGATGCAGAGATGCTGTTTTGCTTAATTGATACATGTTGCGTTTTAATGTGTTTCTTATGTGAACAATGGCTGCTGATGGGTGGCTTTTTATTGCCTAAACATGAATCTGTGTTGTCAGCAACATTATTGTTCAAGCTACTTTCATTTGTGTTGTTTATAAACATGGCACCAGTTTGCGTTGCTGTTGTTGTTGACTTGCACGATGTTGTGAGTTCATTTTGTAGCAACCCTTGCTGTTGTTGCTGTTGTTCTTGTTGCTGCTGCAGTTGTTGTTGTTGCTGCTGCAGCTGTTGTTGCTGCAATTGTTTCTCTTTTTTGCTTTTCCGCATAACTGGTGTGGTAGCAAGATTATTGTTGGCCGACAGCAATTCGCTTGTTAACAATGCAGTTGTTGCTGTTGTGGACTTTTCTTTCGATTTCTTAGCAGCAACGGATGTATTAATGATTGTTGAATTTGGCGAGGTAGCTGTTGCGGTATTTTTACTATTTGCACACACTGTAGTTGCTGCTGATGTTGCTGCTGCTGGTGCAACTGTGGTCACAGCATTGTCATCATTGCTACCATGTTGCTGCTTAGCAGCAGCAGCTGCAACACTGCCTCCACCAGCTGCAGCTGCAGAAGCCGCATGCCGTTTAACAGTCTTCTCTAATGCTGGATACTGTTGGTCCATGTTGCTGCTGTTATAGTTGTAGCTGTCATTGTCAACACTCTTCGATTTCTGCAATGTTTGCTGCTGATTGTGATGCTGGTGCGCTTTGGTGCTACTAAGAACTTGTTGCTGCTGCACATGATTGTTAGTCGCAGATGCTTGTGAAGATAAATCAGATTTTCTCAATTCTGCAACTGCTGCTGTTGTGCTGTGGCGTTTTTCTAGTTTTTCTTTATGTACATGAACATCAACAGCATTTGTTGCTGTTGCTGCTTCACTGGGATTTGTTGCAGCAACTGTTGCTGATGACGGAGTATGCGGCACGGTAGCGAGACTCTGCGAATAGGAAATCTGTTTCAAATTTGTCTTAGCTGCCTCAAATTGCTGGCAGCTAGACGACAAAGTTACTACTGCCGATGATGATGATGATGACGAAGCAGCAACCAATTCAGGAAAATCAGTTTTGGTGATGGCAGATTTTTTTGTTTTATGTTTCGTGGAAGCCGCAACGGACGTTGTTGTGGATGGTGTATTCTGAGCGTTGATAGCATTGGTGTTGGCATTCTCTGTACTATTGCAGTCGTTGCTGAGTTCTGTTGCGATGATGTTGCCGTGCGATGTATTGCACACAGACTCCACCACTGGCCACTTATCAACACTGCTAGCAGAAGTTGGAAGAGCTACAGAAGATGGTGTTGATTGTTGCTCTTTATTAGTGCGAGCAATATCAGCATACGATACGGGGGCTGGTGATGTGGCAGCGGCTTTAGTTGAACTTGTTGCTGCTGCTGCTGCCGTTGCATTCTTATGACGTTGTTTCGGTTTGGCATTCGCTGTTTTTGCTGTTTTTATTGCTGTAGATTCAATCGGTAACGAATGTACTGAATCCAGATCACTGGAATCCGATTTCTCGGACGGAGGCATGGAAGAAGTCGACTTGCGTCGCGATTTATCAGCAACACTTTGTATATTTATTTGATGAGTGTTATTGTTGTTGTTACTATTAGAATTGTTACTGTAATTATTATAATTACTACTGCTGTTATTGCAACTGTTGTAGTTATTGTTATTTCCATGATTGCTGTACTGCGCATTGTGATCATTGTTTGGTGCATGTTGTGGCTGCTGCTGCTGTTGCTGATTGTAATATTTATAACGTTGCGTTTGCGTAAAATAAGCGTTTGATTTCTGCATGTTTGGTACAAAGTTAGACGTCCGATTAAAGCCGCCTGCTGCATAATTGCTGCTGTTGTTCGTTTCATCCAATGATACACGTTGCTTTTTCGTTTTCTTCTTCTTGGTGACAACGTGGAATTCTGCAGCTTCTGGCAGCAAGGCCGCTTCCATTGCTAGTAAATCTTCTTTACGCAGAATATTTGTGGTGACCGCGGGCGGCATGTTGCCTACACTCTTTTTGCGCTTTTCTGGCTTTAAAGCGGCTGCTGGTGGTACTGTTGTCGCTGTTGCAGCGATGACAACAGCGTTTTGTGTTGAATTTGCATCTGTTGTCGGCAATTTGCTGTCCTGTTTTTCTCCCAAGTTACCATCTAGCGCTGCTTCTTTAGACTTCTCTTCCTTCTCATTATTTTCTCTGTCCGTTTTGTTGCGATTACTTTTCTTCTCTTTAATTTGTGGCGTTGATTTTTGTTCACTACAAGTATTGTCAGCCCCCAAATACTGCAACTCCTCTGTGCCCCACGAACGTCGTTCATTCTTGCGTTGATTATTATTATCCGCTGCCGTGGAAGAGGAGGATGTAGTTTCTGCTGGTGCTGAAGCCACCTCCTTGCCGCTGGTCGAACTTGATTCCTTATCGCAATTTTTATTAATATCTGCTGCTGAAGCGGAGTTATTTTTATTTTTTGCACCTTTAGTGCGTAAAATTACGTTACTTTCAGTGGTTGCTGCTGCCGTTTTCAACTCGTCTACTTCAATTTTGGAGCAGCTGCGTAGCTCTTCCAGCGAATTACTTTTCTTCATCTTGTGATGCTTCTCCTTATCCTTCTTACGCTCCTTCTTTTTGCTGTTCTCATTGAATTTGCTGCTATTGTTGCTATTCGATTTTTCGTTCTGCTTGTCTTCGGTGCTCTCGATATATTTGACCAGCACCTCGACAGGATCGTGGCCACGATATCCGGCCACCGATACGACATCTACGGTTTTAGTGTTGCGATCCTGTTGCGATTTCTTTTTGTTCTTAGCCTTCGCCTGCGATTGGCTTACAATGGAAGTAGTGGTGTTGCCGCATCCTGTGGCGTTCAGTATGGTGGCGGCACTCTTATGATACATCTCATTAAAAGAATTTCCATTTTCATCGTATTGTCGCTGAAAACATAAAAGAAAACTTAATGTAATAAATCTTTGAATATTTCATAAAATAAGACAATTACTCACGAAAGTATTCGTACTATGTCTATTTAGAAAATATATGATTGGGCCATAAGTGGGAGTGGCTGTTTAAGGGTTTATGGAAATCGATACCTTTGCCCACATCACGAAAAAATTCAGACAATCAAAAACTCTCGATTGATGCTAGGAATCAGATTTAAATAAAAATCTTATTTCACTATCATCATTCACAAGTTTGATTAAGTGTTAATAGTGCATTATTAGGTTTCTGGTCAGTCCTATTTACGTTTAAATAATTTAAATCTGGTAAATTTTGAAAAACACAGATTCAAGTCATATTTTAACGCTGTATAAAATAAAGTCAAGAGAGGGTTTACCTTTTTATACAAAAATTGTCCCAGATTGGTTTATGAGACGAAGAAAACTTACGGAAAAATACGACAGACAGAAAAACGAGTGAACAAGGTGAAGTCTGAGAACTCTGAGTAAAGCATGTCGTCCTCAATATATACAGTGATCTACCTAATTTTTCGCATTTTTACAGAATAGATTTTTAACCTTCCATATATTATCTACTCTATTATAAAAATGAGATTGGCTCACTAATATTAATATAACTTGTAGTGGTGCTAGGGATGTAACCGCACTACTTTCTACAATTCTTTATATATCTGAGATACGTCACTTTGTGAAATCGGAGACGAAATCGGTATATAATTTGCTATCCTGATTATTCTGTACGAAAGACTTCCAATGTCCCTTCGGGTGTAGAGCACAAAGCAAGAAGAAGGGAAAATTCGAAGATTAATAATAGATACCAAGGACAGAATAAAAACTCCACATAAGAATATAATGGAATACGTAAATATTACCAACAGAATAGGAAATGCAGACATCAACACTTTAAATATCAAAGGGGTCCTACAAATTTTTTTTACATAATATACAAGTGATATGTAGTTTCATTAATTTAATTGATTGAACAGAACTGAGTCCTTCTTTCCAAACCGTTTTGTGACCATAATTTTGAAAAAAACCGAAATTTTGGAACTTCCGCATCATGTCATATTATTATCATTATTATGATTATTATTTTTAGTGTTATTACGATCATTATTGGTATGGTTATTATTATTTTCCAGAGTGCATTTTTTTTTAACCATTAACCACAGTACGAATAAATTTGTAAGTAACTGTACAAATGCAAAAGCTTAAAGGAGAATATTAATAAATGCATCTTAACAAGCGTTTTGAAAAAGCGTTTTGAATGAAAGAATAAAAACTGGCTCCGAAACCGCTTTATTTTTTTCCTTTAAATTTATTACCGTGATCGTTTTTGTGGTCGAATATACGGCTGATGGCGTCTTAACCATTTCGGACTTCACGCCCAGAATCGATTTGCACGATTTGTAATTTTCATCCAAAGGCAAATACTTTGCATCGATAGTGGAGGAGGGAGTCATTTTGTTTTGGTCAGCGTTGGCTGCTGCTGCAATGACGCCAGTGGAAGCAGTTAAACCACTTGAGCCACCACCGCAACCGCCACCGCCACGTTCTAAAGTTGTAAAGCGTACAGCTTCATCTACATAACACTGCGAACTGGCGGGCATAAAATCAAGATTCGAATGTACGGAGCCACGTGGTATACGTATATCGATGCTATCTAAGCGATCGTAGTAAGGCAGGCCCTAAATATGAGACAAACAAAAAAATTTACAGGGTCTCAAAGTGGACAACAGCAACATGCATGCATACCTGCGTGGCTGCATCTTGTCCCTTGGCCTGCAATATCTGTTGCTGTTGCTGGATATCCAGAATCGGTTCACCCATCTCTATGATGCAATCGCCACTGCTGGAAACGTTGCAGTTGATGGCAGCACCACCGCTAACAACAACAACTCCACCTATGCCGCTAGAAACAGCTGCAGCAGCAATTGTAGAGCTATCGCTGTGGCTGCTATTGTTGCTACTGCTGTTGTTGGTATTGCTGTTGCTGCTGTTGATATTTGTACCACCAACACTCTCAGACAGCGTATCCTTCTCAACAGATACCGTATTCCGCTCGTTAGCTTTGTTGCGTCGCTGTTGATGTTTACTGCTGCCGCCGCAGTTGTTACAGCTGTTATTGGCGCTGACACTGTTGTTTCTCAACACAACGTCTTGCGTGAACGCTGCCGCCGCGGCAGTTTGCTGATCGAGCGTACCACTTAGCAAATTGCTGCCACCACTGTAGGTAACGTTAACGTTGCTCGGTAGACTGCCGCCTTCACGTTGCCGTGAGGACACCGATGAGTACTTCTTTTGCCGCGAGTTGTGATTATTACGCCGGTTGCGTTGCCCACCGACACTGAATTGGTAATCACAGTCTAACAGTGACTCAGTTCGCACCGCTTCGACGAGATCTTGCAGAGATCCACCCTGCTTATGGCTGTTAGAGGATGTGGCTGTGGAGGAGTTACGTGTGTAACGAGAAGTTATTGCACGAAATGCAAAGATTTGATCTTCCTTTTCATTTTCTGCATTCTGCAGTAATTGCTATAAGAAAATATTAAGTATTTGGTATAATACGTAGTATTTACTATATTTTTTTAAGATTTTTTTTTTTAATTTAGTGTTCAGGAGGGCAAATAAAACTTTTATGAGAATATTAAATTTAGAAGAAAGCTATTTTCAAAATAACAACTGTTCAAAATAACGAAAAAAAAATCAAGCTATTTTCATTTCATGCTTCATATTAATTGGTCCCGGCAAATATTATGACTGGTTCGGACTCATATTTATGAGTGTACGTGCTCCGAAAATCACGAATTACGAATCTTTATTATTACTGCTAAAATGACACAAGAACATAAATTTAAAAACCAATTCAGGAAAGATTTTTTTAGACCAGTCTTCCTTTCTCAATATGTTTCAATCAAAAGTAAATTATCAAGCAACTGGCGGTTTATATACGCATTCACTGTACTTTACTTGACACTTCTATGATAGAATCTCTTAAAATGAGTGGGAGTTTCCTTTTCTACGAGGGCCGAGAGGACCGAAAGAATGACACGTTTGCAAAATAATAGTATAACAGTATTGTAAAAGCACTCTGTATTTAAAAACACGGTAAACCCTTATTTTCCCGGGTGCAGAGAAGAGTCAAATACTGTTGGACGATGTAATTCTTATGGGAGTTTTCTGATTCTGACAGCGTGAGGATAAAAAAATATGAGAAATTGAAATCAGATTCTCACAAATATACTGAATGGGTTTTCAGAGTGGTGTCGAGCTAATAGTTAATTCCCTTAAAAAAAGTTTATTGGGTTGGCAAATAGGTTCGTTCGGTTTTTCTTTAAATGTAAGTTTTGTGGTGATTCTATTTTTTTTTTCTCAGCGCTATCGTGCAAATCGATTACACATTTAGAAGGTTCTGTTTCACTGTTTATATTGTGCTGCGTAGCTGTGAACATGGAAATTAGTAACGTTACATTTTGCTTTATTTATTTAGTATTATCGTTACATTTTGCTCTATTATTTAAAAAAAGGCAAACGAGCTGCGGACGCTCATAAAAATATATGCCATGTGTATTGAGATGATGCCTTAACAGTACGCTTATGCAATAAGTGGTATGCCAAGTTCCATTCTGGAGATTTCGACATGATGCGCTCCGTTTCGATCGCCCGGACGGGCTTAACTGGAGAGATATTAGGGCTATAATCGAAGTAAATCCATTCAATCGGTACGATACTGCTACGACTTTGAATATATCCCACGCAAGCGCAGAAAACCATTTGGAGCAGCTGGGATATGTTTCTCGGCTTAATGTATGCGTGCCGCATCTATTAACCAAGGCTTACTTGACCACACGCATATCTATTTGGGATTTGCTCCAGAAACTCAAAGAAAACGACCCCTTTTTGAAACGAAACGAGGAAAAATGTACCGAGTAAAATATCATGAGGACACTGCAGCGAGCCACCCCAAACAAATTCGAAAGCGGGATTGCATCCGAAGAAAATAATGTTCTCCGTATAGTGGGATTTCAAGGGTTTCATCTAGTACGATTGATTCAAATATATACTGTTCGCAATTAAAGAAATTGAATTGAATGCAAAGGGATTGAATGTAGGGTCTTCCACCACGACAACGCCAGACCTCATACATCGTTGACCACTCGAAATAAATTGCTTAGGCTTGGATGAGATGTTTTGTCTCTTCCTCCGTATTCACCGCATCTTGCGACCTGTGATTATAATTTACTGCGATCGCTGTAGAACTCTATGAACGGGAAAATCTTCAAGGATGAAGAGGCCGTTAAATATTTACCACCTGGACTGGTTTTTCGCCGATAAGCTCCAGATGTTTTACGAACACGGCGTAAGAACATGGAAAGATGGCAAGAGGTCATCGATAAAGGTGATCAATATATAATTAACTAAAATTGATCTTGTCTATCAAAAAATTTTGTTTTATTCCACTCTAAAAGAACCGAACGAACTTATTTGCTAACCCAATGCATCTAGAAATTGTCGTTATTTTTATTTTTTATACGCCGACTTATTTTCTGACCGAACTTGCGTAAATTTTTACTGAGCCTTTTTACGAACTCAGTAAACCAAAAGATGTCACAACCAGGTTAAATTTTGATAGTGTCCTGAAATTCAATTTCAATAGTTTCCTTTCGTTTTCGATAGAAATAAAATGAGAAAAACACTATCGAATTCGACCCTTTCTGGTACTGAGATAGTTTTTTTGATATCATAAACCAATTTTTACAATTTTACAATTTTTGATACCATAAACCAAAAAATAAGATCTTGCTCTGTTAAAAGGATGAATATTGCTATAATTTATTTAACACAATTTAATTGTAGAAAAGCAATTTAATTGTAAGAAAAGTAGCCCATTCTGTCAAGCCAATTTTTCAGGATATTTCTGAGGATTTGCGGCTCTATACCACGAACAATTCGATGAATTTTCCTTAAGTTCCTGAATCGTTTATGGAAATGTCAAATAACATCGGTCCTTAACGGCGAAAAAAACCAAAACTAAAAAATCCAACAGCGTCAAATCACAGGTGCGCGGTGGCCATGGCGAAAAAAACTCATGGCTCAGCCTATACTTTGAACCCTTACATAATTGAATATGTGTCACCCACAATATATAATACCAGGTTTCACATGAAAATTTAAACTGCTTAAATGAAGAGTAAACTAAATTTTCTATATAAATAAAATTATATATGATATCAATGTTAATATATAGAAAAGTAAGGAATTTTTCTTTATATATCAAATATCAAATAAAGTGAAAGATAATAAACATTTATTATTAGCCCAAGAAATTAGATTTTACTATCGAATTTCATTCAAATATGATAGCTTTCGCTATCAGCCTTTACTATCGAATTCCAAAGGAAATTTATGATGATAGCTTTGAATCATGGCTTTTACTATGTGAGATCCAACGGCAAATGCCGTCAGTTAAATAAAAACGAAATGTCAATTAAAGTTAAAGTTTACTTTTCGTAACTTATTGCTCATATAAATAGACCGCCAAGTACTATTCAGCATGTTTTCGACTTCGCAAATTCGACAAAATATAATATGTCAAATTATTTTCTAATTTTGGGACAATTTCAAGACTTCATAACTTGAAAGGGTTAAGACAAATTGGTACAACGCCAAGTAAATTGGCAAATTAATATAAGTGATTATACATTTTAAAATTTCAACAATTTAGAAAATTTAAATTTTCATACAATTTAGAAAAATAATAGATCCTACATATAGCATGCTGTCTTCACTGATTTAAGAGATCCTTCAAACAATAAGAGGTTTTACAGATATAAGCCGTCATAACTCCTAATCCACGTGCGCCCTCAACTATTAGATCTGTTATTGCGACAGGTAGGAAGGAGTTTTATCAAAGAAATAGAATAGTCACTGCGAGTGGCGCATTTTGCACTTATGTCAAACTTCCTCTTTAAGAACTCATTAAACGGAGGGATATATGGGTTAGCGTTTAATTAACGTTTAGTTAATGTGTTTATTTCGGCTTTCAATTACTTACCAAGAAAGTTTCACTTTTGTTCTCTTTGTCTCGAGGATTTTTATACGAATAGGCTTCTTCGAGTAAATTTTTTAGACGACTATCATCCCAGTCTTTTAAACGACATTCTTCCCACGTTTCGGGTTTCTAAAATAATAAATATAAAAAAAAGCATGATTCAGACGAGTAACTCCATAATTAGTTGAATTTGAAATGGCAAATTAGAATATGCGAAACTTTAGATTATAATTGGAGTATTGGAGTACCTGCTAAAAAATATACACCGCTACAATAGCCTTGAGAAGGCAAAATAAAAAACTGCTAGAGGAAGCAATCTCCTCAATTTAGTATAAGTCGATAATTTCTTAAATCCTTTTATACCGTTTTAATTAAGAATTTCATCGGAATACTTAAAAGATTTTATTTTAATAACATTCTGCTGTTCCGCGTTTGTTTCACTGAAAATATATGTAAATTCTAAAACTCAATTCTCAAAAGTGTGAAAAGATTTTTTTGAATAGCGGAAAAAACTCTGCCTACTGTGTTAGTAAAATAATTTTATCACTGTGGTTGTCAGTATGCAGCGTTACCTCAATACAAGTGTTTTGAGAAGCAGTTAATATTATTTATCATTTTCTGATGAGTGTTGCCAGCTTTAACTGTTAAAAGAACATTATAATTTTAAAGTTTTTATAAAGATTTTATTTGAAAAAGTTTATTAATTAGAAATAAAGAGAAAGAACAATAACAATTTATGGTCAAAGAATTAAAATTTTCCGAAAAATTAACCGAACGTAAGCTTGCTTTCTATTTTTACTCATGCTAAATTTTTCAATTTACATATCTAGATATAGAAAATATTTTATAATTATTTTAATAGACTCTTTTCAAATATAATGCGGTGTATGTATGCATAGTTGCCATCCTAATTTTCCAAGAGAATATCCGTTTTTCCATAGCCATACATAAAAAATCTCTTTGGGAATATTTAAAGAAAACTCTCTTGATTATCAAAAATGCCCAAGAAATTACCGCAGTTATTTAACAGCCAGATTCTGAAAACTCACTTTCGTCTACTTTCGCCTTACAGCCAGATTTTGAAAAGTCACTTTCGTCTGGTTTCGTCTACTTTCGCCTTAAAATCAGCTGATTTTCATCTTTTGGTATTCTGAGACGAGCCAAACGTCTTTGCAAGGAGCTGACTTCGTTTTGCTTATTTTGTCGTAAGAAAAGTGTATTCCGAAAGACGAAAGCGGGTATTTGCAGCTGTCAATTGCGGCAACCTTTTGCCGCGGCGAAACGACCACCACTTATACCACCAAGTTCAGTAGCACTGCAATCGGAAATGTTGGAGGAAGCATTTTATGAACCTTTAGCAGAGACATCGGTAGAAAAGGTCTATGTACCAGAAGCTAGAACCATAAGCATACGGCAAAAACAGCTGTTATTGATGTTTTCACAGTGTTGGAGAAGGTAGAATATAAAAATTTAGATAATTCAACCTGAGCGAAATAAAATACGATAACGAGTATATTTATATTTTAAAATTCTTGTTTCGATAATTTTTCAGTTTAGCTTTGTTTCTACGTCAGATATTTGCACAAAAAAACAATTTTATTGAGTGATAAAAAATTTCCACTTGAATATTCTTAATTCACGGCAGTTGCATTATACACAAATGCTTTTAACTACACTGAAAATTTGTTATCTTTTACCGACAAGCCGCAACAGTTTAATGACAGCGTAAGCGTGACGTACAACCATGACGAGACGAAATGTTACGTCTCTCAGAACGCCGCGGCTATGACGTAGTGACTTGAGACGAAAGTTTCGACTCATTCACCCTGACTTTTCAGAATCGGGCTGTAAATTTCCGACACTTACAGCCTTATTCCGTAAAAACAACCGGCAGAAAACAAGGCAACTTCAGCCGACTCAAATATGACACTACCCGACTGTAAACTTGGTATTTTATAAGCCGGTTGTATAAGCCCCGTAAGGGCTTACGTTGTTTGGCTTTTTCTGTCATTTTCTGCCAATAATGTTTGATCTTTTCTTCTCTTGATATATGGATATAAGCACTGTTGAAACAAATTAACTATGAGGTCTTTTTTCTTCGCATTGATTTTTGTATACTCTGCTGGCAAGAGTTACCAGGTTTGAAGTATTTTAAGTATTTATTTAAGTAATTTTCAAAATGTAGACTTTTCAGTGAATATTCGACGTGATGGTATCTGGCAGCTATGCTGCTGCTATCATAATGAAAATATCAGTTGTTGTTTATATCAACATCTTGAAAATTGGAAATAGTTTCCAAACATTATATAATTAAATTAAATTATTATTGACAAAATTGTCAGAACTACGAACGTGTATCTGCTTGTTGTATGCAGACGACTAGTTCTAGCAGTTTTTTTCTATGAAAGATCGGTAGTGCGGAATCGGTTACAGTCGTGTATACAAAATACCAAGTCTATACCGTTAGATCCGAAAAGCAGGTTAAAAAAGCAACAACATACGTAGCCGGTTGTCTAGCTTTTGAGTTGTTTTTCTGGAATACTGACACTTCAATCCTACGAACAAAACCAAGCAGAATGAACGATAATTGGGTTTTGTTTTTACGGAATAAGGCTGTCCATTAAAGGTTGCCGAACGTCAAATTTTTTACTGTCACTCCGAACTCGGACGAGAGACCTGCGAGAATTCCTAGCCGTTAACATTTTTAACAACAGGCGCCGCCGTAAATAGACAGCTATAATCGGCTCCAGCAGGCATACGCATCGATGCAGCTGATACTGTTTAATTAAATAAGAATTTTTGGCCGATTTTCTAATTAAAATTGCTCTTTGCTGCCGCCGAAAATTGTTAATGGCCCTGGCTACACGATTCTTCTTGACGAGGCTTTTTGAAGCTGGCACCTTGAAGAACGCGTGGCTACACGTAGTTTCTTCTTTGGTGTTAAAAGTAATACGTGTGATTCCTCAATGTGTGTGAGTAAATTTACGTTCGACAAACTGCGTTGAAAAACCAGTTAGTGCGGGCAACTGTCCAATTGTGTGCGTAAGAAGAACCGAGGATCCGACAAAATTTTGGCTTCAAAAAATCTCTACATTTGAAGAATGTGTGGAGACTTTTCTCTTCTCTCACCTCTTTCAAAACCTTTGAAGAATGAAGAAAAGAAGAATCGTGTAGCCAGGCGGAATAAGCAGATTTTCCGTCAATTCAAATTCAGTTAAGCTTCAAAGTCAGTAAAGCTTTTGCCAATCAAAGATAATTATTACTTGATTTTTTGTAAACGCTTAATCGATTGTATGTGTTTAGTGAAAAAAATTACAATGAGAGAAAAAAAAATTTAACATTCGTTTTCCACATTCGTTTTCCACAAACGAATTTTCGATATGTGAGCATTCCCACAAAGCTGACAAGTTTTATGTTAGTCATAACCATGTTTTCACATTCTCTTTGGTAATGTCTTCCAATTTTCCTTGCTGCGGAAAACTGAAATTTTTTGTATACTGAGGAACCGACCATTTTTAACAGCTAATAAAAATTTTTGAATTTTTGTTCTGAAAGCTCTTTCTGTAGCCGGTAGGATTATTAAAGATTTCCTGTACGTTTATTTTATATTTAGAATTTTAAATCTAAAAAAAAAGTTATGTGAAAAAAAAGTTATTGTGGTAAAAATATAATGAAAAAAAATTCGTGTTGAACAAATTTTCATGGTATTTCAACGAGGTATGTTGCCATTCTCGTGAATTTATTGTGAATTAATCCCACACATTCCATTACCCATGACAATTCTCAGGGCATTTATTTACTATTTATGTTTTCATTTCTTCGTTATACCTTCATGCCAAACAGTATATCTTTCTGCCAAATCTTTTCGAGCTTGTGGGAGTTTCGATACTTTTGAACATATGTGGGCATTTTTATACCCTACACCCGAAGGGTATATTCACTTTGTTCTTCCTTTTATAACGCAAAGAAGGAGACGAGGTAGATATGGAAAAGTATAGATATTCTTGCTCAGCGTCACCTCCTGAATCAACTTAGCTGACCGTCCGTCTGTCTGTCTGTCTGTCGAAACCACGATTACGGGAGAACGAAAAGAGATATCGCAATGAAATTTGGCACAAATATTCTTTGTTACGTAGGGCAGCATATTGACATGTATCACGTTGTATAGGGAAGCACAAGCTTGCCAGAAAACTTGGCGTCCACGCCCACTCATACAAAAGTTGTCAATATCTCATAAACGGTTCAAAATATTAATACGTGATTCTATCCAGCAGTATCTAGAGACATTACAAAAATATTTACCCAAAATTAGCGTGGTCCACCTACTTATACAAAAGTTGTTAAGTGGCGAAATTATAATTTTTTCAGTTACTCGGGTGTAGGGTATTATATTTCGGCCAGGCCGAAGACAACACTTTTACTTGTTTACTTTATTTATTTAACTTGTCTGGGGTTATACAAAACGTCAAATTCTTTTAAAATTTGCTTTCTTCTTTTCTCATCGTTATTTTATTTTTCATTACGAGATGTTCTGGAAAAAAGTAGATCTTCTTGAGAATAATACAAAGTTTTGATAAAAACAATTATGCAACAATTTCGCGACGAAATTCCTCAAAAATAAGTAAAAATTGAGAAGATATCGAAAAAAACTGTATATATTACTTTAACGAATTCAGCTGTTAATCATTACATAATAAGGTTTTATTTCTTCTTTTGAAATATAAATTTTGTATTTCTTTAAAGCTTATTCTCCTTAAAATAATTTAAATAAACCTACAGTTTTTTAAATAAACTTACGACAGGATAAGTTAAATTACTGATAATATTTTTATTTTTTGTTGTGCATAAGACTTTAATTTAAATCTTAACAAACTCTCTCTGAATAAAACAAAAAAGAAATCCTCTGAAAGAAAATGTCAACGCTGATTCTAAATTCATAAGGAAGCTTTTGTTGACATAATGTATTAGTTTTAAGTTAAGTTTTTATAGGCAAGAAAGCTAAATTAAAAATGTTTAATTTCAATAAAAAAGTGTAATTAATAAAAATAGATACAAAAAACATCAAATTTACTTTTGGTTGTTAAATATTTTTTAACACTTGTCAACATTTTTAATAGACTACCATTTTTTAAATTCATGACTATGGAGACTTTCACAATTCTAATAAGAATTCTAAGAATTTACTAGTTAAGTTTCTGGCAACATTGGTTTTTTACCTTTATATTGTACATTTTATTTTTTCTCATTTATTGCTTCACTTGCAGTCATTAAACAGAAAGTATATTTTTCGAACTCATTTACTCCACTGTATAACCCTTCTGTCAATGAGTAGGTCTGGTCAGACCTTTTCCATTTCCAAGGGTTCTTTAATATTAATATCGTAGCTTTCGAAACTTTCTGACTTTATTGGCATACATTTTTTTATGGTTTGGTGTGGACAAAAAATTGAGGAAAAAAGCGTTTGATGAGAAATCCGTTTTTTTACAGAATCACGCCAACATGCAGCATAGACAGGAATTCTGGAAGATCAACAGGGACTCTGTGTTCAGATCAACTATAAATAGATTTACAAGGTTTGATGATCAAAGGACTCGCGCAGAGCGAAAAAAGTGATATAAAAAAGAACCCATTAGAGACTTATGGACAATGCTGAATCATCATCTAGAAACTGCGTATACATCGGCAGATGTTATAATCGGACGAATGAGATATAAGCAACTTTTGTATGAGTATGCGGACCACGCAAATATGTGGTCCATTTTAAAGTGGCCCACTTTTTACATATATTGGATTGGCAAATGAATTCGTTCGGTTTTTCTTTTGTTGTGTATGTTTCGAGTGGATTCGCTTTTCTTTTCTCAGCGCTATCGTGCAAATCAAATACACATTTAGAAAGTTCTGTTTCACTGTTTATAAACCGAAGGGTATGGGTAACGAAATTGGGACGGGTGACGAAAAATGGGTCGTCTAAAATAATTTAACGCCTAAAATATCATGAGGACACAGCAGCGAGCCACATCAAACAACCATGAACGCGGAGTGTCATCTAGTACCGTCTGGCAAAATGATTGATAAATCTATATACTGTTTGTAATTAACGAAACTGAATCAAACAATTGGCACAAAACGTCCAGAATCAATCATAAGAGTGTTGTCTTCCATCATAACAACACCAGACCTCATACATCGTTAAACACTCGAAAAAAATTGTTTGGGCTTGGATGGGATGTTTTGTCTCATTTCAAAACAAAGAATATTTGTGCCTAACTTTATCCCAATATTTCTGTCCGTTCTCTCGTAATAGTGATTTGAACAGACAGAGAGACGAATGGACAGGGCTAAATCGATTCAGGAGGTCATGCTGAGCAAGAACATATATTTTCTATATCTATCTTTTCTCCTTCTCTGCGTTACAAACGGAGTAACAAAGTAAATATACCCTCTCTTTATGATTTAAAATTATTCGGTTAATTGAACTTAGTTCGAATAGTAAGTAATCGTTTATTATTATAAAGTGGTTAGTAAGCCGTTAATGGAATAGTTCGAATAATAAGAGCACCGCTCTGCGAGTCGTTTCAATATCTCATAATATCTCATACCGTTTACGAGAAATTTACTGAAAAAGAGGTGCGTGCATATTTGGATTAGAAAGCAGGCATGTTTATTAACCGACTCTGCTGATTTTCAATCCCAAATTCTAGAGCTTAGCTCTACATAACAAATTCTGGACCTTATACTCAACATAACAAAGAATTTCCCATTTGTTCTCCTCTAATCGTGATTTTAAGGGACAGAAGACGGACAGAGATAAATCGATCCAGGACGTGACGCTTAGCAAGAATATATGTATAATATATAGTTTTCTATATATATATATATATATCTTGTCTGCTTATCTGAGCCACAAACGGAAGAGAAAGTTTGTAACTGAGAATGGCTTGCATGCATCGATGTAACACCAAGTTAAGATATCACGAAGCCTCTTATAATCTCGGTATTGAGATTACTTTAAATGGTAAATGCTGTAACCATGAGGTCCTAATAATGTATTATATATGTAAAAAACTGTTTTAAGTAAAAAGCTTTTTAAATTCACTGAACTGCAAAGCGAAGTATCAGGAGCTCACGTTTCAAAACGCTGAAATTTGCGTCCAAATGACAACTCCCTTCAGATAAAGTCGGTACGGGAAAGGTTAGGAGACCCCTAAATGAAATTTCCGAATGCACTGTATTGTCACCGCGCCTTTGAATATGTATAATTTTAGAACTTGCTAGCTGTGGTCGAAAATTCAATTACGGAGTTTATTCCATACTGATAAACAACCAAAGTTAATAACTTTTTTAAATACTTTCAAAACTATGGCATACATGTGAGATTTTTTTGTAATGTGGAACATTTGTAGAAGTTTTAAATATACGTGAAAAATAGCATAGTTTTTATTTTTGTACGATTTCCAATTGATGAAAATCACATTTTTAACACTGGCGTGGGAGGATAATTTGACTTTCATTTCAGGCGTGGCAACTATGCTTGCATATATTTATTTTTCACAATATGCAATTAATTTATCGCAACATTTTTTATGTTTATTTACAAAAAATTGTGAAGCTTTTGTTAATGGCTGTAGAATCAGTAGTAGTAGGACTCTTCTAAATCGGAATACTTGTACGAAAGTTCAGTTTTTAATATATTATTTTTATGAGTGAATGAAATGTTATTTTTATATGAGTGAATGGCAAGCAATTCTTTTGAAAAATATCGCACAAGTTGTAAATATTCTCATTAGATGTAATTTGTTCCGGTCCAGAGTTATGAGAAAATCAGCTAATATAATCTGCAATTTTAAAAGAACTGATATACTCTCAGAAAAAAATTTTTGTTTCAAAACTGGCAACTATTCATGTTAACAAAATGTCATGGAAAAAATCTAAACTGAAAAGCGAAAGAGATGGACAATATAACCAAAAGTATTTTTTGTTCCATATCAAATCGCTTAAAACGAAATCGCCCAAAAAAAAGAATTAAGAATTACCTAAAAAAATTCTTTTGGGATTTTAGTTTTTTGTGGCAATGACATTTTCTCATTGACGAACCTGAATATTTTAGGTAATGACATTCCATTTTGAGCGATTTCTGTAGTAATAAAAAATACGAGCGCTAATTAAATGGAAAGCAGTTAAGACAAGAATGTACCTTTGTTTTGTCAGAATGTACACTGTTAATGCAGTTGTCAGCTTCTTCTGTGGCTGCAACCTTGGGTATGGATGTAGCTGTGACCAGTGTTGGTGTTATCGCTGCTGTTTCCACATTGGCTATCGTACTAATCGGTACGTCCTTTTTCAGAATAGCATCAAAAACTGCTTCACTACTGCCCAGAGCATTCGATGGAGTAGTTCTTTGCTGGCCTATGGCAGCAACGGCGGCAGCATCAGGCATTGGACTGGTGTGAAGGCTGCTGCTGGCGAGACTAGCAGCTCTTTGGCTTTCTGCTGCGGCTGTTGGTGGCGTGGACAGCGATGACGAAGGTGATGATTTCGATGACGTTGATAATGAAGTGGGTACAGCAGCTGGCGGGAATGAATGACGATGGTACATCGACGTTTGCGGTACTGACGATGGTGTTGGCGTCGTTGTGGTTGATGTGGTCGTGGTAATTTGAGTGTTTAAAGTGGAGCAAGCAATCGAGACAATCGAAGAAATTTTTTTATGTTTTTGTTCATTGTTCATTTTCATAGGCGTTGATTTAAGTCTGAGCCGAAAGCCATTAAAGGTGAGGCGTTGGGCGAACGAAAAATTGGGTGTAGACGATATCCAAATCCAAGGTTAGGGAAGGAAGCAGAGGAGATTGGCAACGAACTCTAACTTGGCTGCCGGTGATCTACACGAGGCTTTCCTGGAGTGGCATTTCATATGTTCGTAAAAAGTGATGATCAAACAAATTCGAGTTCTTCACAAAATCACATGCAAACTCACTGCGAAAGCTGCGTCTCAGGGGGCGGAAGCAGTGCTACCGTGTCTAGACAACCTTTACCTTATTTCACAATTTTAGTACCAACGGGAACTTATTGATTTAAATCGGAAAAAACACTTTAAGCTGTATAAAAATATATAAATTTTTATAAACTTTTAGAATTGTTGCTGTGCAACACACATTCTAGGAACACTATTTGTCAAAAACGTCCGTCACTATATTTTTCACTTTAATGGGTGCGAAAGAGAACACTAGTGTTTGAAGAATGTGTTAAGCCAGATTGCCAACTTCTTGGGAAAAATTCAGCAAATTGAAATTAATCACTATTTGAATTTCCAGGGATTTTTCTAATATTTTATATATAAAATAATAAATATATTTCATTTTATATATATATATATATATAT
This sequence comes from Sicus ferrugineus, assembly GCA_922984085.1. Lineage (NCBI taxonomy): Eukaryota > Metazoa > Arthropoda > Insecta > Diptera > Conopidae > Sicus > Sicus ferrugineus. The sequence goes on along the minus strand of OV277351.1, from coordinate 12,383,750 downwards.
AACCGTGAAATTGGGAAAAAGCTGCAGTTTACATTATCATTTGAACCACCACTAATAAGCGTTGTTGTTATTGGTTTCTCAGAGGGTTTTCAGAAGATTGAACCAACATTTCTGACAGTAATTTAGAATGAAAATTATGCGTCTTTTAAAAATTTTTTACAAGTTTTTACGCTTTACTCAGATTTTGATACACATTTTAATGCACTGAGTATTTTATGTCCACTTGTTTTACGCATATTCTTATGGACAGAGAAACGCTGACACGTTTACATGCGCTGCAATGAGGCTACGTAAAAAATTGGGAAAGTACAGATGCAAAAGAAAAAACTAAACAGCTTAAAAAAAATAAACAAGACATTAAGAAAAAAAAGATTGAGAAAATTTACTAACTTTAAGATGTTTTTTAACTTTTCTTACTTTGATTTCGATCAATTTTTCGATCAAAATTTACCTTAAATACTTGTAGATTTTTGAGGAATACTCTCAAGTACGTGTAACACTGTATTGCCGTGGTTACGCTACCAAATTTGTTTGGCAAACAGACTAGTTGGCATTGCTGTTGTTTTGTATGTAAAGGAGATTTTCATTTCTCTCAGGTAGATTTTTCCTCTCCCACAGCAAACATTTTGATTTAGTGCATGCCATACTTGCAGTGCTTCCTAGCTGTATAGGCATTCGAAAATTACTCAATAAACAGCTGACCGTTCTGTCAAACATAATGCGATAAGGGCGATGTAAACAGTTTTATAATGAGCCATTATTAATCCTCATTTGGCGTCGGTGTAAACGCACTATAAAGCTACTGATGAGTCGTCTTACTGCTAGTCAGTGTTTTCGTTTCTTAGTGTTTTTTGTACATAGTGACAAAAGACTATTACCTCTTTCTTAATTATTATTATCATTGCTATAAAATGATGAGTACAAATTCTAATCTTCAAATAATCCTAAATTACTACGTGAGCTATTTTAATACCTTAAGTATTAGAAATGAGCTAATATAAATGTGTTTTCATTATTTTGTGGTAATTTAAAAGTAATAAAGAAGTAATTTCGTTATTTTACACTATTTTCAGATTATAGTTCTAGTTATAGTTATTCCATACAAAAAGCGAAACGAACTGTTAACGATTAGGTAAAAATAATGGTATTTTTTATCGAAAATGCGTTGAAACTAGTAAATGTCAGTATCATTAACTTCTCTTTGACTTGCTGCATGTTGAGTCACAAAATAAACCCGGGAGTCAAACTTCATTTTTATGCTCTCCCAAGTCAAACTTCATTTTTATTCTTTGAAGGGCAAAAACAAAATAAAGACTCCATTAGAAACTAATCAATTTAAGTTATAATGCTGAATAGCGAATGCTTGCTCACAGGGTTGTATGAAAGAAATGTATTCAGAAAGAATTGCGGTGTAAAAAAAACACTGCCTTTGTGTAAATTATAGCCTGAACACAATCATAGCGACGAGCGATAACGACGACTCTCAGTTGTCAAAATTACATGGGCTCTAATGGGAAACGAAAAAAAAAATAATTTTTGTTCATCGCCAAGCAAACATCGCCATCGCTGCCTGATTGTGTTCAATCACTGGCGTAAACTCAAGTCGCTCGTCGCTATAATTGTGTTCAAACTATTAATGAGAGACCCAGTCCATTGTGTGTTGTTTGGCGCGAGCTCTGAATGGCCTTGGCTACATCATTCTTCTTGAAGCGGCTTCTTGAAGCGGCTTCTTGAAGAACGCGTGGCTACACGTAGTTTGTTCTTTGATGTTAAAAATCGTACACGTGTGATTCTTCAATGTGTGTGAGTGAAATTTGCATTCGGCATACTGCATTGAAAAACCGGTTCGTGGGGGCAACTGTTTAATTGTATGCGTAAGCAGAACCGAGAATCCGACAGAATTTGGACTTCAAAAAATCTCTACATTTGAAGAACGTGTGGAGACTTTTCTCTTCTCTCATTCGCTCTCTTTCCTAAAAACTTTTGAAGAATGAGGAAAAGGAGAATGATGTAGCCAGGCGGAATTGCGGAATATTTGTCCCCATCCAGCATGGCGAAATTGACGGCGAATTCGCTCTCAGCATCTCTCAGGCAACATAGCTCTCAGCGATACATGTAACGTATCCAATGTGGCATACTACACGGTGACGCTTGACCAGAGCTGGGCAAAATCAATTCCATTCCAATTCCAAGTAAATTCCTCAGGAATTAGGAATTTGAAATTGAGGCTCACTCAAACAAAAGAATTGGAATTGAGAGAGCTTCAATTCCTTTTGAAGGAATTGGATTTGGAATTAGGCACATAAACTCCGTCGAGGATTGGAATTCTTGAACGGCATTTCAAAAAGATTGGAACTGCAACTAAAAATTTTAATTCTTTCTTAAAAATTTAAGTATTTAGAAGTTTAATATATACTGCAGGATAAAATCACGTCTTAATATCTTATACCGTTTACGAGATATTGACAACTTTTTTATGAGTGGGCGGACCACGATCATTTTGACCAAACAGATTGGTAATGCCTTCGGATACCTCGTGATAAAATTACGTCTCAATATCGTATACTGTTTACGAGATATTGCCAACTGTTGAGTGGGTGGACCACGCCCATTTTCCCCAAAAATTTTAGTAATGACGCTATATGTTCCGGAATAAAATTATGCCTCAATATCTCACACGGTTTATAAGATATTTACCTTATAACATTTTTAAAAACGAGGTGACTACATTCCGTATGTAGTGGTTGATCCCGCTAGATTTCATGGCGATACCTCTATTTATTCTCCTGTAATCGTGATTTCCAGAGAAAGACAGACAGACGGACATGGGAAAATCGACTTAGGAGGAGATTCTGAGCAAGAATATAAGTATATAATTTTCTATATCTACCACGCCTCCTTTAATGCGTTACAAACGGAAGAGCAACGTGAATATACCCTGATCCCTTCGGGTGTAAGGTAAATAGATACAAACAATAAATATAAACCGAGCAAGGAAATGAAAAAGAAAACTTTCTCTTCTTGTCAGACTTTGAAAGACTCGTTTTATCGCCTAAATCAAATTAATGAATCCATTATTTCAGCTATAAAAAAGCCAATTCAGCTATAAAGCCAATTCAGCCAAATTATTAATTACTCCGCGGTATTTCGAATAGTACTTATTACTCCGTGTGTCTAAAGAAATCTTTTCAGCTTTAATTGGTGGTTAACACCTCTACAGCTGTTCCCAAAGAACCGCGATCATATTTTGATTGTACAACCATATAATATAACAAAAATTACAATGTTATTATTATCGATTTTATAGAGTACTATTTTAATATAAATGTACCATCATAACCTCCTAAACCGCAGGGCCGATTATACCCAAACTTGGCATGATTATTACTTATTATGTTATTAACAACAATTTGATAACAAGATTGAGTCCTTCCGCAAAGTTTCTAACGGGAATCTCTAATTTATTACTTCAAGGGTAATAATCGGGAAAACAAGAGAAATAAGTTTGACTCTTCAGTGTTTATTTTGTGACATAGAATATCATACAACGAGTCAGTCTCGAGGGTTGCCTAAGGAAAGGAAGAAACAGTATTGATATTCAGAACTTTCAATGCTTTTCTCACTACTTTGACCGGCTTTAACGGCCTTCAGTTAAGTATTTTCATTCTACGAAAAACCGTCAATAAAAGTTTGGTTATGACTATACTGGAAACGGTAAAAATCTACCTTAAACATTATAAAGTTGCATTTACAACAGTGCTCATGTGCAAAAAAATATATTTTGATAGCTACGTATAAATTGAAAACAACAAAGTATAAATGAAATGAAAGGCCGATTTTCACCATCTCCATTGATTGTAACCGAAATTGTAACCGAAACTTTCACTGGTAGAACGTCTCCTTAGCCCAATTTTTGTTACTAATAAATATATCGGCGAAATAGATCCGGCAATTTTTTATGACAAAAACGCAGATATTCGTGGTTTGACAGCAATAAATATAGATCGCAGTAAAATAAACATAGAAGCCATATTTCCTATAATACAGAAATGCTTCTACTTAGCTCATTATCGAAATAATAGCAATCAGAAGTGAACATGACTTTCGTCCGAAGTGAGCATGACTCTTCCACACAGAGCCAAAAATCGAGTGACAGCCGTTAGGGGTAGTCAAAGGCAACATGGTTGCTCAATTCAATGAGGTTCATTAATTTCCGATCAAAATACTTGAATTCACTAAAAACTATATCATTTTCATATAGCTATTATCAAAAAACATAAGAAACACTCGATTTAGGTATTTTTATACTCTACGCATAAGAAGTGTAGATTATACGAGTATTAATTTTCTATAAATAGGTAGTGCAATAGTCAGAAGGAAGCGATCTAGGTATAGGAAAGTATATATATCTTCAGCGTCAACTTCGGAATCATTTTCCAATCATATCGTATGGCGAAAACATGGAGATTTGGTTAAAATGTCACATGAAGCCATAATTTTTATGGGACATCGAAAATTAAGACATTTTAACGAGTATGGGATAAGATTTATATACCAAAATTGATAACTTTAAAACAACATAAGTCGGGAGATTGAGATACCGCCACCATTTGGTAGGTAGGCGTCGTATGCCCGTGTCAAATATTATACTGAAAATGGGTGCAATCGATGAAAGTACACGTCTGTTGTTATAAACCGGAATCATGTACATTACAAAGCCATCATATTGAACTATTTTTACCAAACTTCGTAATAATATATTGTAAGTCAGACAACACAATTTAACAAGGACAGGAGGAATTAACTAAAGATACACTCCTTTTTCGTAAACAATTAACAATGTACCCTCGGAATGAGACATTGCATAATCAAAAGGACACACCCACTCTTTATATAATAAAAGTGCGCATTTTTAAACGTAATGAGTGAAGACATATTTAATAAATTTAGGAGTCAGGTGTCGTATTCTAGTGTTGAACACCGTACATCAATTGTCCACATTAGAGCGTCATGAGTCCTCAGACAGCATGGGCAGAGTATCTTATAATGGGGATAGACCGACTATAGCTTCCTTGTTATTATTAAACGTCTGAAGGTTACAAGAAATGAGGTTGCTAACAATGTTACAGTGTAAGTTGCTCGTGTGTGGTGAGGAACACCAGATAAGTTGCTTCTGCTTTATTTAAGTTAAAGAGATTCTACTTTGTCGTACGACCGACTTTGTCGTGCCATTCACCATCCATTGAGCATGTCGTACGACAAAACCATTTCGTGCAATTTTTTTTTCAAAGCAAGTTTCGAAAATTTGAATTGATAACTATGAACCGAAGATTGTAGCCACCTTCTTAGGGAAGTTTCGTCTGCGGTAATTCCTGATTGTGGGAATTTTTTAACGTTATACCAATGGCGACTATGAGAAACTTCAATAAAATGTTAAGTAAAGAAATTCCGTTGTTCTGTGGGCCTGTATCACACATGTAAATTATGAATTATAGCAGCCATCAGTTTAAAACTTGAAGTTTTATATTTTTGAAATAGTTCAAATGACTATTAATCATGCTTTTATTTTGTTCATTGGGCACGGTTCTACTGTAAAAACAACAAATCCAGGTGAATGGAAGTGATTTAAATAATGTAAACTGTAGCAATAGCATTTTTTTGAAAGCTTTCGTTCTTAATAAAATTAATTTTTTAGGTAATTTCTTTAATAAATTTCGTTGTAGATATCTAGAACGGAATACATTTTTCACTGTGAAACTTAAACCAGTGCCACTTTTTTTATTTTTTTTTTTTTTTTGTATTAAAAAATCGAGTAAAATGCAGAATTTCGTAAGATTTTAAATAGCTATTGATTCGCAATTTTTAAGTGAGACATGGTTTTAACTGAACCTAAAAATTTTTGTGTCAGGAAAAATTGATTTCTTTAAGGACAAGGGAAGTTAGCTTCCTTGAATTTACCAGGCAGTAAACGGGAAATTGACTGTGGAGAAAAAATAGCTGGCAACACTGAAACCGAAAGCAATGCAGAAAACTACGACTGCAGAAAGGACAAGGTGAAAAATGGGCCGTTTGAATAATTTTAAATGTTAGAACTTTTAATTTAATATTGACATTACATTTATTTAACCCATCCTATTATTTCTATTCCAATTTACTCCCCAACAAATGCTTAAAGCGAAAATCGTTATGTTTCTTGCAGCGAATGTAAAAGTAGTTGTCTCTGTCAAACTTTACACTGCAAAACACGTCATTTTAAATTTTTTGCTTTGTAGCCTTTCGTGTAGTTCGTACACCACCGAAAATTGGTATATATTTCTAAATAGTTTGCACAATTGCCTTACAATTTATATGTTTTTAAGTTCTACAATCCAGACTGCTCATTATCTCTCTAACATCCTGATTTTGTTTCCAATTTCTGCATTTAATAAATTAAGGTTTAACTAACTTTTTTCACATCAACTTCTGCATTGGTTTTTTTGACATTCAGTACGAAAGACAAATTTTCACCTTGATTATTTCACAGTATCTGCCCACAAAATTGCACCCGTTTCTATGTCGTGCTGTTTTTTGTGTTCTATTGTTACTTTTAAAATAGTCTTTCGTTTTTTAACTTAATTAGCACACTCGAAATCGTCAGCTGAAATTTCACTAAGAAGAACGACCACGACCAAAAAATCTCTAGCGCTGAAGTCGAAAATATACATTTTGCACAGTTAATTTCCAAGAACGGGCACAAGCAGCAACAGCGCAAAATTTCCCTAGAGAGTATAGTCAGAACCAAAAGGCATATTTGGTTGAACTTTACCCAGAGTCAAAGTGCAGGGCTGTTCATAATAAATTTATGTTAGCGATACTTAGAATTTTGGCAGTTTTTATATTGACAACTAAATAATATTTTATATTAATAAGCATAACTTTTCAGGTAAGTGGGCGATAACTTTTTGTATAAAGAAGGCGTACCACGCCCATTTTAGGTATACAAATTGGAAATATTTGTAGGTACAAGATATTGACAACTTCTGTGTAAGTGGGCGTGGCACTCCCATTTTTGGCAAACTCATTGGTAATGCTTCAAGGATATATCGTGATAAACCAACGTCTCAATACCTATTACCGTTCATGAGATATGGTCACCTTTGTTATGAGAGGGCGTATCACGCCCATTTTTTGCAAAAGTTTTAGTAATGGCGCTATACATTGTGGAATAAAATTATACCTCATTATCTCGTAGGGTTTATGAGATATTCACATTATAACATTATTTTCAACGAGGTGCCTTTACATTCCGTATGTAAAGTAGGCGTGGTTGTTAACCGATCTCGCCCATTTTCAACCCAAACTGCCCTACATAACAACCAATATTTGTGTCAAATGTCATTACGATATCTCCTTTCGTTCTCCCATAATCGTGATTTCAACAGACAGACAGACGGACTAAATCGATTCAGGAGGTGACTTCTCTGCGTTACAAACGGAAGAACAAAGTGAATATACCCTACTCCCTCCAGGTGTAGGGTATAATTATATGTGCAGTGGCGGTTAAAAACGTTTTTCAAACAGGTACAGGGGTACTCTAAGACCAGGTGACAGATGGTAAGGATTTTACAGCGGTGTTCCAAATGGAATAACGCTTTGGGCAGAAAACGGTATATTATCTATTAGACATTTGTACGTTTAAGAATTTAAAAATAATTAAATATTATAAAAGTGTTATTACGAACATTATAGCGAATAGCCAAAGATATTTAAACTTATATGGTATTATTCTAGGCGAAAAATGTGCTTTTTTTAGTGTAAATATAGTAAAATTTTGTAGTTCAATTTTGGAGTTACTAACAATAAAACGAAACATAAATTTTCAACTTGAAATCTATTGAAAAAAATGTGAATGCCCTAAAACAGAAACTAAAACCTGGCAAGAAGGTGGTGAATATATGTCAACGGTGAACCCTAACTGTCACTCAGCATAACTTATGCCTAAAACACAATTGGAAGCACTAAACACTAATTACATTAGTGTTCGGTTATCTTTATCTAATTTTCTTACGAACAAAACATAATCACACCCCACGAACAAAGCACAAAATCTGTCATTGCTATCAATTCCTCTGTTGAAACAGTAAACAAAAGATAACAAAAGAAGAAGAAGAGCTCTTTGAGTGTGTCAAATTAGAAATAGATCCAACCCGAAGATATTTGTTTCTTTTCTACGGACAAATGTTCTCAGATAAATGATTTTTTCTCGTTTACCGTAGAAGCCTATATAATTTTGATAGTTGATTTTGTGTTTAGTGTTTAGTGCTTCCAATTGTGAATAAGGAATTAGGCCTTAAGCCTAAATTTTCACAAATAGTATTCTTACTCAATTTATGGTGAGTTTGAGAAACTTCCCACACATGGGATATTCATCATATTCATCACGGCCTGAAACCAGTTTCATCAATAAAAATGTTTGTAAAAACCTTTTTTTCTTGTTTAGGAGCAAAACTTTACCACGACATTTGCTTGAAACATATTTTTTATTAGGAATATATTACTTTTCTCTACCCGGGTAATTACTGTTCATCAGAAAAGTGAAAATTTTCCATTCACGTAAAGGATAAACGTCGAGCCCTTATAACTTCTATACTAACTGAATGCCGAATATGACAACCGCACCGAAAAACTTCTAAAATTAAGTAGAATCAGGCGGCACTCTAAAATTTTTGTCACTCGACCGATTTGATATCCTTTACGCGGCTTGAAGTTTTCGTATCCTTAAAAGTCGAGTCAACACCCATTCATTGAAGAGGCAAAAATTAAATCCAGTGACTTTTGATTTACATCTTATTTTGTCTTCACCATTTATCATTTGAGGCTCTCTTTTACAGACCCAGATGTACCAAATCTGACTGCACTCCTTCTGAGGTCCAAAATAAATGTAATCAACTAATATCCAAACATTCTTTCTATCGAGTATTTACGGATGGCTCTGAATCGACCTTGCGCGTGGGTTATGGTGTTTGGTTTAATGACCACGATGGGAAAGGCCCACATAATTTCCCTTTAACCCATATCCCTCAATCTTGTCTGCCGAAGACCTGGCTTTTCTAGAGGCCCCTAAAATTATTAAATTGCAAACATTTATCAAAATTTATTTATTTATTTAATAATTTCACCGACTAGACTTAGCCCTTACAAGTATATTGCTCAAAAGTAAAGAATTATAAAAATAAGACTTAAAATTCTCATAATTTCTTATAGTAAATCAGGTTTGTTGTCTTTAACATCTCTTAACAAAACTTCATTCATCCATACATTTTTAATATTAATACTCTGCTTTTTGAGCTCAGAAATGTACAGCCTTATTCCAAGAGTCACGAACGTTTACCTAATGGTATCGTCTTTTGGCAATCCAAGAGACGATATCGTTGATCTAATCGTTCATTACGTAGTTCCTTATCGTATTTTGGCAATCTGAGAAACGATAGCGTTGGGTTTCTCGTCTCAAAAAAGACGATCGCAATTTCGTTGTCGTCTTCTAATAAAAATGCAAGATTTCAATTCAAAATCTTGTTATAAATTTTATTTTATTCCTTTTATAGTTATTACTTATTAATTATATACTTCTTTTCTCTATTTATATATATAAAAGAGGTATTAAAAAATAAATCAATAAATGTTTTAAATACGAGTAATAATGTTAATTTTGAAATTTATTCCATTTTAATAAATGTTAGTAGGCAGGCATGAATAAATTAGTATAGTTGATATCTCTTTTTCGCGAAACGTTTTCTTTCTGCTTTTTTCCCTTTTCTTTAAAAACTCGAATTCGTAAAAGTAACTGTTAAAATGTGAATTTAGTGGGAGAAAAAAATTTGTTTCTATTGAACGATGGAGTCACAAGCAAAAAGGTAAAATAATAAAAAGTTGAAACAATTTTGTTTAATTTGTTTTGTATGTTGTTGTATTTGAACAGTTTTGCAACATCTGCTCAATTTAAATTGTTGGTAAAAAAAATGGAAAATGTATAATATCATTTTTAAATGTATAATATCAGCAACAGAGGCCCTTTTCTTTTATGTTTCTTTTTTCTGGTAGATCGGATGAAGAAGGAGATCTGCCAGTGCAAGGAATTACCAAGGCTATGGAAGAAAATCCGCCACTTAAAGCAACTCGAGCGGCGAAAAATACTTTTCACAGCCAACACCTGTCCTTGCTTTGGGCACAAGTAAAGGTTTTATAACTAATAATTGCAAATAACGTAAATTGATTTTAAATTTGCTTTCAGGTTTAGGCCAACCAGACGAAAATATCGCAGAGCAATTGAAGCTGGCCCAACAGCAGGATGAGGAGAGACGCAGAGAAGCGGCAGAGACATTGTTGCAGTTAAACAGGATTTAACTGCAATGTATTCCAAAATTTAAAAATTTAATAAAATAACAAAATTTGGTAGTAATAAATTGAAAAGAAATTTAAAAGTATATCTTTTATTAAGTATTTTTATTTATATAGATTCGTGGTCCTGACAAGAACTGATTGTTTATCAATCCAGTCCTACCCGACTTTAGAAATACTAAGCGCGAGTCGCTCCCGGATGCCTACAGCTAATTCTGTTCGTGGGTGAATAATTTCAAAGTCGGGGACGGTTTCAGCTTCCATGGTCGGCCATTCGTTTTTATAAAAAATGCAAGCGTTGTGTATAGCACAACATGCGTTAATTATTTTCGTTGTCTCTTTAGATGTATAATACCGTTCTCCAATTAAACATCCAAATCGGTTTTTTAGCACACCGAAACACCTTCCAATCACATTACGTGCCTTGCATTGCCTCTCATTGAAAATAAATTCGTGCTGCCGTACTGGGCTTCTGTAAGGGGTCATCAAGTACGGTAATAGTTGATAATCCGAATCGCCTGAAATTTCAAAAATGTTAACATATTTTAACATTAACGATACTTGTACAAAAATGTATATTACCCAATATCCATGTATTTCTTTTGCCATTATCGTAGGCTTTTTGTAAGTAATTATTAGCCGCACTGAGCCTCCATACGTAGGCATCATGGTTGGCTCCAGGGTGCGTAGCATCTACATACCGTACAACCATTTTGTGATCACAGATCTGCAAAATTTCCAATTTTATGGAAATAATAAAAATAACATAAATTCAAAATATGATATAAATAAGATAAAAACATCAAAATTACTATCATCGCATTTATGCTGTAATATCCTTTTCTATTATAGTAAAGGTGCCTCAAATCTTGAGCTGGAGAACTTATTTTAATATGGGTGCCATCCACGCATCCAATGACACCGGGAATATTATATTTTGAGAAGAAATGTTCTTTTATCTCACTTTCCTTCTCATCCGTCATTTCTATTGATATCCACTTGGCGCAGAAATACTCCTCAAATATGTCCAAACATTCAGAAATAACCTTTGATAAGGTTTTTTGGGACATAACCGCCAAGCATGAATTTGCAAGGCATTTCTGGTAGCTGCCACACGCCAGAAAGCGTAAAAAAACAGCAAATTTTAACTCCACAGGAATTGCTGTCACAAAATATCGGGCTTTTATCCTTGGAACGATTTCCTGTAAAATTTCTCGATAGCACTCCCTGTTCATCCGAAAGTTTGCGATGAATCTTTTTTAAAAAAGAGTATAATATGCCAACTCCCAAAATTATTAAAAAAAACTTACTCAGCTTCTGGTAAATCAAAAATGTTCGATGCATCTCGTAGTTGGCGATTGCGAACGCGGACAAATTGCTCCTCAACGTCTTCCTCAACTAAAAACTGCACTAAAGAATCCATAATCAAAAAGTTTTTCAAATAAACCACGAAATTTCTTCACTTGAATGTTTACAATTATTTGGAATTTTGGATTGTTTACAAATTGTATAGTGTTGAAAAATTTCAAAGAGAAAAAGCAATGGCAAATATTTTTTGCTGCCATCTAAGCGAAATAATGTAGAATAACACTAATATTATTCTATATATAATTTGCTAAGTTTATAATATATTTTAGATACGTTTATAATCCTGATTTCGCAAAAAAAAATTTCATAAGGTTTTCATTTATTCATCACAATCAAAATAATGAAATTTTTACCTACTAACACTGAAAATTGTATCTTCTGCACAAACCTTACAGTGAAAATCTCACCACAATGAACTAAGTCATTCACGAACTATGCAACTCTATCAAAGTCGACGTTTCATGCAGAGATAACGGGATGCGAAATTCCCCACTACTTCATGCACATTTCTTTGATGATGTTGGTGAAATCAGGAAAAATTAGTCGGAACTCTGTACTCGATTCTTGGAATTCTGTACTTTGCTTTTTCGCGTGGTAGCCGTCAATTTCGGATTTAGGAGATTTATTAATTCAAAACGTCAAATTATTATAAAAAATTAAAAAACAGAACGGAAGATACAACGCTGAAATTGGTTAGTCTACAAACCAAATTTGACGAGAGATAATGGAAATTCGTTCCAAAAAAACAACACAATTATAAGAAATTATTTATTAAATTGCCAAAAAAAGGAATTTACAGATTAACTATTTACAGAAATGTCGTTCGAGTTTATCCCGCCGAAATGCGAAGGTAGATTTATAATTTTTTTCTAAAATCATTTGAAAATAATGTTTTTAGGTACACCGAGAACATACATTCTCTTCTGCACCTCTTGTTCTAGACCAGAAAAGTTTTCTCCACTTTTGTTTACATGTTGAGTTGAAATTTTCATTGAAGTTTAGGGTAAGCTCACACGACGATCATTTGACAAACGGAAATCATACATTTTACTATCTTTTTTCGCACTCTCGTGAATATGACTGAAACGTTGTTACTCATGTTTGTTTGACTGAGCTTGCTCAAACCAAAATTTACTACTATTAATTTGCAACTTTTCCACTACTTACTTTTCCATCTTTCGACGTTTGACCAAATAAGAGCCTTAACTTCTTGGATATGAAAGTATAAAGAAATCATTACGTTTGCGTAAATGTTTTTCATATATCTTTTTTATTTATAATAATAATGAAATACCTTTAATGATTTCTTCACTTCACTTTCTTAACTTTTCACTGTTAGTTTCGGAAGTGCACTTAGTGTATAGATCCGTACAATGTATGTATAGAAAAAAAAAGGTTGAAAGCCAAATTATCAGCAAAACTACTTTACGCATGAAACGATGTTCACAGAAAAGTATCTTTGCACGCACATTTTACTACAAAACTACAATATTTCCGAATTCTTTTGCTCTGATCTACAAAAAAGCATTTATAATGCAACCATGGTTCAGTCTTTATCCTGTGATTCAAGTATCAAAATTTGACCAAGTGATTGCGGTATATTGTGTTCGTTTTTGCTCTCATAAATTGTTAATTTTTTTTTTACATGTGAAAGCAACTAATTTGATTTTCGTTGGTTAAATTACCGTCGTGTGAGCTTACCCCAACTTCTTCACCATACTCATTCTCATTCCGTGGTAAACAATCTGGGATCGAAAGGCTAGAACAATAATGTGGTATATCTCTTATGCTATAGTGCATAAGAGATAGACATCAAAGTGATTTTTAACAGCTGTGAAAGCAGAGTTTCGCACCTCGTTATCTCTGCTTTCATGTTGAATGTCAGAAATTAGGTGGATATTTCGTTATTTTCCTTCAGAATCTCTCCCATTCAGAGAGTGTTAGAAAATGACCGAATTGGAGAAGTGGATAGAAGTTGTTAAGGAGTGTAAATATCTGCCGGAAAACGATTTAAAGAAGCTCTGTGATATCGTGTGTGAAATTCTTCTGGAGGAGTCGAATATCCAATCGGTCAGCTCCCCTGTGACGGTATGTGGGGACATACATGGGCAGGTAAGTTGTGTTAGCTTCTGAAGAGGGATACCATCACACTACGTTTAAATTGTGGTTTTATCACTTTGCAGTTCTACGATTTGGAAGAACTTTTTCGAACTGGCGGACAGATACCAGAAACCAATTACATTTTTATGGGCGATTTCGTGGACCGAGGTTACTACAGTCTGGAAACCTTAACACGCTTACTGACCTTAAAGGTTGATAATATAGAAATTATTCTTTAGTATTTGCGCTTCATAATGAAAGAACGTTGCTTGGTAGGCTCGCTATCCAGATAGAATAACGCTCCTACGTGGTAATCATGAGTCACGTCAAATTACGAAAGTATACGGCTTTTACGACGAGTGCTTCAGCAAATACGGTAACGTGAACGCGTGGAAGTATTGTTGCAAAGTATTTGATTTGCTGACAATTGCAGCGGTAAGTTTAACACTTGTTAGCAGTTTAACTTTTGAAGTTAATTCAACATTCCATTTCATATTCAACAATTTATTGTTGAACGATTCGCATCGATGAGCATCGCAGTTTGTGGTAAACCTAAAATGAATCACGTGGATCATTATTACTAATTTGTCAAAACTTTTACAACTGACATTATGACGATTGAGTCATTGATGGGGAACTTTAATGTCACGATCCGAGCTTTACTCTCTTTAACACTCAACCTATTATAACAGAAGATTATATTAGTGGCCTGCAGCTTACCCGGGTTCCACTCGGGGGCCAGCTACCATGGTTACTCGTCTCTATCAGTTATCCATATTCCGCGGGTGCCCGTATTTCTCTGGTACCCGTATTCCTTAGGTTCTTTTTTGAAAATGTGGGCGAGTATTATATTGCTTATTATTATTTATGTCCAGTCAGTTTCATTTCATTTAATTTATTTAAGTCTACAGACAACATCCTTACAGACTACAGAAAAGTATTCAAAAGAAGTTGGCGATATATATTACCTAAAACATATTTAAAAACTTCTTTCGAATACAAAAAGCTAATAACACTAGATTCGGATAATTTATTAAATTTAATTAAGGCCCGGGTAATAAGCTCATTGATAACATAATTGCATCTATACACAGTGAAAATTTATGGGTAAAACCATCAAAAAATAAATAGACAATCAAACGGGCCGCCGAGAACCATGCGAGGGGCTTTTTTATGCTCTCCGCACTAAGCATTTAGTTTGTTTTCGCCTTTTCCTACTTCTTCCCGGTCCTGTTAGGTGTGCAGGCGGCTGTGAGTGCACCGTGGGCTGAAGCGCGGCAAGACAAAGGCATAACACTTGTCTTGTCGTGTTTTGTCTTCTCACGGCGTAGGTTTGGCCGCTTGTGCAGCTAACTCCTACACTTCATTACAGTGGACGGTGATGGAAAAATTCCGCATAGACTCGAGTAATATACGTGGCTTGAGGGCGAATTCTTTCACGGTCCTTGCGCATGTTTGTACTCACCAAACGCATGTAATGGCACTAGGTGAGGCCCAGGTGTCTGAGGGTGCAGATCCACTGGATTTTCATATGCCTGGGTACCATTTACTGCCAGTTTTCACCGCACAAAGGCCTCATACATTCGCAGTGATGTTGCGTACCAGTGTCAGCAACACCTGGAAAATTCTGGAATCGTATCCGAACAGTGAAATTGTTGTTGCTGGTGATTTCAATGTTCATAATTCCAATTGGCTACGTCATTCGAGTCACACAACACCCGAGGGTTTGTATGTTGAGTTATTTGCTGAGTCTAATAATTTGACTCAATTAGGGAAGGAACCAACGCACTTTTCCTGCAAAACCAAAATATTCTGGACCTTTTTCTAACTTCACATCATAGCAAGTATGATGTGAATGTTCCTGCACCTCTTGGTAATTCGGACCACGCTACAATTTCTGCTACCTTCCCATATTCTAGAGAGTGTGACTTTATGAGAAGGCTAATTGGAATGCGCTGAACTGCTTCTTCAGCCGTTTCAATTGGGAATTGTGTTTCAGAGATAGAAACATAAATGCTGCAGTAAAATTGGTAGAAAATATAATTTTATTTGGTATGAGGTCTTTCATACGCAATGAAAGAATTTCCATTAAACCAAATGACCATTCCTGGTTTAATGCGACTTGCAAACAAGCAGTCATGTCAGGAAGCATTTAGGAATTGGCGTTTAAACAAAACTGTTGATACTAAACTGCTGCGCAATCAGACCAGAAATAGGTGCAATGCCACTCTAAAGCGCGAAAAAGTTCTCTACGAACAGCGCCTTAGACGTTGAGTTCTTCAATACCATAAGAGTAGTAAGAACTTTTGGTCGTTCCTGGGGAGAGTGAAGAATCAGACGCGATCGTCCATTCAAACTCTCCTCAAGGATGATCAGATCTTCACTCACTCGGTTGATAAAGCAAACTTATTATCCAAAATGTTTGCTGAGAACTACTCTCTTCCTGAGAGTAGCCAACCACTATCCGTGATCGATGGTAGCCTCATATTATGCCTGAGATGCATTTTCGAACACGTGCTGTTTGTTAAAAGAGTGCTTGCAAACCTCAACGTTAATAAATCATCGGGACCGGATGACATTTCAGCCCATGTGTTCAGAAAATGCGTCTCAACACTGGCTAGCCCATTACGCATATCTCTTTAATTTCTCATATACTTCAGTTTGGTGAGAGTAAGGTGTTTGCCTGGATATCTCCAAGGCATTTGACCGGGTGTGGCATAAAACACTCGTGTCTAAACTGACTGCTTATGGTGCCGGTAACGCTTTCACTCGATGGATATCGAGTGAACAATAAAAATGGAACACAAAAAATTGAACAATAGAAATGGAACACAAAAACAAGCCAGAAAAGGCCTTACTCTGACATTAGCTTGCCATAAAGATAGCCTAAACAATTAATTTTATCGTTAAATCGTTATTAGTTTCAATATTAGTTATTAGAGGGTATTATTGGTTATATTATTAGATTAGAGAACTTATAAAGAATGTTTTGGTTTTTAGAAAGTATATCAAACAACTGATCATCAACACCACAGCATATCTTATGAAATGCTCTATTGCAAATTTTACAACAGAGCCTTTCTAAAAGACAGTGAAGCACTTAGCACATATCCGAGTTGAAGTCGAGTGCCCGATTAAGTTCGAGTAATAAACAACTACTAACGATAGCCTTAGTTTTTATATGCTCACATGAAGTATAAAGTTTATTAATTTTGGGTAAATTATGTGAAACTTTCAGGAGAATATTTTTATACTCTACACCCGAAGGGAAAGGGTATATTCACTTTGTTCTTCCATCAAAGAGACTGTCTGTTCGTTGAAATCACAATTACGGGAAAACGGACAGAGATATTGCGATAAAATAAAACTATTATTCTCTGTTATGTAGAGCACTTTTGTATTGAAAATGGACGAAATCGTTTAATAATCACCGTTACTTTCAAATCTTTAAGAGCTTTCTAAGATAAATTTTTTAATTTTGCGGTTGTAGGGCAGTCAGACTTTGATTTGGCCAAAGACAGACTTCTTACTAGTTTTAAGTACAGAAAAGTGTATACAAGATCTTTCTGCCCGTTCATGCTAGAAAACGAAGTGTTGAAGCGGGTGGAATCGATCGAAGGTCACGACCACTTTTCGTATTACAAAAATATGGAGATTGATTAAAACATAACATAAGATATTCTATTGAGCTATTATAAACATAGTCAATATAGTAAAATTTTATAGTAGGACATCGGATTTTAGTGCATTACATTTTTTCTGGAAATGGGCGAAATTAGAAAATGGATGGAATACGTCCACTTTTTATAAACTAAATGTTCTTTGGAATGCCATAAGTAGTCGGTATATCGACAAAATTTAAGAAAAAAGCCGCAGTCCAATAAATGGCACGGCCGCTTTATATGCAACAAAGGTCATATGTAAAACGTCATAAAAGTCCTCTGAGAGACATGCTGTTTAAAATAATAGTGTATATCCAGAAAATATTCAACACCTAATTGCAGCTTTAAGATAATATTTTCAATATTTTAGGTACACTTTTGCATTTCATACGACGATTATTAGGAAAAAATGACCTAAAACCAACTGCACTAATTCCCATTTATGGCAGTTGCAGTTAAATGAATTTACTTCGTATTATAATTATTTCATACTTTTACTTATTATATAATAATATAAGTAGTATTTATAAGAAAAAATAACTCTTCATTATAAAAAAGGCAATAATTGCGTTTTTTACCTGCATTCGGTCTCATCAGACAAGCGCGTCCACAGGTCTTAATTCAGGGTGGTGCAAAATTCAAAAATATTTTTAGGAGTATTTTTTGTATTTACATATGTGGTTAATACATCTTTTAGTCAAAAGCTTTCTCACCACGTCAAGGTAGATGTATAATTGAGAAAGTTTTTATTTTTTTATGCACTACTCCCTTCGGGTGTAGGGTATATTCACTTTGTTCTTCCGCTTAACGGAACGCAG
The DNA here is from genome assembly GCA_922984085.1 of Sicus ferrugineus. Classification (NCBI taxonomy): domain Eukaryota; kingdom Metazoa; phylum Arthropoda; class Insecta; order Diptera; family Conopidae; genus Sicus; species Sicus ferrugineus. The sequence goes on along the minus strand of OV277351.1, from coordinate 12,365,425 downwards.
AGAAGGAGACGAGATAGATATAGAAAAGTATATATATTCTTGCTCAGCGTCACATCCTGAATCGATTTAGCCGTGTCCGTCTGTCTGTCTGTTGAAACACGATTACGAGAGAACGAAAAGAGATATCGCGATGAAATTTGGCAAAAAATATTCTTTGTTATGTAGGGCTGTTTGGGATTGAAAATGGGTGAGATCGGTAAACAGCCACTCCTACTTTACATACGGAATGTAAAGGCACCTCGTTTCAAACAATGTTATAATCTGAATATTTCATAAACCGTGTGATATATTAAGGTATAATTTTATTCCGGAACATATAGCGTCATTACTAAAACGTTCGAAAAAAATGGGCGTGCCACGCCCACTGATAACAAAGTTGGCAATATCTCATGAACGGTATAAGATATTGATATGTAATTTTATCAGGATATATACGGAAGCATTACCAATAAGCCTGCCGAAACCAATAAGCGTGCCACGCCCACTCATACAAAAGTTACATGTATTACCAATTTATATACCAAAAATGGGTGTGATCCGCCCACTTATACAAAAGTTGTCAATGACCCATATAGGGTTCAAAATATTAATACGTGATTCTATCCAGCAGTATCTAGAGACGTTACAAAACTATTTGCCAAAAACGGGCGTGGTCCTTATACAAAAGTTGTTAAGTGGCGAAATTATAATTTTTTTAGTTACCCGGGTGTAGGATATTCTGACTTCGGCCAGGCCGAAGACAACACTTTTACATGTTTAACTTTACTGAAATCCGGCTGTTACTACATTTCTTTAAAGGCATTAAAACAGGCTCGTCTGATTACCTTTCCTGTGCCTTTTTATTCACATGTTCTTCTAGAAATTCACAATTGATTTGTTCTCCTCTTTTTATGGCAGATCTTTTTATGTGTGCGTTGGCTCGCTGTTGGAATAGCCGATTCACTTAAAACCATTTTCCTGTTCTTATACTAGATTTAAACGAAAAATCCTGGAGTATGCGAGTCATGTTAATTTCTAGTGTTATATCCTAAAACTGCTGTTCCTGTCGCTGTGGACATTTTATCATATTTGTCATTATCATTATCAATAAGTACTGTCGGTCTTTTTAACGGATGCAGGCTTCTTTTGTTTAATTGCGAAAACATTGAATTCACTAAACCTTTCTTTACAGTATGATCACGCAGATATTTACCCAGTTTCTTCGCAGAAATCTTCGCCCATTTAGATGTTCTTGCTTTTTCTGTCACCGCTATTTGTTTCAACTTCTGAGCATCATCATCACATAACAGTTTCGATGAACCTTCATTGTTCTTAATAACATTAAAATTTTAACACTTTCTTACCAAACTTTTCGGTGACAATTTTAATCTTTTCACAAAATATTTGCTAGGGGAAATATTTAAGATGTGATATTAATTAAAAATCATTTTAATTCCACCAATTATTTGATGCTAACACAAATACGAGAGACATATAGTAAAAGCAAAAAAATCACACCTGCGCGAGTATTTCTTGGTTACGATACTGACTTGGTTACGCTTATAATTACAGATCATTGATGAAGAAGTTCTCTGTGTACATGGAGGTCTCAGTCCAGAAATAATTACTTTAGATCAGATACGCACAATTGATCGCAACGGCGAAATACCGTACAAGGGTGCTTTCTGTGATTTGGTTTGGTCTGATCCCGAAAACATGGATTTATGGTAGGCATTTATTTTTGGAATAGAGAAAATTGCGAAAGTTTCACCTTAATGCAGGGGACAAAGTCCACGCGGTGCGGGCTGGTTATTCGGCGAAATCGTTACGAAGGATTTTATGGCCATCAACAATTTGGAACTCATTTGCCGCGCTCATCAACTGGTTAATGAGGGCATCAAGTACATGTTTGACGACAAGTTGGTGACTGTTTGGTCAGCACCAAACTACTGCTATCGATGCGGCAACGTTGCGGCCATTCTGAACTTCAGCACAGCCAAGGAGCGTGTGGCGAGTATATTTAGTGCGGTGCCTGAAACAGATCGCGTCATACCACGGCAAAATTCCACACCGTACTTCTTGTAGGAATGGTACTCTGGAATATGCACGTATAATAGAGATTAGATGCAAAGTAGATACATTTTAAGCCAACAGTTCGCACTCTCATGTCGAGATGTAAAGTATTGATTAAATTTTTTATTTAAAATTAAGATTAAATTTTTTATTTAAAATTATTTCAAAATATTATTTTGCATTTATAGTTATATATTTCAATTACAATTTTCTACATAAATACTTCCTACTACTACTGTCCTTTTAAATACTTTCAATAAGTTGGATTTACTGCAAATATTTTCGCAGTAACTCGGTGAATACTTTGTGATAATTGAAGGTATTTATGGTGAAAGTATTTCAAGGTATTTGGTGTGTTTAAAAGCGTTTGAAGCTATTTGCGTTCATGAGAATTATGTGAAAGAAATTGTAATTCACGTATTGCAATGCAAATGCGTACTTACTTTTTAAATGTTTGTTATTTGTAATTACAGTACTGTTTTGCAGTTTTGCTCGTAATGAACATATGGGAATCATTTTAGAATCGTAGGTATTTTATTTTATACTCGAGTTAATATCCTGTTGTTTTGGTCTCAACTCATGCAGGGTTTCTTACTTTTCGAAATATATTTATAATATAATAAATACTTAAGAACAATGCAAACGTAAAAAATAACTTACTGTAAATGAGAAGTATAAGCTCATTTATAAAACAACTATGACTATCTAATTTAAATACCACTTTAAAGGTTCATTTATCCCATGTGTACAAAATATATGTCTAAAGACTGTTCTAAACTGCACTTATCAATAACATTATTTTTCTTAATTGAAAATTCGTAATAATTATGCTGAAGCACAAAACCAGCATTAGTTTTAAAAGATGTGGCAAGAAAGATTTTGAAAGCAAGAAAAGAGAGAGAGAGGGCAGACGAATTAGTGAATCAAACTCGAAGAAAGGCCAAAAGGAATGAATTCGAAGGTGTAGAAAAATGTAGGATACCAGAGCCATTTCAATTTAAACTAATTTTTAAATTAAAGCTTCTGATATTTTCTTTCAAAAATTAAGTTTTTGCCTTTATTTACCTTTAGCAACGTTAAAGTCTGAACACCCTAGACCCTCAGTTCAATAAGAATATTTATATTAAATTTTTTTATGACAGAAATACTCATCTTTAACTTTATTTACTTGGCACTGGCTAAAAATTTACCATTTACAGAACAGATAGTGGGATGTCACCGATGCAATATAGGCGCAGCGGTAATAAAGGGAGAACACGCCCACATTATATACATATATATACGTGACATTACATTTCTCTCATGTTATATTACATTACTCTCATCTTAATATTACATTTGCTAAAAACTAGTAATTATAAATAGGAGTGTAATCTAGGCTCTTTACAATATTAATGGTTCTCTGAAGCATTCATGAAGTCGAGTTCATATTAAGAAAAGGATATGAATTTGAATAACCCTATGCGGTTATTCTTACAAAAAATTTACGGAATGTCGACACATTATCGAACTTTCATGAATTCATTAGTTTATGGTCCCTACGCTTTTTATTGTTTTCATTCAGTAAAAATAAGCCGCTGAAAGCAGCATTCAGTCTCAAAATATTCAATGAAGTTATAGAAGCATTACAGAAAAGTGTGGATTTCTTAAATACAGCAAATGGCCCTTTTACTCATGCGCTATAAATTGGTAGGGATATTTGGAAAAGCGTTAAATGCACTAACTACAGCCACAATGAAGCTAAATTTTATGTTCGTCTTTTCAACAAGCTGACTATAAAAATTGGCGTTGGGGCAAATAAAGCTACAATAGCTGAATTTTTTAAGCAGAACTCGATCTTATTTGGAACCAAAATAAAAAAATCTGCAAATTTATAGACAGTGTTTTACCGTTTCAGAAATTCCGGAAAAGTATTGGGTTGGCAAATAAGATCGTTTGGTCTTTCTTTTAGGGTAAGTTTTTTCCGATTCGCTTGGAAAAAAATGGGTCTTCTAATGTACGCACACAGTAGCGAGTCACCACAAAAAACTTTAAAAGCGGGAATGCATCCGAAGAAAATAATGCTCTTCGTATGGGGCGATTGGACGGGTGTCATCTATTACGAATTGCTACCGTCCGGCAAAACGATTCATTCAACTATACACTGTGCAATTAACGAAATTAAACCAAGCAATCCGTATAAAATGTTCAGAATTGGCAAATCGTAAGACCTCGTAAACGCGTATTATAATTAGCGAGGAATAATAACGTAAGAGATCATAATCGCCAGACCTCATACATCGTTGACCATTCGAAACAATTTGCTTAGGCTTGGCTGTGATGTTTTATTTCCTACGTATTCACTGATCTTGCGCCTTGTAATTACCATTTAGTCCGATCGCTGCAGAACTCTATGAATGGGAAAACCTTCAAGGATGAAGAGGCAACCATCTAGACTGGTTTTCCGCCGATAAGCCCCAGACGTTTTACGCGACATTAGTGGAGTCATGTCAAGAGGTCATCGATAAAAGCGGTCAATATATAATTGATTAAAATTGATCTTGTGTATCAAAAAATTGTTTTATTCCAATTTAAAAAACCAAACGAACTTATTTGCCAACGCAAAACATGCATGTTGAAAGCAAAGCACATTGTTTAGATCTCGTTAAATGTCATTCCCCAACCTCTAAACAATAATTTCAAGTTTGAAATTACCTAAAACATTTGACATCATCTATGACGTTTATTATGTATAACAAAAAAGCAAAACTGATCATATAATTTTAATGTACATATGTAAATAAACATGTCATTTAACATGAAATTCGTGAAGTAATGTGTACATGAACAAATACGAGTAATAAAACATAACTTTTGGCAGTGAAATAACATACAGAGGAATCTGTTTGAAGAGTATGCTGTAAGAGGAATAAAAAAATTGCCAAATATGACCGTTTGCCGTTTAAAAATCTTTAAAATTAAAATCACCAATTAAATGTGAAAATACATTTGAAAATAATATTTTTATTTTAATAATTTTTTCAACAACTGCAAGTTTTTAAATTAATGCAAGTTTTTAAATTAATTTCAAAAATATTTATGGAAGAAAAACTCCTCAAAGACGTATTAATTTTTTACAAAGAGCATGAATATGAATACATGGCTGCTTTTCAGTTTTACCAGGGTTCGGAAAGTGTTTTTTTATGTCGCTCAATTCATACCTCGACTCATACCATAACCAATGAGCACATTGGTACTTTAAACAATGAGCTCATTCCCATTAATAAATATATTTTCCCATCCAAGAACGGAAGAAATATAGCTCAAGTTCAAAATAATTTCCAATTTCCGAGATACATATCACTTGATATGAAAATACATGTTATCTCTCAATATTTCGATACCCCAAGTTGAAGAAACTTCGTGTCTTGCCAAATAGCGACCGTAGAAGATGAAACAAATTGGTTTTTGTGTGCGCCGTTTGTTTCTTGATTTGCATAGCGGCTGGTATCGCAGGGCATGAACCGCGAAAGAACAGAGGTGTTGGTTCAAACATTGCGATACCAGCCGCGATGCAAAGCAAATATCAATATATCCTCTTGAATGCAACATTTAAAATTATACAAAAAATTTAATTTAAACGGATCAAACATTGCGACACCAGCCACCATGCAAATCACGAAACATCAAACATTGCGATACCAGCATTGCGATGTTTGAGTCGGCACAAAAAAACCTGAATTTTCACTCTCTTTCTCGTTCTTTTTCGATCTTTTGCCATAAAATTATTTTGAACTTCAAAGATGTGCTCAATGCCCTCGCAGCTCTTTTTTCATCCGCATCATCTGTTATTTTCTAGAAACCGAAGTTCTACGATCGCTATTTGGCAAAATACAAGGTTTTCAATTGCAAGTTTTGAAATGCTGGTAGGTAACAATTTTGGGAAGTTCGAAATCATTTTGAACTTGAGCGATATTTAGTTTTTAGTACTTGGATGAAAAAGTAGATATCGCCCTTGATGGAAAATAGCTTTCATTATGTTAGAAATATGTGAAAAATATAAATTGTTCGTAAGCGGAAGATATAGATTGTTCTTATGCGGAAGATATAAACTGTTCTGTTCTTTTAAGCGATATATTTTGAACTCTGGTTTTTATGCCATCATGTCTGGAGAGCAGGAAAACGTTTTCAAACAGCAAACAGTCTGCGCTTGAATACACTTGCGGCCCAGCATTGAAATCGTGTTTTTAAATTCGTGTTTGTGCCTATATTAAGGAAAAAGTTCATGGAATATTTGCCTTCAAACTCTTCGTGTAACAGAAAAGTCAACCTGTGTATATTCTTTCTTAAAAATAAATGCGACCCTAAAATTGCTATATAAATTAATCGAAAATTACATCGCAATTAGCTATCAGCGATGAAAGCATGAATATCTCTTCAGTAAGATTTGTCATATGTTGTGGTGTTGCAATTAGTGTTGGCGCAAATACGGTGGCCAAATTGTGCTCATTCATTTTGTTGGCAGCATAGTGAGAAGCGACTCTAAAAAATATGAATATTAAATTAAGAATAACTACTGAATCCCTGAATCATATCTGAGATAATTTACTTTTTCAAGTGATGCATCATGAACTTTAAACATTTAAAATGCGCTTGTGGCAGCTTCTTTGCAGCTTCGCTCATATTGCTTATCTGCTCAGCAGCGTTTGAGTATCCTTGTTGGTAAAGATATTTTGCTTTGATAACTAGTGAAGCGACGTATTTAAAATTTACTTACTTGCAGCCTGCATGAATCCTGGATACGCTTGGAAGGTAATTAAGGGCACGGGCAGTAGCCGCAGATACAACTTCAGTGTGCCCGCAATAACATTTATGTTTCCGTAGGCCAGCTCCGACATGTCCGTCTTTTCACCATCGCGATCCAAAGCCAACTTCAGTGCTTCTATTTCATCTGCAAAGCCAGACACGCGATATATACCCTCCTGCAGCATACCACGTGCCTCAACTTCCTCCACACAGCGTCGCACAACGAATGGAATGGAACACTGATATAGTTGAATCATGGTTGTTAAATCAGTGCCGAACACTCCGCGTATACGTTTCAGGTCAGGCACACACTTGGCTGGCACCAATTCAGAACATTTAAAGTGCGCCATGAAGCCGCAAGCATCGCATTTAACACCCTGCGCCGTAAACCCCCACAGAAAGTTAGCACAGAATTCACACCAGTTGAGTCCCTTGAATGTGTGTACTTTAAAGGTGTGTGACTTTTCGTAAATAATTGGCAATATGTCGGCATCATCTGGGGCAGGGGTGGTGGCCGGAGGAAAGGCATTGTTGACAACCACTGTACTCTTTTCCTTGCCACGGGAATTGTTGCTGTGGTCAGGAGCTATTTTCTTTATTATCTCTTCCTTCATATCATGCTGGACTTCAGCGGCGCTAGCATAGCATTCAGCCTTGATGGACTTTCTCAGCTCATTGGAGAGAGCACGCAACTTTCGCCGATTCAGAGTCATGTACGGGCTCTGCTGGTAGCAGTTGCGCGTCTGCTGGTTTATTTCTTGAATGATGGGGGCAGCATGCAACTGCATGTAGAAGTTTACCAGCCCATCGGCAACTAAGTCGTAGACGGTATCGTAGTGTTTGGACTGCTCTCGGAGAAAGTAACCTTTGGAGGGCTTATAGTAGATTTTATAATGCTTTGTCTTGTGATTAAAGCGCACGCTCAGCGTGTAATAATCTTGTGACTTTGGGCTCTTGCGAATGATATAAGTGCCGTCCGGATGGTCGTGCAGCAGATGATCTGCCTGTCGATGACCCATTTCACCCTGATATTCTTGGCCATAGAAACTCGGGGCAAACGAAAGTTGCCTATTACGCTGCAGTGGTTTTGGTGTAGGCGCTTCCAACTGGATCTTGTACACTTTTAATGTTATGTATAAATGAATGGTGAACTTAGCGGAAAGAAACACTTACGTTCTGGTTTCCAGACTTTATGCACAGGTGAGCTAGGCTCACCCAATAAGCGCGACATTATTGTGCGAACACTCAATTGAAAAACGCACTCATTTAGTATCTTTGTTTCGTGCACAAATTCAATTGAATTGTGCAGAAACACAGCCCCCACAAATCAATTCATAATTTATGGACCCAGCAGAAATTCCTACACAACTGGCAATTGCAGTTACATCAAAGACAACAAGACTGGAAACCAAAGACAACAAAACTGGAAACTCCTCTCATTTAGTGAGCGAGTTAAAAAACATGTCCGTCCGCGCACTCACGTACAGCGTATGCGAGGTTTATGGTGAAATTATCTCTTTGTTACAAGCTAAAACTGGCTATTATAAAGAAAGTTAGCTGGAAAAATAAACCGTTTCGGTTTGTTACCACACCGTTACAAGATAATGGGGTGAGTTCTTCACAGGGATACTAACGAGACACAATTACATGAGAAAATATTCCTTGTATGGCTTTTTAAGTAAGCATTAATAGAAAAACTTCATTGCATTTAAGAGCCTTCGCGGTTATGCTGATTTCTTAACTGTTTGGAAATATTAAAGTGTAATGTAAACTTGCTTTTTTTTGTAATTTGTAAAAGAAAAACAAATTATTTTAAACAATTGTAACATAATGATTTTTAAGTTACTTTTTAGCTATTTAAAAAATTACTCAAAGCTAAAAAAAACTTTACTAAATTACCAAGTTTCTGGTGTATTTCCACACAATCTTTGAGGAGGTGTGGAATTTTACACCACAATCAAAAGAAAAATATGTTGGCATCTCACGACCAGAAGTACGTGTGGTAAGTAAAAACAGCTGTCTGTATTTGCGAATCCAGCAAATTTTATGGAATTTGAGTTGGTTTTCTTTGCAAAATATATGATATAATGCAGCTACGTGATTTGGAAAAGATTTCGTGTGCATTTCTAGAAGCACAAGTTGTTTTAAAGCCTATCTCCTAAAATTATGTTCTAGGCTAGTGCGGTGAAGAAGAACAAGAGTTGCAATTCTCTCTCAAAAAGTGTAAATCCTCTCTCAAAATTTTGTAAACAATTTTCTCAAGTTGTCAAAATTTTTCTTCAACTTGTCAAAATTGCATGCATTTTGTTTGTATAATTTTAACATTTCAGCCTGATTTCACTTACTCAGAGAAAGCGAAAAAAGAGCTTCCAGGCTTGTTGTTTTGGATCAAATTACTGACGAAAATCAAATTTGTTGTTACTTTCACATGTAACAGAGAAATGAACAATTTGAGAAAGCCAAAATGAACCCAAAACACTGCAATCTCTTGGTCAAATTTTGATAAAGTATGAGTCAGCTCACACGAAGATCAAATCACTGACGAAAACTAAACGTTTTATTTTCTTTTTCCGCTCTTTCCTGAAAATTTCTGAAAGGTCATATATACGGTTTGCATTCACATACTTTAGTAGTAATCCTCACTTTAATAGTTGTCTTACCTTACTTTACTAGCAACCTTTTCACTAAAGTCGAGTTTTAATATTTCATCAGGAGAAATTAATTTCTTTATAAACATAATTGATGTAATTGTTCGCACTTCAAGAAAAATACGAATGGCTTTATGTGTACATAAATTCGTACGGTGTCAGCACCGTAATAGGGTAATCAAAAAATACTTTCGGAGGGCATTTTGTCAGTAAAGCAAGGCACTTAAAAATTACAATTTTGGAGAGGATTTTAAATTTGTATAGAGGTCCAAAAGTAACGGTAGCAATATGTAACGGACCTTGAATATTATAACAAAAAAAAAAGACAAAATTATAATTTTTTTTCAGGACATTTCAAGAAATGCGAACATTATGAAAGAATATCTCAACAGCGCAATTGTTGAGATAACTCAGTTCTGCATAAATGACATCTTCAAAATGAACAATAAATGAGGTAAAAAACTGCTTTCAATGTGTCCATCTGTCAAAAATTTAAAACAATAATGCCTTGCACGTATATTTCCTTAACATCTCCTGTTGGGACGCAACATCTTTATAATTCTTTTCGTTATTTTTCACATCTTCCTGTACACTTTCCGATGCACTATCCTGCTGTTAAGTACCAGGATCGTTGAAGTCATTTTCAGTCTTATCAAAAACATTAATTTATGTTAAATTTTTTTTTTTAGCTTCATGAAAGATTAACCGAAATGGTTTGCGTATAGATGAAAAATTACACCTGAATTAAAATTTGTGTCCTTTTATGATAATCAGTTAAAAGTAAATTGTTTCTATGAAAATCGGGGTGGGTAGCGTTAGCTCCCCAAACGGGAATAACAACTTTCGACTGAAGGTCAGCCGATAGCACTGAATTTAGCAATCAATTTACAGCGCATATTAGGCTTATTTAGTCAGGTCTTATATATGGCTATGTACTGACGAATTTGCCCAACCATTTCATTATTTTCTCTGAGAGAAGGTGTATGTAAAGGAAATATATTTTCATTTTACACAAAGAATGTAACTACTTCTCAAAGAATGTCTAAGAAACGAAAAACTTAAGAAATAAGATAAGTCCAGTCTTAGCGTTCTGTTGCGCTTTGAATGCCCTGAATGAAGCCCTTCATTGAACGTATTTAGAATCACTGAACGCGCTCCCGTTAATTTTGACCTAACTACATAACAAAACAAATTAGAAGTGGACACTTTCCAGCACAAAAAGTGAAAATCCGGGGAAAGATATATTAAAAATATCCTAAAGAAAAAATCATTAAGGTGAGGAAGTGTTCGAATAGTAATAAGTGAAAACAAATACTCTGAAGCCAAAAAGATGTACGAAAGAGGGTCATAATTTGGGAGAAACTTGACAAGTGTAATTACTACCACCACCGAGAAGACCTTGAAACCTGTAGGGATGGCCAGTGACTTCTACCAAAACGCATGAACTGAAATTTGAAGATTAGATGAAAAGTAAAATAGAAGCAAAAGAATAATCACAAAAGAGAAAGCAAACAGCAAACATGGAAACTAGCAACAGCTTTCCCGGCGTAGACTCCGATGCGACCGCGGGAACCAGCAGCGGGCGAGAAGCACGAAATCTTGCCGAAAAGCATCGGCGGGATAAACTGAACGCGAGCATACATGAACTGTCGACGATGGTGCCGCATGTGGCGGAGTCCTCACGACGGCTCGACAAAACAGCGGTGCTCCGTTTCGCTGCTCATGGTCTACGGTTGCGTTACGTTTTTGGAAAGTCATCGAAAAGGAGCGATACGTTGGATGCCGGCACAGATTCTTTGCAGTTCACAGATACCTTGATGCAGCTGCTGGACAGCTTCTTCATTACTCTCACTTGCCATGGACAGATTGTGTTGATATCGCCCAGTGTAGAGCACCTGCTTGGCCACTGTCAGTCCGACTTGTATGGACAGAATCTGCAGCACATTACGCATCCGGAAGATCAGGCGATATTGAAACAACAGTTAATTCCAAACAACCTGGAAGCACTGTTTCGACTGCCGCATGACGATTACGTGGAGAACAACACGACAGAGAGTTCGTCCGATGAACACGTAGCAGACTGTGAGAAGCGCGATGAGAGCGATGTGGATGAATGGCAAAGATCACCAAGCCCGCGAACTCTGGCCCATCAGGCTTTTATCGATGAACGATTGCGTGAAGATAGACGTTGCTTCACAGTGCGTTTGGCGCGAGCAGGCACACGAACAGAATCCGCACGCAGCTATGAGATCGTCAAAATAGACGGTAGCTTCCGGCGCAGCGATTGTACACCATCGAGCGGGACCTACCCGATAGTTTCACAGCTGATAAGGCGAGCACGAGGGCAAAATATGCAGCACGATGCCATTGCACAGGCCGCACTGCATGGCATTAGTGGCAACGACATAGTGTTTGTGGCCATGGGACGCATTATAAGGCCGCCAAAGGTCCTTCAGAGTATTCAAGTGACAAACAAGCTAGAATACAAAACGCGGCATCTTATTGATGGGCGTATAGTTGAATGCGATCAGAGGATTGGCCTTGTGGCAGGTTACATGAAGGACGAGGTGTGTTGATGTAATGTATATTTGCATTCTTCGATTTTAACATAAATCTTTACATCCTTTTTAGGTAACAAATTTGAGTCCCTTCTCATTTATGCATCAGGACGATGTACGCTGGGTGATTGTGGCACTGCGGCAAATGTATGATTGCAACAGCGATTATGGCGAAAGTTGCTACAGGCTGCTCTCGCGCAATGGCCACTTCATTTACTTGCAAACGAAGGGGTACATGGAAATCGACAAAAACACGAATAAAGTCCACTCTTTTGTCTGCATTAACACTCTGTTGGATGAGGAGGAGGGCAGACGCCGAGTCCAAGAAATGAAAAACAAGTTTTCCACCATAATAAACACCAAGATCCCCTCCTCTTCCATGGTGGATGTGCCTGCCTCGCAGAATCCACAGCAGTTGGAGAAAATTGTGCTTTGTCTAATAGAGAACCTACATAAGCCTGATGATGTGGATTTAAACTGCATGAGCCCGTCGGGCGTTGAGCAAACCCGTTATACAAAGACTCCACCTATGGCGCTGGTGCCACCGGAGCCTGCATCGGTAAAACATTCAATATCGAAATCGGTAAATATTGTTAACGTGACAGCTGCAAAAAATTTGTTGCTTAACCAACGTAGTCCCACAAGAAGCGAAGTGTCGCTGTCACCAGACATCAGTATGGAAGACGACCATAACGTCGAGGTGGAATTCGATAGCAGTTCTCCCGTAACACAGCAACAGCGGCCAGGTGTTCTAAAATTAAATACGCCAAATGTGCCAGTTCTTACAAGCGCCACCACCCAGTCTTCAACCATCGTATGCAGTAGTAAGGAGCCTTCGGTTAAACTGATAGAAAGCAGAAGTAGTCCGCCTGCTATTATCACGACAGTTAGCTCCAATTCGACTCCCGCATCTCAAGTACTGCAGCACCATATTTCAGTTCTAAAACGTTTACATGCATCTTCTGCTCCTGCCATTTCCGCCTCCGCTACGCAAGCTGGCAGTGACATCCGTAGTCCAGCGAAGCGCATCGCGAACATAACGCAAACCATTGCAGTGCCAAGCACTCAAGATATACACAGTGCGCTCTCGAACTCGCTGCAGAAGCTTGATCACTCACTACACTCTATTGGCAAGGACACCATCGTGCTGTGTGACCAGCATGAGCAGTTGAAATCTCATGTCCCGCATATGATCAACAAGAAATTAGGCAAAATCATAGTCGAACAACAAAAGCAAAAGCAGATTCTCGTCAATATAAAGAGCGAATACGATGTCCATAAAGTGCAGCAGCATCAGCAGCAGGATGTTGTGTCCACCCTGCGCATAAGCAGAATAACACGGCCAACCATAACCGCCACCAACGCATCACCCGCTAACGCGGTCCTTAAAAGCAGCAATTATAAGCTTAAATTTAACGCGCTCACTCCGCGTAAACAGAGTTAATCTTTGAGAATGAGTTGTGTGTGTGTGTGTGTGTGTGTACTTGGCATTCTATTACCGATTAATACGCATTTATGAGGCGTTACCCGTCGGGGAATTCAACTAGTTCAACGTTAGGTTTGCTCCTAGTCGTTTCCGAACCACAATTAGTTGGGTATTTGACTTGTTTTTTTAGTGCGAAATGCTTTAACATTGCGGTGTCCTAATGGACCAAGTCCGTCTCTGCAATTGTTTTCAATTAGTTTCTAAACTAGTTTGCTTCTGGCAGTTGATAAATAAAACAAGCGAGTCAATATGCTTGTTTATAAGGGCGAGATAGTGATTCGAGTCGCTTCGGGAAGATTCTCAATTACCGAAGCCACTACTTTTTTTCCATGCACTCAAGTCTTTAATCTATTTTTAGAATTGTTCTTTTTTTCTATTTTTATCGTTAACACTTCAGAAAATTTGTTTCCAGTAAAACTGTGGGCCGCAACGAAAATTGGACCCGGGCTTCCCATATCGTAGTTAAGTGCGTGTTCTACTAATCCAAACTTGTTCCACAAGTTCTCACTGGAAAATGCACAGCGAGAAGTAAACAATGCGAAGAGATTTGTTTCTGCATTTGTCTCAACCTGTTTAAAAAAGTAGTTGTTGGCAAACTAGTGGATAAGCTATTCATTTTATATAGCCTGTTTGACTTGGCCCCCGAGGGTACAATTTTATCGGTATGCATGTGTGTGTGCGTGGAGCTATGCAAGCGGCAGTGAGCGTGGGAGTTGTTATGTTAATTATAAAGTTAGATGGTATTTATTCTATAAGAGTTTGTAACCGGTTAATTTTCTGCGATTCGTCACGAAGCAGCTAAACGAACAACAACAAACCGCGTGGCGGTTTCATAAAATTTGGAAGTTTGTTAAATCGAAGTGAAATCTTTCGAAAGATACTGAAAGCCTTTCGAAGAATCTTTAGAAGTAAACATTTTGTACAAATAGCACGGATTTTAATACAAAATACGTATTAGCCTTTTCTATTTAATGTAATTGATGACAATAGCAATTAGTCCTGAAACTGCTATTGCGATCAATAACAATACTTTGCGGCTAATTCTTCGCGATCAATTTTTATTTAATGAATTGTTTCATGATGAAATGCTACCGCGATGAATTACTTTCAGGTAATTGTTTGAATTAGCCTAGAGATACTAGAGTTTTATGCAAATGATTTCATATGGGTTTTTTGTTTGGCGTCAGTTTTTGTTATTCAGGTCGGGTTCAAAACCTTTCAAACCTGTTGTAGTCGTTAATGCCTTGGTATTGTGTTTTTAGCTCTTTAATTTTGCTTAAAATGTTCTTTGTATACAACAATTTTAGAAATATGTATATGGAGATTCTACGTTTCAATTAACATCCGGTGATAAGAAAGAGCGAAGATTAAAACTTGGATAGTTTATGTTTCAAAGTATTTTTAGAATTTTTCTTAGATTTTTCGAAGGTTCCATTAAAGTGAACCGTAATTGGGTTTTAAATGAGCTGACTAAGAAGGAGATTTTGTTTGTACAAATGTTTATACTTAAATTTAATAATGCTCAGAACATAAGCTTTAAAAATTGGGAAATCATACTTTTTGCTAATGGTGGTTTTCTTGAATAAGGAAATAAATCCATCTATGTATTTATAAGCCTGATGTAAGTGCGATAAGAGAAAACTTTATTGTACAAAACTAACACCCAATATTTAATCTTAGTACAATGTAGAATAATAACATCCTTGAAAATATTAACGCGCGTCTTCTTTGATAAGTAAACATAGGCAGGAACTTACTTCACTTTTTAATTTCGTATGAGAAACAAAGAAGTCAACTAATTTTAACTTTAACCATACATATTTTGCTTGTAAAGTTATGCTAATAATTTAAAACATTTGAAAACAAAGTTGTTTTTATGAATAAATTAACATTAAACTAACTAATCCGTTATCAAAATCCGTTATCCTTAAAATAATTTGCAAAAATTAAAAAACAAGTTTATTCCCATAATGAGTTAAAAAGTTAATTGTCTAGAATTAAGTAGTTACATAAATTCTTAACTTTTTATTAGTAAAATTACTAAAGTGGTTTATTATTGTATTGTAATACATATTATGTAATCTTATTTATGAAAAGTAATGTATATAATTATAAGAATCAATCGTTTTAAAATAGTTCTAACTAAATTGAAGCTTCAACATTTTAAAATTGCAAATTTTAAAATAATTAATAAAAAAAGCTGTATTTTTAAACACTAAACTAAAATTTATTTCTTATTTTAATTTAAATTTTTATTTTTTACTGTGTGTTAGTAAAAAAACAGTGTAAACCAACTGAGTTGGTGTACTTTTGCGCAACTCTGAGCGCTTCTTGCGCTCTTGCCTGAGCGAATTTATGTGGCGTCAGAGGCTTAGCTGGCCAGCATAAAATTTTGCTTTCATTGTGTATCTATTTTCATGACACCGATGAACGTTCTCTTTTAGCTTGCACTCTACTATATTGACTGTTTTCGTTGAAAAATTTTTAAAGAAACACGGATTTTATTTAAAAACCAACGTTTCATTAGTTTTTTCTGCTCATCTCATATTTGTAAATTTGTGGGGGTTTTCCGCGAGGGTAAAATCGTAGGGAAAATCGTATTCTTTTTCTTATAACGAATTTCCGTAATTTCTCGCCAAATTTTGTTTATAAACAAATGGGTATCGGCGATGTCCCACTCAGTGTATGTTCGTTCTGAATACCAGTGAAAAATGTCTAAACAAATTCTGCAAACCAAATTTTCGAACGTTATTCTCATAACACTGAACGCAAAATTTACAACTATGCTTTCAGTTCTTGAGTGACCATAAAAAGTCAAGAAGAATACGGAGGAGGTTTTCAAATGGCTTGTATGTCTAGTGAAGAGTGTGATATATTTATTATGTAATGCATTTTTTGTAACATTATGTAATATTAATTAAAAATACATTCATATCTTTGACAGTTACTAAATCTTCCTCAGCTGACTATACGACTACGAAGCGAAATATTGACGTTAAACGCTGGTTTTTAATATTTTAATCTCAAGCGAAATAAGTATTAAAGTGTATTCTAAAACATTTGAATACGAAAACGCATTGTACTTTGAGCAGTTTTTGAGATATCGACGATATATCATTTCCATGTGTCTGTGTAGGTTAAATATTTCCTATTCGCTTCTGTTTTAATTTATTTTAATGTATCCTATTTTAAGGCAGAGCTGTAAAAGTAAGCCTTACTTACAAATAACGATTACAAATGTGTAATATAAAAATGCAATTGTGGTGCATTTTATGTTATTATTAATTATTTAAAAATCTAAAAAACTATAATTATTTGTTGAATTTCCGATAATAACCAAAAATTAGTCTAAATCTCATTATGATTACTTTTAGATTACCTTATTTTTGAAACTAAAAAAATCAAAAAAACAAATTCAGATTACTTCTTGATTATTTTGAATACTGGATATAAAAATTAGAAAAATTTCTTAAGTAATTAAGAGCATCAAGCCAGATTGCTTTCAATTATTTATCAATAATTACTAGGGTTAAAATATTAAATTTTTTTGTTCGTAATCGTAATCTATAAATGGGAATAATCCTAATAAAAAATTGACTGCTCAATACTGAACTCTCCTTAATGAACGCCCCTCAGCTTCTGTTCACACATGAAGCTGCTTCGAAGTATCTCGTCAGAAATTACATACGTTTTATGTTAATTAAAAACAAAAGTTCTTGCTAATTCAGTTGAGTACAACAATAAGGTTATTCATCGAACTCAACACTCCAAATAACGTTTTCAAAAATGTGCATTAAGTCGCCCACGCGAAGTTCTAAGCTATACAAGTGAAGTCTGATGAACGAGTTTCTTCTTGATCAAGAGTGACGTACACGTATGTACATTTTCGGAAGAAATCATCATCGCCAGAGCATTTTTTCTGTAAAATTGCTTATCTTTTAAGTGCGCCAACGCGCTTTTTCCAGATTCAATATAAAAAGCGTTTGTACGTGTTAAGAATCGATCAGTTGCGGTTCGTCCATTGATCCGTCCAACGTGTAAGCAGACTTAAGTCATTGCTAAATTTTTAGTTTTACATAAATAAGAAAATAAAAGTATTTTTTAAACAAGTACATTTAATAATGGTGAGTTGAAGTGATTGTAGCTAAAACATTCGCAGTTTTTTGTAAGTTTTGTACTGATTGGTAAAAGAATAGAAATGCGTTATCAAATCAGTGATCAGTGTGCGATTGAAAACGCATTTTAAAACACAATGCAAACAAAACCTTAAAGAATGAAATAACAAATGAATCAAACGAATTTTTTTAATCAAAATGATTTTTAAGTCAGTTAAGACGTGAGGCCTAGTTTGAGTTTGAACTGAGTGTTTCGTGATAAAATATAACTTTTAATCGGTGAGAAGTTGAATGGTGTAAAAATGTCCTTGTAATTTAAATACGATATGAAGGAGTATAAATATTAATCAAATACTTTAAAAACAAGGATTTTAAAGGCCGGAATAATCTAAAGGATGTATGCAATTATCCTGAAGTTAGTTTTGATTACAAATCGAAATTTGTATGCCGGACAAACGCTGCGCTCACATGAAATTTCCTTAAATATTTAAAGCAAAATAAAAGTAAAGTAACATAAAAAATTCAGATCTCACAGAAAAAAAACACATAAATTTCCTGTCAAGGTTTTTGCAATTTTTGTCAGTCAGTTGTTGTCAATCAGGAAGGACAACAACTATTGAAAAGCAGTAAAGCTGCAATTGATTCAATAAACATTTCATGTATTGATTGTAATTAATTTCAATGAACATTTAATGTACTGCCGATCGTTAAAATTTCATTTAATAAAATTAATCACTTGTGTTCATTAATGTTAAATTATTTGGTTGCTCTTTATTTAATTTTACTTACCTTTTGATCAGTTATTATGTATAATAACTAATCAAATTTATTTTGTTCTTCCGTTTGCAATGCAGAGGAGACTAGAAAGATATAGAAAAGAGAATATAGAATATATTCTTGCTCAGCGTCACCTCCTGAATCGATTTAGCCATGTCTGTCTGTCTATTCAAATCTCGATTACGGTAGAGTGAAAAGAGATATCGCGATGAAATTTGGCACAAATATTCTTTGTTATGTAGGGCAGTTTGGGATTGAGAATGGACGAAATCGGTTAGCAACCACGCCTACTTTACATACGGAATATAAAGGCACCTCGTTTTAAAAAACGTTATAATGTGAATATCTCATAAAACGTGTGAGATATTGTGGCATAATTATATTCCGGAACATATAGTGCGATTACTTTTCCTTTTTTTGTTTTAATTTCTTTTAGTTTTTATTATATATTCATTTATAAAAAAATATTATTTTGCATCTTATTTAGTTTAATGTAGTTTTTTACTGTATTTTATTTAATAAATTGTAATTATTTTATTGGATTTCTGTCAAATATAAAAAAGGTACAATACATCCTTGAAACAAAAATGCAGCTCCAGTGATCGAACTTGAACTTCAGCTGATATTGAACGTTTTGACCTCAGTTGAGCCTCATTCATTATTCATGACACCGTCCATTAAGGGAAGATCGGTGTTCACTGAAAAAACTATTTTTATTCTCCATGTATTGTGTATTTTTGTTTTTCTTATTTTGTTAGTTAACATTAAATATTTATTAGCCATTATTCAAATCTCAAAATTTATGTAACAATTACGTGGTATAAAAGCGGGATTTCCGAAGAGGTCTTTAGCATCCAGGGCGTCGCTGCCATTAATGGTTATTTCAGAAATATTTTTAGGAGTGACAGCAACTGTAGCAAACGGACCTATAAAATACTCCAGTAACTCCTTATTCGTTGACGCTACATGAATTAACAAATATTATTCCAGTTTTGAGTGTAGGTCGAAGCTTGTATTTCAATGAATCACGTTGACGGCAATTACAACAAAGCGCCATGCGTCACCAAATGTTTTTAGTCAAATTATTCTATTTCTAATTATAAGTTATTTAGTTATTTTTACTATTTGGAAAATTTTGGTTGTTGGTAATGTTTACAATGTAAAAATGAAAAAACATAGAAAAAACATCTAACAAGTAAAATTAAGAAAACAATTAAACACGTTCTGTAAAAGGTAAACATCATATTAATTTGCATATATATAAATACAGATTTAATATACAAATGGTGCAAATTTGATCGTAATCACAGAAGTTGTGATACTTTAAAAGAACTAGCCGGTCGGTAGCCGGTCGTGCCCGGGAAGCATTTTAATAATTTGAAAGGGTTTTCATATCTTCGATGCACTTCTTTCTGAATAGATTTAAAATAGTAAAAGTTGCGTACAGCAGCATCTAGCGAAGTGTTTTTGGAAGTTTTTAGAAGTGAAATCATTTTAGCACAACAAACACATTACAGTTTTATTTTCCTTCTTCGTTTATTTTAAATAGTAAGATAAGTATTCATACATACATAAATGAATGTATAAAAAATGCGAAAAATCGACACTAATTATTTACTATTTTTTAATTATTTAAAATAGTTTAAAAATAATACTGTTTCAATTATTTCCTATTTATTTAAAAATCATTAAAAAGTAATCCGAATTTGGTTATTAATTTTCGCCTGTTTTGTTAATTTCTTTGATTTGTAGATTATTTCTTATTTTATAAATAATTTAAAAATAATAAAAAAATACAATTAAGTTACTCGTTATTATTTTTAATTAACTATGTAAAAATTAGTAAAATTATTGAAATCAAACAAAATATATTACTTTGAGACTATATAATCAAGGTTACACTACTCAGACATCTTTTATGTGTTTTCTAATTTTAGTTGCCATCGCAGAGTAAACTTATATTAGGTCTCGTTTTCGCGGCGGTAATTTGTTCCACTGTACAAGCCAAAAAAGTTCAAAAACGTTGCCTAACTTGTCAAGAGACGTCTCAGAGGGTCACCTATCAGACGCATTCGTATTTAAGAAGTAACTATAAATTAAACCTCACTAACAATTGGTCACTGTTATCTTCTAGTTATTATGTAAATTCATTGTTAAAAAACCTCTCATTTTTTGAAAAAAGATACTGGTTGCCAAGGTAACCCTTGTGGCTTAAACGCTATATGTCACGAATCAGCAGGCGGCCGTCCTGTTTGCTCCTGCCCGCCAGGATACAGTGGTAATCCTTTGACTCAATGCGTTCGGGGAGAATGTTTGGACAACATTGAATGTCGCCACGATTTGCAATGCAAAGACGGACGTTGTGTAAATCCTTGCGTGGCTGCTTGTGGCCTTGGCGCCAATTGTGTGGTAAGTTTATGGCTGGTGTTTAGGTACTGGAATATACTATCTTAAGTATTGCTTGACTTTTATTTTAGCCAAGAAACCATGTTGCTGTTTGCAGTTGTCCATCGAATCATGTAGGTGACCCATTTACATCCTGCAGATTACGTGATCCAGGTAAGTGAGGTCACTTTTTCAAGATCTAAGAAAAACAGATTTTTAACAGACGACTTGGAAGTATGTATGTATATTTTAGTATAATAAATCTTCCGTAAACTTTTTTATGAATAAACCGTACATTTTAAAGTCTATATGTATTTCAATGCCACTTTACTCTTGCCTCACAGCCAAATATAGAAAGCATTGCTTCGTTGCTCATACAATACATACGCCCCCACATATCTTTTATAAATACGAGTAATATTTTGTAAAAAACTTTTATCTCTTTAATGTGAGTAATAAGCATACCAGATTCTTTTTCAAGTTCAAAATTCGCAATTCTAACCTGCTTCCTATCTGCTGTTTATCTAGTAAAGATAGAATTAATTACATGGTGTTGATGGGCGTCGATATGCATATGAGTAACAATGTAACGCAGAACGAGCAACCGCCTAATGTTTCTTGCGAAATGTATATGGTCATCAGGAACAATGGCATTTGTCAGGTACATAGATGCCTAACAAGATAATTTAAATACGCAGTTAAGAGAAAGTCATAATTAAAAATAATGCGGATACTAATATCTTCTCAAAAGACTACGTTATAGTTACTTTCAAGGCCATTATTTTAAAAATGTTTACTATAGATTATGAACAAAGCTAGCTTTCTGAAAATTGGCAATTGTTTTTAGGAAATATCATACCTTTTTTCTAAATATGATACAATACGTATTTAATGAAGCGTGAGATTTAACATTTTTAAATGGTCTAAATTCGTTCGACCCACGCTTACCGACTCACTCAACTATTTGAAATCGCTGATGTGAAATTCAATATAAACAAAAAATTGAAATTCAAGTTTACATTCTCAATAAAAACTTTATGGTAAGCAATCCAAACCGGCTCACCTTTAGCAGCGAAAAATCAAAAAAAATGTAATTCTGCTAAAGCAAAATCAAGTGAAAACTTAAATATCAGGAAGCGGTTTTTTCTAATGAACTGGAACTTTCTTAACCACTCATAACAAAATTGGCAATATCTCATGAACGGTATAAGATATTGTGACGTAATTTTATCACGATGTATCCGGAAGCATTACCAATAAGCTTGCCAAGAATGGGCGCACCATGCCCACTCATACAAAAGTTGTCGATATCCCATAAACGGTTCAAACTATTAATACGTGATTGTATCCAGCAGTATCTAGAGACATTACAAAAATATTTTCCAAAAATGGGCGTGGTTAGCCTACTTATACAAAAGTTGTTAAGTGGCGAAATTAAAATTTTTTTAATTACTGGGGTGTAGGGTATTTAGACTTCGGCCAGGCCGAAGACAACACTTTTACTTATTTTTATTTGAGTCTGTTAGTCGTTCTACACAAATTCGATCAAAATTACGATAGGAAAATTTTTGATGAGGAATTTCCCAAGTGGCGCATTTTATTAAAAAAATAATAAAGCATCAGGAAACAGATCGTCCTCTCCGCTGCATCGGTAATCCGACTCATATTTTGAAATTGATTTTGATAAAATTTTAAAACATTATCTAGGTTTTATTGTATTCGGATTTGCAATGCAATTTTATACGTCTGTTGGTCTATAGTGGTATTATCTTTTCAGAGGAACAATGCCATCCCAGCCCTTGCGGTGCTAATACCAAATGTGAAGTAATAAATGGGGTTCCAACCTGCTCCTGTCTTCACGGCTTTGTGGTAATAAGCGCATGCAATTTGTTGTGATCTATCGAACACTAAATACTGAAGCACCTTAAAATTCTTCCAGGGAAATCCATTGAGCGGCTGTCGACATGAGTGCGATCATGATGGTGACTGCACAGCACGCGACATGTGCAGCAACTTTAAATGTGTTCCGGCTTGTGGTCAGTGCGGCACTGGGGCCAGCTGTAAAAGTGTAGCCAATCATCGTGCTGTCTGCGAGTGTCCGAAGGGTTACATTGGCAGCCCTTACACCGAGTGCCGCCCCGAATGCTATGGAGATGTCGACTGCCCCTCCGACAGACCCGCCTGCTTTTACGGCATCTGCAAGAATACATGCGAGAATGCATGTGGTATTGGAGCCGATTGCCGTCTGCGTGGCTTGACGCCAGTGTGCAGCTGTCCACGTGATATGACGGGTGATCCCTTCGTGCGTTGTCGTCCATTCACCAAGGGTGTGTAGCAGAAACCCATTTTTCATGATTTTCATCGTGTTTTAAAATTCATGGTGTTTTATAATCTCTCAGAGGATCTTTGCGAACCCAATCCATGTGGAACCAACGCAAATTGCGTACCCGGACACGATGAGACGGGCCGCGAGCGTCCTGTTTGCAATTGCCTACCGGGATACACTGGTAACGCGTTGACTTATTGCACCAGGGTAAGTTCAGCATACTCGCTTCTTATGTGTGTTGAGTACAAGTTCAAATCTCTTTCAGGGAGAGTGTTTGAGCAACGACGAATGTCCAGACAACAAGGCCTGCATCAACTATCAGTGCGTTAACCCGTGCATTGGCAAGTGTGCCTCGGGCGCCACCTGTGAGCCTAAAGCTCATTTGGCTGTTTGCAAGTGTCCACCCGGCTTCTTTGGGGATGCACTGATCTCGTGCCAGCAGTCACGTACCCTTCCAGTGGCCAGATATAGTAACAGCGCGAGTAGCGGGTGTTCGATATGCTAGACAACTAAAAACTGCCATGATTGCGCTTTTAATTTAGAAGCTTAATAAATTTAATATTCAACTAAATTAACAAAGGCCAAGATTGTAACTTTTGTAATCTTTAAACGACTTGTATTACTAAACCTCAAGCCTTTTATAATTTGGATAATTTTATCGATAATTTTTGAACTCTTGTGATGAAATAAATCAATGCCATTTCGAGTAATTACCAATTTATTATTAATTAGCTCAAAAACGTTGCACGGATTCTGTTAGTTTACTGCTTGGAACCAAAATATCTCTAGGCTTTTGGCAACAAATCAGTTTTGTCCCTTCGTTATTGTTTATGTTAATGGATTTCTTTCCCAAGTCTCATATTTAGGGAGATTTTAGTTTTTGGATCCAAATACGGGAACATAGCATGTGTCCAAAATTCCACCTACCCAAGACATAACGAACTCTATGGATATATAGAGCATATCTTTAAAATTACTAAAATTGAACATTATTTATTGGTTCTTTGAATTAATATAGATTTATTGCAAGATTGTAAATAAAAACGGAAAATTATTTATAAAAGGCCTTAATATTTTAAATATTAATAATACAATCTTCTTAAAAATACTCAATGTTAGCATGATCTAAGATTACAAGTGTAGAATATGTTTGATATTGGTTTGTGTATTATCCTTGTTACTTTGAACAATTACATTTGTGTGTTCATTACGATTTTACGAAATTTCAATATTTAGTAGGTTTGTTTGTTCGTCTAAAAATCAAATATGTAATCTTATATTTAGACATGGAAAGACATTTTCGTTTTGTTTGTGTATGATTTCATTTCTTTTTAGAATATTAATTTCTGTCGTGTATGGTTTTTAAAACATTTATAAATCTATAGTCTCTGCTTTTACAATTTATCGAAACTTCTCAAATTGAAGATTAAATTTCGTCTAATATATTCTTCAGTATGAGAAAAAACGCACAAACTGTCCTTTTTATGATTAATTTTAGTAATTTTGAAAAAGTAATAATCAAAGATATAATATAGCCTTTGGTATCTTTGAAGATACAACCCTTTTAGTAATTTTGCACACACTTATAGATAATATTATAATACAGAAATAGTTTCAAATCCACACAATAGCAAATTAAAAGCCTAATATTTTTATTTGCAAATATGCGTAAAATATAGATATCTGGGAGTGCCATTAGCGATTATTCGCTTTAACTTTAACTTGAAATTAACCCAAATATGCCATGTGTAGGAGCCGTGGTTATAAAGTAACATAAGACACCCTACACTCAATATTGAATCGATTACATACATATGAATAATTCATATGTATGTAATCGATTTAACTCTCAAACAACCCAATTATTTCAGCAAGTAATTTTATTTTTGTGAGTGAAAAATAAAACTAACCAACAGATAATTATGCTGCAAGTGAAAAAGTGGAGTGTTCGAACAAATTTCTGTCTAAACTATAATCGTTTTGAGGCAAAACATTCGAAAATATGTAAAGAGTATAAATCTAAAAACGATTTTATAATTTTTTTTTATTTAGAAGGAAATTTGAAAAACTTAAGATAATGTTCGACATTTTAAATCAACATATACTTCAGCTATTTGAACCACTAGAATTTTACGCTTTTGATCTATAAATCTAGGCTATGGGTAAATTTAACTTATCAAACAACTTAGGTTACATTTGTCGTGGACGTATTTTGGAAACTGGCGCCTTTTATATAAAACAAAAGCTAAATAAAGTTTGCATATTCTCTAAAAATTTTCAGGTTAAAAATTTAAAATTAATAATTTTAATAAACGATAGAGAATATATTTATACTGATATGCAATATATTGGGGCAGAATACGTAAAAATTTCGCTAGAAATTCACATCATGCATTTGTATTCTTTTCTAAAAAATATAATAATATAAAGAATTCTTAAAACAGTCGTTTCTCACAATTATGACTTTAAAGATTTTTGAAAATCGACAGATAACGTAAATTAATAACTAGATATTCACCTTGTTTTTAAGGAATTCTGAGGAACTTCTATTCAGAGTTCATTCGATATCCATTTAAGATCAGACAACAAGCGTAAATTCAAATATCGTCGTTTCTATAAAAACAAATTGAATTTTGGAACTATTTAAATTCTGAAACTATATACAATTTCCAGGAAACACAATCTACATTATCATAACTTATAAAAGTTGAAAAGCATATTAATATCCTAATTTTTAGTATGCTTACCATTTCGATTTTTGCCCTCCAAAAATGTAATTTCATGCTTTTTCTTTCCACTGATTTTTTAATTTTTTGGGGAAATAATTTTTGTCCAACTATGCGAACATATTTGGTGTTGTAAAAAGTGTCTTAAAATATAACTAAACAGAGAGTAATAATAATTAATGAATGCGGCTCAAGTTTGTTTCCAGAAAATGGTGCATATATTGCACCTGAAGCTAATAATTTATTATATGTTACAACAAAAAAAAGAAACATACAATATATTGGCAGCGCTTTTTCATGGTTGTCGTGGTGTTGACGATGATGATGGTTATTATTTTCATGTTGTATTCATAACTGTTATTGTTTTAATTGTTGGTGTTACCTTTCGCTTTAGCCTTTATTTCCGAGTAAACACTCGCAGCATTCGCATTTCAACTGCAACACTTACTTTTTCGTTTATTTTTCTGATGCTTAAGGTTGATTGTATCCTTTTGTTGCTCGTTTTGTGCGTTTCGCAGTTTCTGTTGCAGCACTTGTCGCGTTATGGACAAAAACATTTCCTCCACGTTGACGTTGTCCTTAGCGGATGTCTCGAAGAGTTCGATGTCCATTTGTCGAGCGAATCTCTGAGCGTCCTCAGTGATGACAACCTTACGATCAGGATCGTCATTTTTATTGCCAACTGAAATATTATAAAGTGGATGTAATTAGATTTGAAAAACAGTTTTATTCGATACTGACAACTCGAGTGAGAAGCAAACTCTAATTTATTTTCAATTGTTTCCATATGGCGTAATTTTAAGCATTCATTCTGCGTTTGGGATAGCGCATCACTCAAATATGGACTGCTAAGTTACCACCAAAAATATGTTTGTATTTTACCACAAAAGTAATGTAATTAATGATGACGCTTTGGAATAGTAATCTTGGATAAAACTTATTTTCGAAATGTTATCGACAAATAATGATAGATGATCTCAGTCAATAATTTTTATGCTATCAGCTTTTAAAAAAATTTCGCTCTACTTACCCAATACTTTATTTACTACATCACAATTGTTTTGTATCTCATCAAGCCATCTGCGCACATTTGCGAACGAGTCGCCGTTTGTCACATCATATACGATGATTACACCATGTGTGCCTCTATAGTAGGTACTTGTGATGGTGCGAAATCGTTCCTGACCAGCAGTGTCCCATATTTGCAGCTTAACGCGTAATCCATCAATAACCACGGTACGTATTTTGAAATCCACTCCGATAGTTGTTATGTAACTTCCCGAAAATGTGTCATCAGAGAAACGGATCAGCAGTGAAGATTTACCAACACCTGTTGAAAAAAAGAAGACATGTAACAATTAAACCTTGAAGTTAAAACTCGAATTAAATACCACTTTAAAAACTACTTTTTACAGACATCAACTGACATCAGCTGTCAATTGCTCCTATCGACTTAACGGTGGCTACACTTTCAGAAGAAACCGAATTAACAAAAAAATTATACAATATATTAAAATTCTGTTTTATTATAGATTTTTTAAGGGCCAAAAGAAAAACATGCCACCGATAATAGAAAATCACAGTCGGCTCTAAGCTGTCGCCTGTGAATCCTAGTTAACAAACATAATGTTTTGTCTTTTTAACTATCTTCTTAATGCTGATGATGTAAAACTATTTCCCTTAGTAGTATGGATTCCATTATATATGGCGCGCATAAGTCGGCTTGAAATAATACTTCCAAGTTTTGTTAGTTTACGATACGTTCTGTTAATTAATGCAATGAAGATAATTTTCCACCATATATTTTACGTTGTTATACTTTTAGGTCTTAAAGCCTTAGAAACCAGATATGAAATCAATTCTCTAAGATTCACTCATTCAAAAATATCAAATCAACATCAAATCAGCTGATGAATTTTGAAACTCTTAATGGGAATGTAGCTCTATCTGAACGCCGTACTAGGTGAGATCCATATACATCTGAATGGTTCTTTAATAGTAAAACAGCAACACCAAATCCAGATGTGCTGATTTTAAATATTAAATAATTTATATTAGTTGAAAAAAAAATGTTCTGATTGTACTTGTGGTGGCCTACAAGTATCCCTAGAGGAAAATCGACTAACGCAAAACTAACTTACCAATTACTTCTTCTTAAACCAAAACTAGCTCCAATTCTTACTTTTTCTCATAGAACTCATACACGAATTTGAATGGCGATGTATTACGAGGAAGTCAATTGTCCCCTCTGTATATCTCTTTAACTAATTTCAATTCAGTTCATTTTCACTTGGATTACCAGTGCGTTTTGTACCAAAGTTAAAAAAGTTGATACAACAGGCGTACTTGTCGACAAAAAGTCGCTTGAAAAATCGCTTTTCATTCTGTGAGAAAAATTCAGAATTCAAGCTAGTTGTGATTGATGACGTAGGTGTTAAATTAGTTCTAAGTTAGTTGGCTCTTGTGTTGGGTAATAATGTTAGTTGTTGCGCGAGATCATAAATAGTTGTTTGCATGCAAATTCATAGCACATGAGCAGAATCATAAAAGCATAAAACAGAATCAAAAAACTACAAGACTAAATTAGTACAGTTTGACGCTGATTTAAGAAACCTTGATTTAATTTAGCTTTAATAAAATTAAGGATGGATTTAATCAAGTAGTGTTTCAGGTTATAATGCTACAAAAATAATCATTTTCTTATTCTTACTCCTTGTAACAAATAATTTAAATTTTGTTATTTTGATTTCTTTTGCAATTCCTTTTTTTAATTTCAAATAATACTGTGATCTTGAAACTGCTTTTGTACACAATTAAACTGATTAAATTATTTAGACAATTAAAAGATTATTTTCCCACAGTAGACAAATAGTGAAAATAGAAACTATCGGGTCCTTTTTAGTTAGTAATCACTTAAGAAATTTGATTACAATTACTGAGCTGTAATGAAAATTTAATTGTAATGGAAATGTGTTAACTTTGTCTACAAAGAGGAACGAAAACTACTGAGTTTATGCTCAGAGTAGAGAAGTTACATTTATTTATTTTAAGGAGTTATTTCAGAAATCAATACTATGAAAGTTATAAAGCATTCAAACACAAATTCGTTCATCTACTTAACGACGTAATTGTAAATTTTGTATTTATATTTTTTTATGAGGACCCAAGGCACTTCAAATACAGCATCTTTTCGAGTTCATGCGTTGTGCTGCGTCTGATTTGCTTTGTATAAATAAACAACTTTCTGCAGATGTGCGCAAAGGATTGCTTATTTTTGTGGTTAGAATTGAAATCCTGTATACTTGTAAAGTTTTTAAAAAGGTCTCAAATGAGGGAACATTGAATGGAAATATCTAATGGATGAATAAATGAACTAACCCGAGTGTCATAGATTTTTTTTATTTACATTTTTAAGTCTAATTTGAAAATTCTAAAGATATAAAAAGCTAGTTTATGTTATTAACAATTTAATGGGCATGTGTAACACATGTGAGCGTTTTTACTGAGTAAGTTTATGCCCATTGGTAGATTTTTAGGGCAAATTAAAAATTTGGATTTCCTAATCCTAAGGTAATATCTCAATTCAAAACAAAATCAAATTTTTTTAATTTTCTAATAGAAAAAACACCATATAGAATTAATAACACCATAAGCCACATTGGATCAGAATGCGCGAGTCTTCTGGAAACGCGCGTAGTACGCCCCACGCCGCACTTCTAGAAATTTTTCTTCGATAAGAATTTCGATAATGGAATTTAGATTAAGAGCAGTTTGGAATCAGGATTAATATGTAATCAAAAGCTTATTTTTAAATTACGATTACAAACGCAAAAAGAAACGATTACTTTGGCCCTGATATTTGTATTTTTGAGAATGTCGCTTGCTTGAACGTTATTTAATTATTAGTTATCCAGGTCGACTATTACACGAGAGCTCTCTAATTATTATTAAGATTATTAAAAATCATGAAAAAGTAATTCTTCATATTTTAGTAGTATATTTTTATATTGTTTAAAATGTAATGAAACCAGATTTAATAATTATTAACTAACGAAACTATTACTTTTTCATAATTTTTTAAGTAAAACAAAAATTAAAATAAAATTTGGAGTCATCTTTATTTTCAAGTAACTTGATTATTCTTACATTATTTGTAAACGTAATTTTAAAGTTACGAATACAAAATTAACGATTACTTTTACAGCTCTTTCCCCAAAGGTAATTCTCAAGTCTCCTGCCTGAAAATCAATTGGAGCGATAAGGATTAACTAGAATTAAGCTCATGATCGAGCGGTGTGCAGTCTTCACTAGCTGCACGAATGACTCATAACTCCTTTTTCATACTCACCACTGTCACCAATGATAAGGAGCTTAAAAAGATGATCGAAACCACGCGCCATTTAAATCTCCTTTCGATTAAAAGTCGAGCTTGAATTCTTAACAAGCTTCGTGAGTAGTTGATTCTGGTTTCCAATTTCAGTTTTGTTTGCGGGCGTGCGCTAGTTAATTTAAGAGCTGATAAGGGAATTCCTATGTAATTCACTCTGATTCTATAAAACTGTAGTGTATACTGTGACTGAGATGTCAGTCAGTGACGGTGCGGTTGGTGGAGGGAGTGACTGCCTGCCTGACTGTTGTAAGCTGCGCTTCTTTTTGGGCAACTGCGGGTCGGCTGGAAGGTCGTAGTTGTGTCTTGATGACGTAGATGTGAAGAAGGCGGTAAGGGATGACAACTATGTGAAGAAATGAAATTAACACTCCAAAGTGTTAATTGAATTCACAACTATAAACGGTAATGGTTCCTGGGGGTAGGATATGTGTGCGTGTGTGTACCAGTTGCACCTTTCTGTACCCTTTCTTGAGAGATGATTAGCTCGCTACCACCACGGAATTTTCGGAAATGTCCAACTAAAATTTATTCATTCACTTCCACCAAGAATTCAAAAGACTTCCTTGCTCGACTGGCTTCACACAGCGGCGACAGCAATCGATTACAGCGCTGACAGCACTGCTATAGTTGTTTGCAACAGGCTCGATATCTCGGAATAACTTCAGTCCAGAGCTTCCCGGCACATTATACTAACAATTTATTTGGCAGAAAAACAAGAAATTATAATTATCGCGAAGACGTTCACCATTTCCCCGATTTTTTTTCGATGACGGATGAGTGACGATTTTAGTTTCGAAGTTCGAAATTAAAAAAGGCCACTTTTCCAATTTGTCAATGCCAGGGTTGCTCACACCAGACCTTTCTGATAATTCTGATTGTACTATAGTAGTTTCGTAAATAGCTTCCGATTACTTTCCTAGCGCTAAAGTTAAAAATCAAATTTTGGAAATTATTTTAGTGTGGTTTTTCGATTTCTATTTATATAAATCTAGACTTACATGCAACCAGCATAAAGATGTTAAAATAGTATTCATGATTGAAAAAATGAAATGCGTCATTAAATATTGAGTAATAATAAAAGGGACTCGTCTGTCACCGTGGTCAATTATGTCTTTAGTGATATTTGTGCTTAAGGCGTCACTAAAATGTTCCAGATATGTCCATATTTTATTTATACATTAAAAATTATAGCTCTATATTTAGTATTTAGTAGTAGGAAGTATTAAATTTACAGAAAGAAAATAAGTAAATTATTATATATATATATATATATATATATATATATATATATATATATATATATATATATATATATATATATATATATATATATATATATATATATATATATATATATATATATATATATATATATATATATATATATATATATATATATATATATATATATATATATATATATATATATATATATATATATATATATATATATATATATATATATATATATATATATATATATATATATATATATATATATATATATATATATATATATATACAGGGTTTAATGAAGGACAGGTAACAATTAAGGAGCAGGCAGCAGAAATATCGAACCAGGTTTCGATTACTGGTGGAAAGTCAAATGGATTGGAGCGGTAGTTTGTAAAACCGATAATTAAAGAAGTAAAAGTATTGTCTTCGGCCTAACTGAAGTTGAAATACCCTACACCTGAGTAACTAAAAAAAATATAATTTCGATACTTAACAACTTTTGTATAAGTAGGCGGACCACGCCCAAATTAGGCAAATATTTTTGTAATGTTTCTAAATATTGCTGGATAGAATCACGTATTAATATTTGTAAATTTTTATGGGATATTGACAACTTGTATAAGAGGGCAGACCATGCCCATTTTTGGTATACAAATTGGTAATTCCTGTAGATGCCTAGGGATAAAATTACATGTTATATAATTACATGTCTTATAACATTTAAAAGATATTGACAACTTTTGTATGAGTGGGCGTGACACGCCCATTTTTGAAAATCTTGTCGGTAATGATGCGTTACAAACGAAGAACAGAGTGAATATACCCTATTCAAACATACTGCCGAACGGAGGACCTTCGCCGGAAAATTGCAGCATTGGAGACCCAGGAATTGCTTCTGCTTCAATTTCAAGAGTTTTCCTATCGAGTCCCTTGATCAGCTATCGAAGAAGTACTGCCCGCTTTGGATGCGTGTCTGCCACGAACAACAACGGCCTATACATTACCTCAAAAACTTTGGTCGCATGCAGTACGGTTTCTTTTTGAAGGACATCGCCGTGACGGTTCCATGTAGTAAATTAATTTAACCAAAATATAAATACGGGGATCTATTTTCCAAACTAGAATACTTGCCGTTGATTTAAAATTTTAACATGAAATATAGAGACACACTTACATTTTCTTCGCTTTGCAATATTTATTAGTACACGCATTGCATGAAATATATTTTAAAAAAGTTCCATTCCATTTTTTCTTATATTATATTTAAAAAAATGGAATTTTAACATTGAACTTATTTATTTGGCGGCAAAAATTAATCCATTTCTTTAACAATTCCTTGTCAGAAGGAAAATGGAAAAAACTGCACGGAGAAACTGTATTGCTTATTTTGTCTTCTGTACAGGAACATTTAACATTAAAGTATCGGTATAATTAAGATGGGACGTCGTCAGGACGTAGGGGGCAAGCTGTCGAAGTCCCATGGATTCAATAGATCTGGTTGCCCTACTATACCCTACAGTAGGATATATATAGTATAGTGGTAGCCCTAGAGTAGGATATATATACTATAGTAGTAGCCCTACTATCCCTATATAGCTAAGCCTAAGCACTTGGCTGGTTCTTTCGACACATCAAAAATGTGGTCGTTCCAACCAAGGTCACATTGGATTGACATGCACAGAACGTCAAGAGCTACATCATGAATATCCACACCACCCATATTTAGAGGTGGAGAATTGACACCAGTCTAATGTTTGTGGATCAACAAGCAGCTTTGGGGTTCCGCTCATTAAAATCTACCCGATTCGATGGACCCCACTCCTGGATTTTGTTTAGTTCAGATTGGAGTGCGTCATTCATAATTTTGCGGTTTCCATTGATCTTCAGATTAGGACGCCTGGAGAATGAATATGAGTGACAAATGTTGCTGCTATCAGCAAACGAGTAGACGGGTAGGGTTTGATATCAATGACAGAAGGTCATTGGTAAAAAGAAGAAAAAATGTTGGAGACAGGACCAAACACTGCAGAACTCCATCATTAATGGGGCGCTCTTCGGAGCTTGTCTATCACAACCCGGATAGAACGGCCTTTGAGAAAACTCGATATCCATCGAGTAAAGGATTACCGACACCGTAAGTAGCCAGTTTGGACACGAGTGCTTTATGCCATACACGGGCAAATGCCTCGTAGATATCCCAAGCAACTTACTCTCACCGTGTGGTGAACACACCTGTTTCACCATTCAGTTAGTAATGCCATCCAATCGCCGGTAGAGCGGTGAGCACGATTTCAACAGACAAGCAGACGGATGCTCAGGACTAAATAGACTCGTGAGTTTACTCTGACCGAGAATATTTAAATAGCACTTCTGTCAATGTTTTCTGCTTTCTTCGTAACATACTAAAGGTCAAAGCCGTATAATACCCTTTCTTCTTGTGCGTAGGGTATAAATACTGTTTATATTTAGCAAAATCGATTTCCGTATCAAATGCTTTCAGATTTTGCAACCACTGGAACCAACAGCTCGTCGTGGTGATTAAGGATTTCTGCACAGTTTGTATATAACTATTTTTTCCTAACACGATAAATGTAACAGGGTGGGAAATTATTCCCGCAAGCAATTATAGTTTTGATTTACGTGGAAGTTGATTTTTTATATCACATAATTGGTTTTTTTAGTAATCGAGAAATCGGCGTTGACTCTGCAAAATGTCGGTGCGCGATCATATAAAAATTGATATCGTGAGTATGAAGAGAAGAAAAATAATCAAGCAGCTGAAAAATACTTAAATCTGCAGGAATGGGGCCACGAGCGTTTAGTGCGTGCCCAGCAGGTAGTCGAGCTGCGTCCGTACGACATTGAATCGTGGTCGGTGCTCCTACGGGAGGCTCAGAGTCGTCCAATCAACGATGTGCGATCCCTGTATGAATCGTTGGTGAATGTGTTCCCAACAACGGCTCGGTACTGGAAGATCTTCATTGAGCAGGAAATGAAGGGCCGTAACTATGAGCGTGTGGAGAAACTCTTCCAGCGATCGCTAGTCAAGATACTCAACATCGATTTGTGGAAGCTCTATTTAAATTATGTGAAGGAGACGAAGGCGGGTCTCAGTACTCACAAGTGAGTTCCGCTCAGGGAACACCCGACGAAATAGTTATTATTGTTACTTGTTATCCTTGCAGAGAGAAGTTGGCACAAGCATATGACTTCGCTTTGGAGAAAATCGGCATGGATTTGCATTCGTTCTCTATCTGGCAGGATTATATAAACTTCTTGCGCGGCGTTGAAGCGATCGGTAGCTATGCGGAGAATCAGAAGATAACTGCAGTCCGACGAGTGTTCCAGAAAGCAGCGGTTACGCCGATTATAGGTATCGAGACGTTGTGGAAGGAATATATATCCTTCGAGCATAATATTAATCCCATTATATCGGAGAAGATGAGCTTGGAACGGTCAAAGTAAGTTGGAATAGTTAGCAATCGGTGTTCGAGTCTGTTACTCTTTGTTGCTAATTTCAGGGATTACATGAACGCTCGTCGGGTTGCCAGAGAACTGGAGATAATAACAAAAGGATTGAATCGAAATCTGCCTGCAGTGCCGCCCACTCTTTCAAGAGAAGAAATAAAACAAGTTTGTTAAAAACATTGAATCTAACCACATTTCTTTAATCGTACATTTACATTTTTACAGGTTGAGTTGTGGAAAAGATTTATTAACTTTGAGAAATCAAATCCCTTGCGAACCGAGGACACAGCGCTCATTACGCGTCGTGTTATGTTTGCCACAGAACAGTGTCTCTTGGTGCTCTCACATCACCCTGCGGTTTGGCATCAAGCTGCACAATTCCTTGATCAAAGTGCAAAAGTTTTGGCCGAGAAAGGAGTGCGTATATTTAACATGTTTAATCATTTTATTTTAGCAGTCCACAGCAGCTTCCGTGAGCAGGATACTCGAGCTACGACGCATTCGAAAAATTGCTATAGAAAAATCAACAATGAAGCAAATAAAAAAGTAGCAAAAGAGCATTACTGCTCTTTTATGTGCAAAATTGAACTTGTTGAAAGCGTTTCTTTTATTTATAAACTCTTGTAGATGCCTTGTTGTATTGTTGGAATTGCATTGCGCGAGGAATCTGCTGTCGTACTATAAAACGGGTAATTCTTTGCTAATATAGTCCTCAAAGTCCTGTACCTGAAAAATTCTTGCTGATTCCTGACGTAGTTCGATGAAAATCCAATGATGCTTCTAATGGCATCGCCTTTCACTGTGTACTCTTTTAATTGTATTTTATAAGAAATCACATTATTTCGCATAATTTATTTAGCATTTTATCTTCATTAGGATATTCAAGCAGCCAAAATCTTCGGTGATGAGTGCGCAAACATCCTCGAGCGTTCCATTAACGGTGTGTTGAACAAGAATGCCTTGCTTTATTTCGCATATGCAGACTTCGAAGAGGGTCGTATGAAGTACGAAAAGGTTCATGCGATGTACAAGAAGTTGTTAGCTATTCCGGATATCGACCCCACACTTGTAAGTTGGCACCAGTTCTTTAGTGGGCTTGAAGAGCTTTTGTTTAGTATGGGTTGTATTAAGTTGTCCGAGATATATTGAATCTGCGCTTATTACTCAACTCATAATACAAATAATTACTCAACTCATAACAAATAATTGTAACAGAAAGTGGAGTGTTGCTAACAAATAGTTTATGCAATTCTTAAAAAAGGTTTCATCAAGGCAACGCTCTTCAAAATACTCTTAAGGGCTTTTCAATTTTATCAGATGTTTTTTAAACCGTATTTTGTTTTATCTTTGAAAGATTTGCAAAACTAAAAAGTGAAGAGTGTTGATGTAATAGGCAACTGGCTTTTTGGTACTTTGATTTTAAATATTTTTAATTCGTTTTTGACCTCATTACCCAATCCTTTAGCCGTTCGTCCAGTATATGAAGTTTGCTCGCCGCGCAGAGGGTATCAAGTCGGCGCGTGCCGTTTTTAAAAAAGCGCGTGAGGATGTTCGCTCTCGTTATCATATTTTCGTCGCAGCCGCGCTCATGGAGTACTACTGCTCGAAGGATAAGGATATCGCATTCCGTATCTTCGAATTGGGCTTGAAACGCTTCGGCGGCAGCCCGGATTACGTGATGTGTTACATTGATTACCTCTCGCATCTGAACGAGGACAACAACACGCGTGTGCTGTTCGAGCGTGTGCTGTCTTCCGGTGGCCTACCGCCACAACTGTCAGTGGAAGTGTGGAATCGTTTCTTGGAGTTTGAGTCCAATATTGGTGACCTGTCGAGTATTGTAAAAGTGGAGCGCAGGCGCAGTGCTGTGTTGCAAAATGTATGTAGGATGAATACTGACATCGCGCGTATATACTGAACACTAATCGATTTTTTACTGCAGCTAAAAGAATATGAGGGCAAAGAGACTGCGCAGTTGGTTGATCGTTATAAATTTCTGGATTTGTATCCGTGCTCAACTGTTGAATTGAAATCGATTGGCTACACTGAGGTATGCACTTTTAATTTTAAATTTCCAGCTTTAATGTCTAATTTTGCTGATATTTAAAAGAAAGTAATATCTTGTCAAGTCTTCACAACATTTTGCAATATTCAATGTTCGCCCTTTAGAATTCAGGCCTTCTGTGTCATAAATCTGGTGGTTCCAAGTTTGATGACTTTGATATGGAACAATCTGTCTCTATGTCGCGTCCGGACTTCTCGCAAATGATTCCATTTAAGCCCAAGCCTAATGCGTACCCCGGAGAGCATCCGCTGGGCGGTGGTACGTTTCCACATCCGCCTGCCATGGCCGCGCTCTGTGCTCAGCTCCCACCACCTGTGTCATTTCGGGGTCCATTCGTGTCTATTGAATTGTTATTTGATATTTTCAATCGTATTCAACTGTCCGATGGTGAGGCCCGTCAGTAATTTTTCGAAATCAATGAAATTAAACTAGTTTCTCGTCCCTCGACAGTACCACCGCGACCCAATGGTGAGAACGGCTGCGATACCAGGATATTCGATTTGGCCAAATCGGTGCACTGGATTGTGGATGACAGTACTTCGTCCGGCGACATTTCCGGCCTTAAACGGCGTCGTATGCTGCCTGGTGGCGAGGATAGTGATGATGAAGCCCAGACTACTGCTCCGCCGGCCAATGATATATACCGCTTGCGACAGCAGAAAAGGTTCTTGAAATAAAGCTGCAATTCATTTTTAGAAATGTAAAACATTACCATTTGTACCATTTGTACATTATTTTTATTGACTTCCCACAAATTAACAAGAAATATAACGTATAATTTTATATTCGAATTCATTTAAACTTGATGTCATGCAGAATAATTAACAGTATTTGTTCGTAAATGGACGGTATATACTTAATTATAATATTGCATGGAATGCAATCGCCGATTACATCCGAATGACTTCTAAATGAAGCTGGAAGGAATACAATTAAACAGCAAAAAAAGCTATATCTAGTACTTAATTTAAGTGTGTAAATTATGCCCAAAAATGGACATCTACAATTTTAAATTTTAAAAGAAATACAAACATACTGTTGATCGAATTTATATAGGTAAGTACAAGCACTTCTAGACAACATGACTAAGTAAAAAGTCAAAAGAATTACAGAAAAAACTCATACGATAAATCTACGGAGCAGTGGGTAATACTTTGTTTTTCTTCGGTTGTGGTAATTAAAGAATTAATATATATAACTCATACGATTTTACAGCTCTCGGTGGAAAGCTTAAAAGGTAGAAGATTTATTCGACAACTAAAGAAAATCTACAAAATTCTGAAGTGGAATCAAATTCAAGGTTTGTTCTGATGAAACCACGATACTTACTAGCCACAGAACAACAGGCTTTTGATTTTAATACGCATAGAATCGAGTTGTTTCCTAATATTTTGTCGTGATCATAAGTTTAGTTGCTCTTGCCTAATTACAAAATTGATTAAAGTAATAAAAAAATTTTTTGAATTTAATACGCTAAATACCTAATTAAGGAATTCAAAATATATAGTATATATATATAAAATACTAATACTCAAGGGTCTTTAATTTCTAGAACTATTGCATATTTTACAATCTTTAATATTTAACAAGTAACAGTTTTAGTAAAATGTGTAACAATTCTTGATTTTAAACAATTGCCTTGTAAAATATATAAAGAATATAAAAAAAGTCCATTTTAGTGGAAGCATTTAAAGCTACGTCTTCGAATGTACCAAAATCAGCTTAAGCTTTATAACGATAGTAGCATTCAAATTTAAATATAGTTTAAAGTCAGGAATTCTACAAACTTACGCGTGGTTGATAATATAATTCCAAAATTTTTTGTTGATAATAAGTTCCAAATAATTCTCCCAGTTTTATGTTAGTATCGGAGTGTTACAAATTAGACTGTAAACGAGTTATGCATTACAATTTCACAGTCGAGCACTACTATCATTATAATTCTCATTTCCATTGGAATGTGGGATGAGTCCTTAAAAAAGCAACTATTTTTAAAAAGTTCTACCTAGAATTATAGCCTAGTCAAACAACTTATCGTCATCGTTTGCTTTTTATCATGCTTATTGGAAGTTTAGTTGCTATCAGTTTATGTGGAATGTCTGCGTTTTTCTGTTTAAACCCGACCCTTAGTTTCTTTTCTATAAAATTCGTTTACTAATAATATTCTAGCACTAACCATTTTATAAATATTGTTCGAGTTCATATTCGATGTAGTTGTACATGTATAATTGATAAAACTATTAAGGTAAAAAATTGTATAAAATATAATTCTCAAAATATGATTTGCTAAGAGTAAAATACTAAGGCAATATTTTATGTGGTTCCGTTTACGGTGGAATCATGCATGGCGTCTGATATGTTACCACCCTCGGAGGAAGTGGTTGTTATATCGGGCTCACCAAGTATAATTTCACCTTGAATCCGGTTGGTTAAGTAACTTTTGAAATTGCCTATAATTTAAGGGAAGATTTAATATTCCTTATACTCAAATAAATAATGTTTTTTTAACTCTAAAAATCGTAAGTCACCTTCACCTTTCAATCTACCTCTTTAAAGGGCAAAATATGTTGCAATGTGCTAAATACTTATGCATGCAATACGGTTGCTAAAGTGGTAGAAGGCTTAAAATTTGTTCGTATAAAATACAGATTGTTACTGGTAGCATTTTTCTAATTTTAAAGCTGCTTGATTAACGGAAGTCTTTAGTTTTTGTTCGCATAATGATGTACACCTCTGCCTATCATAAACAATAATTTAGACTGTCTTCACTAACTCGACTTCTGCTGTGCTTTTTCGATTTGCGCCCTGTGCCACTTTTTATGCCGGTAGAGACCAGAGTTTTGTGAGAAGCGTTTGTCGCAGATCTTGCACACGTACTTTTTCACTTCGGAGTGCAGTTCCATGTGCGTGTATATGGAAGAGCCGAAGATGAACGCCTTGCCACAGATGGGACAAATTTGATCGCGTATCTTTAAGTGTCCTCTGACGTGTTTGTCGCGCTCGAATGCTGTAAAGTAACCCTTGCCGCACTCGTTGCACTGGAAATCGCGTTTGCCAGTGTGACGCTTCCGATGCTGATTTAGCTTGCTGTTGTTCACAAACGCTTGGCCGCATTGTTCGCACACGTAGGGCAGCTCCTTGGTGTGCGAGCGCTCGTGCACCCGGAGCGCCGTAGAGTTGTAGAAGCTCTTGGGACACATGCTGCATTTGTGTGTCCGCTTGCCCATGTGACGATTCAGATGGTAGATCAGGTTGTTCCGCATTGTAAACTTGGCTCCACAGATGTGGCAGACGTTCTTCACATCGTTCTCTGGGTTCGGAATTCCCCTCAAATGTATACGTTTTTTCGATATCTTCTGATGCTTCGTGGCGCGGTAGTGGCGCATAATTTCAGTCAGCTTCGTGAAGGTTTCGCCACACACCTTGCACGAGAAGGGCGATATGTGCGGCTCCAGGAAGGCGAGTTCGTTATAGTATTCGTAGAAGGATTCGAAGGCCTCATTGTTACGTGTGCTTTCGATGCGCTTTTCCTTCTCCTGACGGTAAGCACAGCGGAAATCGAGCAGCTTGCGCTTGAGCCGTTCGATTGAAATATGTACGTTGGCCTCCTCCTGCAAGCTTTTGTGCATTGCTGCAATGTGGTGGGCGCGCTGTGATCGTCGTTTGTACTCTTGCAGGTGCGTGTTCCAGAGTTGAGGGTACGTTTTGTAGATTTCAATGATTTTTAAATTCAGTTCCTTCTCCCTGATCATCTTTTGTGAGTCGGAGGTGATGTCGAGCTGAGGAAAAAAGGGTGGTATGATTACTGCTGTAGCTCTAAACAGAATAGTAAAAGATTGCAATAAAAAGTGAGTTCAAGGTTTTAACTGAAATCATTTGAATCCCTACTCTACTTGAGATTGCAGATTGAAATCGAGAGCTTTTATCTTGGGTTTCAAAACTGAATGTATGTATTTTTTTTACAAAGAATTGGAGATCCTGTTTAAAATTTGACACAAAGTTGACCGAAGATTTAAATCATATAAGTCGTTGAGGTAAATTTTCGAAGTCACTACTCTATCGTCTCGGTTCTCCTCCGAACA
Organism: Sicus ferrugineus; assembly: GCA_922984085.1. NCBI lineage: Eukaryota > Metazoa > Arthropoda > Insecta > Diptera > Conopidae > Sicus > Sicus ferrugineus. The sequence continues at coordinate 12,324,326 of OV277351.1, read as the reverse complement.
GACAGACGATATTGATTTCAGTTATCGTCTCAATGGATAAAATTTGCCTCAACGTTTTTAAGTAATAAGAAATAATTAAATTCTCTAATTACATATTCATCCAGGAATTTGAAATCGTTAAAGTAGAACCACTTAGATGTTATATTCTCCTTCGTCACACGTTCGCTCTCTCTCCGGTAATATTTCACAAAGTCCGTCAACTTTTTATAGACTGAATGCCACTTCAGTCTGAGTTTAAAAAGCCTATTAAATGTGACGGTTATGGTTTTCCACGCAATGTGTTTTGCATTCCTGGAATTGTAGTCCTTATGAAAAGGATTCCAAAGAGCCTGTTGGTCTTTATATATAGCGATTAGACTGTGCGTTTGTTCCTCACTCAAGCGTGTGGAGGTTGAAGAAGCAAGCAGCTGTAATGGTGAGGATACAACACCAAAGTTATAACACTGCTACAAATTGGCAGCTTATTGCTCTTCTAAACTTACTGGTATAAAGTCGCTGCTATCACTGTTGTTTTTGTCGGTAATCATAACTTCACACTGAATAACCGAATCCTGATAATTGCTATCACAAGCATCCTGAATAAGGAGGAAAGAATATGGTTAAAAGAAAAATATTATTAACAAGCAGCTAAGATTTACCTCGACAATTTGTTTTCTGGGAAGTGCGAATGTTTTCTTAATTTTAAATGTCATGTTCTTTAAAGCGCGCTCGATGTCTTTGTCTTTGTCGGAAGTGATTAGCTCCGAAGGCTCTGTGGCCGTGGAATATTCTCTAGCCGTATTACTCAGACCATACTCCTGTTTCAAGAAGTCACCGTGATTACCATTTAATACCACCGCGGACTGCATTTGTGGAGCCGTTGAAATTTTCGTTCCTTCCGTTCCTCTAATAGGATTTTGTGCAGAATTGCTTAGTTCAACTGAGGAAGTTTTACCCAATTGAGTATTGTTCTTGGAATATTTTGTGCTACTTATAACCTGACATGAGCCACTTAAAATCTGCTCGGGCATTTCTTCGTCTTCCGTCAAGTATTGTGTAGCATTCGCATTATTCTTTGGGAAGCTTGTGGTTTGCATTGAAGCATTAGCGTTCGCATCATTGAAATAATTTTTCGAAATGTTGATAGCTTCTTGTGAAATGTTGACCACGTTTTGTGAAATATTCATCGAAATCTGCGGAGCACTTATCGTCTGAATTATGTTAACAGCACTCTGGGGCATGACCATCGTCTTGTCCAAGGTAATCATCGGGTTCTGCTCATTACTAGGCTGAGTATTTAAAACGATTTGGTACATATTCTCCTCATTTCGTGAAATATTGATGGAGTCCAGAGAGATGTGTTGGCTACATGTGGCGCTTTGTGCAACGCTTATCAGGTCCTTCAGCGTAGTGTGGCGAGGGTCCAAATAGATGTGCTGAACATTTATATCACCTTGATTTACAGTGTCTTCGGAGTAACTAATAGTAAACTGCGGGATGCTTAAGTCATTTGTTATGGAATTTGTGGTATATATTGAAGAATTTAAGACTTCCGGTGGTACATTAGAATCTAGCGTTGTAGTAGTTAAAGTATCTTGTACATTTAAAATTGTTGAATTAGCATTATGCTGACTTCTTCTTAAGATATGTTGAGTATCAAAAATTTGCGGCGTACAATTTGAATTGTTCTGCATAAAAACACCTTCAGTATTTACGGTTTGCTTCTGAGTTTGTGATGCAGGATGTAGAATACGTTGGTTTTTCAACAGATGGTGTGCTGAATTAGATTTATCTGGTGTAGTAATTAAAAGAGATGGCGTACTTAAATTCTGCTGTGTTGAACTTTTACTTGTTTGAATAGTTTGAAAGGCATTTTGGGCGTTCGTAATTTGGGTCGCCGCTGAATTAGATTCATCTAGTGTAGTAATTAGAAACGTTTGGCCATTTAGCTTTTCCCGTGCTAAATTTGAATTTTGGTCATTACTTTTCAGGGTATGCCCAGAGTCCAAAATTTGATATTCTGAATTAGAGTCTTCTGCGGTAGTAATTAAAATAGTTTTGATATTCGGATTTTCCTGCGCTAAGTTCGAATTATTCTGGTTACTTTTGAAGCTACTCTGATGGCTAAAAATTGGCTGTCCTGAATTAGAATCTTCTGTAGTAGTAATTAAAATAGTTTTCGTATTTATAGTTTCCTGTGCTGACACAGAATTTTGTTCATTATTTCTATGTCCGCCATTCGAAATATGGGATGCTGAATTTGAATTGTGCTGAGTGGTTTCTATAATATAATGAGAATCCAGAATGTGGTGTGCTGAATTGGATGATTTATTTGATAGCACATACTGAGGGTTCAGAAGTTGCTGTGACGGTTTTGAATCGTTTCGTGTGGTGTCGAAAATGGGCTGCATACTTATACCTTGTGCTGAATCCGAAATTTGTTGTGGAGCGCTTAAAAGATGTTGGTTGTTCAAAGTATGCTGTTCTAAATAGGAAATTTCTCGTGTTAAACTGGAATTTTGTCGGGTAGCTTTTAGGATATGCTGAGTATTCGGTATTTGCAGTGCTGAATTTGAGTTCTGTTGTGTAACGACAGGTGCATTGTTCAAAATTTGTTGTTGCGTTGAATTTTTTGAAGTACTACGCAGATTATGGCGAATATTTGAATTTTGTTGCCCTGAGCTTTTCTGGATAAATACATTCTGAGTATTGGAAATTTGCTGTGCCGGATTAGTGCTTTGTTGCGTAGCTGCTAAAATATGATCACAGTCTAAGACAAGCTGTTTTGAATTCAAATCGTGTTCTGAGATATTTAATATATTCAGCGGATTTAAAGTATATTTCGTTGAAATAGTATCTTCCGTACTTGTAAAACTATTTTCAGTACTTAAAATTATCGGTGTTGACTTCAAGAGATGCTCCGTTAAAATAGGATGCTTCTTCGAGATTTGCTGTGGTATTCTTAAATCTTGTAAATCACTTAAAATACACTGCGTAGTTAAAATATTATGCGCTGAATTATGTTGAGTATTATTGAAAATATCCTGAATATTCAAAATAATTTGGCCAGAATTAAAATTCTGCTGTGTGGAGCTGGAAACCTTCTCAGAAGTCTGTTTTGAAATTCGTATTGTATTTTTCTCCTCTGCATGTGAAACTATCTGCGTATTCAGAACACTTTGTGGTGGAGTCGTAATTTCCTCTTTTAAATTTGAAACAACGTGTGTATTTAAATGTTGTGATGGTGAACTTGTTTTAGTAGAATTTAAAATATGCTGAGTATTTTGTTTTGTATAATTGTTTTGCGTAGAGTTCAAGTCTGAAGCTTGCTGTGGTGAATTTACACCCTGATGTGGTGAGTTTGAACTTTGTTGTGGTTGGCTTGGCTCTTCTGCTGAATTCAAAGTATTCTCTGCGATAAATTTGTGTAGCTGCGGCTTTAAACTCTCTTGTGCGGAATTTAAAAATATCTCAGGATTTAAATGAAGTCGTGGTGAATTCAATGACTCCGGTGCGGAATTCGAAATCTTCTGAGTAGTTAGGTTGTGCTTAGGAGAGTCTAAGGGACTCTGGAGCGCAGTCAATATGTGCTCAGTAGAGGCTGTCGACTTGTGGGGTAAATTCAACGGACTCGGAGCACCAGCGTCTTCGTAGGCAGCAACTTCAAAGGCATTACAAGGCGTGTCTGGTGCATTTAAAGATTCAGATAGAGTATTCGAAGAATTTCGATTAAATATTTCGTCCATAGCATTGCTGAACTCCAGGGGAAACTCGAAAGAGTCAACCTGTTTTTAGAGTAACACTAATAAAAGTGAAAGCAGTTAAATATTTTGTTTCAAAATTACCGTTTGCTTTAGAACGACGTTATCAGCTGAATCGTTACTTAATATTTTAGTGGAGGCATTCTCTACACTGTGGATGGGATCTTTTTCATTGAATATGTTAGCTGCGATTTCCATAAATGGCTCCCTTTCGAGCAAGGTGGCCAAAAATTTCTGAATTTAATTTGGAAATATTTTTTAGTTATGTTAGTTTTCAATAACATTTATAAACACAAGAACTTACATCCACTTCCAAGCCATCCATCTTTTCTTGCTCCATTAAAACCTGATCGGGTGGTTCGTTAAGCAGATTGGCGGAAAGTGTACCATCGGAGTTCTAGATGCAATTAAAAATAAATATAAAGATGAAATGTCCAGAATGGTGCAACTTTGGTTTTGTAAAACGGTGTAATTTCACAATTAAGACATGAAAATTGATTTGCACGAGAGAGCTGTGCAACATTTTTTTGTGAAATTTTTTTTTTACCTCTTTATTTGAATCGTTTTCTGAATCCATGTTTTTGCCTTCTTCTTGCACCTTTTGTGCCTTTTCCGCCAAGATGTTTTCATTTGCGTCTAGAAGATTGGGAGCATTCTAGTTGTAATAAAAATGAATTAAATTATAAAATCAATGACTTCATAAGTAAAGTTAAGCGCACTACAGAAAAGTACAGCACAAATTTATACAATAAACTCTGTTTCACAGCATTGCTTTCAAGTTTTCTGCGTTCTTTTCAAACACACGAATTTACTACGCAAAAACCTTTTTATTATTATTTTTTTTTAGTGTTATGTTATTATTTTTAGCGATGATTATCTCACTTTAACATTTTCATGTCGTAGAAAAGAAACACGCAATGTTTGCAGGAACGATTGCTTGCTCATCGCCTGGAAGATGTTTGAGAGAACGGAGATGTTTATTTTCATCTTCCCGACGATTAGCTGAAATTTTCGCAATCGAAAAAGGGGACAAGGGATTGTATTTTGAAACTCAATTTATTTTATTGAGTTTTTACTTTATCTTTTTTATTATTTTTTTTCTTTTATTTTATTTTTTCTTAACTTAACCTTGAATAACCAACCTCCTTCTCCGATTCCTCTTCATCTTTACACATTTCCTCTTGCCGCTTTAGGTCTTCCTGTTGTTTCTGCTCCTCATTTTCCCCATGAATTGCCATCATGTGTTCTGTGTGTTCATGCACTTTTTCAAAGATCTCGCCACACATATCACATTCATACGGAGCGACATGCTTTTGTAGGAATTGCATTTGTTCGTAATGCTTAAAATTCGTGCGAAAAGTTCGATTCTCCCTTACGGAATGCAGGTACTTGCACTTTTCCTTACTATAGCATTTCTGCAGCGCACGCAGTCGCCGCTGAACCGATGTACTGGACAAATGAATGCCACAGCTTTTTAAAGATTCGCTTATTTTGTCCAACGCTTCAGTTCGATCTACAGGCGACTGCTTGTGCTTGCTTGCGGTGTGCCAAAGTAAGGGGAATCGTTTATATATTTCAATTATTTTCAAATTTTGGTTATGCAGAATGTTGCGCCGAATTTGGGCAGCATCAGGCTAGAAGTATTGAGAAAAATTTAAAATAATGGGAGGACTCAAGACTAAAACAGAATCCACTGCTTACTTGATAATCTAAAAAACGTAACGAATCCAAAAGTCTTGTACATTCTGACGTTTCCTCACTGTCGTTATTATTCAATGGTTGTTCGTTTTTGAGACGCTGCTTCTCAGCACGATAACGTTGGCAGAGAGCAGAGATTCTTATTTTGAGATCGTTTATTTTGAAGTTACTTTCACACGCTGTATTAAGTTTTCGAGTGATTTCTTCCCAGGACTCGCGGCCTAGCTCTGTTTCACTAAATTCGGGGTGAGATGCATTCCAGAGACGCGGATGAGCTTTGTACAGTTCTATAAACAAAAGCATGTGCTCGGGGTGCAGTTTCTTATTTAACTTTGTTGACTAAAACGAAAGGTAAATAAATTAATATAAAGTAAATACATTTTGCGGAAATAACAATTTTATGGAAAAAACCTAGAAAAATCTGGTTTAGTTTTTTCTGGAGGTCAGCATAAAAATTATAATCACAAATAGCACCCATCAAATAAATCTTTATTAAAAAACAAGTAAAAGTGTTGTCTCCGGCCTTTCCGAAGTCCCTACACCCGAGTATCTAAAAAAATTTAATTTCGCCACTTAACAACTTTTGTATAAGTAGTCGGACCACGCCCATTTTTGGCACATATTTTTATAATGTCTCTAGATACTGCTATATATATGTATATATATATACTGCTATATGTATATATATATATATATATATATATATATATATATATATATATATATATATATATATATATATATATATATATATATATATATATATATATATATATATATATATATATATATATATATATATATATATATATATATATATATATATATATATATATATATATATATATGTACTTGTACTGCAAAGAATGAAACGAGATAGATATAGGAAAGTATATATATTCTTGCTCAGCGTTACCTCCTGAATCGATTTAGCCCTGTACGTCCGTCTGTCTGTCTGTTGAAATCACGATATAATAATATAATCACGATAATATATATATATATATATATATATATATATATATATATATATATATATATATATATATATATATATATATATATATATATATATATATATATATATATATATATATATATATATATATATATATATATATATATATCCAAGTTAAACCGGTAAATGTAAATGGACGGCATTGAATTATATTGTGAAGTAACTGATGAACGGTACCAGCAACCATTTTGAATTTATATATCGTATTTTGGAATCACACATTTGAAAGTGAATATATTGTACAATTAGCTCAATATTGCCTTTGTAAGAAAAAGGAAAAAGACCTGAGAAGTGAATTTATAATAAATAACTAATGCGGTTTTTACTCCTAGTACTATTGAAAAAGGAAAAGTTTTTGTAAATTTTATTTAATCGGTCAAGGCATTAAGAAAAGAAAAATGCAAATGATGGCATCATGGTAACGGGTTATTAGCTGAAGGTGTGGCTTTGACGACAGTGGATGGAAGAGGAGGCCTGAAGTTGGTAAGTAATCAACTAGCTAGTAAGTCACAAAAAATCTAACGTGATGAAATGGATTTTTATTATTTTTTATTCTTTGTGACATCGCGTTTGACTCCTACAACGGGTTGAAGACCTCGCCCTGGAGAATGATGAGCTAGACGGGGTAAGTTGTAGGAGACTTGGTAGCAGTGAGGACGAGATACAACAACTTTTACGAGAACGTGAGTATATTACACTTAGAAAAGTTCAAAACTCGTTGTTTTACATCAACACGCAAGATAATTAATATCCTCCTGCAATTTAAGAGTCATTGCGAGATTTAATCTCTTAATAAACCATCCGCGTACAGGAGGCAATTACAGAATTACAAATTTTTGGGAATATTGTTGACAAACAGAAGAAAAATTAAGGGTCCCAATGGCTGCCCTGGGACACGCCTGATGAAGCAACAATTGGCCTGAAAATGTGATTACTGATCTTAACATACAACATCCTATTAGCTAGATAAGGTCGAATCCACTTCGAGAGCTGAGAGTGAACTCCAAGTCTCGTTAATTTGGTTATTAGTATTTTGTGCGAAATATTGTCAAAAGCTTTGCAAGTCAGTATACAAGAAATTCACTTGTGAGTCACGTTCGATTACATTAATAATATAGTTTGAAAATAGATTTGAAGATAGTTTAAAGATAGATTTGTACATGTAGATCTGCCTACAAAAAAACCTTGCTGCTGCGTTGAAATACAATTTCGTATTTGAGCAAAAAATTAATTGGTTACTTAGTCGATTAATTTATGTCATTTGCACTAAATAATCTAAAAATAATGTAGAAAAGGTCAAAATACCGGAAGTCAAATTATTTTTGATTAGATCGACAAAAAATCAAGAAGTCATGGTAATTTATTTTTTCGATAATTCGTAACGTAATTTGTTAACAACGACTTCAAAATTAATTACTACCTTCAAACTCTGCTTCACACCAAATCTAATTGAAACCACAATAATGTGAAAATACTTATATTTAAAAAAAGTGTGAAAAACTGTTCTAACTCACTTCTTCTGTGTGGCGCATTTGTTCGCATGACTGAATTGTGAGCAGTTTTTCAGAATCAGCGTGCATGTGGTGTGGTGTGATGGTATCCTTGTGTTTTGAGTCTTCATCCTTCAAATCGTTCGCTTTTACTACATGGTTCCCAATCAACACTTCTTCGAAGGGGGTCAGCTGCTCCTGACCTGCCGCAATTTGGCTTTGCTGAAAAATAAGATTACTTTAATTAACGAAAACATAAACAAAACCAGTCTAAAAAGTTGCCAATCAGCAAAAACCAGTACCATTTGCATTTTATTAGGCGATGGTGGAGGCGGAGGTTGGGGCGCCAACGAACTGAGCGGATCTTTTTTTTCATCACCTGTTGCCTCAGCCACAATCATGCGCCAAATTTTTTCTTTATCGTTCGATTCTACTGCTGCTCTCTGCACACCTCCGTTGTTTTGTGCTACCGCTGCTGCTTCATCATCCACTGCCATCTTTTCCAGCATTTCTTCGTTATCCACCATCATGTCTTCTGTCCCAATGCGATCATTATTCCTCGTTGACTTTTTCACCTGTTGTTTTACATTTGCTGCGTCCATCCGTAATTCCATACTTGATGATATTTCCATCTCCTGGTCCACAGGTGGTACAGCTTTCAAGAGTCTTATCGTCTGCCCTGCTGCCTTCGCCTCACCGCTCTTAGCGTCCGCTGCATCCTCGTCATTATCGCTGGCGCACTCCCAGCTCCGATGCCAAACTTGCATGTGTTCGGCGAAGTCCAGCAGGGTGCAGAGGATCTTGTCGTCGCAGAGAACGCATTCGACGGCGTACAGCTCAGCGTTGTTCCATGTGTATATTTCTCCGCACTTCCAGCGAGGCTGACTCCGCAGCTCCGTGATCGCAACCCCATCATCGTGCGGGCTCATTTTTGAATACACAAGCCTGTTTGTGCTGTATTTGGTTTCGTTTTCGATTGCTACACATTAAATGCACTAAAACGTAATATATATAATTGCCTCTTGTCACCGAAAACTGCTTAAAACTACCTGCGCAGCATCGGAAGACAGTGGAATTGGTGACGTCGACGATCAAGCGAAAAGTAGAAATGAATGAAATGAAATCTAGGCAGGTGAGAATTGAAAGAAAGCAGAGCTGCACTGGAACGTGTGCAGGAGAGACAGCGAGCGTAAATTTCTCAACAAGTGGTTGACAGCTGTGTTTGGAGTCGAGGATCAGCTGATATTTTTTATGCTGTTACGCAAAGGAGTTGCCAACGGTTCAGGTTGCTGCGCAAAGTCGATTCAAAATGAGTAGAATTATAAATATGTTTTATTTGCAATAATTGCGAATATTTATTACAAATAAATTTATTTATAAACATTTATGAAAATATTGCGGTGTCTAGTTTGTTACTCCAACTGCTCTTAACTAAGATTCTTGAATGAAATAATTATAAATATATATTTAATAAATATAAATAACATGTTTAGTATACTTGAATAAGTACAATTTGTTTATATTAATATATTATCTTTTTATTACAATAATATTCTTAAACATCGAATAAAATTCTAGAAGTATATAAAGGCCTGTTTTAGTTTGAAGTAATTCAAATTTGAATGGAATAATAACAAAAACCTTATTTCGTTATTTTGATAATTGGAATACTTTTCCTTATTTTTAAACAATAAAAAAATGGTCGGGGAATGAAACTCAGTCTGCATAGAAATCAGAAAAATTACTAAAATAGTAAAAAGAATCAAATTAAACTACCATTTAATTATCTTGAAGTAATCATAAAACAATTTAATTAATTATTTTTATTATTAATTATTTAACTATTTTTGTTACTATTAATTCAAATGAAAAACGATATGTAAAAATAATAAAAAACCAAAGGAAACATTTTTAAAATAGCAACAATTTACAAATATTAGACGAAGGAGTTAAGAAGTAACTTATATGGAGCAATTCAATGAAACTATAAATCAATTTTACATTTTAATTATTAAATTAATCATTAAACGAGTATAGTTTTTTACTCTGAAAGTAACGGGGAATGAATGAAAACTAAAAATCAACAATATAAAAGCTGAACAATAATAACTTTATTCAACAGAGTTTTGTTGATTAAAAGCTGCTTTGGAAAAAACAGACATTCGTTTGTTATTATTTCTATAGCAATTCTATATATTAAGACTGAAGTCAGAGAAGCTATAGGAAAAAATCTGTTGAAAGTATTTTCGCACTTATTCAATCGTAAGTTAAAGCTTGAAAGTAAGTACAGAGATGCGAAGAAATTGGGAAAAATTATTTTATAACTGAAAGAAATTATGAAAGATGAACTATTTTATTAGAGGTCACAAAGATTCTTCTATTATTGCAGCCGCCTAATTTATCTTTATTAGTGGGCAACGGTGCTGAAAGTTTAGTAGGTATTTTCTAAGTAGCTTTAACGTCTATTTTATCGGGCTTTACTTTCCGTCTTTCTCCTGGAAACAACTACGAAGTCTGGCTCTCTAATGTCTGGCTTTCTAAAACTGCGTCTAGAGTGCAGTCTTAAACAATCATTCGGGTTTTGGAAGGATAGAGAAAAAGAAGGAGAAGAAGAAACATGCAAGAGTTCACATAAGAATTTCCCGTACAAACCAACTGGTTTTCGTTCAAACTAAACGGAAGGGAGTGAACAACGTTGAAAATAAAATGGAGAAGAAAGTGGAAAATAAACATTTAATATCCCGTGCTTGGTAAATATATTTCGCTGACAATTGAAATAGGAAAATAAAACTTTAATCGGCGGGGAGGATAATTTTCTCGATTAATAGATAAAAACAGTGGCAAAAATTTAATGCAACAACATTTTAAAAAAGTGATGGAATTTGACATTGAGAGTAACAATTTAACAATAACAATTTATCACTGAGAGTAACAACTGAATATAAATGAGATATTTAACACGGTTTGCAAGAGAACCTGTTACGAATTGTTGTTTTAATTGTTTGGTTTCCAGTCGAAGATGGTAATGAATGGAATTCATTTTCTTGCCATAAAAATATCTCATGAGGATATCATAACATCTTATCTTGCGTAATTACTATATATCATGTCGTATGTTGTTCACTTCATGTCCAGATCACTCTGTAGCTCTAAATTCTAAACTAAATTTGATATTTGATAAAATTAATTCCAAGTTGGACAGAATGTTCAAATTTCAACACTTTTTTGAATAAAATAAATATTTTTCTTTTTAATTGAGGTTTCACCTTTTTATCAATCCATGCAAACTCTCAATCAAATTCGTCTTCAAACTGAAGTGTTATGAGCAAATTATCCAACTTTAAATTATGACATAATTAGTTGCAATCAGAATTGTGAAAGCAAGCATAATTTTTGTAATCAATAGTTTCAATTTACGATTACAAATTATTCAAAAAATATTAATTTAGCAGAATTTTTCATTATTTTCTTAATTTAAAATAATAATAAAATAAAATAAAATTTCATTTTTTAGTAATCAAAAAATTATTATTCTGATTAATTGTAGAAATTTCTAAGAAATAATAAAATGTATTGTAATTTACATGTTGGTATTCTAATTAATCTTAGATTGATTTTCCCAATTTTTTAAATAGTTTTAAAATAATCAAGAACTTATATTACTTTTTCAATAAATATAACGGAACATTTTCAATAAATACAAATGGAAAAAATAATCAAATAAATGAATAACGATCCAAACATATAACTTTTGTTTATTTGCAAATAATCATGAAATAATCAAGCTTACATTAGATTTTTTTTAGCGTTTATAATCTTAATCCAGTAAGATAGATTACTGTACGATACGATTAATTAGCAAACCTAATGAAAATGTAATCAAAATTTTAATAGGTTACGATTACAGTTTATAAAGTCGTTTGACGGGTACTTACAGTAAAATATCGGTAAGGTGATTGACTTCTTGTGATCTCTCCCATCGTGTCATCAGTTCGTCATGGTAAAACCAAGAACTGTGTAAACTTGTTTTTGTTTGAGACTTAAGTCTCAGCTTCCTCGCTATGTCTCGTCGCGCGATGCTATGGAAACACAAAGAGAGGTCGAAACAAAGATATCTAAACCAAAAAGGTGCTTCCATTAGCGGCAAAAAACGCTTCTCTGTGTCTTCTTTTCTGACATCGAACTGGGTTTTTTAGAAAAAAACACGAAGAAGAGAGCAGAGAAAGTATCTTTTTGGTCCAAACTTGTCATTTGGTTGGTTATTATTAGTAAGATTTGAAAAAAGAAAAGAGCGATTACCAAAGTATCCATTTGCTGCATGATTTGGTTTTTTAAATTGAATTTCATTAAACTCTTTGTCACAAAAAGGGTTTTATCTAACTTGCATTGTAGTTATTAAAAAATAATACACAACCCAAAATTAGTATAAATGTATATTTATATAACCTAAATATATATAGCCACAATTTCGGATTATGTATTTATAATCATATTTATTATATAATATAATTTAGAACGTAAACGAATAATATAATTTAAAACGAAAAATGAAATCCAGTCTTTTGTAAGATCAACGACCGAATTCATAGCATCTGGTTTGGTTAGTTTCCATATTCGTTACTCCATTTTATTGAGCTGATGATAAATGCATCGAAACCTAAAAAGACTCCAACCTTAGAAGTCACTGACCCCAAATCAACGTCAGCTAATTTACGCGAATTTTCGAGTACTCGGTGCCGTCTTTCTATTTTTGTAGCATTTTTTGTTTTGTTTATCGATGAGACATAAAAATAAAGCAATGAAATTAGATCTGGGTAACTGGTAAGAAATATTTTCAAACCTGACAAATTTGTCAATAAATTAATTTGTCATTATGAACACCCATCGTTTTAATTTCTGATTTTTAATACGCTTTTCATCACTTTGTTATATTTTCTACGTGATGTAGGTATTTTTCTTCGTAAAACTGAAATACAGGTACTAAATAAAGAGTACCACGAATCAATTAGTCCAAGTTTTACTATGAACACATTGAGCTTTAGAAAATCCTTCTGTTAAGTATAATATCCAACTTATATGTACACAGGTTTCTCACTTTTTTGGTCAATTTCAGGATTTTCAGGTAATTTCGTTTATATATTTTGATGAATTTACGTAATGGATTGAAGAAATATACAATTAATAATAATTAATTAAACACATTTTTATAAACGAAAAATCGTATTCAGAATAATAAGAGATGTTCAATTAAAAAAAAAATTAATTAGTGATAAATTCAAAGTAATTAAACGAATTTAAAAACAGGTATTTATACAAAATTAAGCACAAAATGTGTAAAAATATCATTCATTGCTACTGTAATGATTAGAATATTTCAGAGCTTGAAAGACAACACTTTTACTTGTTTCTGGTTGTCATTATATCTTATTAATTATTATTAATAAATCGGATGTCCAAGTGATCGGACGTTGGTTAGGGAGCTTCAGTTTTTTTAAAAAGAGAAAAAAAGTGTAATTATATTCTCCGTTTCGATATTAACTAAAAACAAGTAAAAGTGTTGTCTTCGGCCTGGCCGAAGTCTAAACACCCTACTCCCGAGTAACGAAAAAAATTATAATTTCGCTATTTAACAACTTTTGTATAAGTAGTCGGACCACGCCCATTTTTGGCAAATATTTTTCTAATGTCTCTAGATACTGCTGGATAGAATGACTGAATGAATGAAGGAATGACTGAATGAATGAAGGAATGACTGCTGGATAGAATGACTGAATGAATGAAGGAATCAATAAATGAAGGAAAATCAACTGATGATGTTCCTTGTGTTGACTCTTCAGTATTCCCGGAAAACGATGGTAGCCCTAGATTACTTAGCTTCTGGGAAGTTGTACGGTACACCGGGAACCGCTCTGTCGCGAAACAGTTTGGCTCTTTGTTAAATGTATTTAACTTAATGGCTGGCATCGATGGTGGAATCTCTTCCCCTGCCTTTCTTTTTATTAACTATCACATCCCCGCGACTCCTATTCCTACTATTAATACTCCCGTCCCTGCCATTCCTGATATTTCAATCACTCTTTGGCGTAATGCCATTTTCTCCTGCCATTGTTCTTCCTCAATTTCTTCTTTTAAGTCGCCAAAAGCTTTACCCCCCTCCGTAATTCTGTCTCTTATATCCCCATGACCCGAAATTATTAACGAGCGTAACGTCATGTTGTTTTCAGTCTGTCATCTTTTCGTTTGTAAGATAAGCTGGAATTTATGGCCTTTAACAGGTTTTCATAGCTTATTTCGTGTGGCGTCAAATCTATTTTTTTCTCTCTGTCGACAGTCGAACGCAATACCACTTGCTGGCTGTACAACGTACAAGATTTTCTTAAGGTTAATTAGTCGAATCCCTCTAGCGTCAATACTGTCGAATCTTCCCCACAGACTTGTCTAACCGGAATAGGGTTTCGTAGCTTATATAACCAGTCGTTTCCTGTCCCTAACCCAGCCAGCGGGTAATTTGCTGTCAAGTATTTTCCGGAGTCTTTACACAACAAAACCTCAGCTCCTCGGCTCGGCTCAAGTGATGTATCACCCACCGCTATGCAACCTTCGTATTCTTCCCTTGTCATGATTACGAATCTCGTTTGATCCTTCGTCTCCGCTAGGTAGTTTGTTGATATTTGTGCTACTATATCGTAACTCGGGTTGTAGTATAGCGGGACCGGGTACATCCTATATAGCGTATATCTGACGCTTTCCGGTAAGGAAAAGTTTATTTTTGTTTAGTATTGATAGGTGCAACTTTCCCCAGCGCAAGTCGTCGATTATCAATATCTCTAACATTATTCGTCCTTGCATTTGCATCAAACTGACTTCCAGCGCCGTCTGCAGCTTCATTATCTGTACGACATTCTCAATGGCCTCCGTTTCCTTATGAGTCCTCATATTTATGCTGTTTTGTTTTAAATCGTATCTCTTAACTCCACTGCAGCTTCTCGACATTCTCTATTGACGACGAGAACGGCCCCTCTAAACTTTCGTAATTCGACTCCATTAAAGACATTTCGTGCTTCATTATCTCTAAATGCTTGGCCTGATTATCTTCAATAGCCCTCAAATAGTTATTGATCAATTTTATCCGTGGTTCCAAAAGCCAATTTGAGCGCACCTCTTACAAAATCGGACGTTCTCCGTATACTTGTACTGAACTAGCTCCCGTGCGCCGTCGATGTTACCAAACGCTTATGGTCCTTCAGCGTATTTAGAACCGCTGCGATGGGTTTATTAATATTTGTAAAAATTTTCTTTAAAGACTTTTATCGATGACTTTTAAAAATAAAAGTTTTTAAAGACTATTTTAAATGACTTTAGAAATAAAAATCTCAAATAACTTTTTCAAAAAACTCTTAATTATAAAAGTGTTCAAAGACCTTTTTAAATGACTTTTACAAATAAAAGACTCATTTAAAATGTCTCAAAAATACTTTTTAAATTACTTTTAAAGATAAAACTCTTTAAAGACTTTTAACTTTTATTTATAAAAGTAAAAGTTGAGAGAAAGCTTTTACTTTTAAAAATAAAAGCTAAAAGTTTACATTTACTTAAAAATCCATTTGAGTAAGAGTTATTTTCAGGTTCTGGAATACTATAAAATATTTGAAAATTTTCCCCTTAAAACAACTTAAATTTTTTCTAGAGAAAAGACAGCCATATGGAAACTCTATTTGAATGCCACCAACTTTTAATATCGTCGCACTTAAAAGCACCAAGATTTTTTTCCTTTTTCCGTATCCTGCGGTTTTTCTGAAATGATAGCATAAAAATGTGGTAGTTTATTTGTTGTTTTAGTTTATCTGTTGTTGCTATGTTTTTTCTGTTTTCCTTTTTTGTCATTGTTGTTACTCTCATTTTGCTATTTGAGAGTTAATTTGCGAGTCATATTTTTGCTTCTTCTTTTGTGAAGAGCTTTTAATGCCCATGAGTTCCGCTCTCTTTAACTTGATGAGTTTTCAGCTTTGAATGCTTATTCCGATTTAAATTTTTAGAAGGAACAGGCAACAAGCAACTTTACGGTAAATAAATTTTGGAAAAATGTAAATTCTTTTCTGAAAGCAATTATTCTTAAAACGAAGGCATTCAGTTCTCGCTTTATTTTTATGTTAAAAGGAAAGTAATGAGGTAATTTTTTGTTTTTAGTACTTTTCTTTGGCGAAGGAGTTCTTTTCTTTGGCGATGCCAAAACTAGCTTTTTAGGAGTTCTTTTCTTTTTTCGTTTTTTTTTTCACTGCGGGTTTTGTTATATTTTTCCAAGTGCTTCATCGTTGCGGCTAATTAGCGTTTCCGGCTTGTTGAATTCTACTCAAGGACTCCTAAGGAGAACTTGGGAATCTACAACAGTTCATTCACGAAGAAAGCCCACTTAATTTACCTAGTTGGGACGAGATTGCTTTCATGTCATGTTTACTAAAAAAGTTATCAAAAAATTTAAATGCACACGATTTTAGATTTAAACGCGGAATAACCAGTTTTAAATATAATCATTTTAAAATAACCATTTTAAAATACCTTAGAAAAAATGCTAAGGCTCTGAAACATTTGTAAAGTGTTAAAGTGGCGAGCCACACCCAGGTTTTTGGAAAATTTGATGATCTGGAATAACATTTCATCTTAATAAAATAAAAAAGAAATTAACGATGAATCAAATTTAAACCCACAAAAAAACAAGGACATGTCAGGTGTGACCAACTGAGTTTTTGCTGACTTTTAATTTCCCTCACACTTATCGTGCTTACAGCTTCCTTTCAACAGCTCACCCAACATCAACGAACTTTATCACTTCTTGCCGCAACCCGAACCCACTCCGCCAAATTGTTGGCGAAACTGAGTGCAACTTGTCGCTCGAATGGCTAGGATACGACGGAGCGTATGATTTCATAAAACCATTCAGCGGGATGGGATGGTTTCATTGCTTGTATCCATGGTTGCCAGTTCTGCTAAATTTTCCGATATGGCATAGGTTCCCAGTAAGAAATCTTTTCCGATAAATATTTTATTCCCTCTTACGTAATTTTTACCAAATAAAAAATTCACTTGGTACTTTCTCGATTAAAAAAAAACCTTACATAATTTGCAAATTGTCATAAAAATGTTGTTCTTGATGGGACAAGGATGATGTTTTCATTTCACATGTGAAGATTTTTTCTTGTGATTTGCTCTGATGTATGATGTGAGATTTTATTTCGGGAAAATGAAAATTTCTTGTGGGGAAAACAGGCTGGTAACAATGTTGTTATCGTTGTTGTTGGATTTGTTATTTTCACCGTTACCTTTCGACTGTAGTTTTCACCGTTACTTCGAAGACTTTGAAACTATACGAAGTTTTCGTTAACAGCAAATTTATACTGCTGGTGTTGACAATATTACTGAAAATAAAAGAAAACAATAAGAACAACAAAAAACATCCCATGAATAATGAAAAACCGGTTGTTTTATAATCAACAGCGATTACCACGAAATTTTGAATAATTTGTGGCTTCACATTACACACACACACATACATACACCCACACATACATTTATTAATCCACGAAAGAGCGACAATTTTTGAATAGTTTTTGAGTAATAATTAAAATTATTGTATTGGCTTTTAAATGCTTTTAAATTACAACAATAAATTGGAAAAATGGAAATTTTAGGATTTTAATCTATCAGCGCCACCATCAGTTCTTCCCCATAAGCTCGGTCACTATAAACCCGTGCTTCGTCAAACTTTTCATGCAGCTCTTTGTCTGTCACAACTGAGTTCGTTCGTCATGCGCTTCGAAAAAAATTTCCTTATCTGAAAAAATCAGGTAGACATTTTTGAAAAACCGACAAAAATGTCTACCTGATTTCACAAAAATTCAGGTTTTGAATTCGATTTTAGTTGCAACTTCTTTAAAGTTTTGAGAAAGCCGAGAATTTACACCACAGGAATTTCTGGAGTATTCGTTGAGTTTAGTTAAGTTTAGTTAAGTGAAAATTATAACTCGAAAATGCAATCATTCCGCAAGTGGTAGTGGCAAGAGTAACTAGGGTCACCCATACAAATATTGTATTATCCCAACAGCGAACCATTTCGAAGAAGGTATAGCGAAATGTTTTTCCGAGGGTTACTTTCACTGGTACTCATTGGAATTGGAAATCTATCAAGCCATTTGCAACTTATTGAAAACGGAGGAAACAGAAGTTGCTCGCGAGTTATACTCGTTGGGTAAGCATTGTTTTACAAACTTTTAAAAAGAAAAAAATTGTTTGCTGAGTGAAGCGAACTATATCTGTGTACCTTTCCGAAGTTATTACCATATCCGTATGGACGGCTGCCAAAGGAAACTTTGCAAATGCATTTATTGGCGAAACGATTGTGGGTGTGAGTGTTGGCAGCCGGGGTTGCAAGTGAGCACTACAAAATTTATTATCTTCATGAAATGACACGGTAGCTAGCAGACTGGGTCACCGCGGAGGGATGCGGGATGTGAGTTGGGGCTGTGAGCAGGATATTCACAAGGTAGGTGGGGCCATAAGAGAATGGGGCAGAGACCAGTCGGTTCCCGAACTCGTTCTGGGATATTTCAGTTCTTCCTTTGCCTTTATTGCCGCTAACTCTTTCTCTTCTTGTTTCCGGTTCACTTATATTGGCGTGGAATTTTCTCCGTGAACGTTGACAAGAGATGAACTCCAGTGAAACAAAAAAAAAAAACTATTGGAGCTTAAAAATGTTGACGTTTTACGGTATCTGGATTCAATTAGAAGCAGTAATTCGATTTTTAGTTGCCAGTAAATTTGGTTGATTTAAGTGAAAGGTGGGATTTTCCGAAGGAGTCACCGATAGAAACTTTAGAACGTCGTAAAAGAGTCGTCAGATCTTAGTGATTCTGTTCTAAAGCAGAAAAACGACAAACACCGGAGATCTGAGTGTTCAGAGATTTCATAACCATGTATGTTGTATGTGGCTCCGAGTGCAAGTGGCAGCTAAAGTTGTGGTGTGTAACGGAAATCAACGCAATGAAATTTATGACTTCAATATCCTTGGCGATGAAAAGCGGTTTTTGGTTTACCAACACCTGCAGAAACTTTCTTTAATTGAACCTCGGTAAAAGATGGCTGAATACGTTTTCAAGCGAAAATTAAAATATAGGGCAGCTATAAAAAGTAATTCAGGTAAAGAACGTAAAAAATCGGAATAAAAATCAAGTATATAAAAAGGTGATAAGGATTATATATTAGTGTTGTATTAAGGTTAAGTATTATTATTAAGTAGTGAAAAAAAAATCAGGAATTATTTTCCGTGTTAATTAAAATCAGTGGCAATTAACTTTGTTTTAGTTTCAAAATTTATTTAATTAATTGTAATTTGTGTATTTTTAGTAGCACAAAAGTATTCACATGTGTTAAGAAGAAATAAGAAGTAATTACATTAAATGTGGTTACTACAATAAAAAAGAGTTAGGAGTCTCACGTGAGATTTGTAGTAGTTGTTTTGAATATTTAATTCGAGTGTTCTTATTTTGCATGATATTTTTGAGACTTTTTAATTATTGCCAAATTTCGCGTGAGATTTTTCAGTTACTGTGAGGTTTTTCGTGAAATATATTATTTACTGTGAGATTTTAAATATCAGAGTCTCACGTGAAATTTTCATTTTCATCTCACGTGAGATTTTACAGTTACTACGACAGATTTAAATATTTTTAATTTTTTTTATTGTAGTTGTGGAAATATTGTGGAAGTTCGCAAGAAGTTTATTTCTGAATTCTATAGTAAATAAGGTCTGTAATGTAAATAAGAAAATGACGCTGCAGGCAGTACTTTGTGGCAGCGTGGAAGGAATAACTTTTATTGCCGGTGCTGCAAAACAAACTGGAAATCTGGTCACACTACAGACGGCGTGAGTGGAACGACAGCAATACGAGTCACTAATTAAACAATTTTGCTTGTACAAGACAATTTGCAGCTTGTACTCATACTTTTACAGCAACATTAATGGCAGCTGTAGCACGTTGTAATTCCATTTCAGTAATATAAATGGAATTAGCGGGGTAAATGTGAAAAGGAGAGAGAAATGAAGTTTAGTGCGACTGCTAGTGGGTTTCTAACAGCAAAGGACTTGATCACGTTTATTTTAGTCTTTCCACACGATACGCCGTCAACGTGGTTTCGATGTTTCCCAAAGGATGGCAAACTGTCAGAAATAACCTATCCTATGCATCGACGGGGGTGGCACTGTGAAAGGGATAGCAAATTCCGAGTGTGTTTTCAGTAAAAGTTTTAATATATTTTATTTAAAGCATTAGTAATTAATTTTTAATTCATTACATTTGCTCATATACGTGAAAATGAAAACTCTTACTACTATGATTTTAAAAATGCAAACTTTGAATCTCTCAATGAATTTTTCTGTTCGATCAATTGGAGGATAGTTCTTCATACAAGGGATTTGTTCGGCATGTATTCAGCATTTAAGTGCGTGGTAAATGAAGCTATTCATTTATATGTACCGCTTATTGTCAGAAGACAACCTTACAAACATCCTTGGTATAATCGAAGACTTATTAATTTAAGAAACCTGAGGAATAAAACTCATCTATAGTAATGTTTAAGAAAACCAAATCTGTTGCCAAGAACAATTTTATTTTGCGTAGGCGAGAATACGAATTTCTATCTAACTTTCTTTATAAGAAATATCTTTGCTATATTGAGAGTGGTATTAAATCCAATCCAAGATCTTTCTGGATATTTTCAAATTCTAAAAGAAAATCAGGTGGTTTTCCTAAATCTATGGAAATGTTTGGTAGCTCTGCAGAGAACCCTCAGGATATTTGTAACCTTTTTGCAAGCCACTTTGGCTCGGTGTATAATAGGGAAGACAATTTTTCGTGAAGAATTCTTGTCCTCACGGTTACCTCAATCTACTGGCATTGGCTCTTTATGCATAACTGACGAGGAAGTACTACAATCGATGAGGGAGCTCGACTGTAAGAAAGGTGCGGCTTCGATCTGCTACATCCGATTTTTCTGAAAAATTGTGCTTCCTCATTACACTCTGCTTTATGTTCTATATTTAATAAATCCCTTTTACTGGGTGAGTTTCTCGATGAGTAGAAGCTTGCCTCTATCTCGCCAATATTTAAGTCGGGCCCCAAACATTTAATTACAAATTATAGGCCTATTGTTAAAATTTCGGTTATACCTAAGTTGTTTGACAAAATTGTCAGTAAGCTACTATTTACATTAACGAAAAATGTTATCTCCGATCAACAACACGGTTTCTTTGCTGGAAGATCTACGTCCACGAATCTCGCTATTTTTTCTAATTTTTGCGTTAATGCTATAGAAAATGGATCACAAGTCGATGTCCTATACACTGACTTTTCAAAAGCATTTGACAGCATACCGAACAATTTATTAATATATAAACTTGAGAATATAGGGTTTCACTCCACAATTTTGAAATGGATTAATTCCTACTTAACCAATAGGATTTTATATGTTAAAATCGGGGGATACTATTCTGAACCCATTGCGGCTAAGTCGGGTGTCCCACAGGGAAGCCACTTGGGTTCCTTGCTCTTTAATCTGTTTATAAATAACTTGCCGAATGCTATTTCTTTCTGCAGAAGCCTTTATATGCTGACGACCTGAAAATTTTTCGCTCAGTTAAGGCTATTAAGGATTGCACAGATTTCCAAAAAGACATTAACTCACTTACTAATTGGTGCGAATGTAACCATCTTAATCTAAATTTTGACAAATGCAAAGTATTAACTTTCGCCCGGCGTAAAAACCCGATTAAATTTTGCTACACCCACGATTCTAGTCTTACCTTTCAGAGAGTCTGCCAATGTAAAGACCTAGGTATATATTTTGATGAGGACTTTTCATTTAGTACCCATATAGATTACATGATTTCTAACGCCAACTCACTATTGGGTTTTGTGAAGCGTAATTCGAGGGATTTCATGGACCATTTTACGTGTAAGACACTATTTATTCATTTAGTGAGACCCATTTTAGAATACGCCAGCGTTATATGGGATCCTTATTACTTGAATTCAATTGCTCGAATCGAGAGCATTCAGAAGCGTTTTTCAAGGTTTGCTCTACAGCATCTCCACGATTGGGAAAATATGCCCAATTATGATAGATGTCGCCTGCTGAATCTTCAGAATCTCTCTATAAGGCGTAAGATAATCAATATTTTATTCGTCAAAGACTTAATCGATTGTAATATCAGCTGCTCAGAATTGCTGGCTATTATCCCGTTCCGTGTTCCTGCTCGCCAACATAGAGATTATTATTCCATACTGAAAGTCATAGAACCAATTATGGGTGCAATGAGCCCATTTCCAGGTGTTTAAAGCACTGTAATAGTGTTGCTAGCCTGGTTGAATTTAGTATGGTAAGGTATAGATTTAAGTTACAGCTGGAGAGCATTTTATATAGTACTTAAATAAATGTATATTATTTTTTAATGTAATCTGTAAGGGCTTGCCCGGTAGATTGGAAATAAATAAATAAATTTGGCACAAATATTCTTTGTTATGTAGGGCTGTTTGGGATTGAAAATGGGAGAGATGGGTAAACAGCCACGCCTACTTTAAATACAGAATGTAAAGGCACCTCGTTTCAAAAATGTTATAATCTGAATATTTCATAAACCGTGTGGGATATTAAGGTATAATTTTATTCCGGAACATATAGCGTCATTACTAAAACGTTTGGGACAAATGGGCGTGCTACGTCCACTGATAATAAAGTTGGGAATATCTCATGAAGATTATAAGATATTAAGACGTAATTTTATCAGGATATATAGGTAAGCACTATCAATAAGCTTGCCTAAAATGGGCTTGCCACGCTCACTCATAAAAAAGTTGTCATTATCTTGTAAATGGTATAAGATATTAACACGAAATTTTATCGCGAGGTATCTACAGGTATCTCTTATACAAAAGTTGTCAATATCCCATAAACGGTTCAAAATATTTATACGAAATTCTATCTAGCATTATCTAGAGACATTACAAAAATTTTTGCACTAAATGGGCGTGGTCCGCCTACTTATACAAAAGTTGTCAAGTGGCGAAATTATTCGGTAGATTGGAAATAAATAAATTACAAAAAAGTTACAAAAGAGACCTGGATCCTCCAGGATCTAAAGGACATGGTGGGACCAGCCGCAGCAGGGCTCGACGACGACGTTCGAACTGACATTTTCACGCGGCACACAGTCCTATTGGACCGCGGCCGAAAGAACAAGAGGATTCAGTTCTGGTCTGGGAAGTATCGCGTGACACTGACCCCCAGACGGATCACTGCACGAAATATCAGGGAATATCTGGTCGAGAAGTACCGAGCTCGCAAGCCAGATGCGGTCCCTCGCAGCTCAGCGAACCAGAGCTACCGTTGGAGGTACCAGCACTTCCCCAGCAACCCAACGGAACAGACTGCGGCATATTCCTGCTACACTACGCCGAGAAAGTCCTCCTGGAACCGATCAAAGATTACCGGCCCGACCACCTAAACTTTGCCAAATGGTTTCCTCTGGAGAGAAATGAAGTTTAGTGCGACTGCTTGTGGGTTTCTAACAGCAAAGGACTTGATCACGTTTATTTTAGTCTTTCCACACGATACGCCGTCAACGTGGTTTCGATGTTTCCCAAAGGATGGCAAACTGTCAGAAATAACCTATCCTATGCATCGACGGGGGTGGCACTGTGAAAGGGATAGCAAATTCCGAGTGTGTTTTCAGTAAAAGTTTTAATATATTTTATTTAAAGCATTAGTAATTAATTTTTAATTCATTACATTTGCTCATATACGTGAAAATGAAAACTCTTACTACTATGATTTTAAAAATGCAAACTTTGAATCTCTCAATGAATTTTTCTGTTCGATCAATTGGAGGATAGTTCTTCATACAAGGGATTTGTTCGGCATGTATTCAGCATTTAAGTGCGTGGTAAATGAAGCTATTCATTTATATGTACCGCTTATTGTCAGAAGACAACCTTACAAACATCCTTGGTATAATCGAAGACTTATTAATTTAAGAAACCTGAGGAATAAAACTCATCTATAGTAATGTTTAAGAAAACCAAATCTGTTGCCAAGAACAATTTTATTTTGCGTAGGCGAGAATACGAATTTCTATCTAACTTTCTTTATAAGAAATATCTTTGCTATATTGAGAGTGGTATTAAATCCAATCCAAGATCTTTCTGGATATTTTCAAATTCTAAAAGAAAATCAGGTGGTTTTCCTAAATCTATGGAAATGTTTGGTAGCTCTGCAGAGAACCCTCAGGATATTTGTAACCTTTTTGCAAGCCACTTTGGCTCGGTGTATAATAGGGAAGACAATTTTTCGTGAAGAATTCTTGTCCTCACGGTTACCTCAATCTACTGGCATTGGCTCTTTATGCATAACTGACGAGGAAGTACTACAATCGATGAGGGAGCTCGACTGTAAGAAAGGTGCGGCTTCGATCTGCTACATCCGATTTTTCTGAAAAATTGTGCTTCCTCATTACACTCTGCTTTATGTTCTATATTTAATAAATCCCTTTTACTGGGTGAGTTTCTCGATGAGTAGAAGCTTGCCTCTATCTCGCCAATATTTAAGTCGGGCCCCAAACATTTAATTACAAATTATAGGCCTATTGTTAAAATTTCGGTTATACCTAAGTTGTTTGACAAAATTGTCAGTAAGCTACTATTTACATTAACGAAAAATGTTATCTCCGATCAACAACACGGTTTCTTTGCTGGAAGATCTACGTCCACGAATCTCGCTATTTTTTCTAATTTTTGCGTTAATGCTATAGAAAATGGATCACAAGTCGATGTCCTATACACTGACTTTTCAAAAGCATTTGACAGCATACCGAACAATTTATTAATATATAAACTTGAGAATATAGGGTTTCACTCCACAATTTTGAAATGGATTAATTCCTACTTAACCAATAGGATTTTATATGTTAAAATCGGGGGATACTATTCTGAACCCATTGCGGCTAAGTCGGGTGTCCCACAGGGAAGCCACTTGGGTTCCTTGCTCTTTAATCTGTTTATAAATAACTTGCCGAATGCTATTTCTTTCTGCAGAAGCCTTTATATGCTGACGACCTGAAAATTTTTCGCTCAGTTAAGGCTATTAAGGATTGCACAGATTTCCAAAAAGACATTAACTCACTTACTAATTGGTGCGAATGTAACCATCTTAATCTAAATTTTGACAAATGCAAAGTATTAACTTTCGCCCGGCGTAAAAACCCGATTAAATTTTGCTACACCCACGATTCTAGTCTTACCTTTCAGAGAGTCTGCCAATGTAAAGACCTAGGTATATATTTTGATGAGGACTTTTCATTTAGTACCCATATAGATTACATGATTTCTAACGCCAACTCACTATTGGGTTTTGTGAAGCGTAATTCGAGGGATTTCATGGACCATTTTACGTGTAAGACACTATTTATTCATTTAGTGAGACCCATTTTAGAATACGCCAGCGTTATATGGGATCCTTATTACTTGAATTCAATTGCTCGAATCGAGAGCATTCAGAAGCGTTTTTCAAGGTTTGCTCTACAGCATCTCCACGATTGGGAAAATATGCCCAATTATGATAGATGTCGCCTGCTGAATCTTCAGAATCTCTCTATAAGGCGTAAGATAATCAATATTTTATTCGTCAAAGACTTAATCGATTGTAATATCAGCTGCTCAGAATTGCTGGCTATTATCCCGTTCCGTGTTCCTGCTCGCCAACATAGAGATTATTATTCCATACTGAAAGTCATAGAACCAATTATGGGTGCAATGAGCCCATTTCCAGGTGTTTAAAGCACTGTAATAGTGTTGCTAGCCTGGTTGAATTTAGTATGGTAAGGTATAGATTTAAGTTACAGCTGGAGAGCATTTTATATAGTACTTAAATAAATGTATATTATTTTTTAATGTAATCTGTAAGGGCTTGCCCGGTAGATTGGAAATAAATAAATAAATTTGGCACAAATATTCTTTGTTATGTAGGGCTGTTTGGGATTGAAAATGGGAGAGATGGGTAAACAGCCACGCCTACTTTAAATACAGAATGTAAAGGCACCTCGTTTCAAAAATGTTATAATCTGAATATTTCATGAACCGTGTGGGATATTAAGGTATAATTTTATTCCGGAACATATAGCGTCATTACTAAAACGTTTGGGACAAATGGGCGTGCTACGTCCACTGATAATAAAGTTGGGAATATCTCATGAAGATTATAAGATATTAAGACGTAATTTTATCAGGATATATAGGTAAGCACTATCAATAAGCTTGCCTAAAATGGGCTTGCCACGCTCACTCATAAAAAAGTTGTCATTATCTTGTAAATGGTATAAGATATTAACACGAAA
The DNA here is from genome assembly GCA_922984085.1 of Sicus ferrugineus. NCBI lineage: Eukaryota > Metazoa > Arthropoda > Insecta > Diptera > Conopidae > Sicus > Sicus ferrugineus. Next base: position 12,297,944 of record OV277351.1, on the reverse strand, counting down.
TTTTATCGCGAGGTATCTACAGGTATCTCTTATACAAAAGTTGTCAATATCCCATAAACGGTTCAAAATATTTATACGAAATTCTATCTAGCATTATCTAGAGACATTACAAAAATTTTTGCACTAAATGGGCGTGGTCCGCCTACTTATACAAAAGTTGTCAAGTGGCGAAATTATTCGGTAGATTGGAAATAAATAAATTACAAAAAAGTTACAAAAGAGACCTGGATCCTCCAGGATCTAAAGGACATGGTGGGACCAGCCGCAGCAGGGCTCGACGACGACGTTCGAACTGACATTTTCACGCGGCACACAGTCCTATTGGACCGCGGCCGAAAGAACAAGAGGATTCAGTTCTGGTCTGGGAAGTATCGCGTGACACTGACCCCCAGACGGATCACTGCACGAAATATCAGGGAATATCTGGTCGAGAAGTACCGAGCTCGCAAGCCAGATGCGGTCCCTCGCAGCTCAGCGAACCAGAGCTACCGTTGGAGGTACCAGCACTTCCCCAGCAACCCAACGGAACAGACTGCGGCATATTCCTGCTACACTACGCCGAGAAAGTCCTCCTGGAACCGATCAAAGATTACCGGCCCGACCACCTAAACTTTGCCAAATGGTTTCCTCTGGAGGAAATACCAGCGAAGCGTGTGGAGATGGCTGAAACTTTGAGGAAGCTTGCGGTGGAACAAGGGAGGAAAAGAGACCAGATCCCGTACGTCACATCAGATTAAGTCGTACCCGCAAAACGCTCCAAGCACTCAAGCTCTGAACCCGAGACAACCCAGAAACAGCAACAGTCACAGCACCCACCAACACGGAACCAGTAGGCCAAGAGACCTGGATCCTACAGGATCTAAAGGACATGGAGGGACCAGCCGCAGCAGGGCTCGACGACAACGTTCGAACTGACATTCTCGCGCGGTACCCAGCCCTATTGGACCGCGGCCGAAAGAACAAGAGGATCCAGTTCTGCTCTGGGAAGTATCGCGTGACACTGACCCCCCCCCCCCGGGTCACTGTCCTGCTACCCGAAAGGGGGGAGTGTAAGCAAAAAAATATTTGTTCTTACAACTCCAGGTGTAGAGTTGTAAGCATCATGCATCCCAACCGAGCCCGTTTTTAGTAAATGAAATCCAAGTAAATTCTAGTGCCTCGTCGTGGCTGAGTGCTTTTAAGCGGGCGCCAATCCCGAATCCAAGTAAATTCTAGTACCTCGTCATGGCTAAGTGCTTTTAAGCGGACGCCAATCCTGAATACAAGTAAATTCTAGTACCTCGTAGTGGCTGATGCCGACAATCATAAAACCTCGTATTCTAGAACTCTGTGTGTATATAGATTTTGTAGTTATACGGACTGAGTGCTATTCAGCGGACGTCAGAATTAAACGAACTAGTTTTCAGAAATACTGTTAGTTCGCCTAGTTAGTGTATAGCAATAGCTATGAGACTTAAAAATAAAACTTTGAATAACGGTGAATAAATAATCGAAAACTATCAAAAGAAAACCGAAAGCCTTTTATTTAAGTGTTCGGTACGGGACTCTGGCGAGACTGAGTATACCCCGGCGAGAAATTTTTGTTACAAAATGGCAGGAGCCTATTACCGGCCCATAGCAATCTGTTCAATGCTCTCCAAAGTTATGGAGAGCATTATAAATTTTAACTTGATGAGGTATCTGGAGAGCAACTAGTTGGTCAGTGATCGTCAGTACGGTTTCCGTCTTACCGCTCCACAATTTGATGGCGTTCCTCACTGAGCGGTGGAACAGTTGTTCACCAACTCGGTGAGAGTAGGGTTGTTGCTTTGGATATCTCCAAGGCATTTGACCGAGTGTGGCATAAAGCACTCGTGTCTAAACTGACTGCTTATGGTGTCGGTAATACTTTCACTCGATGGATATCGAGTTTTCTCAGCGGCCGTTCTATTCGGGTTGTGATAGACGGCTTTGAATCTGAAGAGACTCACGCCCGTCTGCGTTCGTCTTAAAAATCAGCTGTTTTACGCCCGTCTTTCGGTTTTGGTATTCTGTAACAAGACAACGTCTGCCAAAACGTCAACGAAACGCCGTTACGTAGTTTGCACGTAAGATTAAGGTATTCTGTATAACGAACGCAGGCGGAAACAGCTGATATATCGGACGTTGGGTTTGAAGCTTCCGTCAAGTTAAGTGTTTTCATTAAACGACGATATTGAAAGCGTCTCGTGTTTGAAAAGTTGAGATTTTGTAATTTCGAAGTAAAATATAATAAAGAGGCTTGAAAAAATGGAAACAGAAACGAAAAAGAAGTAAGTACATAAAAAAAGTATTTTTAAACACTTTGGTTTAGGTTTTTTAATTAAATTAAATTTTAAAATAAATTGCAGCAAATTTTAAAATAAAGTTTGCGACTTTAGTCCGAGAATTGGAGAAAGATCCGGAGCTGGCACGAGGAGTTCCAATGTTCGGAGGAAACCGCAGCAAATGGGAGAATGAATGGGAGCGCATCAGGGGAATATTAAATTCTCAAGGGCCTCCCATTAGGAGCACCGCAGACTGGAAGAAGGTAAGACTTAAACCGTTATTCAAAACATATTTTATTATAAACGTAAACAGAAGTACCCTTGTAATTAGTTAATCTACTCGCTGAGTAGTTTTGAACTAATCATAAACCACAACATTCCCAACGCTTCCAAAAATCCCTAGCTGCACTTGTAAAAAAACCCTATTTAGGAGGTCCCCATTGGCACACAACTTCGCAACTCGTCGAATTTCTATACCCCCACCAACTACATAATTTTAAGTATAGTATTACCACCTACATAATTTTAAAACAAATATATTTTCAACATTTTGACCTCGTGCGTGACGCCAGGACAAATGTAATTTTATTCATACATTTCTATGTCACATCTTACACAAATCATCTATCTTCGTAACATCCGCATTTCCTTCAGTCGCTCCAATTACCGACAGCAAAATAAAAAAATTAAATTTCTTAACCGATTTCCAAATCGAAGAAATCACACATCCGTTTTGTTTATAATCTGAATGATTTGCCGCATTTATGCAGATCCCTCAATTAATTTATTATAGACGGCTAGTTTCCTAATATGTTTCTTGCCAACTAAATGTCGAGTCACTGCTGTTTGATGAGGGATTGAAACATTGCAAGTTTTGCAATAACATGAACCTGATGGCGTGCGATACATAGATAGGTCTTTAGATGACCCTGTCATATCATTTAAGCTAGACCAAGCGCTATTATTAATGAAGGGCACGGAAATTCCTTCGTTCTCCTCGCTCGCTTTTAGTGTCTTCTGATGCTTGCTACCCTCCAAATGTAAAATCATTTGCGAATATAAAGTAGCGGTCACATTACAAACTTTACAAATTAGAGAGCCGGGATCCGTCTTATTTTGGTTCTTTGCAGACTGCGGGATTCCTGACTCTGCTTCCTGTTTTGCATTTGATCTTCCATCCTTATCTACCTTCGGTATTATCTTGGTGCTGGTGCGAACCCATTTGCCATTAGAATTGTAAATAATTGTGAAGATCGCAAGTTTCGCAGTGATATGCGTTGGGACCAACAAGCCCGCTGCTGCCAGTAAAAAAGCGTTTAATTATAGGTGCTTCCAGTCCTTTGTCAGTGTAGTTCCGATATAACCAGGAAGTAATATTTTTGTCGTGGGTCTTAGACATGTAATGGACGCTTGCTGTGTGGGGCGAATTCAGCTGCACGTTGCAAAGCTCACAGCAAAGTGTTTTAAAAAGTGCATTTAACTCATCTGGATAGCTCTCGTCACGATCCATGAACCTTGTATTTACGCCAACAGCAGTGCTATACTTGCGCTTGATTGAACTCTTTGCTGACAAGTAGTCAGTGCCATATTTCCCTGGTGGCACAAAGCGCGACGGATTCGAATAACACTGATTAAATTGCTGCATAGAACCATTATCGCCGGGCAAGGTTGGTGCTTCCGGCGGAGGCTCAAGATGAGCAGTGGTGCTAGTAGGATATGTGTCTGCATTGTTTATGTGGTTATAATGCTGGGAAGGATCGCTGCCATTCTGCATATAAGAGGTTGGTGGTGCCAGTGTTGATATCATATAATTTCCATGGAAATCGTTGTTCAGGTCAGTGCCATATTTCCCTGGTGGCACAAACCGCAACGGATACGAATAACACTGATTAAATTGCTGAATAGAACTATTATCGCCGGGCAAGGTTGGTGCTTCCGGCGGATGATGAGCAGTGGTGCTAGTAGGATATGTGTCTGGATTGTTTATGTGGTTATAATGCTGGGAAGGATCGCTGCCATTCTGCACATAAGAGCTGGATGGTACCAGTGTTGGTATCATATAATTTCGAAGGAAATCGTTGTTCATTTTATCCTATTGATTACTTTTAAGACTCCTTGTTTAGAGGCAAACTAAACATAAGATAAGAATTTACGAGGAGTCGATGGAAAAGGATCGCCGACGTTAATCAGCGGTGCCTGATAAGGCAAAAGGGAGAACACGTAAAATCCAGCTGCACTCAAACATCTCGCGTCGAATATTCACACCCTTTTTATCATCGGTTGAGTCAACAAGACAACTCTGCAGCAACATCTAATCTTGGGACAGCGTCTTATCTTGGGTCAGGCAGTCTTCATATCCAACCTTTTTATTACTTCTTATCTCTAAAACTGTACCATATCTACTGTAACATATGATGTAAAATTGTACTCTAAATTAGTATATAAGCCAACTAAAAACGAAAAATAAATCAGTATCCTACAAATACTCAGAGTGTTATTACGTAGTTTGCGTGTAACACTCCTGCTTAAAGAACTATATAGTATAGAAGAACTACATACGATATATATCAATCGATCCAAAAAAATTCACAAACGGTATAAAAACCCTCGCGGTATAAATCGGCCGCGGCTAAACGCTCTGCCGAACGGAAGGAACCTTAGCGCACAGCGAAACGGATGCGTGTTTCACCTCTAGTAAAAGGTGAACAAAATTTTCAATTATATATATATATATATATATATACCATCTTTCAACAATATATATTTCTTACAGACCGAATACCTTCCGACCAAATTTCGGAGGAATTGGTGCATTTGTTGGCTGAGCCAACAGATGAAACCAATCATGCGGTGGTAGAAAACGGAAGTGAGGAGCCACCCCATCTCCATTCCAGCCGACCACAAAATAAAAGGTGAAATTTCGAGCAGGAGCAATTAACTCTGCTACGAAATCAGGTATAAATTTTAACACGTTTTTTTACATTTCAAATATTCATAAATTTGGTGATATTTATACGAGAGGGAAGCAAAGGTCCGGCGCGAAACGGTCGAGTCGCTACTAGATTTAAGCAAATTAGATTAGGTTTTTTGATTCAAAAATTAGATTGATAATAAATTAAATTTAAATAACGAAAAAATTTAATTTCTCTTTCAATCATTTCCTGGAAAGAAGGAAATCCCTTGAAGGTCGTATATTAAACAAATATAAGTTTATCTATTAAATTAAACCCCTAATTTAATTTCATAGTAATTCACTTCATAATTATAGTTTAAAAATAACTAAATTTATAAACCTGTACACAATATTCAGGTTCTCATAAATTTTGTCGACTTCAACTTCAGCTTCAAAATATCCACTCTTTTGTCACTACGAAACACCCTAACTTATTGGCCATTAAATCGAATAATAAAAGAAAAATGTTGTATTTGATAAAAGTTTATTGAAGAATAATAACCTTTTGATAGAAATGAAAACATTTTTATGTTATTAATCGTAAGTTGTTGTTTATGTAAAAAATTCAAATTGAGTTTTAAAATAATTATTTAAATAAGCATATTTTTTTGAATTCTACGTTTTTATAATCAAAAACAAAATTTTCAAATTATTTATCAAATAAAATTCTTTAGACAATTGGTGCATGATTATTGCATGCATGCAAAGTTTTCAGTATTCAATGTTACAAATATATTATTTGATAATTTATTTTAATAACTTTAGTTCGTCTAAAAAAACGTAGTATTTAAAAATTGCTTTTCATTTAAATAATTATTTTCCGATATTATTATAACAGATAGATGAGGAAAATTTCATGTTTATTTCAGTTTTCTTCATCTGAATTCTTCTTACTCACAAAGCAATTCAGTCAATACAAAGACCGAAATACTCGGAACTTTGCAAGTAAATGCACGCTGATTGCATTGAAATATTAATGAAATAAGCATGTTTTAGGGCGTAGATTTAAAATTCAGAATTTCTTGCCTCAAAGTGGGCGTCGGTGGTCAGTTTATTCCATTGTTCCAGTTTTAAGCTATGTTTATAGTTTCAAGTTTCTAGCTCATCGGGAAGTTAGTTTGGAGGTTTGACATCAAATCCATCTATTCGTTTGCTGATGACAGCAGCATTTGTCATTTATATTGTTCTCCAGGCGTTCTTCTATTCTGGAGATTATTTAAAAACGCAGAATTATGAATGACATACTCCAATCTGGCCTCAATAACATCCAAGAGTGGGGTCGAGCGAATCGGGTCGATTTTAATACGCGTAAAGCCCAATGCTGCCTGTTGACACAAACGTTTAGCGGGTGACAATTTTCCACCTCCTAAATAAGGGTGGTGTGGATATTAATGAGTCGGAGGCTCTTGATGTTCTGGGCATGTCAATCCAATGCGATCTTCGTTGGAACGATTACATTTTTGATGTGTCGAAAGAAGCAGCCAAAAGCTTAGGCTTTTTAAAGCGGTGTAAGAAATACTTCACTCCAACCTATCGAAAACTTCGAGCGTCATCGTGATGTAGGGTGTGTATCATTATTTTACCATTATTTTAATGGTAAATGTTCATCTGAAGTAGCCAGCCTGATTTCTCCCGTTCAGGTATTTAGCAGAACTACTCGGCTTTCCAGAGCGGTGAACCCCTTTTATGTCACGATTCCGTTCCAACAAGCCACACATTATCGTGAGAATTCGTTTTTGGTCGCGTCACTAGATTGTGGAACAATCTCCCTGTGCATGTCTTCCAGCCCACTTACAGCGTCTAAACATTTAAGCGAAGTGTAAACCGTCACTACTCTATCTTTCCCAATTACCTGTCATTCCTTTGGAACCCACAAATGCTTTGCATGGATAGGGCGGCATCCCTTGAGCATGGTTTCATCTGTCATAAAAAAACCTTTTAGTGGCACCACACTTTGTATATTTAATAAAGTAAATTTAAAGGCTATAGCTGAAAAAATTTTCGATTGTAAATTTCGACGGCCCATGGCGTGCAATCGTAAGGCACAAAATTTCAGCTTATATATTAATTCTGCTCATCTAGATGAAAAGTTTAACGCAAAGAATAAAAAATCTTATATACATTTGTATTTACACCCAAATTTTACAAATGAAAAATTTGGAACGGGACCAAAAACTTTAAACTTTTCCAGAAAGAATAAACACATGAACTTGAGAAAAAAAAATATTCTCTTCCAATTGCGTTTAACGGACGTTTTAATAATTTCTCCGCTCAAAGATGTCTTATCGTCTTCGCCGCGTCAGTTATTTACTCAACAACTTCCATTTGTTCGACTTGAATTCATTTCCCCAGAAACAACAATTATACAAACAGCAACACGCAAATGTTCCTTATAATAGATATTAGCACACATAATTGAAATTTGCGTAGAAATGTGCTACATAACAGAAGGAAGCACGCAATAGAATTTCTGTTATGTAGAAATGTGCTACATAACAGAAAAAAGCACAGAGTAGAAACTGATATGCTATGCAACAGAAATGTGTTACACAAAAGAAATATGCTACACAACGGAATTGTGCTACACAACAGAAATGTGCAAAGGAAGAAGCACGGTTTCCGTGCTTACCGCTCCACAGGCAATTTGATGGCGTTCCTCACTGAGCGGTGGAACAGTTGTGTTCACCAACTCGGTGAGAGTAGGGTTGTTGCTTTGGATATCTCCAAGGCATTTGACCGAGTGTGGCATAAAGCACTCGTGTCTAAACTGACTGCTTATGGTGTCGGTAATACTTTCACTCGATGGATATCGAGTTTCCTCAGCGGCCGTTCTATTCGGGTTGTGATAGACGGCTTTGAATCTGAAGAGACTCACGCCCGTCTGCGTTCGTCTTAAAAATCAGCTGTTTTACGCCCGTCTTTCGGTTTTGGTATTCTGTAACAAGACAACGTCTGCCAAAACGTCAACGAAACGCCGTTACGTAGTTTGCACGTAAGATTAAGGTATTCTGTATGACCAACGCCGGCGGAAACAGCTGATAAATCGGACGTTGGGTTTGAAGCTTCCGTCAAGTTAAGTGTTTTCATTAAACGACGATATTGAAAGCGTCTCGTGTTTGAAAAGTTGAGATTTTGTAATTTCGAAGTAAAGTATAATAAAGAGGCTTGAAAAAATGGAAACAGAAACGAAAAAGAAGTAAGTACATAAAAAAAGTATTTTTAAACACTTTGGTTTAGGTTTTTTAATTAAATTAAATTTTAAAATAAATTGCAGCAAATTTTAAAATAAAGTTTGCGACTTTAGTCCGAGAATTGGAGAAAGATCCGGAGCTGGCACGAGGAGTTCCAATGTTCGGAGGAAACCGCAGCAAATGGGAGAATGAATGGGAGCGCATCAGGGGAATATTAAATTCTCAAGGGCCTCCCATTAGGAGCACCGCAGACTGGAAGAAGGTAAGACTTAAACCGTTATTCAAAACATATTTTATTATAAACGTAAACGGAAGTACCCTTGTAATTAGTTAATCTACTCGCTGAGTAGTTTTGAACTAATCATAAACCACAACATTCCCAACGCTTCCAAAAATCCCTAGCTGCACTTGTAAAAAAACCCTATTTAGAAGGTCCCCATTGGCACACAACTTCGCAACTCGTCGAATTTCTATACCCCCACCAACTACATAATTTTAAGTATAGTATTACCACCTACATAATTTTAAAACAAATATATTTTCAACATTTTGACCTCGTGCGTGACGCCAGGACAAATGTAATTTTATTCATACATTTCTATGTCACGTCTTACACAAATCATCTATCTTCGTAACATCCGCATTTCCTTCAGTCGCTCCAATTACCGGCAGCAAAATAAAAAAAATAAATTTCTTAATCGATTTCCAAATCGAAGAAATCACACATCCGTTTTGTTTATAATCTGAATGATTTGCCGCATTTATGCAGATCCCTCAATTAATTTATTATAGACGGCTAGTTTCCTAATATGTTTCTTGCCAACTAAATGTCGAGTCACTGCTGTTTGATGAGGGATTGAAACATTGCAAGTTTTGCAATAACATGAACCTGATGGCGTGCGATACATAGATAGGTCTTTAGATGACCGTCATATCATTTAAGCTAGACCAAGCGCTATTATTAATGAAGGGCACGGAAATTCCTTCGTTCTCCTCGCTCGCTTTTAGTGTCTTCTGATGCTTGCTACCCTCCAAATGTAAAATCATTTGCAAATATGAAGTAGCGGTCACATTACAAACTTTACAAATTAGAGAGCCGGGATCCGTCTTATTTTGGTTCTTTGCGGACTGCGGGATTCCTAACTCTGCTTCCTGTTTTGCATTTGATCTTCCATCCTTATCTACCTTCGGTATTATCTTGGTGCTGGTGCGAACCCATTGGCCATTAGAATTGTAATACCCTGCACCAGACGGATTCGATATATTATTCAATACCAATTTGAGCCTCCGACCGTTATAATGCTGATCAGCTTGCGATTTTGAAATCAACGGAAGATCGCAAGTTTCGCAGTGATATGCGTTGGGACCAACAAGCCCGCTGCTGCCAGTAAAATAGCGTTTAATTATCGGTGCTTCCAGTCCTTTGTCAGTGTAGTTCCGATATAACCAGGAAGTAATATTTTTGTCGTGGGTCTTAGACATGTAATGGACGCTTGCTGTGTGGTGCGAATTCAGCTGCACGTTGCAAAGCTCACAGCAAAGTGTTTTAAAAAGTGCATTTAACTCATCTGGATAGCTCTCGTCACGATCACAGCAAAGTGTTTTAAAAAGTGCATTTAACTCACCTGGATAGCTCTCGTCACGACCCATGAACCTTGTATTTACGCCAACAGCAGTGCTATACTTGCCTTGATTGAACTCTTTGCTGACAAGTAGTCAGTGCCATATTTCCCTGGTGGCACAAAGCGCGACGGATTCGAATAACACTGATTAAATTGCTGCATAGAACCATTATCGCCGGGCAAGGTTGGTGCTTCCGGCGGAGGCTCAAGATGAGCAGTGGTGCTAGTAGGATATGTGTCTGCATTGTTTATGTGGTTATAATGCTGGGAAGGATCGCTGCCATTCTGCATATAAGAGGTTGGTGGTGCCAGTGTTGATATCATATAATTTCCATGGAAATTGTTGTGCAGGTCAGTGCCATATTTCCCTGGTGGCACGAAGTGCGACGGATACGAATAACACTGATTAAATTGCTGCATAGAACCATTATCGCCGGGCAAGGTTGGTGCTTCCGGCGGATGAGGAGCAGTGGTGCTAGTAGGATATGTGTCTGCATTGTTTATGTGGTTATAATGCTGGGAAGGATCGCTGCCATTCTGCACATAAGAGCTGGATGGTACCAGTGTTGGTATCATATAATTTCGAAGGAAATCGTTGTTAATTTTATCCTATTGATTACATTTAAGACTCCTGCTTAAAGAGAACTATAAAGTATATGAGAGCTACATACGATATATATCAATCGATCCAATTCTTTTCACAACGGTATTAAACCCTTTTATATATATTAAATATATAAAATTCACAAACGGTATAAAACCCTGGACAAGCTTCTTCGCACTAGTGAACAGAGACAATTTATAATTCATAATTTATCTCCGGTAGTCGAGTTGGAGTCCTGCGTCCAACGTTAATTAATGCTAGTGATGTGATAACCCGATAGCTTTCAATTAATACCCTTTATACTGAAGAACATGTGGTGCATACCATCAGATTGTCTACACGATTTTTCTCTTCTTCATTTTTTACATGTTTCCGTGAAAGAGAGGGGGATGACAGAAGAGAAAATTACTTTAAATACCGAATGTAAAGGCATCTGGTTTTAAAAAATGTTATAATGTGAATATCTTATAAATCGTGCGAGATATTTAGGTATAATTTTATTCCGGAACATACAGCGCTATTACTAAAATTTATGCAAAAAATTCGGAAGCATTATCAATAAGCTTGCCAAAAATGGGCGTGCCACGTCCACTCATTGAAAGTTGTCAATATTTTGTAAACGGTTTAAGATATTAACAGTACTTAAACGTTACAAATTTATATTTATTTTTTCATTTATATTTCATTTAAATTTATTTTATTTATTTATATTTTATTTTAATTATTTATAAATTTTTATATTTATAAAATTTTATAATTATGCATACTTATTTTATTTATAAATTTTTATTATATTAACATAATAATTGATTACATTTATAGATATGGTCCGACCTAAAAACCAGGACCAAAAAAAAACTTGCAAACATTTCGTTCGAAATGACTGCAACAGGCGATGGACCACCCAATCCAAACAAATTATCAGCTTTAGAGGAAGCTGTGTCGCAGCTTCTGAGACTCCAAAAAGCCGCAGCACCGTCGGGTGCTTCCTTTGGTATAGTTGGGAAACCTATAGAAAGGAAAGTACCCGATGACAGGCCATCAACATCGGCCATGAGATTATTTAAAAACGCAGAATTATGAATGACATACTCCAATCTGGCCTCAATAACATCCAAGAGTGGGGTCGAGCCAATCGGGTCGATTTTAATACGCGTAAAGCCCAATACTGCCTGTTGACACAAACGTTTAGCGGGTGACAATTTTCCACCTCCTAAATAAGGGTGGTGTGGATATTAATGAGTCGGAGGCTCTTGATGTTCTGGGCATGTCAATCCAATGCGATCTTCGTTGGAACGATCACATTTTTGATGTGTCGAAAGAAGCAGCCAAGTGCTTAGGCTTTTTAAAGCGGTGTAAGAAATACTTCACTCCAACCTATCGAAAACTTCGAGCGTCATCGTGATGTAGGGTGTGTATCATTATTTTACCATTATTTTAATGGTTCATGTTCATCTGAAGTAGCCAGCCTGATTTCTCCCGTTCAGGTATTTAGCAGAACTACTCGGCTTTCCAGAGCGGTGGACCCCTTTTATGTCACGATTCCGTTCCAACAAGCCACACATTATCGTGAGAATTCGTTTTTGGTCGCGTCACTAGATTGTGGAACAATCTCCCTGTGCATGTCTTCCAGCCCACTTACAGCGTCGAAACATTTAAGCGAAGTGTAAACCGTCACTACTCTATCTTTCCCAATAACCTCTCAACCCTTCGGAACCAACAAATGCTTTGCATGGATAGGTGGCATCCCTTGAGCATGGTTTCATCTGTCATAAAAAAACCTTTTAGTGGCACCACACTTTGTATATTTAATAAAGTAAATTTAAAGGCTATAGCTGAAAAAATTTTCGATTGTAAATTTCGACGGCCCATGGCGTGCAATCGTAAGGCACAAAATTTCAGCTTATATATTAATTCTGCTCATCTAGATGAAAAGTTTAACGCAAAGAATAAAAAATCTTATATACATTTGTATTTACACCCAAATTTTACAAATGAAAAATTTGGAACGGGACCAAAAACTTTAAACTTTTCCAGAAAGAATAAACACATGAACTTGAGAAAAAAAAATATTCTCTTCCAATTGCGTTTAACGGACGTTTTAATAATTTCTCCGCTCAAAGATGTCTTATCGTCTTCGCCGCGTCAGTTATTTACTCAACAACTTCCATTTGTTCGACTTGAATTTCCCCAGAAACAACAATTATACAAACAGCAACGCGCAAATGTTCCTTATAATAGATATTAGCACACATAATTGAAATTTGCGTAGAAATGTGCTACATAACAGAAAGAAGCACGCAATAGAATTTCTGTTATGTAGAAATGTGCTACATAACAGAAAAAAGCACAGAGTAGAAACTGATATGCTATGCAACAGAAATGTGTTACACAAAAGAAATATGCTACACAACGGAATTGTGCTACACAACAGAAATGTACGAAGGAAGAAGCACGGTTTCCGTGCTTACCGCTCCACAGGCAATTTGATGGCGTTCCTCACTGAGCGGTGGAACAGTTGTGTTCACCAATTCGGTGAGAGTAGGGTTGTTGCTTTGGATATCTCCAAGGCATTTGACCGAGTGTGGCATAAAGCACTCGTGTCTAAACTGACTGCTTATGGTGTCGGTAATACTTTCACTCGATGGATATCGAGTTTCCTCAGCGGCCGTTCTATTCGGGTTGTGATAGACGGCTTTGAATCTGAAGAGCAATCCATTAATGCTAGATTCCACAGGGTTCGGTCCTCTCTCCGACACTTTTTCTTAGGGCCTTATTCTGTAACTCACGCCCGTCTGCGTTCGTCTTAAAAATCAGCTGTTTTACGCCCGTCTTTCGGTTTTGGTATTCTGTAACAAGACAACGTCTGCCAAAACGTCAACGAAACGCCGTTACGTAGTTTGCACGTAAGATTAAGGTATTCTGTATGACCAACGCAGGCGGAAACAGCTGATAAATCGGACGTTGGGTTTGAAGCTTCCGTCAAGGTAAGTGTTTTCATTAAACGACGATATTGAAAGCGTCCCGTGTTTGAAAAGTTGAGATTTTGTAATTTCGAAGTAAAGTATAATAAAGAGGTTTAAAAAAATGGAAACAGAAACGAAAAAGAAATAAGTACATAAAAAAAGTATTTTTAAACACTTTGGTTTAGGTTTTTTAATTAAATTAAATTTTAAAATAAATTGCAGCAAATTTTAAAATAAAGTTTGCGACTTTAGTCCGAGAATTGGAGAAAGATCCGGAGCTGGCACGAGGAGTTCCAGTGTTAGGAGGAAACCGCAGCAAATGGGAGAATGAATGGGAGCGCATCAGGGGAATATTAAATTCTCAAGGGCCTCCCATTAGGAGCACCGCAGACTGGAAGAAGGTAAGACTTAAACCGTTATTCAAAACATATTTTATTATAAACGTAAACGGAAGTACCCTTGTAATTAGTTAATCTACTCGCTGAGTAGTTTTGAACTAATCATAAACCACAACATTCCCAACGCTTCCAAAAATCCCTAGCTGCACTTGTAAAAAAACCCTATTTAGAAGGTCCCCATTGGCACACAACTTCGCAACTCGTCGAATTTCTATACCCCCACCAACTACATAATTTTAAGTATAGTATTACCACCTACATAATTTTAAAACAAATATATTTTCAACATTTTGACCTCGTGCGTGACGCCAGGACAAATGTAATTTTATTCATACATTTCTATGTCACATCTTACACAAATCATCTATCTTCGTAACATCCGCATTTCCTTCAGTCGCTCCAATTACCGGCAGCAAAATAAAAAAAATAAATTTCTTAATCGATTTCCAAATCGAAGAAATCACACATCCGTTTTGTTTATAATCTGAATGATCTGCCGCATTTATGCAGATCCCTCAATTAATTTATTATAGACGGCTAGTTTCCTAATATGTTTCTTGCCAACTAAATGTCGAGTCACTGCTGTTTGATGAGGGATTGAAACATTGCAAGTTTTGCAATAACATGAACCTGATGGCGTGCGATACATAGATAGGTCTTTAGATGACCGTCATATCATTTAAGCTAGACCAAGCGCTATTATTAATGAAGGGCACGGAAATTCCTTCGTTCTCCTCGCTCGCTTTTAGTGTCTTCTGATGCTTGCTACCCTCCAAATGTAAAATCATTTGCAAATATGAAGTAGCGGTCACATTACAAACTTTACAAATTAGAGAGCCGGGATCCGTCTTATTTTGGTTCTTTGCGGACTGCGGGATTCCTAACTCTGCTTCCTGTTTTGCATTTGATCTTCCATCCTTATCTACCTTCGGTATTATCTTGGTGCTGGTGCGAACCCATTGGCCATTAGAATTGTAATACCCTGCACCAGACGGATTCGATATATTATTCAATACCAATTTGTGCCTCCGACCGTTATAATGCTGATCAGCTTGCGATTTTGAAATCAACGGAAATTCGCAAGTTTCGCAGTGATATGCGTTGGGACCAACAAGCCCGCTGCTGCCAGTAAAATAGCGTTTAATTATCGGTGCTTCCAGTCCTTTGTCAGTGTAGTTCCGATATAATCAGGAAGTAATATTTTTGTCGTGGGTCTTAGACATGTAATGGACGCTTGCTGTGTGGTGCGAATTCAGCTGCACGTTGCAAAGCTCACAGCAAAGTGTTTTAAAAAGTGCATTTAACTCATCTGGATAGCTCTCGTCACGACCCATGCCATGTCACGATCACAGCAAAGTGTTTTAAAAAGTGCATTTAACTCACCTGGATAGCTCTCGTCACGACCCATGAACCTTGTATTTACGCCAACAGCAGTGCTATACTTGCCTTGATTGAACTCTTTGCTGACAAGTAGTCAGTGCCATATTTCCCTGGTGGCACAAAGCGCGACGGATTCGAATAACACTGATTAAATTGCTGCATAGAACCATTATCGCCGGGCAAGGTTGGTGCTTCCGGCGGAGGCTCAAGATGAGCAGTGGTGCTAGTAGGATATGTGTCTGCATTGTTTATGTGGTTATAATGCTGGGAAGGATCGCTGCCATTCTGCATATAAGAGGTTGGTGGTGCCAGTGTTGATATCATATAATTTCCATGGAAATCGTTGTTCAGGTCAGTGCCATATTTCCCTCGTGGCACAAAGCGCGACGGCTACGAATAACACTGATTAAATTGCTGCATAGAACCATTATCGCCGGGCAAGGTTGGTGCTTCCGGCGGAGGCTCAAGATGAGCAGTGGTGCTAGTAGGATATGTGTCTGCATTGTTTATGTGGTTATAATGCTGGGAAGGATCGCTGCCATTCTGCACATAAGAGCTGGATGGTACCAGTGTTGGTATCATATAATTTCGAAGGAAATCGTTGTTAATTTTATCCTATTGATTACATTTAAGACTCCTGCTTAAAGAGAAATATAAAGTATATGAGAGCTACATACGATATATATCAATCGATCCAATTCTTTTCACAACGGTATTAAACCCTTTTATATATATTAAATATATAAAATTCACAAACGGTATAAAACCCTGGACAAGCTTCTTCGCACTAGTGAACAGAGACAATTTATAATTCATAATTTATCTCCGGTAGTCGAGTTGGAGTCCTGCGTCCAACGTTAATTAATGCTAGTGATGTGATAACCCGATAGCTTTCAATTAATACCCTTTACACTGAAGAACATGTGGTGCATACCATCAGATTGTCTACACGATTTTTCTCTTCTTCATTTTTTACATGTTTCCGTGAAAGAGAGGGGGATGACAGAAGAGAAAATTACTTTAAATACCGAATGTAAAGGCATCTGGTTTTAAAAAATGTTATAATGTGAATATCTTATAAATCGTGCGAGATATTTAGGTATAATTTTATTCCGGAACATACAGCGCTATTACTAAAATTTATGCAAAAAATTCGGAAGCATTATCAATAAGCTTGCCAAAAATGGGCGTGCCACGTCCACTCATTGAAAGTTGTCAATATTTTGTAAACGGTGTAAGATATTAACAGTACTTAAACGTTACAAATTTATATTTATTTTTTCATTTATATTTCATTTAAATTTATTTTATTTATTTATATTTTATTTTAATTATTTATAAATTTTTATATTTATAAAATTTTATAATTATGCATACTTATTTTATTTATAAATTTTTATTATATTAACATAATAATTGATTACATTTATAGATATGGTCTGACCTAAAAACCAGGACCAAAAAAAAACTTGCAAACATTTCGTTCGAAATGACTGCAACAGGCGATGGACCACCCAATCCAAACAAATTATCAGCTTTAGAGGAAGCTGTGTCGCAGCTTCTGAGACTCCAAAAAGCCGCAGCACCGTCGGGTGCTTCCTTTGGTATAGTTGGGAAACCCGATATAAAAAGGAAAGTACCCGATGACAGGCCATCAACATCGCCATGAGATTATTTAAAAACGCAGAATTATGAATGACATACTCCAATCTGGCCTCAATAACATCCAAGAGTGGGGTCGAGCGAATCGGGTCGATTTTAATACGCGTAAAGCCCAATACTGCCTGTTGACACAAACGTTTAGCGGGTGACAATTTTCCACCTCCTAAATAAGGGTGGTGTGGATATTAATGAGTCGGAGGCTCATGATGTTCTGGGCATGTCAATCCAATGCGATCTTCGTTGGAACGATCACATTTTTGATGTGTCGAAAGAAGCAGCCAAAAGCTTAGGCTTTTTAAAGCGGTGTAAGAAATACTTCACTCCAACCTATCGAAAACTTCGAGCGTCATCGTGATGTAGGGTGTGTATCATTATTTTACCATTATTTTAATGGTTCATGTTCATCTGAAGTAGCCAGCCTGATTTCTCCCGTTCAGGTATTTAGCAGAACTACTCAGGTATTTAGCAACTACTTTGTATGTAAATTTGCGTAGAAGCACGCAATAGAATTTCTGTTATGTAGAAATGTGCTACATAACAGAAATAAGCACAGAGTAGAAACTGATATGCTACGCAACAGAAATGTGCTACACAAACGAAATATGCAATACAAAATCAATGTGCTACACAACAGAAATATGCTACACAACAGAAATGCGCTACACAACAGAAATGTGCAAGACAACAGAAATGTGCTACACTACAAATGTGCTACACAACAGAAATGCGTTACAGAACAGAAATGTGTTACACAACAGAAATGTGCTACAGAAAGAAATGTACTACACAACAAAAATTAACACACAATAGAAATTTGTACACAAATGTGGCACATAACAGAAGTGAAAATACGTAAAAAATGTGCACCAATGTATTACGCAATACAAACGGTAAATCAAATTCTTGTTTATTTTGTTATTTACTTTATCACATAACTGAAAATTTGTAAACTTCTAATCGCACAACACATTGTGTATTTAATAAAGTCAGAAAACAATTCTCGATCGTAAAATTGGGAGGAATGGCCCTTAGAGCCGAACGTGCTTAAATTGTTTGATACCAAAAAAATATAAAAGGCAAAAGAACCAACATGCAGAAAAGCAAGGAATTTTATATCACAAATACCTTCAGCAATGCAATGCATTTTAATGATAAATACATAAAATACGTATTTAAAATCATCCTGACGAAGAGTACTCATCGGGAAGTTAGTTTAAAATCATTTACCAAATTTTTACCCGAACATAGAGACAAGAAAGCGACCTAATTTAAACGCTTTAAAATTAGGTCGCTTTCTTGCCCCTATGTTCGGGTAAAAAAAAGGTAGAAACATTTTTTTGGAAAATTAAGAAACGCAATTAGTTTTGTATTGAAAACACTTCAATGAGGCAATTTTTTTTAAATAGCTACGTAAAAAAATAATTTTTTATTTAGGATGCAATGCTCTGCGCCAGCTGGTCGCGTATATTTGCAGCTGCATCCGTTGATGTTTCTACCGCAACATTTTCCTCGGAGTTGCCTTCAATTTCGAATACTTCGAACGGCCAATCATTTTTATAAAATATGCACGCATTGTGTATTGCACAGCATGCATTTGTAATTTTCGTTGCCGTAGAATATGAATAATGCAGGCCCCTTTCGCCAATCAAGCAGCGGAATCTATTTTTTAGAACTCCAAAACATCTTTCAATGATATTTCACGCTTTCCGGAATTTATCATTGAAGGCAACTTGGTGCCTCGCTGATGAGCTGTGGTATGGCGTCATCAAATACAGCACTAGTTGATAACCGGAATCACCTAATTTTGTATTATTGAAAAAATTCTTTAAACACCAATTTGCGATTTCTTTCACGTTTTCAAACGCACTGCCTGCCAGCTGGCTTTAGTAAACAAAAGTTGATCAAGGCAAAAGAAAACAGTTATAAGAACAAATTCATTGCATGCATATAATCATAAGAAAGAAAGAGACGTGTGAATGTCGACTTTGTGTACACCAAATACACAACTTTTCCATATTAGCTGACTAGTACGAAAAAGACGTAAAGCCCAGTGCGCTCAACGGCGCCTTCTGTCATTGACATCAAATCCATCTATTCGTTTGCTGATGACAGCAGCATTTGTCATTTATATTGTTCTCCAGGCGTTCTTCTATTCTGGAGATTATTTAAAAACGCAGAATTATGAATGACATACTCCAATCTGGCCTCAATAACATCCAAGAGTGGGTTCGAGCGAATCGGGTCGATTTTAATACGCGTAAAGCCCAATACTGCCTGTTGACACAAACGTTTAGCGGGTGACAATTTTCCACCTCCTAAATAAGGGTGGTGTGGATATTAATGAGTCGGAGGCTCTTGATGTTCTGGGCATGTCAATCCAATGCGATCTTCGTTGGAACGATCACATTTTTGATGTGTCGAAAGAAGCAGCCAAAAGCTTAGGCTTTTTAAAGCGGTGTAAGAAATACTTCACTCCAACCTATCGAAAACTTCGAGCGTCATCGTGATGTAGGGTGTGTATCATTATTTTACCATTATTTTAATGGTAAATGTTCATCTGAAGTAGCCAGCCTGATTTCTCCCGTTCAGGTATTTAGCAGAACTACTCGGCTTTCCAGAGCGGTGGACCCCTTTTATGTCACGATTCCGTTCCAACAAGCTACACATTATCGTGAGAATTCGTTTTTGGTCGCGTCACTAGATTATGGAACAATCTATCCTATCCTATGCATGCCTTCCAGCCCACTTACAGCGTCGAAACATTTAAGCGAAGTGTAAACCGTCACTACTCTATCTTTCCCAATAACCTCTCAACCCTTCGGAACCAACAAATGCTTTGCATGGATAGGTGGCATCCCTTGATCATGGTTTCATCTGTCATAAAAAAACCTTTTAGTGGCACCACACTTTGTATATTTAATAAAGTAAATTTAAAGGCTATAGCTGAAAAAATTTTCGATTGTAAATTTCGACGGCCCATGGCGTGCAATCGTAAGGCACAAAATTTCAGCTTATATATTAATTCTGCTCATCTAGATGAAAAGTTTAACGCAAAGAATAAAAAATCTTATATACATTTGTATTTACACCCAAATTTTACAAATGAAAAATTTGGAACGGGACCAAAAACTTTAAACTTTTCCAGAAAGAATAAACACATGAACTTGAGAAAAAAAAATATTCTCTTCCAATTGCGTTTAACGGACGTTTTAATAATTTCTCCGCTCAAAGATGTCTTATCGTCTTCGCCGCGTCAGTTATTTACTCAACAACTTCCATTTGTTCGACTTGAATTCATTTCCCCAGAAACAACAATTATACAAACAGCAACGCGCAAATGTTCCTTATAATAGATATTAGCACACATAATTGAAATTTGCGTAGAAATGTGCTACATAACAGAAGGAAGCACGCAATAGAATTTCTGTTATGTAGAAATGTGCTACATAACAGAAAAAAGCACAGAGTAGAAACTGATATGCTATGCAACAGAAATGTGTTACACAAAAGAAATATGCTACACAACGGAATTGTGCTACACAACAGAAATGTACGAAGGAAGAAGCACGGTTTCCGTGCTTACCGCTCCACAGGCAATTTGATGGCGTTCCTCACTGAGCGGTGGAACAGTTGTGTTCACCAATTCGGTGAGAGTAGGGTTGTTGCTTTGGATATCTCCAAGGCATTTGACCGAGTGTGGCATAAAGCACTCGTGTCTAAACTGACTGCTTATGGTGTCGGTAATACTTTCACTCGATGGATATCGAGTTTCCTCAGCGGCCGTTCTATTCGGGTTGTGATAGACGGCTTTGAATCTGAAGAGCAATCCATTAATGCTAGATTCCACAGGGTTCGGTCCTCTCTCCGACACTTTTTCTTAGGGCCTTATTCTGTAACTCACGCCCGTCTGCGTTCGTCTTAAAAATCAGCTGTTTTACGCCCGTCTTTCGGTTTTGGTATTCTGTAACAAGACAACGTCTGCCAAAACGTCAACGAAACGCCGTTACGTAGTTTGCACGTAAGATTAAGGTATTCTGTATGACCAACGCAGGCGGAAACAGCTGATAAATCGGACGTTGGGTTTGAAGCTTCCGTCAAGGTAAGTGTTTTCATTAAACGACGATATTGAAAGCGTCTCGTGTTTGAAAAGTTGAGATTTTGTAATTTCGAAGTAAAGTATAATAAAGAGGTTTAAAAAAATGGAAACAGAAACGAAAAAGAAATAAGTACATAAAAAAAGTATTTTTAAACACTTTGGTTTAGGTTTTTTAATTAAATTAAATTTTAAAATAAATTGCAGCAAATTTTAAAATAAAGTTTGCGACTTTAGTCCGAGAATTGGAGAAAGATCCGGAGCTGGCACGAGGAGTTCCAGTGTTCGGAGGAAACAGCAGCAAATGGGAGAATGAATGGGAGCGCATCAGGGGAATATTAAATTCTCAAGGGCCTCCCATTAGGAGCACCGCAGACTGGAAGAAGGTAAGACTTAAACCGTTATTCAAAACATATTTTATTATAAACGTAAACGGAAGTACCCTTGTAATTAGTTAATCTACTCGTTGAGTAGTTTTGAACTAATCATAAACCACAACATTCCCAACGCTTCCAAAAATCCCTAGCTGCACTTGTAAAAAAACCCTATTTAGAAGGTCCCATTGGCACACAACTTCGCAATTCGTCGAATTTCTATACCCCCACCAACTACATAATTTTAAGTATAGTATTACCACCTACATAATTTTAAAACAAATATATTTTCAACATTTTGACCTCATGCGTGACGCCAGGACAAATGTAATTTTATTCATACGTTTCTATGTCACATCTTACACAAATCATCTATCTTCGTAACATCCGCATTTCCTTCAGTCGCTCCAATTACCGGCAGCAAAATAAAAAAATTAAATTTCTTAACCGATTTCCAAATCGAAGAAATCACACATCCGTTTTGTTTATAATCTGAATGATTTGCCGCATTTATGCAGATCCCTCAATTTATTATAGACGGCTAGTTTCCTAATATGTTTCTTGCCAACTAAATGTCGAGTCACTGTTGTTTGATGAGGGATTGAAACATTGCAAGTTTTGCAATAACATGAACCTGATGGCGTGCGATACATAGATAGGTCTTTAGATGACCCTGTCATATCATTTAAGCTATACCAAGCGCTATTATTAATGAAGGGCACGGAAATTCCTTCGTTCTCCTCGCTCGCTTTTAGTGTCTTCTGATGCTTGCTACCCTCCAAATGTAAAATCATTTGCAAATATGAAGTAGCGGTCACATTACAAACTTTACAAATTAGAGAGCCGGGATCCGTCTTATTTTGGTTCTTTGCGGACTGCGGGATTCCTAACTCTGCTTCCTGTTTTGCATTTGATCTTCCATCCTTATCTACCTTCGGTATTATCTTGGTGCTGGTGCGAACCCATTGGCCATTAGAATTGTAATACCCTGCACCAGACGGATTCGATATATTATTCAATACCAATTTGTGCCTCCGACCGTTATAATGCTGATCAGCTTGCGATTTTGAAATCAACGGAAATTCGCAAGTTTCGCAGTGATATGCGTTGGGACCAACAAGCCCGCTGCTGCCAGTAAAATAGCGTTTAATTATCGGTGCTTCCAGTCCTTTGTCAGTGTAGTTCCGATATAATCAGGAAGTAATATTTTTGTCGTGGGTCTTAGACATGTAATGGACGCTTGCTGTGTGGTGCGAATTCAGCTGCACGTTGCAAAGCTCACAGCAAAGTGTTTTAAAAAGTGCATTTAACTCATCTGGATAGCTCTCGTCACGACCCATGCCATGTCACGATCACAGCAAAGTGTTTTAAAAAGTGCATTTAACTCACCTGGATAGCTCTCGTCACGACCCATGAACCTTGTATTTACGCCAACAGAAGTGCTATACTTGCCTTGATCGAACTCTTTGCTGACAAGTAGTCAGTGCCATATTTCCCTGGTGGCACAAAGCGCGACGGATTCGAATAACACTGATTAAATTGCTGCATAGAACCATTATCGCCGGGCAAGGTTGGTGCTTCCGGCGGAGGCTCAAGATGAGCAGTGGTGCTAGTAGGATATGTGTCTGCATTGTTTATGTGGTTATAATGCTGGGAAGGATCGCTGCCATTCTGCATATAAGAGGTTGGTGGTGCCAGTGTTGATATCATATAATTTCCATGGAAATCGTTGTTCAGGTCAGTGCCATATTTCCCTCGTGGCACAAAGCGCGACGGCTACGAATAACACTGATTAAATTGCTGCATAGAACCATTATCGCCGGGCAAGGTTGGTGCTTCCGGCGGAGGCTCAAGATGAGCAGTGGTGCTAGTAGGATATGTGTCTGCATTGTTTATGTGGTTATAATGCTGGGAAGGATCGCTGCCATTCTGCACATAAGAGCTGGATGGTACCAGTGTTGGTATCATATAATTTCGAAGGAAATCGTTGTTAATTTTATCCTATTGATTACATTTAAGACTCCTGCTTAAAGAGAAATATAAAGTATATGAGAGCTACATACGATATATATCAATCGATCCAATTCTTTTCACAACGGTATTAAACCCTTTTATATATATTAAATATATAAAATTCACAAACGGTATAAAACCCTGGACAAGCTTCTTCGCACTAGTGAACAGAGACAATTTATAATTCATAATTTATCTCCGGTAGTCGAGTTGGAGTCCTGCGTCCAACGTTAATTAATGCTAGTGATGTGATAACCCGATAGCTTTCAATTAATACCCTTTACACTGAAGAACATGTGGTGCATACCATCAGATTGTCTACACGATTTTTCTCTTCTTCATTTTTTACATGTTTCCGTGAAAGAGAGGGGGATGACAGAAGAGAAAATTACTTTAAATACCGAATGTAAAGGCATCTGGTTTTAAAAAATGTTATAATGTGAATATCTTATAAATCGTGCGAGATATTTAGGTATAATTTTATTCCGGAACATACAGCGCTATTACTAAAATTTATGCAAAAAATTCGGAAGCATTATCAATAAGCTTGCCAAAAATGGGCGTGCCACGTCCACTCATTGAAAGTTGTCAATATTTTGTAAACGGTTTAAGATATTAACAGTACTTAAACGTTACAAATTTATATTTATTTTTTCATTTATATTTCATTTAAATTTATTTTATTTATTTATATTTTATTTTAATTATTTATAAATTTTTATATTTATAAAATTTTATAATTATGCATACTTATTTTATTTATAAATTTTTATTATATTAACATAATAATTGATTACATTTATAGATATGGTCTGACCTAAAAACCAGGACCAAAAAAAAACTTGCAAACATTTCGTTCGAAATGACTGCAACAGGCGATGGACCACCCAATCCAAACAAATTATCAGCTTTAGAGGAAGCTGTGTCGCAGCTTCTGCGACTCCAAAAAGCCGCAGCACCGTCGGGTGCTTCCTTTGGTATAGTTGGGAAACCTATAGAAAGGAAAGTACCCGATGACAGGCCATCAACATCGGCCATGAGATTATTTAAAAACGCAGAATTATGAATGACATACCCCAATCTGGCCTCAATAACATCCAAGAGTGGGGTGGAGCGAATCGGGTTGATTTTAATACGCGTAAAGCCCAATACTGCCTGTTGACACAAACGTTTAGCGGGTGACAATTTTCCACCTCCTAAATAAGGGTGGTGTGGATATTAATGAGTCGGAGGCTCTTGATGTTCTGGGCATGTCAATCCAATGCGATCTTCGTTGGAACGATCACATTTTTGATGTGTCGAAAGAAGCAGCCAAAAGCTTAGGCTTTTTAAAGCGGTGTAAGAAATACTTCACTCCAACCTATCGAAAACTTCGAGCGTCATCGTGATGTAGGGTGTGTATCATTATTTTACCATTATTTTAATGGTAAATGTTCATCTGAAGTAGCCAGCCTGATTTCTCCCGTTCAGGTATTTAGCAGAACTACTCAGGTATTTAGCAACTACTTTGTATGTAAATTTGCGTAGAAGCACGCAATAGAATTTCTGTTATGTAGAAATGTGCTACATAACAGAAATAAGCACAGAGTAGAAACTGATATGCTACGCAACAGAAATGTGCTACACAAACGAAATATGCAATACAAAATCAATGTGCTACACAACAGAAATATGCTACACAACAGAAATGCGCTACACAACAGAAATGTGCAAGACAACAGAAATGTGCTACACTACAAATGTGCTACACAACAGAAATGCGTTACAGAACAGAAATGTGTTACACAACAGAAATGTGCTACAGAAAGAAATGTACTACACAACAAAAATTAACACACAATAGAAATTTGTACACAAATGTGGCACATAACAGAAGTGAAAATACGTAAAAAATGTGCACCAATGTATTACGCAATACAAACGGTAAATCAAATTCTTGTTTATTTTGTTATTTACTTTATCACATAACTGAAAATTTGTAAACTTCTAATCGCACAACACATTGTGTATTTAATAAAGTCAGAAAACAATTCTCGATCGTAAAATTGGGAGGAATGGCCCTTAGAGCCGAACGTGCTTAAATTGTTTGATACCAAAAAAATATAAAAGGCAAAAGAACCAACATGCAGAAAAGCAAGGAATTTTATATCACAAATACCTTCAGCAATGCAATGCATTTTAATGATAAATACATAAAATACGTATTTAAAATCATCCTGACGAAGAGTACTCATCGGGAAGTTAGTTTAAAATCATTTACCAAATTTTTACCCGAACATAGAGACAAGAAAGCGACCTAATTTAAACGCTTTAAAATTAGGTCGCTTTCTTGCCCCTATGTTCGGGTAAAAAAAAGGTAGAAACATTTTTTTGGAAAATTAAGAAACGCAATTAGTTTTGTATTGAAAACACTTCAATGAGGCAATTTTTTTTAAATAGCTACGTAAAAAAATAATTTTTTATTTAGGATGCAATGCTCTGCGCCAGCTGGTCGCGTATATTTGCAGCTGCATCCGTTGATGTTTCTACCGCAACATTTTCCTCGGAGTTGCCTTCAATTTCGAATACTTCGAACGGCCAATCATTTTTATAAAATATGCACGCATTGTGTATTGCACAGCATGCATTTGTAATTTTCGTTGCCGTAGAATATGAATAATGCAGGCCCCTTTCGCCAATCAAGCAGCGGAATCTATTTTTTAGAACTCCAAAACATCTTTCAATGATATTTCACGCTTTCCGGAATTTATCATTGAAGGCAACTTGGTGCCTCGCTGATGAGCTGTGGTATGGCGTCATCAAATACAGCACTAGTTGATAACCGGAATCACCTAATTTTGTATTATTGAAAAAATTCTTTAAACACCAATTTGCGATTTCTTTCACGTTTTCAAACGCACTGCCTGCCAGCTGGCTTTAGTAAACAAAAGTTGATCAAGGCAAAAGAAAACAGTTATAAGAACAAATTCATTGCATGCATATAATCATAAGAAAGAAAGAGACGTGTGAATGTCGACTTTGTGTACACCAAATACACAACTTTTCCATATTAGCTGACTAGTACGAAAAAGACGTAAAGCCCAGTGCGCTCAACGGCGCCTTCTGTCATTGACATCAAATCCATCTATTCGTTTGCTGATGACAGCAGCATTTGTCATTTATATTGTTCTCCAGGCGTTCTTCTATTCTGGAGATTATTTAAAAACGCAGAATTATGAATGACATACTCCAATCTGGCCTCAATAACATCCAAGAGTGGGTTCGAGCGAATCGGGTCGATTTTAATACGCGTAAAGCCCAATACTGCCTGTTGACACAAACGTTTAGCGGGTGACAATTTTCCACCTCCTAAATAAGGGTGGTGTGGATATTAATGAGTCGGAGGCTCTTGATGTTCTGGGCATGTCAATCCAATGCGATCTTCGTTGGAACGATCACATTTTTGATGTGTCGAAAGAAGCAGCCAAAAGCTTAGGCTTTTTAAAGCGGTGTAAGAAATACTTCACTCCAACCTATCGAAAACTTCGAGCGTCATCGTGATGTAGGGTGTGTATCATTATTTTACCATTATTTTAATGGTTCATGTTCATCTGAAGTAGCCAGCCTGATTTCTCCCGTTCAGGTATTTAGCAGAACTACTCGGCTTTCCAGAGCGGTGGACCCCTTTTATGTCACGATTCCGTTCCAACAAGCTACACATTATCGTGAGAATTCGTTTTTGGTCGCGTCACTAGATTATGGAACAATCTATCCTATCCTATGCATGCCTTCCAGCCCACTTACAGCGTCGAAACATTTAAGCGAAGTGTAAACCGTCACTACTCTATCTTTCCCAATAACCTCTCAACCCTTCGGAACCAACAAATGCTTTGCATGGATAGGTGGCATCCCTTGATCATGGTTTCATCTGTCATAAAAAAACCTTTTAGTGGCACCACACTTTGTATATTTAATAAAGTAAATTTAAAGGCTATAGCTGAAAAAATTTTCGATTGTAAATTTCGACGGCCCATGGCGTGCAATCGTAAGGCACAAAATTTCAGCTTATATATTAATTCTGCTCATCTAGATGAAAAGTTTAACGCAAAGAATAAAAAATCTTATATACATTTGTATTTACACCCAAATTTTACAAATGAAAAATTTGGAACGGGACCAAAAACTTTAAACTTTTCCAGAAAGAATAAACACATGAACTTGAGAAAAAAAAATATTCTCTTCCAATTGCGTTTAACGGACGTTTTAATAATTTCTCCGCTCAAAGATGTCTTATCGTCTTCGCCGCGTCAGTTATTTACTCAACAACTTCCATTTGTTCGACTTGAATTCATTTCCCCAGAAACAACAATTATACAAACAGCAACGCGCAAATGTTCCTTATAATAGATATTAGCACACATAATTGAAATTTGCGTAGAAATGTGCTACATAACAGAAGGAAGCACGCAATAGAATTTCTGTTATGTAGAAATGTGCTACATAACAGAAAAAAGCACAGAGTAGAAACTGATATGCTATGCAACAGAAATGTGTTACACAAAAGAAATATGCTACACAACGGAATTGTGCTACACAACAGAAATGTGCAAAGGAAGAAGCACGGTTTCCGTGCTTACCGCTCCACAGGCAATTTGATGGCGTTCCTCACTGAGCGGTGGAACAGTTGTGTTCACCAATTCGGTGAGAGTAGGGTTGTTGCTTTGGATATCTCCAAGGCATTTGACCGAGTGTGGCATAAAGCACTCGTGTCTAAACTGACTGCTTATGGTGTCGGTAATACTTTCACTCGATGGATATCGAGTTTCCTCAGCGGCCGTTCTATTCGGGTTGTGATAGACGGCTTTGAATCTGAAGAGCAATCCATTAATGCTAGATTCCACAGGGTTCGGTCCTCTCTCCGACACTTTTTCTTAGGGCCTTATTCTGTAACTCACGCCCGTCTGCGTTCGTCTTAAAAATCAGCTGTTTTACGCCCGTCTTTCGGTTTTGGTATTCTGTAACAAGACAACGTCTGCCAAAACGTCAACGAAACGCCGTTACGTAGTTTGCACGTAAGATTAAGGTATTCTGTATGACCAACGCAGGCGGAAACAGCTGATAAATCGGACGTTGGGTTTGAAGCTTCCGTCAAGGTAAGTGTTTTCATTAAACGACGATATTGAAAGCGTCTCGTGTTTGAAAAGTTGAGATTTTGTAATTTCGAAGTAAAGTATAATAAAGAGGTTTAAAAAAATGGAAACAGAAACGAAGAAGAAATAAGTACATAAAAAAAGTATTTTTAAACACTTTGGTTTAGGTTTTTTAATTAAATTAAATTTTAAAATAAATTGCAGCAAATTTTAAAATAAAGTTTGCGACTTTAGTCCGAGAATTGGAGAAAGATCCGGAGCTGGCACGAGGAGTTCCAGTGTTCGGAGGAAACAGCAGCAAATGGGAGAATGAATGGGAGCGCATCAGGGGAATATTAAATTCTCAAGGGCCTCCCATTAGGAGCACCGCAGACTGGAAGAAGGTAAGACTTAAACCGTTATTCAAAACATATTTTATTATAAACGTAAACGGAAGTACCCTTGTAATTAGTTAATCTACTCGCTGAGTAGTTTTGAACTAATCATAAACCACAACATTCCCAACGCTTCCAAAAATCCCTAGCTGCACTTGTAAAAAAACCCTATTTAGAAGGTCCCATTGGCACACAACTTCGCAACTCGTCGAATTTCTATACCCCCACCAACTACATAATTTTAAGTATAGTATTACCACCTACATAATTTTAAAACAAATATATTTTCAACATTTTGACTTCGTGCGTGACGCCAGGACAAATGTAATTTTATTCATACGTTTCTATGTCACATCTTACACAAATCATCTATCTTCGTAACATCCGCATTTCCTTCAGTCGCTCCAATTACCGGCAGCAAAATAAAAAAATTAAATTTCTTAACCGATTTCCAAATCGAAGAAATCACACATCCGTTTTGTTTATAATCTGAATGATTTGCCGCATTTATGCAGATCCCTCAATTAATTTATTATAGACGGCTAGTTTCCTAATATGTTTCTTGCCAACTAAATGTCGAGTCACTGCTGTTTGATGAGGGATTGAAACATTGCAAGTTTTGCAATAACATGAACCTGATGACGTGCGATACATAGATAGGTCTTTAGATGACCCTGTCATATCATTTAAGCTAGACCAAGCGCTATTATTAATGAAGGGCACGGAAATTCCTTCGTTCTCCTCGCTCGCTTTTAGTGTCTTCTGATGCTTGCTACCCTCCAAATGTAAAATCATTTGCGAATATAAAGTAGCGGTCACATTACAAACTTTACAAATTAGAGAGCCGGGATCCGTCTTATTTTGGTTCTTTGCAGACTGCGGGATTCCTGACTCTGCTTCCTGTTTTGCATTTGATCTTCCATCCTTATCTACCTTCGGTATTATCTTGGTGCTGGTGCGAACCCATTTGCCATTAGAATTGTAATACCCTGCACCAGACGGATTCGATATATTATTCAATACCAATTTGTGCCGACCGTTATAATGCTGATCAGCTTGCGATTTTGAAGTCAACAAAAGATCGCAAGTTTCGCAGTGATATGCGTTGGGACCAACAAGCCCGCTGCTGCCAGTAAAAAAGCGTTTAATTACCGGTGCTTCCAGTCCTTTGTCAGTGTAGTTCCGATATAATCAGGAAGTAATATTTTTGTCGTGGGTCTTAGACATGTAATGGACGCTTGCTGTGTGGTGCGAATTCAGCTGCACGTTGCAAAGCTCACAGCAAAGTGTTTTAAAAAGTGCATTTAACTCATCTGGATAGCTCTCGTCACGATCACAGCAAAGTGTTTTAAAAAGTGCATTTAACTCACCTGGATAGCTCTCGTCACGACCCATGAACCTTGTATTTACGCCAACAGCAGTGCTATACATGCGCTTGATTTAACTCTTTGCTGACAAGTAATCAGTGCCATATTTCCCTGGTGGCACAAAGCGCGACGGATTCGAATAACACTGATTAAATTGCTGCATAGAACCATTATCGCCGGGCAAGGTTGGTGCTTCCGGCGGATGATGAGCAGTGGTGCTAGTAGGATATGTGTCTGCATTGTTTATGTGGTTATAATGCTGGGAAGGATCGCTGCCATTCTGCACATAAGAGCTGGATGGTACCAGTGTTGGTATCATATAATTTCGAAGGAAATCGTTGTTCATTTTATCCTATTGATTACTTTTAAGACTCCTGCTTAAAGAACTATAAAGTATATAAGAACTACATACGATATATATCAATCGATCCAAAAAAATTCACAAACGGTATAAAACCCTGGACAAGCTTCTTCGCACTAGTGAACAGAGACAATTTATAATTAATAATTTATCTCCGGTAGTCGAGTTGGAGTCCTGGCAACGTTAGTTAATGCTAGTGATGTGATAACCCGATAGCTTTCAATTAATACCCTTTACACTGAAGAACATGTGGTGCATACCATCAGATTGTCTACACGATTTTTCTCTTCTTCATTTTTTACATGTTTCCGTGAAAGAGAGGGGGATGACAGAAGAGAAAATTACTTTTCGGAACATACAGCGCTATTACTAAAATTTATGCAAAAAATTAGGCGTACCACACCCAATCATAACAAAGTTGGCAAAGTCTCAGAAAGGTATAAGATAGAGATGTAATTTTATCACGATGTATTCGGAAGCATTATCAGTAAGCTTGCCAAAAATGGGCGTGCCACGTCCACTCATTGAAAGTTGTCAATATTTTGTAAACGGTTTAAGATATTAACAGTACTTAAACGTTACAAATTTACATTCATTTTTTCATTTATATTTAATTTAAATTTATTTTATTTATTTATATTTTATTTTAATTATTTATAAATTTTTACATTTATAAATTTTTATAATTATGCATACTTATTTTATTTATAAATTTTTATTATATTAACATAATAATTGATTACATTTATAGATATGGTCCGACCTAAAAACCAGGACCAAAAAAAAACTTGCAAACATTTCGTTCGAAATGACTGCAACAGGCGATGGACCACCCAATCCAAACAAATTATCAGCTTTAGAGGAAGCTGTGTCGCAGCTTCTGAGACTCCAAAAAGCCGCAGCACCGTCGGGTGCTTCCTTTGGTATAGTTGGGAAACCTATAGAAAGGAAAGTACCCGATGACAGGCCATCAACATCGGCCATGAGATTATTTAAAAACGCAGAATTATGAATGACATACTCCAATCTGGCCTCAATAACATCCAAGAGTGGGGTCGAGCCAATCGGGTCGATTTTAATACGCGTAAAGCCCAATACTGCCTGTTGACACAAACGTTTAGCGGGTGACAATTTTCCACCTCCTAAATAAGGGTGGTGTGGATATTAATGAGTCGGAGGCTCTTGATGTTCTGGGCATGTCAATCCAATGCGATCTTCGTTGGAACGATCACATTTTTGATGTGTCGAAAGAAGCAGCCAAAAGCTTAGGCTTTTTAAAGCGGTGTAAGAAATACTTCACTCCAACCTATCGAAAACTTCGAGCGTCATCGTGATGTAGGGTGTGTATCATTATTTTACCATTATTTTAATGGTTCATGTTCATCTGAAGTAGCCAGCCTGATTTCTCCCGTTCAGGTATTTAGCAGAACTACTCGGCTTTCCAGAGCGGTGGACCCCTTTTATGTCACGATTCCGTTCCAACAAGCTACACATTATCGTGAGAATTCGTTTTTGGTCGCGTCACTAGATTATGGAACAATCTATCCTATCCTATGCATGCCTTCCAGCCCACTTACAGCGTCGAAACATTTAAGCGAAGTGTAAACCGTCACTACTCTATCTTTCCCAATAACCTCTCAACCCTTCGGAACCAACAAATGCTTTGCATGGATAGGTGGCATCCCTTGATCATGGTTTCATCTGTCATAAAAAAACCTTTTAGTGGCACCACACTTTGTATATTTAATAAAGTAAATTTAAAGGCTATAGCTGAAAAAATTTTCGATTGTAAATTTCGACGGCCCATGGCGTGCAATCGTAAGGCACAAAATTTCAGCTTATATATTAATTCTGCTCATCTAGATGAAAAGTTTAACGCAAAGAATAAAAAATCTTATATACATTTGTATTTACACCCAAATTTTACAAATGAAAAATTTGGAACGGGACCAAAAACTTTAAACTTTTCCAGAAAGAATAAACACATGAACTTGAGAAAAAAAAATATTCTCTTCCAATTGCGTTTAACGGACGTTTTAATAATTTCTCCGCTCAAAGATGTCTTATCGTCTTCGCCGCGTCAGTTATTTACTCAACAACTTCCATTTGTTCGACTTGAATTCATTTCCCCAGAAACAACAATTATACAAACAGCAACGCGCAAATGTTCCTTATAATAGATATTAGCACACATAATTGAAATTTGCGTAGAAATGTGCTACATAACAGAAGGAAGCACGCAATAGAATTTCTGTTATGTAGAAATGTGCTACATAACAGAAAAAAGCACAGAGTAGAAACTGATATGCTATGCAACAGAAATGTGTTACACAAAAGAAATATGCTACACAACGGAATTGTGCTACATAACAGAAATGTGCAAAGGAAAAAGCACGGTTTCCGTGCTTACCACAGGCAATTTGATGGCGTTCCTCACTGAGCGGTGGAACAGTTGTGTTCCCCAATTCGGCGAGAGTAGGGTTGTTGCTTTGGATATCTCCAAGGCATTTGACCGAGTGTGGCATAAAGCACTCGTGTCTAAACTGACTGCTTATGGTGTCGGTAATACTTTCACTCGATGGATATCAAGTTTCCTCAGCGGCCGTTCTATTCGGGTTGTGATAGACGGCTTTGAATCTGAAGAGACTCACGCCCGTCTGCGTTCGTCTTAAAAATCAGCTGTTTTACGCCCGTCTTTCGGTTTTGGTATTCTGTAACAAGACAACGTCTGCCAAAACGTCAACGAAACGCCGTTACGTAGTTTGCACGTAAGATTAAGGTATTCTGTATGACCAACGCAGGCGGAAACAGCTGATAAATCGGACGTTGGGTTTGAAGCTTCCGTCAAGGTAAGTGTTTTCATTAAACGACGATATTGAAAGCGTCTCGTGTTTGAAAAGTTGAGATTTTGTAATTTCGAAGTAAAGTATAATAAAGAGGTTTAAAAAAATGGAAACAGAAACGAAAAAGAAGTAAGTACATAAAAAAAGTATTTTTAAACACTTTGGTTTAGGTTTTTTAATTAAATTAAATTTTAAAATAAATTGCAGCAAATTTTAAAATAAAGTTTGCGACTTTAGTCCGAGAATTGGAGAAAGATCCGGAGCTGGCACGAGGAGTTCCAGTGTTCGGAGGAAACAGCAGCAAATGGGAGAATGAATGGGAGCGCATCAGGGGAATATTAAATTCTCAAGGGCCTCCCATTAGGAGCACCGCAGACTGGAAGAAGGTAAGACTTAAACCGTTATTCAAAACATATTTTATTATAAACGTAAACGGAAGTACCCTTGTAATTAGTTAATCTACTCGCTGAGTAGTTTTGAACTAATCATAAACCACAACATTCCCAACGCTTCCAAAAATCCCTAGCTGCACTTGTAAAAAAACCCTATTTAGAAGGTCCCCATTGGCACACAACTTCGCAACTCGTCGAATTTCTATACCCCCACCAACTACATAATTTTAAGTATAGTATTACCACCTACATAATTTTAAAACAAATATATTTTCAACATTTTGACCTCGTGCGTGACGCCAGGACAAATGTAATTTTATTCATACATTTCTATGTCACGTCTTACACAAATCATCTATCTTCGTAACATCCGCATTTCCTTCAGTCGCTCCAATTACCGGCAGCAAAATAAAAAAAATAAATTTCTTAACCGATTTCCAAATCGAAGAAATCACACATCCGTTTTGTTTATAATCTGAATGATTTGCCGCATTTATGCAGATCCCTCAATTAATTTATTATAGACGGCTAGTTTCCTAATATGTTTCTTGCCAACTAAATGTCGAGTCACTGCTGTTTGATGAGGGATTGAAACATTGCAAGTTTTGCAATAACATGAACCTGATGGCGTGCGATACATAGATAGGTCTTTAGATGACCCTGTCATATCATTTAAGCTAGACCAAGCGCTATATTAATGAAGGGCACGGAAATTCCTTCGTTCTCCTCGCTCGCTTTTAGTGTCTTCTGATGCTTGCTACCCTCCAAATGTAAAATCATTTGCAAATATGAAGTAGCGGTCACATTACAAACTTTACAAATTAGAGAGCCGGGATCCGTCTTATTTTGGTTCTTTGCGGACTGCGGGATTCCTAACTCTGCTTCCTGTTTTGCATTTGATCTTCCATCCTTATCTACCTTCGGTATTATCTTGGTGCTGGTGCGAACCCATTGGCCATTAGAATTGTAATACCCTGCACCAGACGGATTCGATATATTATTCAATACCAATTTGAGCCTCCGACCGTTATAATGCTGATCAGCTTGCGATTTTGAAATCAACGGAAGATCGCAAGTTTCGCAGTGATATGCGTTGGGACCAACAAGCCCGCTGCTGCCAGTAAAATAGCGTTTAATTATCGGTGCTTCCAGTCCTTTGTCAGTGTAGTTCCGATATAACCAGGAAGTAATATTTTTGTCGTGGGTCTTAGACATGTAATGGACGCTTGCTGTGTGGTGCGAATTCAGCTGCACGTTGCAAAGCTCACAGCAAAGTGTTTTAAAAAGTGCATTTAACTCATCTGGATAGCTCTCGTCACGACCCATGCCATGTCACGATCACAGCAAAGTGTTTTAAAAAGTGCATTTAACTCACCTGGATAGCTCTCGTCACGACCCATGAACCTTGTATTTACGCCAACAGCAGTGCTATACTTGCGCTTGATTGAACTCTTTGCTGACAAGTAGTCAGTGCCATATTTCCCTGGTGGCACAAAGCGCGACGGATTCGAATAACACTGATTAAATTGCTGCATAGAACCATTATCGCCGGGCAAGGTTGGTGCTTCCGGCGGATGCTGAGCAGTGGTGCTAGTAGGATATGTGTCTGCATTGTTTATGTGGTTATAATGCTGGGAAGGATCGCTGCCATTCTGCATATAAGAGGTTGGTGGTGCCAGTGTTGATATCATATAATTTCCATGGAAATCGTTGTTCAGGTCAGTGCCATATTTCCCTGGTGGCACAAAGTGCGACGGATACGAATAACACTGATTAAATTGCTGCATAGAACCATTATCGCCGGGCAAGGTTGGTGCTTCCGACCGATGATGAGCAGTGGTGCTAGTAGGATATGTGTCTGCATTGTTTATGTGGTTATAATGCTGGGAAGGATCGCTGCCATTCTGCACATAAGAGCTGGATGGTACCAGTGTTGGTATCATATAATTTCGAAGGAAATCGTTGTTAATTTTATCCTATTGATTACATTTAAGACTCCTGCTTAAAGAGAACTATAAAGTATATGAGAGCTACATACGATATATATCAATCGATCCAATTCTTTTCACAACGGTATTAAACCCTTTTATATATATTAAATATATAAAATTCACAAACGGTATAAAACCCTGGACAAGCTTCTTCGCACTAGTGAACAGAGACAATTTATAATTCATAATTTATCTCCGGTAGTCGAGTTGGAGTCCTGCGTCCAACGTTAATTAATGCTAGTGATGTGATAACCCGATAGCTTTCAATTAATATCCTTTACACTGAAGAACATGTGGTGCATACCATCAGATTGTCTACACGATTTTTTTCTTCTTCATTTTTTACATGTTTCCGTGAAAGAGAGGGGGATGACAAAAGAGAAAATTACTTTAAATACCGAATGTAAAGGCATCTGGTTTTAAAAAATGTTATAATGTGAATATCTTATAAATCGTGCGAGATATTTAGGTATAATTTTATTCCGGAACATACAGCGCTATTACTAAAATTTATGCAAAAAATTCGGAAGCATTATCAATAAGCTTGCCAAAAATGGGCGTGCCACGTCCACTCATTGAAAGTTGTCAATATTTTGTAAACGGTTTAAGATATTAACAGTACTTAAACGTTACAAATTTATATTTATTTTTTCATTTATATTTCATTTAAATTTATTTTATTTATTTATATTTTATTTTAATTATTTATAAATTTTTATATTTATAAAATTTTATAATTATGCATACTTATTTTATTTATAAATTTTTATTATATTAACATAATTGATTACATTTATAGATATGGTCCGACCTAAAAACCAGGACCAAAAACAAACTTGCAAACATTTCGTTCGAAATGACTGCAACAGGCGATGGACCACCCAATCCAAACAAATTATCAGCTTTAGAGGAAGCTGTGTCGCAGCTTCTGCGACTCCAAAAAGCCGCAGCACCGTCGGGTGCTTCCTTTGGTATAGTTGGGAAACCTATAGAAAGGAAAGTACCCGATGACAGGCCATCAACATCGGCCATGAGATTATTTAAAAACGCAGAATTATGAATGACATACTCCAATCTGGCCTCAATAACATCCAAGAGTGGGGTCGAGCGAATCGGGTCGATTTTAATACGCGTAAAGCCCAATACTGCCTGTTGACACAAACGTTTAGCGGGTGACAATTTTCCACCTTCTAAATAAGGGTGGTGTGGATATTAATGAGTCGGAGGCTCTTGATGTTCTGGGCATGTCAATCCAATGCGATCTTCGTTGGAACGATCACATTTTTGATGTGTCGAAAGAAGCAGCCAAAAGCTTAGGCTTTTTAAAGCGGTGTAAGAAATACTTCACTCCAACCTATCGAAAACTTCGAGCGTCATCGTGATGTAGGGTGTGTATCATTATTTTACCATTATTTTAATGGTAAATGTTCATCTGAAGTAGCCAGCCTGATTTCTCCCGTTCAGGTATTTAGCAGAACTACTCAGGTATTTAGCAACTACTTTGTATGTAAATTTGCGTAGAAGCACGCAATAGAATTTCTGTTATGTAGAAATGTGCTACATAACAGAAATAAGCACAGAGTAGAAACTGATATGCTACGCAACAGAAATGTGCTACACAAACGAAATATGCAATACAAAATCAATGTGCTACACAACAGAAATATGCTACACAACAGAAATGCGTGACACAACAGAAATGTGCTACACTACAAATGTGCTACACAACAGAAATGCGTTACAAAACAGAAATGTGTTACACAACAGAAATGTGCTACAGAAAGAAATGTACTACACAACAAAAATTAACACACAATAGAAATTTGTACACAAATGTGGCACATAACAGATGTGAAAATACGTAAAAAATGTGCACCAATGTATTACGCAATACAAACGGTAAATCAAATTCTTGTTTATTTTGTTATTTACTTTATCACATAACTGAAAATTTGTAAACTTCTAATCGCACAACACATTGTGTATTTAATAAAGTCAGAAAACAATTCTCGATCGTAAAATTGGGAGGAATGGCCCTTAGAGCCGAACGTGCTTAAATTGTTTGTTACCAAAAAAATATAAAAGGCAAAAGAACCAACATGCAGAAAAGCAAGGAATTTTATATCACAAATACCTTCAGAAATGCAATGCATTTTAATGATAAATACATAAAATACGTATTTAAAATCATCCTGACGAAGAGTACTCATCGGGAAGTTAGTTTAAAATCATTTACCAAATTTTTACCCGAACATAGAGACAAGAAAGCGACCTAATTTAAACGCTTTAAAATTAGGTCGCTTTCTTGCCCCTATGTTCGGGTAAAAAAAAGGTAGAAACCTTTTTTTGGAAAATTAAGAAACGCAATTAGTTTTGTATTGAAAACACTTCAATGAGGCAATTTTTTTAAAATAACTACGTAAAAAAATAATTTTTTATTTAGGATGCAATGCTCTGCGCCAGCTGGTCGTGTATATTTGCAGCTGCATCCGTTGAGATTTCTACCGCAACATTTTCCTCGGAGTTGCCTTCAATTTCGAATACTTCGAACGGCCAATCATTTTTATAAAATATACACGCATTGTGTATTGCACAGCATGCATTTGTAATTTTCGTTGCCGTAGAATATGAATAATGCAGGTCCCTTTCGCCAATCAAGCAGCGGAATCTATTTTTTAGAACTCCAAAACATCTTTCAATGATATTTCACGCTTTCCGGAATTTACCATTGAAGACAACTTGATGCCTCGCTGATGAGCTGCGGTATGGCGTCATCAAATACAGCATTAGTTGATAACCGGAATCACCTTAAAGTTCATAAATGTTAAAAAAATTTGCAATCGATATGTTATTGCAAATAAACCTTACCTAATAGCCACGTATACTATCCTTCCTATTATAGTATAGATGCTTCAAATCATTTTCCGGGGATTTGATTCTGATGTGAGTACCATTCACACATCCAATCACCCCGGGAATGCCATATCGACTATAAAAGTGCTCCTTCGACGCATTCACATCTGTTGCTGACATTTCACAGCGTATCCACTTCGCACAAAAATTGGTTTCGAAAATTTGTAAACATTCCGAAATCACTTTTGAGGCGGTTGCCTTGGAAAAGTTTGCACAACTCTCGTTTCCAATAGATTTTTGGTAGCTGCCGCATGCCAAAAATCGCATGAAAGATGCGAATTTTAATATGGATGGATTAGCTGTTATTCTTGTAGCAGCTCTCATTTGAGGAGAAATCTCGCTAAAAATGTTCTTAAAACATTCTTTTTTCATCCTGTAGTTGCAAATAAATCTGAATTTTGATAGATTTTGTAAGTCTATAATGTTCTTTATAGTATAATTACAACTTACTCAGATTCCGGCAAGTCAAATATATTTGAAGCGTCTCTTAGTTTTCTATTTCTAATTCTGACAAAATTGTCGTCGTCCTCTCTATTTATGACCATGAATTCAGCCCAAGCATCCATTTTTCTTTTGTTTTTATAAAATTTTGCAATTTTATCACTTAACAATCACTTTATCACTTTTGAAAAGAACCTTAAAGCAGTTTGAATATCTGCAGTGCAAGATAAACAAGTGAAAACGTTTTACCGTCTCCAGTTTTGGAAAAGTTTAACGCAAACAATATTAACCTTTTCGTTATATTGCGTTATTCAATGTTCGCTTTAGTTCTATTTATATATATGTTTCTGTACAAAAATACCATTTTATATGCTAAAATATCAACACTTACATCTATTCTTTTAATTCACCCGCAATGGATTAAAATTTTACCTCACAACACAATATATTTCTCACTAAACTCAGTATTTTGTATCTGCGAACGGTACGCTTCTCAACGTTACTCTTTGTTATATTCGTAAAACAGCTGATCAAAATGCGTGCACAGAATACACACCGCTGGCGCTACTGTTACGCTACTGTAACGCTGGGATTACAACAACAATTGCATACTTCTTACGTGCTTACGTTAGAAAATGGTATTTTGTAACAACAGAAGCGATGGCGGTGGCCCTTGTAGAGCAGCGGAAGCTAAAATTCTGCCGTTCGCACAGTTTGTGCGTAGAGATCGACGAGTGCGGGAGTTTTTTATTCAGTGATTTTTTATTTGTGTTTATTTTTCCATTTTTAATTTCATTTTTATTTAACGTATTTTTTTTTAAATAAAAAAAAAAATAAAAAATAAATTAAATAATTATTACAAAATAACATTGGAAATTTCGAAGAAACGGTAAGCACAATTTGTTTTGAAGTGATTGATTGTATATACTAGTAGATACAAACGCGATTTATCAATCTTGCAGAATGACGACGAACGAGCAGTTAAAAAAATTGCTCGAAGTAATGAGGGAAAGCCCACTGTTGGCTGAAGCGACTCCCGTATTTGGGAGCGACATTTTTTAGGAGCGATATTTTTTCTTTAATTTTTTTAAAATAGTTTAAGTTGACTGAATTTTCTTAAATCTTTTATCATAGCTTTAAGTTTACCTAGTTTTGATATTGAAATTAAATAAACAAATTCAATTCAAATGTAGTTTATTTATTTATTTACATATTGTTTTTCATATTAGCTTAGTGTGTCATACTCCTTGCCAGTCGGTCTCGAACTGCGTTGGCTGCTCTCGTTGGCGTCTCTTCCGCAACGTCGTGGTGGTCAGTCTCATCGTTGACTTCCTCATCTAATTCCCACTCATTTTTATAATATATGCAAATGTTGTGCAATACAATTCAGCTTTCAATTCGGCTAGCACTTCTTTAACGTCGTATGAATGATGAATCCCTTTAAGGACAAGGAGTGATTTTCTGTCCTCTTTCGCAGTGAAGCTGTGGAATTCCGTTTTTCTTGACTTTAAATATGACTTATATTCCTCGAAATCAGTTTTGGAATTGGTAATAATAACGGACTTTCTGGAGTTTATATTATGAATTTTATACGATAGTTGCCTGGCTTTTGCGAATTTGCTAATATCTGCTACATTCAAGTCAAGGGCAATAATTGGTGGTAGCAATTCCTTTCGGCCGCCAGCTGTTATGGTTGCGTTTGACGCAGTTGTAGGAGTTTGCGTAGCATTGCCTGAGGTTGTTGCTTTTTTTGGTTGAGTTGGCGAAGTTGGTGGTGAACTAAGTATTTTCCTTTTCTTTGAAGTTTTCAATACATCAACCTTTAAGCGGCGATCCAAAATTTCCTTTTCAGACTCGTTGTCGGAAGTATCAGAGTTGTCGGTGATAGTGGAGTCATCGTCGCAATCGGTTTCCATATCGCTGCCCGAGGTAGTTGAATCTTCATCTTCAGAGGTGGCTTCTGGTGTAGTATTAGGCAAATCGTCCTATAGGTCTTTAATAATTTAATGAACTTTTTGTGTAATGAGAACTCTTGAGACCATGGCAAGAACTCTTTGCCATGTTCTGCAATGCCTTCCTTAATTTCATTTATGAAATTATCGTAGACATCTGCTACTGTTTTTTTCCTTCTCTCCTTTCTACCCATGGCACAGGTAGGAGAAGTGTGATGTATAAGATTGCTTCCCTGTTCGTACACCAACAGGTACACGACGAAATAACGTGGACTGTATAATGCACACGGCACGAAAAGCTTTTAGCACTGTTAGGTAGTTTTTAATTTCGATTTTCAGCTAAAGGTCTCAACACTTGAACGGACTTTTGACTTTTCCACTGAGTCAATCCAATGCTTTGGGTCGCTATTTATACTTTTATCGTACCGGCTAATATTGTTTCGGATGTGTGATCCTTTCAAATGTTCAGCCAATGGTTGAGGATTCGTGATCCTTTCAAATTTTCAGCCAATGGTTGAGTTTTGTCAAGCATCATTGTTACTCGGTTACTCATATGTGTGTATGCCGGATATATTCGGATGTGTTGCATTTCATTAAGCCTATTGCTCAGTGAGTTCTTTATTGCGGGATCGTTGTCTGTCTGTCTATCAATGTGGGTTTTTTTGTAAGTGAGGTCATTGTTGCGACCTTTACCTGGTTGTATATGCGAAGCTAGCGTCCCTTTTTTTAATGAGGTCTCATTTATTGGAATGAGGTTCTTATAACGGTATTTTCTAGTTGTTTTCAACAAACTAGCAGTGTGTTTTATGGCTTCTAGCATTTTTTGTGTCCATGGCTGCTGGTACTGTTCTTTAGTGTACTTTGTGGTGTTTCTCGAAAAGTGTTTTTTAACGAAAAGTGTTTTAATGGTTGCTGGTGGTATTTATGGCTACTGGTGGGAATGTTAAGGGGGAAAAGGTGGCTTGGAGGCTGTGTTGAATGCAAATGCTTGGTGTGGTAGAAGTAATAAATGAATGTATGGTGTGATAGGAGTTGTAAATGCATATTGGCGAGAAGGGTGAATAGATGGAATAGAATTAAGGTACCGGAGAGAGGTACCGGAGAGAGGTACTGGAGAGAAATAGAACTTTAGAATGAAAATGCGAACACAATAGAAGGAAATGATTAAAGATAAATATTAATAATGTGAATATGATAGAAAGAAATGAAAATAAATAAAGATAGATATTAGTAAGTGATAATAAATAAAATGATCATGGTAGTAATAATAATACTAATAATAATAATAATACTAATAATAATAATA
Source organism: Sicus ferrugineus (assembly GCA_922984085.1). Taxonomy (NCBI): domain Eukaryota; kingdom Metazoa; phylum Arthropoda; class Insecta; order Diptera; family Conopidae; genus Sicus; species Sicus ferrugineus. The sequence goes on along the minus strand of OV277351.1, from coordinate 12,255,334 downwards.
ATAATAATAATAATAATAATAATAATAATAATAATAATAATAATAATAATAATAATAATAGTAATAAATAATAAATATAGTAATACTAATATAAGCTGAAAGATATTCTACAATATCTTAATATTTCAGAGGGCATTATTGGTGTTGCATTGGAATCACACAGCGAGACATATTTTAATTTTCATGTCTCGTGTCGTTCCGCAACGGGTCATTTAGGGGCACCTTTTGGTGTTTGGATGTGGTGTCACCGCTGGTCTTTGAAATTATTAATGTACCTATTACCAGCCGTGACATACTACCGCTCACCAAATTACGTAAATTGTGCCATCACAGTGCCCATATACCAGTGTCTGTCAAATCGTATGAATGGAAAATTGAGATTGAATCATATTCAAACTTGAAATTCAACGAATGTAAAATTGAGATTGAATTATATTTAAACCTGAGATTCAATTGTCACGCGTCCATATGAGCATCTGGTGATAGCAACAAAAATACGTATAAACTGTGGATATTGTACCGTCGGCAGGTGCGCAAGGCACGAACTTCTATCGGAACCATTTAAGCTGCCCGTACATCTACCAGGCGGGGTCCTACTCTATTCCTGACTTACTGGCTATGTTAGAAGTTCATAGATAGCCTGACTATTCTCCCCGAGAATGGGTATTTGAGGGGCCACCCACATAAGTCCTTCATGTCCCTACCTGGCCAAACTGCAAATCATGAAGGATTTCTCACCTACCTAGCTAACGAAAAACAAAATGTTCAAAATCAGAGAGGGTGTGTTTGGGTTTCCTATCTAACAATTTACGTTAATTATTTAAAAAATTTATAGTAAATTCCAGAGTTTGAAGAAATTTGCTATTGACCACAAACCTTGGAATTTCAAGTATAGAAATTGGATTTTCAATCCGAAAATTAACAATTTAAAAATTTTCGCGAACTCTGTGTGGTAATTCAAACGATCATCGAATAACTTGACAATCGTTTTGCAAGCCACCCAGAGTTTTTTGGTTCTCTCGTTGAAATTGAGAGAATAATAACGGGCCTATCTAAACCTGCCTAAAATTCCCTGACCTACTTTAAATTAGCACTAGCCCTGTGGCCATAGTCGTCACGGTCACGTTAGTAGGTGGTGTTTAGATACATGCGCAGTGTCTACGCACCCGATACCTAACTGGACGATATCAGGTCGGCACTAACGTAATGCCACCATGTCAGTCTCTGTCGGTCCGTGTGGGTCTCTGTAGTTCATATAATGGTCTGTTCCGTCCTGTCTGCTAAATGATGAGCATAAAAACTGACTATGTGATTCTATATGTATAAGGGAGTAAATAAAGAGGAACAGTGAGAAGGAAATAAGAAGGAGGGTGAATCACACCAAGTAAAAATATTTGGGATCACACCAAGTAAGAATATTTTGGATCACACCAAGTAGAGATATTTCGGATCACACCAAGTAGAGATATTTCGTATATGTGGAAGACACCTAGGTAAAAAATAAAACAAAAAGAAACTATTAAAAAGCATATGCCGTGCAGGCCGAGGGCTACCCAAGAAGCTTTTCGCCTCCTGCCAAAGAGGCTCATCAGTTGGGTTTTATTATATGGTTTGTTTATATGCACGTATGCATTATATAAGAGTGCGCTTAAGGCTATCACTCGGAACAAACATCTTCGAAATTCTATAATAAGTTCAAATTAGATGTGATTAAGAATAAGTGAAAATGTTCTAATTAAATCTGTATAAGACTTTAAGCTAAATGAAACTCATCCCGTCAAATCCGTATTAGAATATTTAAAATTACAGATTGAGATTCTCAGTTTCTTAAATAGTTTGAGATTCTCAGTTTCTTATATAGTGATAGAGAGAACCTCAACAGAATTAGTTTTAATATTCCAAATAAAATGAGGTTTTTCTAGAAGAATATTTCCATATATTTTGTGTGCATGTTGTCATTTACTAATTATGAGTGGCTTAGTATTTGTAAATATTTGTGTGCATGTTGCTGATTTACTTGTAGTTCGTGTGTTTGTAGTTTGTATGGACTATAGTTTTGCTTGTTATTATAATTGCTAATTATGTGTGGTTGTTGTTCATTAACTAATAATGAGTGGCTTAGTATTTCTAAATATTTTGTGTGCATGTTGCTTATTTACTTGTAGTTGCAAATATTTTGTGTGCATATTGCTTATTTACTTGTAGTTCGTGTGTTTGTAGTTTTTATGGACTATAGTTTTGCTTGGTATTATAATTACTAATTATGTGTGGTTTGTTTTTGTTTACTACCCTGTTTGTGTTTATCTATCTGTTCCTTTGGGTATTTTATCATATCTTCTTCCATAGTTTGTATGTTCTCATCCTCGTTTCCTGAGCTCATTTTTGTTCACTCAGATATCCACTGAAATTTCCATTACTAGTGTTTGCTATATTTTCACCTTTCCTAATATTCATGTTCAATCCAATGAAATTTCCATCATTGGATTTAAATAAAAACATTGAACTGAAAAACTCTTATGTCGAGTTCATGACATCATGCATACAGGGTCTGTCATCCAAAATGATCTCTTCACAGTCCTGCTGCGATTCCGGCTGCCACGACTGTCTGTCTTTACGACAGACATACAAAAGATGTACAGGCAGATCCTTATCAGCCCAGCTGATCGAACATATCAAATAATTATCTGGAGAGAAAATCCAGAGGCGGAGTTGAAATTATATCAACTAAATACTACCTATGGGACTAGAGCAGCTCCATATTTAGCCATAAAATGTTTGCTGCAGCTAGCTAAAGAAAATAGCTTAAAATATCATTTAGGATCCGAAGCTCTGAAAAATAATGTATACGTTTATGATTGTCTAAGGGGGAGTGACAAGCTATCGTCAATTCAGAAAGAAATTGCCATCGCAATTCAGAAAGAAATAACACCAATAACAACAGACGCTAGGATTAACATGGTTACCAAAAGCTGACTCTTTCTGCATTAAAACTGTACACACTGTCAGCAGCACCAGCCGATTTAGCAAAAGGAGTATTAGTTCCGACGTCGCACATTCATTCGATCCACTAGGAATTATGGGTCCAGTTGTCATCATCGCAAAAATGTTCCTACAACAGCTGTGGAATCTGAAGATCTCTTGGGATGAGGCCTTACCTGATGACCTAAAAACCATGTGGACAAACTTTCGAGACCAGCTCCAAGGGTTAAATGATTGGCAAATTCCTCGTCACATCCATAACCATGAAACAACAAAATCATGGCAAATGCATGTATTTACCGACGCATCCGAAAAGGCGTATGGTGCTGTTATATATCTTCGTTCAGTAATACAGGATGGAAGGGTACTTGTAAGGCTTTTATGCGCAAAATCAAGTGTCGCACCCATCAATCGCCAACATCAGACAGTTGCACGTCTAGAATTATGTGCAGCGCTACTAGGAGCTCAGTTAACTGCACGAGTTCAACAAGATATTAAGTTTGGAAGCGAGCACACATATTATTGCACTAATTTTTATCGTCGGTCGTGACTTCAATGTTAATCTCCTGAATAATGATTCTTATGTAGACTCACTTACTGAACATGTTAGTTCTCTTGGCTTGCGATTTGTTAATGTAAGTTTTCCGACCAGATTTGCGCCTAATGATTCCTAGCTTATTAGATTATTTCATTGTTTCCGATATTAATCGCGTTAACCTTTTTGATCAATTATACTTTGTGTCAGATCATAACTTAATTTTTTGTAATTTTAACGTTCAATTGAGTCGCTCGACCATTGCAACCTCTATTTCGTACTATGACTTTAAGTCTATTGACCTCTGTCATCTTATTCATGATTTGCAAACGTCGACACTATGGGATGTATGGACTTTACCAACTGTTAATGAAAAATTGAATTACTGAATTGCTTTACTAATACAATAAATGAACTGTGTCTGAATCATGTTCCGTTAAATGTAATAGTAGTTAAAAGCAATTCATGTCCGTGGTTTACCCGTCAGGTTTTGGACTCAATTCGTAAACGAAATAGGTTACGTGGAAACTGGAGAAAGAACGCAAGCCCTGAGCGATGGGAGAGCTATAGGTCCACTAGGAATGAGTCTGTCCGTTTACTTGAGCTAGCTAAAATGAAATATTTTTCCAGAAACCTAAATTCGTCCACTCCAACTAGGACACTCTGGAAGAACCTGGGACGGCTTGGCTTAAGTACTTGTAAGATAAGACAATGTGAGATTCAACCGGACATTCTTAATGATCACTTTCTGCGACTTAACGTTGATGTTGTGTAACATGTGTCCTTTCAGTTTACACATGGGGATTAGGATGAGGTTATAAAAACGTTATATAAACTGAAGTCGAACTCGATTAGTGTGGATGGGGTAAGCTTGAGATTTCTCAAGATAGTGTTTCCGTACGTTGCTGGTACGTTCACTCATTTATTGAATCATTGCTTTATAATTTCTATTTTTCCTTCGTTGTGGAAAACTGCGATAGTACTACCTCTTGCCAAAAAGACAAGTGCTTCTAGCGTTGAGGATTATAGACCGATTAGCATTCTTTCGCCGTTGGCAAAACTTGCAGAATCTATCATGGCTGAACAATCAATCATTTTAAAAAGTAATAGTTTTTTAAGACTATATTTACCGTTGTTGTTGTAATTGCGTTGGCTAATAGGCTGCGGTATTTGTGTAATCAATTGTATGAAATTTTAGATTTAAGGGATTTTTGAAACCAAAGCTGATTTTCGGATATTCAAACCTTTTTAAATTTTGTAAAATTTTTTTCGAGTTCGATCGGTTTTATTATCCTTTCATGGCTTTTAAATGATATCTGCGTTATTGGTTGATTATATACTAGCAATTAGGAAATTTTTTATTCCCAATATTTTTTTACATTTACATCATAAATGCATTTATACTTGTAAATTTATTATTGCGTTAAAATTTTATTATATTATTTAACAAAGTGATGATAGAATAATTGTGATGATTTATTATTTCCAGTATTATCTGATATTTTTCAGTTTTCTCTTTTATCTCTTTAGCATTCTCTATGCATTTTCACTCTCTCGCAAGAGTCTATATTTACATTTTCGTTATCACGAAACGTGAGCTGCTCAGCATAAAAACCAGCAGAGAAACGCCGGTTGTCAGTTTTGTTTTACTCTCATTTGCTCACCAACCAAACCCAATAATCGCCCACCCATACTCCACTCATGATTTCGGGGTACAGTTCGCGTCACACACACACACACACACACACAACTACAGCTTCCTGTCATTGTTTTCGTTTGGTGCTCTACCGACCACATTGCTGGCAAAATTTTCAAAGGCTTACGCAACACGTGTAAAGTTGTGTTAGGACAAGAGCGAGAACAGTAAAAAAAACACACACACAACAACAGAAATTCAACAAACACAAAACGTGTAACAACAAAGCAGCAGGACAACGAGTCGGAGAAAGTGGGTTCGCAATGAAAAACCTGCTTCGGTCTCGCTTCTGCCGGCGCCGCTGCTTCGGCTGCTGCCTGGTGAAAATATCAGCATTTTCCCCATGCGGGAAAAGTGAAAAAACTTGCCCACCTCGTGTGCGCTCTGCAAATGAATCTGCATATTCAGCCTGCATCGTGCAGACTGAAGGAGTTTCGTTTGCATGAATTGCTATTTCATGCCGGCCCGTCAGTTTCGTTTCAGAAGTCGTGACGTTCGGATCGATCATCTGCCGTTTTGCCTTTATTTTGGTTGCTTTTTATTTTGTTTCGACCAAAAAAGAAAACTCATTGATAATGCAAGCAATTCTTTCCTATTGTAAACAACAAACCTACTGAGGTCATAAACCTTGCATTTGAGAGTATTTTGAGTACACTATACTGAGTAAATTAAGTAAAAGTAAGAAGAAAGTTTTTATATTTAAAAGTCTTTTGAAAGAGTTTTTTGTGACTTTTATTTTAAAAAGTAATTTAAAAAAGTCTTTAAAGACTTTTAGTTTTAAAAGTGTGGGATTGAAAATGGACCAAACCGGATAACATCCACGTCTACTTTACACACGGAATGTAAAGGAGCCTCGTTTTAAAAAATGTAATAAGGGTAATATCTCAGAAACCGTGTGAGATATTGAAAAATAATTCTATTCCGGAACATACAGCGCCATTGCTAAAATTTCTGCAAAGAGCTTTCAATATCTCATGAACGGTATGATATTAAGACATAATTTCATCACAAGGTATCTCACTCATACAAAGGTTCTCAATATCTCATAAACGGTGCAAAATATTAATACGTGATTTTATCCTGGATTATGTAGAGATATTACCAAAATATTTGCCAAGAATGAGCGTGATCCGCCTGCTTATGCAAAATTTATCAACTGGCGAAATTATTATTGTTTTTAGCTACTCAGGGTAATTAGACTTCGGCCTGGCCAAAGATAGCTCCCTTAATATGTAGTTAAATTTTTTTGCCGCTCGTATTCACTAACATTATCGTATTCACTCACATTAAATCAACTTTATTGAGCTCGGTGCAGTCGGTGCGTTGTGCTGGGAGAAATTATTAACTCTTTCGGTCTAATTAATTAATTGCGGGGTAAATTGAGTGCGGGGTTTTATATTTCTGTATTTCTTGGTTGACGCTTTGCGATCACTTTAACCTTTACTTGGTGATTTTAAAGAGGGCTATTTGTTCTGAGATCTCAAATCCACTGTCAGGTACAATTATTGCCGTATTTGATTAATTTTCTCTACGTTATAAGCTGAAATTTATATTAGCTAAAACTATAACATATTGTTATCCAGGAATTGAAAAAACAGAAATTTCGTAAGCAATAAAGCAATTCTAATACAAGCAATAGTTTGAAAGCACATAGTTGTCAAAATATATTCATATTCTTTACTTCCACGAAAAAAAAAACTAAAACAGCAACAACAACACAATATAAGAAAATATTTATCGATTATCACTTGTTTGTTTTTTGCGGCAACAAAATCCATACGAATTTGTGGCTTCCAAAAAAGTTTAGGGTTTTCAGCCTAAGAACATGAAAATCAGACCTGCATTTATTTGGGAATGAAGGAATACTTGTTAAGATGTTACCGCATCTATTGGAAATACTTTGCGTTTCGCCTCTGAGTTTAAACAGCTATCCTGAATTACCACCTCTCGGCGTAAAAGCAAATATTTAATCATTCAGACTGTGTTTTTCTTTACTAGTGACTTTAGTCTTTTCTTTATTTCGTTCCGTAGCTAATAATATTGTGTGACTTCTGGTTCTTCAGCAGCTCGTTTTGTCTTTTGGAAATGAAACGAGACGCTCACTCTTAATTATTCAGAAGTATTCTGTGTTTTATTTAAATTTTTCGTCCTTATATACTATTTTTCAGGTCTATTATTCTACCTGCTTTTCATAACATTTGCATGTTTGGCTGAATACAAAATATTCAAAATATCCTAAACAGATTACAATTACTGGTTTTATGGTCTCATAAAATAATAAATATATGTATATTCATTAAAAAATAATTAATATATGTACATTCTCGTCTTCTTTGCTGTTCAATCCTTGTAATGTTGAATTCTCGTAGACCTGTGTGTGTTTTGATGTGTGGAGAGAAGGATTGGTAATTCGCTCGCACTCCACTCCGCGAGCAGTACACTCCGCGAGGAGTACTCTGCTCCACCTCAGTGGAGTACTTCGCTCCGTCTGAGCGAGAAGCCGGTGTTGAAGCAGAACAAATGCACTCCCGCTGCCACCCAGCGCAATAGGCTAGACATGCACGTCAGGCATTTATAATGATTTTGTGAGCAGCAAGGTAACCGGAAAATGTGTAACTTCTTACACTTCCAAAATTAGCATTCCTTTTGTGGAATCTGTGTTGGAGTTCTTAATGACTGAACCAAGTTCTAGCGGTGTAAAGCTTGAAATTTGCCCCATCTAACGTTTATTCGTTGTCCTCAAAGAAAGGACTAGTAATGTGGGTGAGGTTAAAAAGTTGTCATGAGCTTGTCTAATTTTAGTTGTGGCGACAGTAAGACGTTAAGAAATCTATCTCAACATAATCGTAAGAAATCGAAGTCAAGATTAACTGGAACATTAAGAAACCCAAAGGATTGTGATGAATTTGATCCTGAGCATTGTATCTCACGGTTTTGTCGTATACGGCCGAGGTCTCAGCATCAGATCGCGATTGTCTTTTTCTAACAAACTTTTTATAACGAACTGCTCCTTGGTATTTTATCACATTTGACACCAAACTATGTCCTAATTTTTCTAGAAAATGTCGTCTGAACCTGTTCTTGTGCTTCTGATGAAATTTGGGATCAATTGCGTCATACAGGATAAGAGCATTGAAGGCTGAAATGTCCAGCATATTGGAAAACACGACAACAGGCCATCGGTTTGTCTTCCTTTTTGTACTGTAACCCGAGATTATTTGGTCAGCAACATCACTACCTAAAATATTATAAAATAAGATAAATAAAGTAAAAAAATATTTATAATGTATAATTATAAAATTTTATTATAATGTAATAGAACAAAATAGTACCTTTTGTGTGATTGTAATATTTTACGATCTCCGGTAATTTTTTCGGATGATGTTCATTTATCTGGTTGGTGATGAAATGTGCTGAGACGTACTGTGCACTTATTTTTTCGTCCTGCGTATGAAACCAGAGTTGTCAAATGCAAAAGTTGCGGAGAATAGTGGTCTATGTCTGCACACGCTTCCCCTGTTGCCTTTTGACTTCACTAGACATGGATTTTCCCAGATACGGCTGAATCTTCCAAATGTAGCCCGTCGATGAGTCAACTAGCACCCAGAATTTTATTTCATATCTGGCAGGCTTTGACGGCATATGCTGTTGAAATTTGCGGCGTCCTCGAAATGCTACTCTCTGCTCATCTATGATAACATTTGCATGCGGATTATAGAAACTCGGAAGAGACTCAGACCATTTATCCCAAATTTCTCGTATCGGTGCAAATTTATCAGATGACCCTCGTTAGCGTTGACTTAAATAGTCGTCAAACCGTAGAGCTGTTGATATCATTTTAAACCTGTTCAATGACATTATTTGACGGAAAATCGGACGGCCAAAATCTTTATCAAAAGCCTTTCCAAATTCTCGTTTTTATACCTAAAATTTTAGAGCAAATATTAGTTATAAAACGTAATTGTAACAAGTAAAAGTGTTGTCTTCGGCCTGGCCGAAATCTAAATACCCTACACCCGAATAACTCAAAAATTATAATTTCGCCACTTAACAACTTTTGTATAAGTAGGCGGACCACGCCCATTTCGGGCAAATGTTTTTGTAATGTCTCTAGGTACTGCTAGATAGAATTACGAACGTATTAATATTTTGAACGTTTATGGGATATTGACAACTTTTGTATAAGTGGGCGGACCACGCCATTTTTTGTATACAAATTGGTAATACGTGTTTATATATCGTGATAAAATTTCGTGTTAATTTCTTATACCGTTTACAAGATATTGACAACTTTTGTATGAGTGGGCGTGGCACGCTCATTTTTGGCAAGTTTATTGGTAATCGTGATAAAATTACATATCAATATCTTATACCGTTCATGAGATATTGCCAACTTTGTTATCAGTGTGCGTGGCACGCCCATTTTTTCGAACGAAAGAAAAAATTATGTGTCATCGCGAGTAGACATGTTGGAGTTGGTGTCCAAGTTTTTGCTTTCTCTTTCCACTATATTTGGCGAGTTCGAGCTCGTGGACGTGTTGTCGTGCGTGTGTTAGGTGTTCTTGCCTGTGAGAGTTATTCGTGACTCATTATTACTACTGCCTTTTGTTAATTTAAATTAAATAAATTTCAATAAAATTGGTTGACTCATCATGGCAAGTAACGGGGAAAAAAATTCGGGTGTCGAAAAGAGCAGCTTGCTGAGTGGCTTGGCTAAACGTGTGACTCGCAGTAACAACAACAATGTATTGTAAGGAAAAAATATTTTTTCCCCTTACAACTCCGGGTGTAGAACCTGGCCTGCATCCCAACCGAGCCCGTTTTTAGTAAACGTAAACTGAAAACGCGGTGACCTGGGTTGTGCGGACCCAACTTCAGGTGGAATAAATTCTATCAACAACAATAAAACGAAAAAAGGCAACGTAGCAAAGGCGAAAATATGTAAAACTAACAATAACAACAACAACCACATTAACTCGCTTGCTAACAAAGGGATTAAAAAAAAACCACAGTCACACAGAATACATGAACTACATACTTTTTTACAACAATTACAACACAGACCGAGACGCCAAATCAGCAAGCAAAAATTAAAGCAGAGCCTTGGAAAATTACTAATAAAATCAGGTGGAATACTGTTTACAACAACTACAACACAGACTGAGACGCGAAACAAGCAAGCAAAAAAAAAATTAAATTAGAGCGTGGGAAGCTACCAACAAAATCACAAGTTTTATTTCTAGAAATAACCACAACAACAACAAGTACGGTGTGTGCCGCTATGCAGATTAGAAAATTCTGGAATGTGAACAAGAACTACCAACAAAATCACAAGAAATATTTCTCGAAATTAGCACAACAACAACAAGTACATTGTGTGCCGCTATGCACATTAGAAAATTCCAGAATGTGCACAAGAACAACGACTGCAGCGGAGTTGTTTTGATCGGTGTATAAAAGGGCCCACCGCGCTGAATTCGATCTCTTTTGGAATCTCGTGCTCCAAGTGGTAAGTCGTCGAACCTTGAACCTCTAGTACCTCGTAGTGGCTGAGTGCTCTTAAGCGGACGCCAATCCCAATTCCCAGTAAATTTTAGTACCTCGTCCTGGCTGAGTGCTCTTAAGCGGACGCCAATCCCAATTCCCAGTAAATTTCAGTACCTCATCCTGGCTGAGTGCCCTTAAGCGGACGCCAATCCCAATTCCAAGTAAATTTTAGTACCTCATCCTGGCTGAGTGCTTTTAAGCGGACGCCAATCCCGAATCCAAGTAAATTTTAGTACCTCGTCGTGGCTGAGTGCTCTTAAGCGGACGCCAATCCCAATTCCAAGTAAATTTTAGTACCTCGTCCTGGCTGAGTGCTCTTAAGCGGACGCCAATCCCAATTCCAAGTAAATTTTAGTACCTCGTCCTGGCTGAGTGCTCTTAAGCGGACGCCAATCCCAATTCCAAGTAAATTTTAGTACCTCATCCTGGCTGAGTGCTTTTAAGCGGACGCCAATCCCGAACCCAAGTAAATTTTAGTACCTCGTCGTGGCTGAGTGCTCTTAAGCGGACGCCAATCCCAATTCCAAGTAAATTTTAGTACCTCGTCCTGGCTGAGTGCTCTTAAGCGGACGCCAATCCCAATTCCAAGTAAATTTTAGTACCTCGTCCTGGCTGAGTGCTCTTAAGCGGACGCCAATCCCGATTCCAAGTAAATTTTAGTACCTTGTCCTGGCTGAGTGCTCTTAAGCGGACGCCAATCCCGATTCCAAGTAAATTTGATTAGTACCTCGTCGTGGCCGAGTGCTTTTAAGCGGACGCCAATCCCGAATCCAAGTAAATTTTAGTACCTCGTCATGGCCGAGTGCTTTTAAGCGGACGCCAATCCTGAATCAAAGTAAATTCTAGTACCTCGTAGTGGCTGACGCCGACAATCATAAAACCTCGTATTCCAGAACTCTGTGTGTATATAGACTTTGTATTTTTACGGACTGAGTGCTATTCAGCGGACATTAGAATTAAAGGAACTAGTTTTAAGAAATACTGTTAGCAATAAAATACCGAAAAATAAAACTTTGAATTACGGTAAATAAATAGTCGAAAAACTGTGAAAAGAATACCGAAAGCTTTTTATTTAAGTGTTCGGTACTGGACTCTGTCGAGACTGAGTATACCCCGGCAAGAAACTTCGTTACAAAATGGCGCCCGAGCAGGGACAATAGTTTCCGAGAAAAATCAAAACCTATAGTGCTGAATCGCGGAAAAAAACGAAACTTTAGAAAAAAAAAACGGTATTATAAACAGTTACGCGAAGCGAACGATAAATCGAACAAATAATTGAACGCTAAACTGTGCTAACGGCGGATTCAAATAAAAAAACATTGTGCAAAAAAAATAACGCGGTATTTCAAAGGAACAGTTACACGAAATAAACGGAACAAAATAGAAAAACATCGTACAAAGAAATAACGCGGAAACTGTTACACGAAATAAACGGAAAATCGAAATGGGTAAACGGTGGATTTATAATGTTCCAAAAGAGAATCTGCAGGAGATTCTACGCGAATTCGGTATGGAATCAAAAGGCACGATCGACGAACTTCGTAAAGTGCTCTCCGGGTTTATGATGTCGCCTGATCTGACCGACGAGGTGATCGACAGGTTACGCGAACTTGAAGTACAGTGGAATCGCGGTGTTTCTCCAAGTGCGCGACCGGCGACGCCATCATTGCAAGGTGCGGTTCCGAAACACAGCGAACAGAGGGCAAATCCAACAGAAGTGCTTAACATGAACCCCGGCAATCAAGTTTCCATGTCAACAGGTGGTTGCATAGCAGCGAGGTGCGAGACAGAGAGTGTGGCCCATAGTAGGATGTGCTACTCTGAGGTAATTGACAAGGTACGTAAATGGTCTTGTAGGTACGACGGTGGTAGGGACCCAATAGGCTTCATCGAGAGAGTCGAGGAGCTCACCGAGGCATACGAGTTGCCTAAGCATATGCTGCCACGAACCATGCCGGAGTTGCTGAAGGACAAAGCTCTTTGTTGGTACAGGAATAACAATAGGAGCTGGTCAAGATGGGAATTGTTTAAAACCGATTTCCTAAAATTCTTCTTGCCATCGAGATATTTCGAAGAACTGGAGGACAACATTAGGAAAAGGATCCAAGGGCCTCGCGAGAAGTTCAAGGACTATGTACTGGCCATGCAGACATTAATGCGACATGTGAACTATACGGAGGAGCAAAAACTACAGAGGATTTACAAGAATTGCCATAGGGATTATCTTCTTTACATAAGGAGGTCTGATTTCTCTGCGTGGGGGGATCTCATTGAATTGGCTGAAGATTTTGAAGGCATACGAAAGGAACCCGAACCTCCACGAGAAATTCATACTCAGCACCGACAATTACCAGGGACGCACAGGATGATGACCATAGAAAACACAGAAAAACAGCGAGACCTTCGAACAGCCTGTAGAAGATGTGGCGAAAGCGGACATTTTCAACGAGAATGCCGAAACTCAAGGAAACTTTTCTGTTGGACTTGTGGAAAGGAGGGTGTCCGGACGATTGAATGCTGCAAGGAACCTTCGGGAAACGCGCAGGGTGTCCAGCAGGGACGAGGGCTGCTGGAACCGAACAAGATAGACTCTCCTCGTACCCCACGAAGTGCCTAAACTACAATCGAGACCGGATTTACGCCAAGGTAGCCTTAGGAAGGGAACTCGTCACAGCAACTCTAGACACAGGAGCCTCGCGGAGCTTCATTAGCAACGCGGCGGCTGTGATGACAGACGGAAAGCTGATTGAGGTGGACGTACGGGTCAAAATGGCCGACGGCACCGTGCGTGCCGTGAAGGAAGCCGTCGAAGTCTGCGTGCGTTTGGGGACTGCAGAGTGTAAGCTCCCACTTCTGATTCTACAGGATGTGACAGACCATGTGATCCTGGGTTTGGACTTCCTGACAAGCATAGGAGCTCCTATTAGCTGTGGTGGTGAGACGATTACGCTGGGAGGCTCGAAAGCCGAACGAGCGACTTGCTCGACAGTTCACACGGATTACGCCCAAGTTCCTGAGGCAAAACCATTGGAGAAGACTGATGTGGAGAACGAACAACACTCTGAACCAGGCGTAGAAACCAACAACTCGCGAAAAGAAGACCAACACATCATCAAGGAATTCCTAAAAACTGAGCATGAGAAATTCGAGATGCTGGAAGGACCTTCCAACATAACGACCCATAAAATCGTCATGAGAGATGATAGGCCAATAAAGCAGAGGTATTACCCTAAGAACCCTGCAATGCAAGCGATAATTAACAAGGAGATAGACGAGCTGCTGGAAAAAGGCTGTATCGAGCCCTCTCATAGCCCTTACAGTGCACCAATTGTTCTTGTTAAAAAGAAGAATGGGCAATGGAGACTTTGCGTGGATTATCGTCAGCTAAATGCAAGATCAGTGCCTGACGCATACCCACTTCCGAGGATACAACATATTCTAGATCGACTCCGCGACGCGCAATACATTAGTACACTTGATCTCAAGAACGGTTACTGGCAAATACCCATAAGTCCAGAAAGCCAGCAATACACCGCGTTCACAGTACCAGGAAGGGGACTCTTTCAATGGAAAGTTATGCCCTTCGGCCTACATTCGGCACCCGCGACGTTCCAAAGGGCATTGGACCAAGTCATTGGACCGGAGATGGAACCACACGCGTTTGCTTACCTGGACGACATCATTGTAATAGGAAAGACGCTGGAACAACACATGAACAATTTACAGGAAGTATTTCGACGTTTAAGAGCGGCTAATTTAAAAATCAACAAGGAGAAGTGCGAGTTTTTCCAGCAAGATTTGAAATATTTAGGTCACGTCGTGAGCCGCAGAGGAATTCACACAGATCCAGACAAGGTAGCGGCTATTCAGGAACTGACGGCCCCAACAAATGTCAGAGGCGTTAGGCGATTCCTCGGGATAGCATCCTGGTACCGGCGGTTCGTACCGGACTTCGCCAAATTGGTAGTCCCACTCACCAGCCTTCTTAAGAAGGGCAAACGCTGGCAATGGGCCGGCGAGCAACAGCAGGCGTTCGAGAACCTCAAGGAAAAGCTCACGAAGGCACCAGTACTGGCGTGCCCAGATTTTTCCAAACCGTTTACGCTGCAGACTGACGCGAGCAACCACGGGTTAGGAGCTGTTCTCACGCAAGAAACCGATGAGGGAGAGAAGGTTATCGCCTACGCCAGCCGGCATTTAAACAAGGCCGAAATCAACTACTCAGCGACAGAGAAGGAGTGCCTCGCGATCGTTTGGGGAATCAGGAAAATGCGACCGTATTTAGAAGGCTACAGGTTGTGCGTCGTCACAGACCACCTCTCACTGAAGTGGTTGAACTCTTTGGAAAATCCTTCAGGGCGTATAGCAAGATGGGCGCTTGAGTTACAACAGTACATGTTCGACGTGAAATACCGCAAGGGCAATTGGAACGTGGTCGCAGACGCACTTTCCAGACAGCCAGTAGAAAAACTGAGCACGGTTACGACTAACGGGGAAAAGTGCAACTGGATAGAAACCAAGATAGCAGAAATTAAGAGGAATCCAGAGAAGTTTGCCGATTATACTATGGAAAACGGTCAACTGTATCGACATATCCCAGGGCAGGTAAACGACGAGGATTGTGCCGCATGGTAGCTCTGTGTTCCGAGGTATCTTCGTGCCCGAGTTCTTAAAGAAAACCACGATGACCCCAACGCTGGACATCCAGGCATTAGAAAAACCGTCACCAGGATAGCCAACAGATACTACTGGCCAGGCATGTTCAGGGATATAAGGAAACACGTGCGCTGCTGTGAATCATGTCAGCGATATAAACCTTTGCAGAGCAAAGCCGCCGGAAAAATGCTGACACAGTTACCAGAGGAGCCTTGGTCAGTCGTCTGTGCTGACTTCGTTGGACCATTACCCCGAAGCAAGCACGGCAACACGATGATTCTAGTTTTCTTTGACAAATTCTCCAAGTGGACCGAAATCGTACCACTGAGACAAGCAACCGCAGACAGTGTGAAGAAGGCGTTTCGAGAAAGGATTCTAGCGAGGTATGGAGTTCCAAAAGTTCTCGTCACGGACAACGGAGTTCAATTCAACAGTAGGACACTGCAGCGATTTCTTCAAGATTTAGGAATCCGACAACAGTTTACAGCACCTTATACCCCCCAGGAGAACCCAACAGAAAGAGCCAACCGAAACGTGAAAAGAATTCTTGCACAAGTGGCCGATAATAGGCAAACCCAATGGGATGAGTTGATCCCAGAAATTTCTTTGGCAATCAACAGCATGGCATCGGAGACGACAGGGTTCAGCCCCGCTTTCCTCACACAGGGACGAGAACTGCGGCTTCCAGGATCGCTTTTCGATGAGGTTACCATAGGTACAGGGTCAGCACCACAGAGTCCCAAACACAAGGGTAACCGGCTGCAGGAGATATTCAACATCGTGAGGAGGAACATCGAACGAGCATCCAAGGACCAAGCCCGACACTATAACCTTCGGCGAAGACAATGGAACCCGGCAATAGGAACGTGGGTATTATTGAGAAGTCATCCCCTCTCGAAAGCAGTGGATAAGTTTACCGCCAAGCTGGCTCCAAAATACGACGGGCCATACCAGATCCAGAGATATATATCACCAGTTATCGTCGAGCTCAACTCCCAGGGAAATACGAAAACTCGCACGGCTCACATTGGGGAGCTCAAAGAATATCACCATTCGACCGAAGTACAGAATTGACAGACACGACGGACGCATAAAGTAGCTAGTATGTGTCGTGACAGTCGTAGCTCGTGTTGTCCAATATATGATGGTGTCGACATCACTAATTACCCTTCATCCCCAGATTTAACCACATTCAACAAACCCACCGTGAACGATGGCAGTCAACATGGCAAAATATTTTGACCGGATGGATGCTGAGCTCGCCGCCGATGGACCCAACCAGTCCAGTCGGGCAGGTGTTGACCTATTCGGTCGAGTTTCGACGGACGCTCAACAGGAAGAGTCGGTGTTACCCTCGTCCAATAGGGGGTCCGGTGGCACCGACGAGGAGAGGCCTCTCGTCCAGTATCCACGTGGACGAGGTGGTATAAATGTCTACGCGGAAGACTTCCGACGTCTGGCACCCGGAAGATTTTTGAACGACACCCTTGTAGAGATCTGGCTAAAATTCATTATACATGACAAGCTGGCTGAAACCCCGAGGCAGACGGTTTATGTCTTTAACACCCATTTTTACGGGAAGATCAGCACCCGAGTCGGCACCCCAAGGGAACGGCATGCGACAGTGAAACGCTGGACTCGAGGCGTTGATTTGTTCACGAAGGACCATATCCTGATCCCGGTGAATCAGGACCAACACTGGTTCCTGATGGTGGTCTGCTTCGCGGGTGTAAACGGGCCTCGAATGATGGACGAACCTAAGGCGGACGACACCGGGGGTGCCAAAATCCCGTGCATTCTACAACTGGACTCCTGCAGCCCTGGACCACGGACCACGGTCGCCCAGAATATCAGGGAATATCTGGTTGAGGAGTACCGAGCTCGCAAGCCAGATGAGGTCCCTCGCAGCTACAATGAGGCAGAGCTACCGTTGATGGTACCAGCAATTCCGCAGCAGCCCAACGGAACAGACTGCGGCGTGTTCTTGCTGCGCTACGCGGAAAAAATCCTCCTGGAACCGATTGAGGATTACCGGCCCGACCACCTAAACTTGGTCAAATGGTTCCCCCTGGAGGAATACCAGCAAAACGGGTAAAGATCGCCGAGATTTTGAAGAAGCTGGCAATAGAACAAGGGAAGAAGAAAAACCAGATCCCGTTCGTGGCAGCAGACAAAGTTGTACCCGGAAAACGCGCCAAATCTGAACCCGAGGCGTTAACTATTATTTGTAACGTGTATTTCGACCCCGTTACACGGACTTTTTACGATGACCTAGTTGCGGAGGTAAGGACTCCAGATAAGATGGAAACGACACGCGCCGCAGTACCCTTGAATACGAAGTCGGGAGGTAAGGAAACCTGGATCTTCCAGGATCTGAGGGGCATAGAAGGACCAGCCGCAGCAGGGCTCAACGGCGACGTCCGACGGGACATCCTTACGCGGTACCCAGCCCTATTGGACGGCGGTCGGAGAAACAAGAGGGTTCAGTTTTGGTCGGGAGATTATCGCGTGACGCTGACCCCTAAACGGATCACTGTCCAGCTATACGAAAGAAAGGGGGGAGTGTAAGGAAAAAATATTTTTTTCCCTTACAACTCCGGGTGTAGAACCTGGCCTGCATCCCAACCGAGCCCGTTTTTAGTAAACGTAAACTGAAAACGCGGTGACCTGGGTAGTGCGGACCCAACTTCAGGTGGAATAAATTCTATCAACAACAATAAAACGAAAAAAGGCAACGTAGCAAAGGCGAAAATATGTAAAACTAACAATAACAACAACAACCACATTAACTCGCTTGCTAACAAAGGGATTAAAAAAAAACCACAGTCACACAGAATACATGAACTACATACTTTTTTACAACAATTACAACACAGACCGAGACGCCAAATCAGCAAGCAAAAATTAAAGCAGAGCCTTGGAAAATTACTAATAAAATCAGGTGGAATACTGTTTACAACAACTACAACACAGACTGAGACGCGAAACAAGCAAGCAAAAAAAAATTAAATTAGAGCGTGGGAAGCTACCAACAAAATCACAAGTTTTATTTCTAGAAATAACCACAACAACAACAAGTACGGTGCAGATTAGAAAATGCTATGCAGATTAGAAAATTCTGGAATGTGAACAAGAACTACCAACAAAATCACAAGAAATATTTCTCGAAATTAGCACAACAACAACAAGTACATTGTGTGCCGCTATGCACATTAGAAAATTCCAGAATGTGCACAAGAACAACGACTGCAGCGGAGTTGTTTTGATCGGTGTATAAAAGGGCCCACCGCGCTGAATTCGATCTCTTTTGGAATCTCGTGCTCCAAGTGGTAAGTCGTCGAACCTTGAACCTCTAGTACCTCGTAGTGGCTGAGTGCTCTTAAGCGGACTCCAATCCCAATTCCCAGTAAATTTCAGTACCTCATCCTGGCTGAGTGCTCTTAAGCGGACGCCAATCCCAATTCCAAGTAAATTTTAGTACCTCATCCTGGCTGAGTGCTTTTAAGCGGACGCCAATCCCGAATCCAAGTAAATTTTAGTACCTCGTCGTGGCCGAGTGCTTTTAAGCGGACGCCAATCCTGAATCAAAGTAAATTCTAGTACCTCGTAGTGGCTGACGCCGACAATCATAAAACCTCGTATTCCAGAACTCTGTGTGTATATAGACTTTGTATTTTTACGGACTGAGTGCTATTCAGCGGACATTAGAATTAAAGGAACTAGTTTTAAGAAATACTGTTAGCAATAAAATACCGAAAAATAAAACTTTGAATTACGGTAAATAAATAGTCGAAAAACTGTGAAAAGAATACCGAAAGCTTTTTATTTAAGTGTTCGGTACTGGACTCTGGCGAGACTGAGTATACCCCGGCAAGAAACTTCGTTACAGTATTCAGTGCTAGTAGTGCCGGAGCGTGGGCGAGCCCCGCCACCTCTGCAAGTGCTCGGGCCGCTGACACTCACCTCTCCTCAACAATGGCAATGTTGGACTTCAGATTTGCTGAATTGAGAGAGAGCATAATCCAACAGGTCTCTGCGTCTATTGCAAAGGCTGAGGATCGCATCATGAGCAGATTTGGTGAGATAAATGCTGTTATTAGCAACTTTAAAGCACAACTGCTCGATGTCGATCTTGTGTCGATGAAATGATGAAAACTCTCTTAGAAGCGAATTGAAAGATTTCAACAAAAGGCTTGGCAAGCTTGAGAGTGACTCGGAAGCTGCCGACTTAATTGTGACAGGCATTCCTCACTCACATGGAGAAGACATCAAAGCATTGTACACCAAAATATGCAATGTTGCTGCTTGCAAGCCTGCTCCTACTTTGCTCGATGCATTTCGCATTAAAAATAACAACAACAGTGGTCCACTTGTTCTGAAGTTGCCAACAAGTCGTGATCGATCTCTTTTTACGCGCGCGATCTCTGCGTTCATATTCATGAGAACATTATGAGAACATTACCACGCAAAGACGGATTATCTTAAGGCATGCTCTTCTCCTGAAGCGACAAAAGAAGTTGCACTCTGCATACACTGTGGATGAAAAGTACTCATAAAAAAAATATTGATGGCGAACCTGTACTTGTGGATGATGTTGAAAGCGTCGATTGCCTGGCCGTCAACTAATACTTCAAATTCTTATACACATATATGTCTTTGACTATATCTCAAGTAGCTCTTGAAGTATGACTTTACAATTGTTTGTGGTGACTTTAATGTTGATCTTCTGTTGAATAACTCGGTTGCGTCAAAACTCTCGGAGTTAGTATATGCCTCTGGCCTATCATTTGTCAATGACTCCCAGCCGGCTCGCTACTGCCATAATGTTCGACCCAGTTTATTAGATTATGTTTTTGTGTCAAATTCTGATTTGGTATTACTATTCTCACAGATAGATTTTGTTTCTGATCATGATCTTTTATTCTGCTCTCTTGATTTTTAATTAAATACGCGAGCGAAGTCTACTTCTTTCTCATTGAGGAATTACAATTCCATACAATTTACATCTCTGTATAATACTGCTGCGACTATAGACTGGTCACCCTTCTGGGGAGTCCCACATGTTGACGACAAATTATTGTTCCTTAATAGTGTAATCGGTTATTTGTGTAATACTTTTGTTCCACAACGTAGAATTGGTACCATAAATCCATCGTGCCCATGATTTACCACAAGAGTAAGAAATTCTTTACGCACTAGGAATATCCTACGCTCCATATTGAAAAAGAATAGTACTTCTGATAATTGGGAAAACTATAGAAGAGCTCGTAACTTAGCAACCAGCCCTATAATAAAATCTAAGCAAGACTCATACATGCTAAATCCTAAATTACCTCCCAGGACAACTTGGCAACGATTAAAAAGTATCGGTATTGGGTCAAAAAATAAGCCCTCATGTACTCTCTCACCAAATATTTATTAAAATGAATACTTCCTCAATAGATCATTGCCTGATAACTTTCATGACATATGTGATACCTCTGACGAATGCGGTCTCTTTAGTTTTAATGGCGTCACTGCATCTGACATAATAAGGCATACAAGACTTATAAAGTCTACAGCTGTTGGATAGGATAGTATCTCTATAAAATTTATTAAAATAATATTGCCATACATACTCTCTCCTATAACCGGTATTATTAACCACGTTTTTACGTCTTTATCTTTCCCCATGAGTTAGAAATCAGCTACAGTAATTCCCATACCCAAGAATTTGTCCCAAAAAGTTCCTGCTGATTTTCCTCCCATTAGTATTTTGCAGTGTTATCTAAAATCTGTGAGGCAATTATGGCAGAGCAAATAAATGAATACATCTCCCATCACAATCTTCTTAATCCACTGCAATCTGGTTTTCGTCAAAAGCACAGTTGCGCCACAGCTATGCTTAAAGTAACTGATGACATACGGCTAGGTATGTTTTCATTTAACAGGGTTATGATAATGAATATATAACCCTGTTGTGTCTGTTAGACTTTTCTAAAGCCTTCGATGACGTGAATCATAGAACTTTGTGTAGCAAGCTTCGGACCTTGTACAATTTTTCCAATATGGCTACTGCACTAGTAAGGTCCTATCTGTCTGATCGCTACCAAAGGTTTAAAACTTCGGAAGTCTACTCTGACTTTAAGCACGTATGTTCAGGAGTCCCGCAAGGCTCTGTCCTTGGACCGCTATTGTTCTCCTTATTTCTGAATGACATCTTTTCTGAAGTACGCAATGGATATATTCATGCTTATGCAGACGACCTGCAGCTGTATTTGTCGAACCGCATCGGACTTGTTGATGATTTGTGTCTCAGACGGAATGAGGACTTGGATAGCATTGTACGCTAGTCTAAGGTTAATCACCTTAAGCTGAATGCTTCTAAGTCATTTGTATTGCCCATATATAAGAACCATATTGACCAACCCTGTGTTCCTGTCATATATCTTGATAATTTTACACTGCAGCTTGTAACTAAAATTACTAACCTGGGTATTTGTATTAATTCTTCCTTAACTTGCACCGACCATGTTAACAAAATGGTTAGTAAATCACATGCAGCGCTCAGTAACTTACGCTATACTGCTGAATTCGTTCCCGCCGAAATTAGAAGAAAACTAGTTATGCAGCTAATTATACCTATCTTAACTTATTACGATTTAATCTACTCTAACCTTGACTTTTCCTCGAGCCATGAAGTTGACGTTTTGATAAACAATTTAACCAGATATGTAGTCGGGCTTAGGCGTTTCGACCACCTATCTAAGAATAGAAACTTCTTACTTGGCTGCAGTTATCAAAATTATATTAATATCCGTAACTGCTTAATTATATATGGACTCATTCACACCAGACTGCCTAGGTATCTGTATGATAAGCTCCGATTCTGTCAATCAACTCGCACCCACAACCTCATAACTCCCAAATATAATTATTTGAATACTCGGAGACTGTTTTTCGTAAACACAGTTCGCCTGTGGAATAATTTGCCACGGGTAACAAAAAGTAGCTTAAATATGGGAACATTTAGGAGACTAATTAGCCAATATTTTAAAACTTAAAGACCGGCATGAAACACAACCACATATATCTGCAGTCGTGAACGCACATTCATTTATTATACAGTATACATTTAATATCATATTTTTATCGTACTATTAAAGAGCTTGACTCTTCTTGTACATCCGGATTTAATTGTTATTATAATAAAGAATTTTAGTAATGACGCTATATGTTCCGAAATAAAATTATACCTTAATATCTCACACGGTTTATGAAATATTCAGATTATAACATTTTTTGAAACGAGGTGCCTTTACATTCCGTATGTAAAGTAGGTGTGGCTGTTTACCAATCTCGCCCATTTTCAATTTCAAACAGCCCTACATAACAAAGAATATTTGTGCCAAATTTCATCGCGATATCTCTTTTCTCTCGTAATCGTGGTTTCAACAGACAGACAGACGGACGGACAGGGCTAAATCGATTCAGGAGGTGACGCTGAGCAAGAATATATATACTTTTCTATATCTATCTCGCCTTATTCTCTGCGTTACAAACGGAAGAACAAAGTGAATATACCCTACTCTCTTCAAATTTATCCAATTGTCCACCTTTGGAAGGCCATATTCGTTCGTATACTTTATAATGATATCACATATCATTTTTGGCAACAACGCTTTGAAGGCAGATAGGATAGAATCTATGCGGGAAATTGCATGTCGTGTTATTAACTTGGGGGGACTATCTTCCCACACGATACCATTCTTCGAAACCATTGCGGAAACAACGTGATGGAGTTCCTCTTGATAGGAATCGGATGAATAATCCTCGCGTTCTGGATAATATTCATCTTCGCTTTCAGCGGGTTATATATCTTCATCATTAGAAGGTTGTTCAACTTCACTTTCATCATATTCTTGTAGTAATCTTTCTATTTATGCCTCCTTCAAATTTCGTCGTGCCATTGTACAAAAACCACTTATCACTTCAAGTAACGTAATTTATCAGAATTTTAACAACTCCGAATATATATGGCAAATTTGCAAATGCGGTGTTTTATTTTAAACGGTGTGTAATTTAAACGGACTGGAAAGGAGGGACTTCGGAGAAGCCCACGACCAGGATTTGCAAGGAAAAACCACAACATGCGCGTGCGCATAAGCTGAACGGTTGGTGACTCATCGTCGAACACAAATATTATGTATAACCTCTGCGAGTAGTTGCTGAAGAATTTGAGCCTCTTCGCCGTCGTCTCCACCTTGAAATCGCGTGTGACAGAGTTCCTCTTGCCCATAAGCTCTTGCAGTCGATACAAGCGCCGTATTGCCTGATCCTGGCTGGTTATTATCGAATTCAGCAAACTCGCTTTAGTAGACAAGCGAAGCACCAGTGCCGCCGTGCTGTCCGACATGAAGAACTCTTACGGGCGTACGTGTTGCAGCTCACGTGGTGCAACTCACGTAGTGCGATGTTCATGTATGGTTTCTTAGGTGCTTCTTCCTTGAGGTGCTTCATGAGTGGATCTTCCATGGGCGGTTTAATTTCGTCCATTGAAGCTTCGCGCGCTGCTTCCCTTTCGTAGAATGGAAATAGAAACTGCTAGATATCTTCTCTGATAGTTCTAGTGCTCATTTTTAAATTTTTTAATCCGATTTAAATTTTTTAATCCGAGTTTTAGGTATCACTTTTATCAGCTGCCGTGCACATTTTTCTATTTTGATCGCTTTCGTGACACATTTCGACAGTAACCTTGATATCGTGGTTGCTACTGGAAGTGCTGGTAGTGGTCGTGGCTTTACTGTTCTCTTCTGTAATAACTGTTATAGGAAAAGTACCGTACATGACTTTTTCCGATAAGTTGGTGTCTGACAGTGGCGCAATAATAATACGTGGAGCAGCTCGTGTTGCACGATGCGCATGGTGAACTTCACAGCATGGTGAACTTCACATGCTATGAGCATGTGTCGGAACATGTACACCAATATTTGAAATCGAAACGAATTAGCTTTCCTCTAATAATGATCTTACTGTTGTGACGTCCAAAGTAGGGAATGGATGCGGAGCACTGCATGTCGGTTGGTGACTCATCGTCGAACACGAATATGACGTGTAACCTCTGTGAGTAGTTGCTGAGTAATTTGAGCGTCTTCGCCGTCGTCTCCACCTTGAAATCGCGCTTGACAGAGTTCCTCTTGCCCATAAGCTCTTGCAGTCGATACAAGCGCCGCATTGCCTGATCCTGGCCAGTTATTATCGAATTCAGCAAACTCGCCTTAGTGGACAAGCACAGTACCAGTGCCGCCGTGCCATCCGACGTGGTGCATTCCGAAGAGATTTCATGTCTGGTTTCATGTATAGTATGGTTCTTCACCATTCGACAAAGCTTACTTGGACAATAAACTACACCAATCACCATTTGTATTGCAGGTTAAAACTTGATAAAAAACGGAAGCGACCTGCAAATTGGTGTTTGATGGCCCTGGTGGGCTCGCTTGGTCAAAGTGCGAAGGCAGCCCACCAGATCAGGTCAGGCATTGAGGAGACAGAGACATTTTCATAAGAAGAGATAACAAAACATTACATGCTACTCCTTATGGACCCAATTATAAAAGAAGGGACAATAAAACAAACACAATTTTATTGTGTCTACAATCCTCGAAATACATTCTGGAAATTTCGAATTATGCAGCCTACCATTATATTCTATGGCTTATTATGATGGCCCCATTATGAGAAAGAGGTAACAAGGCAAACATAATTTTATTACGTGTGCGGTCCTTGGAACAGGGTGTTGGAAATTCCGTTCATTAAGCAGTCAGTTTCTACAATTTGTGCAAATTTTTAAAGGAAATTTACTGAAAATATTTTATTTAGTTTTAGTTTTTGTTAAAGATATTTAAATTTTCGGATCTTTTGTTATAAGTGGATGATAGATTTTCATTAAATATTCACCGGCAAGAAATTTCAGACTTGTAGGTCTTACCGTTTAAAAGTTATAAGCGTGCAAAGCCCGCCTTGGTTCCAAATGGACCCAATAAGCGTAGCCGGGTTAAGTCGACTAATTAAAGTTTTCAACCGAAAGGTTACAAAATTTCAACCAAGAAATCGAAAGGATTCTTTCCTTCAACTTATTAATTCCTTCAACCCCAAAATTGAAAAATTAGACCGATTTCGCCAAATTACACTAGCTATTTTTCGTCGAGCGATTTCATAATATATTCTATTCTAAATAACTATATTTGCTAATTCCAAAAATCGTAAATGGAAAAGTTCTACCTCGTTAGAACGTCTCCAAAGTAACCAATCATTACCAACTATCTCGCAAAGAGCATACATAGCTGCAGATGTAAAAAAGTCACACAGAACAGTCCACTATATAATTAAAAAATGCAAACAAAATAATAGTGTCGATAGTACTCGTAGTGGTCGACCGAAGATTTTAAGTAACCGTGAAGAGAGACAAATTTTGAGCGAAGTGAGGAAGAATCCTAGAATTAGTGCAAGAACATTGGCCACTCATATCGCATCATCCACGGGAAATATTGTGTGTGCAGAAACAGTTCGAAAAGTGTTAAGAAAGTCTAACTACCATGGGCGTGTAGCACGCAGAAAACCATTTATTAGCGAAGGTAATAGAGTAAAACACACACAATATTTCGAATTCTTTTAAAGATAAACCTCTGGAATTTTGGCGAAAGGTTTTGTACACGGACGAAAGCAAGTTTAATACTTTCGGAACGGATAGACGGCAAATGGTTTGGCGCAATCCAGGAACTGAGCTACACAAAGAAAATTTAAAACCTACTGTGAAGCATGGGGGTGGTCATGTCATGGTTTGGGGAAGTATGTCATACAACAGTATCGGTTAATTACATTTTATTGAAGGAATTTTAGATTCCAAAGGCTACTTGCAAATTTTGCAAGAAGAAATTCCAAAAAGTATAGAAAAATTAAATATCCAAAGTGACTATATCTTCTTGCATGACAACGATCCTAAACACACTGCACATATACTTAAGGAATAGTTGCTGTATAAAGTGCCTAAAGTACTTCCACATACCCCTCAAAGCCCGGATTTAAATCCAATAGAAAAACTTTGGCATATATTGGACCTAGAATTAAGGAAGAAAAATATTTCAAATAAGACAGATTTGAAACTATGCCTTCAGGAAGCTTGGGATCAAATATCACCAGAAGTCATACAAAATCTAGTAAATTGTATGCTCAATAGACTAAAAAGTGTCTTAGATAATAATGGTTTATCAACAAAATATTCAAAACCGAAACTATACCAGAATTTTTATTCTGTTTATCTATATTTTCTATTTGTTCAAATACTTGATTGTCTTCAAATTTTCCGTTTATATCAATAAAGGTTTCGTCATCTTAAATATTTAATTGGATGGTAATGTATAAAGAATTAATTGCATTTTGTTTACGTCCTACAAGCTTATAATGTTGATTTTGTTTTTCATTTTGCCTGTATATAAAAAATGCAGGGTGTTCAAATACTTTATTGACCCACTGTAGATTCTAAGAGCCACTTTACGCGGCCTAGCTTATCAGCCTGACATTCGATTAAATTAGGGAAAGAGCATGCATGCATATTTTTATTATCGCTGCATTGGAGTCTGAAAGATAGTTTAATCTTAGTCTTTGAGATTTTAACTTTAACAAAGACATTTTCTGGGGAAAAAGATAAAAAAAATTGCTATTTGTATATGCGTAAAAGTATGACGCCGACATATTTTTTCGTTTTTCTTTATTGCGAAGAAATCTGTTAAGTGGTTGCTAGGTAGACGTTTTAGTAAATCTATGTTACGCCTATAAAAATAGCAAATCAAATCAATATTGTAAGACACAATATTTCAGCTTATACATTAATTCTGCTCCTCAAGAAAAGCAAAACAATAAAAAACCTTTATATACTTTTCTATTTACACTCAAAATTTTCAACTGAAAAATTTGGAACGTGAAATTTTCAATTTTTTCAGAGAGAATAAACACATGAACATAAGCAAATGAAAGAATTTAACTACTCCCATTTTGTTCCGTATATGGTAGCTGCTCAAAGGTATTTTTCAAATTAAAAGCCTTTCAATAGTATTGTTTCGTTACGTATAAAAATACTTTCGCATCAGTAACTCTTCCAATTGCGTTTAACGGACGTTTTAATAATTTCTCATCTGAAAGATTTCTTATCGTCTTCGCCGCTTTAGTTTTTCAAAAACTTCCCGTGTTCGACTTGAATTCATTTCCCCAGGAACAACATTTATACAAACTGCAACACGCAAATTCTCTATATAATAGAAAATAGCACACATAATCGAAATTTGCGTAGAAATGTGCTACACGACAGAAATTATCACACAATAAAAACCTTAGTACAAATATGCTTCACTACAGAAATTTGCTACATATAAGAAATGTGCTACACAACAGAAATGAGCACACAACTAAAGCTTGAATCAAATATGCTACACAACAGAAATGTGCTACACACAGCAATGTGCTGCACAACAAAAATGATCACACAATTGAAATTTTCACACAAATGTTGTACATAACAGATATGAAAACACATAATAAAAAATGTGGACTAATGTACTACGTAATACAAATGGTATTGTGAAGTCCTTATTTTATATACCCGAAGGAAGTAGGGTTATTAATTTACTCGATATATATATATATATATATATATATATATGTATATATATATATAGGCGCACATAATAAGGACATGACTGAGAATTTTAGACAAAGGGATACCGAATATTACTCTTCGCCGTCGTCTCCACCTTGAAATCGCGCTTGACAGAGTTCCTCTTGCCCATAAGCTCTTGCAGTCGATACAAGCGCCGTATTGCTTGATCCTGGCTGGTTATATATATATATATATATATATATATATATATATATATATATATATATATATATATATATATATATATATATATAATTTTCATAAGAAGAGATAAAACATTACATGCTACTCCTTATGGACCCAATTATAAAAGAAGGGACAATAAAGCAAACACAATTTTATTGTGTCTACAATCCTCGAAATACATTCTGGAAATTTCGAATTATGCAGCCTACCATTATATTCTATGGCTTATTATGATGGCCCCATTATGAGAAAGAGGTAACAAGGCAAACATAATTTTATTACGTGTGCGGTCCTTGGAACAGGGTGTTGGAAATTCCGTTCATTAAGCAGTCAGTTTCTACAATTTGTGCAAATTTTTAAAGGGAATTTACTGAAAATATTTTATTTAGTTTTAGTTTTTGTTAAAGCTATTTAAATTTTCGGATCTTTTGTTATAAGTGGATGATAGATTTTCATTAAATTTTCACCGGCAAGAAATTTCAGACTTGTAGGTCTTACCGTTTAAAAGTTATAAGCGTGCAAAGCCCGCCTTGGTTCCAAATGGACCCAATAAGCGTAGCCGGGTTAAGTCGACTAATTAAAGTTTTCAACCGAAAGGTTACAAAATTTCAACCAAGAAATCGAAAGGATTCTTTCCTTCAACTTATTAATTCCTTCAACCCCAAAATTGAAAAAGTAGACCGATTTTGCCAAATTACACTAGCTATTTTTCGTCGAGCGATTTCATAATATATTCTATTCTAAAGAACTATATTTGCTAATTCCAAAAATCGTAAATGGAAAAGTTCTACCTCGTTAGAACGTCTCCAAAGTAACCAATCATTACCAACTATCTCGCAAAGAGCATACATAGCTGCAGATGTAAAAAAGTCACACAGAACAGTCCACTATATAATTAAAAAATGCAAACAAAATAATAGTGTCGATAGTACTCGTAGTGGTCGACCGAAGATTTTAAGTAACCGTGAAGAGAGACAATTTTTGAGCGAAGTGAGGAAGAATCCTAGAATTAGTGCAAGAACATTGGCCACTCATATCGCATCATCCACGGGAAATATTGTGTGTGCAGAAACAGTTCGAAAAGTGTTAAGAAAGTCTAACTACCATGGGCGTGTAGCACGCAGAAAACCATTTATTAGCGAAGGTAATAGAGTAAAACCTTAGTACAAATATGCTTCACTACAGAAATTTGCTACATATAAGAAATGTCCTACACAACAGAAATGAGCACACAACTAAAGCTTGAATCAAATATGCTACACAACAGAAATGTGCTACACACAGCAATGTGCTGCACAACAAAAATGATCACACAATTGAAATTTTCACACAAATGTTGTACATAACAGATATGAAAACACAATAAAAAATGTGGACTAATGTACTACGTAATACAAATGGTATTGTGAAGTCCTTATTTTATATACCCGAAGGAAGTAGGGTTATTAATTTACTCGATATATATATATATATATATATATATATATATATATATATATATATATATATATATATATATATATATATATATATATATATATATATATATATATATATATATATATATATATATATATATATATATATAGGCGCACATAATAAGGACATGACTGAGAATTTTAGACAAAGGGATACCGAATATTACTCTTCGCCGTCGTCTCCACCTTGAAATCGCGCTTGACAGAGTTCCTCTTGCCCATAAGCTCTTGCAGTCGATACAAGCGCCGTATTGCTTGATCCTGGCTGGTTATATATATATATATATATATATATATATATAAACATTGGATAAATTATTAAAACTAAAAACCCGCAAAACGAAATCGTGTTGAATTAAATCATGGCGCATTATACTATATATAAATGCAGAAATACTGAAGGATGCTTGGCTTGGACGAGTTTACTGCGGGATAGTGACACATGAAGCTGCCGAAACTATTTTAGGATGAGCGATAGAAATTTTCAGCTTGTGCGTAATATAATTGAGCACGATATAAAAAAATCCGATACTGACATGCGAGCGTCAGTATCTCAAAGCAACCAATTAAGGGTAACCTTACGGTAGTTGGCCATCGGAGAATCATACCGCAGCTTAGAATACCAAACGACACTTTCGCTGTCTTGCAACGCAAGGAGGGGTTGCACTTTCGCTGTCTTGCAACGCAAGGAGGGGTTGCAACGACATCTGGCGAAATATGTATGTCTAGCTTGTTTATAAAGGTTTCGGTTGCGGTATAGAATCATACCGCAGCTTAGAATACCAAACGACACTTTCGCTGTCTTGCAACGCAAGGAGGGGTTGCACTTTCGCTGTCTTGCAACGCAAGGAGGGGTTGCAACGACATCTGGCGAAATATGTATGTCTAGCTTGTTTATAAAGGTTTGTATAGAAATTGAAAATAAATGACTGTATTTTATGTATATTAATTTTAAATTATTATTCAGTTTCCAGATTCTCCTCTTGAGTAGGAAAAAATAAGCCAAGAATTTGAATTCAAATGGCAATTTTCATTGCGCCTAGGGGCGTTAGATGGGAAGCATATAAATTTCTACGCTTCTGAAAAAAAGAGCTTACCATCATCACAAATGAACTGACAGCATCGTGTTATTTGCACTTTCTGATGCTAATTGCAGATATATTTATGTCGATGTGGGCGCTAACGGTAGAACCAACTATGGTGGAGTGCTCAACCATTCGTCTCTGTGAAGAGTCATCGACAACGGTGCTGCTTTCTTCCCCTCCGATAAATGCATAGGAAATGGAAGAATACCTCCGCATGTCATAGTAGCGGATAATGCATTTGCCTTGAGCAAGCATTTAATTAAGCCCTATACTTTTAAGACCAGGTGTCCTGAAAGAATTACATTTAACAAACGGATTTCGCGGGCGCGTCAAGTAATCGAGAGGATGTTTGGAGTCGTATCCTCACGTTTTCAAGTTTTAAAAAACAGTTAATTTGAAAAAATATCTCTTAAGTAGCGTTGTCCATGCAAGTTGTATCTTACATAACTTTTTAATGGAAGATGCTGCAGATTATCGTCCTGTGGAAATACAGCGGAACGAAATGCCGAGGTCTAATACAACAGATTAATTCAAAAGAGATTGCTCAGGCATCGATTTAGATCGCAAGACATTCGCGGAATACTTCAGTGAAGAGGGAAAAAACAATATCTTTAGTACTGAATTTTTGTAAAATTTGAAATTTCATTATAGTGAAAAATGCAGATTTCAGGTTTTTATATTATTTACAAAAAATTTCAATTAAATAACAAAGAAAAGTAACGTTATTTAAAAGCAAAAAGTATTTCATTCAGTCCAGTAACAAGTATTTACACATATACTAAAACATATATTTATATTAAAAGTATCAAAAATGCAGATTTCAGGTTTTTATATTATTTACAAAAAATTTCAATTAAATAACAAAGAAAAGTAACGTTATTTAAAAGCAAAAAGTATTTCATTCAGTCCAGTAACAAGTATTTACACATATACTAAAACATATTTATATTAAAAGTATTAATACATATACTAAAACTTATGTCCGGATCGTTCTTTCGAAAACGGAACACTTATTTTAATAAAGTAAAAGGAACTTCTAAAAAAAAGCACTTAAAATAATTAATAAAATGAATAAAAGGTATAAAATTAAATTCTTTAAATTCATGTGCCAAATTGATTAACTCCAGTTTCGGATTTTTCTTTAAATTTTAGTGTCAAAGCACTCCAAATAATCCAAACTTACTCGTAACATAAAAAATTTATAAAAATTCGGAAATTCGAGTTAACCGACTTAGCCAATGAATTTAATGGTTCATACTAATAATACAATACTTATAATTGTAATACTAATTACAATAATATAATACACTAAAAACTAACAGGGCTATTCTCGCTGTCAACTTGACACCAAATAATAAAGTAAAATTGTCACAGTTCTTATCAGTTTTTAAAATTGGTATTCTGGTTTTCAATTGACACGATGAAAGCTTTGCATAGTTAACATGCTGAAAAGCTGAGTGTTATAGAAACTAAAATGTAATTTTTACATAGTTAACATGCAGAAAAGCTGTGTTACAGAAAAAAAATTTTACGCGGCTAGGAAACGGAGCGTGAATGGTATAGATGTTTCTCTAACTCTTCGATCAAGGTTTTGCACACGTATTTATTGAGCCTGAAATTTTTTTAAATTCCGACTCATTTAAAGTAAACCGGTCACTATAATAGCGAAGTAACTTTGAGTCACGGCGGTTTATATCCTCACTGTCTGGAAAATCGAAAAAAACCAAGAATTCCCAATTCCTCCATTTGTTCTATATATTTATTTATTATTTATGAATAAAAATTTTGTAAATTGCGTGTAGTGTTTTCTTCAGAAAATTTAACTGTCAACATCTGTTTAGCACTTGACTATTTAAATAGAAATTTTAACGAAAAGAGCTTTTCTTTGACAGCCAGAATAGCAATTTTGACAATTAGCTAAAAAACAGGGTTGTCAACTTAAGGGTGACACTGAGAATAGCCCTGTTAGTGTGCTCCATATCTATAGTTTTAAGTACATTTGCACATTTCTATATATAATTTGCTTCATATCTATAATGTTTTCAGTATAATTTCTCATTTCGACCGGATTGCGGTCGATTGAATTCTTTTTATTTTAATACCTTGTCTCTCTTCATGATCTAATATCTTTACCAGTATATCGGGCATATGCCAACCGTTATTTCAAACGATTCCAATAGGTCAATCTAAAGTCTTTTAAGCGCAAAATGAATTAAAAATTAAAAATAAGAGATCTGAAGCGGAAATTCCCTTTCCTTCCCCTCCCTCTGTCAACCATACCAACAATAGCTCAAGCCAGCTATTAATTGTATGAAAAAAAGCATCACTCTTAAGAGCTCATCGTAAATCTGATATAAAAAAATGTAATTTCACAATAAATTTTTACCATTTTCAGGGGGAAGGGAGAAGAAAAGTTAATTGACCTTGTTCACCCACATAGAGAGCTATATGATTTAAGAGATTTTTATAAAAATATAGTTCATAAGACAAAATTGTGAGCGGACATAAGCCTGGAAATAAATTTAGATGGTAAGTATAGTATATGACATTAATTCAATGAATTGATAACAAAAACCAAATAAAATTACAGGAGAAGCCTGCTAAAAGCGATGGATTGGGCTACGGAGCTGTTACCGCAGAGACAAATGGTCGGAAGTAGCAGCGTCGGGGAGTGCCGCACCTTTTCCAATATAAAAGTGGCGGCACCTCGACGCTATGAGGTTCCTGGACGATGTTCAGTGCTGCAGGAGGTAAGTTGTTGATATGCGATTGAACTTTTAAAAACTCTTCTCTTTGTTTTAGAACAATTGGAAATATTTTGGCCGACACTGAAGAAAATGATGAAAACATACAACCGTGTTTGCCACCGATTATATGTTGCACCGATTTATATGTTCACTGCCGGCATCATCTCCATACGGCTCCTCCTTCAAAGGTGCTCAAACAAAAAAAAAGTAAGTTAGAGTTTTCTTAAGAAATTTGTTTTTTTCCTAACTGACACTTAGAACAAGGTAAATAACTACGCCATCGGAAATAGTTGTTCCTATAGTCTGACTAAATGAAAAGATTAATAAACGAACTTTGCAGATAAGACTAGTCATTCAGTATTTAATGAAAATTATTTCGATTATTTCAGGCTGAAATAGACTCAAGTTTGGCAAGCTTTATGCAGGCATCGACTACATCAATAAAATGAGTCGAAAACCTTTTTTGATAGATCGGAGCAGACAACGACTGAAAAAATTGGCCTTGGTCTGGCAGATGCGCTTGATGAAGCTAATTTAAATCCAGCTGTTTTGACTAACATCCAAGAGAATGTTAGTCAATATGTGTGAGACGCTATAAGCCAAAATAGGCAAACTTAGGTATTTTTTCCTTAATGCTTTCCATCTACTCACATAAGCCCTGGTGGTTGATGTTTTCTAAGTTCTTCTTTTGTTTATTTTTTTTTAATTTATTCATTTATTGTTTAATGATAATAATAATAATATTGTAATAATAATAATTAATTAATATATATTATAATGAATATGAATTTAATACATTGGAAATTTAAACTAAACTGAATTTAATTTGGTAAATTGTATTTAAAAAGTTCTTTGATTATATTTCTTGTTTGCAAAGCCTCCGCCATTGAACGGTTTGCAGTGGGATGACGAATGGATCTTAGGATACTCGTTTTCCTTCTCCAACTTCCTTCGATATCGATACCATTTTCCGTTCTATCTACCAAATCTTGTCGGAAATAATGGCTATCTCTTTTAAGCATCAAGAGATCTGAAGCGGAAAGGATTGAGACTCACTATAGATGGAGTGAGGGGTACTATTAACACCTTTTCTCTATTTGAATGCGATGAAAATGGATGCAATTTTTCCTGTCCTGCTTTGATGGAGACAGGAATTTTTGATAAAAAGGTTTAGGGAAGTATTCATGGCCTCAGGTTATACTCCGTAGAGGTAAATAGAATACAGTCGTTTTCCTGCCGATGCCCGGAAGACAGAGACTACACTGAGGCGAAGTCCTTTAGACCTGTCAGTCTTGGGCTGAGCTCTTCCTCGTCGTAGTAGGCTTCGTGCTCTATTGCGGACTTCATATTACAGGTGGTGATGGTCGTCGGGTGGTAGCCAACAATCTGGAAGGTACAACGCCGGTAAATCTGAATAGGGAGGCGTTCCCTTACTTTATACTTTACGGCTTACAATTTTCAAAATCGATGATTTTTCAACTTTGTGGTTGAAAGACATAACATCTATAACTTCGATTGAAAAATGGTTCTTGCAAATTTAGCCCTAGCTGAAGATTTTTACTTTTTCTGTTAAAAATGCAATTCATCCGATTGAAAAGGCGATCTTTTCTGGTTAAAAATTCTAACTTCTTGAATTAAAAATCCCCGTTTTGCTTTCCTTTTCCAATAAATATCTAATATTTGGTATCCCTTTGTCTAAAATTCCTTTTACGTTCAATACAGGTTGAAGAATACATGTTCCAAACGATTTTAATACATATTCGTCATTGTCAATCTGCAACTTTTCACCTTTGTCTCTGTTGCAGAATTGTCAAAATATATATTATTAATTGCATTTGTTGTGGCCTTAACACATCCTATCTAAATACGCATACTTTTCCTACATACTTTATCCCTATAATGAAAATGCCAATACAAAGTACTCTTCGTCAGGATGATTTTAAATACGTATTTTATGTATTCATCATTAAAATTCATTGCATTGCTGAAGGTATTTGTGATATAAAATTCCTTGCTTTTCTGCATGTCGGTTCTTTTGCCTTTTATATTTTTTTGGTATCAAACAATTTAAGCACGTTCGGCTCTAAGGGCCATGCCTCCGAATTTTACAATCGAGAATTGTTTTCTGACTTTATTAAATACACATTGTGTTGTGCGATTAGAAGTTTACAAATTTTCAGTTATGTGATAAAGTAAATAACAAAATAAACAAGAATTTGATTTACCGCTTGTATTGCGTAATACATTGGTGCACATTTTTTACGTGTTTTCACTTCTGTTATGTGCCACATTTGTATACAAATTTGTATTGTGTGTTAATTTTTGTTGTGTAGTACATTTCGGTTAGCATATAGAATACAAGTTTTTATCGTGTGCTTATATTTGTTGTGTAGCACATTTCTTTTCTGTAGCATATTTCTGTTGTGTAGCGCATTTCTGTTGTGTAGCAAATTTCAGTTGTGTAGCACATTTGTGTTGTGTAGCATATCAGTGTCTACTCTGTGCTTCTTTCTGTTATGTAGCACATTTCTACATAACAGAAATTCTATTGCGTGCCTCTTTCTGTTATGTAGCACATTTCTACGCAATTTCAATTATGTGTGCTAATATGTATTATAAGGAACATTTGCGCGTTGCTGTTTGTATAATTGTTGTTTCTGGGGAAATGAATTCAAGTCGAACAAATGGAAGTTGTTGAGTAAATAACTGGCGCGACGAAGACGATAAGACATCTTTGAGCGGAGAAACTATTAAAACGTCCGTTAAATGCAAATGGAAGAGAATATTTTTTTTTCTCAAGTTCATGTGTGTATTCTTTCTGGAAAGGTTTTTTTATGACAGATGAATCCATGCTCAAGGGATGCCGCCCTATCCATGCAAAGCATTTGTGGGTTCCGAAGGGTTGAGAGGTTATTGGGAAAGATAGAGTAGTGACAGTTTACACTTCGCTTAAATGTTTCGACGCTGTAAGTGGGCTGGAAGGCATGCACAGGGAAATTGTTCCTCAATCTAGTGACGCGACCAAAAACTAATTCTCACGATAATGTGTGGCTTGTTGGAACGGAATCGTGACATAAAAGGGGTGCAACTCTCTAGAAAGCCGAGTAGTTCTGCTAAATACCTGAACGGGAGAAATCAGGCTGGCTACTTCAGATGAACATGAACCATTAAAATAATGGTAAAATAATGATACACACCCTACATCACGATGTTTTCGATAGGTTGGAGTGAAGTATTTCTTACACCGCTTTAAAAAGCCTAAGCTTTTGGCTGCTTCTTTCGACACATCAAAAATGTGATCGTTCCAACGAAGATCGCATTGGATTGACATGCCCAGAACATCAAGAGCCTCCGACTCATTAATATCCACACCACCCTTATTTAGGAGGTGGAAAATTGTCACCCGCTAAACGTTTGTGTCAACAGGCAGCATTGGGCTTTACGCGTATTAAAATCGACCCGATTCGCTCGAACCCACTCTTGGATTTTATTGAGGCCAGATTGGAGTATGTCATTCATAATTTTGCGTTTTTAAATAATCTCCAGAATAGAAGAACGCCTGGAGAACAATATAAATGACAAATGCTGCTGTCATCAGCAAAGGAATAAATGGATTTGATGCCAAACCTCCAAACTAACTTCCCGATGAGCTAGAAACTTGAAACTATAAACATAGCTTAAAACTGGAACAATGGAATAAACTGATCACCGACGCCCAATTTGAGGCAAGAAATTCTGAATTTTAAATCTACGCCCTAAAACATGCTTATTTCATTAATATTTCAATGCAATCAGCGTGCATTTACTTGCAAAGTTCCGAGTATTTCGGTCTTTGTAGTGACTGAATTGCTTTATGAGTAAGAATTCAGATGAAGAAAACTGAAATAAACATGAAATTTTCCTCATCTATCTGTTATAATAATATCGGAAAATAATTATTTAAATGAGAAGCAATTTTTAAATACTACGTTTTTTTAGACGGACTAAAGTTATTAAAATAAATTATCAAATAATATATTTGTAACATTGAATACTGAAACCTTGGGCGCATGCAATATTCATGCACCAATTGTCTAAAGAATTTTATTTGATAAATAATTTGAAAATTTTGTTTTTGATTATAAAAACGTAGAATTCAAAAAAATATGCTTATTTAAATAATTATTTTAAAACTCAATTTGAATTTATGTAATAAACAACTTACGATTAATAACATAAAAATGTTTTCATTTCTATCAAAAGGTTATTATTCTTCAATAAACTTTTATCAAATATGACATTTTTCTTTTACTATTCGATTCTATTTAATGGCCAATAAGTTAGGGTGTTTCGTAGTGAAAAAAGAGTGGATATTTTGAAGCTGAAGTTGAAGTCGACAAAATTTATCAAAACCTGAATATTGTGTACAGGTTTATAAGTGTAGTTATTTTTAAACTATAATTATGAAGTGAATTACTATGAAATTAAATTAGGGTTTTAGGGGTGCGCGTGGGTTCCTCCCGTTCGGCAGAGCGTTTAGCCGCGGCCGATGTTGATGGCCTGTGGGATGGGTTCAGAGCTTGAGTGCTTGGCGCGTTTTGCGGGTACGACTTAATCTGATGTGACGTATGGGATCTGGTCTCTTTTCCTCCCTTCTTCCTAGATCCTGGAGGATCCAGGTCTCTTGACCTACTGGTTCCGTGTTGGTGGGTGCTGTGGCTGTTGCTGTTTCTGGGTTGTCTTGGGACCTCGCCTCCGCAACTAGATCGTCATAGAAGGTACGTGTAACCAAAATACACGTTACATACTATTGTTAAGGTCTCGGGTTCAGAGCTTGAGTGCTTGGCGCGTTTTGCGGGTATGACTTAATCTAATGTGGCGTACGGGATCTGGTCTCTTTTCCTCCCTTGTTCCACCGCAAGCTTCCTCAAAGTTTCAGCCATCTCCACACGCTTCGCTGGTATATTGCATGATGATTAACACGTAAATAAAACATAGGATTTTAAAAATCCCATTTTTTAATTTTAATTTGATTCCGAGAAACTTTTTACAAGTAAAAGTATAATTATGAATTTAAATTAATGTTGAACCGAATTTTAACTCAGCCTAACGACGTCCACTAATAATGTCGTGTGACAATTAGGCAGGTAGGAATTACTCAACAGGTGAAAGTTCTCAGCGTACATGGAATACGCGTGTTGTTTCTCAGATAAATATACGGTTCACTTTGACTTCCTATTTTAGTCTGTGAAAATCATTCCACAGTTTGTGTTGAAAAAATTTTCTGCTTTATTTCTTCAAATAATATAAATGGAGGAATCTCAAATTGACATTATTTCGGCGATGTCGGCAGCTTCTTCGATAATGTTATTATCCACCGATGAAGGTGAAGAAAATAAACGGTCGTGTTGGATGAAAAAGTGGAGGGAGAATCGCAGCATTTCTGGAAACACTCAAAATTTTTTAAGAGAACTAGGAACTCAGATGACTATAGCATCTATAGCACCTATAGTCATATTTAAGGATGGACGAATTTTGTTTCCAACAAATTCTTGAGAAAATTACATCGAGAATTGTTAGAAACGACACACGTTTTCGAAATGCGGTGCCGCCACATGAGACCCTCAGGTCTCTGGCAACAGGAGAGTCATTTAGAAGTTTGGACTTCAACAGCAGGCTCTCCCGCAGGTTCTTGTCCGAAACTATTATGGACGTG
The DNA here is from genome assembly GCA_922984085.1 of Sicus ferrugineus. NCBI lineage: Eukaryota > Metazoa > Arthropoda > Insecta > Diptera > Conopidae > Sicus > Sicus ferrugineus. Next base: position 12,216,039 of record OV277351.1, on the reverse strand, counting down.
TGCGTAGCAATCTACGAAACTATGCAAGCAGATTATTTAAAAGTAAGTTGATTCAATTTGTAATAAAACAATAAGTTTTTAATTGCTAAATTTGGTTATATTCATCACAATGAAATTCAATTTAAGGAACATTTAAGGTAATTTAAATCTCTAGAGATCACAAAAAAATTGCACTAATTTCGGTATAAAATTTCCGAAATTACTAAAATTTGTAATATAATGAAAGTAAAAAAATCATAGGAAAACTTAAAATAATAATGAATTCAAAAACTTAAAAATACTAATGAAAGTAAAAAAATCATAGGAAAACTTAAAATAATAATGAATTCAAAAACTTAACAATACACTAAAATCCCAAAATTAAATCATAAAATACCCAAAAAACTTAAAAATTATAAAAACCTTAAACTTTGTGGTTTATATCAAGCAAAGCGCTTGCAGCTTCCTTCTCGGACCTCTGTTTGTCAATAGCCGCCTGGGTTGATTTTAGAAATTCACCCGTCAACGTATCAAACACCGCTTCACTATCTATTAGTTTTAGCCTGCTACACAAGTAGCGGCAAAATATTTCCTCTCTCCCTGCAGGACAGTTTTGCTGCTTCTCCAAAAGCGCGGACGCAGATCTTAAAATGTTCAGCGCTTCAGTTTGAAGAGCGCTTTTCTCGGAAGTGGCCTATAGAATATAACCAATTTTAGATTATCTAATTTTACATGGTATCGAATTCAAATATTTTTTCTTTTAATTTCAGTTTCCAACGGAAAAAAGGGAATGGGAGACAATCGCGAAAGAATTTGAGGAACGATGGCAATTTCCCCTTTGCATAGACGCACTAGATGGAAAGCACATTGCTTTCAGGCCACGTAAAAAGGATGCCCCACTATATTATAATTATAAAGGATTCCACAACATTGTACTGTTGGCTCTAGCGGATGCCAATGCAAAATTTATATTTATCGATATAGGATGCAATGGCAGAATAAGCGACAACGGTGTTCTTCAACGTTCTGCTTTAATGAATATATTGGCCCAACCTGAAAAGTACTTTCCAGCAAGGAAAAACATTGGAAACGAGAGATTATTTCCTTATACTTTTGTTGGAGACAACGCATTCCCCCTAATGCCAAACCTTATGACACCGTATCCCTTTACCTGTGTCGAAGAGTGGAAGGTTGTTTACAACCGACGCTTAAGCCGCGCAAGGCAATGCGTGGAACGTGCATTCGGCATTCTGTCCAACAAATTTAGAGTGTTTCAGACAAAGATTCACTTAGGAGAAGATAGAGTGAAAGAGATAGTTAAGTGCTGCTGTGTACTACACAATTTTTTAATAAGAAATAGCAGTTATTACGCTGAATCACACATGTCACAAGGAAATTCAGTACAAGACCCAGAAATTGGAAATTCTGGGCAAACTACAAATCGGCATTCTGCTGCCAATGAAAGCATTCGAAAAAATTGGGCTGAATACTTTAATAATGAAGGGCGAATTGCAATTTAAATTGTTATCTTTCCCATTCTCTTATAAGATATGCACTTTTTATGACTAATTTTAAGAATAAAATAAATGTAGTATACATAATTTAAAATCACCTGTTTTTTTGACGTTCCTGGCGTTCCTGCTTTTTCCATCGGAGGTTCTTCAATACTTATTTCCTTCGAGGAAACTTCTGCAATATTCTCCTTGTCGTCATCCTAAAAAAATGCTTTTAATACACTTTCCTAATTTTCTAGTAAATCGATGATGTAATGGTTAATAAATTACTGTTTCAAAATTTATGTTGCTGTAACTGGGAACAACATCGTTACAGTGTTCCAGAAATGAAAGCTCATTGTAGCACCACAATGTTGGTGCCACAACTTCATCCGTCCCACACCCACTCCGTTTCGAGGCAGCAATTTTTTCTTTTCCTTCAGCAACTGCGTTTGCAGTGTCATTATTTTTGTTTTAATATCCCTAATAGTAACATTAGGTTTATGTTCCTGCATTTTTGATTGTATTTGATTTAAAAACGCGCTCCTTTTTACTTTATTAGTAAAGTTGATATTTCTGGGATCGTACAGGCATGGAGACTCCCTGTATAACCTAATTAAAAGTAGGGTAGTAGGCTTCGTGCTCTATTGCGGACTTCATATTACAGGTGGTGATGGTCGTCGGGTGGTAGCCAACAATCTGGAAGGTACGTCGCCGGTGAGTAGTCCACTGAATAGGGAGGCGTTCCCATACTTTATACTTTACGGCTTACAATTTTCAAAATCGATGATTTTTCAACTTTGTGGTTGAAAGAAATTACATTTATAACTTCGATTGAAAATGGTTCTTGCAAATTTAGCCCTAGCTGAAGATTTTTACTTTTTCTGTTAAAAATGCAATTCATCCGATTGAAAAGGCGATCTTTTCAGGTTAAAAATTCTTCTTGAATTAAAAATCCCCTTTTGCTTTCCTTTTCCAATAAATATCTAATTTTTGGTATCCCTTTGTCTAAAATTCTTTTTACGTTCAATACAGGTTGAAAAATACCTGTTCCAAACGATTTTAATCCATATTCGTCATTGTCAATCTGCAACTTTTCACCTTTGTCTGTGTCGCAGAATTGTCAAAATATATATTATTAATTGCATTTGGTTTAGCCTTAACACATCCTATCTAAATACGCATACTTTTCCTACATACTTTATCCCTATAATGAAAATGCCAATACAAAGTACTCTTCGTCAGGATGATTTTAAATACGTATTTTATGTATTCATCATTAAAATCCATTGCGTTGCTGAAGGTATTTGTGATAGAAAATTCCTTGCTTTTCTGCATGTCGGTTCTTTTGCCTTTTATATTTTTTTGGTATCAAACAATTTAAGCATGTTCGGCTCTAAGGGTCATGCCCCCCAATTTTACGATCGAGAATTGTTTTCTGACTTTATTAAATACACAATTTGTGCGATTAGAAGTTTACAAATTTTCAGTTATGTGATCAAGTAAATAACAAAAAAAACAAGAATTTGATTTACCGTTTGTATTACGTAATACATGAGTGCACATTTGTTACGTGTTTTCACTTCTGTTATGTGACCCATTTGTGTACAAATTTCTATTGTGTGCTAATTTTTGTTGTGGAGCACATTTCTGTTAGCATATTGAACACAAGTTTTTATCGTGTTCTTATTTTTGTTGTGTAGCACATTTCGGTTGTGTAACGCATTTCTGTTGTGTAGCACATTTGTGTTGTGTAGCATATTTGTCCTGTTGTGTAGCATATCAGTTTCTACTCTGTGCTTCTTTCTGCTATGTAACACATTTCTACATAACAGAAATTCTATTGTGTGCTTCTTTCTTTTATGTAGCACATTTCTGCGCAAATTTCAATTATGTGTGCTAATATCTATTATATAGAACATTTGCGCGTTGCTGTTTGTTTAATTGTTGTTTCTGGGGAAATGCATTCAAGTCGAACAAATTGAAGTTGTTGAGTAAATAACTGACGCGGCGAACACGATAAGACATCTTTGAAAGGAGAAATTATTGAAACGTCTGTTAAACGCAATTAGAAGAGAATATTTTTTTTTATTTTCGCAAGTTCATTTGTTTATTCTTTCTGGAAAAGTTTAAAATTTCTCGCTCCAAATTTTTCTTTTGGGAAATTTGGGTGTACAAATGTATATAAGATTTTTTATTCCTTTTGTTAAAATTTTCATCTAGATGGACAGAATTAATATATAAGCTGAAGTTTTGTGCCTTACGATTGCACGCCATGGGCCGTCGAAATTTACAATCGAAATTTTTTTCAGCTATAGCCTTTAAACTTACTTTATTAAATATACAAAGTGTGGTGCCACTAAAAGGTTTTTTTATGACAGATGAAACCATGCTCAAGGGATGCCCCCTATCCATGCAAAGCATTTGTTGGTTCCGAAGGGTTGAGAGGTTATTGGGAAAGATAGAGTAGTGACGCTTTACACTTCGCTTAAATGTTTCGACGCTGTAAGTGGGCTGGAAGGCATGCATAGCATAGGATAGATTGTTCCATAATCTAGTGACGCGACCAAAAACGAATTCTCACGATAATGCTTGTTGGAACGGAATCGTGACATAAAAGGGGTGCAACCCTCTGGAAAGCCGAGTAGTTCTGCTAAATACCTGAACGGGAGAAATCAGGCTGGCTACTTCAGATGAACATGAACCATTAAAATAATGGTAAAATAATGATACACACCCTACATCACGATGACGCTCGAAGTTTTCGATAGGTTGGAGTGAAGTATTTCTTACACCGCTTTAAAAAGCCTAAGCTTTTGGCTGCTTCTTTCGACACATCAAAAATGTGATCGTTCCAACGAAGATCGCATTGGATTGACATGCCCAGAACATCAAGAGCCTCCGACTCATTAATATCCACACCACCCTTATTTAGGAGGTGGAAAATTGTCACCCGCTAAACGTTTGTATCAACAGGCAGCATTGGGCTTTACGCGCATTAAAATCGACCCGATTCGCTCGACCCCAATCTTGGATTTTATTGAGGCCAGATTGGAGTATGTCATTCATAATTTTGCGTTTTTAAATAATCTCCAGAATAGAAGAACGCCTGGAGAACAATATAAATGACAAATGCTGCTGTCATCAGCAAACGAATAGACTGGATTTGATGTCAAACTTCCAAGCTAACTTCCCAATGAGCTAGAAACTTGAAACTATAAACATAGCTTAAAACTGGATGACAATGGAATAAACTGACCACCGACGCCCACTTTGAGGCAAGAAATTCTGAATTTTAAATCTACGCCCTAAAACATGCTTATTTCATTAATATTTCAATGCAATCAGCGTGCATTTACTTGCAAAGTTCCGAGTATTTCGGTCTTTGTATTGACTGAATTGCTTTATGAGTAAGAAGAATTCAGATGAAGAAAACTGAAATAAACATGAAATTTTCCTCATCTATCTGTTATAATAATATCGGAAAATAATTATTTAAATGAGAAGCAATTTTTAAATACTACGTTTTTTTAGACGGACTAAAGTTATTAAAATAAATTATCAAATAATATATTTGTAACATTGAATACTGAAACCTTGGGCGCATGCAATATTCATGCACCAGTTGTCTAAAGAATTTTATTTGATAAATAATTTGAAAATTTTGTTTTTGATTATAAAAACGTAGAATTCAAAAAAATATGCTTATTTAAATAATTATTTTAAAACTCAATTTGAATTTATGTAATAAACAACTTACGATTAATAACATAAAAATGTTTTCATTTCTATCAAAAGGTTATTATTCTTCAATAAACTTTTATCAAATATGACATTTTTCTTTTACTATTCGATTCTATTTAATGGCCAATAAGTTAGGGTGTTTCGTAGTGAAAAAAGAGTGGATATTTTGAAGCTGAAGTTGAAGTCGACAAAATTTATCAAAACCTGAATATTGTGTACAGGTTTATAAGTGTAGTTATTTTTAAACTATAATTATGAAGTGAATTACTATGAAATTAAATTAGGGTTTTTGGGGTGCGCGTGGGTTCCTCCCGTTCGGCAGAGCGTTTAGCCGCGGCCGATGTTGATGGCCTGTGGGATGGTTCAGAGCTTGAGTGCTTGGCGCGTTTTGCGGGTACGACTTAATCTGATGTGACGTATGGGATCTGGTCTCTTCCTCCCTTCTTCCTAGATCCTGGAGGATCCAGGTCTCTTGACCTACTGGTTCCGTGTTGGTGGGTGCTGTGGCTGTTGCTGTTTCTGGGTTGTCTTGGGACCTCGCCTCCGCAACTAGATCGTCATAGAAGGTACGTGTAACCAAAATACACGTTACATACTATTGTTAAGGTCTCGGGTTCAGAGCTTGAGTGCTTGGCGCGTTTTGCGGGTATGACTTAATCTAATGTGGCGTACGGGATCTGGTCTCTTTTCCTCCCTTGTTCCACCGCAAGCTTCCTCAAAGTTTCAGCCATCTCCACACGCTTCGCTGGTATATTGCATGATGATTAACACGTAAATAAAACATAGGATTTTAAAAATCCCATTTTTTAATTTTAATTTGATTCCGAGAAACTTTTTACAAGTAAAAGTATAATTATGAATTTAAATTAATGTTGAACCGAATTTTAACTCAGCCTAACGACGTCCACTAATAATGTCGTGTGACAATTAGGCAGGTAGGAATTACTCAACAGGTGAAAGTTCTCAGCGTACATGGAATACGCGTGTTGTTTCTCAGATAAATATACGGTTCACTTTGACTTCCTATTTTAGTCTGTGAAAATCATTCCGCAGTTTGTGTTGAAAAAATTGTCTGCTTTATTTCTTCAAATAATATAAATGGAGGAATCTCAAATTGACATTATTTCGGCGATGTCGGCAGCTTCTTCGATAATGTTATTATCCACCGATGAAGGCGAAGAAAATAAACGGTCGTGTTGGATGAAAAGGTGGAGGGAGAATCGCAGCATTTCTGGAAACACTCAAAATTTTTTAAGAGAACTAGGACCGGGCTCAGATGACTATAGAGCACCTATAGTCATATTTAAGGATGGACGAATTTTGTTTCCAACAAATTCTTGAGAAAATTACATCGAGAATTGTTAGAAACGACACACGTTTTCGAAATGCGGTGCCGCCACATGAGACCCTCAGGTCTCTGGCAACAGGAGAGTCATTTAGAAGTTTGGACTTCAACAGCAGGCTCTCCCGCAGGTTCTTGTCCGAAACTATTATGGACGTGTGCGTAGCAATCTACGAAACTATGCAAGCAGATTATTTAAAAGTAAGTTGATTCAATTTGTAATAAAACAATAAGTTTTTAATTGCTAAATTTGGTTATATTCATCACAATGAAATTCAATTTAAGGAACATTTAAGGTAATTTAAATCTCTAGAGATCACAAAAAAATTGCACTAATTTCGGTATAAAATTTCCGAAATTACTAAAATTTGTAATATAATGAAAGTAAAAAAGTCATAGGAAAACTTAAAATAATAATGAATTCAAAAACTTAAAAATACTAATGAAAGTAAAAAAATCATAGGAAAACTTAAAATAATAATGAATTCAAAAACTTAACAATACACTAAAATCCCAAAATAAATCATAAAATACCCAAAAAACTTAAAAATTATAAAAACCTTACACTTTGTGGTTTAAATCAAGCAAAGCGCTTGCAGCTTCCTTCTCGGACCTCTGTTTGTCAATAGCCGCCTGGGTTGATTTTAGAAATTCACCCGTCAACGTATCAAACACCGCTTCACTATCTATTAGTTTTAGCCTGCTACACAAGTAGCGGCAAAATATTTCCTCTCTCCCTGCAGGACAGTTTTGCTGCTTCTCCAAAAGCGCGGACGCAGATCTTAAAATGTTCAGCGCTTCAGTTTGAAGAGCGCTTTTCTCGGAAGTGGCCTATAGAATATAACCAACTTTAGATTATCTAATTTTACATGGTATCGAATTCAAATATTTTTTCTTTTAATTTCAGTTTCCAACGGAAAAAAGGGAATGGGAGACAATCGCGAAAGAATTTGAGGAACGATGGCAATTTCCCCTTTGCATAGACGCACTAGATGGAAAGCACATTGCTTTCAGGCCACGTAAAAAGGATGCCCCACTATATTATAATTATAAAGGATTCCACAGCATTGTACTGTTGGCTCTAGCGGATGCCAATGCAAAATTTATATTTATCGATATAGGATGCAATGGCAGAATAAGCGACGGCGGTGTTCTTCAACGTTCTGCTTTAATGAATATATTGGCCCAACCTGAAAAGTACTTTCCAGCAAGGAAAAACATTGGAAACGAGAGATTATTTCCTTATACTTTTGTTGGAGACAACGCATTCCCCCTAATGCCAAACCTTATGACACCGTATCCCTTTACCTGTGTCGAAGAGTGGAAGGTTGTTTACAACCGACGCTTAAGCCGCGCAAGGCAATGCGTGGAATGTGTTAGGACACTTAGGAGAAGATAAAGTGAAAGAGATAGTTAAGTGCTGCTGTGTACTACACAATTTTTTAATAAGAAATAGCAGTTATTACGCTGAATCACACATGTCACAAGGAAATTCAGTACAAGACCCAGAAATTGGAAATTCTGGGCAAACTACAAATCGGCATTCTGCTGCCAATGAAAGCATTCGAAAAAATTGGGCTGAATACTTTAATAATGAAGGGCGAATTGCAATTTAAATTGTTATCTTTCCCATTCTCTTATAAGATATGCACTTTTTATGACTAATTTTAAGAATAAAATAAATGTAGTATACATAATTTAAAATCACCTGTTTTTTTTGACGTTCCTGGCGTTCCTGCTTTTTCCATCGGAGGTTCTTCAATACTTATTTCCTTCGAGGAAACTTCTGCAATATTCTCCTTGTCGTCATCCTAAAAAAATGCTTTTAATACACTTTCCTAATTTTCTAGTAAATCGATGATGTAATGGTTAATAAATTACTGTTTCAAAATTTATGTTGCTGTAACTGGGAACAACATCGTTACAGTGTTCCAGAAATGAAAGCTCATTGTAGCACCACAATGTTGGTGCTACAACTTCATCCGTCCCACACCCACTCCGTTTCGAAGCAGCAATTTTTTTCTTTTCCTTCAGCAACTGCGTTTGCAGTGTCATTATTTTTGTTTTAATATCCCTAATAGTAACATTAGGTTTATGTTCCTGCATTTTTGATTGTATTTGATTTAAAAACGCGCTCCTTTTTACTTTATTAGTAAAGTTGATATTTCTGGGATCGTACAGGCATGGAGACTCCCTGTATAACCTAATTAAAAGTAGGGTAGTAGGCTTCGTGCTCTATTGCGGACTTCATATTACAGGTGGTGATGGTCGTCGGGTGGTAGCCAACAATCTGGAAGGTACGTCGCCGGTGAGTAGTCCACTGAATAGGGAGGCGTTCCCATACTTTATACTTTACGGCTTACAATTTTCAAAATCGATGATTTTTCAACTTTGTGGTTGAAAGAAATTACATTTATAACTTCGATTGAAAATGGTTCTTGCAAATTTAGCCCTAGCTGAAGATTTTTACTTTTTCTGTTAAAAATGCAATTCATCCGATTGAAAAGGCGATCTTTTCTGGTTAAAAATTCTAACTTCTTGAATTAAAAATCCAATTTTGCTTTCCTTTTCCAATAAACATCTAATTTTTGGTATTCCTTTCTCTAAAATTCCTTTTACGTTCAATACAGGTTGAAGAATACCTGTTCCAAACGATTTTAATACATATTCGTCATTGTCAATCTGCAACTTTTCACCTTTGTCTCTGTTGCAGAATTATCAAAATAAATATATATTTTGATTAAATATTAATTGCATTTGTTTTGGCCTTAACACATCCTATCTAAATACGCATACTTTATCCCTATAATGAAAATGCCAATACAAAGTACTCTTCGTCAGGATGATTTTAAATACGTATTTTATGTATTCATCATTAAAATTCATTGCATTGCTGAAGGTATTTGTGATATAAAATTCCTTGCTTTTCTGCATGTCGGTTCTTTTGCCTTTTATATTTTTTTGGTATCAAACAATTTAAGCAGGTTCGGCTCTAAGGGCCATGCCTCCGAATTTTACAATCGAGAATTGTTTTCTGACTTTATTAAATACACATTGTGTTGTGCGATTAGAAGTTTACAAATTTTCAGTTATGTGATAAAGTAAATAACAAAATAAACAAGAATTTGATTTACCGCTTGTATTGCGTAATACATTGGTGCACATTTTTTACGTGTTTTCACTTCTGTTATGTGCCACATTTGTATACAAATTTGTATTGTGTGTTAATTTTTGTTGTGTAGTACATTTCGGTTAGCATATAGAATACAAGTTTTTATCGTGTGCTTATATTTGTTGTGTAGCACATTTCTTTTCTGTAGCATATTTCTGTTGTGTAGCGCATTTCTGTTGTGTAGCAAATTTCAGTTGTGTAGCACATTTGTGTTGTGTAGCATATCAGTGTCTACTCTGTGCTTCTTTCTGTTATGTAGCACATTTCTACATAACAGAAATTCTATTGCGTGCCTCTTTCTGTTATGTAGCACATTTCTACGCAATTTCAATTATGTGTGCTAATATGTATTATAAGGAACATTTGCGCGTTGCTGTTTGTATAATTGTTGTTTCTGGGGAAATGAATTCAAGTCGAACAAATGGAAGTTGTTGAGTAAATAACTGGCGCGACGAAGACGATAAGACATCTTTGAGCGGAGAAACTATTAAAACGTCCGTTAAATGCAAATGGAAGAGAATATTTTTTTTTCTCAAGTTCATGTGTGTATTCTTTCTGGAAAAGTTTAAAATTTTTCGTTCCAAATTTTTCATTTGTAAAATTTGGGTGTAAATACAAATGTATATAAGATTTTTTATTCTTTGTGTTAAAATTTTCATCTAGATGAGCAGAATTAATATATAAGCTGAAATTTTGTGCCTTACGATTGCACGCCATGAGCCGTCGAAATTTACAATCGAAAATTTTTTCAGCTATAGAATTTAAATTTACTTTATTAAATATACAAAGTGTGGTGCCACTAAAAAGTTTTTTTATGACAGATGAAACCATGCTCAAGGGATGCCCCCTATCCATGCAAAGCATTTGTGGGTTCCAAAGGGTAATTGGGAAAGATAGAGTAGTGACGGTTTACACTTCGCTTAAATGTTTAGACGCTGTAAGTGGGCTGGAAGACATGCACAGGGAAATTGTTCCTCAATCTAGTGACGCGACCAAAAACTAATTCTCACGATAATGTGTGGCTTGTTGGAACGGAATCGAGACATAAAAGGGGTGCAACCCTCTGGAAAGCCGAGTAGTTCTGCTAAATACCTGAACGGGAGAAATCAGGCTGGCTACTTCAGATGAACATGAACCATTAAAATAATGGTAAAATAATGATACACACCCTACATCACGATGACGCTCGAAGTTTTCGATAGGTTGGAGTGAAGTATTTCTTACACCGCTTTAAAAAGCCTAAGCTTTTGGCTGCTTCTTTCGACACATCAAAAATGTGATCGTTCCAACGAAGATCGCATTGGATTGACATGCCCAGAACATCAAGAGCCTCCGACTCATTAATATCCACACCACCCTTATTTAGGAGGTGGAAAATTGTCACCCGCTAAACGTTTGTGTCAACAGGCAGCATTGGGCTTTACGCGTATTAAAATCGACCCGATTCGCTCGAACCCACTCTTGGATTTTATTGAGGCCAGATTGGAGTATGTCATTCATAATTTTGCGTTTTTAAATAATCTCCAGAATAGAAGAAAGCCTGGAGAACAATATAAATGACAAATGCTGCTGTCATCAGCAAACGAATAGATGGATTTGATGTCAAACCTCCAAACTAACTTCCCGATGAGCTAGAAACTTGAAACTATAAACATAGCTAAAACTGGATGACAATGGAATAAACTGACCACCGACGCCCACTTTGAGGCAGGAAATTCTGAATTTTAAATCTACGCCCTAAAACATGCTTATTTCATTAATATTTCAATGCAATCAGCGTGCATTTACATACAAAGTTCCGAGTATTTCGGTCTTTGTATTGACTGAATTGCTTTGTGAGTAAGAATTCAGATGAAGAAAACTGAAATAAACATGAAATTTTCCTCATCTATCTGTTATAATAATATCGGAAAATAATTATTTAAATGAAAAGCAATTTTAAAATACTACGTTTTTTTAGACGGACTAAAGTTATTAAACTAAATTATCAAATAATATATTTGTAACATTGAATACTGAAAACTTTGGGCGCATGCAATAATCATGCACCAATTGTCTATAGAATTTTATTTGATAAATAATTTGAAAATTTTGTTTTTGATTATTAAAACGTAGTATTCAAAAAATTTTCCTTATTTAAATAATTATTTTAAAACTCAATTTGAATTTATGTAATAAACAACTTACGATTAATAACATAAAAATGTTTTCATTTCTATCAAAAGGTTATTATTCTTCAATAAACTTTTATCAAATATGACATTTTTCTTTTACTATTCGATTCTATTTAATGGCCAATAAGTTAGGGTGTTTCGTAGTGAAAAAAGAGTGGATATTTTGAAGATGAAGTTGAAGTCGACAAAATTTATCAGAACCTGAATATTGTGTACAGGTTTATAAGTGTAGTTATTTTTAAACTATAATTATGAAGTGAATTACTATGAAATTAAATTAGGGTTTTAGGGGTGCGCGTGGGTTCCTCCCGTTCGGCAGAGCGTTTAGCCGCGGCCGATGTTGATGGCCTGTGGGATGGGTTCAGAGCTTGAGTGCTTGGCGCGTTTTGCGGGTACGACTTAATCTGATGTGACGTATGGGATCTGGTCTCTTTTACTCCCTTCTTCCTAGATCCTGGAGGATCCAGGTCTCTTGACCTACTGGTTCCGTGTTGGTGGGTGCTGTGGCTGTTGCTGGGTTGTCTTGGGACCTCGCCTCCGCAACTAGATCGTCATAGAAGGTACGTGTAACCAAAATACACGTTACATACTATTGTTAACGTCTCGGGTTCAGAGCTTGAGTTCTTGGCGCGTTTTGCGGGTATGACTTAATCTGATGTGGCGTACGGGATCTGGTCTCTTTTCCTCCCTTCTTCCTAGATCCTGGAGGATCCAGGTCTCTTGACCTACTGGTTCCGTGTTGGTGGGTGCTGTGGCTGTTGCTGTTTCTGGGTTGTCTTGGGACCTCGCCTCCGCAACTAGATCGTCATAGAAGGTACGTGTAACCAAAATACACGTTACATACTATTGTTAAGGTCTCGGGTTCAGAGCTTGAGTGCTTGGCGCGTTTTGCGGGTATGACTTAGTCTAATGTGGCGTACGGGATCTGGTCTCTTTTCCTCCCTTGTTCCACCGCAAGCTTCCTCAAAGTTTCAGCCATCTCCACACGCTTCGCTGGTATATTGCATGATGATTAACACGTAAATAAAACATAGGATTTTAAAAATCCCATTTTTTAATTTTAATTTGATTCCGAGAAACTTTTTACAAGTAAAAGTATAATTATGAATTTAAATTAATGTTGAACCGAATTTTAACTCAGCCTAACGACGTCCACTAATAATGTCGTGTGACAATTAGGCAGGTAGGAATTACTCAACAGGTGAAAGTTCTCAGCGTACATGGAATACGCGTGTTGTTTCTCATATAAATATACGGTTCACTTTGACTTCCTATTTTAGTCTGTGAAAATCATTCCGCAGTTTGTGTTGAAAAAATTTTCTGCTTTATTTCTTCAAATAATATAAATGGAGGAATCTCAAATTGACATTATTTCGGCGATGTCGGCAGCTTCTTCGATAATGTTATTATCCACCGATGAAGGTGAAGAAAATAAACGGTCGTGTTGGATGAAAAAGTGGAGGGAGAATCGCAGCATTTCTGGAAACACTCAAAATTTTTTAAGAGAACTAGGACCGGGCTCAGATGACTATAGCATCTATAGCACCTATAGTCATATTTAAGGATGGACGAATTTTGTTTCCAACAAATTCTTGAGAAAATTACATCGAGAATTGTTAGAAACGACACACGTTTTCGAAATAGGCAACAGGAGAGTCATTTAGAAGTTTGGACTTCAACAGCAGGCTCTCCCGCAGGTTCTTGTCCGAAACTATTATGGACGTGTGCGTAGCAATCTACGAAACTATGCAAGCAGATTATTTAAAAGTAAGTTGATTCAATTTGTAATAAAACAATAAGTTTTTAATTGCTAAATTTGGTTATATTCATCACAATGAAATTCAATTTAAGGAACATTTAAGGTAATTTAAATCTCTAGAGATCACAAAAAAATTGCACTAATTTCGGTATAAAATTTCCGAAATTACTAAAATTTGTAATATAATGAAAGTAAAAAAATCATAGGAAAACTTAAAATAATAATGAATTCAAAAACTTAAAAATACTAATGAAAGTAAAAAAATCATAGGAAAACTTAAAATAATAATGAATTCAAAAACTTAACAATACACTAAAATGCCAAAATTAAATCATAAAATACCCAAAAAACTTAAAAATTATAAAAACCTGGTTTAAATCAAGCAAAGCGCTTGCAGCTTCCTTCTCGGACCTCTGTTTGTCAATAGCCGCCTGGGTTGATTTTAGAAATTCACCCGTCAACGTATCAAACACCGCTTCACTATCTATTAGTTTTAGCCTGCTACACAAGTAGCGGCAAAATATTTCCTCTCTCCCTGCAGGACAGTTTTGCTGCTTCTCCAAAAGCGCGGACGCAGATCTTAAAATGTTCAGCGCTTCAGTTTGAAGAGCGCTTTTCTCGGAAGTGGCCTATAGAATATAATCAATTTTAGATTATCTAATTTTACATGGTATCGAATTCAAATATTTTTTCTTTTAATTTCAGTTTCCAACGGAAAAAAGGGAATGGGAGACAATCGCGAAAGAATTTGAGGAACGATGGCAATTTCCCCTTTGCATAGACGCACTAGATGGAAAGCACATTGCTTTCAGGCCACGTAAAAAGGATGCCCCACTATATTATAATTATAAAGGATTCCACAGCATTGTACTGTTGGCTCTAGCGGATGCCAATGCAAAATTTATATTTATCGATATAGGATGCAATGGCAGAATAAGCGACGGCGGTGTTCTTCAACGTTCTGCTTTAATGAATATATTGGCCCAACCTGAAAAGTACTTTCCAGCAAGGAAAAACATTGGAAACGAGAGATTATTTCCTTATACTTTTGTTGGAGACAACGCATTCCCCCTAATGCCAAACCTTATGACACCGTATCCCTTTACCTGTGTCGAAGAGTGGAAGGTTGTTTACAACCGACGCTTAAGCCGCGCAAGGCAATGCGTGGAATGTGCATTCGGCATTCTGTCCAACAAATTTAGAGTGTTTCAGACAAAGATTCACTTAGGAGAAGATAAAGTGAAAGAGATAGTTAAGTGCTGCTGTGTACTACACAATTTTTTAATAAGAAATAGCAGTTATTACGCTGAATCACACATGTCACAAGGAAATTCAGTACAAGACCCAGAAATTGGAAATTCTGGGCAAACTACAAATCGGCATTCTGCTGCCAATGAAAGCATTCGAAAAAATTGGGCTGAATACTTTAATAATGAAGGGCGAATTGCAATTTAAATTGTTATCTTTCCCATTCTCTTATAAGATATGCACTTTTTATGACTAATTTTAAGAATAAAATAAATGTAGTATACATAATTTAAAATCACCTGTTTTTTTTGACGTTCCTGGCGTTCCTGCTTTTTCCATCGGAGGTTCTTCAATACTTATTTCCTTCGAGGAAACTTCTGCAATATTCTCCTTGTCGTCATCCTAAAAAAATGCTTTTAATACACTTTCCTAATTTTCTAGTAAATCGATGATGTAATGGTTAATAAATTACTGTTTCAAAATTTATGTTGCTGTAACTGGGAACAACATCGTTACAGTGTTCCAGAAATGAAAGCTCATTGTAGCACCACAATGTTGGTGCTACAACTTCATCCGTCCCACACCCACTCCGTTTCGAAGCAGCAATTTTTTTCTTTTCCTTCAGCAACTGCGTTTGCAGTGTCATTATTTTTGTTTTAATATCCCTAATAGTAACATTAGGTTTATGTTCCTGCATTTTTGATTGTATTTGATTTAAAAACGCGCTCCTTTTTACTTTATTAGTAAAGTTGATATTTCTGGGATCGTACAGGCATGGAGACTCCCTGTATAACCTAATTAAAAGTAGGGTAGTAGGCTTCGTGCTCTATTGCGGACTTCATATTACAGGTGGTGATGGTCGTCGGGTGGTAGCCAACAATCTGGAAGGTACGTCGCCGGCAAAGACAACAAGACTGGAAACTCCTCTCATTTCGTGAGCGAGCTCAAAAACATGTCCGTCCGCGCACTCACGTACAGCGTATGTGAGATTTATGGTGAAATTGTCTCCTTGTTACAAGCTAAAACTGACTCTTGCAAAGGAATTTAGCTGGAAAAGTAAACCATTCCGGTTTGTTACCACACCATCACAAGATGATGGGGTGAGTTCATGACAGGGATACCAACGAGACACAATTATTAAATATTACTTATATATATTTTAAGTAAGCTGTAATAGAAAATCTTCATTGCATGTAAGATCCTTCGCGGTTTTGATGATTCCTTAACTGTTTGGAAATATACAACAAACAGTATGTAAACAATCAACAATATGTAAGCAGTAATGTAAACTGACTTGTTTTGTATTTTGTAAAAGAAAAATCTTTTAAACAATTATAACACAATGATTTTTAAGTTACTTTTTAACTATTTTAATAACTTTATAAAAAAGCTTTTGTTACATTTCCACACCATCTTTGAGGTGGTGTGGAATTTTACACCTCAATCTAAAGTAAAATATGTTGGCATCTCTTAGAGCTAAAAGTACGTGTGGTAGGTAAAAACAGCTGATTATATTTGCGAATCGAGCAAATTTTATTGAATTTGACTTGGTTTCCTTTGCAGAATATATGATATAATGCAGCAACATGACTTGGAAAAGATTTCTTGTGCATTTCTAAAAGAATAAGTTGGTTTAAAGCCTATCTCCTTGTCTTATTTACGTATTTTAAAAATGATGTTTCTAGGCTAGTGCGGTGAAGAAGAACAAGAGTTGCAATTCTCTCTCAAAAAATTGAAATCCTCTCTCAAAAATTTGTAAACAATTTTGTTTCAAGTTGTCAAAATTTGTTTCAAGTTGTCAAAATTGCATGCATTTTGTTTGTGTAATTTACACACTTCAGCCTGATTTCACTAACACAGTGAAAGCGAAAAATGAGTTTCCAGTCTTGTTGTCTTTGGTCGCCGGTGAGTAGTCCACTGAATAGGGAGGCGTTCCCATACTTTATACTTTACGGCTTACAATTTTCAAAATCGATGATTTTTCAACTTTGTGGTTGAAAGAAATTACATTTATAACTTCGATTGAAAATGGTTCTTGCAAATTTAGCCCTAGCTGAAGATTTTTACTTTTTCTGTTAAAAATGCAATTCATCCGATTGAAAAGGCGATCTTTTCTGGTTAAAAATTCTAACTTCTTGAATTAAAAATCCAATTTTGCTTTCCTTTTCCAATAAACATCTAATTTTTGGTATTCCTTTCTCTAAAATTCCTTTTACGTTCAATACAGGTTGAAGAATACCTGTTCCAAACGATTTTAATACATATTCGTCATTGTCAATCTGCAACTTTTCACCTTTGTCTCTGTTGCAGAATTATCAAAATAAATATATATTTTGATTAAATATTAATTGCATTTGTTTTGGCCTTAACACATCCTATCTAAATACGCATACTTTATCCCTATAATGAAAATGCCAATACAAAGTACTCTTCGTCAGGATGATTTTAAATACGTATTTTATGTATTCATCATTAAAATTCATTGCATTGCTGAAGGTATTTGTGATATAAAATTCCTTGCTTTTCTGCATGTCGGTTCTTTTGCCTTTTATATTTTTTTGGTATCAAACAATTTAAGCAGGTTCGGCTCTAAGGGCCATGCCTCCGAATTTTACAATCGAGAATTGTTTTCTGACTTTATTAAATACACATTGTGTTGTGCGATTAGAAGTTTACAAATTTTCAGTTATGTGATAAAGTAAATAACAAAATAAACAAGAATTTGATTTACCGCTTGTATTGCGTAATACATTGGTGCACATTTTTTACGTGTTTTCACTTCTGTTATGTGCCACATTTGTATACAAATTTGTATTGTGTGTTAATTTTTGTTGTGTAGTACATTTCGGTTAGCATATAGAATACAAGTTTTTATCGTGTGCTTATATTTGTTGTGTAGCACATTTCTTTTCTGTAGCATATTTCTGTTGTGTAGCGCATTTCTGTTGTGTAGCAAATTTCAGTTGTGTAGCACATTTGTGTTGTGTAGCATATCAGTGTCTACTCTGTGCTTCTTTCTGTTATGTAGCACATTTCTACATAACAGAAATTCTATTGCGTGCCTCTTTCTGTTATGTAGCACATTTCTACGCAATTTCAATTATGTGTGCTAATATGTATTATAAGGAACATTTGCGCGTTGCTGTTTGTATAATTGTTGTTTCTGGGGAAATGAATTCAAGTCGAACAAATGGAAGTTGTTGAGTAAATAACTGGCGCGACGAAGACGATAAGACATCTTTGAGCGGAGAAACTATTAAAACGTCCGTTAAATGCAAATGGAAGAGAATATTTTTTTTTCTCAAGTTCATGTGTGTATTCTTTCTGGAAAAGTTTAAAATTTTTCGTTCCAAATTTTTCATTTGTAAAATTTGGGTGTAAATACAAATGTATATAAGATTTTTTATTCTTTGTGTTAAAATTTTCATCTAGATGAGCAGAATTAATATATAAGCTGAAATTTTGTGCCTTACGATTGCACGCCATGAGCCGTCGAAATTTACAATCGAAAATTTTTTCAGCTATAGAATTTAAATTTACTTTATTAAATATACAAAGTGTGGTGCCACTAAAAAGTTTTTTTATGACAGATGAAACCATGCTCAAGGGATGCCCCCTATCCATGCAAAGCATTTGTGGGTTCCAAAGGGTAATTGGGAAAGATAGAGTAGTGACGGTTTACACTTCGCTTAAATGTTTAGACGCTGTAAGTGGGCTGGAAGACATGCACAGGGAAATTGTTCCTCAATCTAGTGACGCGACCAAAAACTAATTCTCACGATAATGTGTGGCTTGTTGGAACGGAATCGAGACATAAAAGGGGTGCAACCCTCTGGAAAGCCGAGTAGTTCTGCTAAATACCTGAACGGGAGAAATCAGGCTGGCTACTTCAGATGAACATGAACCATTAAAATAATGGTAAAATAATGATACACACCCTACATCACGATGACGCTCGAAGTTTTCGATAGGTTGGAGTGAAGTATTTCTTACACCGCTTTAAAAAGCCTAAGCTTTTGGCTGCTTCTTTCGACACATCAAAAATGTGATCGTTCCAACGAAGATCGCATTGGATTGACATGCCCAGAACATCAAGAGCCTCCGACTCATTAATATCCACACCACCCTTATTTAGGAGGTGGAAAATTGTCACCCGCTAAACGTTTGTGTCAACAGGCAGCATTGGGCTTTACGCGTATTAAAATCGACCCGATTCGCTCGAACCCACTCTTGGATTTTATTGAGGCCAGATTGGAGTATGTCATTCATAATTTTGCGTTTTTAAATAATCTCCAGAATAGAAGAAAGCCTGGAGAACAATATAAATGACAAATGCTGCTGTCATCAGCAAACGAATAGATGGATTTGATGTCAAACCTCCAAACTAACTTCCCGATGAGCTAGAAACTTGAAACTATAAACATAGCTAAAACTGGATGACAATGGAATAAACTGACCACCGACGCCCACTTTGAGGCAGGGAATTCTGAATTTTAAATCTACGCCCTAAAACATGCTTATTTCATTAATATTTCAATGCAATCAGCGTGCATTTACATACAAAGTTCCGAGTATTTCGGTCTTTGTATTGACTGAATTGCTTTGTGAGTAAGAATTCAGATGAAGAAAACTGAAATAAACATGAAATTTTCCTCATCTATCTGTTATAATAATATCGGAAAATAATTATTTAAATGAAAAGCAATTTTAAAATACTACGTTTTTTTAGACGGACTAAAGTTATTAAACTAAATTATCAAATAATATATTTGTAACATTGAATACTGAAAACTTTGGGCGCATGCAATAATCATGCACCAATTGTCTATAGAATTTTATTTGATAAATAATTTGAAAATTTTGTTTTTGATTATTAAAACGTAGTATTCAAAAAATTTTCCTTATTTAAATAATTATTTTAAAACTCAATTTGAATTTATGTAATAAACAACTTACGATTAATAACATAAAAATGTTTTCATTTCTATCAAAAGGTTATTATTCTTCAATAAACTTTTATCAAATATGACATTTTTCTTTTACTATTCGATTCTATTTAATGGCCAATAAGTTAGGGTGTTTCGTAGTGAAAAAAGAGTGGATATTTTGAAGATGAAGTTGAAGTCGACAAAATTTATCAGAACCTGAATATTGTGTACAGGTTTATAAGTGTAGTTATTTTTAAACTATAATTATGAAGTGAATTACTATGAAATTAAATTAGGGTTTTAGGGGTGCGCGTGGGTTCCTCCCGTTCGGCAGAGCGTTTAGCCGCGGCCGATGTTGATGGCCTGTGGGATGGGTTCAGAGCTTGAGTGCTTGGCGCGTTTTGCGGGTACGACTTAATCTGATGTGACGTATGGGATCTGGTCTCTTTTACTCCCTTCTTCCTAGATCCTGGAGGATCCAGGTCTCTTGACCTACTGGTTCCGTGTTGGTGGGTGCTGTGGCTGTTGCTGGGTTGTCTTGGGACCTCGCCTCCGCAACTAGATCGTCATAGAAGGTACGTGTAACCAAAATACACGTTACATACTATTGTTAAGGTCTCGGGTTCAGAGCTTGAGTGCTTGGCGCGTTTTGCGGGTATGACTTAGTCTAATGTGGCGTACGGGATCTGGTCTCTTTTCCTCCCTTGTTCCACCGCAAGCTTCCTCAAAGTTTCAGCCATCTCCACACGCTTCGCTGGTATATTGCATGATGATTAACACGTAAATAAAACATAGGATTTTAAAAATCCCATTTTTTAATTTTAATTTGATTCCGAGAAACTTTTTACAAGTAAAAGTATAATTATGAATTTAAATTAATGTTGAACCGAATTTTAACTCAGCCTAACGACGTCCACTAATAATGTCGTGTGACAATTAGGCAGGTAGGAATTACTCAACAGGTGAAAGTTCTCAGCGTACATGGAATACGCGTGTTGTTTCTCATATAAATATACGGTTCACTTTGACTTCCTATTTTAGTCTGTGAAAATCATTCCGCAGTTTGTGTTGAAAAAATTTTCTGCTTTATTTCTTCAAATAATATAAATGGAGGAATCTCAAATTGACATTATTTCGGCGATGTCGGCAGCTTCTTCGATAATGTTATTATCCACCGATGAAGGTGAAGAAAATAAACGGTCGTGTTGGATGAAAAAGTGGAGGGAGAATCGCAGCATTTCTGGAAACACTCAAAATTTTTTAAGAGAACTAGGACCGGGCTCAGATGACTATAGCATCTATAGCACCTATAGTCATATTTAAGGATGGACGAATTTTGTTTCCAACAAATTCTTGAGAAAATTACATCGAGAATTGTTAGAAACGACACACGTTTTCGAAATAGGCAACAGGAGAGTCATTTAGAAGTTTGGACTTCAACAGCAGGCTCTCCCGCAGGTTCTTGTCCGAAACTATTATGGACGTGTGCGTAGCAATCTACGAAACTATGCAAGCAGATTATTTAAAAGTAAGTTGATTCAATTTGTAATAAAACAATAAGTTTTTAATTGCTAAATTTGGTTATATTCATCACAATGAAATTCAATTTAAGGAACATTTAAGGTAATTTAAATCTCTAGAGATCACAAAAAAATTGCACTAATTTCGGTATAAAATTTCCGAAATTACTAAAATTTGTAATATAATGAAAGTAAAAAAATCATAGGAAAACTTAAAATAATAATGAATTCAAAAACTTAAAAATACTAATGAAAGTAAAAAAATCATAGGAAAACTTAAAATAATAATGAATTAAAAAACTTAACAATACACTAAAATGCCAAAATTAAATCATAAAATACCCAAAAAACTTAAAAATTATAAAAACCTGGTTTAAATCAAGCAAAGCGCTTGCAGCTTCCTTCTCGGACCTCTGTTTGTCAATAGCCGCCTGGGTTGATTTTAGAAATTCACCCGTCAACGTATCAAACACCGCTTCACTATCTATTAGTTTTAGCCTGCTACACAAGTAGCGGCAAAATATTTCCTCTCTCCCTGCAGGACAGTTTTGCTGCTTCTCCAAAAGCGCGGACGCAGATCTTAAAATGTTCAGCGCTTCAGTTTGAAGAGCGCTTTTCTCGGAAGTGGCCTATAGAATATAATCAATTTTAGATTATCTAATTTTACATGGTATCGAATTCAAATATTTTTTCTTTTAATTTCAGTTTCCAACGGAAAAAAGGGAATCGGAGACAATCGCGAAAGAATTTGAGGAACGATGGCAATTTCCCCTTTGCATAGACGCACTAGATGGAAAGCACATTGCTTTCAGGCCACGTAAAAAGGATGCCCCACTATATTATAATTATAAAGGATTCCACAGCATTGTACTGTTGGCTCTAGCGGATGCCAATGCAAAATTTATATTTATCGATATAGGATGCAATGGCAGAATAAGCGACGGCGGTGTTCTTCAACGTTCTGCTTTAATGAATATATTGGCCCAACCTGAAAAGTACTTTCCAGCAAGGAAAAACATTGGAAACGAGAGATTATTTCCTTATACTTTTGTTGGAGACAACGCATTCCCCCTAATGCCAAACCTTATGACACCGTATCCCTTTACCTGTGTCGAAGAGTGGAAGGTTGTTTACAACCGACGCTTAAGCCGCGCAAGGCAATGCGTGGAATGTGCATTCGGCATTCTGTCCAACAAATTTAGAGTGTTTCAGACAAAGATTCACTTAGGAGAAGATAAAGTGAAAGAGATAGTTAAGTGCTGCTGTGTACTACACAATTTTTTAATAAGAAATAGCAGTTATTACGCTGAATCACACATGTCACAAGGAAATTCAGTACAAGACCCAGAAATTGGAAATTCTGGGCAAACTACAAATCGGCATTCTGCTGCCAATGAAAGCATTCGAAAAAATTGGGCTGAATACTTTAATAATGAAGGGCGAATTGCAATTTAAATTGTTATCTTTCCCATTCTCTTATAAGATATGCACTTTTTATGACTAATTTTAAGAATAAAATAAATGTAGTATACATAATTTAAAATCACCTGTTTTTTTGACGTTCCTGGCGTTCCTGCTTTTTCCATCGGAGGTTCTTTAATACTTATTTCCTTCGAGGAAACTTCTGCAATATTCTCCTTGTCGTCATCCTAAAAAAATGCTTTTAATACACTTTCCTAATTTTCTAGTAAATCGATGATGTAATGGTTAATAAATTACTGTTTCAAAATTTATGTTGCTGTAACTGGGAACAACATCGTTACAGTGTTCCAGAAATGAAAGCTCATTGTAGCACCACAATGTTGGTGCTACAACTTCATCCGTCCCACACCCACTCCGTTTCGAAGCAGCAATTTTTTTCTTTTCCTTCAGCAACTGCGTTTGCAGTGTCATTATTTTTGTTTTAATATCCCTAATAGTAACATTAGGTTTATGTTCCTGCATTTTTGATTGTATTTGATTTAAAAACGCGCTCCTTTTTACTTTATTAGTAAAGTTGATATTTCTGGGATCGTACAGGCATGGAGACTCCCTGTATAACCTAATTAAAAGTAGGGTAGTAGGCTTCGTGCTCTATTGCGGACTTCATATTACAGGTGGTGATGGTCGTCGGGTGGTAGCCAACAATCTGGAAGGTACGTCGCCGGTGAGTAGTCCACTGAATAGGGAGGCGTTCCCATACTTTATACTTTACGGCTTACAATTTTCAAAATCGATGATTTTTCAACTTTGTGGTTGAAAGAAATTACATTTATAACTTCGATTGAAAATGGTTCTTGCAAATTTAGCCCTAGCTGAAGATTTTTACTTTTTCTGTTAAAAATGCAATTCATCCGATTGAAAAGGCGATCTTTTCTGGTTAAAAATTCTAACTTCTTGAATTAAAAATCCAATTTTGCTTTCCTTTTCCAATAAATATCTAATTTTTGGTATTCCTTTCTCTAAAATTCCTTTTACGTTCAATACAGGTTGAAGAATACCTGTTCCAAACGATTTTAATACATATTCGTCATTGTCAATCTGCAACTTTTCACCTTTGTCTCTGTTGCAGAATTATCAAAATAAATATATATTTTGATTAAATATTAATTGCATTTGTTTTGGCCTTAACACATCCTATTTAAATACGCATACTTTATCCCTATAATGAAAATGCCAATACAAAGTACTCTTCGTCAGGATGATTTTAAGTACGTATTTTATGTATTCATCATTAAAATTCATTGCATTGCTGAAGGTATTTGTGATATAAAATTCCTTGCTTTTCTGCATGTCGGTTCTTTTGCCTTTTATATTTTTTTGGTATCAAACAATTTAAGCAGGTTCGGCTCTAAGGGCCATGCCTCCGAATTTTACAATCGAGAATTGTTTTCTGACTTTATTAAATACACAATGTGTTGTGCGATTAGAAGTTTACAAATTTTCAGTTATGTGATAAAGTAAATAACAAAATAAACAAGAATTTGATTTACCGCTTGTATTGCGTAATACATTGGTGCACATTTTTTACGTGTTTTCACTTCTGTTATGTGCCACATTTGTATACAAATTTGTATTGTGTGTTAATTTTTGTTGTGTAGTACATTTCGGTTAGCATATAGAATACAAGTTTTTATCGTGTGCTTATATTTGTTGTGTAGCACATTTCTTTTCTGTAGCATATTTCTGTTGTGTAGCGCATTTCTGTTGTGTAGCAAATTTCAGTTGTGTAGCACATTTGTGTTGTGTAGCATATCAGTGTCTACTCTGTGCTTCTTTCTGTTATGTAGCACATTTCTACATAACAGAAATTCTATTGCGTGCCTCTTTCTGTTATGTAGCACATTTCTACGCAATTTCAATTATGTGTGCTAATATGTATTATAAGGAACATTTGCGCGTTGCTGTTTGTATAATTGTTGTTTCTGGGGAAATGAATTCAAGTCGAACAAATGGAAGTTGTTGAGTAAATAACTGGCGCGACGAAGACGATAAGACATCTTTGAGCGGAGAAACTATTAAAACGTCCGTTAAATGCAAATGGAAGAGAATATTTTTTTTTTCTCAAGTTCATGTGTGTATTCTTTCTGGAAAAGTTTAAAATTTTTCGTTCCAAATTTTTCATTTGTAAAATTTGGGTGTAAATACAAATGTATATAAGATTTTTTATTCTTTGTGTTAAAATTTTCATCTAGATGAGCAGAATTAATATATAAGCTGAAATTTTGTGCCTTACGATTGCACGCCATGAGCCGTCGAAATTTACAATCGAAAATTTTTTCAGCTATAGAATTTAAATTTACTTTATTAAATATACAAAGTGTGGTGCCACTAAAAAGTTTTTTTATGACAGATGAAACCATGCTCAAGGGATGCCCCCTATCCATGCAAAGCATTTGTGGGTTCCAAAGGGTAATTGGGAAAGATAGAGTAGTGACGGTTTACACTTCGCTTAAATGTTTAGACGCTGTAAGTGGGCTGGAAGACATGCACAGGGAAATTGTTCCTCAATCTAGTGACGCGACCAAAAACTAATTCTCACGATAATGTGTGGCTTGTTGGAACGGAATCGAGACATAAAAGGGGTGCAACCCTCTGGAAAGCCGAGTAGTTCTGCTAAATACCTGAACGGGAGAAATCAGGCTGGCTACTTCAGATGAACATGAACCATTAAAATAATGGTAAAATAATGATACACACCCTACATCACGATGACGCTCGAAGTTTTCGATAGGTTGGAGTGAAGTATTTCTTACACCGCTTTAAAAAGCCTAAGCTTTTGGCTGCTTCTTTCGACACATCAAAAATGTGATCGTTCCAACGAAGATCGCATTGGATTGACATGCCCAGAACATCAAGAGCCTCCGACTCATTAATATCCACACCACCCTTATTTAGGAGGTGGAAAATTGTCACCCGCTAAACGTTTGTGTCAACAGGCAGCATTGGGCTTTACGCGTATTAAAATCGACCCGATTCGCTCGAACCCACTCTTGGATTTTATTGAGGCCAGATTGGAGTATGTCATTCATAATTTTGCGTTTTTAAATAATCTCCAGAATAGAAGAAAGCCTGGAGAACAATATAAATGACAAATGCTGCTGTCATCAACAAACGAATAGATGGATTTGATGTCAAACCTCCAAACTAACTTCCCGATGAGCTAGAAACTTGAAACTATAAACATAGCTAAAACTGGATGACAATGGAATAAACTGACCACCGACGCCCACTTTGAGGCAGGAAATTCTGAATTTTAAATCTACGCCCTAAAACATGCTTATTTCATTAATATTTCAATGCAATCAGCGTGCATTTACATACAAAGTTCCGAGTATTTCGGTCTTTGTATTGACTGAATTGCTTTGTGAGTAAGAATTCAGATGAAGAAAACTGAAATAAACATGAAATTTTCCTCATCTATCTGTTATAATAATATCGGAAAATAATTATTTAAATGAAAAGCAATTTTAAAATACTACGTTTTTTTAGACGGACTAAAGTTATTAAACTAAATTATCAAATAATATATTTGTAACATTGAATACTGAAAACTTTGGGTGCATGCAATAATCATGCACCAATTGTCTATAGAATTTTATTTGATAAATAATTTGAAAATTTTGTTTTTGATTATTAAAACGTAGTATTCAAAAAATTTTCCTTATTTAAATAATTATTTTAAAACTCAATTTGAATTTATGTAATAAACAACTTACGATTAATAACATAAAAATGTTTTCATTTCTATCAAAAGGTTATTATTCTTCAATAAACTTTTATCAAATATGACATTTTTCTTTTACTATTCGATTCTATTTAATGGCCAATAAGTTAGGGTGTTTCGTAGTGAAAAAAGAGTGGATATTTTGAAGATGAAGTTGAAGTCGACAAAATTTATCAGAACCTGAATATTGTGTACAGGTTTATAAGTGTAGTTATTTTTAAACTATAATTATGAAGTGAATTACTATGAAATTAAATTAGGGTTTTAGGGGTGCGCGTGGGTTCCTCCCGTTCGGCAGAGCGTTTAGCCGCGGCCGATGTTGATGGCCTGTGGGATGGGTTCAGAGCTTGAGTGCTTGGCGCGTTTTGCGGGTACGACTTAATCTGATGTGACGTATGGGATCTGGTCTCTTTTACTCCCTTCTTCCTAGATCCTGGAGGATCCAGGTCTCTTGACCTACTGGTTCCGTGTTGGTGGGTGCTGTGGCTGTTGCTGGGTTGTCTTGGGACCTCGCCTCCGCAACTAGATCGTCATAGAAGGTACGTGTAACCAAAATACACGTTACATACTATTGTTAACGTCTCGGGTTCAGAGCTTGAGTTCTTGGCGCGTTTTGCGGGTATGACTTAATCTGATGTGGCTTACGGGATCTGGTCTCTTTTCCTCCCTTCTTCCTAGATCCTGGAGGATCCAGGTCTCTTGACCTACTGGTTCCGTGTTGGTGGGTGCTGTGGCTGTTGCTGTTTCTGGGTTGTCTTGGGACCTCGCCTCCGCAACTAGATCGTCATAGAAGGTACGTGTAACCAAAATACACGTTACATACTATTGTTAAGGTCTCGGGTTCAGAGCTTGAGTGCTTGGCGCGTTTTGCGGGTATGACTTAGTCTAATGTGGCGTACGGGATCTGGTCTCTTTTCCTCCCTTGTTCCACCGCAAGCTTCCTCAAAGTTTCAGCCATCTCCACACGCTTCGCTGGTATATTGCATGATGATTAACACGTAAATAAAACATAGGATTTTAAAAATCCCATTTTTTAATTTTAATTTGATTCCGAGAAACTTTTTACAAGTAAAAGTATAATTATGAATTTAAATTAATGTTGAACCGAATTTTAACTCAGCCTAACGACGTCCACTAATAATGTCGTGTGACAATTAGGCAGGTAGGAATTACTCAACAGGTGAAAGTTCTCAGCGTACATGGAATACGCGTGTTGTTTCTCATATAAATATACGGTTCACTTTGACTTCCTATTTTAGTCTGTGAAAATCATTCCGCAGTTTGTGTTGAAAAAATTTTCTGCTTTATTTCTTCAAATAATATAAATGGAGGAATCTCAAATTGACATTATTTCGGCGATGTCGGCAGCTTCTTCGATAATGTTATTATCCACCGATGAAGGTGAAGAAAATAAACGGTCGTGTTGGATGAAAAAGTGGAGGGAGAATCGCAGCATTTCTGGAAACACTCAAAATTTTTTAAGAGAACTAGGACCGGGCTCAGATGACTATAGCATCTATAGCACCTATAGTCATATTTAAGGATGGACGAATTTTGTTTCCAACAAATTCTTGAGAAAATTACATCGAGAATTGTTAGAAACGACACACGTTTTCGAAATAGGCAACAGGAGAGTCATTTAGAAGTTTGGACTTCAACAGCAGGCTCTCCCGCAGGTTCTTGTCCGAAACTATTATGGACGTGTGCGTAGCAATCTACGAAACTATGCAAGCAGATTATTTAAAAGTAAGTTGATTCAATTTGTAATAAAACAATAAGTTTTTAATTGCTAAATTTGGTTATATTCATCACAATGAAATTCAATTTAAGGAACATTTAAGGTAATTTAAATCTCTAGAGATCACAAAAAAATTGCACTAATTTCGGTATAAAATTTCCGAAATTACTAAAATTTGTAATATAATGAAAGTAAAAAAATCATAGGAAAACTTAAAATAATAATGAATTCAAAAACTTAAAAATACTAATGAAAGTAAAAAAATCATAGGATAACTTAAAATAATAATGAATTCAAAAACTTAACAATACACTAAAATCCCAAAATTAAATCATAAAATACCCAAAAAACTTAAAAATTATAAAAACCTGGTTTAAATCAAGCAAAGCGCTTGCAGCTTCCTTCTCGGACCTCTGTTTGTCAATAGCCGCCTGGGTTGATTTTAGAAATTCACCCGTCAACGTATCAAACACCGCTTCACTATCTATTAGTTTTAGCCTGCTACACAAGTAGCGGCAAAATGTTTCCTCTCTCCCTGCAGGACAGTTTTGCTGCTTCTCCAAAAGCGCGGACGCAGATCTTAAAATGTTCAGCGCTTCAGTTTGAAGAGCGCTTTTCTCGGAAGTGGCCTATAAAATATAACCAATTTTAGATTATCTAATTTTACATGGTATCGAATTTAAATATTTTTTCTTTTAATTTCAGTTTCCAACGGAAAAAAGGGAATGGGAGACAATCGCGAAAGAATTTGAGGAACGATGGCAATTTCCCCTTTGCATAGACGCCCTAGATGGAAAGCACATTGCTTTCAGGCCACGTAAAAAGGATGCCCCACTATATTATAATTATAAAGGATTCCACAGCATTGTACTATTGGCGCTAGCGGATGCCAATGCAAAATTTATATTTATCGATATAGGATGCAATGGCAGAATAAGCGACGGCGGTGTTCTTCAACGTTCTGCTTTAATGAATATATTGGCCCAACCTGAAAAGTACTTTCCAGCAAGGAAAAACATTGGAAACGAGAGATAATTTCCTTATACTTTTGTTGGAGACAACGCATTCCCCCTAATGCCAAACCTTATGACACCGTATCCCTTTACATGTGTCGAAGAGTGGAAGGTTGTTTACAACCGACGCTTAAGCCGCGCAAGGCAATGCGTGGAACGTGCATTCGGCATTCTGTCCAACAAATTTAGAGTGTTTCAGACAAAGATTCACTTAGGAGAAGATAAAGTGAAAGAGATAGTTAAGTGCTGCTGTGTACTAAACAATTTTTTAATAAGAAATAGCAGTTATTACGCTGAATCACACATGTCACAAGGAAATTCAGTACAAGACCCAGAAATTGGAAATTCTGGGCAAACTACAAATCGGCATTCTGATGCCAATGAAAGCATTCGAAAAAATTGGGCTGAATACTTTAATAATGAAGGGCGAATTGCAATTTAAATTGTTATCTTTCCCATTCTCTTATAAGATATGCACTTTTTATGACTAATTTTAAGAATAAAATAAATGTAGTATACATAATTTAAAATCACCTGTTTTTTTGACGTTCCTGGCGTTCCTGCTTTTTCCATCGGAGGTTCTTCAATACTTATTTCCTTCGAGGAAACTTCTGCAATATTCTCCTTGTCGTCATCCTAAAAAAATGCTTTTAATACACTTTCCTAATTTTCTAGTAAATCGATGATGTAATGGTTAATAAATTACCGTTTCAAAATTTATGTTGCTGTAACTGGGAACAACATCGTTACAGTGTTCCAGAAATGAAAGCTCATTGTAGCACCACAATGTTGGTGCTACAACTTCATCCGTCCCACACCCACTCCGTTTCGAAGCAGCAATTTTTTTCTTTTCCTTCAGCAACTGCGTTTGCAGTGTCATTATTTTTGTTTTAATATCCCTAATAGTAACATTAGGTTTATGTTCCTGCATTTTTGATTGTATTTGATTTAAAAACGCGCTCCTTTTTACTTTATTAGTAAAGTTGATATTTCTGGGATCGTACAGGCATGGAGACTCCCTGTATAACCTAATTAAAAGTAGGGTAGTAGGCTTCGTGCTCTATTGCGGACTTCATATTACAGGTGGTGATGGTCGTCGGGTGGTAGCCAACAATCTGGAAGGTACGTCGCCGGTGAGTAGTCCACTGAATAGGGAGGCGTTCCCATACTTTATACTTTACGGCTTACAATTTTCAAAATCGATGATTTTTCAACTTTGTGGTTGAAAGAAATTACATTTATAACTTCGATTGAAAATGGTTCTTGCAAATTTAGCCCTAGCTGAAGATTTTTACTTTTTCTGTTAAAAATGCAATTCATCCGATTGAAAAGGCGATCTTTTCAGATTAAAAATTCTTCTTGAATTAAAAATCCCCTTTTGCTTTCATTTTCCAATAAATATCTAATTTTTGGTATCCCTTTGTCTAAAATTCTTTTTACGTTCAATACAGGTTGAAAAATACCTGTTCCAAACGATTTTAATCCATATTCGTCATTGTCAATCTGCAACTTTTCACCTTTGTCTCTGTTGCAGAATTGTCATAATATATATTATTAATTGCATTTGTTGTGGCCTTAACACATCCTATCTAAATACGCATACTTTTCCTACATACTTTATCCCTATAATGAAAATGCCAATACAAAGTACTCTTCGTCAGGATGATTTTAAATACGTATTTTATGATATTAAATACGTATTTTATTCATCATTAAAATCCATTGCATTGCTGAAGGTATTTGTGATAGAAAATTCCTTGCTTTTCTGCATGTCGGTTCTTTTGCCTTTTATATTTTTTTGGTATCAAACAATTTAAGCACGTTCGGCTCTAAGGGTCATGCCCCCCAATTTTACCATCGAGATTTGTTTTCTGACTTTATTAAATACACAATTTGTTGTGCGATTAGAAGTTTACAAATTTTCAGTTATGTGATAAAGTAAATAACAAAAAAAACAAGAATTTGATTTACCGTTTGTATTACGTAATACATGGGTGCACATTTGTTACGTGTTTTCACTTCTGTTATGTGACCCATTTGTGTACAAATTTCTATTGTGTGCTAATTTTTGTTGTGGAGCACATTTCTGTTAGCATATTGAACACAAGTTTTTATCATGTTCTTATTTTTGTTGTGTAGCACATTTCGGTTGTGTAACGCATTTCTGTTGTGTAGCACATTTCTGTTGTGTTGCGCATTTCTTTTGTGTAGCGCATTTCTGTTGTGTAGCAAATTTCAGTTGTGTAGCACATTTGTGTTGTGTAGCATATCAGTTTCTACTCTGTACTTCTTTCTGCTATGTAGCACATTTCTACATAACAGAAATTCTATTGTGTGCTTCTTTCTTTTATGTAGCACATTTCTGCCCAAATTTCAATTTTGTGTGCTAATATCTATTATATAGAACATTTGCGCGTTGCTGTTTGTATAATTGTTGTTTCTGGGGAAATGCATTCAAGTCGAACAAATTGAAGTTGTTGAGTAAATAACTGACGCGGCGAACACGATAAGACATCTTTGAAAGGAGAAATTATTGAAACGTCCGTTAAACGCAATTAGAAGAGAATATTTTTTTTTATTTTCTCAAGCTCATTTGTTTATTCTTTCTGGAAAAGTTTAAAATTTCTCGCTCCAAATTTTTCTTTTGGAAAATTTGGGTGTACAAATGTATATAAGATTTTTTATTCCTTTTGTTAAAATTTTCATCTAGATGGACAGAATTAATATATAAGCTGAAATTTTGTGCCTTACGATTGCACGCCATGGGCCGTCGAAATTTACAATCGAAATTTTTTTCAGCTATAGCCTTTAAACTTACTTTATTAAATATACAAAGTGTGGTGCCACTAAAAGGTTTTTTTATGACAGATGAATCCATGCTCAAGGGATGCCCCCTATCCATGCAAAGCATTTGTGGGTTCCAAAGGGATGACAGGTTATTGGGAAAGATAGAGTAGTGACGGCTTACACTTCGCTTAAATGTTTAGACGCTGTAAGTGGGCTGGAAGGCATGCATAGGATAGGATAGATTGTTCCATAATCTAGTGACGCGACCAAACACGAATTCTCACGATAATGTGTGGCTTGTTGGAACGGAATCGTGACATAAAAGGGGTGCAACCCTCTGGAAAGCCGAGTAGTTCTGCTAAATACCTGAACGGGAGAAATCAGGCTGGCTACTTCAGATGAACATGTACCATTAAAATAATGGTAAAATAATGATACACACCCTACATCACGATGACGGGTGTGACGGTTTGAAATGTACAAAAAAGGTGTTAAAATTTATACCTGATTTCGTAGCAGAGTTAATTGCTCCTGCTCGAAAATTCTCCTTTTATTTTGTGGTCGGTTAGAATGGAGATGGGGTGGCTCCTCACTTCCGTTTTCTACCACCGCATGATTCGGTCTGTAAGAAATATATATTGTTGAAAGAAGGTATATATATATATATAATTGAAAATTTTGTTCACCTTTTACTGGAGGTGAAACACGCATCCGTTTTGCTGTGCGCGAAGGTTCCTCCCGTTCGGCAGAGCGTTTAGCCGCGGCCGATGTTGATGGCCTGTCATCGGGTACTTTCCTTTCTATAGGTTTCCCAACTATACCAAAGGAAGCACCCGACGGTGCTGCGGCTTTTTGGAGTCGCAGAAGCTGCGACACAGCTTCCTCCAAAGCTGATAATTTGTTTGGATTGGGTGGTCCATCGCTTGTTGCAGTCATTTCGAACGAAATGTTTGCAAGTTTTTTTTTGGTTCTGGTTTTTAGGTCGGACCATATCTATAAATGTAATCAATTATTATGTTAATATAATAAAAATTTATAAATAAAATAAGTATGCATAATTATAAAATTTTATAAATGTAAAAATTTACAAATAATTAAAATAAAATATACATAAATAAAATAAATTTAAATGAAATATAAATGAAAAAATAAATATAAATTTGTAACGTTTAAGTACTGTTAATATCTTAAACCGTTTACAAAATATTGACAACTTTCAATGAGTGGACGTGGCACGCCCATTTTTGGCAAGCTTATTGATAATGCTTCCGAATACATCGTGATAAAATTACATCTCTATCTTATACCTTTCTGAGATTTTGCCAACTTTGTTATGATTGGGTGTGGTACGCCTAATTAGTTGCATAAATTTTAGTAATAGCGCTGTATGTTCCGGAATAAAATGATACCTTAATATCTCGCACGATTTATAAGATATTCACATTATAACATTTTTTAAAACCAGGTGCCTTTACATTCGGTATTTAAAGTAATTTTCTCTTCTGTCATCCCCTCTCTTTCACGGAAACATGTAAAAAATGAAGAAGAGAAAAATCGTGTAGACAATCTGATGGTATGCACCACATGTTCTTCAGTGTAAAGGGTATTAATTGAAAGCTATCGGGTTATCACATCACTAGCATTAACTAACGTTGCCAGGACTCCAACTCGACTACCGGAGATAAATTATTAATTATAAATTGTCTCTGTTCACTAGTGCGAAGAAGCTTGTCCAGGGTTTTATACCGTTTGTGAATTTTTTTGGATCGATTGATATATATCGTATGTAGTTCTTATATACTTTATAGTTCCTTAAGCAGGAGTCTTAAAAGTAATCAATAGGATAAAATGAACAACGATTTCCTTCGAAATTATATGATACCAACACTGGTACCATCCAGCTCTTATGTGCAGAATGGCAGCGATCCTTCCCAGCATTATAACCACATAAACAATGCAGACACATATCCTACTAGCACCACTGCTCATCTTGAGCCTCCGCCGGAAGCACCAACCTTGCCCGGCGATAATGGTTCTATGCAGCAATTTAATCAGTGTTATTCGTAGCCGTCGCGCTTTGTGCCACGAGGGAAATATGGCACTGACCTGAACAACGATTTCCATGGAAATTATATGATATCAACACTGGCACCACCAACCTCTTATATGCAGAATGGCAGCGATCCTTCCCAGCATTATAACCACATAAACAATGCAGACACATATCCTACTAGCACCACTGCTCAGCATCCGCCGGAAGCACCAACCTTGCCCGGCGATAATGGTTCTATGCAGCAATTTAATCAGTGTTATTCGAATCCGTCGCGCTTTGTGCCACCAGGGAAATATGGCACTGACTACTTGTCAGCAAAGAGTTCAATCAAGCGCAAGTATAGCACTGCTGTTGGCGTAAATACAAGGTTCATGGGTCGTGACGAGAGCTATCCAGGTGAGTTAAATGCACTTTTTAAAACACTTTGCTGTGATCGTGACATGGCATGGGTCGTGACGAGAGCTATCCAGATGAGTTAAATGCACTTTTTAAAACACTTTGCTGTGAGCTTTGCAACGTGCAGCTGAATTCGCCCCACACAGCAAGCGTCCATTACATGTCTAAGACCCTCGACAAAAATATTACTTCCTGATTATATCGGAACTACACTGACAAAGGACTGGAAGCACCGATAATTAAACGCTATTTTACTGGCAGCAGCGGGCTTGTTGGTCCCAACGCATATCACTGCGAAACTTGCGAATTTCCGTTGATTTCAAAATCGCAAGCTGATCAGCATTATAACGGTCGGAGGCACAAATTGGTATTGAATAATATATCGAATCCGTCTGGTGCAGGGTATTACAATTCTAATGGCCAATGGGTTCGCACCAGCACCAAGATAATACCGAAGGTAGATAAGGATGGAAGATCAAATGCAAAACAGAAAGCAGAGTCAGGAATCCCGCAGTCTGCAAAGAACCAAAATAAGACGGATCCCGGCTCTCTAATTTGTAAAGTTTGTAATGTGACCGCTACTTTATATTCGCAAATGATTTTACATTTGGAGGGTAGCAAGCATCAGAAGACACTAAAAGCGAGCGAGGAGAACGAAGGAATTTCCGTGCCCTTCATTAATAATAGCGCTTGGTCTAGCTTAAATGATATGACAGGGTCATCTAAAGACCTATCTATGTATCGCACGCCATCAGGTTCATGTTATTGCAAAACTTGCAATGTATCAATCCCTCATCAAACAGCAGTGACTCGACATTTAGTTGGCAAGAAACATATTAGGAAGCTAGCCGTCTATAATAAATTAATTGAGGGATCTGCATAAATGCGGCAAATCATTCAGATTATAAACAAAACGGATGTGTGATTTCTTCGATTTGGAAATCGGTTAAGAAATTTAATTTTTTTATTTTGCTGCCGGTAATTGGAGCGACTGAAGGAAATGCGGATGTTACAAAGATAGATGATTTGTGTAAGATGTGACATAGAAATGTATGAATAAAATTACATTTGTCCTGGTGTCACGCACGAGGTCAAAATGTTGAAAATATATTTGTTTTAAAATTATGTAGGTGGTAATACTATACTTAAAATTATGTAGTTGGTGGGGGTATAGAAATTCGACGAGTTGCGAAGTTGTGTGCCAATGGGGACCTTCTAAGTAGGTGTTCTTTACAAGTGCAGCTAGGGATTGTTTGCCACATTTCTGTTAGCATATTGAACACAAGTTTTTATCGTGTTCTTATTTTTGTTGTGTAGCACATTTCTGTTGTGTAACGCATTTCTGTTGTGTAGCACATTTCTGTTGTGTTGCGCATTTCTTTTGTGTAGCGCATTTCTGTTGTGTAGCAAATTTCAGTTGTGTAGCACATTTGTGTTGTGTAGCATATCAGTTTCTACTCTGTACTTCTTTCTGCTATGTAGCACATTTCTACATAACAGAAATTCTATTGTGTGCTTCTTTCTTTTATGTAGCACATTTCTGCCCAAATTTCAATTTTGTGTGCTAATATCTATTATATAGAACATTTGCGCGTTGCTGTTTGTATAATTGTTGTTTCTGGGGAAATGCATTCAAGTCGAACAAATTGAAGTTGTTGAGTAAATAACTGACGCGGCGAACACGATAAGACATCTTTGAAAGGAGAAATTATTGAAACGTCCGTTAAACGCAATTAGAAGAGAATATTTTTTTTTATTTTCTCAAGTTCATTTGTTTATTCTTTCTGGAAAAGTTTAAAATTTCTCGCTCCAAATTTTTCTTTTGGAAAATTTGGGTGTACAAATGTATATAAGATTTTTTATTCCTTTTGTTAAAATTTTCATCTAGATGGACAGAATTAATATATAAGCTGAAATTTTGTGCCTTACGATTGCACGCCATGGGCCGTCGAAATTTACAATCGAAATTTTTTTCAGCTATAGCCTTTAAACTTACTTTATTAAATATACAAAGTGTGGTGCCACTAAAAGGTTTTTTTATGACAGATGAATCCATGCTCAAGGGATGCCCCCTATCCATGCAAAGCATTTGTGGGTTCCAAAGGGATGACAGGTTATTGGGAAAGATAGAGTAGTGACGGCTTACACTTCGCTTAAATGTTTAGACGCTGTAAGTGGGCTGGAAGGCATGCATAGGATAGGATAGATTGTTCCATAATCTAGTGACGCGACCAAAAACTAATTCTCACGATAATGTGTGGCTTGTTGGAACGGAATCGTGACATAAAAGGGGTCCACCGCTCTGGAAAGCCGAGTAGTTCTGCTAAATACCTGAACGGGAGAAATCAGGCTGGCTACTTCAGATGAACATGTACCATTAAAATAATGGTAAAATAATGATACACACCCTACATCACGATGACGGGTGTGACGGTTTGAAATGTACAAAAAAGGTGTTAAAATTTATACCTGATTTCGTAGCAGAGTTAATTGCTCCTGCTGGAAAATTCTCCTTTTATTTTGTGGTCGGCTAGAATGGAGATGGGGTGGCTCCTCACTTCCGTTTTCTACCACCGCATGATTCGGTCTGTAAGAAATATATATTGTTGAAAGAAGGTATATATATATATATATATATAATTGAAAATTTTGTTCACCTTTTACTGGAGGTGAAACACGCATCCGTTTTGCTGTGCGCGAAGGTTCCTCCCGTTCGGCAGAGCGTTTAGCCGCGGCCGATGTTGATGGCCTGTCATCGGGTACTTTCCTTTCTATAGGTTTCCCAACTATACCAAAGGAAGCACCCGACGGTGCTGCGGCTTTTTGGAGTCGCAGAAGCTGCGACACAACTTCCTCTAAAGCTGATAATTTGTTTGGATTGGGTGGTCCATCGCCTGTTGCAGTCATTTCGAACGAAATGTTTGCAAGTTTTTAGGTCGGACCATATCTATAAATGTAATCAATTATTATGTTAATATAATAAAAATTTATAAATAAAATAAGTATGCATAATTATAAAATTTTATAAATGTAAAAATTTATAAATAATTAAAATAAAATATAAATAAATAAAATAAATTTAAATGAAATATAAATGAAAAAATAAATATAAATTTGTAACGTTTAAGTACTTTTAATATCTTAAACCGTTTACAAAATATTGACAACTTTCAATGAGTGGACGTGGCACGCCCATCTTTGGCAAGCTTATTGATAATGCTTCCGAATACATCGTGATAAAATTACATCTCTATCTTATACCTTTCTGAGATTTTGCCAACTTTGTTATGATTGGGTGTGGTACGCCTAATTAGTTGCATAAATTTTAGTAATAGCGCTGTATGTTCCGGAATAAAATGATACCTTAATATCTCGCACGATTTATAAGATATTCACATTATAAAATTTTTTAAAACCAGGTGCCTTTACATTCGGTATGTATGCACCACATGTTCTTCAGTGTAAAGGGTATTAATTGAAAGCTATCGGGTTATCACATCACTAGCATTAACTAACGTTGCCAGGACTCCAACTCGACTACCGGAGATAAATTATTAATTATAAATTGTCTCTGTTCACTAGTGCGAAGAAGCTTGTCCAGGGTTTTATACCGTTTGTGAATTTTTTTGGATCTATTGATATATATCGTATGTAGTTCTTTATACTTTATAGTTCTTTAAGCAGGAGTCTTAAAAGTAATCAATAGGATTAAATGAACAACGATTTCCTTCGAAATTATATGATACCAA
This sequence comes from Sicus ferrugineus, assembly GCA_922984085.1. NCBI lineage: Eukaryota > Metazoa > Arthropoda > Insecta > Diptera > Conopidae > Sicus > Sicus ferrugineus. Next base: position 12,177,738 of record OV277351.1, on the reverse strand, counting down.
CACTGGTACCATCCAGCTCTTATGTGCAGAATGGCAGCGATCCTTCCCAGCATTATAACCACATAAACAATCCAGACACATATCCTACTAGCAACACTGCTCATCATCCGCCGGAAGCACCAACCTTGCCCGACGATAATGGTTCTATGCAGCAATTTAATCAGTGTTATTCGTATCCGTCGCGCTTTGTGCCACCAGGGAAATATGGCACTGACCTGAACAACGATTTCCATGGAAATTATATGATATCAACACTGGCACCACCAACCTCTTATATGCAGAATGGCAGCTATCCTTCCCAGCATTATAACCACATAAACAATGCAGACACATATCCTACTAGCACCACTGCTCATCTTGAGTCTCCGCCGGAAGCACCAATCTTGCCCGGCGATAATGGTTCTATGCAGCAATTTAATCAGTGTTATTCGTATCCGTCGCGCTTTGTGCCACGAGGGAAATATGGCACTGACCTGAACAACGATTTCCATGGAAATTATATGATATCAACACTGGCACCACCAACCTCTTATATGCAGAATGGCAGCGATCCTTCCCAGCATTATAACCACATAAACAATGCAGACACATATCCTACTAGCACCACTGCTCATCATCCGCCGGAAGCACCAACCTTGCCCGGCGATAATGGTTCTATGCAGCAATTTAATCAGTGTTATTCGAATCCGTCGCGCTTTGTGCCACCAGGGAAATATGGCACTGACTACTTGTCAGCAAAGAGTTCAATCAAGCGCAAGTGTAGCATTGCTGTTGGCGTAAATACAAGGTTCATGGGTCGTGACGAGAGCTATCCAGGTGAGTTAAATGCACTTTTTAAAACATTTGCTGTGATCGTGACATGGCATGGGTCGTGACGAGAGCTATCCAGATGAGTTAAATGCACTTTTTAAAACACTTTGCTGTGAGCTTTGCAACGTGCAGCTGAATTCGCCCCACACAGCAAGCGTCCATTACATGTCTAAGACCCACGACAAAAATATTACTTCCTGGTTATATCGGAACTACACTGACAAAGGACTGGAAGCACCGGTAATTAAACGCTATTTTACTGGCAGCAGCGGGCTTGTTGGTCCCAACGCATATCACTGCGAAACTTGCGATCTTCCGTTGACTTCAAAATCGCAAGCTGATCAGCATTATAACGGTCGGAGGCACAAATTGGTATTGAATAATATATCGAATCCGTCTGGTACAGGGTATTACAATTCTAATGGCAAATGGGTTCGCACCAGCACCAAGATAATACCGAAGGTAGATAAGGATGGAAGATCAAATGCAAAACAGGAAGCAGAGTCAGGAATCCCGCAGTCCGCAAAGAACCAAAATAAGACGGATCCCGGCTCTCTAATTTGTAAAGTTTGTAATGTGACCGCTACTTCATATTTGCAAATGATTTTACATTTGGAGGGTAGCAAGCATCAGAAGACACTAAAAGCGAGCGAGGTGAACGAAGGAATTTCCGTGCCCTTCATTAATAATAGCGCTTGGTCTAGCTTAAATGATATGACAGGGTCATCTAATGACCTATCTATGTATCGCACGCCATCAGGTTCATGTTATTGCAAAACTTGCAATGTTTCAATCCCTCATCAAACAGCAGTGACTCGACATTTAGTTGGCAAGAAACATATTAGGAAACTAGTCGTCTATAATAAATTAATTGAGGGATCTGCATAAATGCGGCAAATCATTCAGATTATAAACAAAACGGATGTGCGATTTCTTCGATTTGGAAATCGGTTAAGAAATTTAATTTTTTTATTTTGCTGCCGGTAATTGGAGCGACTGAAGGAAATGCGGATGTTACGAAGATAGATGATTTGTGTAAGATGTGACATAGAAATGTATGAATAAAATTACATTTGTCCTGGCGTCACGCACGAGGTCAAAATGTTGAAAATATATTTGTTTTAAAATTATGTAGGTGGTAATACTATACTTAAAATTATGTAGTTGGTGGGGGTATAGAAATTCGACGAGTTGCGAAGTTGTGTGCCAATGGGACCTTCTAAATAGGGTTTTTTTACAAGTGCAGCTAGGGATTTTTGGAAGCGTTGGGAATGTTGTGGTTTATGATTAGTTCAAAACTACTCAGCGAGTAGATTAACTAATTACAAGGGTACTTCCGTTTACGTTTATAATAAAATATGTTTTGAATAACGGTTTAAGTTTTACCTTCTTCCAGTCTGCGGTGCTCCTAATGGGAGGCCCTTGAGAATTTAATATTCCCCTGATGCGCTCCCATTCATTCTCCTATTTGCTGCGGTTTCCTCCGAACACTGGAACTCCTCGTGCCAGCTCCGGATCTTTCTCCAATTCTCGGACTAAAGTCGCAAACTGCAGGAGCGTAGTCATCTTAATGCTGCAATTTATTTTAAATTTTAAAAATTTAATTTAATTAAAAAACCTAAACCAAAGTGTTTAAAAATACTTTTTTTAATGTACTTACTTCTTTTTCGTTTCTGTTTCCATTTTTTTTAAACCTCTTTATTTTACTTTACTTCGAAATTACAAAATCTCAACTTTTCAAACATGAGACTTTCAATATCGCCGTTTAATGAAAACACGTAACTTGGCGGAAGCTTCAAACCCAACGTCCGGTTTTCCGCCTGCGTTCGTCATACAGAATACCATAACCTTACGTGCAAACTATGTAACGGCGTTTCTTTGACGTTCTGGCAGACGTTGTCTTGTTACAGAATACCAAAACCGAAAGACGGGCGTAAAACAGCTGATTTTTAAGACGAACGCAGACGGGCGTGAGTTACAGAATAAGGCCCTAAATTTTAAAAATTTAAAATAAATTGCAGCATTAAGATGACTACAGGAGCGCAGTTTGCGACTTTAGTCCGAGAATTGGAGAAAGATCCGGAGCTGGCACGAGGAGTTCCAGTGTTCGGAGGAAACCGCAGCAAATAGGAGAATGAATGGGAGCGCATCAGGGGAATATTAAATTCTCAAGGGCCTCCCATTAGGAGCACCGCAGACTGGAAGAAGGTAAAACTTAAACCGTTATTCAAAACATATTTTATTATAAACGTAAACGGAAGTACCCTTGTAATTAGTTAATCTACTCGCTGAGTAGTTTTGAACTAATCATTAACCACAACATTCCCAACGCTTCCAAAAATCCCTAGCTGCACTTGTAAAGAACCCCTATTTCGAAGGTCCCCATTGGCACACAACTTCGCAACTCGTCGAATTTCTATACCCCCACCAATTACATAATTTTAAGTATAGTATTACCACCTACATAATTTTAAAACAAATATATTTTCAACATTTTGACCTCGTGCGTGACGCCAGGACAAATGTAATTTTATTCATACATTTCTATGTCACATCTTACACAAATCATCTATCTTCGTAACATTCGCATTTCCTTCAGTCTGTCCAATTACCGGCAGCAAAATAAAAAAATTAAATTTCTTAACCGATTTCCAAATCGAAGAAATCACACATCCGTTTTGTTTATAATCTGAATGATTTGCCACATTTGTGCAGATCCCTCAATTAATTTATTATAGACGGCTAGTTTCCTAATATGTTTCTTGCCAACTAAATGTCGAGTCACTGCTGTTTGATGAGGGATTGAAACATTGCAAGTTTTGCAATAACATGAACCTGATGGCGTGCGATACATAGATAGGTCATTAGATGACCCTGTCATATCATTTAAGCTAGACCAAGCGCTATTATTAATGAAGGGCACGGAAATTCCTTCGTTCACCTCGCTCGCTTTTAGTGTCTTCTGATGCTTGCTACCCTCCAAATGTAAAATCATTTGCAAATATGAAGTAGCGGTCACATTACAAACTTTACAAATTAGAGAGCCGGGATCCGTCTTATTTTGGTTCTTTGCGGACTGCGGGATTCCTAACTCTGCTTCCTGTTTTGCATTTGATCTTCCATTCTTATCTACCTTCGGTATTATCTTGGTGCTGGTGCGAACCCATTGGCCATTAGAATTGTAATACCCTGCACCAGACGGATTCGATATATTATTCAATACCAATTTGTGCCTCCGACCGTTATAATGCTGATCAGCTTGCGATTTTGAAGTCAACGGAAGATCGCAAGTTTCGCAGTGATATGCGTTGGGACCAACAAGCCCGCTGCTGCCAGTAAAATAGCGTTTAATTACCGGTGCTTCCAGTCCTTTGTCAGTGTAGTTCCGATATAACCAGGAAGTAATATTTTTGTCGTGGGTCTTAGACATGTAATGGACGCTTGCTGTGTGGGGCGAATTCAGCTGCACGTTGCAAAGCTCACAGCAAAGTGTTTTAAAAAGTGCATTTAACTCATCTGGATAGCTCTCGTCACGACCCATGCCATGTCACGATCACAGCAAATGTTTTAAAAAGTGCATTTAACTCACCTGGATAGCTCTCGTCACGACCCATGAACCTTGTATTTACGCCAACAGCAATGCTACACTTGCGCTTGATTGAACTCTTTGCTGACAAGTAGTCAGTGCCATATTTCCCTGGTGGCACAAAGCGCGACGGATTCGAATAACACTGATTAAATTGCTGCATAGAACCATTATCGCCGGGCAAGGTTGGTGCTTCCGGCGGATGATGAGCAGTGGTGCTAGTAGGATATGTGTCTGCATTGTTTATGTGGTTATAATGCTGGGAAGGATCGCTGCCATTCTGCATATAAGAGGTTGGTGGTGCCAGTGTTGATATCATATAATTTCCATGGAAATCGTTGTTCAGGTCAGTGCCATATTTCCCTCGTGGCACAAAGCGCGACGGATACGAATAACACTGATTAAATTGCTGCATATAACCATTATCGCCGGGCAAGATTGGTGCTTCCGGCGGAGACTCAAGATGAGCAGTGGTGCTAGTAGGATATGTGTCTGCATTGTTTATGTGGTTATAATGCTGGGAAGGATAGCTGCCATTCTGCATATAAGAGGTTGGTGGTGCCAGTGTTGATATCATATAATTTCCATGGAAATCGTTGTTCAGGTCAGTGCCATATTTCCCTGGTGGCACAAAGCGCGACGGATACGAATAACACTGATTAAATTGCTGCATAGAACCATTATCGTCGGGCAAGGTTGGTGCTTCCGGCGGATGATGAGCAGTGTTGCTAGTAGGATATGTGTCTGGATTGTTTATGTGGTTATAATGCTGGGAAGGATCGCTGCCATTCTGCACATAAGAGCTGGATGGTACCAGTGTTGGTATCATATAATTTCGAAGGAAATCGTTGTTCATTTAATCCTATTGATTACTTTTAAGACTCCTGCTTAAAGAACTATAAAGTATAAAGAACTACATACGATATATATCAATAGATCCAAAAAAATTCACAAACGGTATAAAACCCTGGACAAGCTTCTTCGCACTAGTGAACAGAGACAATTTATAATTAATAATTTATCTCCGGTAGTCGAGTTGGAGTCCTGGCAACGTTAGTTAATGCTAGTGATGTGATAACCCGATAGCTTTCAATTAATACCCTTTACACTGAAGAACATGTGGTGCATACATACCGAATGTAAAGGCACCTGGTTTTAAAAAATTTTATAATGTGAATATCTTATAAATCGTGCGAGATATTAAGGTATCATTTTATTCCGGAACATACAGCGCTATTACTAAAATTTATGCAACTAATTAGGCGTACCACACCCAATCATAACAAAGTTGGCAAAATCTCAGAAAGGTATAAGATAGAGATGTAATTTTATCACGATGTATTCGGAAGCATTATCAATAAGCTTGCCAAAGATGGGCGTGCCACGTCCACTCATTGAAAGTTGTCAATATTTTGTAAACGGTTTAAGATATTAAAAGTACTTAAACGTTACAAATTTATATTTATTTTTTCATTTATATTTCATTTAAATTTATTTTATTTATTTATATTTTATTTTAATTATTTATAAATTTTTACATTTATAAAATTTTATAATTATGCATACTTATTTTATTTATAAATTTTTATTATATTAACATAATAATTGATTACATTTATAGATATGGTCCGACCTAAAAACTTGCAAACATTTCGTTCGAAATGACTGCAACAGGCGATGGACCACCCAATCCAAACAAATTATCAGCTTTAGAGGAAGTTGTGTCGCAGCTTCTGCGACTCCAAAAAGCCGCAGCACCGTCGGGTGCTTCCTTTGGTATAGTTGGTAAACCTATAGAAAGGAAAGTACCCGATGACAGGCCATCAACATCGGCCGCGGCTAAACGCTCTGCTGAACGGGAGGAACCTTTGCGCACAGCGAAGCGGATGCGTGTCCTCGGAGTTGCCTTCAATTTCGAATACTTCGAACGGACAATAATTTTTATGAAACATACACGCATTGTGTATTGCACAGCATGCACTTCTAATTTTCGTTGCCGTAGAATATGAATAATGCAGGCCCCTTTCGCCAATCAAGCAGCGGAATCTATTTTTTAGAACTCCAAAACATCTTTCAATGATATTTTACGCTTTCCGGAATTTATCATTGAAGACAACTTGGCGCTTCGCTGATGTATACTCAGTCTCGCCAGAGTCCCCTACCGACCACTTAAATAAAAGGCTTTCGGTTTTCTTTTGATAGTTTTCGATTATGTATTCACCGTTATTCAAAGTTTTATTTTTAAGTCTCTTATCGCTATTGCTATACACTAACTAGGCGAACTAACAGTATTTCTGAAAACTAGTTCCTTTAATTCTAACGTCCGCTGAATAGCACTCAGTCCGTAAAAATACAATATCTATATACACACAGAGTTCTAGAACACGAGGTTTTATGATTGTCGGCGTAAGCCACTACGAGGTACTAGAATTTACTTGTATTCAGGATTGGCGTCCGCTTAAAAGCACTCACCCACGACGAAGTTCTAGAAATTACTTTGATTCAGGATTGGCGTCCGCTTAAAAGCATTCAGCCACGACGAGGTACTAAAATTTACTTGGAATCGGAATTGGCGTCCGCTTAAAAGCACTCAGCCAGGACGAGGTACTAAAATTTACTTGGAATCGGGATTGGCGTCCCCTTAAAAGCACTCAGCCTGGACGAGGTACTAAAATTTACTTGGATTCGGGATTGGCGTCCGCTTAAGAGCACTCAGCCAGGACGAGGTACTAGAGGTTCAAGGTTTGACGACTTACTACTTGGAGCACGAGATTCCAAAAGAGATCGAATTCAGCGCGGTGGGCCCTTTTATACACTAATCAAAACAACTCCGCTGCAGTCGTTGTTCTTGTGCACATTCTGGAATTTTCTAATGTGCATAGCGGCACACAATGTACTTGTTGTTGTTGTGCTTATTTGTAGAAATATTTCTTGTGATTGTGTTGGTAGTTCTTGTGCACATTCCAGAATTTTCTAATCTGCAGAGCGGCACACAACGTACTTGTTGTTGTTGTGCTTATTTCTAGAAATATTTCTTGTGGTTTTGTTGGTAGCTTCCCACGCTCTAATTTAATTTTTGCTTGCTTGTTTTGCGTCTCAGTCTTTGTTGTAATTCTTGTAAAAAGTATGTGGTGCATGTATTCTGTGTGACTGTTGTTTCTTTATCCCTTTGTTAGCAAGCGAGTTAATGTGGTTGTTGTTGTTATTGTTAGCTTTGCATATTTTCGCCTTTGCTACGTTTCCTTTTTTCTTTTTATTGTTGTTGATAGAATTAATTCCACCTGAAGTTGGGTCCGCAAAACCCAGGTCACCGCGTTTTCAGTTTACGTTTACTAAAAACGGGCTCGGTTGGGATGCAGGCCAGGTTCTACACCCGGAGTTGTAAGGGAAAAAATATTTTTTCCTTACATTCCCCCCTTTCTTTCGGATAGCTGGACAGTGATCCGTTTAGGGGTCAGCGTCACGCGATAATCTCCAGACCAAAACTGAACCCTCTGGTTCCTCCGACCGCGGTCCAATAGGGCTACGTACCGCGTGAGGATGTCCCGTCGGACGTCGCCGTTGAGCCCTGCTGCGGCTGGTCCCTCTATGTCCCTCAGATCCTGGAAGATCCAGGTTTCTTTACCTCCCGGTTTCGCATTGATGGGTACTGCGGCTGTTGTCGTTTCCGGCTTATCTGGAGTCCTTACCTCCGCAACTAGGTCGTCGTAAAAGGTCCGTGTAACGGTGTCGAAATACACGTTACAAATTATGGTTAACGCCTCGGGTTCAGGGCTTGAAGACTTGGCGCGTTTTCCGGGTACAACTTCGTCTGCTGCCACGTACGGGATCTGGTTTCTCTTCTTCACTTGTTCTATCGCCAGCTTCTTCAAAGTCTCGGCGATCTCCACACGCTTTGCTGGTATTTCCTCCAGGGGGAACCATTTGACCAAGTTTAGGTGGTCGTGCCGGTAATCTTCTATCGGTTCCAGGAGGATTTTCTCAGCGTAGTGCAGCAGGAACACGCTGCAGTCTATCCGTTGGGCTGCGGCGGAATTGCTGGTACCACCAACGGTAGCTCTGATTTATTGTAGCTGCGAGTGACCTCATCTGGCTTGCGAGCTCGGTACTCCTCGACCAGATATTCCCTGATATTCTGGGCGACCGTGGTCCGTGGTCCAGGGCTGCAGGAGTCCAGCTGCAGAATGCACGGGATTTTGGCACCCCAGGTGCCGTCCGCCTTCGGTTCGTCCATCATTCGGGGCCCGTTTACACCCGCGAAGCAGACCAACATCAGGAACCAGTGTTGGTCCTGATTAACCGGGATCAGGATGTGGTCCTTCATGAACAAATCAACGCCTCGAGTCCAGCGTTTGACTGTCGCATGCCGTTCCCTTGGGGTGTCGACTCGGGTGCCGATCTTCCCGTAAAAATAGATGTTGAAGATATAAACCGTCTGCCTCGGGGTCTCAGCCAGCTTCTCATGTGTAATGAATTGCAACCAGACCTCCACCAGGGTGTCGTTCAGAAATCTTCCGGGTGCCAGACGCCGGAAGTCTTCCGCGTAGACATTTATGCCGCTTCGTCCACGTGGATACTGGACGAGAGGCCCCTCCTCGTCGATGCCACCCGACCCCCTATTGGACGTGGGTAACACCGAGTCCTACTGTTGAGCGTCCGGCGAAACTCGACCGAATAGGTCAACACCTGCCCGACTGGACTGGTTGGTGGGTCCATCGGCGGCGAGCTCAGCATCCATCCGGTCAAAATATTCTGTCATGTTGACTGCCATCGTTCACGGTTACGGTTGTGGATTTGTTGAATGTGGTTATATCTGGGGATGAAGGGTAATTAGCGATGTCGACACTATTACTACTTTGGACAACACGAGCTACGACTCACGACACATACTAGCTACTTTATTGTGTCAGTCGTGTCTGTCAGTTCTGTACTTCGGTCGTATGGTCTTTGAGCTCCCCAAAGTGAGTCGGGCGAGTTTTCGTATTTTCTTGGGAGTTGAGCTCGACGATAACTGGTGATGTGTATCTCTGGATCTTGTACGGCCCGTCGTATTTTGGAGCCAGCTTGGCGGTAAACTTGTCCACTGCTTTCGATAAGGCATGGCTTTTCGTTAATAAAATTTCTGGGATCAACTCCATTGGGTTTGCTATTATCGGCCACTTGTGCAAGAATTCTTTTCACGTTTCGGTTAGCTCTTTCTATTGGGTTCTCCGGGGGGGTGTAAGCTAGCCTCACCTTTCTTGGGAACTGACTGCACATTGGCAATGTTCCAGGAAATCGGAAAAACTCCTGTAATATATGATAATTTAAAGAGATTGCGCAATGAGCGAGCCAGTGTTGAGGCGCACTTTCTCAACACGTGGGCTGAAATGCCATCCGGTCCCGAGGATTTGCAAGCACTCCTTTAACAGCCCGCATTCGAAAAAGCATCTCAGGAATAATATGAGATACTTCGATCACGGCTAGTGGTTGGCTACTCTAAGGAAGAGAGCGGTTTTTAGTAAACATTTAGGCTAATAAGCTTGCCATATCAACCCAGTGAGGAGATCTGATCATCCTTGAGAAGAGTTGGAATAGACGATCCCGTCTGATTCTTCACTCTCCCCACGAATGACCAAAAGTTCTTACTACCCTTATGGTATTGAAGAACTCTACGTCTAAGGCGCTGTTCGTAGAGAACTTTTTCGCGCTTTAGAGTGGCATTGCACCTATTTCTGGCCTGATTGCGCAACAGTTTTGTTTAAACGCCGATTCCTAAATGCTTCCTCTTTAGACCTGACTGCTTGTCTGAAAGTCGCATTAAAACAGGAATGGTCTTTTGGTTTTTATTTTATTTACAAAATATTTTAATTAAACAACAAATAAAAGTAAGTTACTTCAAAGAAAACATAAAAAGTATTTCATTCAGTCCAGTAACAAGTATTTACACATATACTAAAACATAGACTTAAATTGAAAGTATTAATACATATACTAAAAGCTATGTCCGGATCGAAAACGGAACACTAATTTTAAAAATGTAAAAGGAACTTCTCAAAAAAAAAAAAATATAAGGCACTTCAAATAATTAATAAAATGAATAAAATGTATAAAAGTATTATAGTTATAATTATTATTAGAATGAACCATTAAATTCATTTGCCAAATTGAATAACTCTAGTTTTGGATTCTTCTTTAAATTTTAGTGTCAAAGTACTCCAAATAATCCAAACTTGCTCGTAACATAAACTCGTAACTTGCTCGTAACATAAAAATTATAAAAATTCGGAAACTCGACTTAGCCAATGAATGGTTCATACTAATAATACAATACTTATTATATTGTATTATTGTAATACTAACATAATTGTAATACTAACTATAATACACTAAAAACTAAATCAGGATCATTTTCTTCGAAGACATTGTTCATGGCGTCCTGCAAAACGTCAGTTTCATTCGGATAACGCCTCCGCCGTTGCATTCTTCTTCCGCGACGAAGTGCTTATTGAATTTCAACAACTTCATCCATGATTTCCTTATCGCTAAATTCCTGAATTGTTTCAAGAACTTGCTGCTTGAGTTGTTTCAAGTACCAGCCATTGGAAACGAGGAGGTAGTCGACTGACTAATAAATTTAAATCGCTGAGTAAGTTTTTTTAATAATTTTGCGAGTTGGCATATTATACTATTTTTAAAAAAGATTCATCGCAAACTTTCAGATAAACAGGGAGTGCTATCGAGAAACTTTACAGGAATTCGCTCCAAGGATGAAAGCCCGATATTTTGTGACAGCAATTCTGGCGGAGTTAAAATTTGCAGCTTTCTTACGCTTTCTGGCGGGTGGCAGCTACCAGAAATGCGTTGCGAATTCATGCTTGGCGAATATGTCCCAAACAACCTTATCGAAGGTTATTTCTGAATGTTTGGGCATATTCGAGGAGTATTTCTGCGCAAAGTGGATATCAATAGAAATAACGGATGAGAAGGAAATTGAGACAAAAGAACATTTCTTCTCACAATATAATATTCCTGGTGTCATGCGCGGATGGCACCCATATTAAAATAAGTTCTCCAGGTCAAGGTTTGAGGCACCTTTACTATAATAGAAAAGGTTATTACAGCATAACTGCGATGATGGTAATTCTGATGTTTTTATCTTATTTATGTCATATTTTGAATTTATGTTATTTTTATTATTTCCATATAATTGTAAATGTTGCAGATCTGTGATCACAACATGGTTGTACGGTATGTGGATGAACGCACCCTGGAGCCAACCACGATGCCTACGTTCATATGGAGGCTCAGTGCGGCTAATAATGACTTACAAACAGCCTACGATAATGGCAAAAGAAATACATGGATATTGGGTAATATAAATTTTTGTACAAATATCGTTAATGTTAAAATATGTTAAAATTTTTTAAATTTCATGCGATTCGGGTTATCAACTATTACCGTACTTGATGACCCCTTACAGAAGCCCAGTACGGCAGCACGAATTTATTTTCAACGAGAGGCATTGCAAGGCACGTAATGTGATTGAAAGATGGTTCGGGGTGCTGAAAAACCGATTTAGATGTTTAATTGGAGAACGGTGTCTCCATTATATAGTACACCTGAAAAAACAACGAAAATAATTAACGCATGTTGTGCTATACACAACGCTTCCATTTTTATAAAAACGAATGGCGGACTATGGAAGCTGAAACCGTTCCCGACTTTGAAATTATTCACCCGGTAAATCCACCAACAGAATTAGCTGTAGGCATCCGGGAGCGACTCGCGCTTAGTATTTCATAAGTCGGGTAGGACTGGATTGATATATATATATATATGTAAATAAAAATACTTAATATACTTTTAAATTTTAATTCAATTAATTCTTTCAAATTTTTTATTTTATTAAATTCTAAAATTTTGGGATACGTTGCAATTAAAGCCTGTTTAACCAGCGTGTTGTTGTTGTGCTTCTGCTATTTTGGCCATTGCTTCAGCACCATCTTTAATGCTGTCAGCAATGTCCAAAAGGATTGCAGACATTTTCGCCTGGTTGGAAACCTGAAAGAAAATTTAAAACAATTTTGGATATTTGCAATGATTAGTTTTAAATGCTTTACTTGTGTCCGAAGCAAAGACAGGTGGTGGCTGTGAAAAATATTTTTCGCCCCTCGAGTTGGTTTACGTGGCCGATTTTCTTCCACAGCGTTGGTAACGTCTTGCAGTGGCGGATCTCTTTCTTCATCCGCCTCTACCAGCAGAGAGGGCAACTGTTGCTCTACAGCAATTAAGGGAACTTCAGCTGAAATAAAATGTTATTGCAAAACTGATATTATACATTTAAAAACAAAAATTCACTTACTGGCTACACGTGTATAGCGCATTCTTTTTGGCGAAGGTATTTCCTGCGAGAAAAGTCTTTTCGCTGCAGGTGAGGTGGTCGGCTTGTCGTGTGTTGTTCTAATTGGCCCTTTGCCTACGCCAAAGGCGGCACCGGACGGAGTCACCGCCTTCCTCAACTGCAGCAACCGGGCAACGGACTCCTCTAAAGGAGACAGACAAATTTCCTTCTTTGGGGCCCCACCTGTAGCTTTGAATTCTGCATGCGCTTGCCAAAGCTTCTTTTTGGTGCGCGCCTTCAGGTTTCGAACGTAAGTACGCATGCGGCAATTATATGTTACACGTGTTAATATGTTACTTACCTTCTTCCATTCGGTGGTAGTCCTAATTGGAGGATCTATGGAATTTAATTTTATCCGTCCCATCCTTGTTCGAATTTCACTTTACTGGAGCCAAAAACAGGAGCTCCTCTGGCGAGATGTGGTGCATATTCCATTTCTTTTACCAACATTTAAAACTGAATAGATGTTGTAAAGCTGTTAAAACCAAATTAAACAAAATTGTTTTATTATTTTACATAATTTATTAAAGATTTTATTATTTTACCTTTTTGTTGGTGTCTCCATCGTTCAATAGAAATGCATTTTTTACTTACACTTAACTTACATTTTAACAGTTACTTTTACAAATTCGAGTTTTTAAAGAAAAGGGAACAAATCAGAGAGAAAACGTTTCGCGAAAAAACCGACGTGAAGTTAGTACTTTTAGAACCTCGGCGAATATATATGACTTTTTTTTCAGACAGCGATTGGAGACTTAATTTTGCTAAATTTGCGGCGAAAATTCCTCACGCTCAATAGAGGAATAGCTTTGACACCAACCTGGTTTGGCAAAATGCTTTACCAACCGAGCCATGACTTTATGATGACTGCCGCAGACATTTTATTACAAACATATGAAAGTTTACACTTTCCCATATGTATTTATAAAACTGAAACTTTTCTAAGATCTATTTCTAATTTGACACACACAAAGTGCTCTTCTACTCCTTTTTCTACTCTTTTTGACACAAGACAAAAAGAGACATTTGAAGACAAATGTATTTAGTGTTATTGCTTCCAATTGTTTTTTAAGCATAAAAGATAAGTTATAGGATTTTCTGCAACCCTGCATGCAAATGCGAAACACAAAATTTCTCGCATGAGAAAAATTTTGTAAATTCTATTTGTGATTTGCATAGTTACGTTCACACTTGCTCAAAACGAGAAGAGCAGACAACAAACCACTTCAATAGGAAATAAAATTATTTTAATGTCTCAGAATATTTCGGAATAAACTTTTGTTTTATTATTACCGTATGCGCAATGTATTCGTAATAACTACTATAACTCCACAGAAGCTAAGAATAAGACCAGTGTCAGTATATACATTTCCTTTGGAACATGGATGAATACACGCTTATTTTAACACTTCGCGTTACAATTTATAACTGATGAAATATAAAATTTTCTATTCGCATTATGCGAACACCATTTAGCCCTCTCCGTCTGTCTGTCTGTCTATATATATATATATATATATATATATATATATATATGTAATGTAATGTAATTTATTCTTCATAATTTGTCTTGTATTTCACATTTTGTTTTATAGATCTTTAAACATATTAAAAATGAAATAACAGTATTTTCAAATTAAGATTTGATGCATTATAACTTTACTGAGTAACAGAATATTCAATATTATTATTGTTATATTTTGAGCTATTTTATAGACGTATTTATTGAAAAAGGAAATGCAAAACACGTCCTAGTCTACGATGCCGGCTTTGTTGATAAATTTATAACAAGATTGGAAACGGTGAATAATTTACAAGAAAAAAGGAGACTTATCATGGACTTTCCACAATACTTTTAATTTTTTTTTATTTTACTGAAATTACTGAAAACATAAATACAATTATGTTTCCTGTAAACTTAGGATTGCACTGGTGTTTGGCCATTTTAGAAATAAAATCAAAAGTTGTCATATTTTACGATCCTCTTGGGAAAAACGCAGACGAATCAAGGCGAAAAATATTCTTCATTAACGTTAAAGACTTTCTAGCACTTTACAATGAAGTTGCCAAAGAGAAGCACTGGAATGTGAAATTACTTATCAACGGATGGAAATTGGAAACGAAATTCATTAAAGTTCAACAGTCAGATGGATGGAGTTGCGGGTATTTTGTGCTAAATTTTGCGGAAAGCTATCTCTGCAAAAAAAAAACATTCCATATAACTTCTCCCCGGTGCAGTACAGAAAAGAATTATCTGAAATGTGCCTATCACATTCGAATGGAGAAGATTATTGTTTATATTGTTGCAGCCAGCGTGATTGTGCCGGAGGTCTGCAACAGTGGGTGTTATGTGATAACTGCAGTTATCAAATTCACCAAACCTGCAAAATTTCGGCACAAACTATCCAATGAGCATGTTTTTGAAAGCTCTGAATTTTATTGCTTAATTTGCTTGAAATAACATAATCACAAATATAACTCCCCTTTTTTTCTCAGGTTCTCCAAAAGACGACGTGGGCAAAGTTGGTGATACAGAGGCCATTACAGTAAAAATGAAGATTTTATGTTATAAAGAATAATTTAATCATTTCAGTTCTTTTCAGGTTTTTAAATTTCTATTTACACTACCTAAAAGCAAAGGTCCCCCTGACTTATTTAGTTTACTGGACATTTGGTTTACCAACCAATAATTGAGTACAATTAAGTCGGTGTTAATGCGGATAAATAAAAATTCTATATTAAAATGTAATTCATAAAAAAAGAAAGATTTTAATTTCTGAACCTAAAAATGAACTTAAAGTTAAATTTAAATAAAACTATTATATTGCGATTATGTTTTCTATAAAATAAAAATGTCACATTAAAATGTAATTTATAAAATAAGATGGATTTTCATTTTTAAACTTAAAGTGCTGGAGACTTGGTACTCCAGTACTTAATGATTTTACACAAAATTGTGCGATGACAATTGGTTGGGATATATTTCATGGTATAGAGGAGGGTGTCATCCATCACCCTGTAAAATATTTCAGAGTGCCCCTCTTCCATTCGCGAGATTTTAATTGTTAACTTTTTGCTTCTTTATGGAGACTTGGTACTCCAGTACTTAATGATTTTACACAAAATTGTGCGATGACAATTGGTTGGGATATATTTCATGGTATAGAGGAGGGTGTCATCCATCACCCTGTAAAATATTTCAGAGTGCCCCTCTTCCATTCGCAAGATTTTAATTGTTAACTTTTTGCTTTTTTATGAAGAAAATTGTGAATTGACAATGATGTACATATTATAGAAGAGATTTAGGCTTGTGTATTTGCTAAACGTTTTTTTTTAGTAGAGTCTTTGCTAAATATTGCGTGGGGAAATCCTTTCGGGTTGGAAAACAAATAAGACCAGCACAAGGCACAGACAATACATATATTTATTCTTGGAGCCTTTGCATTTTTGCATTACCACTGGATTTGTGATACTGCCTACATTTGGCCTAAGAACTGAAAATTCGTAAATAAATAAACAGCAAAGTCTAGTTCAGAAATTCGGGCTAGAAAATAAAATTCGCCTAAGTTTCAACCAAAGCACTTGAAGCCGAAAAATATCAAAATACTACAAATGGATCAGAAGCAGTGGCAGCAGATACAGAAGAAACTCCGGTTTCTTACCCACCCGAAGGAAGTGTTCGCTTGCCATCGCATTTTACACTTCATATACGAATTTTACATTTCATTAATGATTTTCGTGGGTGGTCTCTGCTGACGTAGCTCAGTTGGCTGCGTAGTGCTGCGGTCAGAGCACAGGCTACCGATCTCAAGAAAATTTTACGTTATTTTTTCACATTCATTCTCTAGAATATATGCTCATTGGTGCTATTTATGTAATAAATAAATAATCTTCTAAGCTAAATAAATAAATAATAACTATAGTATCGTGGCTCTGATGATCAGATTTTTAGAAATATAAATTACAGATTGTTTAAGAAAGACCTCAACCAGGTTCGTGTCAAAGCTATTCCCCTTTTTTTATGGTAAAGATTATTCGCCGCAAATTTAGCAAATGCATTTCTCTCCAATCTGTGTCTGAAAAAATCATTTAAGATTTTCGCCGAGGTTCTCCCATAAAAAGTACTAACTTCACGCTAGTCGCGAAAAAGAGATATCAACCATATTAATTTATTCATGCGTGCCTACACAATCATCTATTAAAAAAAATAAATCCAAAGTTAACAGTATTATCTAAAACATTTATTGTTTCATTTTTAATACCTCTTTTATAAATATAAATAGTGAAAATAAGTATATAATTAATAACTAATAACTATAAAAGAAATAAAATAAAATTAATATATATATATATATATATATATATATATATATATGTGTGTGTGTGTGTGTGTGTGTGTAGCTAGTTCCACAACCTTCCCCAGAATTACAAGACGACATCTAGCGCGAGATAGATCAAATGGAGAGATCGACAATTTGCTAGATAGTTCTAGAACCTTCAGCTGGCATATAAATAGCCGCAGGCCGTCTCAGAGAATTAATTCCAGGTTTAAAGGTTAATAATTATCAATAGTTTTTCAATAATCCAAATAACTCGTAACTTATTAACGCAAAGATTACTTACTCCTTATCCGGCATATCTAAAATGCATGCACTGCTTCTCAATTCTAGGTTACGTACCCTGGCTGGAATGTTTGTTTCTTCGTCATTTTCCTCGTCTGAGCTACTCCATAACAACTCGAAGAACATTTTTATTTTCACTTTATAAATATTATTATACAGCACTATAATATTTATTATCAGCACTAAATAAAAATTTTGTATTATTGAAAAAATGCTTTAAACACCAATTTGCGATTTCTTTCACGTTTTCAAACGCACTGCCTGCCAGCTGGCTTTAGTAAACAAAAGTTGATCAAGGCAAAAGAAAACAGTTATAAGACAAATTCATTGCATGCATATAATCATAAGAAAGAAAGAGACGTGTGAATGTCGACTTTGTGTACACCAAATACACAACTTTTCCATATCAGCTGACTAGTACGAAAAAGACGTAAAGCCCAGTGCGCTCAACGGCGCTCATCGTAAGAGTTACAAAATACGGTTTTAACAGCAACGGGAACAGAAGCAGGAGCTTAGCCACCGCTACCGTTCCGCAGATACAAAATAAGGCCGTAAGAGACTTGTGGCAAATTTTGACCCGATATCTCTATTCGTTTTCTTGTTATCAACAGACAGACGAATAATATGTGTTACATAAAGGAAATATAAAAATAACCGCGGCTGTGGTTATTGAATATTGTTTCAAAGTTTCTTTATATTATCACATTGTAATACTTTGGCCCTATTTGTAGAAATTATTAGTTGCTTCTAATTTTTCGAACAGTCACCACATAAAGTTGAACATTTTAATTTTTGCGTTTGTTAATTCCTAAGTATTTAGAGAGGTGTAAACACAATGAGACATGCACAGATTGCCACTTATGCCCGAAATACATGTGCAGAATTTCTGCGTTTAAATATTCTCTAACATAATTGTTAATAATTAATAAAGGTTTGTTTTTGAAAATTAACTTCCGACAAAAGTTCAGGAATTACATACAGTAAAAAAGGATATTTGAAATTGTTTATTTTTTAACACTAAAATGCTTTATAGCAATAAGTAATAATAATGAATAATGTAATAAAGCAACTAATAAATAAATTGCGTAACAAAAGTGGTTGTGTACACAAGTTAAACACGCATAAAAAATTCCCACAAAGAACTTAAAATACCCAAAAGCAAATATTTTTCACTATAGTGGCAACGTACACAAAATGGAAGAGCAGCCACGAAGTAGACTTCGGTTCAATGATTTCCTCTCGAGAATAAACAGACTATTGCTTCCGATAGAAAATAACGTTACGCTTCATAAAACAAGTTTATTGAAGTTTTATGCAGCGTAAATTGAAAACTAATCATCACTAAATATTAATTAATGAAAATTGTGAAAAATCGCAATTGTTTGAAATGAAAAAACTTCAATCGCAGCAAAATCCTGCTGAACAGAAGGCAACACTACCACCACGATATGTGTAATCATGAAAACAACCACCACTGTCATCATAATCATGAAAACAACCACCACTTTCTTTATTCGTGCCATGGCCATGATACACATAATTCCCATTTAGTTTATTCGGGAGTGTATACAAGAGATATCGTCTGTGACAAGCAAAGCATACTTACTTGGCGTAGGGGTTACCGTGATCACGAAGGCGGTTCCCCCGGGGCGAAGCTTGGCCATTGCACCGCGGCTGAGTTGACCTCCGCGATTATTCCTAATGCGAATAAATCGTGCGTGTAATTTTTGGTAGCCGGGAATGGCGTTCGCGCCGTCCTGACGTTGTTTGATACATTTTATTTTTATTTATTTTAGTGTTGGGAATTATCGAGTGATTTCAACTATCGATAGTTAGTAAATGAATGATTTCTACTATCGAGTAATTTTTTTCACTCATTTATTCAGCCATTCTATTTTTGTGTTGAAACTTTTATTTTTTGTCGCGTACCTTTATAATATATATATGGTGTATGAATATCATAATATAGGGTATACAATATTAAGTAAATAAATTACGTATAGGATAATTCTCAATTTTCATATTTCACTTGTATAAGTAGGTGAACCACTCTCATTTTTGACAAACTTTTCGGTGATGTTTCCAGGAAGAAATCACGTATTAATATTTTAAACCGTTTAAGTTATATTGACAACTTTTTTATGAGTGGGCGGTGTGCCCCCATTCTTAGTAGTGGTGCTATCTGTTCCGGAGTAAAATTATGCCTTAATATCTCACACGTTTTTTGAGATATTCTATTTTTGTTCTCCTGTACTCGTGATTTGAACAGATAGACAGACGGACGGACAAATCGATTCAGGAGATGACGCTGAGCAAGAATATATATACTTTTCTATATCCATCTCGTCTCCTTCTCTGCGCTACAAACGGAAGAACAAAATTAATATACCCTACTCCCTTCGGTTCTATAAAAACCCACAGTTGAATTTCAAATAGAAGTGCTTCTTACATGTTCGTGTGTGTATCATGTGCTACTTCAAATTTCTTTTAAAAACTATCGAATAATTCACATATTGAATGATTTTCTGTATTACTAAAAACTATCGAATGAATGTAATGAGTGAATGAGTGAATTATTTGATAGTTTCTAGTAATTCAGAAAATTGTTCAATGAGTGAATTATTGTATAGGTTTTAGTGAAACTATCGAATGTATGAATATTCTTCAACAATCAAATAACTGAATAGGTTTTATTTGATAGTTCCCAACACTATATTCCTTGGTGTACAACTAACTAACATTAATTTCATAACATGCTATGATATCTGGATTGGCTAATTCGGCCGAAAATTTTAAAAGTTGTAAAATCAAAACCAAATGAATTTTTTTTTCAAAGTACAATTCCCCCCCCCCCCCCCCCATTTCCCTTATAAAATAGATTTAAACGAAATCAAACGATTCTTATTTATAAAACTATTATTGAATATTTATTTGATAAATAAAATATAAAAGGAAACGCTTTAATTTATGACTATGAATTACAAAAGTAAAGACATTTTCAAGGCAAAATGAAGTAATAATGGATACTATTAAAGGCGGTTGTAAAAAATATTTTATAAATAGGCACCCAGAAGTAATTCTAATATATGTACTTTAAATTAAAAATAACTCAGAGATCAAAATTGCTATTCAGAAACACTATTTGATTCAATTTTTCTCCTTTCAATGTGTTTCTTCTGTCATTTACAACTTGACCAGCTTTGGAGAAAACTCTTTACGAACGAACTGATGTAGCACGTATACATACATAGTTAAGTATTGTTTTGTTTAATTGTTCAAAAGCAATAATAAATATAAATAGGACAACCGACTAAGGAGACCCCTGTGGGATACGATTTCTTAGTGGGTGACATTTCGAAATGCTATTTCTTGAGAAGAAATTAATAAGGATTGATTGGCAATAATGGATTTAATAGGAATAGAAGGAACACCGGTTAATGCATTTATATCGGCCCATATCTTTTTTGGTGTTGAGGAGGGCGATATCCTTGAGGTGAATTCTTTCAAGTTTTGGCGTTTGGTTTCTTTAAATGACTTTATAAATTTCGCCTTGGCCTTTTTGTACTGTATTAAATTTATAGTAGTCATACAGCGTTTGTAATTGTGCGAAAGTCATTGTTTAACTTGCTTTAGTTTATTTAATTCGCTGCTCCACAAATGGAAATATCTATTGTCAGGTCTTGATTTACTTTGTGGGATGGCTATATTTGCTGCTGATCTGATAGCCAATACCAATATTCCAATATATATTTATTCTTTAAAATTTTTTCTACAAATAGATTCAACATAAATTCCCGCGAAGCCAATGGCTTTTCTGCAGGAGGTTATATTTCAGGTATTAAATAACATTTGTGAAATTTACATTAAATAATTGAATTTAAACAATATCTCCAAAAACTTATATAAAATACAATACAAGTATCAGTTTCTATTTTAAATTGAATTAAGAAAATAATCTTTAATTAGTTTTTTACATTTACTTGGATTCCTTATGGATTTGAGTTCTCTTGGCAACTTATTGAAGATTCTTGGAATTGTATATTTTAAATGTCTCTTTCCGTATCTGTTGTTGAAAGCCGGAACACTCATAAGTTGCTGAGCTCGCCTTCTGGTGTTAAAATTGTGAGTTATTTCTGTCTTAAAACGTTCTTCCTCGTAGTACTCCAGAATGATGGTCATCTCGTGTATTTTTTGAACTTCCAAGACATTAATTCTGTTGCTTGTATAAGATCAAAAATAAGATCAATAAAGTAATAGGAATTCATGGTTTTTTAGTTTAGTTTACATAACCACAATTTAAATCAATAACAATGCGATTGCAAAAGATTTTTTGAACGCAGTCGGTGTAAGTTTGCATAGGTTTCTTCTTGGAATCTTGTCTTTGACAGATATAGGCGGATCCTTCATTAGACATACCAATAATTTGGCAAACACATCGTCTGGTGTTTCCTCCTGGTCTGGTTCTGATATCATCTGGTCAATGGCGTTGTCGAACTTTAAAGAGAGGTCACTTAAAGTTCTTTTAGTTTTCTTGGGAAACACAGGAGTTGAAAGAACAGAAGTTGAAGGAACAGGAGTTGAAGGCGCATTTTGATGATTTGGCAGTTGATGATTGCAATGCTTTATTTTTGTCCCTCATTCTTTTACTAAAGTTCTAAAGTAAAGGATCATGTTCTTTATATATACATGTTATTGTTCGGACGCATTTTATGAAAGCCCGCCAAATTTAAAATACTTCTAATTTTTGAAATCAGCTAATTCCGTACGAAAAGTGACTGGTTTCGTTGATTGCTTAAGCAAGCAAAATTGAACGAAACTTGACAAAACGTGAGTACCCTTGGCCCTTAATTATTTGTATGTAAATTATATTTATTTTTTAGTTATAGTTTATGACATCTGCGTATTTATATAGTTATGGCAGTCCACGAAACAAACGAAAGTTAGTTACTTTTAAAAGTAACAAATTTTAAAAAGGCAAAACAATTGCTTTCGGCAACATGCGAACCTATGTAGATACATATATACAGATATTAATTTGTCTCCATATTTCCTCCCGCCAGCTTTTGTACACCGTTTACTTTTTCGATTACCAGCAACTCGTTGTTTATTTTTAACCGTTCATTAAATTTAATTGAACGTATTTAAATGATTCACCTGTCACTGAATTGAAACTCGTATTTATCATGGCAGCCATGAATAATTTTGACAGTTTTTAATCCAGCAAAAACAAGAGGAAAAAGCAGAAAATTAAGAATAAATGTTTGTTCAACGTAAATTGCAATGACAAAAGTATTTTTTAAATAGCTTATAAAAACTCATAAAAGTGAAAAATTCCAGATTAGAGGTTAAATTCGAGAAAATTGGGTTTTAAAAATTTGTATTTTTTTAAAAATGTATCCTCATAATACGAGAAAATTATTGTCCTGATGAAAACCTTTATTTTTCAAATATTGCAGAAGTTGGATGCAACTGCTATTTTTATTGACTTTGTCAGTGACTTTATTCCTTTCGCCTTAATAAAAACACTTAATTTAATAAATCATGGACAACACTTCACTTAATTTAATAAATTTCGCCCACATTCCTACATGATGAGGTTCAGTTGGCGTGTAGCTTCATAATGTAGTCCACAAATTGGTGCATAATTAATTGTTTCATTCCTCATACTGCGGACATGTGTATGATGTAACGCTGTAGTCGTCCGGCTTTTGAGTTTCGAGTTATGTTTGGTTGCAGTGAGCCATGTAAATCTGGGTGAAATGTAAATTTGGAGTTCTGAGAATTAAAAACCCAGGATCCATTCCATCAATTCTTAATCTTTCACTTTTTCGTCGGCATCCCTGTTTTTTTTATAACCTACATCCGAAAGAAGTCTGTCTTTCTGTCTGTCTGTTGACTAAAAAAGTTGTCATATTGATACGTTATTTTATCCCGAGGTACCTAAAGACATTAGCAAATTGTTTGCCAAAAATGGGCGTGGTCCGCCTATTTATACAAAAGTTGTTAACTGGAAAAACTATTATGTTTCTAGCTACCCGGGTGTAGGGTACTTAGACTTCGGCTTGGCCGAAGACAACACCTTTACTTGTTTTGTATTGTTGTATTGTATTGTAAATGTAACACTCACTCATACTTGTATTTATTCTCGTGCCTGCGTTTGTACTTCTATATGTGTTTCTACAACTGTACTTTTTTACAATTAGAAGGAGACGAGATAGATACATAATATCGAGATGAGATAGATATAATATAATTCGACTACATATTCTCGCTCAGCTTCATCTCCAGAGACGATTTAGGCCTCTCCGTCCGTCTGTCTATCTACACAAATATTCTGTTATGTATTGCGTATTGCGGTCCTCGGTGGTTTGGTGGCGTAGTGCGTGGCACTCTCGTCAGCGGGCTCTGGGGACGTGGGTTCGAGTCCCGTCTGCGTATGGTTGTCAACTTCTGAAAAAAAATTTGTGTTGTTTAAATCTTTCTTAGCGTACTTAAGGCCTCGCCTAGCGCAATTATTGTATAAGAACGAATCAAACTTTGACTCCGGCAGTGTTTGCAATATAAAAGGGAAAAAGTTTTTCTAAAGCTGGTATAGCAACACTTGCCGGAGTCGATTGGTATAAATAATAATTCCCTTTCCTTCCCCCCTCCCTCTGTCAAACAAACAAACAGTAGCTCGATGAAATGCATAGGAAAAGAGCAGCTTTTCTTAAGAAAGCTACTGTAAAAATATGTTATAAAAAAATTTAGAGCGAAATCTGTTATTCGCACCTATTTCTTATACCAGATGTTAAGGCATAACTTTTTAAAAATGGGAAGAGGGTAGACGATATGAGATATTAGAACGAAATCCTATTCCGTAGGATATAGCGCCATTACAAAAATGTTTTACGGGGAGAGATACTGAGACAAAACTTTATTTTGGATCATATAGCATTCTTTTATACACAAAAATCGATTGGCAAAATACCAAACTAATTTAATTCCTAACGTCTTCGTATAGCAAGAACAGAACATTCTATACATGAGCAGCTGTAAATTGTAACGCTAGGTTTAAAAAATAGCATTTTCCACTAATTTATATACGCTACATTACTGAGGAATAAGTATACTCATACTGTTCTCCTCTTTAATCGCGCAGGAGGTAATACAGATATTACGAGTACATTTTGTACACGATAATAGTAAGACGAAATTTTAATGCGCAGTTTCTAGCGAATTCAAAATAATTTCCCCAAAAATAGGTGATTTCGGAGACTTTAAGTGCTTTCTGAGACATCTTTTTGAACTTTGCGGGTAATTAGACTTTGGACAGCCTTACTACTTTGTGTTATTATACGAGTGTTTCTACTTATACTTGTGCTTTTACTCGCAATTCCACTCGTTTAAATCCGCTTTTACCTTTCTTCTATTTTGCCAGTCATATTTTGTGCACTTTCCCCCATTTCTCTCATTTCTTTTGCTAGAAGCTTAATCACTTGAGAAAACTTGTATACCTCGATGACAGTTCTCTATTTCACAACTATGAATCCATTCTACGTGCTTTCGAAATTTGTAAAATCGCACTGTCAACAATAAAAGCTCAGAAAACGTGCACATACGCCAGACTTTCGCATTTCAACCAACAGCCAGGTGTACATAGTTCCCCATCCCACTCCATTTCAGCAATAAGTCCTTTTCGGTAAAGTCACTCTAGTCAGAGAGCACATATGGCCTTTTTTTACCCCATCTAGAAAGTTTTTACTCGAAGCCAATATACTTGAAAATTTTATGCTTTTCATGCTTAACTTCATTGCAGCTTCAACACAGCTTCACTCGGTCGATGTGCTCTGAAAGTCGTGAAATTAAAGAAGGCAGAAGGATTACGTCGCAAATATTTGCATTTTGAGTCACATTGTGAAACATAGACAAATTGATGGGTCGACAACATAGAAAGAGCGAGGGGATGACAAGAAAAATTAATTTTGTATAGTACTCTTTTCAGCTGAAATGATCCGTATAAATGTTAGTGATACCGTTCAGAGGACAAAGTGTGATATGATGAGGAGTGATTTCGTTTCGTAGAATGTCTTGCAGAAGGCTTAGTTAGTTAATCTGAAGGTTTCTTTTGTCAACAACAAGAGCACGGAGAGAAAGTGGGATGGGTAAATTAGGTGAGAATACATTGAAAGCCGTCACAGGTGTCAAAATATTTTCCAGTTCATTTGCTGTTGTGCCACGAGTAAAAGTAATTGTGGCAAACGTCAGTTAAGTAGCCGAATTAACATAACTGCGGAAATATGTTACATACCTTCCTTCGTGTGGTCCTGAGTAGGCTCCTCACTCCGGCCAGCTCTTCTCAGGCGAGTCCTCAACCCTGCCCAATGCTCTCAGGATGTCGAGGGCCCTTCCTTCTGCCTCAGGCCAAACAAACGGCCCCGAAATGTTCGACCTCCTCGCCGAGAGGTCACCCCTGGCCGTGAGGAAGCTCCCCAATGGCTGCGATGCACCGATATTACCCTGGGTTTTTTTCTTCTTCTCTTTTTCTTCACCCTACGCTTCTACCGGAGGACTGCCTCGACTGCTTCACCCTCACAACCTAATTTTCTCTCACTTCGGCTCCGCCTGCCACACGATAACCCTGTCGCAAAGAAGCAAAAATTACTTCTGTTTTTAACAAAATATCTAAAATTTTGGGTTTAATTTTTGTATCTAAATCATTACATCCTATACTTAGTTCTTGCTCGTTTCCATTCACTGAATGTACTGTACATCACTCAGCTTTAGTCTTTCAAATTCAGTTTTATGAATGGGCTAAAAAATTATAGAATCTGCGTAAAATTCTTGAATAAATTTATACCTTACTGGTTGCATAGAATACAAAACAAAATATATATATTATATGCGAGAGCTTAACTTCTTAAACAAATTCCTTTATAAGCAGTATATTCTTAGTTTAGAAAATAATATAAAAAATAACTCAAATGTATTTTGGAGGTATATACAATCCATGAAGAAATTTTCTTTTATTTCCTCGTCGACATTTCTTAATGATGAAATTTCATATTCTTTGAATGACTCAGTAAATTTATTTGCAAACTTTTTTAAGTCTACTTGTCAAGAAGATATTCTAATTTCTAATAATACTGCAATCGAGAATTCTGTAAATTATCTAAATTTTGGTTCCTTAACATTAAGTAATGAAGAGATAGTTAAACATATCTGTAGTCTAAAATTCTCCTACAAGGAAAATTTTGATGGTCTCAGCTCCTTTCTACTTAAAAAGTGTGCTCATTCTATATCTCATCCATTATTGTTTATTTTCAATTTGTCTCTTAGCTCGGGTTATTTTATTGATAGATGGAAAATATCATTTATGTTGCCAATCTTCAAATTAGGTGACAAGCATTCTATTATCAATTATAGACCAATTTCTAAATTAACTAATGTTTCAAAAATATTCGAAAAACTAGTCAAAGAAAAACTTTATTTGTCACTGAATAAATTAATTTGTCACTGCAAAACTTAATTTGCCCATCTCAACATGAATTTGTTGCTTTATTTTTGTGCGTTAGTTGTGCGGTGGTGTTGGTGTGTGAGGATTAAACAACATCTTCGACATGCAACACTTCACTGAAGTGCGCTGAATTGTGCTCATTTTTCATGAAAGATTTCCATTCACTGTCGATTTTCCAAGTCACATAAAGGTTTTCGTTCTATACCAAGATCAGAAAGGCTGTCGTCAATAAGATCGCATTTCGCATTACTATATAAGTTAGCTCCCTTCTTACTGCCACTTCATCCATAATTAGCACTACTGACCGCTTTTTATTACTTAAGTCAGCGCATTTGCTTTTTATTACTGGTGCTAATGTGAGGAAGCTTAAGTCCTAAACCATCCCGCAAAAATTTGTAGACGTATTGCAAACGATAATAAATCCTGCAACATGATAATAGGTCCTGCAACAGTGAACTAAAGAAAGTTACTGACCGAAACAATGTCCAACGAATCAATAATCTTGCTTCTAAATTAACACTAAATGTTTTAAAAATTAAAAACCAGACAAATACAGAAAAGGGAGGAATTTATAAAATAGGACGAAAAAAAACAAACATAATGGAAAATAATAGAAAATGAAAAATGTGTATATATTATAAAATATATAAATACATATGAAAAGACAAAAAGATGAGAAAAGAAAATATATAAATAAGAACGTAACAAGAGAAAGCAGGAAAAAGGAATTAGGAATTTAGGTTCAAGAATACGGTTCATTAAGTGGTCCGGTAAATTTATATTGAACGATGATTAAATTTCTTTGACAATTAAAAATACCTTTAATCTTTGACAATTAAAATTACATTTCATTATAGATATACGGATGCCAATAAGACCCAGCTGGTAATTAATGTGGTTACGTATATCATCCACCGTAGTATCAGCAGCGAAACGTGATGCAAAAATTGAAAATTGAACTTTGAGCATAAAACGCAGATTTAGGAATGGCACCAATAAAGAAGTTTTCTTTAGTAAAGAAGTTTCTAATAAAATTTAAATTTGAAGTAAAAAATCAAAAAAAATGTATTTACAGATTTAATAAACAATTTTATTTTCTTGATATTTTATTATAATTATCTCATTATTTTTTAATATAATATTTATCAAATTTTAAATTTTAAATTTAGTTAAATTTATTAGTTACTAAACAATTTTTTATATATGAAAATTAATTGAATCAAATAAAAGCTGATCGATTCAGATGCTAAAGGCCAAACTCGAAAAGGCATTGAAAATTTCAAAAAGGCAAATTGTGCATCAGCCTAAAGCTTGTAGTCCCGACGCATCATTAAATCGAAGTAGGCATCGTTATCTATGGAAGCGCTAATTGTCGAGTAATAATTGAGGAAATCTTCTTTAGTTACTTGGCCGTCCTGGTGCCCACCATCAAAATTGTTCAGAAACTTTGTCAGTATCTCGTCTTCGGTCATGTCGCCGCTGATATATCTCGGCTGGTTCCTTACCGAGTAGACCTTTCGCAAATCCTTGATGGCGATGACGTTGTCAGCAGAATTATTGACTTTATTGAAGGCTTTGTCTATAATGTCAAGCCTGGATTGTGGCATGGAAGGCTGGTGAAGAGGAAGCGGTAGAAAAGCAGTATTGGGTACGCACAAGAAGGCGTACATTGGGTTGGGACTTTTACTCACCCGAAGTTTCGACAAAAATTCGTCTGTGGTGACCGATCCGCTGCCCTTTTCGTCAAATCTGTGTGAATAAAACATACGGGTGTTAAGTTGCCATACGGCGAATAGACTAAGAATAAGGCGAATTAATATTAACCAACGGCGTGTGGTCGCTGAGGTCGATACTTTTAGGCGCACTTACAACACATTAAATTCTTGTTATATAGTAAAACTATACATTATTTATACATATTAAATATATGCCCCAAAACTATCCCACGTACCCTGAGTCCAAAAAACCTTGGCCACAAAACCACCGGATATTTTTGAACTTGCCCAATGGTTTTCGAGACATGGTTTGAAATTATTGCTACAGCCACAACATACTTTTCAAAGGGAGTGCAGTTAAATTTTAGTGACATTTGGAGACCATAAAAGCTTTATTATATTCCAGTAAATAAAAATAATTAATTTTATGACCGCCTTTGGTCAGCGTCAGTCTCTGCGAATTAGTTTCTACCTTCACCAGTAAATAATCACAGAATTAAGAAGAAATAATGTGGTTTTGGGGTATCAGTATAAGTAAGGAAGGAACTCATTGCTCTTAATGAAGCTTTTCACTTAGTCATGACTCCCGCAAATCAAACACATACTTTTGGAAAATAATGTCCGATTGAAAATATCAGAAAATCCCAATGATCGCATTAAAAACCGCGGTCTAAGGATCTTAAAGTAAATAAATGTAAAGCGGGAAGTTTTAATTCGGTCTACTGTATTGTAAAATCCATTCCCTCGATAATGGCCTACCGTTACGTTACACATATGTACCTGGCAAACATGTCCCGAATGTCCTGGTCTGTGCAGTCCAAACCGACCTTACGGATGGTAGTTTTGAAGTTATCCAGGTCGAGGGCGGTGGTGCCGTCACGTTCCATGTTGCGGAATGCTCTGGAAGGTTTGAAAACATGTTGCAATGTGAATTGGTCGTGGAATGGGCGAGATAGGGTGCGCAACTACAAAAGGGCACAAAACGTATCGAGATGTTATTGTGACACAAGAAGTCCCCTTTCCCAAATATTGCTACCGGCACAGCGTTGCCCGAAGGTAGCAGTAATTGCAAATGTGTCTACGTAATGCGCACGCCATTTTGCATTGTTGACCTAAATCTCTGAGCTGGAAAGGTCATCGTGCCCTTCAAGGACAAAAATTTATAATGCAGCGCTAATATTCATACCTGCCTAATCCAAGGATCCCTGTAGCTCCACGGCTGAAGCACATTAGTCTTAATTTCTCGATGGCATCTTTATCACGTCCATTAACCAGTTCCCGCTTGGAGCGGTTGATGAGAGCATTTTCTTTGGAGAGAAAATCTTCGCGGTGGTTCATCTGAAATTAATCCCGTAGTGCGTTATGGGTTGGATTTATATTTTATAGTTTTGGTATTACATTAATTAGTTTCCAAGCGCAAATTTTCTCTAAAAGATGAGAATTTAATTTTGCTTTCTGAGCAATTGTGTTTTATTTGAATGACGGCAAACTCCTATCAAATGAAATTGTACTTTGGAAGAAAAGTTTTTATTAAAAAATATCAAGGTGCCAATCAGGGGCAATAAGTGGCTTAGTTCCAGGTAAGCAGGTAAGAAGCCCAATAAAAATATTGTCAATTCAATCGTAAGAAAAGTTATGTAACTTTCCTATATAGAAAGTTAGGTCTTTTTTATCGAAAAAGTGAGTAATAAGAAGAAAAAATAAAAAGCAAAACGGACCGATTTGAGCCTTTTCTACGTTTCAAGCACACAAGGAGCCACAAGGCCGTATGTCTTTTTTGAGGCCACATTGATCATAAATGCAGTTTCGACCCCACACCTAAACAGATTTTGCACAGTAAATTGAATTAAATTCCAGAAATCAAAACCATCATATAAAATTCCTGGTTAGCATGAAGTATTAATACAAATTCCTGAAATCAAAACCATCATATAAAATTCCTGGTTAGCATGAAGTATTAGTACAGATTCCATTATTAAAAGTGAAAGCACTTTAAGCCATTCAAGCCTTCATGCGCGCTAAACAAAGGCAACAACAAATATTTTTGAAAAATATCTTTTCAAAACGACCAGACTGCCAAATAATTGAATCAATCTAAACGACTGAAAAAAGATTATTGAGTTCTCAACATCTATATCTATAAATAAATTGTAAATTGTAAATGAGAGTTTATACGGTGATGTGAATGTAAATAAAAACAAGTAAAAGCGGTGTCTTCGTCCTGGCCGAAGTCTAAATACTCTGCACCCGAGTAACTAAAAAAATAATAGTTGTTATTTTTAAAAGATGAGAAATTAATAAATGAGTTTAATTTTTAGGTTTTCAAGAAAAATAAATTGCTTATTTATAAGAATATGAACACGAGTTCGATTGTTTTATTTCAGCAGGTTACGCTGACGTTGAATTTGTTTTCCCGTTTGTGGTTGAGGTAGGTTAAGAATTAGAAACGGCTACAGGAGCTGAAGGAAGTAAACAGACTCGAGCAAGAGTTGGAGTTGGCACACGACCAAACTTTGAACCACAAGAGAGCCTGTTGCGCCTGTGGTCAGTCCGAAAAAGAATAATCTTCTTTCTTTTCTTTCCACGCGACAAATAATTGAAAGCAAAATGGGTATTGACACAATCTCTAAATCAGTTAATAGGCTGGAACCTCTATTTTCGGGGACGAGAACTCCCGATTTAAGAGGGGAGGACTATAAGAATAAGTAAGGTGACCAAATTTCGAGGTTCGAAATTGGGGACGCTATATACACACACGCCTTCATTCTCTTCAAGTTTTTCTAGAGCTTTTTAACATTTTGTTGTATCTTGCTCAATATTCAATAGTATTGTATCTTGCTCAATATTCAAGGTTTCAGAGCGTATATTCAAGCAATTACCTCAAATACAAACGCAGTTTGATTTTCAATTGTTGTAATAGCTTTATGAAACATTGAAGCCTGAGTGTTAATAAAATGTAGCCAAGCTTCTGCTGCAGGATTTTCAAAGAATTTTAAAATTAGCATAATACACTTTTCTTGAGACAGAAAATAAGCCATCAGTGGTAAAAACATTTGGAGTATCCTTGCAATGGCGCGAAAAATGCATGCCATCTTATTAATGGTAACCGTCTTGTTTGTGAATACCCTAGTATCATTAAAAAATCGGTTTCTAAGAAGTTGCAAAAAGTTTTCAATGTTTCTACTCTAACAGTATAATATTTATTATATTAGTATAAAATCATAAGTATAGAGTATAAGTATAAAGTATAAGTATAAAGTATAAGTATATTTTGGAAATAATCATTTCTATAAAGTTTGATACTGCTATACATATATGTTTTTTAGATAATACATTATAGTCTTTAATTTTTATCCACAATTGTAATTTGAATTTTTGTAAACTTATAATGTTGTTGAAAAAAAGGCTCAATAAAATTTCAATTCAATTCAATTCATTTCTATATTAACAGGCAAAATATCAGCTGATGTTTTTATAGTGTTATAGAAAATATGGGCTGCACATCCGACTCCAATTAAATCATGGTTAAGGTTTTTTGTTTCAGTTTAACAAAAACATTATTTTCTCTACGTCTATCAGCTCCTCCAAAGTTAGAATTCGTATTATCGTTTTTTCTTTTTAATTATTTTCCTTTAAATTATTATTATTATTAAATTAACGCTAAATGTTTTAAAAATTAAAAACCGGAAAAATACAGAAAACTGAAGAATATATAAAATAGGACGAAAAAAACAAACACAATGGAAAATAATAGAAAATGAAAAATGTGCATTTATTATAAAATATATAAATACATATGAAAAGACAAAAAGATGAGAAAAGAAAATTAATAAATAAGAACGTAAAAAAAGAAAGCAGGAAAAAGGAATTTAGGTTCAAGAATACGGTTCTTTAAGTTAAATTAAAAATACCTTTAATCTTTGACAATTAAAATTACATTTCATTATAGATATACGGATGCCAATAAGACCCAGCTGGTAATTAATGTGGTTACGTATATCATCCACCGTAGTATCAGCAGCGAAAGGTGATGCAAATATTGAAAATTGAACTTTGAGCATAAAACGAAGATTTAGGAATGGCACCAATAAAGAAGTTTTCTTTAGTAAAGAAGTTTCTAATAAAATTTAAATTTGAAGTAAAAAATCAAAAAAATTTTATTTACAGATTTAATAAACAATTTTATTTTCTTGATATTTTATTATAATTATCTCATTATTTTTTAATATAATATTTATCAAATTTTAAATTTTAAATTTAGTTAAATTTATTAGTTACTAAACAATTTTTTGTATATGAAAATTAATTTAACCAAATAAAAGCTGATCGATTCAGATGCTAAAGGCCAAACTCGAAAAGGCATTGAAAATTTCAAAAAGGCAAATTGTGCATCAGCCTAAAGCTTGTAGTCCCGACGCATCATTAAATCGAAGTAGGCATCGTTATCTACGGAAGCGCTAATTGTCGAGTAATAATTGAGGAAATCTTCTTTAGTTACTTGGCCGTCCTGGTGCCCACCATCAAAATTGTTCAGAAACTTTGTCAGTATCTCGTCTTCGGTCATGTCGCCGCTGATATATCTCGGCTGGTTCCTTACCGAGTAGACCTTTCGCAAATCCTTGATGGCGATGACGTTGTCAGCAGAATTATTGACTTTATTGAAGGCTTTGTCGATAATGTCAAGCCTGGATTGTGGCATGGAAGGCTGGTGAAGAGGAAGCGATAGAAAAGCAGTATTAGGTACACACAAGAAGGCGTACATTGGGTTGGGACTTTTACTCACCCGAAGTTTCGACAAAAATTCGTCTGTGGTGACCGATCCGCTGCCCTTTTCGTCAAATCTGTGTGAATAAAACATACGGGTGTTAAGTTGCCATACGGCGAATAGACTAAGAATAAGGCGAATTAATATTAACCAACGGCGTGTGGTCACTGAGGTCGATACTTTTAGGCGCACTTACAACACATTAAATTCTTGTTATATAGTAAAACTATATATTATTTATACATATTAAATATATGCCCCAAAACTATCCCACGTACCCTGAGTTCAAAAAACATTGGCCACAAAAACCCCGGATCTTTTTGAACTTGCCCAATGGCCTTCGAGACATGGTTTGAAATTATTGCTATAGCCACAACATACTAATTAAAGAGAGTGCAGTTAAATTTTAGTGACATTTGGAGACCATAAAAGCTTTATTATATTCCAGTAAATAA
Organism: Sicus ferrugineus; assembly: GCA_922984085.1. Classification (NCBI taxonomy): domain Eukaryota; kingdom Metazoa; phylum Arthropoda; class Insecta; order Diptera; family Conopidae; genus Sicus; species Sicus ferrugineus. The sequence continues at coordinate 12,143,906 of OV277351.1, read as the reverse complement.
AAAGAATTAATTTTATGACCGCCTCTAAAATACATTCGCTACGGCGAATCGGTTTGGTCAGCGTCAGTCTCTGCGAATTGGTTTCTACCTTTACCAGTAAACAATCACAGAATTAAGAAGAAATAATGTGGTTTTGGGGTATCAGTATAAGTAAGGAAGGAACTCATTGCTCTTAATGAAGCTCTTCACTTAGTCATGACTCCCGCAAATCAAACACATACTTTTGGAAAATAATGTCCGATTGAAAATATCAGAAAATCCCAATGATCGCATTAAAAACCGCGGTCTAAGGATCTTAAAGTAAATAAATGTAAAGCTGGTAAATGTAAAGCTGGAAGTTTTAATTCGGTCTACTGTATTGTAAAATTCATTCCCTCGATAATGGCCTACCGTTACGTTACACATATGTACCTGGCAAACATGTCCCGAATGTCCTGGTCTGTGCAGTCCAAACCGACCTTACGGATGGTAGTTTTGAAGTTATCCAGGTCGAGGGCGGTGGTGCCGTCACGTTCCATGTTGCGGAATGCTCTGGAAGGTTTGAAAACATGTTGCAATGTGAATTGGTCGTGGAATGGGCGGGATAGGGTACGCAACTACAAAAGGGCACAAAACGTATCGAGATGTTATTGTGACACAAGAAGGCCCCTTTAAAAATCAAATACTGCTACCGGCACAGCGTTGCCCGAAGGTAGCAGTAATTGCAAATGTGTCTACGTAATGCGCACTCCATTTTGCATTGTTGACCTAAATCTCTGAGCTGGAAAGGTCATCGTCCCCTTCAAGGACAAAAATTTATAATGCAGCGCTAATATTCATACCTGCCTAATCCAAGGATCCCTGTAGCTCCACGGCTGAAGCACATTAGTCTTAATTTCTCGATGGCATCTTTATCACGTCCATTAACCAGTTCCCGCTTGGAGCGGTTGATGAGAGCATTTTCTTTGGAGAGAAAATCTTCGCGGTGGTTCATCTGAAATTAATCCCGTAGTGCGTTATGGGTTGGATTTGTATTTTATAGTTTTGGTATTACATTAATTAGTTTCCAATCGCAAATTTTCTCTAAAAGATAAGAATTTAATTTTGCTTTCTGAGCAATTGTGTTTTATTTAAATGACGGCAAACTCCTATCAAATGAAATTGTACTTTGGAAGAAAAGTTTTTATTAAAAAATATCAAGGTGCCAATCAGGGGCAATAAGTGGCTCAGTTCCAGGTAAGAAGCCCAATAAAAATATTATCAATTCAATTGTAAGAAAAGTTATGTAACTTTCCTATATAGAAAGTTAGGTCTTTTTTATCGAAAAAGTGAGTAATAAGAAGAATAAATAAAAAGCAAAACGGACCGATTTGAGCCTTTTCTACGTTTCAAGCACACAAAGAGCCACAAGGCCGTATGTCTTTTTTGAGGCCACATTGATCAAAAATGCAGTTTCGACCCCACACCTAAACAGATTTTGCACATGATAGTAAATTGAATTAGATTCCAGAAATCAAAACCATCATATAAAATTCCTGGTTAGCATGAAGTATTAATACAAATTCCATTACTAAAAGTGAAAGCAATTTAAGCCACTCAAGCCTTCACGCGCGCTAAACAAAGGCAACAACAAATATTTTTGAAAAATATCTTTTCAAAACGACCAGACTGCCAAATAATTGAATCAATCTAAACGACTGAAAAAAGATTATTGAGTTCTCAATATCTATATATATAAATAAATTGTAAATTGTAAATGAGAGTTTATACGGTGATGTGAATTTAAATAAAAACAAGTAAAAGTGGTGTCTTCGTCCTGGCCGAAGTCTAAATACCCTGCACACGAGTAACTAAAAAAATAATAGTTGTTATTTTTAAAAGATGAGAAATTAATAAATGAGTTTAATTTTTAGGTTTTCAAGAAAAATAAACTCCTTATTTATAAGAATATGAACAAGAGTTCGATTGTTTTATTTCAGCAGGTTACGCTGACGTTGAATTTGTTTTCCCGTTTGTGTTTGAGGTAGGTTAAGAATTAGAAACGGCTACAGGAGCTGAAGGAAGTAAACAGACTCGAGCAAGAGTTGGAGTTGGCACACGACCAAACTTTGAACCACAAGAGAGCCTGTTGCGCCTGTGGTCAGTCCGAAAAAGAATAATCTTCTTTCTTTTCTTTCCACGCGACAAATAATTGAAAGCAAAATGGGTATTAACAAAATCTCTAAATCAGTTAATAGGCTGGAACCTCTATTTTCGGGGACGAGAACTCCCGATTTAAGAGGGGAGGACTATAAGAATAAGTAAGGTGACGCTATATACACACACGCCTTCATTCTCTTCAAGTTTTTCTAGAGCTTTTTAACATTTTGTTGTATCTTGCTCAATATTCAATAGTATTGTATCTTGCTCAATATTCAAGGTTTCAGAGCGTATATTCAAGCAATTACCTCAAATACAAACGCAGTTTGATTTTCAATTGTTGTAATAGCTTTATGAAACATTGAAGCCTGAGTGTTAATAAAATGTAGCCAAGCTTCTGCTGCAGGATTTTCAAAGAATTTTAAAATTAGCATAATACACTTTTCTTGAGACAGGAAATAAGCCATCAGTGGTAAAAACATTTAGAGTATCCTTGCAATAGCGCGAAAAATGCATGCCATCTTGTTAATGTTTTCAATGTTTCTACTCTAACAGTATAATATTTATTATATTAGTATAAAATCATAAGTATAGAGTATAAGTATAAAGTATAAGTATAAAGTATAAGTATATTTTGGAAATAATCATTTCTATATTAACAGGCAAAATATCAGCTGATGTTTTTATAGTGTTATAGAAAATATGGGCTGCACATCCGACTCCAATTAAATCATGGTTAAGGTTTTTTGTTTCAGTTTAACAAAAACATTATTTTCTCTACGTCTATCAGCTCCTCCAAAGTTAGAATTCGTATTATCGTTTTTTCTTTTTAATTATTTTCCTTTAAATTATTATTATTATTAAATTAACGCTAAATGTTTTAAAAATTAAAAACCGGAAAAATACAGAAAACTGAAAGAAAAAGAAGAAAACTGAAGAATATATAAAATAGGACGAAAAAAACAAACACAATGGAAAATAATAGAAAATGAAAAATGTGCATTTATTATAAAATATATAAATACATATGAAAAGACAAAAAGATGAGAAAAGAAAATTAATAAATAAGAACGTAAAAAAGAAAGCAGGAAAAAGGAATTTAGGTTCAAGAATACGGTTCTTTAAGTTAAATTAAAAATACCTTTAATCTTTGACAATTAAAATTACATTTCATTATAGATATACGGATGCCAATAAGACCCAGCTGGTAATTAATGTGGTTACGTATATCATCCACCGTAGTATCAGCAGCGAAAGGTGATGCAAATATTGAAAATTGAACTTTGAGCATAAAACGAAGATTTAGGAATGGAAGAAGTTTTCTTTTGGAAGAAGTTTTCTTTAGTAAAGAAGTTTCTAATAAAATTTAAATTTGAAGTAAAAAATCAAAAAAATTGTATTTACAGATTTAATACACAATTTTATTTTCTTGATGTTTTATTATAATTATCTCATTATTTTTTAATATAATATTTATCAAATTTTAAATTTTAAATTTAGTTAAATTTATTAGTTACTAAACAATTTTTTGTATATGAAAATTAATTGAATCAAATAAAAGCTGATCGATTCAGATGCTAAAGGCCAAACTCGAAAAGGCATTGAAAATTTCAAAAAGGCAAATTGTGCATCAGCCTAAAGCTTGTAGTCCCGACGCATCATTAAATCGAAGTAGGCATCGTTATCTACGGAAGCGCTAATTGTCGAGTAATAATTGAGGAAATCTTCTTTAGTTACTTGGCCGTCCTGGTGCCCACCATCAAAATTGTTCAGAAACTTTGTCAGTATCTCGTCTTCGGTCATGTCGCCGCTGATATATCTCGGCTGGTTCCTTACCGAGTAGACCTTTCGCAAATCCTTGATGGCGATGACGTTGTCAGCAGAATTATTGACTTTATTGAAGGCTTTGTCGATAATGTCAAGCCTGGATTGTGGCATGGAAGGCTGGTGAAGAGGAAGCGATAGAAAAGCAGTATTAGGTACACACAAGAAGGCGTACATTGGGTTGGGACTTTTACTCACCCGAAGTTTCGACAAAAATTCGTCTGTGGTGACCGATCCGCTGCCCTTTTCGTCAAATCTGTGTGAATAAAACATACGGGTGTTAAGTTGCCATACGGCGAATAGACTAAGAATAAGGCGAATTAATATTAACCAACGGCGTGTGGTCACTGAGGTCGATACTTTTAGGCGCACTTACAACACATTAAATTCTTGTTATATAGTAAAACTATATATTATTTATACATATTAAATATATGCCCCAAAACTATCCCACGTACCCTGAGTTCAAAAAACATTGGCCACAAAAACCCCGGATCTTTTTGAACTTGCCCAATGGTCTTCGAGACATGGTTTGAAATTATTGCTATAGCCACAACATACTAATTAAAGAGAGTGCAGTTAAATTTTAGTGACATTTGGAGACCATAAAAGCTTTATTATATTCCAGTAAATAAAAAGAATTAATTTTATGACCGCCTCTAAAATACATTCGCTACGGCGAATCGGTTTGGTCAGCGTCAGTCTCTGCGAATTGGTTTCTACCTTTACCAGTAAACAATCACAGAATTAAGAAGAAATAATGTGGTTTTGGGGTATCAGTATAAGTAAGGAAGGAACTCATTGCTCTTAATGAAGCTCTTCACTTAGTCATGACTCCCGCAAATCAAACACATACTTTTGGAAAATAATGTCCGATTGAAAATATCAGAAAATCCCAATGATCGCATTAAAAACCGCGGTCTAAGGATCTTAAAGTAAATAAATGTAAAGCTGGTAAATGTAAAGCTGGAAGTTTTAATTCGGTCTACTGTATTGTAAAATTCATTCCCTCGATAATGGCCTACCGTTACGTTACACATATGTACCTGGCAAACATGTCCCGAATGTCCTGGTCTGTGCAGTCCAAACCGACCTTACGGATGGTAGTTTTGAAGTTATCCAGGTCGAGGGCGGTGGTGCCGTCACGTTCCATGTTGCGGAATGCTCTGGAAGGTTTGAAAACATGTTGCAATGTGAATTGGTCGTGGAATGGGCGGGATAGGGTACGCAACTACAAAAGGGCACAAAACGTATCGAGATGTTATTGTGACACAAGAAGGCCCCTTTAAAAATCAAATACTGCTACCGGCACAGCGTTGCCCGAAGGTAGCAGTAATTGCAAATGTGTCTACGTAATGCGCACTCCATTTTGCATTGTTGACCTAAATCTCTGAGCTGGAAAGGTCATCGTCCCCTTCAAGGACAAAAATTTATAATGCAGCGCTAATATTCATACCTGCCTAATCCAAGGATCCCTGTAGCTCCACGGCTGAAGCACATTAGTCTTAATTTCTCGATGGCATCTTTATCACGTCCATTAACCAGTTCCCGCTTGGAGCGGTTGATGAGAGCATTTTCTTTGGAGAGAAAATCTTCGCGGTGGTTCATCTGAAATTAATCCCGTAGTGCGTTATGGGTTGGATTTGTATTTTATAGTTTTGGTATTACATTAATTAGTTTCCAATCGCAAATTTTCTCTAAAAGATAAGAATTTAATTTTGCTTTCTGAGCAATTGTGTTTTATTTGAATGACGGCAAACTCCTATCAAATGAAATTGTACTTTGGAAGAAAAGTTTTTATTAAAAAATATCAAGGTGCCAATCAGGGGCAATAAGTGGCTCAGTTCCAGGTAAGAAGCCCAATAAAAATATTATCAATTCAATTGTAAGAAAAGTTATGTAACTTTCCTATATAGAAAGTTAGGTCTTTTTTATCGAAAAAGTGAGTAATAAGAAGAATAAATAAAAAGCAAAACGGACCGATTTGAGCCTTTTCTACGTTTCAAGCACACAAAGAGCCACAAGGCCGTATGTCTTTTTTGAGGCCACATTGATCAAAAATGCAGTTTCGACCCCACACCTAAACAGATTTTGCACATGATAGTAAATTGAATTAGATTCCAGAAATCAAAACCATCATATAAAATTCCTGGTTAGCATGAAGTATTAATACAAATTCCATTACTAAAAGTGAAAGCAATTTAAGCCACTCAAGCCTTCACGCGCGCTAAACAAAGGCAACAACAAATATTTTTGAAAAATATCTTTTCAAAACGACCAGACTGCCAAATAATTGAATCAATCTAAACGACTGAAAAAAGATTATTGAGTTCTCAATATCTATATATATAAATAAATTGTAAATTGTAAATGAGAGTTTATACGGTGATGTGAATTTAAATAAAAACAAGTAAAAGTGGTGTCTTCGTCCTGGCCGAAGTCTAAATACCCTGCACACGAGTAACTAAAAAAATAATAGTTGTTATTTTTAAAAGATGAGAAATTAATAAATGAGTTTAATTTTTAGGTTTTCAAGAAAAATAAACTCCTTATTTATAAGAATATGAACAAGAGTTCGATTGTTTTATTTCAGCAGGTTACGCTGACGTTGAATTTGTTTTCCCGTTTGTGTTTGAGGTAGGTTAAGAATTAGAAACGGCTACAGGAGCTGAAGGAAGTAAACAGACTCGAGCAAGAGTTGGAGTTGGCACACGACCAAACTTTGAACCACAAGAGAGCCTGTTGCGCCTGTGGTCAGTCCGAAAAAGAATAATCTTCTTTCTTTTCTTTCCACGCGACAAATAATTGAAAGCAAAATGGGTATTGACACAATCTCTAAATCAGTTAATAGGCTGGAACCTCTATTTTCGGGGACGAGAACTCCCGATTTAAGAGGGGAGGACTATAAGAATAAGTAAGGTGACGCTATATACACACACGCCTTCATTCTCTTCAAGTTTTTCTAGAGCTTTTTAACATTTTGTTGTATCTTGCTCAATATTCAATAGTATTGTATCTTGCTCAATATTCAAGGTTTCAGAGCGTATATTCAAGCAATTACCTCAAATACAAACGCAGTTTGATTTTCAATTGTTGTAATAGCTTTATGAAACATTGAAGCCTGAGTGTTAATAAAATGTAGCCAAGCTTCTGCTGCAGGATTTTCAAAGAATTTTAAAATTAGCATAATACACTTTTCTTGAGACAGGAAATAAGCCATCAGTGGTAAAAACATTTAGAGTATCCTTGCAATGGCGCGAAAAATGCATGCCATCTTGTTAATGGTAACCATCTTGTTTGTGAATACCCTAGTATCATTAAAAAATCGGTTTCTAAGAAGTTGCAAAAAGTTTTCAATGTTTCTACTCTAACAGTATAATATTTATTATATTAGTATAAAATCATAAGTATAGAGTATAAGTATAAAGTATAAGTATAAAGTATAAGTATATTTTGGAAATAATCATTTCTATATTAACAGGCAAAATATCAGCTGATGTTTTTATAGTGTTATAGAAAATATGGGCTGCACATCCGACTCCAATTAAATCATGGTTAAGGTTTTTTGTTTCAGTTTAACAAAAACATTATTTTCTCTACGTCTATCAGCTCCTCCAAAGTTAGAATTCGTATTATCGTTTTTTCTTTTTAATTATTTTCCTTTAAATTATTATTATTATTAAATTAACGCTAAATGTTTTAAAAATTAAAAACCGGAAAAATACAGAAAACTGAAAGAAAAAGAAGAAAACTGAAGAATATATAAAATAGGACGAAAAAAACAAACACAATGGAAAATAATAGAAAATGAAAAATGTGCATTTATTATAAAATATATAAATACATATGAAAAGACAAAAAGATGAGAAAAGAAAATTAATAAATAAGAACGTAAAAAAGAAAGCAGGAAAAAGGAATTTAGGTTCAAGAATACGGTTCTTTAAGTTAAATTAAAAATACCTTTAATCTTTGACAATTAAAATTACATTTCATTATAGATATACGGATGCCAATAAGACCCAGCTGGTAATTAATGTGGTTACGTATATCATCCACCGTAGTATCAGCAGCGAAAGGTGATGCAAATATTGAAAATTGAACTTTGAGCATAAAACGAAGATTTAGGAATGGCACCAATAAAGAAGTTTTCTTTAGTAAAGAAGTTTCTAATAAAATTTAAATTTGAAGTAAAAAATCAAAAAAATTGTATTTACAGATTTAATAAACAATTTTATTTTCTTGATGTTTTATTATAATTATCTCATTATTTTTTAATATAATATTTATCAAATTTTAAATTTTAAATTTAGTTAAATTTATTAGTTACTAAACAATTTTTTGTATATGAAAATTAATTGAATCAAATAAAAGCTGATCGATTCAGATGCTAAAGGCCAAACTCGAAAAGGCATTGAAAATTTCAAAAAGGCAAATTGTGCATCAGCCTAAAGCTTGTAGTCCCGACGCATCATTAAATCGAAGTAGGCATCGTTATCTACGGAAGCGCTAATTGTCGAGTAATAATTGAGGAAATCTTCTTTAGTTACTTGGCCGTCCTGGTGCCCACCATCAAAATTGTTCAGAAACTTTGTCAGTATCTCGTCTTCGGTCATGTCGCCGCTGATATATCTCGGCTGGTTCCTTACCGAGTAGACCTTTCGCAAATCCTTGATGGCGATGACGTTGTCAGCAGAATTATTGACTTTATTGAAGGCTTTGTCGATAATGTCAAGCCTGGATTGTGGCATGGAAGGCTGGTGAAGAGGAAGCGATAGAAAAGCAGTATTAGGTACACACAAGAAGGCGTACATTGGGTTGGGACTTTTACTCACCCGAAGTTTCGACAAAAATTCGTCTGTGGTGACCGATCCGCTGCCCTTTTCGTCAAATCTGTGTGAATAAAACATACGGGTGTTAAGTTGCCATACGGCGAATAGACTAAGAATAAGGCGAATTAATATTAACCAACGGCGTGTGGTCACTGAGGTCGATACTTTTAGGCGCACTTACAACACATTAAATTCTTGTTATATAGTAAAACTATATATTATTTATACATATTAAATATATGCCCCAAAACTATCTCACGTACCCTGAGTTCAAAAAACATTGGCCACAAAAACCCCGGATCTTTTTGAACTTGCCCAATGGTCTTCGAGACATGGTTTGAAATTATTGCTATAGCCACAACATACTAATTAAAGAGAGTGCAGTTAAATTTTAGTGACATTTGGAGACCATAAAAGCTTTATTATATTCCAGTAAATAAAAAGAATTAATTTTATGACCGCCTCTAAAATACATTCGCTACGGCGAATCGGTTTGGTCAGCGTCAGTCTCTGCGAATTGGTTTCTACCTTTACCAGTAAACAATCACAGAATTAAGAAGAAATAATGTGGTTTTGGGGTATCAGTATAAGTAAGGAAGGAACTCATTGCTCTTAATGAAGCTCTTCACTTAGTCATGACTCCCGCAAATCAAACACATACTTTTGGAAAATAATGTCCGATTGAAAATATCAGAAAATCCCAATGATCGCATTAAAAACCGCGGTCTAAGGATCTTAAGGTAAATAAATGTAAAGCTGGACGTTTTAATTCGGTCTGATGTATTATAAAATCCATTCCCTCGATAATGGCCTACCGTTACGTTACACATATGTACCTGGCAAACATGTCCCGAATGTCCTGGTCTGTGCAGTCCAAACCGACCTTACGGATGGTAGTTTTGAAGTTATCCAGGTCGAGGGCGGTGGTGCCGTCACGTTCCATGTTGCGGAATGCTCTGGAAGGTTTGAAAACATGTTGCAATGTGAATTGGTCGTGGAATGGGCGAGATAGGGTGCGCAACCACAAAAGGGCACAAAACGTATCGAGATGTTATTGTGACACAAGAAGTCTCCTTTCCCAAATATTGCTACCGGCACAGCGTTGCCCGAAGGTAGCAGTAATTGCAAATGTGTCTACGTAATGCGCACGCCATTTTGCATTGTTGACCTAAATCTCTGAGCTGGAAAGGTCATCGTGCCCTTCAAGGACAAAAATTTATAATGCAGCGCTAATATTCATACCTGCCTAATTCAAGGATCCCTGTAGCTCCACGGCTGAAGCACATTAGTCTTAATTTCTCGATGGCATCTTTATCACGTCCATTAACCAGTTCCCGCTTGGAGCGGTTGATGAGAGCATTTTCTTTGGAGAGAAAATCTTCGCGGTGGTTCATCTGAAATTAATCCCGTAGTGCGTTATGGGTTGGATTTATATTTTATAGTTTTGGTATTACATTAATTAGTTTCCAAGCGCAAATTTTCTCTAAAAGATGAAAATTTAATTTTGCTTTCTGAGCAATTGTGTTTTATTTGAATGACGGCAAACTCCTATCAAATGAAATTGTACTTTGGAAGAAAAGTTTTTATTAAAAAATATCAAGGTGCCAATCAGGGGCAATAAGTGGCTCAGTTCCAGGTAAGCAGGTAAGAAGCCCAATAAAAATATTATCAATTCAATCGTAAGAAAAGTTATGTAACTTTCCTATATAGAAAGTTAGGTCTTTTTTATCGAAAAAGTGAGTAATAAGAAGAAAAAATAAAAAGCAAAACGGACCGATTTGAGCCTTTTCTACGTTTCAAGCACACAAAGAGCCACAAGGCCGTATGTCTTTTTTGAGGCCACATTGATCAAAAATGCAGTTTCGACCCCACACCTAAACAGATTTTGCACATGATAGTAAATTGAATTAGATTCCAGAAATCAAAACCATCATATAAAATTCCTGGTTAGCATGAAGTATTAATACAAATTCCTGAAATCAAAACCATCATATAAAATTCCTGGTTAGCATGAAGTATTAGTACAGATTCCATTATTAAAAGTGAAAGCACTTTAAGCCATTCAAGCCTTCATGCGCGCTAAACAAAGGCAACAACAAATATTTTTGAAAAATATCTTTTCAAAACGACCAGACTGCCAAATAATTGAATCAATCTAAACGACTGAAAAAAGATTATTGAGTTCTCAACATCTATATCTATAAATAAATTGTAAATTGTAAATGAGAGTTTATACGGTGATGTGAATGTAAATAAAAACAAGTAAAAGTGGTGTCTTCGTCCTGGCCGAAGTCTAAATACCCTGCACACGAGTAACTAAAAAAATAATAGTTGTTATTTTTAAAAGATGAGAAATTAATAAATGAGTTTAATTTTTAGGTTTTCAAGAAAAATAAACTGCTTATTTATAAGAATATGAACACGAGTTCGAGTGTTTTATTTCAGCAGGTTACGCTGACGTTGAATTTGTTTTCCCGTTTGTGGTTGAGGTAGGTTAAGAATATCAATTCTAGAGCGCAGATTACTGCACTTTAATTGCGGTAGAGTTTATATAAATTTGTGATTAATGGAAGTAGTAAAAGAAGAAATGAATTAAGAATTTGTTAGGACAAATATAAAGATTTATAGATAAGATATGAAGAAATTTAAGCATAGCGATAAATAATAAAGGAAATTTAGAATTAATAAATGTGAAACTAGGAAGGGAAACAAATAATTCAAGCAAAGGTAGAACAGGCCGATGCCGTTCTAGATGATATAATGCATTAGAAACGGCTACAGGAGCTGAAGGAAGTAAACAGACTCGAGCAAGAGTTGGAGTTGACACACGACCAAACTTTGAACCACAAGAGAGCCTGTTGCGCCTGTGGTCAGTCCGAAAAAGAATAATCTTCTTTCTTTTCTTTCCACGCGACAAATAATTGAAAGCAAAATGGGTATTGACACAATCTCTAAATCAGTTAATAGGCTGGAACCTCTATTTTCGGGGACGAGAACTCCCGATTTAAGAGGGGAGGACTATAAGAATAAGTAAGGTGACGCTATATACACACACGCCTTCATTCTCTTCAAGTTTTTCTAGAGCTTTTTAACATTTTGTTGTATCTTGCTCAATATTCAATAGTATTGTATCTTGCTCAATATTCAAGGTTTCAGAGCGTATATTCAAGCAATTACCTCAAATACAAACGCAGTTTGATTTTCAATTGTTGTAATAGCTTTATGAAACATTGAAGCCTGAGTGTTAATAAAATGTAGCCAAGCTTCTGCTGCAGGATTTTGAAAGAATTTTAAAATTAGCATGACACTTTTCTTGAAAGAGAAAATAAGCCATCAGTGGTAAAAACATTTGGAGTATCCTTGCAATAGTGCGAAAAATGCATGCCATCTTGTTAATGCTAACCATCTTGTTTAGTATCATTAAAAAACGGTTTCTAAGAAGTTGCAAAAAGTTTTCAATGTTTCTACTCTAACAGTATAATATTTATTATATTAGTATAAAATCATAAGTATAGAGTATAAGTATAAAGTATAAGTATAAAGTATAAGTATATTTTAGAAATAATCATTTCTATATTAACAGGCAAAATATCAGCTGATATTTTTATAGTGTTATGGAAAATATGGGCTGCACATCCGACTCCAATTAAATCATGGTTAAGGTTTTGTTTCAGTTTAACAAAAACATTATTTTCTCCACGTCTATCAGATCTCCAAAGTTAGAATTCGTATTATCGTTTTTTCTTTTTAATTATTTTCCTTTAAATTATTATTATTATTAAATTAACGCTAAATGTTTTAAAAATTAAAAACCGGGAAAATACAGAAAACAGAAGATTATATAAAATAGGACGAAAAAAACAAACACAATGGAAAATAATAGAAAATGAAAAATGTGCATTTATTATAAAATATATAAATACATATAAAAAGACAAAGAGATGAGAAAAGAAAATATATAAATAAGAACGTAAAAAAAGAAAGCAGGAAAAAGGAATTTAGGTTCAAGAATACGGTTCTTTAAGTTAAATTAAAAATACCTTTAATCTTTGACAATTAAAATTACATTTCATTATAGATATACGGATGCCAATAAGACCCAGCTGGTAATTAATGTGGTTACGTATATCATCCACCGTAGTATCAGCAGCGAAACGTGATGCAAAAATTGAAAATTGAACTTTGAGCATAAAACGAAGATTTAGGAATGGCACCAATAAAGAAGTTTTCTTTAGTAAAGAAGTTTCTAATAAAATTTAAATTTGAAGTAAAAAATCAAAAAAAATGTATTTACAGATTTAATAAACAATTTTATTTTGTTGATATTTTATTATAATTATCTCATTATTTTTTAATATAATATTTATCAAATTTTAAATTTTAAATTTAGTTAAATTTATTAGTTACTAAACAATTTTTTGTATATGAAAATTAATTGAACCAAATAAAAGCTGATCGATCCAGATGCCAAAAGGCCAAACTCGAAAAGGCATTGAAAATTTCAAAAAGGCAAATTGTGCATCAGCCTAAAGCTTGTAGTCCCGACGCATCATTAAATCGAAGTAGGCATCGTTATCTACGGAAGCGCTAATTGTCGAGTAATAATTGAGGAAATCTTCTTTAGTTACTTGGCCGTCCTGGTGCCCACCATCAAAATTGTTCAGAAACTTTGTCAGTATCTCGTCTTCGGTCATGTCGCCGCTGATATATCTCGGCTGGTTCCTTACCGAGTAGACCTTTCGCAAATCCTTGATGGCGATGACGTTGTCAGCAGAATTATTGACTTTATTGAAGGCCTTGTCGATAATGTCAAGCCTGGATTGTGGCATGGAAGGCTGGTGAAGAGGAAGCGATAGAAAAGCAGTATTAGGTACACACAAGAAGGCGTACATTGGGTTGGGACTTTTACTCACCCGAAGTTTCGACAAAAATTCGTCTGTGGTGACCGATCCGCTGCCCTTTTCGTCAAATCTGTGTGAATAAAACATACGGGTGTTAAGTTGCCATACGGCGAATAGACTAAGAATAAGGCGAATTAATATTAACCAACGGCGTGTGGTCACTGAGGTCGATACTTTTAGGCGCACTTACAACACATTAAATTCTTGTTATATAATAAAACTATATATTATTTATACATATTAAATATATGCCCCAAAACTATCCCACGTACCCTGAGTTCAAAAAACATTGGCCACAAAACCCCCCGGATCTTCTGAAACTTGTCCAATGGCTTTCGAGACATGCTTTGAAATTATTGCTATAGCCACAACATACTAATTAAAGAGAGTGCAGTTAAATTTTAGTGACATTTGGAGACCATAAAAGCTTTATTATATTCCAGTAAATAAAAATAATTAATTTTATGACCGCCTCTAAAATACATTCGCTACGGCGAATCGGTTTGGTCAGCGTCAGTCTCTGCGAATTGGTTTCTACCTTAACCAGTAAATAATCACAGAATTAAGAAGAAATAATGTGGTTTTGGGGTATCAGTATAAGTAAGGAAGTAACTCATTGCTCTTAATGAAGCTCTTCACTTAGTCATGACTCCCGCAAATCAAACACATACTTTTGGAAAATAATGTCCGATTGAAAATATCAGAAAATCCCAATGATCGCATTAAAAACCGCGGTCTAAGGATCTTAAAGTAAATAAATGTAAAGCTGGACGTTTTAATTCGGTCTGATGTATTATAAAATCCATTCCCTCGATAATGGCCTACCGTTACGTTACACATATGTACCTGGCAAACATGTCCCGAATGTCCTGGTCTGTGCAGTCCAAACCGACCTTACGGATGGTAGTTTTGAAGTTATCCAGGTCGAGGGCGGTGGTGCCGTCACGTTCCATGTTGCGGAATGCTCTGGAAGGTTTAAAAACATGTTGCAATATGAATTGGTCGTGGAATGGGCGAGATAGGGTGCGCAACTACAAAAGGGCACAAAACGTATCGAGATATTATTGTGACACAGGAAGGCCCCTTTAAAAATCAAATACTGCTACCGGCACAGCGTTGCCCGAAGGTAGCAGTAATTGCAAATGTGTCTACGTAATGCGCACGCCATTTTGCATTGTTGACCTAAATCTCTAAGCTGCAAAGGTCATCGTCCCCTTCAAGGACAAAAATTTATAATGCAGCGCTAATATTCATACCTGCCTAATCCAAGGATCCCTGTAGCTCCACGGCTGAAGCACATTAGTCTTAATTTCTCAATGGCATCTTTATCACGTCCATTAACCAGTTCCCGCTTGGAGCGGTTGATGAGAGCATTTTCTTTGGAGAGAAAATCTTCGCGGTGGTTCATCTGAAATTAATCCCGTAGTGCGTTTTGGGTTGGATTTATATTTTATTGTTTTGGTATTACATTAATTAGTTTCCAAGCGCAAATTTTCTCTAAAAGATGAGAATTTAATTTTGCTTTCTGAGCAATTGTGTTTTATTTGAATGACGGCAAACTCCTATCAAATGAAATTGTACTTTGGAAGAAAAGTTTTTATTAAAAAATATCAAGGTGCCAATCAGGGGCAATAAGTGGCTCAGTTCCAGGTAAGCAGGTAAGAAGCCCAATAAAAATATTATCAATTCAATCGTAAGAAAAGTTATGTAACTTTCCTATATAGAAAGTTAGGTGTTTTTTATCGAAAAAGTGAGTAATAAGAAGAAAAAATAAAAAGCAAAACGGACCGATTTGAGCCTTTTCTACGTTTCAAGCACACAAAGAGCCACAAGGCCGTATGTCTTTTTTGAGGCCACATTGATCATAAATGCAGTTTCGACCCCACACCTAAACAGATTTTGCACATTATAGTAAATTGAATTAAATTCCAGAAATCAAAACCATCATATAAAATTCCTGGTTAGCATGAAGTATTAATACAAATTCCTGAAATCAAAACCATCATATAAAATTCCTGGTTAGCATGAAGTATTAGTACAGATTCCATTATTAAAAGTGAAAGCACTTTAAGCCATTCAAGCCTTCATGCGCGCTAAACAAAGGCAACAACAAATATTTTTGAAAAATATCTTTTCAAAACGACCAGACTGCCAAATAATTGAATCAATCTAAACGACTGAAAAAAGATTATTGAGTTCTCAACATCTATATCTATAAATAAATTGTAAATTGTAAATGAGAGTTTATACGGTGATGTGAATGTAAATAAAAACAAGTAAAAGTGGTGTCTTCGTCCTGGCCGAAGTCTAATACCCTGCACACGAGTAACTAAAAAAATAATAGTTGTTATTTTTAAAAGATGAGAAATTAATAAATGAGTTTAATTTTTAGGTTTTCAAGAAAAATAAACTGCTTATTTATAAGAATATGAACACGAGTTCGAGTGTTTTATTTCAGCAGGTTACGCTGACGTTGAATTTGTTTTCCCGTTTGTGGTTGAGGTAGGTTAAGAATATCAATTCTAGAGCGCAGATTACTGCACTTTAATTGCGGTAGAGTTTATATAAATTTGTGATTAATGGAAGTAGTAAAAGAAGAAATGAATTAAGAATTTGTTAGGACAAATAGAAAGATTTATAGATAAGATATGAAGAAATTTAAGCATAGCGATAAATAATAAAGGAAATTTAGAATTAATAAATGTGAAACTAGGAAGGGAAACAAATAATTCAAGCAAAGGTAGAACAGGCCGATGCCGTTCTAGATGATATAATGCATTAGAAACGGCTACAGGAGCTGAAGGAAGTAAACAGACTCGAGCAAGAGTTGGAGTTGACACACGACCAAACTTTGAACCACAAGAGAGCCTGTTGCGCCTGTGGTCAGTCCGAAAAAGAATAATCTTCTTTCTTTTCTTTCCACGCGACAAATAATTGAAAGCAAAATGGGTATTGACACAATCTCTAAATCAGTTAATAGGCTGGAACCTCTATTTTCGGGGACGAGAACTCCCGATTTAAGAGGGGAGGACTATAAGAATAAGTAAGGTGACGCTATATACACACACGCCTTCATTCTCTTCAAGTTTTTCTAGAGTTTTTTTAACATTTTGTATCTTGCTCAATATTCAATAGTATTGTATCTTGCTCAATATTCAAGTTTTCAGAGCGTATATTCAAGCAATTACCTCAAATACAAACGCAGTTTGATTTTCAATTGTTGTAATAGCTTTATGAAACATTGAAGCCTGAGTGTTAATAAAATGTAGCCAAGCTTCTGCTGCAGGATTTTGAAAGAATTTTAAAATTAGCATGACACTTTTCTTGAAAGAGAAAATAAGCCATCAGTGGTAAAAACATTTGGAGTATCCTTGCAATAGTGCGAAAAATGCATGCCATCTTGTTAATGCTAACCATCTTGTTTAGTATCATTAAAAAGCGGTTTCTAAGAAGTTGCAAAAAGTTTTCAATGTTTCTACTCTAACAGTATAATATTTATTATATTAGTATAAAATCATAAGTATAGAGTATAAGTATAAAGTATAAGTATAAAGTATAAGTATATTTTAGAAATAATCATTTCTATATTAACAGGCAAAATATCAGCTGATATTTTTATAGTGTTATGGAAAATATGGGCTGCACATCCGACTCCAATTAAATCATGGTTAAGGTTTTGTTTCAGTTTAACAAAAACATTATTTTCTCCACGTCTATCAGATCTCCAAAGTTAGAATTCGTATTATCGTTTTTTCTTTTTAATTATTTTCCTTTAAATTATTATTATTATTAAATTAACGCTAAATGTTTTAAAAATTAAAAACCGGAAAAATACAGAAAACAGAAGAATATATAAAATAGGACGAAAAAAACAAACACAATGGAAAATAATAGAAAATGAAAAATGTGCATTTATTATCAAATATATAAATACATATAAAAAGACAAAGAGATGAGAAAAGAAAATATATAAATAAGAACGTAAAAAAAGAAAGCAGGAAAAAGGAATTTAGGTTCAAGAATACGGTTCTTTAAGTTAAATTAAAAATACCTTTAATCTTTGACAATTAAAATTACATTTCATTATAGATATACGGATGCCAATAAGACCCAGCTGGTAATTAATGTGGTTACGTATATCATCCACCGTAGTATCAGCAGCGAAACGTGATGCAAAAATTGAAAATTGAACTTTGAGCATAAAACGAAGATTTAGGAATGGCACCAATAAAGAAGTTTTCTTTAGTAAAGAAGTTTCTAATAAAATTTAAATTTGAAGTAAAAAATCAAAAAAAATGTATTTACAGATTTAATAAACAATTTTATTTTGTTGATATTTTATTATAATTATCTCATTATTTTTTAATATAATATTTATCAAATTTTAAATTTTAAATTTAGTTAAATTTATTAGTTACTAAACAATTTTTTGTATATGAAAATTAATTGAACCAAATAAAAGCTGATCGATCCAGATGCTAAAGGCCAAACTCGAAAAGGCATTGAAAATTTCAAAAAGGCAAATTGTGCATCAGCCTAAAGCTTGTAGTCCCGACGCATCATTAAATCGAAGTAGGCATCGTTATCTACGGAAGCGCTAATTGTCGAGTAATAATTGAGGAAATCTTCTTTAGTTACTTGGCCGTCCTGGTGCCCACCATCAAAATTGTTCAGAAACTTTGTCAGTATCTCGTCTTCGGTCATGTCGCCGCTGATATATCTCGGCTGGTTCCTTACCGAGTAGACCTTTCGCAAATCCTTGATGGCGATGACGTTGTCAGCAGAATTATTGACTTTATTGAAGGCTTTGTCGATAATGTCAAGCCTGGATTGTGGCATGGAAGGCTGGTGAAGAGGAAGCGATAGAAAAGCAGTATTAGGTACACACAAGAAGGCGTACATTGGGTTGGGACTTTTACTCACCCGAAGTTTCGACAAAAATTCGTCTGTGGTGACCGATCCGCTGCCCTTTTCGTCAAATCTGTGTGAATAAAACATACGGGTGTTAAGTTGCCATACGGCGAATAGACTAAGAATAAGGCGAATTAATATTAACCAACGGCGTGTGGTCACTGAGGTCGATACTTTTAGGCGCACTTACAACACATTAAATTCTTGTTATATAATAAAACTATATATTATTTATACATATTAAATATATGCCCCAAAACTATCCCACGTACCCTGAGTTCAAAAAACATTGGCCACAAAACCCCCCGGATCTTCTGAAACTTGTCCAATGGCTTTCGAGACATGCTTTGAAATTATTGCTATAGCCACAACATACTAATTAAAGAGAGTGCAGTTAAATTTTAGTGACATTTGGAGACCATAAAAGCTTTATTATATTCCAGTAAATAAAAATAATTAATTTTATGACCGCCTCTAAAATACATTCGCTACGGCGAATCGGTTTGGTCAGCGTCAGTCTCTGCGAATTGGTTTCTACCTTAACCAGTAAATAATCACAGAATTAAGAAGAAATAATGTGGTTTTGGGGTATCAGTATAAGTAAGGAAGTAACTCATTGCTCTTAATGAAGCTCTTCACTTAGTCATGACTCCCGCAAATCAAACACATACTTTTGGAAAATAATGTCCGATTGAAAATATCAGAAAATCCCAATGATCGCATTAAAAACCGCGGTCTAAGGATCTTAAAGTAAATAAATGTAAAGCTGGACGTTTTAATTCGGTCTGATGTATTATAAAATCCATTCCCTCGATAATGGCCTACCGTTACGTTACACATATGTACCTGGCAAACATGTCCCGAATGTCCTGGTCTGTGCAGTCCAAACCGACCTTACGGATGGTAGTTTTGAAGTTATCCAGGTCGAGGGCGGTGGTGCCGTCACGTTCCATGTTGCGGAATGCTCTGGAAGGTTTGAAAACATGTTGCAATATGAATTGGTCGTGGAATGGGCGAGATAGGGTGCGCAACTACAAAAGGGCACAAAACGTATCGAGATATTATTGTGACACAGGAAGGCCCCTTTAAAAATCAAATACTGCTACCGGCACAGCGTTGCCCGAAGGTAGCAGTAATTGCAAATGTGTCTACGTAATGCGCACGCCATTTTGCATTGTTGACCTAAATCTCTAAGCTGCAAAGGTCATCGTCCCCTTCAAGGACAAAAATTTATAATGCAGCGCTAATATTCATACCTGCCTAATCCAAGGATCCCTGTAGCTCCACGGCTGAAGCACATTAGTCTTAATTTCTCAATGGCATCTTTATCACGTCCATTAACCAGTTCCCGCTTGGAGCGGTTGATGAGAGCATTTTCTTTGGAGAGAAAATCTTCGCGGTGGTTCATCTGAAATTAATCCCGTAGTGCGTTTTGGGTTGGATTTATATTTTATTGTTTTGGTATTACATTAATTAGTTTCCAAGCGCAAATTTTCTCTAAAAGATGAGAATTTAATTTTGCTTTCTGA
This sequence comes from Sicus ferrugineus, assembly GCA_922984085.1. Lineage (NCBI taxonomy): Eukaryota > Metazoa > Arthropoda > Insecta > Diptera > Conopidae > Sicus > Sicus ferrugineus. Next base: position 12,123,794 of record OV277351.1, on the reverse strand, counting down.
GCAATTGTGTTTTATTTGAATGACGGCAAACTCCTATCAAATGAAATTGTACTTTGGAAGAAAAGTTTTTATTAAAAAATATCAAGGTGCCAATCAGGGGCAATAAGTGGCTCAGTTCCAGGTAAGCAGGTAAGAAGCCCAATAAAAATATTATCAATTCAATCGTAAGAAAAGTTATGTAACTTTCCTATATAGAAAGTTAGGTGTTTTTTATCGAAAAAGTGAGTAATAAGAAGAAAAAATAAAAAGCAAAACGGACCGATTTGAGCCTTTTCTACGTTTCAAGCACACAAAGAGCCACAAGGCCGTATGTCTTTTTTGAGGCCACATTGATCATAAATGCAGTTTCGACCCCACACCTAAACAGATTTTGCACAGTAAATTGAATTAAATTCCAGAAATCAAAACCATCATATAAAATTCCTGGTTAGCATGAAGTATTAATACAAATTCCTGAAATCAAAACCATCATATAAAATTCCTGGTTAGCATGAAGTATTAGTACAGATTCCATTATTAAAAGTGAAAGCACTTTAAGCCATTCAAGCCTTCATGCGCGCTAAACAAAGGCAACAACAAATATTTTTGAAAAATATCTTTTCAAAACGACCAGACTGCCAAATAATTGAATCAATCTAAACGACTGAAAAAAGATTATTGAGTTCTCAACATCTATATCTATAAATAAATTGTAAATTGTAAATGAGAGTTTATACGGTGATGTGAATGTAAATAAAAACAAGTAAAAGTGGTGTCTTCGTCCTGGCCGAAGTCTAAATACCCTGCACACGAGTAACTAAAAAAATAATAGTTGTTATTTTTAAAAGATGAGAAATTAATAAATGAGTTTAATTTTTAGGTTTTCAAGAAAAATAAACTGCTTATTTATAAGAATATGAACACGAGTTCGAGTGTTTTATTTCAGCAGGTTACGCTGACGTTGAATTTGTTTTCCCGTTTGTGGTTGAGGTAGGTTAAGAATATCAATTCTAGAGCGCAGATTACTGCACTTTAATTGCGGTAGAGTTTATATAAATTTGTGATTAATGGAAGTAGTAAAAGAAGAAATGAATTAAGAATTTGTTAGGACAAATATAAAGATTTATAGATAAGATATGAAGAAATTTAAGCATAGCGATAAATAATAAAGGAAATTTAGAATTAATAAATGTGAAACTAGGAAGGGAAACAAATAATTCAAGCAAAGGTAGAACAGGCCGATGCCGTTCTAGATGATATAATGCATTAGAAACGGCTACAGGAGCTGAAGGAAGTAAACAGACTCGAGCAAGAGTTGGAGTTGACACACGACCAAACTTTGAACCACAAGAGAGCCTGTTGCGCCTGTGGTCAGTCCGAAAAAGAATAATCTTCTTTCTTTTCTTTCCACGCGACAAATAATTGAAAGCAAAATGGGTATTGACACAATCTCTAAATCAGTTAATAGGCTGGAACCTCTATTTTCGGGGACGAGAACTCCCGATTTAAGAGGGGAGGACTATAAGAATAAGTAAGGTGACGCTATATACACACACGCCTTCATTCTCTTCAAGTTTTTCTAGAGCTTTTTAACATTTTGTTGTATCTTGCTCAATATTCAATAGTATTGTATCTTGCTCAATATTCAAGGTTTCAGAGCGTATATTCAAGCAATTACCTCAAATACAAACGCAGTTTGATTTTCAATTGTTGTAATAGCTTTATGAAACATTGAAGCCTGAGTGTTAATAAAATGTAGCCAAGCTTCTGCTGCAGGATTTTGAAAGAATTTTAAAATTAGCATGACACTTTTCTTGAAAGAGAAAATAAGCCATCAGTGGTAAAAACATTTGGAGTATCCTTGCAATAGTGCGAAAAATGCATGCCATCTTGTTAATGCTAACCATCTTGTTTAGTATCATTAAAAAACGGTTTCTAAGAAGTTGCAAAAAGTTTTCAATGTTTCTACTCTAACAGTATAATATTTATTATATTAGTATAAAATCATAAGTATAGAGTATAAGTATAAAGTATAAGTATAAAGTATAAGTATATTTTAGAAATAATCATTTCTATATTAACAGGCAAAATATCAGCTGATATTTTTATAGTGTTATGGAAAATATGGGCTGCACATCCGACTCCAATTAAATCATGGTTAAGGTTTTGTTTCAGTTTAACAAAAACATTATTTTCTCCACGTCTATCAGATCTCCAAAGTTAGAATTCGTATTATCGTTTTTTCTTTTTAATTATTTTCCTTTAAATTATTATTATTATTAAATTAACGCTAAATGTTTTAAAAATTAAAAACCGGAAAAATACAGAAAACAGAAGAATATATAAAATAGGACGAAAAAAACAAACACAATGGAAAATAATAGAAAATGAAAAATGTGCATTTATTATAAAATATATAAATACATATAAAAAGACAAAGAGATGAGAAAAGAAAATATATAAATAAGAACGTAAAAAAAGAAAGCAGGAAAAAGGAATTTAGGTTCAAGAATACGGTTCTTTAAGTTAAATTAAAAATACCTTTAATCTTTGACAATTAAAATTACATTTCATTATAGATATACGGATGCCAATAAGACCCAGCTGGTAATTAATGTGGTTACGTATATCATCCACCGTAGTATCAGCAGCGAAAGGTGATGCAAATATTGAAAATTGAACTTTGAGCATAAAACGAAGATTTAGGAATGGCACCAATAAAGAAGTTTTCTTTAGTAAAGAAGTTTCTAATAAAATTTAAATTTGAAGTAAAAAATCAAAAAAAATGTATTTACAGATTTAATAAACAATTTTATTTTGTTGATATTTTATTATAATTATCTCATTATTTTTTAATATAATATTTATCAAATTTTAAATTTTAAATTTAGTTAAATTTATTAGTTACTAAACAATTTTTTGTATATGAAAATTAATTGAACCAAATAAAAGCTGATCGATCCAGATGCTAAAGGCCAAACTCGAAAAGGCATTGAAAATTTCAAAAAGGCAAATTGTGCATCAGCCTAAAGCTTGTAGTCCCGACGCATCATTAAATCGAAGTAGGCATCGTTATCTACGGAAGCGCTAATTGTCGAGTAATAATTGAGGAAATCTTCTTTAGTTACTTGGCCGTCCTGGTGCCCACCATCAAAATTGTTCAGAAACTTTGTCAGTATCTCGTCTTCGGTCATGTCGCCGCTGATATATCTCGGCTGGTTCCTTACCGAGTAGACCTTTCGCAAATCCTTGATGGCGATGACGTTGTCAGCAGAATTATTGACTTTATTGAAGGCTTTGTCGATAATGTCAAGCCTGGATTGTGGCATGGAAGGCTGGTGAAGAGGAAGCGATAGAAAAGCAGTATTAGGTACACACAAGAAGGCGTACATTGGGTTGGGACTTTTACTCACCCGAAGTTTCGACAAAAATTCGTCTGTGGTGACCGATCCGCTGCCCTTTTCGTCAAATCTGTGTGAATAAAACATACGGGTGTTAAGTTGCCATACGGCGAATAGACTAAGAATAAGGCGAATTAATATTAACCAACGGCGTGTGGTCGCTGAGGTCGATACTTTTAGGCGCACTTACAACACATTAAATTCTTGTTATATAGTAAAACTATACATTATTTATACATATTAAATATATGCCCCAAAACTATCCCACGTACCCTGAGTCCAAAAAACCTTGGCCACAAAACCACCGGATATTTTTTAACTTGCCCAATGGTCTTCGAGACATGGTTTGAAATTATTGCTACAGCCACAACATACTTTTCAAAGGGAGTGCAGTTAAATTTTAGTGACATTTGGAGACCATAAAAGCTTTATTATATTCCAGTAAATAAAAATAATTAATTTTATGACCACCTCTAAAATACATTCGCTACGGCGAATCGGTTTGGTCAGCGTCAGTCTCTGCGAATTGGTTTCTACCTTTACCAGTAAATAATCACAGAATTAAGAAGAAATAATGTGGTTTTGGGGCATCATTATAAGTAAGGAAGGAACTCATTACTCTTAATGAAGCTTTTCACTTAGTCATGACTCCCGCAAATCAAACACATATGGAAAATAATGTCCGATTGAAAATATCAGAAAATCCCAATGATCGCATTAAAAACCGCGGTCTAAGGATCTTAAAGTAAATAAATGTAAAGCTGGTAAATGTAAAGCTGGAAGTTTTAATTCGGTCTACTGTATTGTAAAATCCATTCCCTCGATAATGGTCTACCGTTACGTTACACATATGTACCTGGCAAACATGTCCCGAATGTCCTGGTCTGTGCAGTCCAAACCGACCTTACGGATGGTAGTTTTGAAGTTATCCAGGTCGAGGGCGGTGGTGCCGTCACGTTCCATGTTGCGGAATGCTCTGGAAGGTTTGAAAACATGTTGCAATATGAATTGGTCGTGGAATGGGCGAGATAGGGTGCGCAACTACAAAAGGGCACAAAACGTATCGAGATATTATTGTGACACAGGAAGGCCCCTTTAAAAATCAAATACTGCTACCGGCACAGCGTTGCCCGAAGGTAGCAGTAATTGCAAATGTGTCTACGTAATGCGCACGCCATTTTGCATTGTTGACCTAAATCTCTGAGCTGGAAAGGTCATCGTTCCCTTCAAGGACAAAAATTTATAATGCAGCGCTAATATTCATACCTGCCTAATCCAAGGATCCCTGTAGCTCCACGGCTGAAGCACATTAGTCTTAATTTCTCAATGGCATCTTTATCACGTCCATTAACCAGTTCCCGCTTGGAGCGGTTGATGAGAGCATTTTCTTTGGAGAGAAAATCTTCGCGGTGGTTCATCTGAAATTAATCCCGTAGTGCGTTATGGGTTGGATTTATATTTTATAGTTTTGGTATTACATTAATTAGTTTCCAAGCGCAAATTTTCTCTAAAAGATGTGAATTTAATTTTGCTTTCTGAGCAATTGTGTTTTATGTGAATGACGGCAAACTCCTATCAAATGAAATTGTACTTTGGAAGAAAAGTTTTTATTAAAAAATATCAAGGTGCCAATCAGGGGCAATAAGTGGCTCAGTTCCAGGTAAGCAGGTAAGAAGCCCAATAAAAATATTATCAATTCAATCGTAAGAAAAGTTATGTAACTTTCCTATATAGAAAGTTAGGTGTTTTTTATCGAAAAAGTGAGTAATAAGAAGAAAAAATAAAAAGCAAAACGGACCGATTTGAGCCTTTTCTACGTTTCAAGCACACAAAGAGCCACAAGGCCGTATGTCTTTTTTGAGGCCACATTGATCATAAATGCAGTTTCGACCCCACACCTAAACAGATTTTGCACATTATAGTAAATTGAATTAAATTCCAGAAATCAAAACCATCATATAAAATTCCTGGTTAGCATGAAGTATTAATACAAATTCCTGAAATCAAAACCATCATATAAAATTCCTGGTTAGCATGAAGTATTAGTACAGATTCCATTATTAAAAGTGAAAGCACTTTAAGCCATTCAAGCCTTCATGCGCGCTAAACAAAGGCAACAACAAATATTTTTGAAAAATATCTTTTCAAAACGACCAGACTGCCAAATAATTGAATCAATCTAAACGACTGAAAAAAGATTATTGAGTTCTCAACATCTATATCTATAAATAAATTGTAAATTGTAAATGAGAGTTTATACGGTGATGTGAATGTAAATAAAAACAAGTAAAAGTGGTGTCTTCGTCCTGGCCGAAGTCTAAATACCCTGCACACGAGTAACTAAAAAAATAATAGTTGTTATTTTTAAAAGATGAGAAATTAATAAATGAGTTTAATTTTTAGGTTTTCAAGAAAAATAAACTGCTTATTTATAAGAATATGAACACGAGTTCGAGTGTTTTATTTCAGCAGGTTACGCTGACGTTGAATTTGTTTTCCCGTTTGTGGTTGAGGTAGGTTAAGAATATCAATTCTAGAGCGCAGATTACTGCACTTTAATTGCGGTAGAGTTTATATAAATTTGTGATTAATGGAAGTAGTAAAAGAAGAAATGAATTAAGAATTTGTTAGGACAAACAGAAAGATTTATAGATAAGATATGAAGAAATTTAAGCATAGCGATAAATAATAAAGGAAATTTAGAATTAATAAATGTGAAACTAGGAAGGGAAACAAATAATTCAAGCAAAGGTAGAACAGGCCGATGCCGTTCTAGATGATATAATGCATTAGAAACGGCTACAGGAGCTGAAGGAAGTAAACAGACTCGAGCAAGAGTTGGAGTTGACACACGACCAAACTTTGAACCACAAGAGAGCCTGTTGCGCCTGTGGTCAGTCCGAAAAAGAATAATCTTCTTTCTTTTCTTTCCACGCGACAAATAATTGAAAGCAAAATGGGTATTGACACAATCTCTAAATCAGTTAATAGGCTGGAACCTCTATTTTCGGGGACGAGAACTCCCGATTTAAGAGGGGAGGACTATAAGAATAAGTAAGGTGACGCTATATACACACACGCCTTCATTCTCTTCAAGTTTTTCTAGAGTTTTTTTAACATTTTGTATCTTGCTCAATATTCAATAGTATTGTATCTTGCTCAATATTCAAGTTTTCAGAGCGTATATTCAAGCAATTACCTCAAATACAAACGCAGTTTGATTTTCAATTGTTGTAATAGCTTTATGAAACATTGAAGCCTGAGTGTTAATAAAATGTAGCCAAGCTTCTGCTGCAGGATTTTGAAAGAATTTTAAAATTAGCATGACACTTTTCTTGAAAGAGAAAATAAGCCATCAGTGGTAAAAACATTTGGAGTATCCTTGCAATAGTGCGAAAAATGCATGCCAAATTGTTAATGCTAACCATCTTGTTTAGTATCATTAAAAAGCGGTTTCTAAGAAGTTGCAAAAAGTTTTCAATGTTTCTAATCTAACAGTATAATATTTATTATATTAGTATAAAATCATAAGTATAGAGTATAAGTATAAAGTATAAGTATAAAGTATAAGTATATTTTAGAAATAATCATTTCTATATTAACAGGCAAAATATCAGCTGATATTTTTATAGTGTTATGGAAAATATGGGCTGCACATCCGACTCCAATTAAATCATGGTTAAGGTTTTGTTTCAGTTTAACAAAAACATTATTTTCTCCACGTCTATCAGATCTCCAAAGTTAGAATTCGTATTATCGTTTTTTCTTTTTAATTATTTTCCTTTAAATTATTATTATTATTAAATTAACGCTAAATGTTTTAAAAATTAAAAACCGGAAAAATACATAAAACAGAAGAATATATAAAATAGGACGAAAAAAACAAACACAATGGAAAATAATAGAAAATGAAAAATGTGCATTTATTATAAAATATATAAATACATATAAAAAGACAAAGAGATGAGAAAAGAAAATATATAAATAAGAACGTAAAAAAAGAAAGCAGGAAAAAGGAATTTAGGTTCAAGAATACGGTTCTTTAAGTTAAATTAAAAATACCTTTAATCTTTGACAATTAAAATTACATTTCATTATAGATATACGGATGCCAATAAGACCCAGCTGGTAATTAATGTGGTTACGTATATCATCCACCGTAGTATCAGCAGCGAAAGGTGATGCAAATATTGAAAATTGAACTTTGAGCATAAAACGAAGATTTAGGAATGGCACCAATAAAGAAGTTTTCTTTAGTAAAGAAGTTTCTAATAAAATTTAAATTTGAAGTAAAAAATCAAAAAAAATGTATTTACAGATTTAATAAACAATTTTATTTTGTTGATATTTTATTATAATTATCTCATTATTTTTTAATATAATATTTATCAAATTTTAAATTTTAAATTTAGTTAAATTTATTAGTTACTAAACAATTTTTTGTATATGAAAATTAATTGAACCAAATAAAAGCTGATCGATCCAGATGCTAAAGGCCAAACTCGAAAAGGCATTGAAAATTTCAAAAAGGCAAATTGTGCATCAGCCTAAAGCTTGTAGTCCCGACGCATCATTAAATCGAAGTAGGCATCGTTATCTACGGAAGCGCTAATTGTCGAGTAATAATTGAGGAAATCTTCTTTAGTTACTTGGCCGTCCTGGTGCCCACCATCAAAATTGTTCAGAAACTTTGTCAGTATCTCGTCTTCGGTCATGTCGCCGCTGATATATCTCGGCTGGTTCCTTACCGAGTAGACCTTTCGCAAATCCTTGATGGCGATGACGTTGTCAGCAGAATTATTGACTTTATTGAAGGCTTTGTCGATAATGTCAAGCCTGGATTGTGGCATGGAAGGCTGGTGAAGAGGAAGCGATAGAAAAGCAGTATTAGGTACACACAAGAAGGCGTACATTGGGTTGGGACTTTTACTCACCCGAAGTTTCGACAAAAATTCGTCTGTGGTGACCGATCCGCTGCCCTTTTCGTCAAATCTGTGTGAATAAAACATACGGGTGTTAAGTTGCCATACGGCGAATAGACTAAGAATAAGGCGAATTAATATTAACCAACGGCGTGTGGTCGCTGAGGTCGATACTTTTAGGCGCACTTACAACACATTAAATTCTTGTTATATAGTAAAACTATACATTATTTATACATATTAAATATATGCCCCAAAACTATCCCACGTACCCTGAGTCCAAAAAACCTTGGCCACAAAACCACCGGATATTTTTTAACTTGCCCAATGGTCTTCGAGACATGGTTTGAAATTATTGCTACAGCCACAACATACTTTTCAAAGGGAGTGCAGTTAAATTTTAGTGACATTTGGAGACCATAAAAGCTTTATTATATTCCAGTAAATAAAAATAATTAATTTTATGACCACCTCTAAAATACATTCGCTACGGCGAATCGGTTTGGTCAGCGTCAGTCTCTGCGAATTGGTTTCTACCTTTACCAGTAAATAATCACAGAATTAAGAAGAAATAATGTGGTTTTGGGGCATCATTATAAGTAAGGAAGGAACTCATTACTCTTAATGAAGCTTTTCACTTAGTCATGACTCCCGCAAATCAAACACATATGGAAAATAATGTCCGATTGAAAATATCAGAAAATCCCAATGATCGCATTAAAAACCGCGGTCTAAGGATCTTAAAGTAAATAAATGTAAAGCTGGTAAATGTAAAGCTGGAAGTTTTAATTCGGTCTACTGTATTGTAAAATCCATTCCCTCGATAATGGTCTACCGTTACGTTACACATATGTACCTGGCAAACATGTCCCGAATGTCCTGGTCTGTGCAGTCCAAACCGACCTTACGGATGGTAGTTTTGAAGTTATCCAGGTCGAGGGCGGTGGTGCCGTCACGTTCCATGTTGCGGAATGCTCTGGAAGGTTTGAAAACATGTTGCAATATGAATTGGTCGTGGAATGGGCGAGATAGGGTGCGCAACTACAAAAGGGCACAAAACGTATCGAGATATTATTGTGACACAGGAAGGCCCCTTTAAAAATCAAATACTGCTACCGGCACAGCGTTGCCCGAAGGTAGCAGTAATTGCAAATGTGTCTACGTAATGCGCACGCCATTTTGCATTGTTGACCTAAATCTCTGAGCTGGAAAGGTCATCGTTCCCTTCAAGGACAAAAATTTATAATGCAGCGCTAATATTCATACCTGCCTAATCCAAGGATCCCTGTAGCTCCACGGCTGAAGCACATTAGTCTTAATTTCTCAATGGCATCTTTATCACGTCCATTAACCAGTTCCCGCTTGGAGCGGTTGATGAGAGCATTTTCTTTGGAGAGAAAATCTTCGCGGTGGTTCATCTGAAATTAATCCCGTAGTGCGTTATGGGTTGGATTTATATTTTATAGTTTTGGTATTACATTAATTAGTTTCCAAGCGCAAATTTTCTCTAAAAGATGAGAATTTAATTTTGCTTTCTGAGCAATTGTGTTTTATTTGAATGACGGCAAACTCCTATCAAATGAAATTGTACTTTGGAAGAAAAGTTTTTATTAAAAAATATCAAGGTGCCAATCAGGGGCAATAAGTGGCTCAGTTCCAGGTAAGCAGGTAAGAAGCCCAATAAAAATATTATCAATTCAATCGTAAGAAAAGTTATGTAACTTTCCTATATAGAAAGTTAGGTGTTTTTTATCGAAAAAGTGAGTAATAAGAAGAAAAAATAAAAAGCAAAACGGACCGATTTGAGCCTTTTCTACGTTTCAAGCACACAAAGAGCCACAAGGCCGTATGTCTTTTTTGAGGCCACATTGATCATAAATGCAATTTCGACCCCACACCTAAACAGATTTTGCACATTATAGTAAATTGAATTAAATTCCAGAAATCAAAACCATCATATAAAATTCCTGGTTAGCATGAAGTATTAATACAAATTCCTGAAATCAAAACCATCATATAAAATTCCTGGTTAGCATGAAGTATTAGTACAGATTCCATTATTAAAAGTGAAAGCACTTTAAGCCATTCAAGCCTTCATGCGCGCTAAACAAAGGCAACAACAAATATTTTTGAAAAATATCTTTTCAAAACGACCAGACTGCCAAATAATTGAATCAATCTAAACGACTGAAAAAAGATTATTGAGTTCTCAACATCTATATCTATAAATAAATTGTAAATTGTAAATGAGAGTTTATACGGTGATGTGAATGTAAATAAAAACAAGTAAAAGTGGTGTCTTCGTCCTGGCCGAAGTCTAAATACCCTGCACACGAGTAACTAAAAAAATAATAGTTGTTTTTTTAAAAGATGAGAAATTAATAAATGAGTTTAATTTTTAGGTTTTCAAGAAAAATAAACTGCTTATTTATAAGAATATGAACACGAGTTCGAGTGTTTTATTTCAGCAGGTTACGCTGACGTTGAATTTGTTTTCCCGTTTGTGGTTGAGGTAGGTTAAGAATATCAATTCTAGAGCGCAGATTACTGCACTTTAATTGCGGTAGAGTTTATATAAATTTGTGATTAATGGAAGTAGTAAAAGAAGAAATGAATTAAGAATTTGTTAGGACAAATAGAAAGATTTATAGATAAGATATGAAGAAATTTAAGCATAGCGATAAATAATAAAGGAAATTTAGAATTAATAAATGTGCATCTAGAACAGGCCGATGCCGTTCTAGATGATATAATGCATTAGAAACGGCTACAGGAGCTGAAGGAAGTAAACAGACTCGAGCAAGAGTTGGAGTTGACACACGACCAAACTTTGAACCACAAGAGAGCCTGTTGCGCCTGTGGTCAGTCCGAAAAAGAATAATCTTCTTTCTTTTCTTTCCACGCGACAAATAATTGAAAGCAAAATGGGTATTGACACAATCTCTAAATCAGTTAATAGGCTGGAACCTCTATTTTCGGGGACGAGAACTCCCGATTTAAGAGGGGAGGACTATAAGAATAAGTAAGGTGACGCTATATACACACACGCCTTCATTCTCTTCAAGTTTTTCTAGAGTTTTTTTAACATTTTGTTGTATCTTGCTCAATATTCAATAGTATTGTATCTTGCTCAATATTCAAGTTTTCAGAGCGTATATTCAAGCAATTACCTCAAATACAAACGCAGTTTGATTTTCAATTGTTGTAATAGCTTTATGAAACATTGAAGCCTGAGTGTTAATAAAATGTAGCCAAGCTTCTGCTGCAGGATTTTCAAAGAATTTTAAAATTAGCATGACACTTTTCTTGAAAGAGAAAATAAGCCATCAGTGGTAAAAACATTTGGAGTATCCTTGCAATAGTGCGAAAAATGCATGACATCTTGTTAATGCTAACCATCTTGTTTAGTATCATTAAAAAATCGGTTTCTAAGAAGTTGCAAAAAGTTTTCAATGTTTCTAATCTAACAGTATAATATTTATTATATTAGTATAAAATCATAAGTATAGAGTATAAGTATAAAGTATAAGTATAAAGTATAAGTATATTTTAGAAATAATCATTTCTATATTAACAGGCAAAATATCAGCTGATATTTTTATAGTGTTATGGAAAATATGGGCTGCACATCCGACTCCAATTAAATCATGGTTAAGGTTTTGTTTCAGTTTAACAAAAACATTATTTTCTCCACGTCTATCAGATCTCCAAAGTTAGAATTCGTATTATCGTTTTTTCTTTTTAATTATTTTCCTTTAAATTATTATTATTATTAAATTAACGCTAAATGTTTTAAAAATTAAAAACCGGAAAAATACATAAAACAGAAGAATATATAAAATAGGACGAAAAAAACAAACACAATGGAAAATAATAGAAAATGAAAAATGTGCATTTATTATAAAATATATAAATACATATAAAAAGACAAAGAGATGAGAAAAGAAAATATATAAATAAGAACGTAAAAAAAGAAAGCAGGAAAAAGGAATTTAGGTTCAAGAATACGGTTCTTTAAGTTAAATTAAAAATACCTTTAATCTTTGACAATTAAAATTACATTTCATTATAGATATACGGATGCCAATAAGACCCAGCTGGTAATTAATGTGGTTACGTATATCATCCACCGTAGTATCAGCAGCGAAAGGTGATGCAAATATTGAAAATTGAACTTTGAGCATAAAACGAAGATTTAGGAATGGCACCAATAAAGAAGTTTTCTTTAGTAAAGAAGTTTCTAATAAAATTTAAATTTGAAGTAAAAAATCAAAAAAAATGTATTTACAGATTTAATAAACAATTTTATTTTGTTGATATTTTATTATAATTATCTCATTATTTTTTAATATAATATTTATCAAATTTTAAATTTTAAATTTAGTTAAATTTATTAGTTACTAAACAATTTTTTGTATATGAAAATTAATTGAACCAAATAAAAGCTGATCGATCCAGATGCTAAAGGCCAAACTCGAAAAGGCATTGAAAATTTCAAAAAGGCAAATTGTGCATCAGCCTAAAGCTTGTAGTCCCGACGCATCATTAAATCGAAGTAGGCATCGTTATCTACGGAAGCGCTAATTGTCGAGTAATAATTGAGGAAATCTTCTTTAGTTACTTGGCCGTCCTGGTGCCCACCATCAAAATTGTTCAGAAACTTTGTCAGTATCTCGTCTTCGGTCATGTCGCCGCTGATATATCTCGGCTGGTTCCTTACCGAGTAGACCTTTCGCAAATCCTTGATGGCGATGACGTTGTCAGCAGAATTATTGACTTTATTGAAGGCTTTGTCGATAATGTCAAGCCTGGATTGTGGCATGGAAGGCTGGTGAAGAGGAAGCGATAGAAAAGCAGTATTAGGTACACACAAGAAGGCGTACATTGGGTTGGGACTTTTACTCACCCGAAGTTTCGACAAAAATTCGTCTGTGGTGACCGATCCGCTGCCCTTTTCGTCAAATCTGTGTGAATAAAACATACGGGTGTTAAGTTGCCATACGGCGAATAGACTAAGAATAAGGCGAATTAATATTAACCAACGGCGTGTGGTCGCTGAGGTCGATACTTTTAGGCGCACTTACAACACATTAAATTCTTGTTATATAGTAAAACTATACATTATTTATACATATTAAATATATGCCCCAAAACTATCCCACGTACCCTGAGTCCAAAAAACCTTGGCCACAAAACCACCGGATATTTTTGAACTTGCCCAATGGTCTTCGAGACATGGTTTGAAATTATTGCTACAGCCACAACATACTTTTCAAAGGGAGTGCAGTTAAATTTTAGTGACATTTGGAGACCATAAAAGCTTTATTATATTCCAGTAAATAAAAATAATTAATTTTATAATCGTGTCTAAAATACATTCGCTACGGCGAATCGGTTTGGTCAGCGTCAATCTCTGCGAATCGGTTTCTACCTTTCCCAGTAAATAATCACAGAATTAAGATGAAATAATGTGGTTTTGGGGCATCAGTATAAGTAAGGAAGGAACTCATTGCTCTTAATGAAGCTTTTCACTTAGTCATGACTCCCGCAAATCAAACACATACTTTTGGAAAATAATGTCCGATTGAAAATATCAGAAAATCCCAATGATCGCATTAAAAACCGCGGTCTAAGGATCTTAAAGTAAATAAATGTAAAGCTGGACGTTTTAATTCGGTCTACTGTATTGTAAAATCCATTCCCTCGATAATGGCCTACCGTTACGTTACACATATGTACCTGGCGAACATGTCCCGAATGTCCTGGTCTGTGCAGTCCAAACCGACCTTACGGATGGTAGTTTTGAAGTTATCCAGGTCGAGGGCGGTGGTGCCGTCACGTTCCATGTTGCGGAATGCTCTGGAAGGTTTGAAAACATGTTGCAATATGAATTGGTCGTGGAATGGGCGAGATAGGGTGCGCAACTACAAAAGGGCACAAAACGTATCGAGATGTTATTGTGACACAAGAAGTCCCCTTTAAAAATCAAATACTGCTACCGGCACAGCGTTGCCCGAAGGTAGCAGTAATTGCAAATGTGTCTACGTAATGCGCACGCCATTTTGCATTGTTGACCTAAATCTCTGAGCTGGAAAGGTCATCGTGCCCTTCAAGGACAAAAATTTATAATGCAGCGCTAATATTCATACCTGCCTAATCCAAGGATCCCTGTAGCTCCACGGCTGAAGCACATTAGTCTTAATTTCTCGATGGCATCTTTATCACGTCCATTAACCAGTTCCCGCTTGGAGCGGTTGATGAGAGCATTTTCTTTGGAGAGAAAGTCTTCGCGGTGGTTCATCTGAAATTAATCCCGTAGTGCGTTATGGGTTGGATTTATATTTTATAGTTTTGGTATTACATTAATTAGTTTCCAAGCGCAAATTTTCTCTCAAAGATGAGAATTTAATTTTGCTTTCTGAGCAATTGTGTTTTATTTGAATGACGGCAAACTCCTATCAAATCAAATTGTACTTTGGAAGAAAAGTTTTTATTAAAAAATATCAAGGTGCCAATCAGGGGCAATAAGTGGCTCAGTTCCAGGTAAGCAGGTAAGAAGCCCAATAAAAATATTATCAATTCAATTGTAAGAAAAGTTATGTAACTTTCCTAAATAGAAAGTTAGGTCTTTTTTATCGAAAAAGTGAGTAATAAGAAGAAAAAATAAAAAGCAAAACGGACCGATTTGAGCCTTTTCTACGTTTCAAGCACACAAAGAGCCACAAGGCCGTATGTCTTTTTTGAGGCCACATTGATCATAAATGCAGTTTCGACCCCACACCTAAACAGATTTTGCACATTATAGTAAATTGAATTAAATTCCAGAAATCAAAACCATCATATAAAATTCCTGGTTAGCATGAAGTATTAATACAAATTCCTGAAATCAAAACCATCATATAAAATTCCTGGTTAGCATGAAGTATTAGTACAGATTCCATTATTAAAAGTGAAAGCACTTTAAGCCATTCAAGCCTTCATGCGCGCTAAACAAAGTCAACAACAAATATTTTTGAAAATATATCTTTTCAAAAGGACCAGACTGCCAAATAATTGAATCAATCTAAACGACTGAAAAAAGATTATTGAGTTCTCAACATCTATATCTATAAATAAATTGTAAATTGTAAATGAGAGTTTATACGGTGATGTGAATGTAAATAAAAACAAGTAAAAGTGGTGTCTTCGTCCTGGCCGAAGTCTAAATACCCTGCACCCGAGTAACTAAAAAAATAATAGTTGTTATTTTTAAAAGATGAGAAATTAATAAATGAGTTTAATTTTTAGGTTTTCAAGAAAAATAAACTGCTTATTTATAAGAATATGAACACGAGTTCGAGTGTTTTATTTCAGCAGGTTACGCTGACGTTGAATTTGTTTTCCCGTTTGTGGTTGAGGTAGGTTAAGAATATCAATTCTAGAGCGCAGATTACTGCACTTTAATTGCGGTAGAGTTTATATAAATTTGTGATTAATGGAAGTAGTAAATGAAGAAATGAATTAAGAATTTGTTAGGACAAATAGAAAGATTTATAGATAAGATATGAAGAAATTTAAGCATAGCGATAAATAATAAAGGAAATTTAGAATTAATAAATGTGAAACTAGGAAGGGAAACAAATAATTCAAGCAAAGGTAGAACAGGCCGATGCCGTTCTAGATGATATAATGCATTAGAAACGGCTACAGGAGCTGAAGGAAGTAAACAGACTCGAGCAAGAGTTGGAGTTGACACACGACCAAACTTTGAACCACAAGAGAGCCTGTTGCGCCTGTGGTCAGTCCGAAAAAGAATAATCTTCTTTCTTTTCTTTCCACGCGACAAATAATTGAAAGCAAAATGGGTATTGACACAATCTCTAAATCAGTTAATAGGCTGGAACCTCTATTTTCGGGGACGAGAACTCCCGATTTAAGAGGGGAGGACTATAAGAATAAGTAAGGTGACCAAATTTCGAGGTTCGAAATTGGGGACGCTATATACACACACGCCTTCATTCTCTTCAAGTTTTTCTAGAGCTTTTTAACATTTTGTTGTATCTTGCTCAATATTCAATAGTATTGTATCTTGCTCAATATTCAAGTTTTCAGAGCGTATATTCAAGCAATTACCTCACATACAAACGCAGTTTGATTTTCAATTGTTGTAATAGCTTTATGAAACATTGAAGCCTGAGTGTTAATAAAATGTAGCCAAGCTTCTGCTGCAGGATTTTGAAAGAATTTTAAAATTAGCATGACACTTTTCTTGAAAGAGAAAATAAGCCATCAGTGGTAAAAACATTTGGAGTATCCTTGCAATAGTGCGAAAAATGCATGCCATCTTGTTAATGCTAACCATCTTGTTTAGTATCATTAAAAAGCGGTTTCTAAGAAGTTGCAAAAAGTTTTCAATGTTTCTACTCTAACAGTATAATATTTATTATATTAGTATAAAATCATAAGTATAGAGTATAAGTATAAAGTATAAGTATATTTTAGAAATAATCATTTCTATATTAACCGGCAAAATATCAGCTGATATTTTTATAGTGTTATGGAAAATATGGGCTGCACATCCGACTCCAATTAAATCATGGTTAAGGTTTTTTGTTTCAGTTTAACAAAAACATTATTTTCTCTACGTCTATCAGCTCCTCCACAGTTCGAATTCGTATTATCGTTTTTTCTTTTTAATTATTTTCCTTTAAATTATTATTATTATTAAATTAACGCTAAATGTTTAAAAATTAAAAACCGAAAAAATACAGAAAACTGAAGAATATATAAAATAGGACGAAAAAAACAAACACAATGGAAAATAATAGAAAATGAAAAATGTGCATTTATTATAAAATATATAAATACATATGAAAATACAAAGAGATGAGAAAAGAAAATATATCAATAAGAACGTAGAAAAAGAAAGCAGGAAAAAGGAATTTAGGTTCAAGAATACGGTTCTTTAAGTTAAATTAAAAATACCTTTAATCTTTGACAATTAAAATTACATTTCATTATAGATATACGAATGCCAATAAGACCCAGCTGGTAATTAATGTGGTTACGTATATCATCCACCGTAGTATCAGCAGCGAAACGTGATGCAAAAATTGAAAATTGAACTTTGAGCATAAAACGAAGATTTAGGAATGGCACCAATAAAGAAGTTTTCTTTAGTAAAGAAGTTTCTGATAAAATTTAAAATTGAAGTAAAAAATCAAAAAAATTGTATTTACAATAAACAATTTTATTTTGTTGATATTTTATTATAATTATCTCATTATTTTTTAATATTTATCAAATTTTAAAGTTTAAATTAAGTTAAATTTATTATTTACTAAACAATTTTTTGTATATGAAAATTAATTGAATCAAATAAAAGCTGATCGATTCAGATGCTAAAGGCCAAACTCGAAAAGACATTGAAAATTTCAAAAGGGCAAATTGTGCATCAGCCTAAAGCTTGTAGTCCCGACGCATCGTTAAATCGAAGTAGGCATCGTTATCTACGGAAGCGCTAATTGTCGAGTAATAATTGAGGAAATCTTCTTTAGTTACTTGGCCGTCCTGGTGCCCACCATCAAAATTGTTCAGAAACTTTGTCAGTATCTCGTCTTCGGTCATGTCGCCGCTGATATATCTCGGCTGGTTCCTTACCGAGTAGACCTTTCGCAAATCCTTGATGGCGATGACGTTGTCAGCAGAATTATTGACTTTATTGAAGGCTTTGTCGATAATGTCAAGCCTGGATTGTGGCATGGAAGGCTGGTGAAGAGGAAGCGATAGAAAAGCAGTATTAGGTACACACAAGAAGGCGTACATTGGGTTGGGACTTTTACTCACCCGAAGTTTCGACAAAAATTCGTCTGTGGTGACCGATCCGCTGCCCTTTTCGTCAAATCTGTGTGAATAAAACATACGGGTGTTAAGTTGCCATACGGCGAATAGACTAAGAATAAGGCGAATTAATATTAACCAACGGCGTGTGGTCACTGAGGTCGATACTTTTAGGCGCACTTACAACACATTAAATTCTTGTTATATAGTAAAACTATACATTATTTATACATATTAAATATATGCCCCAAAACTATCCCACGTACCCTGAGTCCAAAAAACCTTGGCCACAAAACCACCGGATATTTTTGAACTTGCCCTATGGTCTTCGAGACATGGTTTGAAATTATTGCTACAGCCACAACATACTAATCAAAGGGAGTGCAGTTAAATTTTAGTGACATTTGGAGACCATAAAAGCTTTATTATATTCCAGTAAATAAAAATAATTAATTTTATGACCGCCTCTAAAATACATTCGCTACGGCGAATCGGTTTGGTCAGCGTCAGTCTCTGCGAATCGGTTTTTACCTTTCGCAGTAAATAATCACAGAATTAAGAAGAAATAATGTGGTTTTGGGGTATCAGTATAAGTAAGGAAGGAACTCATTGCTCTTAATGAAGCTCTTCACTTAGTCATGACTCCCGCAAATCAAACAAATACTTTTGGAAAATAATGTCCGATTGAAAATATCAGAAAATCCCAATGATCGCATTAAAAACCGCGGTCTAAGGATCTCAAAGTAAATAAATGTAAAGCTGGTAAATGTAAAGCTGGAAGTCTTAATTCGGTCTACTGTATTGTAAAATCCATTCCCTCGATAATGGCCTACCATTACGTTATACATATGTACCTGGCAAACATGTCCCGAATGTCCTGGTCTGTGCAGTCCAAACCGACTTTACGGATGGTAGTTTTGAAGTTATCCAGGTCGAGGGCGATGGTGCCGTCACGTTCCATGTTGCGGAATGCTCTGGAAGGTTTGAAAACATGTTGCAATATGAATTGGTCGTGGAATGGGCGAGATAGGGTGCGCAACTACAAAAGGGCACAAAACGTATCGAGATATTATTGTGACACAAGAAGGCCCCTTTCCCAAATATTGCTACCGGCACAACGTTGCCCGAAGGTAGCAGTAATTGCAAATGTGTCTACGTAATGCGCACGCCATTTTGCATTGTTGACCTAAATCTCTGAGCTGGAAAGGTCATCGTGCCCTTCAAGGACAAAAATTTTTATAATGCAGCGCTAATATTCATACCTGCCTAATCCAAGGATCCCTGTAGCTCCACGGCTGAAGCACATTAGTCTTAATTTCTCGATGGCATCTTTATCACGTCCATTAACCAGTTCCCGCTTGGAGCGGTTGATGAGAGCATTTTCTTTGGAGAGAAAGTCTTCGCGGTGGTTCATCTGAAATTAATCCCGTAGTGCGTTATGGGTTGGATTTATATTTTATAGTTTTGGTATTACATTAATTAGTTTCCAAGCGCAAATTTTCTCTAAAAGATGAGAATTTAATTTTGCGCTCTGAGCAATTGTGTTTTATTTGAATGACGGCAAACTCCTATCAAATCAAATTGTACTTTGGAAGAAAAGTTTTTATTAAAAAATATCAAGGTGCCAATCAGGGGCAATAAGTGGCTCAGTTCCAGGTAAGAAGCCCAATAAAAATATTATCAATTCAATTGTAAGAAAAGTTATGTAACTTTCCTATATAGAAAGTTAGGTCTTTTTTATCGAAAAAGTGAGTAATAAGAAGAAAAAATAAAAAGCAAAACGGACCGATTTGAGCCTTTTCTACGTTTCAAGCACACAAAGAGCCACAAGGCCTTATGTCTTTTTTGAGGCCACATTGATCAAAAATGCAGTTTCGACCCCACACCTAAACAGATTTTGCACATGATAGTAAATTGAATTAGATTCCAGAAATCAAAACCATCATATAAAATTCCTGGTTAGCATGAAGTATTAATACAAATTCCATTACTAAAAGTGAAGGCAACTTAAGCCACTCAAGCCTTCATGCGCGCTAAACAAAGGCAACAACAAATATTTTTGAAAAATATCTTTTCAAAACGACCAGACTGCCAAATAATTGAATCAATCTAAACGACTGAAAAAAGATTATTGAGTTCTCAATATCTATATATATAAATAAATTGTAAATTGTAAATGAGAGTTTATACGGTGATGTGAATGTAAATAAAAACAAGTAAAAGTGGTGTCTTCGTCCTGGCCGAAGTCTAAATACCCTACACCCGAGTAACTAAAAAAATAATAGTTGTTATTTTTAAAAGATGAGAAATTAATAAATGAGTTTAATTTTTAGGTTTTCAAGAAAAATAAACTGCTTATTTATAAGAATATGAACACGAGTTCGAGTGTTTTATTTCAGCAGGTTACGCTGACGTTGAATTTGTTTTCCCGTTTGTGGTTGAGGTAGGTTAAGAATTAGAAACGGCTACAGGAGCTGAAGGAAGTAAACAGACTCGAGCAAGAGTTGGAGTTGACACACGACCAAACTTTGAACCACAAGAGAGCCTGTTGCGCCTGTGGTCAGTCCAAAAAAGAATAATCTTCTTTCTTTTCTTTCCACGCGACAAATAATTGAAAGCAAAATGGGTATTGACACAATCTCTAAATCAGTTAATAGGCTGGAACCTCTATTTTCGGGGACGAGAACTCCCGATTTAAGAGGGGAGGACTATAAGAATAAGTAAGGTGACGCTATATACACACACGCCTTCATTCTCTTCAAGTTTTTCTACAGTTTTTTTAACATTTTGTTGTATCTTGCTCAATATTCAATAGTATTGTATCTTGCTCAATATTCAAGGTTTCAGAGCGTATATTCAAGCAATTACCGCAAATACAAACGCAGTTTGATTTTCAATTGTTGTAATAGCTTTATGAAACATTGAAGCCTGAGTGTTAATAAAATGTAGCCAAGCTTCTGCTGCAGGATTTTCAAAGAATTTTAAAATTAGCATAATACACTTTTCTTGAGACAGAAAATAAGCCATCAGTGGTAAAAACATTTGGAGTATCCTTGCAATAGTGCGAAAAATGCATGACATCTTGTTAATGCTAACCATCTTGTTTAGTATCATTAAAAAATCGGTTTCTAAGAAGTTGCAAAAAGTTTTCCAGGACCAGAAAATGTTTGTGAGGCTCTTCCAATGATCTGCTCTTTATTGCGCATTATGTTGCATATAGTGGATTTAGCAACTCCATATTCTTGTCTTGTGATGTCACACTCACGCCGTTGTTTATTTTCGAAAATTCAAACAATGTTAGTTTCTGCCCTTTGGTGAGACGCCTCTCACTTGTAAAAATTTAAATTAACGGGCCTATGAACGCACTTGTGAAACTGATTGTTGAAATCACGATTACGAGAGAACGAAAAGAGATATCGCAATGAAATTTGGCACAAATGTTCTTTGTTATGTAGGGCAGTTTGGAATTGAAAAATGTTACAATGTGAATATCTCATAAACCGTGCAAAATATTAAGGTATAGTTTTATTCAGGAACATATAGCGCCATTACTTAAAAAAAATTTAAAAAATGAGCGTTCCACGCCCACTCATAACAAAGTTTGCAATATCTCATGGACGGTATAAGGTATTGACATGTAATTTTATCCCGACGTATCCGAAAGAATTACCAATAAGCTTGTAGGAAATGGGCGTGCTACGCCCACTCATACAAAATCTGTCAGTATGTCGTAAACGGTATAAGATATTAACACGTAATTTTATTACGAGGTATCTACAGGTATTACCAACATGTACACCAGGTATTACCAACATGTACACCAAATGGACGTGGTCCGCCTACTTATACAAAAGTTGTCAATATCCCATAAACGATTCAAAATATTGGGTCATATAAAAAGTCTCCGCGGTTTTTGGCCACTAGATGGTGTTGATGCCTGTATTTCGGGAAACACTCACCCGATTGTCTCAAACGAACATGTGCTTAAAAGATGACATTTCAGCTTACATTTTTTGTGAAGATAGTTTTCTAATTCATTGCTCGTGTAAAAAGTTATATTGATTTGCAAATGAGTGCAATATCTGAAGAAATATGTGGTTTTTACTATAAAAAAGGTAAAAACGCTGCAAAAACATGCGGAAACATTTGTGAAGTGTACGATGAGAATGCTGTGAGTGAACGAAGGACACAGGAGTGGTTTACTCGATTCCGCTCCGGAAATTTCGATGTCAAACATGTACCTCTCTCTGGTCGGCCAGTCACTGAAAAAGTCGATGAAATTTTGCAACTGGTAGAGCAAGACCGGCACGCAAGCTGTCAGGAAACAGCAACCACATAACAGTTTGAAATTATTTGGAGAGAGCAGGCTACAAAAAGAAGCTCGATGTTTGGGTGCCACATGAATTAACGCAAAGAAATTTGATTGACCGATTTACCATTAGTGAAATGCTGCTGAAACGCAAATTAATTGAACCATTTTTGAAGCGACTCATTACAGGCGATGGAAAATGGGTGAAATACGAGAATATCAAACGCAAGCGATCATGGTCAAAGGCTGGACCCTCTACAAACGACTTCAAAGCGTGGATTGTCGGCAAACAAGGTTATGTTGAGTGTTTGGTGGGAGTGGAAGGGAATTGTCCATTATGAGCTGCTGTAACCTGGCGACACCATCAATTCGGTCCTGTACTGTGCACAACTCGACCGTTTGAACGAAGTAATCCAGAAGGAGCGAACAGAATTGGCCAACAGAAAGGGAGTTGTGTTCCATCATGACAATGCAATCTTTGATGACTCGGAATAAATTGACGGAACTTGGTTGGGAAGTTTTGATACATCACGGTGGATAGCCCGGATCTTGACAACTATTAGTTTCGGTCTCTGCAAAACTCTCTTGGTGGTCACAAAAGGTCATAGATAATAATGGTCAATGTGTACATGATTAAAATTGATTCACAATAATAAAAAATGTTTCCTCAAAAATTTACCAAAAAACCGCGGAGACCTTTTATATGACCCAATAATACGTGATTCTATCCAGCAGTATCTAGAGACATTACAAAAATATTTGCTTGTGTGCAATGAAGACTTCACGGAAGTACATATACACTATTGAGGGGCAAACAAACAACTACAGTAGAAACTTCGTGCGCGGCAATAAAGCAAGCAACCTGCCTTTAAAATCTCTGGACACGGTGATGGCAATCTCCAAGGGAAGGTATCACGAGTTTGCAGAAAAATTGACCGACGTGAGAACTCAGGCCGAAGATTATATTGCGGGTCATTATAAAGGTTCAGGTGATCAGGCTCTGAGAGAGGAAATAGCGACCTCGATAGCGAGGACTTTTACTTTAGTTTTACAGGACCCTACCTTGAAAATGAGGCTGGTAGGCTCCCAAGAAATGAAATTATAGAATCTGGAATATCTGGTACTGACTCTGTACGAAGTTGTTAGCAGATCACACTTCAGCCAGTTATGCAAGGAAACCTGGTGGCAGGTATGAATACCGTATGGGAGCAAGAAGGTCCTCCTAATGTACGCCGTGCAAGTCGATTTTCTCCACGATCAGATGCAAGGGGCAAGGAGGGGAGAACACCACGGCTAATATAGTGTGCAGTTTCTGCAATAAGAGGAGCCACACCAGAGATAAATGCCTGGTCAGGAAGAATACGTCCTACTGCCAAAAATGCTCCCTCTATGGCCATGAGCCCAACTGGAGGTGCGAGAGACCACAGCGAGAAAACGCGCAGAGCGGGAATTCGTCACGGGAGCACTTTTACAACAAACAACGCAGGAAGGTAATAGCAAGTAACAGCAGACAGGCGGGCCAAATGAAAACGGAAATAACAACCGCTGGGGCCCAACACAACAGAGTGGCCAGAGGAGGTTCGAAAACCCTCCGAACATCAGTAGGAAGAATTCATCGCAGCAGAGATCAAAAATACAGTACCACTGGTGCAATAGATTGGGGCATGTTGTAATAGATTGTAACGCGAAAGGAAATAGGGAGAGGTTTCAGGGAAACTTCCGAGGGCCAATAAGCTGGGATCCCCAAAAATTAAAGTAATGTAAGGCCAATGGAGATGGTAATTGTAAATTAGACGTCTAATAAGACTGTTGATAGATTAGACGTCTAATAAGACTGTTGATAGATTAGACGTCTAATAAGACTGTTTGGAGTTCACCACTCCAGGGCTCAAGGGGCTCGGCCCAAAGGGCTCAGGCAAGGCCGAAGAGCTTAGAACTTAGATCCTTAGATGGCAAATCGCAAGCCAAGTTTGGTGGAGGGCAGGACAATAAGGCAGACGTCTAAAAAGACAGTTGATACGTTCTCCGCCGAAACACAAAAACCTGAGAACTTGCAGAACGAAAAGAGCGGAAACAATAATTTGGGAGCACCAAAAGAGGTACTCAGTGACTATCAGTGACTGTTGATACATGTGCAGCCCACAGCTCGACCCGTTTTGGAAACGAAGAACTTACCGCAGCGAAGAATGACCAATTCGGTAAAAAAGGAGCCGAAAAAATCATTGTAATAGAGGTGTAGGATTTAACTCGAAAACCACGAACAAGGTGGCTAAAACTGAAACAAGCAGCTATATCGTTACGGAAAACTGAGAGCATTTAACAAACGGTTGTCAGAAACAACATTTGAAAAGAATTTTTGTAGGTAAACCAGTGTGATTCCTCAATGTGTGGGAGTGAAATTTACGTTCGCCAAACTGTGTTGAAAAACCGGTTCGGGCGGGCAACTGTTTAATTGTATGCGTAAGAAGAACCGAGAATCCGACAGAATTTTGGCTTCAAAAAATCTCTACATTTGAAGAATGTGTGGAGACTTTTCTCTTCTCTCATCTTTTCCATAAACTTTTGAAGAATGAAGAAAAGAAGAATCGTGTACCCAAGCGGATTTTCAAGTGCGGAGAAAGAAGATGCCTAATACGAACTAAGTGAAATTCAAACATTCAAGCAACACGGACCACTGCACAGCAGAGCTTCCTTCCATATCGACAGTCAAGCAGGCATGAAGGCAATCATGACGAATGAGTTAAAATCAAAAGCGTTGATGAGGCAGTTACCTCTGCACGGCCACGGATTAGCCACGTTTACGGCATGATTGAGAACACAATCATAAGCAAGGCCAAAAGTGTATGGCGCTCTAGAAACGATTGTGTTATATCACGAACACTGTGGGATGCTTATCATTTGAAAAAGACCAAATGCCTACTGTCTTTTAACAAGACCTCGACCCGCCTTCTTAAAGGGTAACTGCCACCTTGTCTATCCTTAGGAAGTGGCAGCGAAACCTCGACGACTTATGCAGAGCGTGTGGAATGAGGAAGAGGAGGAAACTACTGGGCATCTCTTCCGTAAATGCGTGGCACTGCAAGAATACCGATTTCGCCCATTGGGAGTAAAGGTGTTTGCAGATTTAGAAGATCTAAATTAGGAAAATTTATGGGATTTCTTTGGCTTCTTAAAGAATGTTAATCCTTTCGCCTCGTTAGCATAGCATCGGCAAAAATTTAATATAACTACAAGGTTTCGGGTTGTAAAATTTTGAAGGGACCACAATGGACAATATAGTCTCTGACTTAAACGCGACCCCTTTAGGAACGTAAATTACAACATTCGTACTAAAAACCACACGTACACAAACCACATTAACGTTACGTATATCAGCAGCGAAAATTGAAAATTGAACTTTGAGCATAAAAGGAAATTTAGGAATGGCACCAATAAAGAAGTTTTCTTTAGTAAAGAAGTTTTCTTTAGTAAAGAAGTTTCTGATAAAATTTAAATTTGAAGTAAAAAATCAAAAAAATTGTATTTACGGAATTAATAAACAATTTGATTTTGTTGATATTTTATTATAGTTATCTTATTATTATCAAATTTGAAATTTAAATTTTAAATTATGTTAAATTTATTATTTACTAAACAATTTTGTTCCTTGTGAAAATTAATTGAATTAAATAAAAGCTGATCAGATGCTAAAAGCCAAACTCGGAAAGGCACTGAAAATTTCAAAAAGGCAAATTGTGCATCAGCCTAAAGACTGTAGGCCCGACGCATCATTAAATCGAAGAAGCCATCGTTATCCATAGCAGCGCTAATTGCACAGTAATAATTGAGGAAATCTTCTTTAGTTACTTGACCGTCCTGGAGCCCACCATCAAAATTGTTCAGAAACTTTGTCCGTATTTCGTCTTCGGTCATGTCGCCGCTGAGATACCTCGGATGGTCCCATACCGAGTAGGCCTTTCTCAATTCCGTGATGGCGATGACGTTGTCAGCAGAATTATTGACTTGATTGAAGGCTTTGTCGATAAGTTGAAGCCTGTTTTTTGGCATCGAAGGCTGGTGAAGAGGAAGCGGTAGAAAAGCAGTATTAGGTACGCACAAGAAGGCGTACATTGGGTTGGGACTTTTACTCACCCGAAGTTTCGACAAAAATTCGTCTGCGGTGACCGATCCGCTGCCCTTTTCGTCAAATCTGTGTGAGTAAAACATACGGGTGTTAAGTTGCCATACGGCGAATAGACTAAGAATAAGGCGAATTAATATTAACCAACGGCGTGTGGTCGCTGCGGTCGATACTTTTAGGCGCACTTATAAAATACATTAAATTCTTGTTATATATTGGGAGTACAAATAAGTTCTCGTTTTTTATACCCTACACCCGAAGTTAGTAGAGTATATTTACTTTGTTCTTCCGTTTGTAACGTAGAGAAGGAGACGAGTGTTGTGAGTCGCTGGTTCCGCTAGGCATACTTTCAGGCGATACTTAAATTATGACATCGCACTGAGCATATTTTGCACGTTGTGCTTGTTGGTTTAATTCCGCATTGCCGTTTCTAGAGCAATTCGTCGAATGATCGCAGGTCGCTGAGGCCGCGGTTTCGTTTCCATTAAATATCGCTGATCGTGGAACTAGTGACCCACTTTCTGGCGCACATTTGGTGAGGCGGCTCTTTTCCGCTACAGTCAGCGTATTATTATTTCCATGTTTAAGCTTCCGCGTTCAAGCATATAAATAAGTTTGTAATATCTAACTACAGTCAGTAGTGATCAGCGAAGCAGAGCTTAAAAACCGTGTGTAACTAGTGTAATTCGCAATAGTGTTCAGAGTGAAGTTATAGTGTATCAATTCGGACGGACTGTGGGAGGAAGGACTTCGGAGAAGCCCACGACAGGATTTTTCTGAAAGAACCCCAACACGAGATAGATATAGAAAAGTATATATATTCGTGCTCAGCGTCATCCTGAATCGATTGTGCCCTGTCTGTCCGTCTGTCTGTCTGTGTGTCTGTCTGTCTATCTTTCTGTCTGTCGAAATCACGATTAAGGGAGAACGAAAAGAGATATTGCAGTGAATTTTGGCACAAATATTTTTTGTTATACAGGGCAGTTTGGGATTGAAAATGGGCGAGATCGGTTAACAACCACGCTCATAGATCTCATAAACCGTGTGAGATATTGAGGTATAATCTTATTCCGAAACATATAGCGCCATTGCTTAAAGTTTTGCAAAAAATGGGCGTGCCAAACCCACTCATACAAAAGTTGTCAATATCTTGTAAACGGTATAAGATATTAATACGTAATTTTGTCACGAGGTATTTACAGGTATGGTTAACAATTCGTATGGCATGGTCTGCCCACTTATACAAAAGTCGTCAATATCCCATAAACGGTTGAAAATATTAATACGTGATTCTATCTAGCAGTATCTAGAGATATTACAGAAATATTTGCTAAGAATGGGAGTAGTCCGCCCACATATACAAAAGTTGTTAAGTGGCGAAGTTATAATTTTTTTAGTTACTCGGGTGTAAGGTATTTACACTTCGGCCAGGCCAAAGACAACACTTTTACTTGTTTCTTATTGGAATTGTAATTTTTTAACCAATTTTATTTTAAAGCTACTGGAATCTCAAGACGTTAGTATGTGTTGAACTGTGAAAAGGTAAAGAACATTTTTTACATCGCCTCAAACATGTCGGATTTCGTACCAACAGAAACGTACCAACAAAAAAAATAAAATTAGTTTCATTACATTATTATATCCAAAAGAAATTTGCAGCTGAAGCACATCGAATTCTTGTGGGCTTTAACGGCAACAATGCTCTATCAGAAACAACATGCCTAGATTGGTTTCGACGTTTTAAAGAAAAAGATTTTGACCTCGAAGATAAAGAGCGTTCCGGCGCCCCGAAAAAATGCGAAGACGAAGAATTGGAAGCATTACTCGATGCAAATCCATGACAGACCCAAGAAGAACTTGCAGAATCATTATTTCGATCGATGACCTGGCTGATCAATAATTTTTTTCTTATAACGATACCAAAAAATGGGTCGAGGAATGGATGAAATCCAGTCCAAAAGACGCATCGTTCTCCCAAGACGGAATTCGAAAATTGCCTAAAAGATGGCAGAAAGTAATAGCTAGCGATGGACAATACTTTGTTTGAGATATTCTTTATCAGTTTTTTAAAATAAAATTTCAAATTTAAAGAAAAAACAGCGAGAAATTATATGTACTCCCAATAGATAAATGCAAAGCTGGACGTTTTACTTCGGTCTACTGATAATATTCTACCGTTACGTTACACATATGTACCTGGCAAACATGTCCCGAATGTCCTGGTCTGAGCAGTCCAGACCAACCTTACGGATGGTAGTTTTGAAGTTATCCAGGTCGATGGCGGTGGTGCCGTCACGTTCCATGATGCGGAATGCTCTGGAAGGTTTGAAAAGATGTTGCAATGTGAATTGGTCGTGGAATGGGCGGGATAGGGTGCGCAACTACAAAGGGCACAAAACGTATCGAGATTGTGACACAAGAACGCCCCTTTAAAAATCAAATACTGCACGGCGTGCAAATACCGGCACAGCGCTGCCCGAAGGTAGCAGTAATTGCAAATGTGTCTACGTAATACGCACGCCATTTTGCATTGATGATCTAAATCTCTTTGCTGGAAAAGTCATCGTGCCCTTCATGGACAAAAATTTATAATGCAACGCTAATATTCATACCTGCCTAATACAAGGATCCCTGTAGCTCCACGGCTGAAGCACATTAGTCTTAATTTCTCGATGGGATCTTTATCGCGTCCATTGTCCAGTTGCCGTTTGGAGCGATTAATTAGAACAGCCTCTTTCGTGAATAAGTCCAGGCGGTGGCTCATCTGAAATTAATCCCGTAGTGCGTTATGGGTTGGATTTGTATGTTACAGTTTTGGAATTACATTAACTAGTTTCCAAGCGCAAATTATCTCTGAACGATAAGGATTTAATTTTGCTTTCGGAGCAATTGTGTTTTATTTGAATGACAGCAAATTCCTATCAAATCAAATTGTACTTTAGAAAAAAAGTTTTATTTGAAAAGTATCAATGTGCTAGTGAGGAGAAATAAATGGCCCAGTTCCAGGTCCAATGTAAACATTACCAATTTAATTTAAGGAAAAATTAAGTAACTCTTCTATATAGATATTTAGGTTTTCTTTTATCGGAGCAGTTAGTGATAAGAAGAAAAAATAAAAGGAAAATTGATCGATTTGGGCTTTTTTCTTTTTCTTCTTTCTTTTGCTTTAACCCAAACTTAATATATGCGGTTTTTATCATTTACGTGGCATCCCCGTTTTCTGTGGTGATAACCGTTTCCCGTGACACTCAGCACTTTTGCTTTGCATTCACGTCAACGGAAATCACGTGGTATCTACAGTTAATACCAATTTGTATACCAAATGTCCGCCCACTTATACAAAAGTTGTCAATATCTCATAAACGGATCAAAATATTAATACGTGATTAAAACGATATTAAACTGAGAGCATTTAACAAACGGTTGTCAGAAACAACATTTGAAAAGAATATTTGTAGGTAAACCAGTGTGATTCCTCAATGTGTGGGAGTGAAATTTACGTTCGCCAAACTGTGTTGAAAAACCGCTTCGGGCGGGCAACTGTTTAATTGTGTGCGTAAGAAGAACCGAGAATCCGACAGAATTTTGGCTTCAAAAAATCTCTACATTTGAAGAATGTGTGGAGACTTTTCTCTTCTCTCATCTTTTCCATAAACTTTTGAAGAATGAAGAAAAGAAGAATCGTGTACCCAAGCGGATTTTCAAGTGCGGAGAAAGAAGATGCCTAATACGAACTAAGTGAAATTCAAACATTCAAGCAACACGGACCACTGCACAGCAGAGCTTCCTTCCATATCGACAGTCAAGCAGGCATGAAGGCAATCATGACGAATGAGTTAAAATCAAAAGCGTTGATGAGGCAGTTACCTCTGTACGGCCACGGATTAGCCACGTTTACGGCATGATTGAGAACACAATCATAAGCAAGGCCAAAAGTGTATGGCGCTCTAGAAACGATTGTGTTATATCACGAACACTGTGGGATGCTTATCATTTGAAAAAGACCAAATGCCTACTGTCTTTTAACAAGACCTCGACCCGCCTTCTTAAAGGGTAACTGCCACCTTGTCTATCCTTAGGAAGTGGCAGCGAAACCTCGACGACTTATGCAGAGCGTGTGGAATGAGGAAGAGGAGGAAACTACTGGGCATCTCTTCCGTAAATGCGTGGCACTGCAAGAATACCGATTTCGCCCATTGGGAGTAAAGGTGTTTGCAGATTTAGAAGATCTAAATTAGGAAAATTTATGGGATTTCTTTGGCTTCTTAAAGAATGTTAATCCTTTCGCCTCGTTAGCATAGCATCGGCAAAAATTTAATATAACTACAAGGTTTCGGGTTGTAAAATTTTGAAGGGACCACAATGGACAATATAGTCTCTGACTTAAACGCGACCCCTTTAGGAACGTAAATTACAACATTCGTACTAAAAACCACACGTACACAAACCACATTAACGTTACGTATATCAGCAGCGAAAATTGAAAATTGAACTTTGAGCATAAAAGGAAATTTAGGAATGGCACCAATAAAGAAGTTTTCTTTAGTAAAGAAGTTTTCTTTAGTAAAGAAGTTTCTGATAAAATTTAAATTTGAAGTAAAAAATCAAAAAAATTGTGTTTACGGAATTAATAAACAATTTGATTTTGTTGATATTTTATTATAGTTATCTTATTATTATCAAATTTGAAATTTAAATTTTAAATTATGTTAAATTTATTATTTACTAAACAATTTTGTTCCTTGTGAAAATTAATTGAATTAAATAAAAGCTGATCAGATGCTAAAAGCCAAACTCGGAAAGGCACTGAAAATTTCAAAAAGGCAAATTGTGCATCAGCCTAAAGACTGTAGGCCCGACGCATCATTAAATCGAAGTAGCCATCGTTATCCATAGCAGCGCTAATTGCACAGTAATAATTGAGGAAATCTTCTTTAGTTACTTGACCGTCCTGGAGCCCACCATCAAAATTGTTCAGAAACTTTGTCCGTATTTCGTCTTCGGTCATGTCGCCGCTGAGATACCTCGGATGGTCCCATACCGAGTAGGCCTTTCTCAATTCCGTGATGGCGATGACGTTGTCAGCAGAATTATTGACTTGATTGAAGGCTTTGTCGATAAGTTGAAGCCTGTTTTTTGGCATCGAAGGCTGGTGAAGAGGAAGCGGTAGAAAAGCACTATTAGGTACGCACAAGAAGGCGTACATTGGGTTGGGACTTTTACTCACCCGAAGTTTCGACAAAAATTCGTCTGCGGTGACCGATCCGCTGCCCTTTTCGTCAAATCTGTGTGAGTAAAACATACGGGTGTTAAGTTGCCATACGGCGAATAGACTAAGAATAAGGCGAATTAATATTAACCAACGGCGTGTGGTCGCTGCGGTCGATACTTTTAGGCGCACTTATAAAATACATTAAATTCTTGTTATATATTGGGAGTACAAATAAGTTCTCGTTTTTTATACCCTACACCCGAAGTTAGTAGAGTATATTTACTTTGTTCTTCCGTTTGTAACGTAGAGAAGGAGACGAGTGTTGTGAGTCGCTGGTTCCGCTAGGCATACTTTCAGGCGATACTTAAATTATGACATCGCACTGAGCATATTTTGCACGTTGTGCTTGTTGGTTTAATTCCGCATTGCCGTTTCTAGAGCAATTCGTCGAATGATCGCAGGTCGCTGAGGCCGCGGTTTCGTTTCCATTAAATATCGCTGATCGTGGAACTAGTGACCCACTTTCTGGCGCACATTTGGTGAGGCGGCTCTTTTCCGCTACAGTCAGCGTATTATTATTTCCATGTTTAAGCTTCCGCGTTCAAGCATATAAATAAGTTTGTAATATCTAACTACAGTCAGTAGTGATCAGCGAAGCAGAGCTTAAAAACCGTGTGTAACTAGTGTAATTCGCAATAGTGTTCAGAGTGAAGTTATAGTGTATCAATTCGGACGGACTGTGGGAGGAAGGACTTCGGAGAAGCCCACGACAGGATTTTTCTGAAAGAACCCCAACACGAGATAGATATAGAAAAGTATATATATTCGTGCTCAGCGTCATCCTGAATCGATTGTGCCCTGTCTGTCCGTCTGTCTGTCTGTGTGTCTGTCTGTCTATCTTTCTGTCTGTCGAAATCACGATTAAGGGAGAACGAAAAGAGATATTGCAGTGAATTTTGGCACAAATATTTTTTGTTATACAGGGCAGTTTGGGATTGAAAATGGGCGAGATCGGTTAACAACCACGCTCATAGATTTCATAAACCGTGTGAGATATTGAGGTATAATCTTATTCCGAAACATATAGCGCCATTGCTTAAAGTTTTGCAAAAAATGGGCGTGCCAAACCCACTCATACAAAAGTTGTCAATATCTTGTAAACGGTATAAGTAATTTTGTCACGAGGTATTTACAGGTATGGTTACCAATTCGTATGGCATGGTCTGCCCACTTATACAAAAGTCGTCAATATCCCATAAACGGTTGAAAATATTAATACGTGATTCTATCTAGCAGTATCTAGAGATATTACAGAAATATTTGCTAAGAATGGGAGTAGTCCGCCCACATATACAAAAGTTGTTAAGTGGCGAAGTTATAATTTTTTTAGTTACTCGGGTGTAAGGTATTTACACTTCGGCCAGGCCAAAGACAACACTTTTACTTGTTTCTTATTGGAATTGTAATTTTTTAACCAATTTTATTTTAAAGCTACTGGAATCTCAAGACGTTAGTATGTGTTGAACTGTGAAAAGGTAAAGAACATTTTTTACATCGCCTCAAACATGTCGGATTTCGTACCAACAGAAACGTACCAACAAAAAAAATAAAATTAGTTTCATTACATTATTATATCCAAAAGAAATTTGCAGCTGAAGCACATCGAATTCTTGTGGGCTTTAACGGCAACAATGCTCTATCAGAAACAACATGCCTAGATTGGTTTCGACGTTTTAAAGAAAAAGATTTTGACCTCGAAGATAAAGAGCATTCCGGCGCCCCGAAAAAATGCGAAGACGAAGAATTGGAAGCATTACTCGATGCAAATCCATGACAGACCCAAGAAGAACTTGCAGAATCATTATTTCGATCGATGACCTGGCTGATCAATAATTTTTTTCTTATAACGATACCAAAAAATGGGTCGAGGAATGGATGAAATCCAGTCCAAAAGACGCATCGTTCTCCCAAGACGGAATTCGAAAATTGCCTAAAAGATGGCAGAAAGTAATAGCTAGCGATGGACAATACTTTGTTTGAGATATTCTTTATCAGTTTTTTAAAATAAAATTTCAAATTTAAAGAAAAAACAGCGAGAAATTATATGTACTCCCAATAGATAAATGCAAAGCTGGACGTTTTACTTCGGTCTACTGATAATGTTCTACCGTTACGTTACACATATGTACCTGGCAAACATGTCCCGAATGTCCTGGTCTGAGCAGTCCAGACCAACCTTACGGATGGTAGTTTTGAAGTTATCCAGGTCGATGGCGGTGGTGCCGTCACGTTCCATGATGCGGAATGCTCTGGAAGGTTTGAAAAGATGTTGCAATGTGAATTGGTCGTGGAATGGGCGGGATAGGGTGCGCAACTACAAAGGGCACAAAACGTATCGAGATTGTGACACAAGAACGCCCCTTTAAAAATCAAATACTGCACGGCGTGCAAATACCGGCACAGCGCTGCCCGAAGGTAGCAGTAATTGCAAATGTGTCTACGTAATACGCACGCCATTTTGCATTGATGATCTAAATCTCTTTGCTGGAAAAGTCATCGTGCCCTTCATGGACAAAAATTTATAATGCAACGCTAATATTCATACCTGCCTAATACAAGGATCCCTGTAGCTCCACGGCTGAAGCACATTAGTCTTAATTTCTCGATGGGATCTTTATCGCGTCCATTGTCCAGTTGCCGTTTGGAGCGATTAATTAGAACAGCCTCTTTCGTGAATAAGTCCAGGCGGTGGCTCATCTGAAATTAATCCCGTAGTGCGTTATGGGTTGGATTTGTATGTTACAGTTTTGGAATTACATTAACTAGTTTCCAAGCGCAAATTATCTCTGAACGATAAGGATTTAATTTTGCTTTCGGAGCAATTGTGTTTTATTTGAATGACAGCAAATTCCTATCAAATCAAATTGTACTTTAGAAAAAAAGTTTTATTTGAAAAGTATCAATGTGCTAGTGAGGAGAAATAAATGGCCCAGTTCCAGGTCCAATGTAAACATTACCAATTTAATTTAAGGAAAAATTAAGTAACTCTTCTATATAGATATTTAGGTTTTCTTTTATCGGAGCAGTTAGTGATAAGAAGAAAAAATAAAAGGAAAATTGATCGATTTGGGCTTTTTTCTTTTTCTTCTTTCTTTTGCTTTAACCCAAACTTAATATATGCGGTTTTTATCATTTACGTGGCATCCCCGTTTTCTGTGGTGATAACCGTTTCCCATGACACTCAGCACTTTTGCTTTGCATTCACGTCAACGGAAATCACGTGGTATCTACAGTTAATACCAATTTGTATACCAAATGTCCGCCCACTTATACAAAAGTTGTCAATATCTCATAAACGGATCAAAATATTAATACGTGATTAAAACGATATTAAACTGAGAGCATTTAACAAACGGTTGTCAGAAACAACATTTGAAAAGAATATTTGTAGGTAAACCAGTGTGATTCCTCAATGTGTGGGAGTGAAATTTACGTTCGCCAAACTGTGTTGAAAAACCGCTTCGGGCGGGCAACTGTTTAATTGTGTGCGTAAGAAGAACCGAGAATCCGACAGAATTTTGGCTTCAAAAAATCTCTACATTTGAAGAATGTGTGGAGACTTTTCTCTTCTCTCATCTTTTCCATAAACTTTTGAAGAATGAAGAAAAGAAGAATCGTGTACCCAAGCGGATTTTCAAGTGCGGAGAAAGAAGATGCCTAATACGAACTAAGTGAAATTCAAACATTCAAGCAACACGGACCACTGCACAGCAGAGCTTCCTTCCATATCGACAGTCAAGCAGGCATGATGGCAATCATGACGAATGAGTTAAAATCAAAAGCGTTGATGAGGCAGTTACCTCTGTACGGCCACGGATTAGCCACGTTTACGGCATGATTGAGAACACAATCATAAGCAAGGCCAAAAGTGTATGGCGCTCTAGAAACGATTGTGTTATATCACGAACACTGTGGGATGCTTATCATTTGAAAAAGACCAAATGCCTACTGTCTTTTAACAAGACCTCGACCCGCCTTCTTAAAGGGTAACTGCCACCTTGTCTATCCTTAGGAAGTGGCAGCGAAACCTCGACGACTTATGCAGAGCGTGTGGAATGAGGAAGAGGAGGAAACTACTGGGCATCTCTTCCGTAAATGCGTGGCACTGCAAGAATACCGATTTCGCCCATTGGGAGTAAAGGTGTTTGCAGATTTAGAAGATCTAAATTAGGAAAATTTATGGGATTTCTTTGGCTTCTTAAAGAATGTTAATCCTTTCGCCTCGTTAGCATAGCATCGGCAAAAATTTAATATAACTACAAGGTTTCGGGTTGTAAAATTTTGAAGGGACCACAATGGACAATATAGTCTCTGACTTAAACGCGACCCCTTTAGGAACGTAAATTACAACATTCGTACTAAAAACCACACGTACACAAACCACATTAACGTTACGTATATCAGCAGCGAAAATTGAAAATTGAACTTTGAGCATAAAAGGAAATTTAGGAATGGCACCAATAAAGAAGTTTTCTTTAGTAAAGAAGTTTTCTTTAGTAAAGAAGTTTCTGATAAAATTTAAATTTGAAGTAAAAAATCAAAAAAATTGTATTTACGGAATTAATAAACAATTTGATTTTGTTGATATTTTATTATAGTTATCTTATTATTATCAAATTTGAAATTTAAATTTTAAATTATGTTAAATTTATTATTTACTAAACAATTTTGTTCCTTGTGAAAATTAATTGAATTAAATAAAAGCTGATCAGATGCTAAAAGCCAAACTCGGAAAGGC
The DNA here is from genome assembly GCA_922984085.1 of Sicus ferrugineus. NCBI lineage: Eukaryota > Metazoa > Arthropoda > Insecta > Diptera > Conopidae > Sicus > Sicus ferrugineus. The sequence continues at coordinate 12,087,234 of OV277351.1, read as the reverse complement.
ACTGAAAATTTCAAAAAGGCAAATTGTGCATCAGCCTAAAGACTGTAGGCCCGACGCATCATTAAATCGAAGAAGCCATCGTTATCCATAGCAGCGCTAATTGCACAGTAATAATTGAGGAAATCTTCTTTAGTTACTTGACCGTCCTGGAGCCCACCATCAAAATTGTTCAGAAACTTTGTCCGTATTTCGTCTTCGGTCATGTCGCCGCTGAGATACCTCGGATGGTCCCATACCGAGTAGGCCTTTCTCAATTCCGTGATGGCGATGACGTTGTCAGCAGAATTATTGACTTGATTGAAGGCTTTGTCGATAAGTTGAAGCCTGTTTTTTGGCATCGAAGGCTGGTGAAGAGGAAGCGGTAGAAAAGCACTATTAGGTACGCACAAGAAGGCGTACATTGGGTTGGGACTTTTACTCACCCGAAGTTTCGACAAAAATTCGTCTGCGGTGACCGATCCGCTGCCCTTTTCGTCAAATCTGTGTGAGTAAAACATACGGGTGTTAAGTTGCCATACGGCGAATAGACTAAGAATAAGGCGAATTAATATTAACCAACGGCGTGTGGTCGCTGCGGTCGATACTTTTAGGCGCACTTATAAAATACATTAAATTCTTGTTATATATTGGGAGTACAAATAAGTTCTCGTTTTTTATACCCTACACCCGAAGTTAGTAGAGTATATTTACTTTGTTCTTCCGTTTGTAACGTAGAGAAGGAGACGAGTGTTGTGAGTCGCTGGTTCCGCTAGGCATACTTTCAGGCGATACTTAAATTATGACATCGCACTGAGCATATTTTGCACGTTGTGCTTGTTGGTTTAATTCCGCATTGCCGTTTCTAGAGCAATTCGTCGAATGATCGCAGGTCGCTGAGGCCGCGGTTTCGTTTCCATTAAATATCGCTGATCGTGGAACTAGTGACCCACTTTCTGGCGCACATTTGGTGAGGCGGCTCTTTTCCGCTACAGTCAGCGTATTATTATTTCCATGTTTAAGCTTCCGCGTTCAAGCATATAAATAAGTTTGTAATATCTAACTACAGTCAGTAGTGATCAGCGAAGCAGAGCTTAAAAACCGTGTGTAACTAGTGTAATTCGCAATAGTGTTCAGAGTGAAGTTATAGTGTATCAATTCGGACGGACTGTGGGAGGAAGGACTTCGGAGAAGCCCACGACAGGATTTTTCTGAAAGAACCCCAACACGAGATAGATATAGAAAAGTATATATATTCGTGCTCAGCGTCATCCTGAATCGATTGTGCCCTGTCTGTCCGTCTGTCTGTCTGTGTGTCTGTCTGTCTATCTTTCTGTCTGTCGAAATCACGATTAAGGGAGAACGAAAAGAGATATTGCAGTGAATTTTGGCACAAATATTTTTTGTTATACAGGGCAGTTTGGGATTGAAAATGGGCGAGATCGGTTAACAACCACGCTCATAGATCTCATAAACCGTGTGAGATATTGAGGTATAATCTTATTCCGAAACATATAGCGCCATTGCTTAAAGTTTTGCAAAAAATGGGCGTGCCAAACCCACTCATACAAAAGTTGTCAATATCTTGTAAACGGTATAAGTAATTTTGTCACGAGGTATTTACAGGTATGGTTACCAATTCGTATGGCATGGTCTGCCCACTTATACAAAAGTCGTCAATATCCCATAAACGGTTGAAAATATTAATACGTGATTCTATCTAGCAGTATCTAGAGATATTACAGAAATATTTGCTAAGAATGGGAGTAGTCCGCCCACATATACAAAAGTTGTTAAGTGGCGAAGTTATAATTTTTTTAGTTACTCGGGTGTAAGGTATTTACACTTCGGCCAGGCCAAAGACAACACTTTTACTTGTTTCTTATTGGAATTGTAATTTTTTAACCAATTTTATTTTAAAGCTACTGGAATCTCAAAACGTTAGTATGTGTTGAACTGTGAAAAGGTAAAGAACATTTTTTACATCGCCTCAAACATGTCGGATTTCGTACCAACAGAAACCTACCAACAAAAAAAATTAAATTAGTTTCATTACATTATTATATCCAAAAGAAATTTGCAGCTGAAGCACATCGAATTCTTGTGGGCTTTAACGGCAACAATGCTCTATCAGAAACAACATGCCTAGATTGGTTTCGACGTTTTAAAGAAAAAGATTTTGACCTCGAAGATAAAGAGCGTTCCGGCGCCCCGAAAAATGCGAAGACGAAGAATCGGAAGCATTACTCGATGCAAATCCATGACAGACCCAAGAAGAACTTGCAGAATCATTATTTCGATCGATGACCTGGCTGATCAATAATTTTTTTCTTATAACGATACCAAAGACGCATCGTTCTCCCAAGACGGAATTCGAAAATTGCCTAAAAGATGGCAGTAAGTAATAGCTAGCGATGGCAGTAAGTAATAGCTAGCTTTGTTTGAGATATTCTTTATCAGTTTTTTAAAATAAAATTTCAAATTTAAAGAAAAAACAGCGAGAAATTATATGTACTCCCAATAGATAAATGCAAAGCTGGACGTTTTACTTCGGTCTACTGATAATGTTCTACCGTTACGTTACACATATGTACCTGGCAAACATGTCCCGAATGTCCTGGTCTGAGCAGTCCAGACCAACCTTACGGATGGTAGTTTTGAAGTTATCCAGGTCGATGGCGGTGGTGCCGTCACGTTCCATGATGCGGAATGCTCTGGAAGGTTTGAAAAGATGTTGCAATGTGAATTGGTCGTGGAATGGGCGGGATAGGGTGCGCAACTACAAAGGGCACAAAACGTATCGAGATTGTGACACAAGAACGCCCCTTTAAAAATCAAATACTGCACGGCGTGCAAATACCGGCACAGCGCTGCCCGAAGGTAGCAGTAATTGCAAATGTGTCTACGTAATACGCACGCCATTTTGCATTGATGATCTAAATCTCTTTGCTGGAAAAGTCATCGTGCCCTTCATGGACAAAAATTTATAATGCAACGCTAATATTCATACCTGCCTAATACAAGGATCCCTGTAGCTCCACGGCTGAAGCACATTAGTCTTAATTTCTCGATGGGATCTTTATCGCGTCCATTGTCCAGTTGCCGTTTGGAGCGATTAATTAGAACAGCCTCTTTCGTGAATAAGTCCAGGCGGTGGCTCATCTGAAATTAATCCCGTAGTGCGTTATGGGTTGGATTTGTATGTTACAGTTTTGGAATTACATTAACTAGTTTCCAAGCGCAAATTATCTCTGAACGATAAGGATTTAATTTTGCTTTCGGAGCAATTGTGTTTTATTTGAATGACAGCAAATTCCTATCAAATCAAATTGTACTTTAGAAAAAAAGTTTTATTTGAAAAGTATCAATGTGCTAGTGAGGAGAAATAAATGGCCCAGTTCCAGGTCCAATGTAAACATTACCAATTTAATTTAAGGAAAAATTAAGTAACTCTTCTATATAGATATTTAGGTTTTCTTTTATCGGAGCAGTTAGTGATAAGAAGAAAAAATAAAAGGAAAATTGATCGATTTGGTCTTTTTCTACGTTTCGAAGCACACAAAGTGCCACAAGGCCCAAAATAGTTTTTATCGATAAAAATGATAAAAGTAAAGAATGAAATTGTAAAGAAAAGCTGCAAACACGAGGTTAAAAAGAAGAAGAAAAGTTTTCTAAAACAGTAAAACTAGACTGCGCGGTATATTTGGGGTTTCTTACCTATTCCAGGGTTGCTGAATTCTGTTCATTCCTCTTCCATTAAATCCGACAGCTCGCAATCATTTGCTCAGCGATACGCGAAGCGCTATTGTTTCGACGTTTATCGAAAACAACCCAATAGTTAAGTTTGGGTGCAAGTTAATGGCTTATTGGACAGCAAGATTTCAGAATTTTATAGAGACGACCCGCAGAGTACCCGTCGCTGCCTCGTCTTATTTTTAATTTCTGCATTTAGAGCAAATGTAGGTTTTTAGGGCTATCAACACGAACATCCCACACAGAGTTGTGTGATGGGCTACTTATATAGTTTTTCCTTGCAATATATTGATATATTACGATATATTTGTATGGGAAACTGGACCAAACAACAGTTATATTCTCGGATCCCTGAAATTTTATATATAAAACGGATTTGTTTGAAAACGCTGTAAGACAAAAGTGCCGCCTCCAGTTGAAATTGATTCACTGAAACTAAATTGCAGATTTTAATTTATACATTTGTTGGCATTTGTTGTTGCCACTTAGCACAGCAAAACAGCAGTGACATCCTAACCAGAGAATATCCGGTAAATGTTTTTCATTTTACGTCTGTTAATGTGTCCGGAACGCGCGATTATCTGCAGGCCGTTGTGACATCCAACTTATTCAGAGTTTGCAGACACATTTGGTATCACTTGTGTGTGAAGTCAGAAAGGTAATTTGAATGTGTGGCGATGAATGCAATAAATTTCCTCTTTTTCGTTCTCAGTGTTTGGAATTCCCGAATGCAATTTGCACTGCGGTCAAAATGCAAAAAAAATTATTTATGAAAATACTTAGCAAAGACTTAAAATCCGTATGTTAACACACAATATTAGAAAAAATACGTTTTTATTTAAAAATAAATATGTTTTAATCTTTAAATAAAGCACACAAATTACTTTTATTGATTCTACATAATATATTTTTACGAAGACATAAAAAAATTAATAATACACGCACAAATAAAACAATAATTTTAAATTTTCGACAGGTTGACAATTCCAATGCCTTGTTTTGAAACCTTATTTACACAAAGCCTTTCAAAGAATGTTGACAAACTCATGTAAAAACTGCTGCACAAAGAGAACAGCTAAACTGCCTAGTTTTGGCTGAAGTGAATTCATGGCGTCCCTGAAAGTAGTTGTTTTGTCTTTTACAACTCCAGTGAAGTCGAAATACCAAGCGCACTTTAATATGTTTGCTGCTGGTAGCATTTTATCAGGTCTCATTAAGTCTCTCCAACAAGACTCGGCTGGATTTAAGATGAGTGCCGAGACGTAGTTGACTCCAGCAACTTTTCCAAACCCTTTACGTTGCGTAGGGGTTGAGGAGGGGAAGAGCGGCAAAGGCAGCAAACCGTGTGAAGTTTTCACTTTTGATTTGCATTTGGGTTTTTTGTTGAGGAGGCCAAAGCACTTCACACCAGCTTCTTAGTTTTCGGCTGGTTTTGTTCTCTCTGCCCTGAAAAAACCACGCTCAACGTAAGTGCAAATGTATTCAGAGTGGAAGGAAGAGTTAAAAGAAACAACAACACTGCACCTCTCACGTGCCCTGCTTTAACGGTGAAGAGCCATGCATCGTTAGTGTTTTAGATGAGTTTTTCTGTCTGCTTCTGGGCTGGATTCTCTCGCCGTCGGATCGCGCACTTCATGTCTGTGTTGGTGGCGTTTAAGCAGCCTTTTAGTTTATAAACTACATGAAAAAAAAAAGGTGAGGAGCTTCAAAACTATAAACTACCGAAACCAACCCACATGCGGATGCGTTTTGGTCTTGCTTTCCACTTTTCTTCTTTCTTTTGCTTTAACCCAAACTTAATATATGCGGTTTTTATCATTTACGTGGCATCCCCGTTTTCTGTGGTGATAACCGTTTCCCATGACACTCAGCACTTTTGCTTTGCATTCACGTCAACGGAAATCACGAGGTATCTACAGTTAATACCAATTTGTATACCAAATGTCCGCCCACTTATACAAAAGTTGTCAATATCTCATAAACGGTCCAAAATATTAATACGTGATTCTATCCAGCAGTATCTAGAGACATTAGTAAAATGTTTGCCCAAAATGGGCGTGGTCCGCCTACTAACACAAAAGTTGTTAAGTTGCAAAATTATAATTTTTTTAGTTACTCGGGTGTAAGGTATTTAAACTTCGGCCAGGCCGAAGACAACACTTTTACTCGTTTTTCACGTTAGGGATTCACTTTAAGGGTTTACCTTCTACTACCGAAATCGAGTTGAGCTCTGCTTCTCTGTTCCAATCTGCCTCTAGTGTCCCTAACTGAGTTGAGAACTGATCAGACTCCACAGATTTGCATACCTTGTCGCTTCTTCCTTTCCCATATGGTAAAAAGCAGAGGAGGCCTCCTTCGGGCCGCATTCAGAAAAGTACAATACTTTAAAAAGAACCTCTGGGGGTAGCAAATTGAAGATTTGAATATATTCCAGTTTCTCCTTACATCACAATAAGAAGAAGAAAACTACAACAGAGAAACCAAGAAGAGAGTACGGCGAGAAAACCTTTTACGAACAAACTGTTGTGCAACAACGGATATCCTTTCGGCTGCGTGCACATCTGAGACTGAAGCGGTAGTCCTTTCGTGTTAGTGCGTTTGTCGCTGGAGTTGGCAATCACTGTCTGTCTGCAGCAGGACTTTGAACCCGCCTGCATTTCAGCAGATAGCAAACAACCTAATTTGTCTGACAACTGAGTGGAGGAAAGCGCTTATAATGATGAAGTTGATCATAATGACGATAACAATGATGGTCAAGATGATGGTAATGGTGAGGTAATGATGAGGCCAACGTGGTGAATAGCACGTTAAAGTTACGAAAATGATCACGACCCAGATGATGTGGACGAATACAATATACAAAACTTTGTATGAATTCTGAAACAAGAGCTTGACTGTATCTTTGCTATTGTTGTTTTAAAACTCACTGTAATTATATGATTGGAGAGAAGTTTAAAACAAAAGAACTCCTTCTAGTTCCACGAGAAGTTCCCTGCACAGATTTTATCGACGAAACTTACAAAAGTAAGAATCATTTCACCGAGTACTTGGATAAAAGAGAACTTGTAAACAAACTGTGAAGCATTAAAAAAATACGCAGTAACTTCGACAACGATTTAACACCCAGCTGAGGAGAAAGCAAAGCACATGCAATTCACCTATTTTGCTCTGTTTCTCAGTTTTATTTGCACATTTTCTCTGAATCTCTTTTCTTATGTTTCATTTGTTGCATTGTTGCTGCTAAAAACAGAGATGAGAGTAGTGGAGAGAGAAAAAAACCTTTAAAAGTGTAAAATGAGGGTAGAAAGAGATCACGTTACCTTATTTCATTTGAGATGGCTTTCTCAGTGAAGCCATTCACGATCAACACACTTCTATATGTGTGGAGCTCACACAAAGTCCTCTCCACTGAAAGTTAAGTAAACTTTTCTGCTCACTTCGCTCGCTGCGTAGTGATTACAGTCTTTTTACTCCAAAAATCGCTAACGGAAAGATTTTAAAACTTGAGTCATTTAGTGAAAATGGTGGTACCACGGTTTACAGCAACCGAATTTAATTCACTATTAAACAATTTCTCACATTACCTCCGAAAAGTAGCAACAAAAAAATATAAAAACCGCTTTGCTCTTCGGAGAGGACTAAAAGCAAATCTCTTTACAGCTCAGAAACTGCTAATTAGAGCACCTTTAGAGGAAAGTGGCCGCAAAATGAAAGCAGAAATATAAATCATCACATCAAAGCATTTGATAAGCTAGCGTCAAGGACGTTTTGGTCAAGAAAAAGTGCCGCAAAACAGAGTTTCCACTTGTAAGCAAAAAATTTAATGGTATTTTTTATAACTTAATGTTTGTGAACTGAAGTAAGGTAAAAAAGAATAAATAAATGTTCCAAAAAAATATTCATTTGGCGATTTTTCTAACTTTTATTATATTTTTTTACTAACTTAATTTTTGACTAACCTTGATTTTGAGGCCAGTTTAAGGAAGCAAATTGAAGCAGTAACAATTTGAGTGTAATTTAAAGTTCTCTCAGCTATTTAAATATTAAACGAGCAACAACAAACACAATAACGAGTCTTCCTTGTTGTTGTTGGCTCAGACTACGTATTCAGAAACTGGGTCAAGATAAGCAACGAAAATGAATTACGTTAGAAGGAGAACTGAATAATTAAAGCCTAATTTTGGAACGAAACTCGACACTCAAGGTTTGTAGTGCATTACCATTACCGGGCTACCGTACCACTGCCTTAAATTGGGGGTTGGAAATGTGAACTTATATTTAAACTTAGAAAAGTCCTTTCTCTGGCTTCTCTTTTGCTATCTTCGGCCTCTTCTAATTTATCCTTCTTATTAAATTACTTGTAACTTTGAGTTTCATTTCTGCGCCGCTCTTTCTACTAATTTTTTTCCACTTTCACAATTTTAACGCATGCATTAAATTTGTTACTCACACGTCACGGTGAAGAAACCAAACTGTCGTAAACTTAATGAGTGAAAAGTTAGGAGGTTTACTCCAGCTGAATTAAAATTATTTATAGCACGATGGAGAATAGAAGATTTTAAAGAGATGTAGGGCATTACAAAGGTTTACTTTAGATTTCTACAATATTAAAGTAATATTGTAAATAACGAAGTAACTCTCTCTCTCTCTCTTTCTCTCTCTCCCCCTCCCACGCCACGATGATCTCTATTTCGATTCCTGTCTCGATCGATAACTCGAAACGAGTTATTTAAGACGATAATTATTCGAGACGAGAATCAATATTTATTAAGTGAAATTTAGAATTTCAGTTAAAAACTTTTCAATGCACTTAAAAATTTCTAATTCTAAGATAAAAAATTTCGCGAAAATTACTGAAATTAATAAACTAACAGTTTGCACCACAATAACAAAATATTCATTTTGTTCTTCCGTTTGTAACGCAGAGAAGGAGAAGAGATAGATATAGAAAAGTATGTATATTCTTGATCAGCGTCACCTGCTGAATCGACTTAGTCCTGTCCGTCCATCTGTCTGTCTGTCTGTCTGTCTGATCACTATTAAGGGAGAACGAGAAAAGATATCGCAATGAAATTTGTCACAAACATTCTTTGTTACGTAGCGCAGTTTGAGATTGAAAATGAGCGAGATCGGTTAACAACCACGCCTACTTTACATACGGAATGTGAAGGCACCTCGTTTTAAAAAATGTCATAGTGTGAAGATTTCAATAAACCGTGCGAGATATTGAGGTATAATTTTATTCCGAAACATATAGCGCCATTAATATAATTTTTGCAAAAAATGGGCGTTCCATGCCCACTCATAACAAAGTTGGCAATATCTCATGAACGGTATAAGATATTGAGACCTAATTTTACCTCGATGTATCCGGAGGCATTACCAATAAGCGTGCAAAAAAGTTGTCAATATCTTGCAAACGGTATAAGATATTAACACGTAATTTTATGAACACGTACCCACAGCTATTAACGATTTGTATACCTGAAATGGGCGTGGTCCTCCCACTTATACAAAAGTTGTTAAGTGGCGAAATTATAATTTTTTTAGTTACTCCGGTGTAGGGTATTGTGACTTCGGCCAGACCGAACACAACACTTTTACTTGTTTAAGTTTAAAATATTATTTGAGAAAAATGTGTGGAATTTGGAAAATTAAACTTATATAAAATATAAACTTATTAATACAAAATATAAACTTATACAAAAATGTTCTATTTGCAAATAAACTGGAAACTTACAAGTGTCAAACTTGAAGCAAAACAAATAGGTAAAACAGTTGGTTATGTTTCTGTCATTTAAGAAAATTGTAGTAAATAATTAGTAATTAAATTAATTAATAGCAATATATCAACACAAGAAGAATAAAAAATTCCATTTGCCGCGTGAATTTCAAAATCCCCACATTTAAATTAGTTCCCCATGTAATTGGCAACTTGAACAGCTGATTTCTGTGCATTTTCGAATTGCCTCTCTCTTCGCCCTTTCTTAGAAACCTTCGGACGAAACTCGCTAAGCAGACCTTTATATTAAACTAAAGGTTTGATTTGCGAGTTTTCGGCGAAAGACGGTTCCGAAGGAAATTTTAACTAATTTAATTATTAATTATTTACTAGAATTTTCTTCAAAGACAGAAACATAAACAATTATTTTATCTATTTCTTCCGTTTCAAGTTTGACCCTTGTCATTTTCCTGTTTAATAGTAAATAGAACATTTTTGTTTTCAAGTAATTTAATAAAATAAAAATGTAATTTTCCACATTCCACACATTTTTTCTCAAACAATATTTAGCTTAAAAAATATGTTTGTTTCTAAAAAGGTATGGTTTTGAATTGGCTAATCAGCCCTTAACACTTAAAACTGAGAGTAATTATTATGACATCACTGAAATTAAAATGTGCTTGCAACACTTGGCAGAAACTTACAGCGGTATTCCAAGAGTCACGAACGTTTGCAATCGTTTCGAGAAACAACGGTTTACCTAATGGTATCGTCTCTTGGTAAGCCAAGATACGATATCGTTGGTCTAATTGTTCATTACGTAGTTTCTTAGCGTCTTCTGGCAATCTGAGAAACGATAGCATTTGGTTTCTCGTCTCATAAAAAACGAGTGCAATTTAGTTGTCGTCTTTTGATAAAAATGCAGGATTTCAATTGAATGAATACAATTGAAATTTCAATTTCAAAAAGGGGTCATCAAGTACTGTAATAATTTATAAAAATGTATATTACCCACGTATTCCGTTTGCCTTTATCGTAGGCTGTTTTTAATTAATTATATGCCGCACTGAGCCTCCATGCGTAGGCATCGTGGTTGGCTCCAGGGTGCGTAGCATCCACATACCGTACAACCATGTTGTGATCACAGATCTGCAACATTTCCAATTTTATGGAAATAATAAAAATGACCTAAATTCAAAATATGACATAAATAAGATAAAAACATCAGAATTACCATTATCGCATTTATGCTGTAATATCCTTTTCTATTATAGTAAAGGCGCCTCAAATCCTGACCTTGGGAATTGATTTTAATATGGTTTCCATCCACGCATCCAACGACACCACTAATATTAAATTTTGAGAAGAAATGTACTTTTATCTCATTTTCCTTCTCATCCGCCATTTCTAATGATATCCACTTGGCGCAGAAGTACTCCTCGGATATGCCCAAACATTAAGAAATAACCTTCGATAAGGTTGTTTGGCATAACCGCCAAGCATGAATTTGCAACGCATTTCTGGAGTCGAGCGCTTTTATAGCTCATTTAGAGGAAAACAAAAACTTAAAATTTAACAATATTACTTAAACACCTAAACGCATTAGTGAAGCTCATATAGTATATTTCTAAATATAGACGCTAAAATTTCCAACACAATGGCGAATCCCGCATCAAAATCTGTTCAGCCGTTTAAGAGTTAACTAAACTACCTCTAAAGCCACTGATAACACACAGAAAGCATTTCTGGGTGAAGTGTTGATGGAAAATTACCTTACTATACAACGAATCAGCCGTCTATGCACAAATATTCTAAATATCACCACCACCTAATTGACAGGCTCCCACTAAGTCTAACTGATACAAAGATAGATAGATAGAGAAGTCTCTGTATCTACTATATCTTGTCTCCTTCTCTGCGTTACAAACGGAAGAACAAAGTGAGTATACTCCCTTCGAGTGTAGGGTATACAAATTCTAGCATTCCGATTTGCGAGAACTTCAGAACCATAAAGTCCGCCTTCAGATTAATATTGTTGGTGGGTAGCGTACTTTGGAAAGGCCAAATGTAAGCCTAAATTAAATTAATTTTTCTGATTACTAAAAATGTGTTAATCTTAGACTGGAACATAATTGGTGTTGGAGGAAATTCAGTGGTCCCGGAATGCTGTCGCGTAAATAAATCTGCTCCAAGAACGCAGATGTTTCTGGGATGTAAAATACAAGGAGTATACGAAGAGGGTAAAAATAAAGTTCTCAAACTAATCCCAACTCCCTCCTTAAAGGAATTAAAAAACAAAATACACAGCCTCAGGTGCCAATGCAGGAAGGAGCTGCGGTCAACTAAAGTGGGGACGTAATAAAGTACTTCCGCAAATAAAACAAGCTCATACAATTGTAATACATTTTAATTATAATCGTTGATCAGGATGTGTGAAGGAATTTACAGAATATTTTTTGATAAGAGTGAATATCTCTATTGTATATTTCTTGGCTCCGATGCAACGATGTGTTGAATTGATTTGAAATTTGTATTGCTCAGTGTAGCTACTATTTTCCAGAAGAAAATTTCAACACTTGGAATTTTGCAAAAAACTATTGGATTTTTCAATATTAAATTTTAGAAATTAGTCTTTTTTTTTAAGCCAGATATGAAATAGAAACTAAAATTTCATACGTGCAAAATGTGCCAGCCTAAAGCTTGTACGCCCGACGCACCACTAAATCGAAATAGGCATCATTTTCCATGGAGGCGCTAACAACTACGTAGTAGTTGAGGAATTCCTCCTTCGTGATTACGCCTTCCTGGCCGCCAACCTCAAAATTGATCATAAATTGTTTCAGTAACTGCGCTTCACTCACTTCGCCACTGAGATATTTTGGGTGGTCTTTTACAGAATATACCCTTCGTAGACCCTCGATCGCGATAGCGTCTTCGGCAGTCGGATTGACTTTACTGAATGCTCGCTCGATAATATCTAGTCTGCATTGTGGAATGGAAGGCTGGTGAAGAGGAAGTGGTGGAAAAGTAGCATTAGGTACGCACAACAAGGGTTTAAAACCTTTTACTCACCCGAAGTTTCGACAACAGCTCTTTTGTGATGACCGACCCGCTGCATTTTTCGTCAAATCTGTATGAATGATATACGCGGGTGTGAAATTAGTATACGGCGAATTCAGAGTAGATTGTGGCGTGTACGGTCGCAGCTGCTGACGCTGGCCAGTAAAACCATTTCCTCGAAATATGTATAGCACACTTTAGACGCACTTATAAAATTAGTAAAAAAAATAAAGAATTTTATAAGTGCGTCTGGAATATATTTCCAACGGCGAATTGAACTGGTCAGCCCCAGTCGCTGTGAATCTGTTTCTACCTTGGCCAGTATAAAACACGCATAATTAGGAAGAAATAATACGCCTTTATTGTTAAAAATAATATGCCTTTTGAGACATCAGTGCAAGTAAGGAAGAGGCTGATTAATCTTAACAGAGCTCTTCACCTACTGCATGACTCCCGACAATGAAACATATTCTTCTTAACGTTTTTGGAAAATCAAGTTCTTAAGATCCCAATGATCGCATTAAAACGCCCAAGATCGGTCTAAGGCTACTCAAGTGGATAATGGCAGGATTAGACATTTTACTGCAATCCGCTATGTTGTAAAATTCAACCGCTCGAAGCCCTAATAATATTTCACCGTTATGTCCCACGTATTTACCTGGTAAACATGTCTTTAATCTCTTGGTCCGTGCAGCTCAGACCAGCTTCATGGATACCAGTAGTGAAAAGTTTCAGGTTGAGGGCGGTTCTGCCGTTACAGTCAATCTTGCGGAGTGCTCTGGAAATAAAAATGTAATTGGTTTTAAATGTAAATTGCTTGTGGAGTGGGCGGGATAGAGTGCGCAAGTACAAGGGGCACAAAATGCAATGCGATATTATTGAGGCACAAGAAGGCCCTTTTAAAAATCAAACGCTTACCTGACCTAACGTAACTAATCTCACCTAAGCTAGTCTAACCTAACCCTAACGTTCATACCTGCCCAATTTTAGGATGCCGGTCAGACCTCGACTGAAACACATAAGCCTCAATTTATGTATGGGATCCTTCTCAATTCCATTGGCGAGCTCCCTCTTAGAGTCGTTGATGAGGAAAGCTTCTTTTGAGAAAAAATCTACGCGGTTACGCATCTGAAAATAATCCCGTTGCGCGTTAGAGTTGGTTTGTAGTTTGTGGTTTTTAGATTTTTACATTTATTGGATCCCAGTCTTCAAATTTTTGCAAAATACAATAAATACAATGAATTTTTTGCGAATATAAAGAACGATTAATTTAACTGTGCAGCGTCAAAAATTTTAATATAATTAATTAAACCATATAATTAAAATACAAAAATTTTAATATATTTGAATGACAGAAAAATCTTCTAAAATAAAATTGTGTTTTGGAATGAAGTTTTTATTTGGAAATCTATCAGGTGGCAATTCTAGAATTGCTTAAATTACTCCGCTGAACTGATACCTTTATATGAAAAATAACTTATGAAAGATAAACTGATACCACATAAAGCAAAGAAAGAGATCGATTTTACAAATGAGACTATTACCAACAGTAATGAAGACGGTGTCTCTTCCTCTCAAATGGATGAGACAGATGATGCAAAAAACCGGCTGAATCGATGCAGGTATCTGAATTAGAACAGCAAAGTGAGTTGGATGCTGCATATCCGATAAAAGTTGGGGCCTTGTTTATGTTGGAAGTTGGGGGATTGTTTCAATTATTGTTTCACGAAACACCGTCAAATTACAACACAGCAGATCTATAAGTCTACAAAACCATTATATACAACATTAGTGCTCATAAACGTAACTGTAATGAAAATGAGCAATTTAAGGAAACTAAAAGGCCAGTGGTAAATCTTCATTGCCTACATCGTACATATTGACAGCATATGAGATACTGACAACTTTTGTATGAGTGGGCGAGCCACTCCCATTTTTGGCAAGCATTTTAGTGATGGCGCTATATGTACCAGGATATATATTATGCCTCAATATCTTACACGGTTTATGAGATATTCACCATAATTTTTTTTAAATGAGGTGCCTCTACATTCCGTATGTAAAGTAAGCCTTGTTAAACGATTGCGCCCATTTTCAACCCCAAACAGCCTATGATGACAGATGACAGAGAATGAAAAAAACTATTTTTTTTATATTGTTCCATGCCAAATATCATGACCATACCTATTTATATAGGTAGTTCTCCTGTAATCGTGACAGATAAGCATACGTTCCACGCCCACTCATACAAAAGTTGTCAATATCTTGTAGACGTTATTAGATATTAACACGTAATTTTATCACGAGGTATCTACACGTATTACCACTTTGTATACAAAAAATGGGCTTGGTCCGCCCACTTATACAAAAGTTGTCAATATCCCATAAACGGTTCAAGATATTAATAAGTGTTGTCTTCGACCTGGACGGAATCTAAATACCCTACACCCGAGTAACGGAAAAAATTATAATTTCACCAATTAAAAATTTTTGTATAAATAGGCAGACCACTCCCATTTGGGCAAATATTTTTGTAATGTCTCCAGGACTGCTGGATAGAATCACGTATTAATATTGTATTTTGAATCTTTTATGGGATATTGACAACTTTTGTATAAGCGGGCGGACCACGCCCATTTTGGGTATACGATTTGGTAATACCTGTAGATACCTCGCGATAAAAGTACGTGTTAATATCTTATACCGTTTACGACATACAGACGACTTTTTTATGAGTGGGCGCGGCAAGCCCCTTTTTGGCAAGCTTATTGCTAATGCTTCCGGATACAACATGATAAAATTACATCTCAATATCTTGTACTGTTCATGAGATATTGCAAACTTTGTTATGAGTAGGCGTGGCACTCCAATTTTTTACAAAGATATTAGTAATAGTGCTATATGTTCCTGAATAAAATTATACATTAATATCTCGCAGGGTATATGAGATATTCACATTAAAACATTTTTTAAATGAGGTGCCTCAACATACATTCCGTATGTAAAGTAGGCGTGGTTTTTAACCGATATATCCCATTTTCAATCCCAAAGTGACTCCCTTCGGGTGTATGGTATACAAAAGTATCTGATTGCCTTATAGACTTTGATTAATATATTTTCTGTGTTGATTTTAACACAAATTCGCAGTTTACGAATAGCTTTTCCAAAATTCTGATACAAGATTTCGCGGAATCTGGGTTGACCACAGTCAGTATTGAGATATCAACGCGTTATGCAATTAGTACTTGTAGCTTGCTAGACCTTTTTTTTGTTTCGGATGTATCCTCTGTTCTACTTTCAAACTGATCGAAGTTCTTTTGTATCCGATAATGATATTATTTTCTATACGATCTGTATCGTGACTACAGATTGATCGATTTTAATTCCTTGTCCGCAGATTTGTCCTCAGTTGATTGATAAGAGGACATTATCTACCATTAGAGTTATGGATAGGGCTTACCTTGGTTTACGCGTACTATTCAGCTTGCCCTACAAAGATGCCAGAAAATTCATTGTAAATGAAAAAGATTCTACTCGTGAAAACATCATGCTTTGCTTACCGCGGACACATTTAGACAGAAAAGAGACAAACAGACGGAAGGACAGGCAGACAGACAGACATAAAGATATAAAAGTTTGCAGAAATATGAGTAGACTCTACTCAGTAGAGAATCAACTGTCAACTAAAATTTTAAAACTAAACACAGCCTCGTTCGACATCAACAGCCATGTCCTTGTATTTATTTGAACCTCGGTGTGCTGCGGCGATTGACACAGGACGTGCTGCGTTTTCTAGTCGCAGAGCCCGTTGAG
Organism: Sicus ferrugineus; assembly: GCA_922984085.1. NCBI lineage: Eukaryota > Metazoa > Arthropoda > Insecta > Diptera > Conopidae > Sicus > Sicus ferrugineus. Next base: position 12,070,910 of record OV277351.1, on the reverse strand, counting down.
TTTGTAGCAGATGCATGTGGAAGCGGCTCCAGCAGGCCTTCCCTGCAGTTGTTAGCTGATTAGAGTGTGAAACAAATAAATCAAAAAAAGGCTTCCACTTCCGAAACAACATCCGGACCCATGATGATGTATAAATGTAGTGTGATAAAATTAAATATATTGGAAAAAGGCCAATACAATTAATAAAAAAGGAAAGAAAAAATTTTGTGAAAATTTTTAGTTTAACAACTTATGAAAAACTCTTATTTTTTATTTTATTATTATTATTTTATTATTTTTTAATATTTATCAAATTTTAAATTTAAATCTTGAATTTAGGATTAAATTTAAAATTTAAATTTAAATGTAATATTTACTAAATAATTTAAAAACTAAAAGACACTCTCGAAATGACATTGAAAATTTCGGATAGGTTAGTAAATCAATTAAATAAACTCTGCATCAGCCTAAAGCTTGTAGTCCCGACGCATCATTAAATCGAAGTAGGCATCGTTATCTATGGAAGCGCTAATTGTCGAGTAATAATTGAGGAAATCTTCTTTAGTTACTTGGCCGTCCTGGTGCCCACCATCAAAATTGTCCAGAAACTTTGTCAGTATCTCGTCTTCGGTCATGTCGCCGCTGAGATATCTCGGCTGGTTCCTTGCCGAGTAGACCTTTCGCAAATCCTTGATGGCGATGACGTTGTCAGCAGAATTATTGACTTTATTGAAGGCTTTGTCGATAATGTCAAGCCTGGATTGTGGCATGGAAGGCTGGTGACGAGAAAGCGGTAGAAAAGCAGTATTAGGTACGCACAAGAAGGCGTACATTGGGTTGGGACTTTTACTCACCCGAAGTTTCGACAAAAATTCGTCTGTGGTGACCGATCCGCTGCCCTTTTCGTCAAATCTGTGTGAATAAAACATACGGGTGTTAAGTTGCCATACGGCGAATAGACTAAGAATAAGGCGAATTAATATTAACCAACGGCGTGTGGTCGCTGAGGTCGATACTTTTAGGCGCACTTACAACACATTAAATTCTTGTTATATAGTAAAACTATATATTATTTATACATATTAAATATATGCCCCAAAACTATCCCACGTACCCTGAGTTCAAAAAACATTGGCCACAAAACCCCCGGATCTTTTGAATCTTGCCCAATGGCTTTCGAGACATGCTTTGAAATTATTGCTACAGCCACAACATACTAATTAAAGAGAGTGCAGTTAAATTTTAGTCACATTTGGAGACCATAAAAGCTTTATTATATTCCAGTAAATAAAAAGAATTAATTTTATAACCGCCTCTAAAATATATTCGCTACGGCGAATCGGTTTGGTCAGCGTCAGTCTCTGCGAATTGGTTTCTACGTTTACCAGTAAATAATCACAGAATTAAGAAGAAATAATGCGGTTTTTGGGGTATCAGTATAAGTAAGGAAGGAACTCATTGCTCTTAATGAAGCTTTTCACTTAGTCATGACTCCCGCAAATCAAACACATACTTTTGGAAAATAATGTCCGATTGAAAATATCAGAAAATCCCAATGATCGCATTAAAAACCGCGGTCTAAGGATCTCAAAGTAAATAAATGTAAAGCTGGTAAATGTAAAGCTGGAAGTTTTAATTCGGTCTACTGTATTGTAAAATCCATTCCCTCGATAATGGCTACCGTTACGTTACACATATGTACCTGGCGAACATGTCCCGAATGTCCTGGTCTGTGCAGTCCAAACCGACCTTACGGATGGTAGTTTTGAAGTTATCCAGGTCGAGGGCGGTGGTGCCGTCACGTTCCATGTTGCGGAATGCTCTGGAAGGTTTGAAAACATGTTGCAATGTGAATTGGTCGTGGAATGGGCGGGATAGGGTGCGCAACTACAAAAGGGCACAAAACGTATCGAGATGTTTATTGTGACACAAGAAGGCCCCTTTAAAAATCAAATACTGCTACCGGCACAGCGTTTCCCAAAGGTAGCAGTAATTGCAAATGCGTCTACGTAATGCGCACGCCATTTTGCATTGTTGACCTAAATCTCTGAGCTGGAAAGGTCATCGTGCCCTTCAAGGACAAAAATTTATAATGCAGCGCTAATATTCATACCTGCCTAATCCAAGGATCCCTGTAGCTCCACGGCTGAAGCACATTAGTCTTAATTTCTCGATGGCATCTTTATCACGTCCATTAACCAGTTCCCGCTTGGAGCGGTTGATGAGAGCATTTTCTTTGGAGAGAAAATCTTCGCGGGGTTTCATCTGAAATTAATCCCGTAGTGCGTTATGGGTTGGATTTGTATTTTATAGTTTTGGTATTACATTAATTAGTTTCCAAGCGCAAATTTTCTCTAAAAGATGAGAATTTAATTTTGCTTTCTGAGAAATTGTGTTTTATTTGAATGACGGCAAACTCCTATGAAATCAAATTGTACTTTGGAAGAAACGTTTTTATTAAAAAATATCAAGGTGCCAATCAGGGGCAATAAGTGGCTCAGTTCCAGGTAAGAAGCCCAATAAAAATATTATCAATTCAATTGTAAGAAAAGTTATGTAACTTTCCTATATAGAAAGTTAGGTATTTTTTATCGAAAAAGTGAGTAATAAGAAGAAAAAATAAAAAGCAAAACGGACCGATTTGAGCCTTTTCTACGTTTCAAGCACACAAAGAGCCACAAGGCCGTATGTCTTTTTTGAGGCCACATTGATCATAAATGCAGTTTCGACCCCACACCTAAACAGATTTTGCACATTATAGTAAATTGAATTAAATTCCAGAAATCAAAACCATCATATAAAATTCCTGGTTAGCATGAAGTATTAATACAAATTCCAGAAATCAAAACCATCATATAAAATTCCTGCTTAGCATGAAGTATTAGTACAGATTCCATTATTAAAAGTTAAAGCAATTTAAGCCATTCAAGCCTTCATGCGCGCTAAACAAAGGCAACAACAAATATTTTTGAAAAATATCTTTTCAAAACGACCAGACTGCCAAATAATTGAATCAATCTAAACGACTGAAAAAAGATTATTGAGTTCTTAATATCTATATATATAAATAAATTGTAAATTGTAAATGAGAGTTTATACGGTGATGTGAATGTAAATAAAAACAAGTAAAAGTGGTGTCTTCGTCCTGGCCGAAGTCTAAATACCCCACCCGAGTAACTAAAAAAATAATAGTTGTTATTTTTAAAAGATGAGAAATTAATAAATGAGTTTAATTTTTAGGTTTTCAAGAAAAATAAACTGCTTATTTATAAGAATATGAACATGAGTTCGAGTGTTTTATTTCAGAAGGTTACACTGACGTTGAATTTGTTTTCCCGTTCGTGGTTGAGGTAGGTTAAGAATATCAATTCTAGAGCGCAGATTACTGCACTTTAATTGCGGTAGAGTTTATATAAATTTGTGATTAATGGAAGTAGTAAATGAAGAAATGAATTAAGAATTTGTTAGGACAAACAGAAAGATTTATAGATAAGATATGGAGAAATTTAAGCATAGCGATAAATAATAAATGAAATTTAGAATTAATAAATGTGAAACTAGGAAGGGAAACAAATAATTCAAGCAAAGGTAGAACAGGCCGATGCCGTTCTAGATGATATAATGCATTAGAAACGGCTACAGGAGCTGAAGGAAGTAAACAGACTCGAGCAAGAGTTGGAGTTGGCACACGACCAAACTTTGAACCACAAGAGAGCCTGTTGCGCCTGTGGTCAGTCCGAAGAAGAATAATCTTCTTTCTTTTCTTTCCACGCGACAAATAATTGAAAGCAAAATGGGTATTGACACAATCTCTAAATCAGTTAATAGGCTGGAACCTCTATTTTCGGGGACGAGAACTCCCGATTTAAGAGGGGAGGACTATAAGAATAAGTAAGGTGACCAAATTTCGAGGTTCGAAATTCGGGACGCTATATACGCACACGCTTTCATTCTCTTCAAGTTTTTCTAGAGTTTTTTTAACATTTTGTTGTACCTTGCTCAATATTCAATAGTATTGTATCTTGCTCAATATTCAAGGTTTCAGAGCGTATATTCAAGCAATTACCTCAAATACAAACGCAGTTTGATTTTCAATTGTTGTAATAGCTTTATGAAACATTGAAGCCTGAGTGTTAATAAAATGTAGCCAAGCTTCTGCTGCAGGATTTTGAAAGAATTCTAAAATTAGCATGACACTTTTCTTGAAAGAGAAAATAAGCCATCAGTGGTAAAAACATTTGGAGTATCCTTGCAATAGTGCGAAAAATGCATGCCATCTTGTTAATGCTAACCATCTTGTTTAGTATCATTAAAAAGCGGTTTCTAAGAACTTGCAAAAAGTTTTCAATGTTTCTACTCTAACAGTATAATATTTATTATATTAGTATAAAATCATAAGTATAGAGTATAAGTATAAAGTATAAGTATAAAGTATAAGTATATTTTAGAAATAATCATTTCTATATTAACAGGCAAAATATCAGCTGATATTTTTATAGTGTTATGGAAAATATGGGCTGCACATCCGACTCCAATTAAATCATGGTTAAGGTTTTGTTTCAGTTTAACAAAAACATTATTTTCTCCACGTCTATCAGATCTCCAAAGTTAGAATTCGTATTATCGTTTGTTTTTTTTTAATTATTTTCCTTTAAATTATTATTATTATTAAATTAACGCTAAATGTTTAAAAATTAAAAACCGGAAAAATACAGAAAACTGATGAATATATAAAATAGGACGAAAAAAACAAACACAATGGAAAATAATAGAAAATGAAAAATGTGCATTTATTATAAAATATAAAAATACATATGAAAAGACAAAAAGATGAGAAAAGAAAATTAATAAATAAGAACGTAAAAAAAGAAAGCAGGAAAAAGGAATTTAGGTTCAAGAATACGGTTCTTTTAGTTAAATTAAAAATACCTTTAATCTTTGACAATTAAAATTACATTTCATTATAGATTTACGGATGAAAATAAGACCCACCTGGTAATTAATGTGGTTACGTATACCATCCACCGTAGTATCAGCAGCGAAACGTGATGCAAAAATTGAAAATTGAACTTTGAGCATAAAACGAAGATTTAGGAATGGCACCAATAAAGAAGTTTTCTTTAGTAAAGAAGTTTCTAATAAAATTTAAATTTGAAGTAAAAAATCAAAAAAATTGTGTTTACAGATTTAATAAACAATTTTATTTTCTTGATATTTTATTATAATTATCTCATTATTTTTTAATATAATATTTATCAAATTTTAAATTTTAAATTTAGTTAAATTTATTAGTTACTAAACAATTTTTTGTATATGAAAATTAGTTGAATCAAATAAAAGCTGATCGATTCAGATGCTAAAGGCCAAACTCGAAAAGGCATTGAAAATTTCAAAAAGGCAAATTGTGCATCAGCCTAAAGCTTGTAGTCCCGACGCATCATTAAATCGAAGTATGCATCGTTATCTACGGAAGCGCTTATTGTCGAGTAATAATTGAGGAAATCTTCCTTAGTTACTTGGCCGTCCTGGTGCCCACCATCAAAATTGTTCAGAAACTTGGTCAGTATCTCGTCTTCGGTCATGTCGCCGCTGATATATCTCGGCTGGTTCCTTACCGAGTAGACCTTTCGCAAATCCTTGATAGCGATGACGTTGTCAGCAGAATTATTGACTTTATTGAAGGCTTTGTCGATAATGTCAAGCCTGGATTGTGGCATGGAAGGCTGGTGAAGAGGAAGCGGTAGAAAAGCAGTATTAGGTACGCACAAGAAGGCGTACATTGGGTTGGGACTTTTACTCACCCGAAGTTTCGACAAAAATTCGTCTGTGGTGACCGATCCGCTGCCCTTTTCGTCAAATCTGTGTGAATAAAACATACGGGTGTTAAGTTGCCATACGGCGAATAGACTAAGAATAAGGCGAATTAATATTAACCAACGGCGTGTGGTCCCTGCGGTCGATACTTTTAGGCGCACTTACAACACATTAAATTCTTGTTATATAGTAAAACTATATATTATTTATACATATTAAATATATGCCCCAAAACTATCCCACGTACCCTGAGTCCAAAAAACCGGATATTTTTGAACTTGCCCAATTGTCTTCGAGACATGGTTTGAAATTATTGCTACAGCCACAACATACTAATCAAAGGGAGTGGAGTTAAATTTTAGTGACATTTGGAGACCATAAAAGCTTTATTATATTCCAGTAAATAAAAATAATTAATTTTATGACCGCCTCTAAAATACATTCGCTACGGCGAATCGGTTTGGTCAGCGTCAGTCTCTGCGAATTGGTTTCTACCTTTACCAGTAAATCACAGAATTAAGAAGAAATAATGTGGTTTTGGGGTATCAGTATAAGTAAGGATGGAACTCATTGCTCTTAATGAAGCTCTTCACTTAGTCATGACTCCCGCAAATCAAACACATACTTTTGGAAAATAATGTCCGATTGAAAATATCAGAAAATCCCAATGATCGCATTAAAAACCGCGGTCTAAGGATCTTAAAGTAGATAAATGTAAAGCTGGAAGTTTTAATTCGGTCTACTGTATTGTAAAATCCATTCCCTCGATAATGGCTACCGTTACGTTACACATATGTACCTGGCAAACATGTCCCCAATGTCCTGGTCTGTGCAGTCCAAACCGACCTTACGGATGGTAGTTTTGAAGTTATCCAGGTCGAGGGCGGTGGTGCCGTCACGTTCCATGTTGCGGAATGCTCTGGAAGGTTTGAAAACATGTTGCAATATGAATTGGTCGTGGAATGGGCGGGATAGGGTGCGCAACTACAAAAGGGCACAAAACGTATCGAGATGTTTATTGTGACACAAGAAGGCCCCTTTAAAAATCAAATACTGCTACCGGCACAGCGTTTCCCAAAGGTAGCAGTAATTGCAAATGCGTCTACGTAATGCGCACGCCATTTTGCATTGTTGACCTAAATCTCTGAGCTGGAAAGGTCATCGTGCCCTTCAAGGACAAAAATTTATAATGCAGCGCTAATATTCATACCTGCCTAATCCAAGGATCCCTGTAGCTCCACGGCTGAAGCACATTAGTCTTAATTTCTCGATGGCATCTTTATCACGTCCATTAACCAGTTCCCGCTTGGAGCGGTTGATGAGAGCATTTTCTTTGGAGAGAAAATCTTCGCGGGGTTTCATCTGAAATTAATCCCGTAGTGCGTTATGGGTTGGATTTGTATTTTATAGTTTTGGTATTACATTAATTAGTTTCCAAGCGCAAATTTTCTCTAAAAGATGAGAATTTAATTTTGCTTTCTGAGCAATTGTGTTTTATTTGAATGACGGCAAACTCCTATCAAATGAAATTGTACTTTGGAAGAAAAGTTTTTATTAAAAAATATCAAGGTGCCAATCAGGGGCAATAAGTGGCTCAGTTCCAGGTAAGAAGCCCAATAAAAATATTATCAATTCAATTGTAAGAAAAGTTATGTAACTTTCCTATATAGAAAGTTAGGTCTCTTTTATCGAAAAAGTGAGTAATAAGAAGAAAAAATAAAAAGCAAAACGGACCGATTTGAGCCTTTTCTACGTTTCAAGCACACAAAGAGCCACAAGGCCGTATGTCTTTTTTGAGGCCACATTGATCAAAAATGCAGTTTCGACCCCACACCTAAACAGATTTTGCACATGATAGTAAATTGAATTAGATTCCAGAAATCAAAACCATCATATAAAATGCCTGGTTAGCATGAAGTATTAATACAAATTCCATTACTAAAAGTGAAAGCAATTTAAGCCACTCAAGCCTTCATGCGCGCTAAACAAAGGCAACAACAAATATTTTTGAAAAATATCTTTTCAAAACGACCAGACTGCCAAATAATTGAATCAATCTAAACGACTGAAAAAAGATTATTGAGTTCTCAATATCTATATATATAAATAAATTGTAAATGAGAGTTTATACGGTGATGTGAATGTAAATAAAAACAAGTAAAAGTGGTGTCTTCGTCCTGGCCGAAGTCTAAATACCCCACCCGAGTAACTAAAAAAATAATAGTTGTTATTTTTAAAAGATGAGAAATTAATAAATGAGTTTAATTTTTAGGTTTTCAAGAAAAATAAACTGCTTATTTATAAGAATATGAACACGAGTTCGAGTGTTTTATTTCAGAAGGTTACACTGACGTTGAATTTGTTTTCCCGTTCGTGGTTGAGGTAGGTTAAGAATATCAATTCTAGAGCGCAGATTACTGCACTTTAATTGCAATAGAGTTTATATAAATTTGTGATTAATGGAAGTAGTAAATGAAGAAATGAATTAAGAATTTGTTAGGACAAACAGAAAGATTTATAGATAAGATATGGAGAAATTTAAGCATAGCGATAAATAATAAATGAAATTTAGAATTAATAAATGTGAAACTAGGAAGGGAAACAAATAATTCAAGCAAAGGTAGAACAGGCCGATGCCGTTCTAGATGATATAATGCATTAGAAACGGCTACAGGAGCTGAAGGAAGTAAACAGACTCGAGCAAGAGTTGGAGTTGACACACGACCAAACTTTGAACCACAAGAGAGCCTGTTGCGCCTGTGGTCAGTCCGAAAAAGAATAATCTTCTTTCTTTTCTTTCCACGCGACAAATAATTGAAAGCAAAATGGGTATTGACACAATCTCTAAATCAGTTAATAGGCTGGAACCTCTATTTTCGGGGACGAGAACTCCCGATTTAAGAGGGGAGGACTATAAGAATAAGTAAGGTGACCAAATTTCGAGGTTCGAAATTCGGGACGCTATATACACACACGCCTTCATTCTCTTCAAGTTTTTCTAGAGTTTTTTTAACATTTTGTTGTATCTTGCTCAATATTCAATAGTATTGTATCTTGCTCAATATTCAAGGTTTCAGAGCGTATATTCAAGCAATTACCTCAAATACAAACGCAGTTTGATTTTCAATTGTTGTAATAGCTTTATGAAACATTGAAGCCTGAGTGTTAATAAAATGTAGCCAAGCTTCTGCTGCAGGATTTTCAAAGAATTTTAAAATTAGCATAATACACTTTTCTTGAGACAGAAAATAAGCCATCAGTGGTAAAAACATTTGGAGTATCCTTGCAATAGTGCGAAAAATGCATGACATCTTGTTAATGCTAACCATCTTGTTTAGTATCATTAAAAAGCGGTTTCTAAGAACTTGCAAAAAGTTTTCAATGTTTCTACTCTAACAGTATAATATTTATTATATTAGTATAAAATCATAAGTATAGAGTATAAGTATAAAGTATAAGTATAAAGTATAAGTATATTTTAGAAATAATCATTTCTATATTAACAGGCAAAATATCAGCTGATATTTTTATAGTGTTATGGAAAATATGGGCTGCACATCCGACTCCAATTAAATCATGGTTAAGGTTTTGTTTCAGTTTAACAAAAACATTATTTTCTCCACGTCTATCAGATCTCCAAAGTTAGAATTCGTATTATCGTTTGTTTTTTTTTAATTATTTTCCTTTAAATTATTATTATTATTAAATTAACGCTAAATGTTTAAAAATTAAAAACCGGAAAAATACAGAAAACTGATGAATATATAAAATAGGACGAAAAAAACAAACACAATGGAAAATAATAGAAAATGAAAAATGTGCATTTATTATAAAATATAAAAATACATATGAAAAGACAAAAAGATGAGAAAAGAAAATTAATAAATAAGAACGTAAAAAAAGAAAGCAGGAAAAAGGAATTTAGGTTCAAGAATACGGTTCTTTTAGTTAAATTAAAAATACCTTTAATCTTTGACAATTAAAATTACATTTCATTATAGATTTACGGATGAAAATAAGACCCACCTGGTAATTAATGTGGTTACGTATACCATCCACCGTAGTATCAGCAGCGAAACGTGATGCAAAAATTGAAAATTGAACTTTGAGCATAAAACGAAGATTTAGGAATGGCACCAATAAAGAAGTTTTCTTTAGTAAAGAAGTTTCTAATAAAATTTAAATTTGAAGTAAAAAATCAATTGAATTGAATTGAAATTTTATTGAGCCTTTTTTTCAACAACATTATAAGTTTACAAAAATTCAAATTACAATTGTGGATAAAAATTAAAGACTATAATGTATTATCTAAAAAACATATATGTACAGCAGTATCAAACTTATTAATAAGAAGAGAACATTGAAGAAAACAATAACATGAACATTAAACGCTCTTGCTCCCGGAGCTGACATGGATTGAGATATATAGATCACTTAACCTAGATTAGATCTTAATGCTAACTTAATGCTAACTTAGTGCTCTAAGAAAAGAAAAATAAAGAAAAAAAAATAATAAAAAATTAATAAAAAATTAATAAATTAGTAAAAAATCAAAAAAATTGTATTTACAGATTTAATAAACAATTTTATTTTGTTGATATTTTATTATAATTATCTCATTATTTTTTAATATAATATTTATCAAATTTTAAATTTAGTTAAATTTATTAGTTACTAAACAATTTTTTGTATATGAAAATTAGTTGAATCAAATAAAAGCTGATCGATTCAGATGCTAAAGGCCAAACTCGAAAAGGCATTGAAAATTTCAAAAAGGCAAATTGTGCATCAGCCTAAAGCTTGTAGTCCCGACGCATCATTAAATCGAAGTATGCATCGTTATCTACGGAAGCGCTAATTGTCGAGTAATAATTCAGGAAATCTTCTTTAGTTACTTGGCCGTCCTGGTGCCCACCATCAAAATTGTTCAGAAACTTTGTCAGTATCTCGTCTTCGGTCATGTCGCCGCTGATATATCTCGGCTGGTTCCTTACCGAGTAGACCTTTCGCAAATCCTTGATAGCGATGACGTTGTCAGCAGAATTATTGACTTTATTGAAGGCTTTGTCGATAATGTCAAGCCTGGATTGTGGCATGGAAGGCTGGTGAAGAGGAAGCGGTAGAAAAGCAGTATTAGGTACGCACAAGAAGGCGTACATCGGGTTGGGACTTTTACTCACCCGAAGTTTCGACAAAAATTCGTCTGTGGTGACCGATCCGCTGCCCTTTTCGTCAAATCTGTGTGAATAAAACATACGGGTGTTAAGTTGCCATACGGCGAATAGACTAAGAATAAGGCGAATTAATATTAACCAACGGCGTGTGGTCGCTGAGGTCGATACTTTTAGGCGCACTTACAACACATTAAATTCTTGTTATATAGTAAAACTATACATTATTTATACATATTAAATATATGCCCCAAAACTATCCCACGTACCCTGAGTTCAAAAAACATTGGCCACAAAACCCCCGGATCTTTTGGAACTTGCCCAATGGCTTTCGAGACATGCTTTGAAATTATTGCTACAGCCACAACATACTAATTAAAGAGAGTGCAGTTAAATTTTAGTCACATTTGCAGACCATAAAAGCTTTATTATATTCCAGTAAATAAAAATAATTAATTTTATAACCGCCTCTAAAATACATTCGCTACGGCGAATCGGTTTGGTCAGCGTCAGTCTCTGCGAATTGGTTTCTACCTTTACCAGTAAATAATCACAGAATTAAGAAGAAATAATGCGGTTTTGGGGTATCAGTATAAGTAAGGAAGGAACTCATTGCTCTTAATGAAGCTTTTCACTTAGTCATGACTCCCGCAAATCAAACACATACTTTTGAAAAATAATGTCCGATTGAAAATATCAGAAAATCCCAATGATCGCATTAAAAACCGCGGTCTAAGGATCTCAAAGTAAATAAATGTAAAGCTGGTAAATGTAAAGCTGGAAGTTTTAATTCGGTCTACTGTATTGTAAAATCCATTCCCTCGATAATGGCTACCGTTACGTTACACATATGTACCTGGCAAACATGTCCCCAATGTCCTGGTCTGTGCAGTCCAAACCGACCTTACGGATGGTAGTTTTGAAGTCATCCAGGTCGAGGGCGGTGGTGCCGTCACGTTCCATGTTGCGGAATGCTCTGGAAGGTTTGAAAACATGTTGCAATGTGAATTGGTCGTGGAATGGGCGGGATAGGGTGCGCAACTACAAAAGGGCACAAAACGTATCGAGATGTTTATTGTGACACAAGAAGGCCCCTTTAAAAATCAAGTACTGCTACCGGCACAGCGTTTCCCAAAGGTAGCAGTAATTGCAAATGTGTCTACGTAATGCGCACGCCATTTTGCATTGATTACCTAAATCTCTTTGCTGGAAAAGTCATCGTGGACAAAAATTTATAATGTAACGCTAATATTCATACCTGCCTAATCCAAGGATGCCTGTAGCTCCACGGCTGAAGCAAATTAGTCTTAATTTCTCGATGGGATCTTTTTCACGCCCATTAACCAGTTCACGTTTGGAGCGGTTGATGAGAGCAGACTCTTTAGAGAAAAAATCCTCGCGGTGGCTCATCTGTAAATAATTACGTTGCGCGTCATTAGTTGGTTTGGTATTTTAAAGTTCTCAAATTATTGTACATTTATTAGATTCTTAGCGTAAGTTTTCTCCAAGTTGAACGAATTAAAATTTGATTCGTAAAAAATTTGCTTTTATTTTTATGACAGCAAACTGCTTTCAAATCAAATTAGTGAATGGAAGTAAAGCTTTACAGATTTGAAAAAGCATCAGGTGCCAGTTAGGGGAAAGAAATGGCTCAATTCTAGAAAAAGGGGCCCAAAGGAAATATTTTCAATTGAATTTTAGGAAAAGTTTCCATAATTGTTCTATATGAGACGTTAGACCTTTTTATCGAATAAGTAAGTGATTTTTCCATCTCCTTTAGCCTTCTTTCTGATGAGGAAAACGGAGCTATTTGGACCTTCAAACGAAAAATGTTCATTTTGTCAAGCGCACAAGAAGCCACACGCCCTTTTTGGTTTCCGGTCCAAAATTCAGTTTCGGCCCAAATTAGGACGCATGCTTTTATATATTTTTGCTGCTACAAATATCCTAATTTTAACAAAGTGTAACAGAAAGATCAACAAGAACTTCATAAACACGAAAAAATAATTGTAACAAGTACATGAAGAATACAATTTTCTCTCAAGATCTTTTTTATACCCTACAACATATTCATTTTGTAATACCCGATATTCACTTTGTTCTTCCGTTCCCAACGCAGAGAAGAAGAATAAGATAGACATGGAAAGGAATATATTGTATTGTATATTCTTGCTCAGGGTCACCTCCTGAATCGATTTAGCCCTGTCCGTCCATCTGTCTGTCTGTTTGTTTGCCTTACTGCCTGTTTGTCCGTTGAAATCACAATTATGGGAGAACGGAAAGATATTGCGATGAATTTGGCACAATTATTCTTTGTTATGTAGAGCACTTTGGCAGTGTAGGGTTCTCAGACTTTGGCCTGGCCAAAGACAGCCTTCTTACTAGTTTTGATATAATCTCAATAATTTTTTTAAGACTACATTGCTTCTCTGTAAATTATAAGGATTCAAGATAACCACTACACACGCTAGCAGATCTCGCATATCATAATAAAATTAATTAAATTCCAGAAATTAAAGACTTGTCAAGCTATTTGAAATATTTTTCAAATTATTCTGTTTACTCTGTCATAACTCGTATTTACTCGTAGTTAAATTCGGTGTTGAGCAATGTTTGAGAATATTTAACTCTCTGTCAGTAACTCTCTGTCAGTTGATTGCTTGAATTCCCCAAGAACAAGCATTTCACTATACCCTCATACCGTTCACTTGCCCTTTTATGGTCCCTCATACCACAAATTGCACCATACATAAATTTAATAATGTAGAATACAATTATTTTGCAACACATTCTAAGAGTTCGCTGAGGATGTAAATCTAGGAACTCGGTACACACATCGGTCACATGTTAAATCTTAATAAATCTTACAAACACAAATTTTGCACATAAGAAAGTGAAAGTAGAGTAGAGAAAGAAATTCTAAACAAATGCCGCAAGCACACATGTCACGGAGCTTAAAAGGAGAATGCAACACATTCTAAAATAAATAAAATACATCCTGACTGCTAAACGCTGCTTAAGTTGACTTTGACGATTTCGTACGGAACGTTCGATGGGCTGGGAATGGAAGGGCCAAAAGGATGTGAAAGGGATGTAAAGGGTGAGGTAACATCCTTGTAGAAAAGCGAGATACCGAACAGTCTGAAGGAGGCACAGATGGCGAAGAAGAAAAGGATGGTAGACTTGACGGAGGTTCCTTAGAGGCACAGAGCTGAAAATGGAGAAATCGGAGGCGTTGACGTGAGGAATGCGAGAATGATGAAATTGAGAGTAGAAGGAAGGAAAATACTGGGAAACGGGGTTGCAGCAAGGAATGTGCTTGCGGTCACATTTAAGCGGATGAAGATTTTTGAAAAGCTGATGAGCTAGGGAAGATTTCTCATGTGTTGCTTAATCAAGTAGAAGTTGCTGGGGAAGAAAACCCGTTCAGTGTCCTGGAATCGCCGGTTAGTTGAAAAATATAAATATTAATTTTATTATTAACGGAGCTATCGAAACTGGATTTATATTCAACTTACTTGTCATTAAACAGAAATAAATAAAACTTATCTCTTGCTCTATTTTGAATTCGAACCCGTCACAAAACAACTATATTCTTAACTGTTCTTCCTAACTAACATAAAACTGGCTTCTAACCTGTAATCCTTAAAAAAATTGATTCTATCCCTGCTATCCAATCACAAGGCGGTTTCCATGTTGTAATTATCGACCTGTATTTAGTTCATTCTATTCATATACAGCAGCTAATTTTCCTTTTTTTCAGTTTTTAAAAATCTATAAAACAGATCCTCAGATTGAGAATTAAGTTGTTATTTAGAAAGTTTTGTAAGAGTTTATTTAATTATTGCCACGGCGTAATATTTTATTCCAAATATACTTTGAATAATACTATTTATAAATAACTTATTAAGTTATAATATTATAATAATATTTATACATAAGTGTATAATATTATGTATACATTAGTGTTCTATACATTGTGGAGTTTGGTACAACATCTTAACGAATGCTATAAAATCGCAGGTGAAGGATACACGAAGGTTTACACACTTACAATAGACAAATGGGTAATAATACTTGTATAAAATTTAAACAAACGATATTTGGTGATAAATTGACTGTTGATCTAAGATTATACTCATCTTAACTAATTCATCCAAATATAGTAATTATTAATTTTTATAAACCTGAATTTAAAAAGATATTAAAATGAATATAATTATTATTATATTTAAATAGTTTCCCTCTCATATAATGTTTGCTTTTGGAAATACAAGGATGATTATTACAAGGAATTGCTTTCAAAATTCCACCAGTCTTTTTAATAAATAAATATTATTCATACCTATTTCAATTATGAAAAACTATCGGTAAATACGCTAATTCTGGATTAAATTTAAAGTGAATATATAAAAATATCCGCTCTTAGGTTTCTACAGTATTTCGCTTAGATGACAGCAAAAAATATTTGCCATTGCTTTTCCTGTTTGAAACTTTCCAACACTATAGCAAATTGTAAACAATCACAAATTCCAAATGATTGTAAACAATCAAGTGAAGAAGTTTCGTGCTTTATTTGGAAAAATTTTTCGGATTATGATATTTAGAGCAGTTTTTAGTTTAGGAGGACGTAGATGAGCAATTTATTCGCGTTCGCATTCGTCAACTTGGGATGCATCAAACATTTTTGATTTCAAAGAGATATCAACCACACTAATTTATTAATGCCTACCTAAAAATTCATCTTTTAAAAAGGAATAAATTTCAGAATTAACATTATTATTTATAACATTTATTGATTTATTTTTTAATATCACTTTTATAAACGAGAACGAAGAAAATTACTAAATAGAAAAAATAACTATATTGTTGATAACTAATAACTATAAAAGAGAAATAAAATACAATTTATAACAATTGAATTGATGATTTTGAATTGAAATCTTGCATTTTTATTAGAAGATAACTATATTGCGATCGTCTTTTTTGAGACGAGAAACGCTATCGTCTCTCAGATTGCCGAAAGTCGATAAGAAACTACGTAATGAAGGATTAGATCAAAGATATCGTCTCTTGGATTACCAAAAGACGATAGCATTAGGT
Organism: Sicus ferrugineus; assembly: GCA_922984085.1. Taxonomy (NCBI): domain Eukaryota; kingdom Metazoa; phylum Arthropoda; class Insecta; order Diptera; family Conopidae; genus Sicus; species Sicus ferrugineus. Next base: position 12,054,843 of record OV277351.1, on the reverse strand, counting down.
AAGCAGCTGTTTTTCGGAACGATTGCAAACGTTCCTGACTCTTGGAATGCCACTGTAATTGAGATGACCTGCGGGCAGAGCTGGGAAAAATCAATTCCATTCCAGTTCCAAGTAAATTCCTCAGGAATTAGGAATTTGGAATTGAGGCTCACTCAGACAAAGGAATGGAATTGAGAAAGCCTCAATTCTTTTTGAAGGAATTGGAATTTGGAATTGAGGCTCACCGAAACAAAGGAATGGAATTGAGGAAGTCTCAATTCCTTTTGAAGGAATTGGAATTTGGATTAAGCACATCAATTCCTTCAGAGGATTCCAACAATAAAAATGTTTTGCCGAAATTCCCCTTTTTGACCCCCTTGGGGGTGTCCAACCCCCCTACGACCATGTCCAACCCCCCTTTGCTAGTCGTAGCCGAGGCGCAGAGCGTAACAGACCGCGACGAAGCCGCAGGTGGTGCACCTGAACTCCATGGTGTCCGATACGAAACTGTGGCGTCGGCATAAAACTGCGCTTCATGGAAAGGATTCTCCTTCAGTCTGCACGAGTGAGGCACACAAATTTGCAGACTCGTCTGGAGAGTGCGTGTGCTAGACGAGATTTTCACTTTCATCACATGAAGTGAAGAAGCTGATATGCTCACTAAGAAGCAGGTACGCCGGCAGCGACGACACCGGATCACCTATTTCATTGACAACCCACTCCCACCGGCTTCTCTTACGCCTCGTTACTTTGCTTATTTGCTTTTGCTGCTACAGCTTTCGTTCTTGCTGATTTCCTCCTTTTTTCCTTACGGTTTTTTGCAGTCTCGCCTTTGTTCTGTCACAACTTTACAACTTCGCGGAAGCCTTTGAAAGATAACGCCACCAATCCGTCGATGGAGTACCCGAATAAGCAAACGTGCGGACTCGCTTCAAAATCGGATTCGTTTCGAGTTCGTTACGAAACTGAGAAGTCGGATCCGCCTTGGAGAACTCTTCTCGGATCTGCTACGAAACCGAGAAATCAGAAAGTCGAACTATGAATTTAAGCCAAACAATTTTACTGCCTCAATCAACTAGAAATGTCGTAAAAAGCAATCTAAACATAGTGGTAGGATTGTGTGGCACTCCAAAGTAACCTACTTTGACCGCCCCATAAAGTATTTAAAAAAAATTTTCCATTAAATTTGTGACAAAGTTTTTTCACAAAATTTTTAGCATTTTATTATAAACAAGCAAAAGTTTTGTCTTCGACCAGGCCAAAGTCTAAATAACCTATACCCTGATATCTAAAATAGTTAAATGGCAAAATAATAATTTTGCCAGTTAACTTTTGTATAAGAAGGCGGGCCACGCCCATTCTTTGGACAATTTGGTAATGTCTCTGTTTACTAAAGGATAACATCACGTATTAATATTTTGCACCGTTTATGAGATATTGACAAGTTTTGTATGAGTGGGCGGACCGCGCCCATTTTCTGCAGAAATTTTAGCAATAGCGCTATACGTTCCGGAATAGATTTATGCCTCAATATCTCAGACAGTTTATGAAATATTCACTTTTTTTTTTAAAACGAAGTTTTAAGAAATTTCCACATGTAAAGTAGGCGTGGTTGTTGACCGATTTTGCCCATTTTCAATTCCAAACAGCCTATGATGACAGAGAACATTCCTGCCAAATTTCATGATGGTAACTCTTTTCGTTGGCTTGTACGTGTACAGACAAATAGGCAAACGGACGGACATGGCTAAATCGACTCCGGAGGTGATTATGAGCTAGAATATATATAAAGAGGTATATTTTAAATTTTATTCAAAAAAGTTTATATATGCAGGAACTTCGGGACTTTTTTTAAAGTTGCCAGGTAGCCCCTGATCCTCAGGGGTGTTTATAGCTGTGTCTTTCTGGAAGCTATTCTATTCCATTCTCGCCCTCTTGAAGTTTCGAGTTTTAATATCAAAAATATTTCCAATTCAAGGCTTTCATGGTTTTCTTCGTTTTAATATTTTAATAAACACACACACACACACACACATACATTCGCACACATAAACTTGTACACCCTCATCGGACGTAATTTTCCGTATGAATTCCACTTGCGCTTCGTTCATAACGCATTCTTAACCGAAATTCAATAATTCGAGCTACGTGACTCGACATTATTTATTCATTAATTCGTTTATACATTTATTATCTCATTCATGGCTTTTGTGATGGCTTTTGTGATGGCTTTTTCTGTAACTCTTTTGATCCTTGATTAGAATGAATATTCTGCCACGCTAGTACAGGATGTTGGTGCGTATGTGTGCGGGTTGTATTGACTTCACAATCATGCAGCAACTTTTTTGCTGATTTTGGTGCATGTGAGCTTTAATCTGGATAAGAAGGTTTATTGAACTGCGAGTCCTGGAATGTATAAGGATTTCTGTAAAAAGGAGTGCCAGGAAACACTTTGCAAAATTTTCATTGTAAAAAAGGGTGAGAAGAACCTGTAATCTCGTGATTTATCGATATCTCCTGAAAACTATTATCTATTAACTATATGCAATATAGTTTGAACTTGAAGAAAATCTTTCTTTTGTAAGCATCTCCGAACACTATGTTATCAAGAATCCGACGATCAAATGGGCGAAATACAAAATTAATTAAATATTTTTAAATTAATTAAACATTTTAACTTGAAACAGGTATTTCTTTCCTCCAATGTTTTTATTATTTTAAATATTTTTCGCAATTTTTACGTGCTTTGTTTAAGCTGTTAATCAGTTTACAATAAGACTTTAAAAATATAGGTAGGACGATAGGAAGAACCTAAAAGTGTTCATAAAATTTTAGTGCCTTTTATTCTTCCGTTTCTTGCAAAATTTCGCAACATGGTAGCCAATTTATTTCCAGCCTTCTGTGGATTCGCTCTTGACTGCAAAACACACGTTTACTTGTGCGAATTGCAGTCGACGTGTTCGTGTTACTTTAGTTGTTGCTACATTCGACATTCTTGTCCATTGTAAAGTCTTAAATTTTATCATGGAGAATCCTTTGGCGAAAACATGCAAGAGAATCGATAGTTTTACTCTGCTTTTACACTTGTTTTATTGCATATCGGAGTGTAAATGTTTTCATTTCTGCTTTTATTTTTGTAGTTTCTGGAGTTTTTAATTAAAAAGTTTATTTGATCTCTTCTACACTTGCGTAAATATTCTCTACAGTGTTGCCATCTGACATTAATACTGAGAAGTAAAAACGCAAGCTGTGAAATTCTTAAAAAAAAATTAGAGCTAAAGCTTTAGTTAAATTGTAAACATTTTTCTCGTTTATATTCCAAAATTGGATTCAACTGATTGTCAGTTTTATAGCAGGGTCGTAATTCCTTAACGCAGCAACTGCTACGGCAGCACCGCTGTTGCAAGAACAAAATAAGTGCAATAAAAAATTAAGTCCTTTTTTATATAAAGTAGAAGACAATAGCAACTCTTACCAGTTTCCAGTTTAAAATTCCAGAAAAGAAGGAAAATTACACTTTCCTGCTGTACTATGTTATAATTGTATTACAGTAGTGAATAAGTGAATAAAGTGAAAATACAATAGTGAATAAGTGAATTAACATAAAATTAAGTAAGTAAAATTAACACCATTTAAAAGTCCGAAAGTGTTCTTGCAACTTAAAGTATTGTTTGTTATTTCTATTCACGACAATTCCAAGGTTAAGTAAAGCAGAAATTTTTGCCAGGAACTCTATACAAATTTTATAGATACTTAAATTTTAATTTTTCACAGCACTACTTTTAAGAAAAGTGGCTAATTTCCCCACCAATGGAGGAAATGATATGATTTTGAAGTAAAAATAATGTTAAGTTTTTTAGTTATCGTAACAATAATTAATATACAAAAGGTGCTTGGGAAGTACAGTTAAATGAATTAGCTCATAGCCTTTATTATTCGGTCGAGATGAGAATCTGAATCGAGACGGTTTGTAAACGAGACGCGAATCGAGATCTAGATAATCAAATCTCGAAAAACTATTTACTATTCTAAATCTTCCTTCATAGTACAAATTTGCTATTTTATTCTTCATTTGTGTAATTGTTATAACATTTAAGGAATTCCTATTTAGTTCGAACTCGTGGAGATATTTTCTGTGATGTTAAAATAAATTCATTTAAAATGGTTCAGTTTAACACAATAATATCAATAAATTAATAAAATGCAAACTAATGGATTAAAATAATTTCATAAGTTAATATTTCGCTGCTTTAAGTTTATGTTTTCGCTGACTTTATTTACATATATACCACTAAAATTGGCTTAATAAAATAGGTTACTGTTCATCACAAATTTATTCCTTTCTAATGCAATAATATTCGATTGTAAAAAATTATATTCCAATTGAGTTTTGCACACTTTTTTCATTTTTTTTATTTTCATTATTTATTCAGTTTTTAAGTGTTCAACTTCCCTTTCTATGCGAATTTTCTTCGTATTGATTTTAGAACTTATGCAACCCACCACTTAATTTAATTTGAATGTGAAAAATAATCATGTGTTCCACTTGAAGCAACCCCAATTAATTGCAACTAAAAATCAAATCAAGAGATTTTAACTGCACTCAGATACAGTAAAGAGGCAACTTATTCACCCTACAACGATTCATGCTCAACAGTTTCCATCTGCGTTTACCGATGAACTCCTGCTAACACGGATGAAGCGCGTATTCCGCTACAGGTAACACGAATGAAGCGGGAACAAGAACAGAGTGGCAAGGTTAGAGTGATGGATCGATGGTCAGGACGGACGGGTGGTAGAATGCTCTGGTGAACGGCAATTAGCATGGGAGAGAGTTGTTGTTTATTCCATTGGCTTGTTTGTTTTTCAAGCCAATTAATTTATTAAATATAACGTAGTTTCCAGAAGCGAAATATAAAATTAAAATAAACATAAGAAGTATGTAAATTTTTATTTATTTTTAAGGGTTTCAGCTAGAGTATGAAATGGCCAGAAGTTATATTCGAATTCCATTCTCCGTCTGAATTTGGAAGAAATAAGTTGTGTGTATTTTTGAAAATAAATTTAAAAAGTTAAAAGAAAGTGAGTTAACACAAAACATTATGGAACGTGATAGAAACAATTTAGAAGGTGGAAACTTTAAACAGAAACATTTTAAAAGTGAAGAAAATTGAAAACACAAATAAAAATTTTGAAAACAGAACATTTGGAAAGTGATAGAAACAATAAGAAAAGAGGAACGCTTTGAACAATTTATTTAGCGCATTAACAACAACAGCAACAACAACACCAACAAAGCATCCGGTATTTGTGGGGTAAATTAATTTATTTATAAAATAAGTATAATTGCAATAATAATAATAATAATAATAATATAGTTGCTTGCAATACATATATAGTGTACAGTGATTTTGAATGTATTTTAAGTAGTTTAGATTTAAGTTCTGATAATATGCACATACATATACCTATTATATATGTAGCAGGTATAATAGTAATTTAAACAAATTTGTTATATATTCATGGGAAGGTGACGCTAAAATATTTATTCAAAATTGAGTTGAGGATTCCAAAGAGATTTACTACAATTATTTGAGTGTAGAGAGGCCTATGGCTCCCTTGAACGCGGCACAACTCAGACATCAGGCTGAGTGTAATCTGTGTCATATTTGCAGAAGGGCATTGGGGGAAGATAGGGTGGCAGATTGCCATTTACGGGATAGAGGCCCAGCGCACAACGCGTGCAATTTAAATTATCAAATTGCAACTTTTGTGCCTATATTCTTCTTCCACTACGATTTTATACCCAGGACTGACATTCAGTGTAAACATGTGAATTATATGAGCCGGTGTGTTATTAATATACGAACCGGTAACTATGTCACACTATGTGGATAGTATTGATCTTTGTTATATTCACAGGTAGGTCTGACGTATGCCGTTTTCCTGCTTCGGGTACTTTTTTACTGAATCCCAACAATGAACCAATACTTCGATTCTTATTAAAGAAATTGTCGTATTTACTGGATCCTGCGATTGCTTGTGTTACCCAAGTTGTGTATTAGGGTTGGCGGCTATTTCCAGTGTATCATGTAGCTTTTCATGTGTCTATACTAAAATATTTACTAAGATAAGATATTTGAATGTAATCGGCAATATCGTCGAGCTCATATAAACTGACAGGAATTTCAATTGTATGATTTCCGATGTGAAATAAATTGCTTTCGTAGTCGACGTTTGGTATGGTGTTGTAACCATGAAATTCAACGAGACCACACACATACTTCTCGTCTAAATCTATGGGTGGAAAATAATCAGCCGATAAAATGGATTCGTTTCCCTGAATTTGTATCCAGCTCATTTTGTTGTTCCCTTTCAGATAGATTTTGTTGATACGATTTTGTTGATTTGTTTGCATCATTTGTATCATCCATTTGAGAGAAGAAGGCACCATCTTCATTACTTTTAAGAGTAAGTAAGAGTTTCTTCTGTAAAATAGATCTCTTTTTTGCTTTAACCGGGATGCTCGTTTTTAGGTTCCGTGGCACCTCATCATATGTAAAGTGAGAGTAATTTCTATTAATATTTGTTTTTGTAGTATTTCGAACTAATTCCTTTAAAAGTTTTGTGGTTGTCGTAAATGACTCTTCTAACTTTCTACATCTGCTTTACCCAGTTTTAAAATCCTGAATTTATGTTTCAAAATACGTCTGGTTTTTACCAGGTTTTTTAATACTTTTTCATTCATTCTTAGCATCAAGTTATGATCATTTCAGCTATCAGACTGGATCAGGTGTATTAGCTATCAGATCAGATCAGTTCAAAGGCAGTTTGCATACTAGTGTGAGTGAAGGTATCGGGGTGCTTTAATTTATAATTCAATGTAAATATCAAAATCTTTTCTATAACGCCCATCGTCAACCGGATCGTCTTTGCTTATTACTAGAAATCCATATTTATCTTTCCAACATTCTCTACATTTATTTAAAAATTTTCCAAAAGGCATTGCTGCTCGTACATGATCATTGTATATGTGCTTCAAAGTCATTACATCTTGCTTGAACATAATAATCATGTTGGTATTACCGCGCACTAAATGATTGGGGATGCGAGTATATGTTTGACATAAATAAAAACAATCGATGCATTTGTGTCTGTCCATACAAAAGTACTCTCGAATGTTGTTTTGCATTTCACAAGCAACATCATCGAATATAAATATAGAGTTGGGTTTCACATTATCTGGTTTGAGGACTTGTTCGTTATCAGAAAATGTAAATAATCCAATATTTTAAATTGGGGTTATTATTTGCTTTAAATATTCATATTTGGGCTGATATAACGACTTTGAGTATTAGTATATATTTGCGAGTCTTAGTCTATTTGGACTTTCTATTAAACTTAACGTTAGTCTTTGCGCAATTTGAAGATCCACAATAAGACATCTTATTGAATTCGGTAGCAGGGAGCTGTGTCTGGATTTCGACATATTATTAGTAAGAGAATCCATATTTTTCACAATAATCTTTTTGTCTTGCTTGACGAAACTTATTTTTGCAAATAATATAAATATGTAATAACCACATCTTTATATTAATTTTCATTAACAACGAGTAAGTGAAAAGATATAAAAGGGGTATAATTCATAAAAAACATGTCAGTCCAAATCAGTCAGTAATCGAAAGAGGTTTATTAAATAGTGTTATAAATTCTTTGCAAACTGAACTTCATCTACCGGGTTATCAATTTTGTGGATCTGGAACTAAACTAAAAGAACGCTTGGCAAGAGGCGATAAAGGAATCAATCCACTAGACGCCGCATGCAGAGAACACGATCTTGATTATGATAAAACTCGATACTTGAATGAAAATATTAGCTGAAAGGGCGTGGCAAAGAGTAAAAGCAAAAGACAGAAAATTTAGTGAGCGGATGAATGGTCTATCAGTTGCGAACGCAATGAAAGCTAAATTAAATTCAGTACGGCGAGCACGTTGAATAAGGATCTTAAAAAAATAAAGAATAAAAGGTTAAAAAGAAATTTACGAACAAAATATTTACTCAGGCGGTTAAAAATGCACTAAAAACTATTAAACAACGAAATACAGGTTCTTAAAAACTCTTTCGGATGGAAGAAGTCGATGGTTGACATTCCACATTTTATACCCGTTACCAAAGTGGGAGTTCCTACCGTTAGTACCCATTTTAACTGCTCTCGGAGCAGTTGCAGGCTTAGCACCTGGAGGAGCTTCAATTGCAAAAGCAATTAATGACACACAAGCCGCAAAACAACAATTGGAAGAAGCAAATCGTCATAATAAGACCATGGAAGCCATTGCTATAGAAAAAAGTTTATACTTGAAACCATACAAAAAAGGATTGGGTTTATATTATAGTCCGGAACCAAAAGACTTTTAAAGAACCTACCCAGAAGAGCTGTAACAGAGAGCGTTTTAATGAAACATGCAAACAAAATACCATATTTCAGAGGTATTTTTATGCTAGACAGTCTCCCGAAACGACCTCGTCAACAAGAACGTGGAATCGTTAATCTATGTAGATCAAAAGGCTCTGGTTCACATTGGGTAGCATGTTACAAAGACAAGGCAAGATCATAGAGAGTATTTTGATAGATATAGGAACTTGCAACCACCACATGAAATAATAAATTACTTGGGAGAAGGCCTACGCTACAACTATGCTCAACATCAGGATTTTAATTCATACAACTGTGGTCACCTATGTCCAAAATTTCTTTATAATTTAACTAAAAACAAGATAAACAATAAATATAGTTTTTAAAAATGTAATGGTATAGACTTTTATGAAAGTTTTAGTATTAAAAAACAACTATTGAATTTTTGTGTGTTCGGAATCCAACATAGCATATCCAGCTTAAATCGGTTTTCAGCACCGTGTACTGCAACTTCTTTGCTCAAATTTCTATAATTTGGATTTCTCTTTTCTTATCCGTTACCCTACTCTTTCTTGTTGTATTTTGAAGCTCTTGTGGAAGTTTCAGGAGTATTTGTATACTTTGAGAGTAATGTACTTCCATAGTGGTACTTTGAGAGTAATGTACTTCCATACTGCATTTCAGTTCCAGTCATTTAGTCTCTGTGTAACTTTAATCTAGTGCAGATAACTATAAAATTTATTAGAATAATTTGTGGCAAAAGTTTATAAAAAGAAAAGGAAAATCAAACAACTACAGAAAACTGATTTGTCTCCATCATGTGCTGCTGTGGAAGACTGTGGAAAAAATTATAACAAGAACAATCTATATGTTAAGGATATGGACCCAAACAGATGCTACAATATTCAAAATGTGTGCAGGACAACAACTAAGTTTGGGGATCGTATCCTGGTGGAACAGGAAGATTGCGTGGTTTTTTTGCCACAGAAATGCAATAACATTTGTGATATAATTATAACAGAACTCAGCAATGGGAAGACTTAAACTGTTGGAGGATGATGGAAAAAACTTTCGACAGGAAGTGCAAGTTGACCTTCCCCAATCGCAGCCGTTTCTTGAAAATTATTTTTCGAATTATGAAAACAATTTCAATAAGAAAATAAAAAAAAATTAAATTTATAAATATGTCTTCCATTCATCATATTTAGCTTTTGGTTTTGGAGGCGCTGCCCCTCCCTGGATCGTTCGTTATTAACCGTATACGTTCATCATATTCTTTACTTCTAGCATTCTTGTGTTTAATTTTTACTTTTCGCTTCTGGAAAACTGTGTCATATTTAATAAATCAGAGATCGATCCCAATGCATGCTAAGCCGCAGTTAAATCCCAAGAAATAAACAACTGCAACAACAACTACAAGGCGAGCCTGCTGATTGTTTACATTTAATTGGCTTGAAAAACAAACATGCCAATGAAATAAAAAACAACTCTAACTCTGCCTTCGCTGCCACGATCCGCATTCAGTGCTGAAGCTCGAATCCATTGAGCACACAATGACTCACGTCACTCCCCCCAACCTTCACTCTCTCCTCTTGCCAATTGCCGTTCTCCAGAACCTTCCTACACCTTCCCGCCCGTCCTCCAACCATCGAGCCATCAGTTGCCACTTGCTGTTCACCAGAGCATTCCTCCACCCGTCCTACGCCTATCCAGCCACCATTATCCCTTCCACCCCTCTCCCTTCTCAACGTCGAAGTGCCGCCGGCAGCCAGCCCTCAGCTTTCAGCACTCAGCTTCCAAATCCCGGAAAATATCCAGCAAAAAGTCTCCAAATCCCCTCAAAAGTCCCCAAATCCCCACCAAAAATCCCACGACAAAATTCCTCGATAAGGCAACGCTGTTCACACTCATATAGTCTATCTCACTCTTACACACGCTACGCCCACTGTCTCACTCTTATATAAGCCACGGTGGTGCCACCACCGAAATATACGTGCTATGTTCCGGAACCGGCATATACATACTACTCGTATTCAAACCGGTGGCGACTAACATGCACCGTCCTACCCTGCATGTTGGTTGTAGCCTGCTGACTTTCGTGTCATTTTATGGAGACAATAAATATTGTAATATTTACCTGCTAGTGTTGCCACATGCATTGCCAACACCCATTGTCACCACATCAGTACAGAACGGATTAACGTACAGTATTTCCTTTGGCAATGGTTCTTACAAATAGGCTTACAGTTGGAAAGCGGTACACAGATCGCTACACTTAATGGCATGTGTTAATGATTTTAGAAAAAATTTGGAAATAATTTTCTTTACAAATAGGAGCAATTCTTCCATCCAAGCTAATCATATTCGCTTATACCAGTAGTCGTAATATAACTTCGAAGTTTCCTCGACTCTTATTATTGAAAAGATATACTATACAAGCGTTAAAGTGGAAGTCATACTAACGTTGTGTTTCTTTAGCTCGTATTCTAATTTTTAAGTGAGTTTTCAAGCTTCGAAGTACGCTTCTCCCAGCATTCCCTGTAAAATGTACTTTAGTTTTGTCTGGAAAATTTGCTCGTATTCATAACTTCCTCACTTGGTTTCTTTTTAATTTTGACCTTAAAAGTTGCAATTGCTTCACATTAACACCTGGGCTACATACTGTATGAGCGTATGAAACACTGCGCCCTCTATGACCTGCAAACGTGTAGCTACTTATTGATTTCTTGGAAACAAACAGCTTAAGGTGAGCCAAATTAATTAAAGCGCTTTCGGTGCCTTCGTTCTACTTGTAGTTTACGTGTACACAGATCGGGCGTGTATCGAAGCCACTGGTTATTGAATTTCTGTGGTGATGGTCATTAACTTAGGTCGGATTATTTAAATGTTGTTTTTGTTGTTCTGGTTATGGTGCTCTTGCCATTGATGCCGATGACATTTGTTTATTCAGTAATGATGGAAATTTCCTAAATATTGTAGTAACAACAAAACTAATCGTAAGAAGGGTGTCAGGATAGTTGCCAACCTTATCCTCACACTGTTCTCGTGAACTTTCACGCATATTCTGCAAGAAGGATACTAAAAAGGGACAGATAGGAAAATTTAGAAAATATGTTTACACGTTAGAACACTTTTTGGAGCGGACTCAAAAAAAGACGAAGCACTCAATATACTCCATGTTTTTTACCAAAGTTGGCACCTCAAGATTTAGTGCGTTTATTACGGGAATGGAAGATGAGGGAAGTTTCTGCCAAAATCACAAAATTAAGTTGTGAAATCACAACTGAAAAGTGTATAAAGATAAACTGAATTCAACATCAACTGACGGCACCTTAAAAGTGTATAAAGATAAACTGAATTCAACATCAACTGACGGCACCTTGTAAGCCGCAACAAAATGGTGTCGCCGAAAGGGCGAACCGTACCATTATATATGGTCATTCCTGAATCAAGTGTCTTTCACTAGAGTGGTGTCTTAAAACTATACTTTTGAATATTTTGTACCTGCTATTTCTTCTTCCACTAAGCAAGTGAGTCTTCTTCATCGACTTCTATCGCTGGTGCAAAATACCTCGAGACCTCGTCAAGCAAATAGTCCAAGTGGTTCCTCTCGTTACAGCCACTTATAAAAGATATCATTTCTTTTGAATAGCACTCTCGACTCTGTAAATATAAAACATTTTAACATGTCGTCTTCATGTTAGAGCTGTAAAATGCCTAATAAATCTTATTGAAATCATTAATAATAGTCGGATAGTTTCTTCCTTGTACTTCGTAGAATTTTCAAATATTTCCAGGAATGTAAGAAATTCTGCCAATAACATTTTTTCCATGGTATTAGGAGAGTAATCAGTCTTATCCATTTGACTTAGAACCACGTTTATATAATTTTTGTTTTGAACGTAACTTCTATACATCACACGAACACTTTTCCCATTTTAGGACCATTACTAATCATACTAATGTATTTCATTAGCTATTGTGAGTTCAAAATTAATACTCATAGCTGCGTCTATGACGCTATTGATTTCAAATATTTCAATTAGAATTACAAAAATTTTTTAATCTTCGAATGTTGTTTGCACTCTTTGAATATTATTACTACTATATGAGATTATTTTAAATATTTTTTTAATTCATTTGTAGTTATTTTTAGGACACTGAAGTTGTCGTTTTCTAAAATTTCGTCGGAAATCAAGCGATGCAGAATGTTGAACCAAGTCTCTACATCCCATTTAATCTTAAAGACGCAACTATGTAGCTACCTGCATCACTCAACCCCCAAAAGTCATTTTTTCAATGTTGAAATATTTTAAAGTTTCTTTAATATTTTTAGCTATAGAAATGCTGGTATGTGGCCGTGGAAAGTATTAGGTTTTTAAAGAAATGCCGATGGGATTCCAGTCCTTGTAGTATTGTATTCTCATATTTATGTAGCTACGCCTCTTCAAAGAGTCCGTTCACATATCGAGCATTAAAGTAACATTATCCGGAGTATTAGTAAAATTTTAATTGTATCCTTATATAATACTCATATAATATGTATACACCCTTTAACGCAGATCGAGTTATTGAGGAAGTAGTTGGGAATTCTAAACCGGGCTTCACGCGCTGTATGTAGATCAGGAAGCCTTCCAGTTCCGCCATGCCAAAAGGCCGCAAGTCACGACAACACGTCTGTATCAGTGACCTGGCATTGGCACAATTTTGTGTACCTTTTTTAGCTAAAATATAATTGCTAAAGTGTATTATAAAATATAATTGCTGCCTGATAAAGCACTTCCTATGTTTTTTCGGCAAAGTTCATGTTCGCTGTTGACGTAAATTTACTGAAACTGCATTTAACTGCGAAAAAACTTAAGATAATCTTCTTCTTAAAAAAAACTTACGATAATCGTCTTAAGATAATAAATAATTTTGTCTTGTTAACAACTAAAATAATAATTGCTAAATTTGTTCTATTCATCTTAAGTTTTTATCTAAGTGACTCAGCTCAGATTTAAGGGCTTTCCTTCGATTTTAGGAAATATTGTAGAAAATTCAGTAATATTTAACTTACTCTTTCAAGGAAATTGGGGTTCCCTCGTAGCAATGCTTGCAATTATTAATTTTTTTAGAAAAACCTTGTTGGCGTTCATTAGGGCGCAGAAATCTTTCCAGGCTTCCGATCCACATGCAGTTTTCTGAAGGTGTACTATCTTGGATTTCTTCCTAAATTCTTTCTTTTCCTTTAAAGGACTTTATAATGAGAAACATCGTTATTAATTTCCACAACAAACTCTTCGACACTTGACTTGATTTCATTACTTTCTTTAATAGTAACTGTTAGAAAAAGTTACGTATCTTTTAATTTTTCCGACATTATACTATATGTATTGTATGTATGTATTGTACGACATTATATACAATATAATATATATTGTATAGTATATATATTATATTCTATTTTCTGTAACCATTTTTCGTATAGCACAACTTTAATAGAGTTAAAACACCTTTATTCAAAATATAGAACGTATTACCAGTTAGCCTGAAATACCCAAGCCCAAAGGTAGGAAACCTCGTTAAAAAATATCCATAAATATCCGTAAAAACATGAACTCATGTGGAGTTAAATGTCGCATAAAATAAATTATAATAGTAATCTTTTTATCAACGTACTATTAAAAAATTTCAGCAGCTTTACCTTCTCTTGGCAACCTGGTCCCTATGATATTAATATTCGCTTGTTGGTTCAAAAAACTTACCGAAAGCATTCTGGCTGATGTGCACATTATTGTGAATTTCGATGTTTAATGATCATAGTAATATGAGTCTTACAAATCTAACTTAAAAAAGAACTACAAAAGTGCTCGTGCAACTTAGCACGAGTCGCACGAGCACTTTTTAGTTTATTTATTTATTTCAGTCTTCCTGAAATAAATATTACAATTTATTAAGGTTTAATTTTATTTTTTTCGGCGGCTAAATTCAAGCTGATCAAGTCGAACTAAACGTGGCGGCCACGGCTCATGCAATTTTTGACAAAGGCTTTGCTTAAGCCGGCTTAGAGAAGTTCGGCGCAAATCTCTGGCGAGAGGTCCACTAAATTACCTGTGATCCGACCGTTGACTCCTTCCGGAGCGAAAAAAATTCCCGTGATGAAATGTGGCTGCTCCAGAATTGTTGACACCGATCTCGTTGGAGATTCCGACTGTGAACGGGTTTTCACACTTATTTGCGTTTTGATAGGAAAAAAGCGGGCAGAGAGGAAAAAAGGAAAATCATGCTGACCGCGGGATTTGACCATAAAAGCCAGAGACGGGAAGTTGCGGTAGGTGGAAAATTAGGAAAGTTGGATTGATGTGGATAAACCAAAGAAACAAGCTGACCCAGGGATTATACCTCTAAAGTCAGAGACGGAATTCTCAGGTAGGTGGAAATTTGGATGATATGGATTGATGTGAACGAAGTAGGAAATAACAGACACCGGGATTTAACCACTGAAGGCTATTGGAGTTTTGGATGCAGAAGCACGAGGCCCTACCTTGATCTTCGCTGAGCGTCACCACCAAAAGAAGAAGCCTCTGGGTTTTTGTTATTTCCCTTCGGAGCTTTTCATTGGCCTAAAGCTTTGAGCTCCACTTTCAACTCATTCCTAAAGCTGCACTTCCATTCGTTTGGTTATCACTGCGTGTGCGACAAAATTTATTGCGCACAATTTTGTCGGTCACAATATAAATAAAATAAATTTAAAGTAAATTCAAATACAATTTATCTTCCCACAGTAATTAATATTAAAATAAAAACATGAAAAATATATTTTTTCAAGTGTATTGAAATTAAAAACTCCTATATTATTTTAGTCCTTAACTACTTCAATTTCTTGCAAAAAAACAATAACTAAAATTTTTTTAAATAATCCAAAAACGTCGATTATTTCGAATGCATAATAGATTTTATAAACACTCTACTAAATAATTATTCAATTCCAGTTTTAATTTTTGTATTGCAACTTAACAAAAAAGGAATCAGTCATTTATTATAATATTCAAGAAAGTTTTTTCTCGCGTATTTCAAAATGTGTTCGAAATTGTTGTTTTTGCGCTAGCGAGAATGTGCTGCGTTAGCACTTGTGTTTGCACAAGAACAAAAGTTATTAAGCGCATTTTTAGAACATGTGCTGGCGCAAAAATGAAAATTATGAAGCACATTTATAGGTGCGGAGGCAAATGCGTCTACCTTTAAAATGCACAGAGCTTTATTTGAACATTATGCTTAAAACACAATTGGAAGCACTAAACGCTAAACACAAAATCAGCTGTTCAAATTACACAGGTTCTTATGGGAATCATTTATCTGAGGAAAAAAGATAATTTATCTGATCAATTGTCCATAGATAAAAAGGCTTCGGTTCTAGATCTAATTCTAATTTGACACACACAAAGTGCTCTTCTTCTTCTTTAGCTATTCCTTTGTTGACTTCTGCATTTATTGGCAAAAAGAAATAATAGCCTACAATTTGAAAACCAAAATCAAATTTACGAACGTAAGTGTTTTATTATTAATGAAATGTAATTTTACAATAAATCTTTAACATTTTCAGAGTGGATCTAGAAGAAAAGCTAATAGATCTTGTTCGCCCATATAAAGAGCTGTATAATCTAAGAGCTCTGTATAAAAATACAGCTTATAAGACGAAGTTATGGGCAGACATAGGCCTGGAATTAAATTTAGATGGTAAGTATATAACATGAATTCAGTGAATTTATAACAAAAAAACCAATTTTGGTTTTTTGGATGGGGCTACGAAGTTGTTACCGCAGAGCTAAGCGATCGGTGGTAGCGGCGTCGGGGAGTGCCGCTACTTCCCCAAAAAAAAGTGGCGGCATATAGGTTCCTGAACACTATGAGGTTCCTGGACGATGTTCAGTGGTGCAGAAGGTAAGTTGTTTATATGCGATTGAACTTTTCAAAAACTCTTTTTGTTTAAGAACAATTGGAAATATTTTGTCGGACACAGAAAATTATGAGAACTTAGAACCGTGTGTGCCACTGATGGATTCGACGCGCGAATTTACATGGTCTCCGTCATTATGCTCTCTGCCGGCATCATGACCATCGGGCTCCTCTTTTAAAGGTGCTCAAACCAAAAAAGTAAGTTTAAGCTTTCTTAAGAAATGTTTTTTATCTTAGCTGACACTTAGAACTAGTTTAATGAAAATTATTTATTTCAGGCTGAAATAGAGTCAAATCTGGCAAGCTTCCTGCAGGTAGCGACTAAATCGATAGAAAACGTATCGAAAAGTTCTATAGAAAGATCGGGGCAGTCAATCACAGAAAAAATGTTCCTTGGTCTGGCAAATGCGGTCGACGAAGCCAATTTAAATCCAACAGTTTTGACTAACATTCAGCAGAAAATAAGCAAAGTTTTTAAAGATTTATTTTAATACCATCGCATATGGTAACACGTGAAAACGTCCGCCTTACTTAAATTTTTTGCAATGTCAACTGAAAATAAAACGAAACAGAAGTTGTAACATATTGAAAATCAAATACTCAGTGCTATAACGAGTTTATTTTTGTCAACTAATTTGAATTTTACTATTTTCTTTAATTTTCATTTCAATTTTAAATGAGATCGTTTTAGTAAAAAAAGTTATACGAATTCGAACTTATAATAAAAAATAAAAAATAGTAAAAGTTAGTAGTACGAAACAAGATTTATTGCATGGAAGAATTCGCTGTTCGTGTAAAATTAATGACACTTATTCAGAGCTAGAAATAAACTGGAATTATTATTCATTTTTTCATATTCGAATTTTCAGTCCCATTTTCTATGACGCGCGTCAACAAGAGAGGACTTTAATTCAGATTATTGATTACTTTGTTCTATGAAATCGCACTAATATTTTTAAAGAAATGGCGTTTGAAATGTAAAAATACGGGTATCAATAACGGAAAAATTAAAAATATAATCTGGAAGAGCCATGAATGAAAAGTGGAATCTCATTTTCGGTTGCTCATTTTCGGTTTTTGTTCTGGATGAAGAACGCCGTCTCGATTTTTGAAAAAAGGGTACAAACTAATTTATTGAATCATAGTACTTCTCAAGTACCTCTTTACCGTTAGTTATTGTTATGATGAACAACAAATCACAATGAATTTAGCATTAGCAATACCTCTTTACTGAAAATGTCCACATTTACTTCGAAAGCCACCTTCTTAATTGTCAGGGAAATTCAAAAGTTTTCTTAAAAGAAATGCACGAAATTACAAACTTCTCAAGGTTTCTTATATAATTAATCATGGAATCGTCGTGAATAGAGGACAAACAACACTTTGAGTTGCAACAACTCATTTCAGCTTTGTGCTCTTTATTTCGACGAGGTTGCTGCTTTAAACGCTGTTGTTCCTGCCGATGGGACTGATGGTGTTGACGATGCTGTTACAGTATTTTGCACTACCTAGGAAGAAATAAATGTCATTGCTGTTGCTACAACACCAGTTGCCAATCTGATTAAACTGCAGACGCAACAGTAACAGAAACAGCAACGCGAGCCACAAATTCTAACCAAACAATTTGCTGCTTGTACTCGAAGTGCTTTTGCGGCACCAATAGCAGCAACACGTCGTAATTCCGTTGCTGTAATCGACTGAGAACTAGTAAGGAAATAAATTACTAGAACGCGCAGTGAGGAGGAAGGGGGAAAATGGTGCTTGTGTCTTCCTAACAGCATGCGGTAGACGTGAAGGACTTGTTCACATCCATTTCAAATTCTCTAGACACAGTATGCTGTCAACGTCAGTTTGCTGTTGCCAATAAATTTTAATTGCCAGGCTGGTTTTTCCTTGAGGTGTGATAAAATTTAATAACATTTCCATGTATTTTGACAGTTGAGTTTTAACCGAGAAGTTGCACTAGTTTGTAATGCGATATTTTTGAGAGCATTTCCTATGAAACTACATACATGGAGGTGTTTTATTGGGAGCGCCTGGCTTAATTTTTTGTTCTTTTGATCTTTCACATTTCTAGCCAGAATGTGGGCGAAACAAAAAAAAAATTCATACGTCGGGGATGGTAGTATACCACCAAAATAAAAGCTCCATCTAATCTAAATTCGAATTCTGTGCAAGTTGGGCAAAATGACTATTATTTGTCATTTTTGTGACGCAAATGGCTTTATGCGATATACATTTACGAAATGCAAATATTTACATGAAATTTCCTATAAAGAAACTAATTAGAATGATTTGAAGGAAATCAATTAGGGAAAAATGTTGCCAAACACCAAGAACCCACTTCAATGACATCATCAAAAACAGAAATGAGTATGCGGAGATTCCCTCCAGACTTTTCGGGGGAATTCACCCTGTAATAGTATAAATTTATAAATTATACTAGACACATGTCATATAGTTCGCAAATTTTTAAGTTAGAATCGTTATATTTTTATGTTAAACTAAGGTTTTGAAAATGTAATGTATATAGCCGTAAAATCAAGAAATAAAATAATAATAATAATAATAATAATAATACTTTTTTTTTTTTGGGGAGAGGAGGTAAAAATGCGTACCGCATCTCAGAGCTGTCGTCACAGGCTCTGGTATGTGCCGCTTTCAAGCACTAAAACGTCCCCCTCTTACCGGAACATGTCTCCACCCTGGGACCGCTTTCGCATTACTTCGGGGTGGTGTTCCCGTTGGGTCCTACCGGACCTCCCTCGTTGTGCCTGCGTCCAGGCCCCCGCTTTCCTGAGACATACTCTCCGTTACCGCTCTTCTTCCTCGTGCGTCTAGGAGGTCACCGTACTCCTTTTTCCTGCGGAGGATGTTCTGTACATGGAGCGCTACCGCATACCATGTGGACTGGTCTGCGATCATCTTGCCGACAATCGTCTCCGGCTCTATATCGCCTATTGTCTCCTCTAATGCACTTCTGCAAGAGTACCAATGTGCGCACGAGAAGAAGGTATGTTCTGCGTCATCCATCTCCGAGCAGTAGAGGCATTGTGGACTGCTCGCTTTGCCCATGGAGTGCAGGTATTTCCTGAAGTAGCCATGCCCAGTTAGGAACTGCATAAGATAGTAGTCCACTTCACCGTGGGCTCTCGTTATCCATTTTAATGTGGCTCCAAAAGGTGAGTTTTCCGTCTAGCCTGACCCCAAGGTATTTCAAACTACAAGTTGTCTCGATTTGAGCCTCTCCAATCTGCCAGATGTTGACGTCGCGTATCCTCTTTCGCGTGAGAACGGCTATCTCCGTCTTGTGCTCAACCAGGTTTAGTCCATGGTTTGTCATCCACCATTTTATGCGTCTTATAACTTGGTTCAGTTTAAGTTGCGTATTCTTAGCGTCTCGAGCTACTATCACTACCGCCAGATAATCGGCATAACAGACTAGCGTAGTGTCCTCTGGCATATCCAGCCGCAGCAGGCTATCGTACTGGATGTTCCATAGATCCGGCCCCAGTATGGATCCCTGTGCAGCACCCGCCGTAACTACTCTCTCCTTTGTTCCCTCATCCGTGTCGTACTGTAATGTGCGCTCACTAAGGTAACTATCCATCATAATAATAATAATAATTCTGGACCTTTTTTTAACTTCGCATCACAGCAAGTATGATGTGAATGTTCCTGCACTTCTTGGTAATTCAGACCACGATACAATTTCTGCTACCTTCCCATATTCTAGTCTTCAATCCGCACATTAGCCAGCTCCGAAGCGGACAGTGTGGCTTTATGAGAAGGCTAATTGGGATGCGCTGAACTCCTTTTTCAGCCGTTTCAATTGGCAATTGTGTTTCAGGGATAGAAACATAAATGCTTCAGCAAAATTGGTAGAAAATATAATTTTATTTGGTATGAGGTCTTTCATACCTAATAAAAGAATTTCCATTAAACCAAAAGACCATTCCTGGTTTAATGCGACTTGCAGACAAGCAGTCAGGTCTAAAGAGGAAGCATTTAGGAATTGGCGTTTAAATAAAACTGCTGATACTAGACTGCTGCGCAATCAGGCCAGAAATACTTGCAATGCCACTCTAAAGTGCGAAAAAGTTCTCTACGAACAGCGCTTTAGACGCAGAGTTCTTGAATACCATAAGGGTAGCAAGAACTTTTGGTCGTTCGTGGGGAGGGTGAGAAATCAGACGCGATCGTCTATTCCAACTCTCCTCAAGGACGATCAGATCTTCACTCACTCGGTTGATAAGGCAAACTTATTAGCCAAAATGTTTGCTGAAAACTGCTCTCTTCCTGAGAGTAGCCAACCACTACCCGTGATCGACGGTGTGTCTCATATTATGCCTGAGATGCACTTTCGAACGCGGGCTGTTAAAAGAGTGCTTGTAAACCTCAACGTCAATAAATCCTCGGGACCGGATGGCATTTCAGCCCACGTGTTGAGAAAGTGCGCCTCAACACTGGCTCGACCATTGCGCAATCTGTTTAACTTATCGTTCACTTCAGGAGTTTTTCCTACTTCCTGGAAGATTGCCAATGTGCAGCCAGTTCCCAAAAAAGGTGAGGCTACGAATCCTGCCAATTACCGAACCATAGCAATCTGTTCAATGCTCTCCAAAGTTATGGAGAGCGTTATAAATTTTAACCTGATGAGGTATCTGGAGAGCAACCAATTGGTCAGCGATCGCCAGTACGGTTTCCGTGCTCACCGCTCCACAGGCGATTTGATGGCGTTCCTCACTGAGCGGTGGAACAGTTGTGTTCACCAATTCGGTGAGAGTAAGGTTGTTGCTTTGGATATCTCCAAGGCATTTGACCGAGTGTGGCATAAAGCACTTGTGTCTAAACTGGCTGCTTATGGTGTCGGTGATACATTCACTCGATGGATATCGAGTTTCCTCAGCGGCCGTTCTATTCGGGTTGTGATAGACTGCTTTGCTTTCGAAGAGCACTCCATAAATGCTGGAGTTCCGCAGGGTTCGGTCCTGTCTCCAACACTTTTTCTCATTTTTATCAATGACCTTCTGTCATTGACATCAAACCCCGTCTACTCGTTTGCTGATGACAGCAGCATTTGTCATTCATATTCATTCTCCAGGCGTCCTTCTATTCTGGAGATCAATAGAAAACGCAGAATTATGAATGACACACTCCAATCTGACCTCAACAAAATCCAGGAGTGGGGTCAAGCGAATCGGGTCGATTTTAATGCGCGGAAGACCCAATGCTGTTTGTTGACCCACAAGCGTCTGGCGGGCGACAACTTTCCACCTTTAAATATAGGTGGTGTGAATATTAATGAGTCGGAGGCTCTTTATGTTCTGAGCATGTCAATCCAATGCGATTTTCGTTGGAACGATCACATTTTTGATGTGTCGAATAAAGCAGCCAAGTGCTTAGGTGTTTTAAAGCGGTGCAAGAAATACTTCACTCCAACCGACCTTCGTTGTATCTACACCACTTATATCCGTCCGAAAATGGAGTACAACTCGCTTATTTGGTCTAGAGCTTTGAAAACATATCTCCAGCTTCTGTATCGTATTCAAGGTCGTGCGATAAAACTTATATAAAACTCCTGCTGGGACAGTAGGGTATCCAGCTCTATTGAAAACTTGGCCTGATTTATTATTATTAGCCAGCCTGATTCCTTCGGTTCAGGTATTCAACACACTTGCTCGGCTTTCCAGAATGGTTCACCCCTTTCACGTTTAGATCCCGTTCCAACGGACTACCCATTGCCGCGAGAATTCGTTTTTCGGCCGCGCTGTTAAATTGTGGAATAATCTCCCTGCGCATGTTTTCCCACCCACTTATAACGTCGAAGCTTTTAAAACAGGTGTAAATTAACACTACTTCCCACTAACCTATCTTCCCTTCTAAACCCACGAATGCTTTGCATGGATAGAAGGCATCCCTTGAGCTTGGTTCTATCTAATAGTTTCGTTAATAAATAGAAATATGTCGTTTTATACTTAGTACTTTTTATTAGAGTTTTGTTGGTTGTTTGTATAGAAGCATTAACATGTACATAAAAAAATACTTCGATGAAATTCCAAAAATGTACGCAGGCTAAGAGATATTTAGTACTGAACACAAAAAATTTTTAAAACAGATATCTACCGCTGGTCTATATCACTGAGTCAAAGAGAGCCAATCTAGATCGAAAACAATATATCTATAATCCGAAAAATAATGTTCTTGTAGGACCCTCTTCAAAATTGTGTTAAAGTATATAAAATTTCTATAGCACTAAGCTGAGTTTTATCAGAAAATATGATTTTTATACGAGATAGATATAGAAAAGTATATATATTCTTTCTCAGCGTCAATCGCCTCCTGAATCGATTTAGCCCTGTCCGTCCGTCTGTCTGTCTGTCTGTTGAAATCACGATTACGATAGAACGAAAAGAGATATCGCGATGAAATTTGGCACAAATATTCTTTGTTTGTTTGGGATTGAAAATGGACGAGATCGGTAAACAGCCTCGCCTACTTTACATCCGGAATGTAAAGGCACCTCGTTTCAAAAAATGTTATAATCTGAATATGTCAAAAATCGTGTGAGATATTAAGGGCGTTCCAAAAAAATGGGCGTGCCACGCTCACTCATACAAAAGTTGTCAATATCTTGTAAACGGTAAAAGATATTAACACGAAATTTTGTCACGAGGTATCTACACGTATTACCAATTTGTATACAAAGAATGGGCGCTTTCGGTCCACTTATACAAAAGTCAATATCCCTTAAACGGTTCAAAATAATAATACGGGCGCGGTCCGCCTACTTATACACAGAAGAAGACAACACTTCTACTTGTTTTTAATTGATTTCCATTTATTTTTGATTTTATACGACTGATATATCACGAGAGCACGTGCATATATTGTTTACTAACACATGTGAATATGCGCAGGCATAAATCAAATACTAGCAAACTCACGCATACTCTCAGGGACACATCCGAGTTTTCAACACCAATAAATATCGAAGTATTTCCAACCCTGTTGCTGTTGCCGTCGTAGTTGCATTTGTGATTTTTCCCTGTAACGGTAACAACGATCGCAAACGTAGCCTTTCTCTCAGGATACAACAAAAAAAATGGCAAATGGCAACAAAAATACGTCATTTGATGTGAACGTCAGCGAATGACATTTTTATATTTCTGCCAAGACGGTTGTTTGTTGCTGGTTGTTATTTTTCAAAAGAACTAAACTCTCATGTGAAAAACTGATTTTTTTTTATATAAAAGTATAAAATAAAAGTAACCATCAGATACGCCGGTTTCCAGTTTTTGTACTCCACTCGCTTACCAACGATTTCACGTTACACTTCGCGTCACCCACACACAGTCACGACTTCTTGCCATCGTTTTTATTCTGTATTCCACCGACTCCATTGTTGGCACCATCCTTGAAAGCCAACGTGTGTGTAAAGTTGTGCAAAAACAGAAGAGAACGAGAAGAAGTAAAAGCCGGAGAGAATGGGTGGGCAGTGAAAAAAGTGCTCCGGTACCGCTGCTGCCGGTGCCGGTGCCGCTGCTGCTGGAGCCACTGATGCCGGCGTCGCTGCTGATGCTGCTGCGTGGTGAAATTATCATTTTCCACTTCAAGTGGGAAAAGTGGAAAAGCTACTCACCTCGTGTGCACTCTGCACGCGAATCTGCAAATTTGTGTGCTTCACTCGTGCACACTGAAGGAGTTTCGTTTTCATGAATTGCAGTTTCATGCTTCTTCGTCAGTTTTGTTTCGGACGTCGTGGCGAGTAGATGCATGAACTGCTGGCTTGACGCAGCCGACGACTTACAGTGTGACGGCTTCATATAACGAGCGGACAAAAATATAAGAAGTTATCGTACTTCTGTAAAATCTGATGCACACGAAACATTCTCTAAATGAAAAAGCACACAATTTGAACATTAAATGAAACTTTCAATCGTTACTTGAGCTCTATAAAGCTGATGAGCCGCTTTAGAATGTTAAACACCATCTTCAGTGTCTTTTTTCGTTCTCGAAATAGATTTAGATGTAGATTTTTCGTTCTCAAAAAAAGACACTGAAGATGTGCACAACGCCGAAATCGGTTTGTCTCTAAACCAAAAACGACAAGGTATGACGGAAATTCGTTCCAGAACACCTCATCATCCAACCCTGTCGGAATACTTAACGAACATCAAGAAATAGCTCGATTAGATATATCAATAAATTATACCAATTTATGAACTAACAAGGGCAGTCAAATTCTTAGTTTATTATAGGTGTGCAAGTCAGGGAAGAGTAGAATGAGAGAAACGGGGGATTACAGGCCGTATTCAGGGAGTACTTTACTGAAAGAATTAGTCAAAAATTATTTGCTTAAAGTTCGACCTATTGAATTTACGTTTGATATTACGTGGTAAAGAATTCCAAAGTCAGATAGTGCTAGTGAAGAATAACCTGCTAGAATTCCTATACGCACACCAAGGAACTGTAAAGTTTATATATCTATTCGACCTACAGAAATGCAGTTTCTCATATAAGTACGGATAGCTTTTGCATAATTTATACCTTGCAAGAACAGGCAGTTCCTTACCATAGGATAAATTTCGTAGCGTATAATATACTTTACTCACTACCAAGTTTACATCGTCACGACAAGTCATCGAAGAGTTAAGTTCTGTCAAACATAAGTTCTGTCAATTTAGGATATATGGGAGGGATATCTATGAGTGTATTTCTCGCCTTCGAAATTAGTAATACGAAAGATTTATTGAAATTTAGACACATATTATTTTCACTTTGAGACCAAGGACTTACTGGTCGGTAGTCAGTTCTGAAGCATTTAATTCTTTTTTTTAATAGTTGCTAATTTCCAAATCCTGGGAAAAGTCGAGTTTGCTATGCAGTGGTTGAATATGTGGAGCAAAGATCTAGTTACAAAAGGAAGCACAAGCTTGACACATTTAATCGAAATTCCATCATCGCTCGTAGCATTAGATGTAATTTTCATAATGGGTCTTACAATATCAGTAGCATCCACAGCACAGAATTGAAACCTAGGTAATAAATTACATGGAACAAATAATTATTCCACGGCACAGGTGAACTTATGAATTAATTATTTAGGAGGTCCGGGTTAATATTGCACTCAATTGTTCTTATTGCACAAACCTTTTAAGTTATTCTAAAGCTTTTCTGCAGGTAACGAAATACTTAACCTAGATGTTAATAATATTTACTGGGAAATTGTAGATTTCGAAAATTTGGGGTGAAGCTTCTTGAAAAGAACAGATTGAGATTCAAACAGGTTCAATATCTTGAGATTTGGACTTAATTATTTTTGTTTGATCAAATATTATTTTGTAGATTAGAATTGATCTCTAAAATAACCTAGACAACACCTTTTTAGGCAGTCTAACAACAGTTGTAGCAAAATTTCTTGCTGTCTTATATACATTCTAGTTTTCGACAGTAGGATATCTTTTTCATTTAGAATACATTTTCAGACGTCTTTTAAGAGAAAGCTGAACGCTACGTGTAAACCAGGAACAAGCCCTACTAATTATTATAGCTGTACGTAATGGCACATAATAATCATACATTGTATTGATTTTCTTCGAGATAATATCTCCGAAATAATATGTAAATAATGTACTGATTAATTTTGTTACTTGAATTACTAATTTGTATATGAAATATTGAATGGGTTTTCCTTTATATTTAGATATAAATTGCCAAATTGTATAGTTAACTGTAGGCTTGTATTATATATTATAAATCCGCTGTGCATTGCTTTGTAATTTCCCTGTTGGCCGCTTCTGGCTTTTGGAATTATATGATATAATAAATAAATAGATATTTATATGTTACTGTTACATTCTTGAAATTTACGAGGCGAAGCATTAGAGAAATTTCAAATTTGACTTTTTGCCATTTAAACGCGTTAAATAACTACACTTCAGGTTTTTCTATACGATGAGAGATTTAATAATAGGGGTAACATAGTCAACAATAAGGACTATGATTAAATAAAATATTTCGAATATTTTCAGTGGAGTGAATATCAAGAAACTCAAAGATTTGTACACGATAAACAAATCTCCCAAGTTCATTGGAAAGAAAATCATGATAGTGACATATCTTGGAAATTTATCTCCAAAAGCCACAATTTGTGTAAGATTACCAATGCTTTTTAATGTCAAAAATTCTTTTTTTGGAGATCTCCAAAGCGGTTTATGAGTTAAAAACCACGTGGGCTTATCTTGTATCAATTATCAAATTGCCTTTCAAAAGAAAAGCAGGAAAATGCTCTGGTGTCTCGCTCCCATGATTACAGAAGCGATAGACATTTGTTGCTTCCATGCCTAGATTTCTAAGATGACTCCTAAGTTTATATTGACTTGTGAGGAACCCAGTCATTACCCTAGTAATAAGGTAGTTTTTGCAAAGATTAAGGCAGAGCTTTGCGCATTTCGGATTATGACCTCCAATCAAGAGCTTCGCCTACCTGAGTCCGGGAGTGCCATTCCAGTAGGAGCTTCTACCGGCGAATTACTCCCTTCTACTCTCCTCCATATAAGTATGTGGGCCGATTCCGCAGTGTGGTTCCTACTTCCTTTCTAGCCCCACACTTTGAGAGTCTGCCGAGTAATCTCGCAGTTATCTGTAATAACCAATATACATATATTTTAAAAATATTTTATATTTGTGTGTTTACACGTGCATAAAGATATTAGTTTTTAAGAGCTTTAAATAGATTCAGTCATCTTGAGTTACTCAAGAAAAGCGTTTGGTATAACCGTATCGAAGTATCCATTAAAACTATTTGATCCTAAAGAAGTAAAATTCTCTGTTGTCATTGCTTCTACTGCCATAAATTCCTGCGACGAACTTCCTAAAACAAGCTAATTTCAGTAAATACTGACTGAATTCAGTTGTGGCTTTGAGGGAAGCTACTGAAAAATAACTACATGGGAAAGAATAAACAAGGATAGATAAAAAACACCAAAGCCAAGAGAGTGAATTCCAGGAGGGCAAAAGTTGACATACTGTTACCAAGCCCCATTGAGTTTTAAAACTTGTTGTTTCGATCACAACAACAAAGTACAACATAAAACATGAGGCGAAAAGTATTGCGATTCGCAGATAGGTAATAAGGGGATGACAGAAAAGATAAATTTCATATAGCGGAGGGGAAAAGCAACCATGGAACAAACAAAACTTTTCTGCTTTAACTATGTGACTTCATTCTGTAGTATGACGCGCAGGAGGTGTAGTATCATTCGAGTTGTCGTCCTGTGGCCGATGAGGTAGTGGAAGTGGGTTGGTCTGGAGAGGATATATTGAGTGACTTCGCAGGCGTTAACATGTTTTTCAGTTTATTTGCTGCTGTGGTAGGAGTACAAATAACTGGGGCAAACGTCAGTTATGTGACGACATAAACATCCTCAATAATGCACGAGAGCCAATTGTTTGAGTGAAAATGCATTCGTTAGATTGCTTAAATAAGCAAATATTTTATTTTTTATTTGTATACTACAGATAGAACTATTATTCAATATTAAAACTAAAAACATATTAGAAAGTCTTAGCATCAAGGCCTTCGACCCGACATGACAAGCTAATTATTTATTATAGTTATATCCTTAAATATCACAATTTAAAGTTTTTCAATTAAGTTAGAAATTTAAAATTTGTGCATTAATAGAAGATTAACCATGCAGTTGTGGGCTACACTGCGAGACGACTTCAAACAGCTTCTCCCTAATGTGAACTTATGAATTATAAGTTGTCCAGAGGTTTTGTTTTACGGCACGGACAAGTCAGCGAGATCATTTTTAAATCTTGCCATGGTCTTTATCTTGTCGAAGCTAACGTATAAAGCCATATTAACACAATCTTTGGTTAATATGGCACAAAGAAATCCATGCACTGAAATAACCTCAAAATATGACTGCAGTTGGTATCTGTTTGTGGAAAATAATATTATTTTATGTGTAAAGTGGAACATACTTGTTAACCACTGTGTATCCTCGGACGGCTGAGAAGTATATACATTAACCATACAGTGTTGAATACGAGAGTTTTGTTGTGCCCACTCACGCTTCGGCGATGCTTCCCCCAAGAGGTTAAACTGCATAAAAAAGCGTTCATAATCGTCAAGCTTCTTTTGCAGTTCTGCTAGATCAGGACTAATTTCACGAAAATTTAAGCGCACTATATGAAAATTTACTATGGAATTTATGTGAAAAATACTATCACGAAAATTTAAGCGCAATATATGAGTTACATCGGCGTCAGTTGATTTACACTTTATGTATGACCAGCGTAAACAACCCTTACCGATACCGATCTTGTCCGCAATTCCCCCTGTTAATGCGACACGTTTTATATGATAGTCATCGTCACAAGGAGAGCAAGACACTAGCCGTTCCGTCTCGCTGTTTAATTTGCAATCACGGAACTTGCGAGACATTATTGAGTTAGTTTTGAAGATATATACAATCAGTAATTTAATTTAATTAGGGCGAAAAATTTGCATTTTAAAAAACAGCTCGGAGAAGCAGACAGGTAAAAGTTTGCGTTTTTAACGTAACAAAAAAAAAAACAATGGTTTAATGATGACAATTCTTGATTAATGCTTAATTTCAGTACAGTTTAGGTATTTTAGGTAAAAACCAACACCCGAGCACGGATCACAAACTGTCACTTGGTAGATTTATAGTTAACTTAAAGTCAACCAACTCTGAAAAATAATAAATTTTCACAAAATTCAAGAGCTCCAAATCTCGCATGCGCACAGGATGGTTCGTATTACACGACTTAATATTATGTATACATATATTACAATATTAAAAAAACGAATGTAGACATAATATTAAGATGAAATTTTATTCCGACATTAGCATAATTTCTCCAAAAATGGGTGTGGCTAGCCCACTTTAACGGTTCTAAAGGATTTTAAAGCCTTTGTGGGTGTAGTGCATTCAGACTTGACCATAGACCTGGCCTTCTTTCTAGTTTTTCTTTTTAAGCTATTTTACGTATGTTTTTGCAGCTCTTCTCTGTAATTTAATTCTCTACTTTTTGGTTTCACTTTTTGAAGTGCACAATTTGCACTTGCAAGATTTATTAATATTTAAAAGCAACATGTAACCGATGTCTGTACCGAGTTCGTCGATTTACAAGAATCCTAAGCTCTTGAAGTGTATTTAAAAATAATTGCATTCTACATTATTTAATTTATTGATAGTGCAACATGTGATATGAAAGACACTCAATTTAAGAGGCAATTAAACCGGGATGACACAAATGACTTCACTAGCATGTTCTTGAGAAATCCAGCAACAAATTTGGGTGCTACTCGCAGATTTTTCATCCTTAAACATTATTTAACATCTACTTTAAATAAATGAAGAATTATTTTTTACAACCAGCTAAACAATTACAAAATATAGTAAACAATTACTTTAAACAGAATAGTTATTTACTAAAACAAGTTTTTGATTCCTGCAATTTAATTAAATTTACTATGTCCAAGATCTACTGGCTTATTAGATTAAATCCTGTTAATTCTCAAAGTAGCAATTAAGGCTGGCTAAACGAGTGAGATAAATTAATTAATATTTTAATACAGCTAATTATTTTATATACATTATATAAAACTTAAATTATAAGCAGTATTAAATAAGATTGAAACCGGAATCAAAATATAAAAAACAAAGGCCAGATTAAAGAAAATTACAATAAGTTGTTTAAACATTCTTTCTCCAAATATAAGTTAAGAGTGTTTTCACTGAGACTTCTTTTCTAGAGTTGCCAAATAAAACTTTCCTTCCAAAGTACAATTTGGTTTTAAACGAATGTTCTGTCATTCAAGTACATCAAAAGTTTTCTCTCAACTAAATTGAATTCGTTCGTTATATTCGAAAAAAAATTCGTTGTATTTACAAAATATTCAAGCTTGGGAATGACCACGAAGATGGAGGGAGGATAGAAATTCCGAAAAATCCATCTTTTTCCTGCCCCTATTAATTACTCTCACAGAAGAAGAACCCTTTTTCTTCACTTTTAAGCTGATTTCCTTTAAACAACACATCCGCTCGCAGGCAGCAAATAATGTCTTTATGTTTTTAGCTGTTTTTATAGTATGTTTCCTTCATTATTTTAAAAAAATTTCATAAATTCATAACAGTACATTGTAACCAGTACAAGATTTTTGTAAGCATTTCACTGCAGTTCGCTCGATTCTGACAGCACATTAAGCCAACTCATGCATATTAAGGTTAACCTTTCAAGACATCAAGAAGTCTACTCAGACATTCACAAATAACGAGCGATCGCAAAAAAAGGCACCTTCTTAAATTCCTGCATTGCTTGACGAATTGAAACCCCACGGATACCTCTTGATTAGTTCAGAAAACACTTAAATTAGCGGGCGGGAGTAACTAAACCTTCGCCTATATAGAGCTATCAGTTTATGTTTCATAAGTTATCTTTCATATAGAGGTATCGGTTCAGCAGAGTAATTAAAGGAAACCTCAAAAACACGTTCTAGCTTTTCGTGCACTTGATAAAAGGAGAATTTTTCGTTTAAAAAAGACAAATTGGCCCGCTTACCTTTTTAGAAAAAAGGCTCATAGAGTCGGAGAAATCCCACTTAATTGGTATAAAAGACCTCACTTTCTTATATAGAAGCCTTTTTCCCAATAAAAATTTAGAGAAGACAAACGAAGATTCATTACTAGCCTTTTAGTTCCCTTAAGTTGCTCATTTTCATTATAGTTACGTTTGTGAGCACTCGTATTGTTTAAAATAATTGAAACAATCAAGGCGTAAGGCCCCAAATTTTATCGGATATGCAGTATCCAACTCATTTTGTTGTTATAATTCAGATACGTGCATGGATTCAGCTGGTTTTTTGCATCATCTGTCTCATCCATTTGAGAGGAAGAGACACCGTCTTCATTTGTAAAATCGATCTCTTTCTTTGCTTTATGTGGTATCAGTTTATCTTTCATAAGTTATTTTTCATATAAAGGTATCAGTTCAGCAGAGTAATTTAAGCAATTCTAGAATTGCCACCTGTAGTTATTGGCACCTGATACATTCTCAAGTAAAAACTTCATTCCAAAACACGATTTTATTTTTGAAGATTTTTCTGTCATCCAAATATAGTATATTAAAATTTTTGAAGCTACACAATTATTTTTGAATCTACACAAAAATCGTTAGTTATATTCGCAAAAAATTCATTGTATTTATTATTTATTATTGTATTTTGCGAAAATTTTAATACTGGGATCCAATAAATGTAAAAATCTAAAAACCACAAACTACAAACCAACTCTAACGCGCAACGGGATTATTTTCAGATGCGTACCCGCGTAGATTTTTTCTCAAAAGAAGCTTTCCTCATCAACGACTCTAAGAGGGAGCTTGCCAATGGAATTGAGAAGGATCCCATCCATAAATTGAGGCTTATGTGTTTCAGTCGAGGTCT
This sequence comes from Sicus ferrugineus, assembly GCA_922984085.1. NCBI lineage: Eukaryota > Metazoa > Arthropoda > Insecta > Diptera > Conopidae > Sicus > Sicus ferrugineus. The sequence continues at coordinate 12,023,028 of OV277351.1, read as the reverse complement.
GACCGGCATCCTAAAATTGGGCAGGTATGAACGTTAGGGTTAGGTTAGACTAGCTTAGGTGAGATTAGTTACGTTAGGTCAGGTAAGCGTTTGATTTTTAAAAGGGCCTTCTTGTGCCTCAATAATATCGCATTGCATTTTGCGCTCTTTGTACTTGCGCACTCTATCCCGCCCACTCCACAACCAATTTACATTTAAAACCAATTACATTTTTATTTCCAGAGCACTCCGCAAGATTGACTGTAACGGCAGAACCGCCCTCAACCTGAAACTTTTCACTACTGGTATCCATGAAGCTGGTCTGAGCTGCACGGACCAAGAGATTAAAGACATGTTTACCAGGTAAATACGTGGGACATAACGGTGAAATATTATTAGGGCTTCGAGCGGTTGAATTTTACAACATAGCGGGTTGCAGTAAAATGTCTAATCCTGCCATTATCCACTTGAGTAGCCTTAGACCGATCTTGGGCGTTTTAATGCGATCATTGGGATCTTAAGAACTTGATTTTCCAAAAACGTTAAGAAGAATATGTTTCATTGTCGGGAGTCATGCAGTAGGTGAAGAGCTTTGTTAAGATTAATCAGCCTCTTCCTTACTTGCACTGATGTCTCAAAAGGCATATTATTTTTAACAATAAAGGCGTATTATTTCTTTCTAATTATGCGTGTTTTATACTGGCCAAGGTAGAAATTCCTTCGATTCGATTCCAAGGTCGATTCCCAGCGACCGGGGCTGACCAGTTCAATTCGCCATTGGAAATATATTCCAGACGCACTTATAAAATTCTTTATTTTTTTTTACTCATTCATAATAAAAGATTCATGGTCTCAAAATAACACTGAGATCTGACTATATTTCCTTTGATTAGTACTTAGTGGCTCCAGCAATTAATTTCACGTATATATCTCGAAGATCTTTGGGTACGTTCCGGAAAATCCGATGGGTTTGTGGCCAAGGTTACTTGGCACGTGGGATAGTTTTAGAGACATCAACCGATTTCGATATACCGAAATATATAACAAAAATTTAATGCATTTTATAAGTGCATCTAAAGTGTGCTATACGTATTTCGAGGAAATGGTTTTACTGGTCAGCGTCAGCAGCTGCGACCGTACACGCCACAATCTACTCTGAATTCGCCGTATACTAATTTCACACCCGCGTATATCATTCATACAGATTTGACGAAAAATGCAGCGGGTCGGTCATCACAAAAGAGCTGTTGTCGAAACTTCGGGTGAGTAAAAGGTTTAATACCCTTGTTGTGCGTACCTAATGCTACTTTTCCACCACTTCCTCTTCACCAGCCTTCCATTCCACAATGCAGACTAGATATTATCGAGCGAGCATTCAATAAAGTCAATCCGACTGCCGAAGACGCTATCGCGATCGAGGGTCTACGAAGGGTATATTCTGTAAAAGACCATCCAAAATATCTCAGTGGCGAAGTGAGTGAAGCGCAGTTACTGAAACAATTTATGATCAATTTTGAGGTTGGCGGCCAGGAAGGCGTAATCACGAAGGAGGAATTTCTCAACTACTACGTAGTTGTTAGCGCCTCCATGGATAATGATGCTTACTTCGATTTAGTGGTGCGTCGTGCGTACAAACTTTAGGCTGGCACAGTTTGCACGTATAAATTTTTAGTTACACGTATGAAATTTTCGTTGCCATCATGTCTGGCTTAAAAAAATATTACTTTCCAAAATTCAAAATTTTCAAAGCTTAAAATTGCAAGTGCTGCCTTCATAAAATTATCTTGTGAAAAATAACTGCTACACTGAGCAATACAAATTCAGAGTCAATTTAATACATCGGACGTCTTACACATGGCATGAAAAAATAGATTAGCTACCTTATCAAGAAATATCCTGTAAATTCCGCCACCCATCATAACCAGCGATTATGATTAAAATTTATTACAAATCTATGAGCTTGTTTTATTTGCGGAAGGATTTTAAAATGAAATTTGAATTCCCCTACAACTCCCTAACCGTATAAGAGATCGTTTTTGTCAATAAATTTTCCTTATGCATAATTTATCTGTACAGCCTTTAACAACGTACTACCCAAGTTGCTTCGAACAGAGTGAATGTACCTCTCTCTTCGGGCGTAGGGTATAATAAGAATGAAACCGGATTAAAATATAAAACAACAGCTAGATTAAATAGAATTAAGTTTTTGGAGAACAATTGTTTTAATTCAAGAACTGAAGAACAAGAAAGGTCATAATCCTTTTGGAAATTTTCCCACTAAGAGCCAATCTACTGGGGTGTATTGTTGTTGGTACGAGTTTCAGTCCTGAGGATGATAGAGTAGAGAGCGATGGAAGAAGTCTTCGCAAGTATTAAAATACAATAGTTTGCAGTTTGCTGCCGTGGCACGAGCACAAATATCTGGCGCAAACGTCGATTAAGTAACGACATAAACATCCTCAATAATGCATGAGATGCCAGCTATTTTAATGGAAGTGCATTTGTTTGTATATTTTGTTTCAAAAGTATGTCGCTGATGTAAGTTTTTACCAAATTTTTTAATTGAAATTCAGGCTACAATAGTTCCATGGTACCCCAGAAATATAGCTGCCGAATCTTCCGGATAACTACGTCACTTCAAAAAAAGTAACTTGCACTATAAAACTCAATATTTAGTTTAATCTGAAGTTATTATTAACAATTTTTATTATTATATAATAATTTTTTGAAATTTTTAATTTTCGCTTTAAAAATTTGCCATGCAAACGACAGATCAGCATCCATCCGCAAGAAATGCTCACTTGTTTACTGGTATGTTAGAACTAAAAAAGTTTGTTTATTTAACATCAAACATATTTATTACTGCAAGAAGGCGCGCGAAGCCATGCATACCAAATCACAGTTCGCTCCTCGATGGGTCCACTTAATGTTTACATTAATTTTTTCATTACACACAACGCTACCACTGCCTTCGCACCCACGACCCGCATTCGTCTTTATTCTTCAGTGCTGGAGCTGCAATACTCACATACCACGTGTCCCCCCTATTCGCTCTTCTGACCGTCCGTCCGCACAACGTATCTTCAACCATCCGTCCGTCCATGGGAATGTCTTCGACCGACACCACTCACATCTTCTATCTCAGTCTTACACATGCACCACCCATTTGGAGAAGCCTCCTCCGAAACACATAGGAGAAGCCATTGGTTCAGACTATCTTAGAAACTAAAAATTTTCTATAATTAAATTGATGTGCTTACATATCCATAATTTTTGTCAATGACAATTTCTTTGTAAAATCCTTCTGAGTATTTTATAAGGATTTCTGAAAATTTTACACTATCTTTCCTGCTGAGAGTTAAGGAGGGATTAACTTGCGAGATAATGCACCTAGAGTATATTTTAGATGGACTGTGCTTGGATTCGAATCCAAAAGACCAAATGTTTTTCAACGGTCCACATTTCCTTATAGCAGAAGGAACCAAAACACCATTTTATAATGTGTTTTGGATTCAGAGTGCTTCCAAACAGTTCTACGCAAAGCGGGTGATGTTTTTATATAAGATTTTCCAAATGTACGAGATCATTATTGTCAAAACATGGTTTTAAAATAAAATCAACTAATTCTATTAGTGAGCAGAGTAACTGTCATGATTTATTTTTGCGTGGGATTAAATCACCGAGAATTAGAGGTACACAAATGTTAAAACGTCCAACAATCACGTGCTGTCGTTTTTAAATTTTTTAATCTTAGTTGCGGCTCTTCTATTTAGGGTGACATATTTCCAATCCATCCTTTACATTTGAATGCGTATTGACAAAAATAGTTGTTGAATAAAAAGCTAAAGGTTTTCGTCGCTGCAACACTATCACAGTTTTGGTTAACAACTTTATTATCTTCTTTCTAATTGCAAAATTAATACTTTCATTATTAAACTTTCGTGACTCCAGGAAACTTTTCTAAAAGTTTTCTTCTTCACTTCGCCCGCTTAAATATAAACCGCAAGTACCTTTTTTTCGCTGACATCTTTCGCCATATTTTCCTTCCTGTGCTCTTAATTCCATCATCCTCCCTTGAATCTCAAACTAAGTACTCTGGAAACCTTCGTAACTGTTATTTAACTGTTCTCCAAGTTATCCTCTATAACTTCTTCGCTTTCATCTCAGTGCTCATGAGGAGTTTTCGTCTCCTCCACCGTTTTCTCTTTCCTCATCCGCGTTTCCTTTACTGTTCACCTTCTTTGCGAATTTCTGCTCACATCCTCTCCACTAACCCCGCTTTTGTAGAAGGAGGTTCTCTATTCTTTACATCCTTCTCGCATGCTTTTCTACTTTCGGCGCTTTGATTCCCAGCCCTTTCGTCCGTCCATTCATCTTTTTCTTAGATTTAAGAGCAACATCTTTTTTAAATCTTTTTTTTAGATTTTTAGATTTTTAGATTTTTTTAGATTTAAGAGCAACATGCGCCCGATGTCCCTACCGAGTTCCTATACTACATGAATAAATTTAGTTATGATGCTTGAATTTATATAAGCGAAGTCATATTCAAGGTAATCCTGTTATTATTTTTCGTACGTCTACGTACGTTTTGATTTCTACAACCTGTTCATTTATATTTATTTAGTCACATGGAAAGGTAGAAATTTAATACACTCTTTCAATTTGTAGCTGTTTTTGTGCAACTATAATTTATAGGAGAATAATTTGCGAAATATTTAAAATATTTTGACAGCTTGCATATCCTGAGCTTCGGATGCCGTTGTGGCTTTTGTTTAACATGCATGAAAGCTTAAACGGCCAAAATTGCTTCCATTTGTGAAATTCTTGCCAATTCTCCATGCACACCAAGAATTTCATATGGTTTTGATTCCTGCAATTTAATTAAGTTTGCTATCATATGCAAGATCTGTTTGCTTGTCTGAATTCTAATAAATTTAGAAGAACAGCAATAAAAACTCTCAAGAAACGAGTTAGATTAAATCAATTAGTATTCTAAATATAGTACATCATTTCATATACAAAAGCTGAATTAGAAGCAGTATTAAATATATTGAAGCCGGAATTAAAATATTAAAAAAGCCAGATTAATAAGTTTTTTAAATAGAAATCATTTTAGTTTAAGAACTAAAGAACAGGGAAAAATCATAATAATTTCAGAAATTTATCGAATAAAGTCCGATTCATCAGAAGTGCTAAACAATCTACTACGAATGCGTAGAGAAGAACTTAACAACTAATAACATGCAGATGTTCTTATTCTTCTCTCAAAAGTAAAACTGCACCTGAATCTGCTGGTGCTGCCATCTGCATTTGTGAGTGCGTTTCTGCTAAGCGTTGTTCTTCCACTTCCAAGCAACAAGTACAAGTATAAGTTAACATTAAGGAGTTTTAAGCAGTAGAATGAAATAAAAGCATCCGTGCTGCACAGTTCAAGGTGAGGGTACAAAAAAGTGCGTATAAGAATGCAGTAATTACTGTATTAATACCTGAATAAGCACACCGGTGTATGTACGCTTGTATGTGTGCCGCGTATAGCCTAGGTCCGAATTAAGACCGAAACTGCACGTTTTCCCCAGGAAACTGCAGCTCCAGAAAAAACTTACTTTTGGCGTGTGGCTATTCGTGCTCTTGGACAAAATGGACATTTTTCGATTTCTCCATGACCGAAGACCCAAATTGGTCCGTTTGCTTTTAAAAAAAGCACACATAGTCGGAAAACCACTAACTTATGGGTGAAAAGACCTCAGTTTCTATACTATACAGAGCAGCTATCGGGCCTTTTCCTAAAATTCAGTTATAAAATAGGCGAACAGTCAAAATCTGTCATTCAAATAAAACTATACTTCTCACAAAGCAAACTTAAATTTATAAATCTTTGAGAAATTAAAGCTCGGAAACTAATTAATGTAAAAATCGAAAATTATAAAATACCAAACCAAGTCCTAACGCACAAGAGATTATTTTCAGATGAGCTACCGCATCGACTTTTTCTCCAAAGAGGCCGCCCTCATCAGCCGCTCCAAGCGGGAGCTAGACGATGGACTTGCGAAGGATCCCATTGAAAAACTAAGGCTCATGTGCTTCAGCCGTGGAGCCACCGGCATTCTCGGATTAGGCAGGTATGATCTTCAGGTTTACGTTACCGAGGCTGATGGAGTTTTCCAGCTCGAAAAAACCAACTTAATCCTAAACTGAACTGCATTTGTCCACACGGAACAACCCACAAGGGCTAAATTGTGTTGAGTTTTAAAAGGGCCTTTTTGTGCCACAATATCGGGTTACTTCTTGTGCCCTTTGTAGTCGCTCATTCCAGTACCTATTCCGCCCATTCCAGTACCAATTCACATAAAAAAACATGCTTTCAAGCGTCTTCAACTGTTATTTCCAGAGTATTTCGCAACATGGAAAGTGACGGCACTACCCTCGACCTGGAGAGCTTCATCACTGGTATTCGCAAGACTGGCTTGGACTGTGCAGACGAGGAGATTAAGGACATGTTTGCCAGGTACATACGTATTACGCAACGGTAGACTATTATTAGGACTTCGAGCCGTTGAATTTTACAGCACTAGGCAAACTGAAGTAAAATGCCTAGTTTTGCAATTATCTACCTTAGACTCGTCTTCAGGTTTACAATGCGATCATTGGAATCTTGGTAAAGTGTTAGGAAGATATTGTCGGGAGTCTTGCAATAGGTGAAAATGGGCTTAATACTCTTAATAAAACGTATAAAGCTTAATGTTATGGCTTAGTCCACAAAGTGCATTATTATAGTTCGAAGTGCGAATGTTGACTCTATAATTTTGGATCGTTTGATCCAATAGATCCACTCCACCCATGTTTTCGTTATAAGGTTGTACAACTTATGAATTATGTACTTTATGAATTTTGGAATGATATGGTTGAATTTTTGTTTCCGATTCTCACAAATTCCATACCCCCTCCCACAAAATTCGAAGCCAGGTTTGCTAGTTTGTTGCCATAACATTTTGTGAATATAACCTTTCCGTTCTGACTAAAGCATTGTGCTGTTAAGCACAAAAGCCCCACTTAACCATGGTTAGGTCTAGGAGTTCCGGCAGCATATACACACATATCTCTGTTGTGAAGAATTTCAACAATTGAAAAGACGTCAAAATACTTCATATAGTAGGAGTATGGTGTTTTAACTCCATTGTGCCTTTCCTCGCCTTCAAAATCTGGTACGTTCTGTCTATCTTTACGTAAAAATCTGCTTCCGCTTGATATGTTTCTTTTTGGTGCATTGAATCGGTTGATATTCTGGATAATCTGTACTTGTATCCACCTGCTCACTGTTCTCACTGTCCAACAACTCCATACCCAAAGCACAAAACTCTCTGCTATTTCCTGCACCTCAACTTCTTCAGCATCATCTGAAGAGCTACTATCGTGTTTTCTACTTCATTGTACAGCATTGCAACTGGAAATTCGGCTTTTCGAACACGCTTCACAGCAATATCTATGTTTTCATCGCTGCTACTGCCGAAATCGAGTCTTTTTCTAAAATTCTCAAAATTTCGTTATTACGTAGACTAAGTGCATTTCTTTCCAAAAGAAATTTTGATGAAAAATAGGTACTAAGTACTTTTGATCCTTTTATGGTACTAGCGTTTTCCTTGTATGGGAGGTGGACCTAAAGTGTTCTACCTTTTTTAATGCACTAAACACTATTTTAAAAATTAGAGAATACTTACTGTGTTCTCCCTTTTATTGCACTAAATACTATTTTATAAATTAGAAAATACTTACTGATTTTTGTGAGTGTAGATTTTAAGAACAAAACACTTATAAAACAAACTAAATACCACCATTTTCTTTGCCAGTTTCTGTACGCTACAAATTTTAAACCGACGCTTAGTTTCAGTGTCTTCAAATCTGGGGATACGTCAATATTGGACATATTGTCAGATGTCCAATATATTGGACATCGTGTCGGAAAGGGTTAATTTTAAATATTGTATACTAGTTCGGGCAGAGACCGTTCTGGTAATGGATACCGACCAAATCAAGTGTGGGATAGGTGGACTCGGGGTACGTGGGAAATCGGCAACTTGTTGTTGTGGTGGCAAACCAATCATTTGACATAGACAGCATAAAGGTTCTGTTATATTCAAATATATAATGACATTTATAACTGCATTCTATAAGAACTATAAGGCATTTTATAAGTGGGCTATACTCGTACATACAATATTTTGAGGAAATGATTGGTCAGCATTGGCAGAGGATCTTCGATCACACGTCAATGGCTAATCTTAATTTTTAATAATAGTCTTAATTTGAATTCGCGTATGCTAATTTCATTTTTTTACTTTTGAAATTATTTTATACTCACAGATTTGACCAAGATGGCATCGGATCGATCACCACAACAGGTTTTTTGTCGAAACTTCGTGTGAGTAAAAAGTCTTAACCCATTGTATGCCTTGTTGTGCGCACCTAATCCTGTTTTTCCACCACTCCCTCTTCACCAGCCTACCATTCCACAATCCAGGCTAGATATTATCGACAAAGCCTTTAATAAAGTCAATAATTCTGCTGACAACGTCATCGCCATCAAGGATTTGCGAAAGTTATACTCAGTGAAGGACCACCCGAAGTATCTCAGTGGCGAGATGACCGAAGGCGAGATACTGACAGAGTTTCTGAACAATTTTGAGGGTGGGAGCCAGGAAGGCAAACTCACCAAAGAGGATTTCATTAACTATTACGCTACAATTAGCGCATCCATGGAGAGCGATTATTACTTCGATTTGGTTCTACGTCGAGCCTACAAGCTTTAGGCTGATTCAATTTGCATACCAGAAACTTTCAATGCCATCTCGAGTTTGGCTTCTAGCTTTTGAATAGTTGAACTTGTAATGAATTGAAATAAAATGAATTTTTAAAAATTCGTACTTTAGAACTTTTCATTATCTCGCTTTCTTGTCTGTTCGGGTACAAATTTTGCAACTGATTTTAAACTAAACTCCCGATGAGCTAGAGACTTAAAACTTTAAATATATGTAGCTCAAAACTGGATGACAATGCAATATTAGGTATAAACTGACCACCGGCGCCCACTTTGGAGCGGGACATTTTGAAATGAATATTTGCGCCTAAAAACATCCTTCATAGCATTTACACAAAAGCTCCGGGCATTTCGGTTTTTGTATTGTCTAAATTGATTACACTTCCGTTTGTAACGCAGAGAAGGAGACGAGATAGATATAGAAAAGTATATATATTCTCGCTCAGCGTCTCCTTCTGAATCTGATTTAGCCTTGTTCGTCCGTCTGTCTGTCTGTTGAAATCACGATTACGGGAGAACGAGATATGATATCGCAATGAAATTTTGCACAAATGTTCTTTGTTATGTAGGGCAGTTTGGGATTGATGTGGGCGGGATCGGCTAACAACCACGCCTACTTTACATACGGAACGTAAAGGCACCTCGTTTTAAAATATGTTATAAGGTGAATATCTCATAAACCGTGCGAGATATTGAGGTATAATTCTATACCGAAACACATAGCGCTATAAAAATTCTCGCAAAAAATGGACGTGGTCCGCCCACTCATAAAAAAACTTATCAGTATCTAATAAATGGTATAAGATATCTCATAAACGGTAGAAGACCTACTTTTATCATGAGGTATCTGGAGGCATTATATAAGTTGGCAATATCTCATTATTTGCATCGTTGCAAAATATTCATACGTGATTTTATGCTGAGGTACCTAGAGATATTAGCAAAATGTTTGCAAAAAATGGGAGTGGTCCGCCTACTTGTATAAAAACTGTTAACTGGCGAAATTATTATTTTTTTAGCTACTCGAGTGTAGGGTATTTAGATTTTGGGTAGTGCAGAATTATAAAACAAAAGGCGGCGGAATGACAAACTGAGGACGGACTGTGAATAAGAAACATAACACAAACTCAACTCTCACTTAGTTTTAATTTATTAATTTATATTAGCGCACGAATTGGGCAAACAAATCGCTCCCTGAGATAATCCTTCACAGTTGTAATTTCTACTGAAGGATTTATATTTACTGTTCTTATGATGAGTGTTGACAAGATTCTTCTTGTTTCTAATTTGCTGATTATGCCAAAAGTCAGGTAATAATTAAAGGATGTACAACGAGAATAAACGAGAATAAAGGATACTAATTTTTCAAGTCTACAGAGCTAAATATGTTTACTGTACTATATTCGCCAACATTATTCGGATCATCATCTCCGTCAGTTCTCTGCTCTTCGCAACCCATGCTGATCTTCGTCAGCATCACCACCCTAATTTGTTCGTTATTGTGATCCCCATCATTGTGACAGCTGTCCTCGAATTATTGCGCTGTTCTTATCTACTGAAATGCAGGCGAGCTCAGCGTCTTGCTGCAGGTAGCAGAAAATAGTAGAAGGCAGGAGGTGCAGGAGTGCAACTACACAGTGGCTGCCAAAACCAGCGACAAGCGCACTCACTGTTGCAAGGCATTTTATTCGTAGATGAGTGTTTATTTTACGTTGCAGACTACAGTACTCTGTAGTTGTTCTTCTCCTTTGTTATACAAGTAGTAATGGAATATATTTACATCACCAATTTGCATTTTGGGCCACCAGCAGAAGGTGGTTTCAGACCATTTTTCTACCGCTTCCATTAGCTCCATTGCAATATAGTAATTTGTTTATCTTAACTTAGATGAAGAATGCTCTATTCTTACCGAGAGAACAGGAAGAAGCAACCAGGTAACCGTGTTTATGTAAATGTATGCAGTGGCGGATCAGATCAAAGGATTTTGGGAAATCAGGGACCGACTCAGACACAGAAGCAGAGTTCACCTGGAACTCGTAGCAGGTAGATAAATCCTTTTAGACAAAAAGACACAGGGAAGTACAAGCTATCCTGGTATCGTTAGTATAATTTCCTGTTATTTGGTTTGGTTCCCCCACGCTGCTTAAGGACGATTTATGTATTGCAGAGATGCAATCGTACGATATCAGTATTGTGATTTAAAACTGAATTGCATAGTCAGATTTGCAGACCTAAAAGCAGGTCCTTTAAAAAACCCATTTTACCAGAATAGAATCTTTGTTAAATGTAGAACGATTGTAAACTGCGTTTGCACAGCAGAAGGAATAAAAGAACTGCGATTTATTAATTATTAAATTATTAATTAATGCGTGATTGTATGGTATTTCAGAGGTGGGTGGTTTTCAGAGGTGACACATTTTTTAGAGCTCCTCATTTCTTAATCGACTCAGTCTTTTATGTTCCTTGAGCCGTCGTCTCTTTTAGCTCTCCTCTTCTTCCCCACTCTGATCACATTTCCTTTCGCTTGAGCTTCTTTGAGTTTCTTGGTATGGCAGAGAGAAAAAAGCAGTCAACAACAAAGAAACTTGTATGAAAAGTCCAAGTCGGAAGCAAGCGCTTAACACAATTTGCCTTTTGCCACCTTTCCCTTCACAACGACACTCATACACCCGCCTGTTTTCACAATGAAAGTTGTTGTAAAAGTTGGTGGAGCCAACTAAGTTTCGTCATCCTCAATCGAGTCCTGTTGGAGAAACTTAATGAGACCTGATAAAACGCTGCCTGTAAGAACATTAAAGTGCACTGGAATTTCGCTGGTACAACTCATTCGCCAGCGAATGAGCAATAGCGATAACAACAAGAACATTTACGCAAGTAATAAAATCATTTCAGCCAAAACTTAGCAAGAACTGCTAGAATGAAATCAGCACCGGGACGCAAGAGTCCTTTGCACTTTTGCTGGGGCGATTATAACTGAACTACAAGTGTTAATCGCTGTTGTCACAGTTTAGCACTTGAGTGCTATTTTGTATTTTAACTGCCACTTTATACTTGGTTTCATAAAGCTACATAAGGAAAGCTCTAGAAAACACAACGAAAATTAAAAATCGAGTGGTTGAAAGTTGAAGGTTATTGTTGTTTCGTCTTAGGAAATTTAAATTTTACGGAGGAGTGCAAACGTCTTTCGTGAATTAAGAGCTTTCCTTGTCCTCTTTGTATTGCTTTATTTTCTTGTAATGTGACCTCTAGTCAAAAAGTTGAATAACAGGTTGAATAACGTTGATATACAGATACAGCAACATACAGACAAGGTAGCAGTCAGAAATAAGAGCCAACAATTAGGCGGGTCAGTGAGGGCATCATATATAAATAGGCCTTCATATTTAATTATGTAGTTTCCACCAAGTCCGTATTGCATTAACAAAGTTTGTTTATTAAACACTGAAATCCGCCTGAAGGTGTCCTTCGTGCGTTTCACGAAATGAACACGTTGGGCAGATTGTTCGGGATACTCAGGCACAGTCAGAAGTATCTTTGTATTTGGCTTCAGAAAAGTGTAAAATTGCTAACACAACACACTCCGCTCGCATAACCACGGTGAGCAGCTTTAAGTGCAGCATACTGAAATCAGGAGTGTGTCCTCGGCTGGTTTGTTGATGCCTGCTTCCCTGTTTTACTAACTGATGGTCTAAATGACTCTCCTGTTGTGTTCCTCTCTCTCCTTCACTCTGTATTTTCCACCATCAGTCTGGCTTTGGCTGCTTTTTTCCCTTTCTTCCTCTTTTGCCAGCCTGTCAGCCAGTTTATCTTGTTTTTGTGTTTTTAAAATAAAATTCCTCCTTCAGATGTCGTTTTTTTAAAGGAAGGCATTTTAAAGCAGTGATGCGCGAGCAAAATAGAATGCTGTAGAATGCATCAAGAGTAAAGAGTGTAACTTTGCACACTTCACTTTCTAAACAAGAGTACAGAGTTACTTTCTCATATTTGCGGAGGCTTTCGTTGAATCCTCCAACAACGTTCAGTATTCTGACGATATTATGAGAAATTAAGGTCGAAAAGTTTGACATTAACCATAAAAATCTGATTTCTATAAGAAGGTCACAGATGTAAATAGTTTTAGTTTGAAAATCTTGAAAAAGTCCTGGCTTAAAAACTTTTACAATGCAGAATTCTTGTTTTGTTTTGCGTGATCGTTTGTGTTACTGTCGTCGGCAGATTGAAATTACTGCCGATGACAATTGAATTTTTGCTAATTATTTACGCATTTTAACCAAATTCCAAATTGTATTTGAGAACTGAATTGTAATTTAACGAAAGCGATACAAAGCCTAAGTCATGGGTTGGATGTCAAATTGCTCTACAATCGGATGCATTAACAGTCCTAGAATGTAACACATTTTACGATATTGTTTGGCTGGGCTTTTGTTGTGATAAACGTAGCGCTAAATTTAAGATTGCTATAATTGGTAACAATTTTATACACGCGAATGCCCAATATCTCAACCACAACTGAATCGTTCGAAAAACCTCCTTTTGTTTTATTTTATTTATTTATTTATTTTATTACACCATCTACCACAACACTTTTTTAGGCCACAAAAAGTGGAATATTTATATCTTCTCAAGGAGATTCCGTTGTATGTAATTCACAATTTGGTGGACTTTTATTTTGCGAACCTATGTCCACAGGAGGACTGAAACTCATCTTTCCTGCTTCATTTTGGCATTTGCTGTCTTCATCACCATCGCGTTATACGGCGCACATTTTTCACAATTTTATTTAATCTGCTTAAGATGCTTCAAGGATGCGCTGCAGGCACTTAAATAAAATGATTGTGCAACGTTTTTCCTGTTTCGAACAACGAAAACTTTTTGCTGTCCGAAAAGCTTTTCAACATTTTGTTTTATAATAAAATAAAATCTTTGTTTGTTTGTTTAAATAAAACAAAATCTTTCGAATAAAATTCCTATGCAATCACATAAATTGAAGCCACAAAATCCAAAGTTTGCTGCATATTTTAAAGAGCTGCAATATTTTAATGTAGAAATGCGGGATATTTCTACACAAGCTTTCAAGAGCGGCGATTTCTTTAGAATTTTACTGCATAATTTTGGGCAAGTCATTTCGTCGTCTTAGGTAAAAGATCAAAAAAGGCAGAGATTTTCTTGTAAAAACTGGAATTAAACATGTTGTCCGCGCGGACAAACGCTGGGCGTGTGCCAACTAAATATCCATCGTAGAAGTGCGGTGTCTGCCATGATGGTGCGAAGCTTTATGGAGGAAAAGCTGGACATCGCACTGGTGTAAGAGCCCTGGATACTTCGAGGTAGTATTAAGAGGCTGTTTTGCAGAAGAATTAACCTGCTTTTTCCACTAGTGAAAGGCGGGATTAGAACCTGAATAATGGTTAGGCACGGGATACAGGCGGTGCTTATGACTCGCCTCTGCTCTCGTGACCTCACAGTTGTGAGAATTGAAAGCAGCAATGGCTTATCGCATCTGCCTACATGCCATATGATGCGCCGGAATGACCGCCGTGAGGGTGAGACTGGTGAGATATGGTTTACAGAAGGATATACAGATGATTATAGGTTGCGACGCTAACGCTCACAATACAATGTTGGATAGTTCCACCGATAACCGCAGAGGAGAGGATATCCTTGAATTTGTGGGCAAACATAACTTGCACATCATGAACAGGGGGTCGGAACCTACTTTTGTAAATGCAATCAGAAGCGAGGTTATCAACATCACTCTGGCTAGTCTTGGTATGCTGGGAATTTCGAACTGGAAGGTCCAGTTCGAAGTTGAACTTTTCCGATCATTCAGTTGAACGTTACTAAGGATTCCATGCGACATGGATCGACAATCGTCTTGAGAAGCGTTAAAGGAATCACTTTCGAGGACTTTTAAAATGCCTAGAAATACAGCGGAAATAGAGATTGTGTTAAGGAGATTAAACGTGACCATTACCTCTGCTTTCGAAAGAGCGTGTACTCGGACTAAGGTGGATGAGGATTGCTCTGTTCTATGGAGGACGTCTCTTATATGAAGCACAAGTATGCTGAGGCATGGGCTGATTACAAGGATAAGAAAAAGGAGTTGAACAAGTCCCTCCGCAGATAAAAGAGGCAGACATGGAGGGATTTATGTTGCAACACAAAGGATATCTCAGATGTAAGTAGACTGCGAAAGATGATATCAAAAGATCTAGTGTCCAGGTTGAGACATATCCGAATTAAGGAAGGCACCATCTTGGGAACACTGGTGGAATCCGCTCAAGAATTGGTGGATAAGCACTTTTCTGGAAACTTTAGAGACGGCGCTTCAATATGCATATAGAGCAGGGAGATCTACGGAGACGGACTTCTCAAGTAAATGGGAGTGGCCGAGAAGGAAATAGATAGTGGAGGCATAGCTACGGCCTCAGTAACAGGGCTTGGAAAATTCAGGTCTCATCTACACAAAATGTGTTTTGTTTAAGATGATATCTGCACGTTATGCCAAGAGGAAGTTGAGATGGCGAACAACATTGTGCGTAGCTTTTTCGGCTCTAGCGAGCAAGAAGATCTCCATCGGCTGCCAACTAAGTAAATGGGAGATGGAGAACTCCAGCTTTAGGCAAATGATAAATTTCACACGAGAACATTTCCTCTGGTCGACCACGGCAGCTGGGGACGCGGAGGGGACGAAAAAGGGACCTACTGGTTCTAGTCTGCTTCGGTATCCCCGACAGAGGGTAGTCTTTCGGAATGGTTGGAATTCCACACTACCAGGCGGGCATTTGTCCGACAATAAGTTGGAGGATTTGGCTTGTGTGAGTAAACGCATTTCCATCCCCTTTTAAATAAAAAAAACATGTCGATTAAAGTTCAGTTAAATCAAATCAAATTAAATTTATATTACATAAATTTTATAAACCTAATATTACTTAAAATACCTATGCGAGCAAAAACTTAAATATTTTTATCGATACACGAAATCCTTCCCTCTGGAATTTCATAATTATTTTTTAAATTTTTATTTTTACTGTTAAAATCCCTTTTGCTTATTTCTAACAGTGCAGCATTAATTGAATTTCCAAAAGAAACAGAAAATGAATTAGAAAATATTCTTTGAAATTTGCATCCACAAATTGGGTCAACTGGTAAATATTCCTTGAACGACGCTGAACTTCTTTAGATCCGATTGTAGCCTGAAATAGTCCTGGTATAAAATAGTATTTCTCACAGCAGGGGTTGAATGAAGTGAAAGCATCCCATTGTTTGTTCGTGACTTCGTTGTTTTCATTTTGGTATAGCAGCGCGTTTATTTATTCGAAACCTTTTTTCGTGAACCTTTGGCTCACCAAGGCCAACATGCTTCGTAAATAAGGAAATGAAAAAAAAAATTTAAAATCCTTGTTACCTGAAAAAAGCTCGATTATATTATATGTACGGTGTAAGCTTAAAGCAGAAAGGGAGGTAATTTTTTGTGCTTCTGCTGTTGACCATAAATCACTCAAGTATTTCAGAGCGATAAATTTTTTTGACGCGGGAATAAAATTTGGCCCGGCTTCACCGACGATCGATTCGTCGGGACGACAACAATAGATGACAACTACAACAAAAGGGCCATTATTATCTCTACGAAGCAAGGAATCTGCGTGACATTTATCACAACGCTACTATAAATAGTTGCAAGAATTTTGGTTTAGTGTTTCCGTTTTTCAAATTTGTCTCTTTTAATTGTATGCCGAAGAACACATCAGTCGTAAGGATGTAATTGTTTACTATACCATTACAAATTAAAACAGCAACTAAAAAAAAAACACTTTTGTCCTAAATTGACGACTTAAAATAAATTCCTCAATTGTACCAAATCTTCAAAAATATTGGCAATCCAGAAAAGTGCGACGTATAGTTGGCAAACACAAATCGTTATTATTGTCACAACATAGAAACCCCACAAGTGTAAACTTAGCATCCGATGACTATACGCGAAATTGAAGGAAAAATATTTGATCATTTCTATCGGAAGTTGATCAGAGGGGCACTGGCCTTAATATCTCTAGGTCTTGCACGTATAATTGCGTTGGAAAAGATTTTGAGCATGAAGACTTTGTCGAAATCCCACAAGTGTGAACTTAGCATTCGATGACTGTACGCAAAACTGTAGGAATAATATTTCATAATTTTTATCAAAAGTTGATCAGATGGGTACTGATCTTAATATCTATAGGTCGTTAATACGTATTATTGCGTTCGAAAAGATTTTAAGCAATCAGATTTTGTCGAAATACCACAAGTGTGAATTTAGCATCCGAAGACTTTACGCGAAATTGTAGGAATAATATTTGATCATTTCTATCGGAAGTTGATCAGAGGGGCACTGGCCTTAATATCTATAGGTCTTTAACACGTATTAATGCGTTTGAAAAAATGTTAAGCCAATTTGGGGAATCCGTTTTTCATAACATGTATAACAAATTCGATGTACTATATATTCTGCATATACGTGGGTTTCTTCTGCAGGCAGTTTGCTACCACCTCCATAATCATTTATGTAGAAATTATTTATTTAAGTATTGTAATTTTAAAAAATTAATACTCAGAAATAGACGGGTATATATTACACGGTGACGCTTGACCTATAGTTAACTCGTCGCAATATTATTTGCTTCTCTTCAAAGACAAACTGACTACACGATCTTCCTAGACCTCGCGTCAAAATCTTACTTTTTATACTTTTATGATACTCCCTGTTCCTTGTTATACCTTCCTGAATATATTTATGCAGGAGTAAATTAATAAGCAAAATTGACTCATTAGATGGTGTAGTGATTAAAGTTATAAAGCTAACCGAAACTTACGTTCAGCGTCTTGTGTTTTTGATGGAGCACGATAGAATGGTTCTGCGCAAATTTGGCCAAATATTGGATAAATTATTAAAACTAAAAACTCGCAAATTGAAATCTTATTATTAGATTAAATCATAGCGCATTAATAGAAATACTGAAGGATGCTTGCCTTTAACGAGTTCACTGCGAGTAATCTCTGGGAACTGTAATCAGTTGAGAGGAGAAAGAGGGTAAGCCTGTTACAGTAAGGGTTGCCTGTTACAAATCTAAAAGTACACTTTGTAACGAAACGGAGTAGTTTTAGTCCTATTCTCTACGTTCCCAACTTTTTTTAGCAAAGGAACACTGTTTGACCTACGTGTCGCCAGTACTGATCTGGCGTCAAAACTTAACCCACTACAGGGCGAAACACGCGGCGAAGTTTTTCTCCCACTCTCTCACACAACCACAAAACACATATGACCCATTCGTCAAGCGTCACCGTGTAATATGCCACTAAGGGGCTTATTAGCCAATTGTCAAAATCAATATCTACCGTATGGGGATTGTGTGTATCCGTTTAGCGAAATAATGTTCGAAACCAATATAAAGCCAAATATCTGCCGAGATTAAATATTTTGACGCACTCTACACCGATGACAGCCAAATGTGGTTACCAACTCTTCCTCTGACTCATTTGGGTAACCAACCTTTTGAGCTTCTATAACTGATTTTTGGTAATTACATTTTGCAAGTCACCTGTTTACCATAAAAAATTTGTATTTTACGTTAAATTCTTCAATAACTAACAAATTTAGAGGATATTCATATATTGGCACGGTTGGATAGCATTTTAATACATCTTTGAAAAAACTTGTACTCTTATAAAAGAATTAATTTTGATGTTTTAAGAAATTAATGAACATAAGAATAAAGAACTTTAAGAAATAAATTAACTGTTCGTATTAAGTACATGTTTGCACGATTCATCCTGGTGTGGATAAAAACTTGTTCCTCGTCCTGCTCTTTTATATTTAAGAAAACGTTTTTATAATAACCATTCAATTGGAGATTAACATTTATTGGGCGGACGGACCATCGCCTCCTTCGTTGAGAATTTTTCCATTTGTTACACCGTATAACACCAAAATGTTTAAAAGTGCTAAATCATTTTCCAAAGCGCTTTAAACACAATTGGAAGCACTAAACTCTAAATACTTTTCTTTTCGGTTATATTTATCTCATTTTCTTACGAACACAACATAATCACACCCCACGAAACAAACACAAAATCTGTCATTTCCGTCAATTCCTGTGTTGAAATGTAAACAAAAGAAAAGCAAAAGAAGAAGAGCATTTTGTGTGTGTCAAATTAGAAATTAATCCAACCAGAACACATTTGTCTTTTTGTCTACGGACAATTGTTGTCAAATAATGGATATTTAGATAGCCCATGTAATTTTGACACTTGATTTAGTGTTTAGTGTTTAGTGCTTTTAACTGTATTTAAGGCAGTAATTTTTGACGCCAGACCAGTACTGGCGTTACGTAGCTCAAACAGTGTTCTTTTGGTGGAAGAAGTTGAAAACAACAGTAGGCGCAAACCTACTACGTTTTCTTACAAAGTGTAGTTTTATTTTGGCAACAGGCAATATAAAACTACACTTTCTTCATTTGCTCTGAACTGATTAGTGTTAACTAACGACGATTAATTGCGATGTAAATTCTATGGCAACAGAGGGAGAAATAGTATACCAAATGGAGAAAGTGGATATTTAAGCGAATCTGTTACAAACTTTCTACAATAAGAATTTTATTGACGAATATAAACATTTGCTATGAATAAGATTTGCAAATGAATACAATATTTTTTGTACTCTTTTAATAGAAAGTAGTTCTTATCAATTTTTATTTATTTCAGAAAGCTAATATATGGCTCTTCTCACACGGCTTCCTGCCTACATACATATATTAAATAAAAAGTATTACAGTAAAAAGGAAAAGGTACTATCAAGAAAGTACTAAGTAGTAGGATTTGGACAAGGCGTCAAAAGACTTCGTGTAATCAGTGTATCTTCAAAGAGAGAAGCAAATAATATTGCGGCGAGTAATCCATGAGTCAAGCGTCACCGTGTAATAGGCCTCTAATTAGCCTGCTTTGATCTGCCGAAAAAAAACCAAGGATTCCGTCCTCTCTTGAGGAAACTCAACTATACGTATAGTGTTGTTACTTTAAAATATTATGTATAGTTAACATTTATATAATATTTATTTTGAGAAATAAAATTTTTTACTTTTTTGTAACAAATTTTTAATTTGTATAAAACATTTTCAAGATCGGACGTTTTTGTGAAACATATGATTTTTACGTAAAATTAAGACTGAATAACAAGTGTTAACAGGTAACGAATAACTTACCCTACAATTCATAACGTTTCGTATAAAATTGAAGGGTTGATAAAATGAATTAAAAGCTTTTAAAATTCATGTAATATATTTCATTCAAATTTTAATGACATTCTAATGGTGTCATTCTTCCGCAAAAAATAAAAAATATGGCAACCCCATTTCAATAACTAAAATCGTCACATATTCGGCTTGGCGACACTTGTTTTCTTTTGAAGACAATCTCAAAAGTGTTTGGTGATGAGGAAAGGGCAAAAGTCCCCAAACTTGATTTAAATGTAGAGATTTTGGAACAGGTTTACCGTTACATAATCGCTGATTTTTGTTGTTATTATTGTTACTTACGAGAACTCTAAAAAGGACAAAACTGTTTCTTTTTTTGCTTTCGTGTAGTTCAGGATTTATAGTCTAAAGTTTGAAAAAATATGTTATATCTACTAAACTAGGGCAGTTATTGCAACAATATATATAATGAAAAGAATGGTATTTTAAATTCCTGTGTTTTATATAATATGATATTTCTAGAATTTCATTATGGTTTTGAGTTACAGAAGGATTTTCCATTTTTACGATATTTTTTCAAACAAATAAATTTTTTTCTAAAAAACATATATTTAAGATATGCTGTCTTTATCAAAATGTGAAAGAATGTTTTTTGTTTTCCCGTTAATTTGATATATAACTTCTAAATATAGAAAACATATTCCTTCTAATAAAGGAAATATTTGTGAAGTAAATAGATTGCGATGTGATATTTTTTTAACGAACTTGTGTGATATCTGGTCAAATTTTTGGATCAATTGCAGGACTTTGATAAGGAGCCGACCAGTAAAAAAATTATGTATGGCGTCATCGAAGTACCGAATTTTAGGCCTCGAAAGTGTAAATCTTAGTGCCGGTATCTCGAAAACCATAGGAGTTATGGGCATGATATGGGTATCATTGGAAAGGTATTTTAGGTATCTCATTGATATTTTATAGCATTTTATCGAGAAGAACTTTCCGAGAAAAATTAAGTTTTAAAAAAAAGTTTTTTCTTGTTATTTTAATCTTTTTAATTAACTGTGTAAATGTCAAAATAATTCGAATGTATAATTTATTAGATTTCTATTGGTATGCATGTCTTTATAATATGTGCAGGAATTCATATATTCCGTGGAGGTACGCAGAAGAAAGCTTCGCAGGCGAAAAAATTTCTTAAAAAATTATCTAGTTTGAGTTGAAGAGATGCATCTGCATAGCGAAGAAATTTTTTATTACACGCCAAATTGTCGGGTAAAGAACACGTTTTCACATTATAATAGTCTTAAAAAATTTACAAATGGAACAACTGTCTATAACTTAAAAACCATTACGAAATTTCAAAAATATCTTTTTACATAAAATACTGGAATTTGAAATACCATTTTTTAGATGGTATATTGTTGCAATATCTCCCTTAGTTTAGAAGATATAACATATTTTTTCAAAGTGAAGAACTATAACTCCGAAGCCAAACAAGAGCGACAAAAACATTTGTTCTTTTTGGAGTTCTTGTAAGAAACAACAACAGCAAAATTTTCTTACGTACACAATTAAACAGTTGCTGCACGAATCAGTTTTTAATGCAGTTTGCCGAACGGAAATTTCATTCACACATTGAGGAATCACACGTATACGACTTTTAACAACAAAGAAGAAATTACGTGTAGCCGCGATTTCTTAAAGAAACCAGCTTCAAGAAGCCGCTTCTTAAATCCTAGTGTAGCCAAGGTTATTCGGAGGATCATAAAAGTGAGTTTTAATATGGCCACCGGCGACGCGATCGAGCACACATTGTTGCCGCCATCTTCTCGGAGCGAAGACGTGTTCTTTGTGCGAGCGTCGCAAATAGTGGCTTCCTTGTGGAGCGAGAAACAAAAACCAAACGTGAAAGTGAGTTTTATTGCACATTTGTTGCTCTTCTGATTATTTTGGTATAGCTAATATCGTCACACATTTGGTGGTTTCGCTAAAAGGACGCATATAAAAGTAAGTTTTATTCCACATTTGTTGCTCTTCTATTTGCTTCGCTTTTTTGTCATTGGCGCCATTTTTATTTGTGAAATTTGTGAATGCTTTTGATGAGGAGTCGCCATTTTATACACTACACCCGAAGGAAAATGGTTTCTCACTTTGTGCTTCCGCTTGTAACGCAGAGGAAAAGCCAAGGTGGATATAGAAAAGTATATAATCTAATGCTCAGCGTCACCTCCTGAGTAGATTAGCCCTGTTCATCCGTCTATCTGTCTGTCTGTCCGTCCGTTGAAATCACGATTACGGGAAAACGGAAAGAGATATTGCGATGCAATTTTGCAAAAATATTCTTTGTTATCTAAAGCAGTTGGGTATTGTAAATGGGCGAAATCGCTTGATAAACACGCCCACTTTTCATATTAAATGTAAAGTAATTTTTTTAAAAATATTAATATCTAATATATACGGTATGAGAAATTTTAATCCAGAACGTATCAAGTCATTTGCAAAATATGTGCGTCGTCCGCACACTTACTTAAAAATTGTCAATACCTTCATTGAAAAGTTCAGATATTAGCATATTTTTTCGCAAAAAGTGGGTATTGTTCTCCAACTTAAATGATTATAAAGAATTTCAGAGCTTTTAACTGCTTTCTAAGATAGTTTTTAAATTTGCGGAAGTAGGGTATTCAGACTTTGGCATGGCCAAAGACAGCTTTCTTACTAGTTTATATTCGTTTAAAGTATGAAAAATAAATCTCGCGCGGAAGTAGAAACAGAGGATTATCGAAATATTAAAGCATCAAAACCATCAACCCGTATTAAAAATAAATTTCAATGACTTGCATCCTGATTTCAGTGTGGATGAGATGGAAGCTTATGAAAAAAACCAACTTAAAGCAAATAGATGCGTGGCGTTAAGAATATTATAAAAACAAACTTCTTTAGGTAAAACATACATAAATTGGCTCTACAAGGTCAACGACTTTGAGCAAATATCTGGCCCTTTCAATGAACTCCAAAATAGCATTAACGGCCTGGACAGACAGACAGATAGACAGACGTTCGGCGATGTCTAAATCGATTCAGGAGGTGACGATGCGCAATTATATATGTACATACTTTTCTATATCTATCTCGTCTCCTTCTCTGCGTTACAAACGGAAGAACAAAGTGAATATACGCTACTCACTTCTGGTGTAGCGCATAAAAAAGAAGTAATTTGTTTAGAGGATCTAAAAAATAAAACATCGTTCGACTGCATCGAACAAAACATAAAACATCGTTTGACTGCATCCATCAAACGCCTATTTCTTATATATATAATTACTAAGTGTTATTGAATGAAAATCTTAAAATTAAAATTCTCCTTTAAAAGTTACTTCAAAC
Source organism: Sicus ferrugineus (assembly GCA_922984085.1). Classification (NCBI taxonomy): domain Eukaryota; kingdom Metazoa; phylum Arthropoda; class Insecta; order Diptera; family Conopidae; genus Sicus; species Sicus ferrugineus. Next base: position 11,999,628 of record OV277351.1, on the reverse strand, counting down.
TTTGCATTATCCTACATTTTTTACTTCTTTTCCCAATTTTCACCCAGCAGACGGGTTAATTTTGCATGAGAAATACACTGGAATGCTTTTGGGTTCACAAAAACGAAAAACCCTTGCAAGTTAAACTTCGTGCGCATGCAGGTTCATGTGTGAGCAACTTTCTTGCAAGCAGTTGAAGTCCTCGGTCCGAAAATTACATTGTTTTGTTGTTGCGCTCGTGCCGAAACGCAGGTGTTCGCTCTTTAACTGTGCATCATCTTGATCTCGGTCCGAAAATTGCATTGCTTTGTTGTTGCGCTCGCGCCGAAAACATGGCAATTATTCGTAGTTTCCTCCGTCCGAAACTTCAGTCATCATCTTTTGAGGTTAGTTTTGAAGACGCAAAAATTTTATGTCTACAATGTCTATTCACAGAGTCTATATTCAATGTGTATATACAGACTGATCGAGTTGTGGAGTAGAATGAAGTTAAATTGTTTGAGACGATTCTGTTGTAGCTGATTCAAAAGTCATTCAGTTTCGGACTTTTGTCTAGTGAGGTTGGTTGCCTGTAGTGGATAGTGGAATACTTATAGTACTTGCAAAGGTTTCATAAAAAAGACGAGTTCAAAGCAAAAGGTACGATAATTGCAACAAAAACGACTTGTAAGAGTACAATTATCTGTTGTGAAAATTTTTAGTTACAGTTCTTCCGCAACCCGTAAATGGTTCCATAAGTTTGAGTACAACATATTCAGAAAGATGTACTGAAGAGTACCCTTTTTCATCTTTTCTTAGATATGGAAGTGAATTTATTATATATTTGCTATCGACGTCCGATGCTAACCAAGACTTGATTCCAAATTTATCAGGCTTGTTAGGCATGTATTGCGTAAATCTACATCTTACTTTAGTCGGAAATAGATGTAGATTTATAGTAATATTATTTAGTCTATAGTAATATTAGCACCCGGTTTGTAACAGTTTTGGCTGTTCTCAATTAATGCATTCCAAATAAAAGATATCGTGGCGAATTTGTCTGTTTTCAAACGTTCTCACTCTTTTTATCAAAACGGATAAATCTGAGAATTTCTGTAAAATTATTTCTGCTGAGAAAAATTTAGGCCCCAATATGTTATTCCGCAAAAAGGGAATTTTCAAATTATTTGCTCCATATACACCTCGTGCATATAAAATTTCAGAGAATTCGCACCAAGATAAGATGTCGTTTAACACAATATTAAAGTCGGAGCTTATATTTTTGTTGTTCCTATTTTTTTTTATTATCGTCTGCATAGGCATAAATGTCAATATTTTTGTGCATTGCGATTATATGAGAAAGCTTATGGTAGGCTATGAGGAACAGTATGATGGATAGAGGAGGGGATCCTTGGGGTGTTCCACTGGAGAGGGGAAGATTTTTGTAATAAGTATTTCCAATACGCACTTTAATTTGTCTATTACATCTAAAATTTTTAACATAATTTATTATTTTGGGGCCAATTTTGCAATTAATTCTCTATAATATTGTGAATACCTACTTTATCAAAATCGTACAGAAGTCAAGCGAGACAATTGATAAGTGAATTTTTGAGGAGAGGGATTTAGTAATCTGGTAATCAAGGAAGACTAGCGTATCCGATACTAATTTCCCTTTTCTGAGGCCTAGTTGTTTGTTATTGATTAGTTTGTTACCTAATACAAACCATCATAACCGATTAGCTATAATTTTATCTAAGACTGGCGCAGCAGGGATTAAGGGAAATTAGTCTGTATGATTTTAATTGGATTTGATCTGCGGTTTAAGTATAGGAATGATTGTGCTAATTTGGTAAGAGTCGTTGTTTCATAGAGTATGGTAAATTTTTTAATCAAAGGATATGATATTCTATCTGCACCAGGAGTGCGACCTATAATTTATTGTTGTTGCTACTTCCATAACTTGAGCTGTTGGTCTGGTGTTTATGCAAATAATTATTTTATTATATAATTATTTTGCCCACTTCTTCAAAAGTAACTTTATTTAGCGAAAAAGCGCCATTACAAAAATATTTTCAAAAGATGGCCGTGGTCCGCCCAAACTGCGTGAAGATAAATACGTATTTAAGTTGAGAAGATAAATACGTATTTAGTTTAGCAAAGACACGAACCGCAACCCGCCCCAGGATCCACAACATGATCCAAATATACTGTCATGATGAAGTGGCCACTGCCCACTCCATGGTCCGAGTGCGTTGGTGAAACTTACCATTTTGGAAAGCTAATGGCAGCACCTTTCCACCGATATATGCCACTTGGCCAGAATATTTTTCTAAAGTTACGCAAAAAGGCACTGAAAACGCGCATTTTTAGTTAGCTTACACTGGCATGATGAAGTGGCCACTGCCCACTCCATGGTCCGAATGCGTTGATAAGACTTACTATTTTGGAAAGCTAATGGCAGCACCTTTCCAGCGATATATGCCACTTGGCCAGAATATTTTTCTAAAGTTACGCAAAGAGGCACTGAAAACGCACATTTTTAGTTAGCCTACACTGGCATGATGAAGTGGCCACTGCCCACTCCATGGTCCGAGTGCGTTGATGAAATTTACCATTTTGGAAAGCTAATGGCAGCACCTTTCCACCGATATATGCCACTTGGCCAGAATATTTTTCTAAAATTACGAAAAAAGGCACTGAAAACGCGCATTTTTAGTTAGCCTACACTGGCATGATGAAGTGGCCACTGCCCACTCCATGGTCCGAGTGCGTTGATGAAATTTACCATTTTGGAAAGCTAATGGCAGCACCTATCCACCGATATATGCCACTTGGCCAGAATATTTTTCTAAAGTTACGCAAAAAGGCACTGAAAACGCGCATTTTTAGTTAGCTTACACTGGCATGATGAAGTGGCCACTGCCCACTCCATGGTCCGAATGCGTTGATAAGACTTACTATTTTGGAAAGCTAATGGCAGCACCTTTCCAGCGATATATGCCACTTGGCCAGAATATTTTTCTAAAGTTACGCAAAGAGGCACTGAAAACGCGCATTTTTAGTTAGCCTACACTGGCATGATGAAGTGGCCACTGCCCACTCCATGGTCCGAGTGCGTTGATGAAATTTACTATTTTGGAAAGCTAATGGCAGCACCTTTCCACCGATATATGCCACTTGGCCAGAATATTTTTCTAAAGTTACGAAAAAAGGCACTGAAAACGCGCATTTTTAGTTAGCATACACTGGCATGATGAAGTGGCCAGTGCCCACTCCATGGTCCGAGTGCGTTGGTGAAACTTACCATTTTGGAAAGCTAATGGCAGTACCTTTCCACCGATATATGCCACTTGGTCAAAATATTTTTCTAAAGTTACGAAAAAAGGCACTGAAAACGCGCATTTTTAGTTAGCCTACACTGGCATGACGAAGTGGCCACTGCCCACTCCATGGTCCGAGTGCGTTGATGAAACTTACCATTTTGGTAAGCTAATGGCAGCACCTTTCCAGCGATATATCCCACTCGTGCCTTCTGAGACTATTGGCCCCCCCTCTGGGTCAAATGTAAAGAATGGCCTTCTCGGTTCTAATTTTTGTTTTAAAAGATCGAGCATCTCTTGGTCTTTTATTAAACTTTTATCATTTCCATCCAGAATTTGGATTTCATGGAAGTATATGAGCGAGAAAGCCAACACAAAGTTGAGGGTATGAGTACTCGTGCCTTCTGAGACTGTTGGCCCCCATTCTGGGTCAAATGTATAGAATCGCCTTCTCGGTTCTAATTTTTGTTTTAAAAGATCGAGCATCTCTTGGTCTTTTATTAAACTTTTATCATTTTCATCCAGAACTTGGATTTCATGGAAGTATATGAGCGAGAAAGCCAACACAAAGTGGAGGGTATGAGTACTCGTGCCTTCTGAGACTGTTGGTCCCCCCTCTGGGTCAAATGTAAAGAATTGCCTTCTCGGTTCTAATTTTTGTTTTAAAAGATCGAGCATCTCTTGGTCTTTTATTAAACTTTTATCATTTTCATCCAGAACTTGGATTTCATGGAAGTATATGAGCGAGAAAGCCAAGACAAAGTGGAGGGTATGAGTACTCGTGCCTTCTGAGATTGTTGGCCCCCACTCTGGGTCAAATGTAAAGAACGAGAGCGAGAAAGCCAACACAAAGTGGAGGGTATGAGTACTCGTGCCTTCTGAGACTGTTGGCCCCCACTCTGGGTCAAATGTAAAGAATTGCCTTCTCGGTTCTAATTTTTGTTTTAAAAGATCGAGCATCTCTTGGTCTTTTATTAAACTTTAATCATTTTCATCCAGAACTTGGATTTCATAGAAGTATATGAGCGAGAAAGCCAACACAAAGTGGAGGGTATGAGTACTCGTGCCTTCTGAGACTGTTGGCCCCCACTCTGGGTCAAATGTAAAGAATTGCCTTCTCGGTTCTAATTTTTGTTTTAAAAGATCGAGCATCTCTTGGTCTTTTATTAAACTTTTATCATTTCCATCCAGAATTTGGATTTCATGGAAGTATATGAGCGAGAAAGCCAACACAAAGTTGAGGGTATGAGTACTCGTGCCTTCTGAGACTGTTGGCCCCCACTCTGGGTCAAATGTAAAGAATTGCCTTCTCGGTTCTAATTTTTGTTTTAAAAGATCGAGCATCTCTTGGTCTTTTATTAAACTTTTATCATTTCCATCCAGAATTTGGATTTCATAGAAGTATATGAGCGAGAAAGCCAACACAAAGTTGAGGGTATGAGTACTCGTGCCTTCTGAGACTGTTGGCCCCCACTCTGGGTCAAATGTAAAGAATTGCCTTCTCGGTTCTAATTTTTGTTTTAAAAGATCGAGCATCTCTTGGTCTTTTATTAAACTTTTATCATTTTCATCCAGAACTTGGATTTCATGGAAGTATATGAGCGAGAAAGCCAACACAAAGTGGAGGGTATGAGTACTCGTGCCTTCTGAGACTGTTGGCCCCCCCTATGGGTCAAATGTAAAGAATTGCCTTCTCGGTTCTAATTTTTGTTTTAAAAGATCGAGCATCTCTTGGTATTTTATTAAACTTTTATCATTTTCATCCAGAACTTGGATTTCATGGAAGTATATGGGCGAGAAAGCCAACACAAAGTGGAGGGTATGAGTACTCGTGCCTTCTGAGAATGTTGGCCCCCCTCTGGGTCGAATGTAAAGAATTGCCTCCTCGGTTCTAATTTTTGTTTCAAAAGATCGAGCATGTCTTGGTCTTTTATTAAACTTTTATCATTTTCATCCAGAACTTGGATTTCATGGAAGTATATGAGCGAGAAAGCCAACACAAAGTGGAGGGTTCTAATTTAGGTTCTAATTTAGCCTACACTGGCATGAAAAGTGGCCACTGCCCACTCCATGGTCCGAGTGCGTTGATGAAACTTACCATTTTGGAAAGCTAATGGCAGCACCTTTCCAGCGATATACGCCACTTGACCAGAATATTTTTCTAAAGTTACGAAAAAAGGCACTGAAAACGCGCATTTTTAGTTAGCCTACACTGGCATGACGAAGTGGCCACTGCCCACTCCATGGTGGGCACTGCCCACTCCATGGTCCGAGTGCGTTGATGAAACTTACCATTTTGGTAAGCTAATGGCAGCACCTTTCCAGCGATATATCCCACTCGTGCCTTCTGAGACTATTGGCCCCCCCTCTGGGTCAAATGTAAAGAATGGCCTTCTCGGTTCTAATTTTTGTTTTAAAAGATCGAGCATCTCTTGGTCTTTTATTAAACTTTTATCATTTTCATCCAGAACTTGGATTTCATAGAAGTATATGAGAGAGAAAGCCAACACAAAGTGGAGGGTATGAGTACTCGTGCCTTCTGAGACTGTTGACCCCCACTCTGGGTCAAATGTAAAGAATTGCCTTCTCGGTTCTAATTTTTGTTTTAAAAGATCGAGCATCTCTTGGTCTTTTATTAAACTTTTATCATTTTCATCCAGAACTTGGATTTCATGGAAGTATATGGGCGAGAAAGCCAACACAAAGTGGAGGGTATGAGTACTCGTGCCTTCTGAGAATGTTGCTCTGGGTCGAATGTAAAGAATTGCCTCCTCGGTTCTAATTTTTGTTTCAAAAGATCGAGCATCTCTTGGTCTTTTATTAAACTTTTATCATTTTCATCCAGAACTTGGATTTCATGGAAGTATATGAGCGAGAAAGCCAACACAAAGTGGAGGGTTCTAATTTAGGTTCTAATTTAGCCTACACTGGCATGAAAAGTGGCCACTGCCCACTCCATGGTCCGAGTGCGTTGATGAAACTTACTATTTTGGAAAGCTAATGGCAGCACCTTTCCAGCGATATACGCCACTTGGCCAGAATATTTTTCTAAAGTTACGAAAAAAGGCACTGAAAACGCGCATTTTTAGTTAGACTACACTGGCCTGATGAAGTGGCCACTGCCCACTCCATGGTCCGAGTGCGTTGATGAAACTTACCATTTTGGAAAGCTAATGGCAGCACCTTTCCAGCGATATATCCCACTCGTGCCTTCTGAGACTATTGGCCCCCCCTCTGGGTCAAATGTAAAGAATGGCCTTCTCGGTTCTAATTTTTGTTTTAAAAGATCGAGCATCTCTTGGTCTTTTATTAAACTTTTATCATTTTCATCCAGAACTTGGATTTCATAGAAGTATATGAGCGAGAAAGCCAACACAAAGTGGAGGGTATGAGTACTCGTGCCTTCTGAGACTGTTGACCCCCACTCTGGGTCAAATGTAAAGAATTGCCTTCTCGGTTCTAATTTTTGTTTTAAAAGATCGAGCATCTCTTGGTCTTTTATTAAACTTTTATCATTTCCATCCAGAATTTGGATTTCATGGAAGTATATGAGCGAGAAAGCCAACACAAAGTTGAGGGTATGAGTACTCGTGCCTTCTGAGACTGTTGGCCCCCACTCTGGGTCAAATGTAAAGAATTGCCTTCTCGGTTCTAATTTTTGTTTTAAAAGATCGAGCATCTCTTGGTCTTTTATTAAACTTTTATCATTTTCATCCAGAACTTGGATTTCATGGAAGTATATGAGCGAGAAAGCCAACACAAAGTGGAGGGTATGAGTACTCGTGCCTTCTGAGACTGTTGGCCCCCCTCTGGGTCAAATGTAAAGAATTGCCTTCTCGGTTCTAATTTTTGTTTTAAAAGATCGAGCATCTCTTGGTATTTTATTAAACTTTTATCATTTTCATCCAGAACTTGGATTTCATGGAAGTATATGGGCGAGAAAGCCAACACAAAGTGGAGGGTATGAGTACTCGTGCCTTCTGAGAATGTTGCTCTGGGTCGAATGTAAAGAATTGCCTCCTCGGTTCTAATTTTTGTTTCAAAAGATCGAGCATCTCTTGGTCTTTTATTAAACTTTTATCATTTTCATCCAGAACTTGGATTTCATGGAAGTATATGAGCGAGAAAGCCAACACAAAGTGGAGGGTATGAGTACTCGTGCCTTCCGAGATTGTTGGCCCCCACTCTGGGTCAAATGTAAAGAACGAGAGCGAGAAAGCCAACACAAAGTGGAGGGTATGAGTACTCGTGCCTTCTGAGACTGTTGGCCCCCACTCTGGGTCAAATGTAAAGAATTGCCTTCTCGGTTCTAATTTTTGTTTTAAAAGAGCGAGCATCTCTTGGTATTTTATTAAACTTTTATCATTTTCATCCAGAACTTGGATTTCATGGAAGTATATGGGCGAGAAAGCCAACACAAAGTGGAGGGTATGAGTACTCGTGCCTTCTGAGAATGTTGGCCCCCCTCTGGGTCGAATGTAAAGAATTGCCTCCTCGGTTCTAATTTTTGTTTCAAAAGATCGAGCATGTCTTGGTCTTTTATTAAACTTTTATCATTTTCATCCAGAACTTGGATTTCATGGAAGTATATGAGCGAGAAAGCCAATACAAAGTGGAGGGTTCTAATTTAGGTTCTAATTTAGCCTACACTGGCATGAAAAGTGGCCACTGCCCACTCCATGGTCCGAGTGCGTTGATGAAACTTACTATTTTGGAAAGCTAATGGCAGCACCTTTCCAGCGATATACGCCACTTGGCCAGAATATTTTTCTAAAGTTACGAAAAAAGGCACTGAAAACGCGCATTTTTAGTTAGACTACACTGGCCTGATGAAGTGGCCACTGCCCACTCCATGGTCCGAGTGCCTTGATGAAACTTACCATTTTGGAAAGCTAATGGCAGCACCTTTCCAGCGATATACGCCACTTGGCCAGAATATTTTTCTAAAGTTACGAAAAAAGGCACTGAAAACCCGCATTTTTAGTTAGACTACACTGGCATGACGAAGTGGCCACTGCCCACTCCATGGTGGGCACTGCCCACTCCATGGTTCGAGTGCGTTGATGAAACTTACCATTTTGGAAAGCTAATGGCAGCACCTTTCCAGCGATATATGCCACTTGGCCAGAATATTTTTCTAAAGTTACGAAAAAAGGCACTGAAAATGCGCATGTTTAGTTAGCCTACACTGGCCTGATGAAGTGGCCACTGCCGACTCCATGGTCCGAGTGCGTTGATGAAACTTACCATTTTGGAAAGCTAATAGCAGCACCTTTCCAGCGATATATGCCACTTGGCCAGAATATTTTTCTAAAGTTACGAAAAAAGGCACTGAAAACGCGCATGTTTAGTTAGCCTACACTGGCATGACGAAGTGGCCACTGCCCACTCCATGATCCGAGTGCGTTGATGAAACTTACCATTTTGGAAAGCTAATGGCAGCACCTTTCCAGCGATATATGCCACTTGGCCAGAATATTTTTCTTAAGTTACGAAAAAAGGCACTGAAAACGCGCATGTTTAGTTAGCCTACACTGGCATGACGAAGTGGCCACTGCCCACTCCATGGTGGGCACTGCCCACTCCATGATCCGAGTGCGTTGATGAAACTTACCATTTTGGAAAGCTAATGGCAGCACCTTTCCAGCGATATATGCCACTTGGCCAGAATATTTTTCTAAAGTTACGAAAAAAGGCACTGAAAACGCGCATTTTTAGTTAGCCTACACTGGCATGACGAAGTGGCCACTGCCCACTCCATGGTGGGCACTGCCCCCTCCATGGTTCGAGTGCGTTGATGAAACTTACCATTTTGGAAAGCTAATGGCAGCACCTTTCCAGCGATATATGCCACTTGGCCAGAATATTTTTCTAAAGTTACGAAAAAAGGCACTGAAAATGCGCATGTTTAGTTAGCCTACACTGGCCTGATGAAGTGGCCACTGCCGACTCCATGGTCCGAGTGCGTTGATGAAACTTACCATTTTGGAAAGCTAATAGCAGCACCTTTCCAGCGATATATGCCACTTGGCCAGAATATTTTTCTAAAGTTACGAAAAACGCACTGAAAACGCGCATGTTTAGTTAGCCTACACTGGCATGACGAAGTGGCCACTGCCCACTCCATGGTGGGCACTGCCCACTCCATGATCCGAGTGCGTTGATGAAACTTACCATTTTGGAAAGCTAATGACAGCACCTTTCCAGCGATATACGCCACTTGGCCAGAATATTTTTCTAAAGTTACGAAAAAAGGCACTGAAAACGCGCATTTTTAGTTAGCCTACACTGGCATGATGAAGTGGCCACTGCCCACTCCATGGTCCGAGTGCGTTGATGAAACTTACCATTTTGGAAAGCTAATGGCAGCACCTTTCCAGCGATATATGCCACTTGGCCAGAATATTTTTCTAAAGTTACGAAAAAAGGCACTGAAAACGCGCATGTTTAGTTAGCCTACACTGGCATGACGAAGTGGCCACTGCCCACTCCATGGTGGGCACTGCCCACTCCATGATCCGAGTGCGTTGATGAAACTTACCATTTTGGAAAGCTAATGGCAGCACCTTTCCAGCGATATATGCCACTTGGCCAGAATATTTTTCTAAAGTTACGAAAAAAGGCACTGAAAACGCGCATGTTTAGTTAGCCTACACTGGCATGACGAAGTGGCCACTGCCCACTCCATGGTGGGCACTGCCCCCTCCATGGTTCGAGTGCGTTGATCAAACTTACCATTTTGGAAAGCTAATGGCAGCACCTTTCCAGCGATATACGCCACTTGGCCAGAATATTTTTCTAAAGTTACGAAAAAAGGCACTGAAAACGCGCATTTTTAGTTAGCCTACACTGGCATGACGAAGTGGCCACTGCCCACTCCATGGTGGGCACTGCCCACTCCATGATCCGAGTGCGTTGATGAAACTTACCATTTTGGAAAGCTAATGGCAGCACCTTTCCAGCGATATATGCCACTTGGCCAGAATATTTTTCTAAAGTTACGAAAAAAGGCACTGAAAACGCGCATTTTTAGTTAGCCTACACTGGCATGATGAAGTGGCCACTGCCCACTCCATGGTCCGAGTGCGTTGATGAAACTTACCATTTTGGAAAGCTAATGGCAGCACCTTTCCAGCGATATACGCCACTTGGCCAGAATATTTTTCTAAAGTTACGAAAAAAGGCACTGAAAACGCGCATTTTTAGTTAGCCTACACTGGCATGACGAAGTGGCCACTGCCCACTCCATGGTGGGCACTGCCCCCTCCATGGTTCGAGTGCGTTGATGAAACTTACCATTTTGGAAAGCTAATGGCAGCACCTTTCCAGCGATATATGCCACTTGGCCAGAATATTTTTCTAAAGTTACGAAAAAAGGCACTGAAAATGCGCATGTTTAGTTAGCCTACACTGGCCTGATGAAGTGGCCACTGCCGACTCCATGGTCCGAGTGCGTTGATGAAACTTACCATTTTGGAAAGCTAATAGCAGCACCTTTCCAGCGATATATGCCACTTGGCCAGAATATTTTTCTAAAGTTACGAAAAAAGGCACTGAAAATGCGCATGTTTAGTTAGCCTACACTGGCATGACGAAGTGGCCACTGCCCACTCCATGGTGGGCACTGCCCACTCCATGATCCGAGTGCGTTGATGAAACTTACCATTTTGGAAAGCTAATGGCAGCACCTTTCCAGCGATATATGCCACTTGGCCAGAATATTTTTCTAAAGTTACGAAAAAAGGCACTGAACACGCGCATGTTTAGTTAGCCTACACTGGCATGACGAAGTGGCCACTGCCCACTCCATGGTGGGCACTGCCCACTCCATGATCCGAGTGCGTTGATGAAACTTACCATTTTGGAAAGCTAATGGCAGCACCTTTCCAGCGATATATGCCACTTGGCCAGAATATTTTTCTAAAGTTACGAAAAAAGGCACTGAAAACGCGCATTTTTAGTTAGCCTACACTGGCATGACGAAGTGGCCACTGCCCACTCCATGGTGGGCACTGCCCCCTCCATGGTTCGAGTGCGTTGATGAAACTTACCATTTTGGAAAGCTAATGGCAGCACCTTTCCAGCGATATATGCCACTTGGCCAGAATATTTTTCTAAAGTTACGAAAAAAGGCACTGAAAATGCGCATGTTTAGTTAGCCTACACTGGCCTGATGAAGTGGCCACTGCCGACTCCATGGTCCGAGTGCGTTGATGAAACTTACCATTTTGGAAAGCTAATGGCAGCACCTTTTCAGCGATATATGCCACTTGGCCAGAATATTTTTCTAAAGTTACGAAAAACGCACTGAAAGCGCGCATGTTTAGTTAGCCTACACTGGCATGACGAAGTGGCCACTGCCCACTCCATGGTGGGCACTGCCCACTCCATGATCCGAGTGCGTTGATGAAACTTACCATTTTGGAAAGCTAATGGCAGCACCTTTCCAGCGATATACGCCACTTGGCCAGAATATTTTTCTAAAGTTACGAAAAAAGGCACTGAAAACGCGCATTTTTAGTTAGCCTACACTGGCATGACGAAGTGGCCACTGCCCACTCCATGGTGGGCACTGCCCCCTCCATGGTTCGAGTGCGTTGATGAAACTTACCATTTTGGAAAGCTAATGGCAGCACCTTTCCAGCGATATACGCCACTTGGCCAGAATATTTTTCTAAAGTTACGAAAAAAGGCACTGAAAACGCGCATTTTTAGTTAGCCTACACTGGCATGACGAAGTGGCCACTGCCCACTCCATGGTGGGCACTGCCGACTCCATGGTCCGAGTGCGTTGATGAAACTTACCATTTTGGAAAGCTAATAGCAGCACCTTTCCAGCGATATATGCCACTTGGCCAGAATATTTTTCTAAAGTTACGAAAAAAGGCACTGAAAACGCGCATGTTTAGTTAGCCTACACTGGCATGACGAAGTGGCCACTGCCCACTCCATGGTGGGCACTGCCCACTCCATGATCCGAGTGCGTTGATGAAACTTACCATTTTGGAAAGCTAATGGCAGCACCTTTCCAGCGATATATGCCACTTGGCCAGAATATTTTTCTAAAGTTACGAAAAAAGGCACTGAAAACGCGCATGTTTAGTTAGCCTACACTGGCATGACGAAGTGGCCACTGCCCACACCATGGTGGGCACTGCCCACTCCATGGTCCGAGTGCGTTGATGAAACTTACCATTTTGGAAAGCTAATGGCAGCACCTTTCCAGCGATATATGCCACTTGGCCAGAATATTTTTCTAAAGTTACGAAAAAAGGCACTGAACACGCGCATGTTTAGTTAGCCTACACTGGCATGACGAAGTGGCCACTGCCCACTCCATGGTGGGCACTGCCCACTCCATGATCCGAGTGCGTTGATGAAACTTACCATTTTGGAAAGCTAATGGCAGCACCTTTCCAGCGATATATGCCACTTGGCCAGAATATTTTTCTAAAGTTACGAAAAAAGGCACTGAAAACGCGCATTTTTAGTTAGCCTACACTGGCATGATGAAGTGGCCACTGCCCACTCCATGGTCCGAGTGCGTTGATGAAAATTACCATTTTGGAAAGCTAATGGCAGCACCTTTCCAGCGATATACGCCACTTGGCCAGAATATTTTTCTAAAGTTACGAAAAAAGGCACTGAAAACGCGCATTTTTAGTTAGCCTACACTGGCATGACGAAGTGGCCACTGCCCACTCCATGGTGGGCACTGCCCCCTCCATGGTTCGAGTGCGTTGATGAAACTTACCATTTTGGAAAGCTAATGGCAGCACCTTTCCAGCGATATATGCCACTTGGCCAGAATATTTTTCTAAAGTTACGAAAAAAGGCACTGAAAATGCGCATGTTTAGTTAGCCTACACTGGCCTGATGAAGTGGCCACTGCCGACTCCATGGTCCGAGTGCGTTGATGAAACTTACCATTTTGGAAAGCTAATAGCAGCACCTTTCCAGCGATATATGCCACTTGGCCAGAATATTTTTCTAAAGTTACGAAAAAAGGCACTGAAAACGCGCATGTTTAGTTAGCCTACACTGGCATGACGAAGTGGCCACTGCCCACTCCATGGTGGGCACTGCCCACTCCATGATCCGAGTGCGTTGATGAAACTTACCATTTTGGAAAGCTAATGGCAGCACCTTTCCAGCGATATATGCCACTTGGCCAGAATATTTTTCTAAAGTTACGAAAAAAGGCACTGAACACGCGCATGTTTAGTTAGCCTACACTGGCATGACGAAGTGGCCACTGCCCACTCCATGGTGGGCACTGCCCACTCCATGATCCGAGTGCGTTGATGAAACTTACCATTTTGGAAAGCTAATGGCAGCACCTTTCCAGCGATATATGCCACTTGGCCAGAATATTTTTCTAAAGTTACGAAAAAAGGCACTGAAAACGCGCATTTTTAGTTAGCCTACACTGGCATGACGAAGTGGCCACTGCCCACTCCATGGTGGGCACTGCCCCCTCCATGGTTCGAGTGCGTTGATGAAACTTACCATTTTGGAAAGCTAATGGCAGCACCTTTCCAGCGATATATGCCACTTGGCCAGAATATTTTTCTAAAGTTACGAAAAAAGGCACTGAAAATGCGCATGTTTAGTTAGCCTACACTGGCCTGATGAAGTGGCCACTGCCGACTCCATGGTCCGAGTGCGTTGATGAAACTTACCATTTTGGAAAGCTAATGGCAGCACCTTTTCAGCGATATATGCCACTTGGCCAGAATATTTTTCTAAAGTTACGAAAAACGCACTGAAAGCGCGCATGTTTAGTTAGCCTACACTGGCATGACGAAGTGGCCACTGCCCACTCCATGGTGGGCACTGCCCACTCCATGATCCGAGTGCGTTGATGAAACTTACCATTTTGGAAAGCTAATGGCAGCACCTTTCCAGCGATATACGCCACTTGGCCAGAATATTTTTCTAAAGTTACGAAAAAAGGCACTGAAAACGCGCATTTTTAGTTAGCCTACACTGGCATGACGAAGTGGCCACTGCCCACTCCATGGTGGGCACTGCCCCCTCCATGGTTCGAGTGCGTTGATGAAACTTACCATTTTGGAAAGCTAATGGCAGCACCTTTCCAGCGATATACGCCACTTGGCCAGAATATTTTTCTAAAGTTACGAAAAAAGGCACTGAAAACGCGCATTTTTAGTTAGCCTACACTGGCATGACGAAGTGGCCACTGCCCACTCCATGGTGGGCACTGCCGACTCCATGGTCCGAGTGCGTTGATGAAACTTACCATTTTGGAAAGCTAATAGCAGCACCTTTCCAGCGATATATGCCACTTGGCCAGAATATTTTTCTAAAGTTACGAAAAAAGGCACTGAAAACGCGCATGTTTAGTTAGCCTACACTGGCATGACGAAGTGGCCACTGCCCACTCCATGGTGGGCACTGCCCACTCCATGATCCGAGTGCGTTGATGAAACTTACCATTTTGGAAAGCTAATGGCAGCACCTTTCCAGCGATATATGCCACTTGGCCAGAATATTTTTCTAAAGTTACGAAAAAAGGCACTGAAAACGCGCATGTTTAGTTAGCCTACACTGGCATGACGAAGTGGCCACTGCCCACTCCATGGTGGGCACTGCCCACTCCATGGTCCGAGTGCGTTGATGAAACTTACCATTTTGGAAAGCTAATGGCAGCACCTTTCCAGCGATATATGCCACTTGGCCAGAATATTTTTCTAAAGTTACGAAAAAAGGCACTGAAAACGCGCATTTTTAGTTAGCCTACACTGGCATGACGAAGTGGCCACTGCCCACTCCATGGTGGGCACTGCCCCCTCCATGGTGGGCACTGCCCCCTCCATGGTTCGAGTGCGTTGATGAAACTTACCATTTTGGAAAGCTAATGGCAGCACCTTTCCAGCGATATATGCCACTTGGCCAGAATATTTTTCTAAAGTTACGAAAAAAGGCACTGAAAATGCGCATGTTTAGTTAGCCTACACTGGCCTGATGAAGTGGCCACTGCCGACTCCATGGTCCGAGTGCGTTGATGAAACTTACCATTTTGGAAAGCTAATGGCAGCACCTTTCCAGCGATATATGCCACTTGGCCAGAATATTTTTCTAAAGTTACGAAAAACGCACTGAAAGCGCGCATGTTTAGTTAGCCTACACTGGCATGACGAAGTGGCCACTGCCCACTCCATGGTGGGCACTGCCCACTCCATGATCCGAGTGCGTTGATGAAACTTACCATTTTGGAAAGCTAATGGCAGCACCTTTCCAGCGATATACGCCACTTGGCCAGAATATTTTTCTAAAGTTACGAAAAAAGGCACTGAAAACGCGCATTTTTAGTTAGCCTACACTGGCATGACGAAGTGGCCACTGTCCACTCCATGGTGGGCACTGCCCCCTCCATGGTTCGAGTGCGTTGATGAAACTTACCATTTTGGAAAGCTAATGGCAGCACCTTTCCAGCGATATACGCCACTTGGCCAGAATATTTTTCTAAAGTTACGAAAAAAGGCACTGAAAACGCGCATTTTTAGTTAGCCTACACTGGCATGACGAAGTGGCCACTGCCCACTCCATGGTGGGCACTGCCCACTCCATGATCCGAGTGCGTTGATGAAACTTACCATTTTGGAAAGCTAATGGCAGCACCTTTACAGCGATATATGCCACTTGGCCAGAATATTTTTCTAAAGTTACGAAAAAATGCACTGAAAACGCGCATTTTTAGTTAGCCTACACTGGCATGATGAAGTGGCCACTGCCCACACCATGGTGGGCACTGCCCACTAAATGGTCCGAGTGCGTTGATGAAACTTACCATTTTGGAAAGCTAATGGCAGCACCTTTCCAGCGATATATGCCACTTGGCCAGAATATTTTTCTAAAGTTACGAAAAAAGGCACTGAAAATGCGCATGTTTAGTTAGCCTACACTGGCCTGATGAAGTGGGCACTGCCCACTCCATGGTCCGAGTGCGTTGATGAAACTTACTATTTTGGAAAGCTAATGGTAGCACCTTTCCAGCGATATATGCCACTTGCCCAGAATATTTTTCTAAAATTACGCAAAAACGCACTGACCACACGCATTTTTAGATGCCTACACTGGCATGATGAAGTGGCCACTGCCCACACCATGGTGGGCACTGCGCACTCCATGGTCCGAGTGCGTTGATGAAACTTACCATTTTGGAAAGCTAATGGCAGCACCTTTCCAGCGATATACGCCACTTGACCAGAATATTTTTCTAAAGTTACGAAAAAAGGCACTGAAAACGCGCATTTTTAGTTAGCCTACACTGGCATGACGAAGTGGCCACTGCCCACACCATGGTGGGCACTGCCCACTCCATGGTCCGAGTGCGTTGATGAAACTTACCACTTTGGTAAGCTAATGGCAGCACCTTTCCAGCGATATATCCCACTCGTGCCTTCTGAGACTATTGGCCCCCCCTCTGGGTCAAATGTAAAGAATGGCCTTCTCGGTTCTAATTTTTGTTTTAAAAGATCGAGCATCTCTTGGTCTTTTATTAAACTTTAATCATTTTCATCCAGAACTTGGATTTCATAGAAGTATATGAGCGAGAAAGCCAACACAAAGTGGAGGGTATGAGTACTCGTGCCTTCTGAGACTGTTGGCCCCCACTCTGGGTCAAATGTAAAGAATTGCCTTCTCGGTTCTAATTTTTGTTTTAAAAGATCGAGCATCTCTTGGTCTTTTATTAAACTTTTATCATTTCCATCCAGAATTTGGATTTCATGGAAGTATATGAGCGAGAAAGCCAACACAAAGTTGAGGGTATGAGTACTCGTGCCTTCTGACACTGTTGGCCCCCACTCTGGGTCAAATGTAAAGAATTGCCTTCTCGGTTCTAATTTTTGTTTTAAAAGATCGAGCATCTCTTGGTCTTTTATTAAACTTTTATCATTTTCATCCAGAACTTGGATTTCATGGAAGTATATGAGCGAGAAAGCCAACACAAAGTGGAGGGTTCTAATTTAGGTTCTAATTTAGCCTACACTGGCATGAAAAGTGGCCACTGCCCACTCCATGGTCCGAGTGCGTTGATGAAACTTACTATTTTGGAAAGCTAATGGCAGCACCTTTCTAGCGATATACGCCACTTGGCCAGAATATTTTTCTAAAGTTACGAAAAAAGGCACTGAAAACGCGCATTTTTAGTTAGACTACACTGGCCTGATGAAGTGGCCACTGCCCACTCCATGGTCCGAGTGCGTTGATGAAACTTACCATTTTGGAAAGCTAATGGCAGCACCTTTCCAGCGATATACGCCACTTGGCCAGAATATTTTTCTAAAGTTACGAAAAAAGGCACTGAAAACGCGCATTTTTAGTTAGCCTACACTGGCATGACGAAGTGGCCACTGCCCACTCCATGGTGGGCACTGCCCACTCCATGGTTCGAGTGCGTTGATGAAACTTACCATTTTGGAAAGCTAATGGCAGCACCTTTCCAGCGATATATGCCACTTGGCCAGAATATTTTTCTAAAGTTACGAAAAAAGGCACTGAAAACGCGCATTTTTAGTTAGCCTACACTGGCATGACGAAGTGGCCACTGCCCACTCCATGGTGGGCACTGCCCACTCCATGGTCCGAGTGCGTTGATGAAACTTACCATTTTGGAAAGCTAATGGCAGCACCTTTCCAGCGCTATATGCCACTTGGCCAGAATATTTTTCTGAAGTTACGAAAAAATGCACTGAAAACGCGCATTTTTAGTTAGCCTACACTGGCATGATGAAGTGGCCACTGCCCACTCCATGGTGGGCACTGCCCACTCCATGGTCCGAGTGCGTTGATGAAACTTACCATTTTGGAAAGCTAATGGCAGCACCTTTCCAGCGATATACGCCACTTGACCAGAATATTTTTCTAAAGTTACGAAAAAAGGCACTGAAAACGCGCATTTTTAGTTAGCCTACACTGGCATGACGAAGTAGCCACTGCCCACACCATGGTGGGCACTGCCCACTCCATGGTCCGAATGCGTTGATGAAACTTACCATTTTGGAAAGCTAATGGCAGCACCTTTCCAGCGCTATATGCCACTTGGCCAGAATATTTTTCTGAAGTTACGAAAAAATGCACTGAAAACGCGCATTTTTAGTTAGCTTACACTGGCATGATGAAGTGGCCACTGCCCACTCCATGGTGGGCACTGCCCACTCCATGGTCCGAGTGCGTTGATGAAACTTACCATTTTGGAAAGCTAATGGCAGCACCTTTCCAGCGATATACGCCACTTGACCAGAATATTTTTCTAAAGTTACGAAAAAAGGCACTGAAAACGCGCATTTTTAGTTAGCCTACACTGGCATGACGAAGTGGCCACTGCCCACTCCATGGTGGGCACTGCCCACTCCATGGTCCGAGTGCGTTGATGAAACTTACCATTTTGGTAAGCTAATGGCAGCACCTTTCCAGCGATATATCCCACTCGTGACTTCTGAGACTATTGGACCCCCTCTGGGTCAAATGTAAAGAATGGCCTTCTCGGTTCTAATTTTTGTTTTAAAAGATCGAGCATCTCTTGGTCTTTTATTAAACTTTTATCATTTTCATCCAGAACTTGGATTTCATGGAAGTATATGAGCGAGAAAGCCAACACAAAGTGTAGGGTATGAGTACTCGTGCCTTCTGAGATTGTTGGCCCCCACTCTGGGTCAAATGTAAAGAACGAGAGCGAGAAAGCCAACACAAAGTGGAGGGTATGAGTACTCGTGCCTTCTGAGACTGTTGGCCCCCACTCTGGGTCAAATGTAAAGAATTGCCTTCTCGGTTCTAATTTTTGTTTTAAAAGATCGAGCATCTCTTGGTCTTTTATTAAACTTTTATCATTTCCATCCAGAATTTGGATTTCATGGAAGTATATGAGCGAGAAAGCCAACACAAAGTTGAGGGTATGAGTACTCGTGCCTTCTGACACTGTTGGCCCCCACTCTGGGTCAAATGTAAAGAATTGCCTTCTCGGTTCTAATTTTTGTTTTAAAAGATCGAGCATCTCTTGGTCTTTTATTAAACTTTTATCATTTTCATCCAGAACTTGGATTTCATGGAAGTATATGAGCGAGAAAGCCAACACAAAGTGGAGGGTTCTAATTTAGGTTCTAATTTAGCCTACACTGGCATGAAAAGTGGCCACTGCCCACTCCATGGTCCGAGTGCGTTGATGAAACTTACTATTTTGGAAAGCTAATGGCAGCACCTTTCTAGCGATATACGCCACTTGGCCAGAATATTTTTCTAAAGTTACGAAAAAAGGCACTGAAAACGCGCATTTTTAGTTAGACTACACTGGCCTGATGAAGTGGCCACTGCCCACTCCATGGTCCGAGTGCGTTGATGAAACTTACCATTTTGGAAAGCTAATGGCAGCACCTTTCCAGCGATATACGCCACTTGGCCAGAATATTTTTCTAAAGTTACGAAAAAAGGCACTGAAAACGCGCATTTTTAGTTAGCCTACACTGGCATGACGAAGTGGCCACTGCCCACTCCATGGTGGGCACTGCCCACTCCATGGTTCGAGTGCGTTGATGAAACTTACCATTTTGGAAAGCTAATGGCAGCACCTTTCCAGCGATATATGCCACTTGGCCAGAATATTTTTCTAAAGTTACGAAAAAAGGCACTGAAAACGCGCATTTTTAGTTAGCCTACACTGGCATGACGAAGTGGCCACTGCCCACTCCATGGTGGGCACTGCCCACTCCATGGTCCGAATGCGTTGATGAAACTTACCATTTTGGAAAGCTAATGGCAGCACCTTTCCAGCGCTATATGCCACTTGGCCAGAATATTTTTCTGAAGTTACGAAAAAATGCACTGAAAACGCGCATTTTTAGTTAGCTTACACTGGCATGATGAAGTGGCCACTGCCCACTCCATGGTGGGCACTGCCCACTCCATGGTCCGAGTGCGTTGATGAAACTTACCATTTTGGAAAGCTAATGGCAGCACCTTTCCAGCGATATACGCCACTTGACCAGAATATTTTTCTAAAGTTACGAAAAAAGGCACTGAAAACGCGCATTTTTAGTTAGCCTACACTGGCATGACGAAGTGGCCACTGCCCACTCCATGGTGGGCACTGCCCACTCCATGGTCCGAGTGCGTTGATGAAACTTACCATTTTGGTAAGCTAATGGCAGCACCTTTCCAGCGATATATCCCACTCGTGACTTCTGAGACTATTGGACCCCCTCTGGGTCAAATGTAAAGAATGGCCTTCTCGGTTCTAATTTTTGTTTTAAAAGATCGAGCATCTCTTGGTCTTTTATTAAACTTTTATCATTTTCATCCAGAACTTGGATTTCATGGAAGTATATGAGCGAGAAAGCCAACACAAAGTGTAGGGTATGAGTACTCGTGCCTTCTGAGATTGTTGGCCCCCACTCTGGGTCAAATGTAAAGAACGAGAGCGAGAAAGCCAACACAAAGTGGAGGGTATGAGTACTCGTGCCTTCTGAGACTGTTGGCCCCCACTCTGGGTCAAATGTAAAGAATTGCCTTCTCGGTTCTAATTTTTGTTTTAAAAGATCGAGCATCTCTTGGTCTTTTATTAAACTTTTATCATTTCCATCCAGAATTTGGATTTCATGGAAGTATATGAGCGAGAAAGCCAACACAAAGTTGAGGGTATGAGTACTCGTGCCTTCTGACACTGTTGGCCCCCACTCTGGGTCAAATGTAAAGAATTGCCTTCTCGGTTCTAATTTTTGTTTTAAAAGATCGAGCATCTCTTGGTCTTTTATTAAACTTTTATCATTTTCATCCAGAACTTGGATTTCATGGAAGTATATGAGCGAGAAAGCCAACACAAAGTGGAGGGTTCTAATTTAGGTTCTAATTTAGCCTACACTGGCATGAAAAGTGGCCACTGCCCACTCCATGGTCCGAGTGCGTTGATGAAACTTACTATTTTGGAAAGCTAATGGCAGCACCTTTCTAGCGATATACGCCACTTGGCCAGAATATTTTTCTAAAGTTACGAAAAAAGGCACTGAAAACGCGCATTTTTAGTTAGACTACACTGGCCTGATGAAGTGGCCACTGCCCACTCCATGGTCCGAGTGCGTTGATGAAACTTACCATTTTGGAAAGCTAATGGCAGCACCTTTCCAGCGATATACGCCACTTGGCCAGAATATTTTTCTAAAGTTACGAAAAAAGGCACTGAAAACGCGCATTTTTAGTTAGCCTACACTGGCATGACGAAGTGGCCACTGCCCACACCATGGTGGGCACTGCCCACTCCATGGTCCGAGTGCGTTGATGAAACTTACCATTTTGGTAAGCTAATGGCAGCACCTTTCCAGCGATATATCCCACTCGTGACTTCTGAGACTATTGGACCCCCTCTGGGTCAAATGTAAAGAATGGCCTTCTCGGTTCTAATTTTTGTTTTAAAAGATCGAGCATCTCTTGGTCTTTTATTAAACTTTTATCATTTTCATCCAGAACTTGGATTTCATGGAAGTATATGAGCGAGAAAGCCAACACAAAGTGTAGGGTATGAGTACTCGTGCCTTCTGAGATTGTTGGCCCCCACTCTGGGTCAAATGTAAAGAACGAGAGCGAGAAAGCCAACACAAAGTGGAGGGTATGAGTACTCGTGCCTTCTGAGACTGTTGGCCCCCACTCTGGGTCAAATGTAAAGAATTGCCTTCTCGGTTCTAATTTTTGTTTTAAAAGATCGAGCATCTCTTGGTCTTTTATTGAACTTTTATCATTTCCATCCAGAATTTGGATTTCATGGAAGTATATGAGCGAGAAAGCCAACACAAAGTTGAGGGTATGAGTACTCGTGCCTTCTGACACTGTTGGCCCCCACTCTGGGTCAAATGTAAAGAATTGCCTTCTCGGTTCTAATTTTTGTTTTAAAAGATCGAGCATCTCTTGGTCTTTTATTAAACTTTTATCATTTTCATCCAGAACTTGGATTTCATGGAAGTATATGAGCGAGAAAGCCAACACAAAGTGGAGGGTTCTAATTTAGGTTCTAATTTAGCCTACACTGGCATGAAAAGTGGCCACTGCCCACTCCATGGTCCGAGTGCGTTGATGAAACTTACTATTTTGGAAAGCTAATGGCAGCACCTTTCTAGCGATATACGCCACTTGGCCAGAATATTTTTCTAAAGTTACGAAAAAAGGCACTGAAAACGCGCATTTTTAGTTAGACTACACTGGCCTGATGAAGTGGCCACTGCCCACTCCATGGTCCGAGTGCGTTGATGAAACTTACCATTTTGGAAAGCTAATGGCAGCACCTTTCCAGCGATATACGCCACTTGGCCAGAATATTTTTCTAAAGTTACGAAAAAAGGCACTGAAAACGCGCATTTTTAGTTAGCCTACACTGGCATGACGAAGTGGCCACTGCCCACTCCATGGTGGGCACTGCCCACTCCATGGTTCGAGTGCGTTGATGAAACTTACCATTTTGGAAAGCTAATGGCAGCACCTTTCCAGCGATATATGCCACTTGGCCAGAATATTTTTCTAAAGTTACGAAAAAAGGCACTGAAAACGCGCATTTTTAGTTAGCCTACACTGGCATGACGAAGTGGCCACTGCCCACTCCATGGTGGGCACTGCCCACTCCATGGTCCGAATGCGTTGATGAAACTTACCATTTTGGAAAGCTAATGGCAGCACCTTTCCAGCGCTATATGCCACTTGGCCAGAATATTTTTCTGAAGTTACGAAAAAATGCACTGAAAACGCGCATTTTTAGTTAGCTTACACTGGCATGATGAAGTGGCCACTGCCCACTCCATGGTGGGCACTGCCCACTCCATGGTCCGAGTGCGTTGATGAAACTTACCATTTTGGAAAGCTAATGGCAGCACCTTTCCAGCGATATACGCCACTTGACCAGAATATTTTTCTAAAGTTACGAAAAAAGGCACTGACCACGCGCATTTTTAGATGCCTACACTGGCATGATGAAGTGGCCACTGCCCACACCATGGTGGGCACTGCCCACTCCATGGTCCGAGTGCGTTGATGAAACTTACCATTTTGGAAAGCTAATGGCAGCACCTTTCCAGCGATATACGCCACTTGACCAGAATATTTTTGTAAAGTTACGAAAAAAGGCACTGAAAACGCGCATTTTTAGTTAGCTTACACTGGCATGATGAAGTGGCCACTGCCCACACCATGGTGGGCACTGCCCACTCCATGGTCCGAGTGCGTTGATGAAACTTACCATTTTGGAAAGCTAATGGCAGCACCTTTCCAGCGATATATGCCTCTTGGCCAGAATATTTTTCTAAAGTTACGAAAAAAGGCACTGAAAATGCACATGTTTAGTTAGCCTACACTGGCCTGATGAAGTGGCCACTGCCCACACCATGGTGGGCTCTGCCCACTCCATGGTCCGAGTGCGTTGATGAAACTTACCATTTTGGAAAGCTAATGGCAGCACCTTTCCAGCGATATATGCCACTTGGCCAGAATATTTTTCTAAAGTTACGAAAAAAGGCACTGAAAATGCGCATGTTTAGTTAGCCTACACTGGCCTGATGAAGTGGCCACTGGCCACTCCATGGTCCGAGTGCGTTGATGAAACTTACCATTTTGGAAAGCTAATGGCAGCACCTTTCCAGCGATATATGCCTCTTGGCCAGAATATTTTTCTAAAGTTACGATAAAAGGCACTGAAAATGCACATGTTTAGTTAGCCTACACTGGCCTGATGAAGTGGCCACTGCCCACACCATGGTGGGCACTGCCCACTCCATGGTCCGAGTGCGTTGATGAAACTTACTATTTTGGAAAGCTAATGGCAGCACCTTTCCAGCGATATATGCCACTTGGCCAGAATATTTTTTCTAAAGTTACGAAAAAAAGCACTGAAAACGCGCATTTTTAGTTAGCCTACACTGGCATGACGAAGTGGCCACTGCCCACACCATGGTGGGCACTGCCCACTCCATGGTCCGAGTGCGTTGATGAATCTTACCATTTTGGAAAGCTAATGGCAGCACCTTTCCAGCGATATACGCCACTTGACCAGAATATTTTTCTAAAGTTACGAAAAAAGGCACTGAAAACGCGCATTTTTAGTTAGCCTACACTGGCATGACGAAGTAGCCACTGCCCACACCATGGTGGGCACTGCCCACTCCATGGTCCGAGTGCGTTGATGAAACTTACCATTTTGGAAAGCTAATGGCAGCACCTTTCCAGCGATATACGCCACTTGACCAGAATATTTTTCTAAAGTTACGAAAAAAGGCACTGAAAACGCGCATTTTTAGTTAGCTTACACTGGCATGATGAAGTGGCCACTGCCCACTCCATGGTGGGCACTGCCCACTCCATGGTCCGAGTGCGTTGATGAAACTTACCATTTTGGAAAGCTAATGGCAGCACCTTTCCAGCGATATACGCCACTTGACCAGAATATTTTTCTAAAGTTACGAAAAAAGGCACTGAAAACGCGCATTTTTAGTTAGCCTACACTGGCATGACGAAGTGGCCACTGCCCACTCCATGGTGGGCACTGCCCACTCCATGGTCCGAGTGCGTTGATGAAACTTACCATTTTGGTAAGCTAATGGCAGCACCTTTCCAGCGATATATCCCACTCGTGACTTCTGAGACTATTGGACCCCCTCTGGGTCAAATGTAAAGAATGGCCTTCTCGGTTCTAATTTTTGTTTTAAAAGATCGAGCATCTCTTGGTCTTTTATTAAACTTTTATCATTTTCATCCAGAACTTGGATTTCATGGAAGTATATGAGCGAGAAAGCCAACACAAAGTGTAGGGTATGAGTACTCGTGCCTTCTGAGATTGTTGGCCCCCACTCTGGGTCAAATGTAAAGAACGAGAGCGAGAAAGCCAACACAAAGTGGAGGGTATGAGTACTCGTGCCTTCTGAGACTGTTGGCCCCCACTCTGGGTCAAATGTAAAGAATTGCCTTCTCGGTTCTAATTTTTGTTTTAAAAGATCGAGCATCTCTTGGTCTTTTATTAAACTTTTATCATTTCCATCCAGAATTTGGATTTCATGGAAGTATATGAGCGAGAAAGCCAACACAAAGTTGAGGGTATGAGTACTCGTGCCTTCTGACACTGTTGGCCCCCACTCTGGGTCAAATGTAAAGAATTGCCTTCTCGGTTCTAATTTTTGTTTTAAAAGATCGAGCATCTCTTGGTCTTTTATTAAACTTTTATCATTTTCATCCAGAACTTGGATTTCATGGAAGTATATGAGCGAGAAAGCCAACACAAAGTGGAGGGTTCTAATTTAGGTTCTAATTTAGCCTACACTGGCATGAAAAGTGGCCACTGCCCACTCCATGGTCCGAGTGCGTTGATGAAACTTACTATTTTGGAAAGCTAATGGCAGCACCTTTCTAGCGATATACGCCACTTGGCCAGAATATTTTTCTAAAGTTACGAAAAAAGGCACTGAAAACGCGCATTTTTAGTTAGACTACACTGGCCTGATGAAGTGGCCACTGCCCACTCCATGGTCCGAGTGCGTTGATGAAACTTACCATTTTGGAAAGCTAATGGCAGCACCTTTCCAGCGATATACGCCACTTGGCCAGAATATTTTTCTAAAGTTACGAAAAAAGGCACTGAAAACGCGCATTTTTAGTTAGCCTACACTGGCATGACGAAGTGGCCACTGCCCACTCCATGGTGGGCACTGCCCACTCCATGGTTCGAGTGCGTTGATGAAACTTACCATTTTGGAAAGCTAATGGCAGCACCTTTCCAGCGATATATGCCACTTGGCCAGAATATTTTTCTAAAGTTACGAAAAAAGGCACTGAAAACGCGCATTTTTAGTTAGCCTACACTGGCATGACGAAGTGGCCACTGCCCACTCCATGGTGGGCACTGCCCACTCCATGGTCCGAATGCGTTGATGAAACTTACCATTTTGGAAAGCTAATGGCAGCACCTTTCCAGCGCTATATGCCACTTGGCCAGAATATTTTTCTGAAGTTACGAAAAAATGCACTGAAAACGCGCATTTTTAGTTAGCTTACACTGGCATGATGAAGTGGCCACTGCCCACTCCATGGTGGGCACTGCCCACTCCATGGTCCGAGTGCGTTGATGAAACTTACCATTTTGGAAAGCTAATGGCAGCACCTTTCCAGCGATATACGCCACTTGACCAGAATATTTTTCTAAAGTTACGAAAAAAGGCACTGAAAACGCGCATTTTTAGTTAGCCTACACTGGCATGACGAAGTAGCCACTGCCCACACCATGGTGGGCACTGCCCACTCCATGGTCCGAATGCGTTGATGAAACTTACCATTTTGGAAAGCTAATGGCAGCACCTTTCCAGCGCTATATGCCACTTGGCCAGAATATTTTTCTGAAGTTACGAAAAAATGCACTGAAAACGCGCATTTTTAGTTAGCTTACACTGGCATGACGAAGTGGCCACTGCCCACTCCATGGTGGGCACTGCCCACTCCATGGTCCGAGTGCGTTGATGAAACTTACCATTTTGGAAAGCTAATGGCAGCACCTTTCCAGCGATATACGCCACTTGACCAGAATATTTTTCTAAAGTTACGAAAAAAGGCACTGAAAACGCGCATTTTTAGTTAGCCTACACTGGCATGACGAAGTGGCCACTGCCCACTCCATGGTCCGAGTGCGTTGATGAAACTTACCATTTTGGTAAGCTAATGGCAGCACCTTTCCAGCGATATATCCCACTCGTGACTTCTGAGACTATTGGACCCCCTCTGGGTCAAATGTAAAGAATGGCCTTCTCGGTTCTAATTTTTGTTTTAAAAGATCGAGCATCTCTTGGTCTTTTATTAAACTTTTATCATTTTCATCCAGAACTTGGATTTCATGGAAGTATATGAGCGAGAAAGCCAACACAAAGTGTAGGGTATGAGTACTCGTGCCTTCTGAGATTGTTGGCCCCCACTCTGGGTCAAATGTAAAGAACGAGAGCGAGAAAGCCAACACAAAGTGGAGGGTATGAGTACTCGTGCCTTCTGAGACTGTTGGCCCCCACTCTGGGTCAAATGTAAAGAATTGCCTTCTCGGTTCTAATTTTTGTTTTAAAAGATCGAGCATCTCTTGGTCTTTTATTAAACTTTTATCATTTCCATCCAGAATTTGGATTTCATGGAAGTATATGAGCGAGAAAGCCAACACAAAGTTGAGGGTATGAGTACTCGTGCCTTCTGACACTGTTGGCCCCCACTCTGGGTCAAATGTAAAGAATTGCCTTCTCGGTTCTAATTTTTGTTTTAAAAGATCGAGCATCTCTTGGTCTTTTATTAAACTTTTATCATTTTCATCCAGAACTTGGATTTCATGGAAGTATATGAGCGAGAAAGCCAACACAAAGTGGAGGGTTCTAATTTAGGTTCTAATTTAGCCTACACTGGCATGAAAAGTGGCCACTGCCCACTCCATGGTCCGAGTGCGTTGATGAAACTTACTATTTTGGAAAGCTAATGGCAGCACCTTTCTAGCGATATACGCCACTTGGCCAGAATATTTTTCTAAAGTTACGAAAAAAGGCACTGAAAACGCGCATTTTTAGTTAGACTACACTGGCCTGATGAAGTGGCCACTGCCCACTCCATGGTCCGAGTGCGTTGATGAAACTTACCATTTTGGAAAGCTAATGGCAGCACCTTTCCAGCGATATACGCCACTTGGCCAGAATATTTTTCTAAAGTTACGAAAAAAGGCACTGAAAACGCGCATTTTTAGTTAGCCTACACTGGCATGACGAAGTGGCCACTGCCCACTCCATGGTGGGCACTGCCCACTCCATGGTTCGAGTGCGTTGATGAAACTTACCATTTTGGAAAGCTAATGGCAGCACCTTTCCAGCGATATATGCCACTTGGCCAGAATATTTTTCTAAAGTTACGAAAAAAGGCACTGAAAACGCGCATTTTTAGTTAGCCTACACTGGCATGACGAAGTGGCCACTGCCCACTCCATGGTGGGCACTGCCCACTCCATGGTCCGAATGCGTTGATGAAACTTACCATTTTGGAAAGCTAATGGCAGCACCTTTCCAGCGCTATATGCCACTTGGCCAGAATATTTTTCTGAAGTTACGAAAAAATGCACTGAAAACGCGCATTTTTAGTTAGCTTACACTGGCATGATGAAGTGGCCACTGCCCACTCCATGGTGGGCACTGCCCACTCCATGGTCCGAGTGCGTTGATGAAACTTACCATTTTGGAAAGCTAATGGCAGCACCTTTCCAGCGATATACGCCACTTGACCAGAATATTTTTCTAAAGTTACGAAAAAAGGCACTGAAAACGCGCATTTTTAGTTAGCCTACACTGGCATGACGAAGTGGCCACTGCCCACTCCATGGTGGGCACTGCCCACTCCATGGTCCGAGTGCGTTGATGAAACTTACCATTTTGGTAAGCTAATGGCAGCACCTTTCCAGCGATATATCCCACTCGTGACTTCTGAGACTATTGGACCCCCTCTGGGTCAAATGTAAAGAATGGCCTTCTCGGTTCTAATTTTTGTTTTAAAAGATCGAGCATCTCTTGGTCTTTTATTAAACTTTTATCATTTTCATCCAGAACTTGGATTTCATGGAAGTATATGAGCGAGAAAGCCAACACAAAGTGTAGGGTATGAGTACTCGTGCCTTCTGAGATTGTTGGCCCCCACTCTGGGTCAAATGTAAAGAACGAGAGCGAGAAAGCCAACACAAAGTGGAGGGTATGAGTACTCGTGCCTTCTGAGACTGTTGGCCCCCACTCTGGGTCAAATGTAAAGAATTGCCTTCTCGGTTCTAATTTTTGTTTTAAAAGATCGAGCATCTCTTGGTCTTTTATTAAACTTTTATCATTTCCATCCAGAATTTGGATTTCATGGAAGTATATGAGCGAGAAAGCCAACACAAAGTTGAGGGTATGAGTACTCGTGCCTTCTGACACTGTTGGCCCCCACTCTGGGTCAAATGTAAAGAATTGCCTTCTCGGTTCTAATTTTTGTTTTAAAAGATCGAGCATCTCTTGGTCTTTTATTAAACTTTTATCATTTTCATCCAGAACTTGGATTTCATGGAAGTATATGAGCGAGAAAGCCAACACAAAGTGGAGGGTTCTAATTTAGGTTCTAATTTAGCCTACACTGGCATGAAAAGTGGCCACTGCCCACTCCATGGTCCGAGTGCGTTGATGAAACTTACTATTTTGGAAAGCTAATGGCAGCACCTTTCTAGCGATATACGCCACTTGGCCAGAATATTTTTCTAAAGTTACGAAAAAAGGCACTGAAAACGCGCATTTTTAGTTAGACTACACTGGCCTGATGAAGTGGCCACTGCCCACTCCATGGTCCGAGTGCGTTGATGAAACTTACCATTTTGGAAAGCTAATGGCAGCACCTTTCCAGCGATATACGCCACTTGGCCAGAATATTTTTCTAAAGTTACGAAAAAAGGCACTGAAAACGCGCATTTTTAGTTAGCCTACACTGGCATGACGAAGTGGCCACTGCCCACTCCATGGTGGGCACTGCCCACTCCATGGTCCGAATGCGTTGATGAAACTTACCATTTTGGAAAGCTAATGGCAGCACCTTTCCAGCGCTATATGCCACTTGGCCAGAATATTTTTCTAAAGTTACGAAAAAATGCACTGAAAATGCGCATTTTTAGTTAGCTTACACTGGCATGATGAAGTGGCCACTGCCCACACCATGGTGGGCACTGCCCACTCCATGGTCCGAGTGCGTTGATGAAACTTACCATTTTGGAAAGCTAATGGCAGCACCTTTCCAGCGATATATGCCACTTGGCCAGAATATTTTTCTAAAGTTACGAAAAAAGGCACTGAAAATGCGCATGTTTAGTTAGCCTACACTGGCCTGATGAAGTGGACACTGCCCACTCCATGGTGGGCACTGCCCACTCCATGGTCCGAGTGCGTTGATGAAACTTACCATTTTGGAAAGCTAATGGCAGCACCTTTCCAGCGATATATGCCACTTGGCCAGAATATTTTTCTAAAGTTACGAAAAAAGGCACTGAAAATGCGCATGTTTAGTTAGCCTACACTGGCCTGATGAAGTGGACACTGCCCACTCCATGGTCCGAGTGCGTTGATGAAACTTACCATTTTGGAAAGCTAATGGCAGCACCTTTCCAGCGATATATGCCACTTGCCCAGAATATTTTTCTAAAATTACGCAAAAACGCACTGACCACGCTCATTTTTAGATGCCTACACTGGCATGATGAAGTGGCCACTGCCCACACCATGGTGGGCACTGCCCCCTCCATGGTCCGAGTGCGTTGATGAAACTTACCATTTTGGAAAGCTAATGGCAGCACCTTTCCAGCGATATATGCCACTTGACCAGAATATTTTTCTAAAGTTACGAAAAAAGGCACTGAAAACGCGCATTTTTAGTTAGCCTACACTGGCATGACGAAGTAGCCACTGCCCACACCATGGTGGGCACTGCCCACTCCATGGTCCGAGTGCGTTGATGAAACTTACCATTTTGGAAAGCTAATGGCAGCACCTTTCCAGCGATATATGCCACTTGGCCAGAATATTTTTCTAAAGTTACGAAAAAAAGGCACTGAAAATGCGCGTGTTTAGTTAGCCTACACTGGCCTGATGAAGTGGACACTGCCCACTCCATGGTCCGAGTGCGTTGATGAAACTTACTATTTTGGAAAGCTAATGGCAGCACCTTTCCAGCGATATACGCCACTTGACCAGAATATTTTTCTAAAGTTACGAAAAAAGGCACTGAAAACGCGCATTTTTAGTTAGCCTACACTGGCATGACGAAGTAGCCACTGCCCACACCATGGTGGGCACTGCCCACTCCATGGTCCGAGTGCGTTGATGAAACTTACCATTTTGGAAAGCTAATGGCAGCACCTTTCCAGCGATATATGCCACTTGGCCAGAATATTTTTCTAAAGTTACGAAAAAAGGCACTTAAAATGCGCATGTTTAGTTAGCATACACTGGCCTGATGAAGTGGCCACTGCCCACTCCATGGTCCGAGTGCGTTGATGAAACTTACCATTTTGGAAAGCTAATGGCAAAACCTTTCCAGCGATATATGCCACTTGCCCAGAATATTTTTCTAAAATTACGCAAAAACGCACTGACCACGCGCATTTTTAGATGCCTACACTGGCATGATGAAGTGGCTACTGCCCACTCCATGGTGGGCACTGCCCACTCCATGGTCCGAGTGCGTTGATGAAACTTACCATTTTGGAAAGCTAATGGCAGCACCTTTCCAGCGGTATATGCCACTTGGCCAGAATATTTTTCTAAAGTTACGAAAAAAGGCACTGAATATGCGCATGTTTAGTTAGCCTACACTGGCCAGATGAAGTGGGCACTGCCCACTCCATGGTCCGAGTGCGTTGATGAAACTTACTATTTTGGAAAGCTAATGGTAGCACCTTTCCAGCGATATATGCCACTTGCCCAGAATATTTTTCTAAAATTACTCAAAAACGCACTGACCACGCGCATTTTTAGATGCCTACACTGGCATGATGAAGTGGCCACTGCCCACACCATGGTGGGCACTGCCCACTCCATGGTCCGAGTGCGTTGATGAAACTTACCATTTTGGAAAGCTAATGGCAGCACCTTTCCAGCGATATACGCCACTTGACCAGAATATTTTTCTAAAGTTACGAAAAAAGGCACTGAAAACGCGCATTTTTAGTTAGCCTACACTGGCATGACGAAGTGGCCACTGCCATGGTGGGCACTGCCCACTCCATGGTCCGAGTGCGTTGATGAAACTTACCATTTTGGTAAGCTAATGGCAGCACCTTTCCAGCGATATATCCCACTCGTGCCTTCTGAGACTATTGGCCCCCCTCTGGGTCAAATGTAAAGAATGGCCTTCTCGGTTCTAATTTTTGTTTTAAAAGATCGAGCATCTCTTGGTCTTTTATTAAACTTTTATCATTTTCATCCAGAACTTGGATTTCATGGAAGTATATGAGCGAGAAAGCCAACACAAAGTGGAGGGTATGAGTACTCGTGCCTTCTGAGACTGTTGGCCCCCCTCTGGGTCAAATGTAAAGAATTGCCTTCTCGGTTCTAATTTTTGTTTTAAAAGATCGAGCATCTCTTGGTATTTTATTAAACTTTTATCATTTTCATCCAGAACTTGGATTTCATGGAAGTATATGAGCGAGAAAGCCAACACAAAGTGGAGGGTATGAGTACTCGTGCCTTCTGAGAATGTTGGCCCCCCTCTGGGTCGAATGTAAAGAATTGCCTCCTCGGTTCTAATTTTTGTTTCAAAAGATCGAGCATCTCTTGGTCTTTTATTAAACTTTTATCATTTTCATCCAGAACTTGGATTTAATGGAAGTATATGAGCGAGAAAGCCAACACAAAGTGGAGGGTTCTAATTTAGGTTCTAATTTAGCCTACACTGGCATGAAAAGTGGCCACTGCCCACTCCATGGTCCGAGTGCGTTGATGAAACTTACTATTTTGGAAAGCTAATGGCAGCACCTTTCCAGCGATATACGCCACTTGGCCAGAATATTTTTCTAAAGTTACGAAAAAAGGCACTGAAAACGCGCATTTTTAGTTAGACTACACTGGCCTGATGAAGTGGCCACTGCCCACTCCATGGTCCGAGTGCGTTGATGAAACTTACCATTTTGGAAAGCTAATGGCAGCACCTTTCCAGCGATATACGCCACTTGGCCAGAATATTTTTCTAAAATTACGCAAAAACGCACTGCCCACGCGCATTTTTAGATGCCTACACTGGCATGATGAAGTGGCCACTGCCCACACCATGGTGGGCACTGCGCACTCCATGGTCCGAGTGCGTTGATGAAACTTACCATTTTGGAAAGCTAATGGCAGCACCTTTCCAGCGATATACGCCACTTGACCAGAATATTTTTCTAAAGTTACGAAAAAACGCACTGAAAACGCGCATTTTTAGTTAGCCTACACTGGCATGACGAAGTAGCCACTGCCCACACCATGGTGGGCACTGCCCACTCCATGGTCCGAGTGCGTTGATGAAACTTACCATTTTGGAAAGCTAATGGCAGCACCTTTCCAGCGATATACGCCACTTGGCCAGAATATTTTTCTAAAGTTACGAAAAAAGGCACTGAAAATGCACATGTTTAGTTAGCCTACACTGGCCTGATGAAGTGGCCACTGCCCACTCCATGGTGGGCACTGCCCACTCCATGGTCCGAGTGCGTTGATGAAACTTACCATTTTGGAAAGCTAATGGCAGCACCTTTCCAGCGATATATGCCACTTGGCCAGAATATTTTTCTAAAGTTACGAAAAAAAGCACTGAAAACGCGCATTTTTAGTTAGCCTACACTGGCATGACGAAGTGGCCACTGCCCACACGATGGTGGGCACTGCCCACTCCCTGATCCGAGTGCGTTGATGAAACTTACCATATTGGAAAGCTAATAGCAGCACCTTTCCAGCGATATATGCCACTTGGCCAGAATATTTTTCTAAAGTTACGAAAAAAGGCACTGAAAATGCACATGTTTAGTTAGCCTACACTGGCCTGATGAAGTGGCCACTGCCCACTCCATGGTCCGAGTGCGTTGATGAAACTTACCATTTTGGAAAGCTAATGGCAGCACCTTTCCAGCGATATATGCCACTTGGCCAGAATATTTTTCTAAAGTTACGAAAAAAAGCACTGAAAACGCGCATTTTTAGTTAGCCTACACTGGCATGACGAAGTGGCCACTGCCCACACCATGGTGGGCACTGCCCACTCCATGGTCCGAGTGCGTTGATGAAACTTACCATTTTGGAAAGCTAATGGCAGCACCTTTCCAGCGATATATGCCACTTGGCCAGAATATTTTTCTAAAGTTACGAAAAAAGGCACTGAAAATGCGCATGTTTAGTTAGCCTACACTGGCCTGATGAAGTGGCCACTGCCCACTCCATGGTCCGAGTGCGTTGATGAAACTTACCATTTTGGAAAGCTAATGGCAGAACCTTTCCAGCGATATATGCCACTTGCCCAGAATATTTTTCTAAAGTTACGCAAAAAGTCACTGACCACGCGCATTTTTAGATGCCTACACTGGCATGATGAAGTGGCTACTGCCCACTCCATGGTGGGCACTGCCGACTCCATGGTCCGAGTGCGTTGATGAAACTTACCATTTTGGAAAGCTAATGGCAGCACCTTTCCAGCGATATATGCCACTTGGCCAGAATATTTTTCTAAAGTTACGAAAAAAGGCACTGAAAATGCGCATGTTTAGTTAGCCTACACTGGCCTGATGAAGTGGGCACTGCCCACTCCATGGTCCGAGTGCGTTGATGAAACTTACTATTTTGGAAAGCTAATGGTAGCACCTTTCCAGCGATATATGCCACTTGCCCAGAATATTTTTCTAAAATTACGCAAAAACGCACTGACCACGCGCATTTTTAGATGCCTACACTGGCATGATGAAGTGGCCACTGCCCACACCATGGTGGGCACTGCCCACTCCATGGTCCGAGTGCGTTGATGAAACTTACCATTTTGGAAAGCTAATGGCAGCACCTTTCCAGCGATATACGCCACTTGACCAGAATATTTTTGTAAAGTTACGAAAAAAGGCACTGAAAACGCGCATTTTTAGTTAGCTTACACTGGCATGATGAAGTGGCCACTGCCCACACCATGGTGGGCACTGCCCACTCCATGGTCCGAGTGCGTTGATGAAACTTACCATTTTGGAAAGCTAATGGCAGCACCTTTCCAGCGATATATGCCTCTTGGCCAGAATATTTTTCTAAAGTTACGAAAAAAGGCACTGAAAATGCACATGTTTAGTTAGCCTACACTGGCCTGATGAAGTGGCCACTGCCCACACCATGGTGGGCACTGCCCACTCCATGGTCCGAGTGCGTTGATGAAACTTACCATTTTGGAAAGCTAATGGCAGCACCTTTCCAGCGATATACGCCACTTGACCAGAATATTTTTGTAAAGTTACGAAAAAAGGCACTGAAAACGCGCATTTTTAGTTAGCTTACACTGGCATGATGAAGTGGCCACTGCCCACACCATGGTGGGCACTGCCCACTCCATGGTCCGAGTGCGTTGATGAAACTTACCATTTTGGAAAGCTAATGGCAGCACCTTTCCAGCGATATATGCCACTTGACCAGAATATTTTTCTAAAGTTACGAAAAAAGGCACTGAAAACGCGCATTTTTAGTTAGACTACACTGGCCTGATGAAGTGGCCACTGCCCACTCCATGGTCCGAGTGCGTTGATGAAACTTACCATTTTGGAAAGCTAATGGCAGCACCTTTCCAGCGATATACGCCACTTGGCCAGAATATTTTTCTAAGATTACGCAAAAACGCACTGCCCACGCGCATTTTTAGATGCCTACACTGGCATGATGAAGTGGCCACTGCCCACACCATGGTGGGCACTGCGCACTCCATGGTCCGAGTGCGTTGATGAAACTTACCATTTTGGAAAGCTAATGGCAGCACCTTTCCAGCGATATACGCCACTTGACCAGAATATTTTTCTAAAGTTACGAAAAAACGCACTGAAAACGCGCATTTTTAGTTAGCCTACACTGGCATGACGAAGTGGCCACTGCCCACTCCATGGTGGGCACTGCCCACTCCATGGTTCGAGTGCGTTGATGAAACTTACCATTTTGGAAAGCTAATGGCAGCACCTTTCCAGCGATATATGCCACTTGGCCAGAATATTTTTCTAAAGTTACGAAAAAAGGCACTGAAAACGCGCATTTTTAGTTAGCCTACACTGGCATGACGAAGTGGCCACTGCCCACTCCATGGTGGGCACTGCCCACTCCATGGTCCGAATGCGTTGATGAAACTTACCATTTTGGAAAGCTAATGGCAGCACCTTTCCAGCGCTATATGCCACTTGGCCAGAATATTTTTCTGAAGTTACGAAAAAATGCACTGAAAACGCGCATTTTTAGTTAGCCTACACTGGCATGACGAAGTGGCCACTGCCCACTCCATGGTGGGCACTGCCCACTCCATGGTCCGAATGCGTTGATGAAACTTACCATTTTGGAAAGCTAATGGCAGCACCTTTCCAGCGCTATATGCCACTTGGCCAGAATATTTTTCTGAAGTTACGAAAAAAGGCACTGAAAACGCGCATTTTTAGTTAGCCTACACTGGCATGACGAAGTGGCCACTGCCCACTCCATGGTGGGCACTGCCCACTCCATGGTCCGAGTGCGTTGATGAAACTTACCATTTTGGTAAGCTAATGGCAGCACCTTTCCAGCGATATATCCCACTCGTGACTTCTGAGACTATTGGACCCCCTCTGGGTCAAATGTAAAGAATGGCCTTCTCGGTTCTAATTTTTGTTTTAAAAGATCGAGCATCTCTTGGTCTTTTATTAAACTTTTATCATTTTCATCCAGAACTTGGATTTCATGGAAGTATATGAGCGAGAAAGCCAACACAAAGTGTAGGGTATGAGTACTCGTGCCTTCTGAGATTGTTGGCCCCCACTCTGGGTCAAATGTAAAGAACGAGAGCGAGAAAGCCAACACAAAGTGGAGGGTATGAGTACTCGTGCCTTCTGAGACTGTTGGCCCCCACTCTGGGTCAAATGTAAAGAATTGCCTTCTCGGTTCTAATTTTTGTTTTAAAAGATCGAGCATCTCTTGGTCTTTTATTAAACTTTTATCATTTCCATCCAGAATTTGGATTTCATGGAAGTATATGAGCGAGAAAGCCAACACAAAGTTGAGGGTATGAGTACTCGTGCCTTCTGACACTGTTGGCCCCCACTCTGGGTCAAATGTAAAGAATTGCCTTCTCGGTTCTAATTTTTGTTTTAAAAGATCGAGCATCTCTTGGTCTTTTATTAAACTTTTATCATTTTCATCCAGAACTTGGATTTCATGGAAGTATATGAGCGAGAAAGCCAACACAAAGTGGAGGGTTCTAATTTAGGTTCTAATTTAGCCTACACTGGCATGAAAAGTGGCCACTGCCCACTCCATGGTCCGAGTGCGTTGATGAAACTTACTATTTTGGAAAGCTAATGGCAGCACCTTTCTAGCGATATACGCCACTTGGCCAGAATATTTTTCTAAAGTTACGAAAA
The DNA here is from genome assembly GCA_922984085.1 of Sicus ferrugineus. Lineage (NCBI taxonomy): Eukaryota > Metazoa > Arthropoda > Insecta > Diptera > Conopidae > Sicus > Sicus ferrugineus. The sequence goes on along the minus strand of OV277351.1, from coordinate 11,962,203 downwards.
AAGGCACTGAAAACGCGCATTTTTAGTTAGACTACACTGGCCTGATGAAGTGGCCACTGCCCACTCCATGGTCCGAGTGCGTTGATGAAACTTACCATTTTGGAAAGCTAATGGCAGCACCTTTCCAGCGATATACGCCACTTGGCCAGAATATTTTTCTAAAGTTACGAAAAAAGGCACTGAAAACGCGCATTTTTAGTTAGCCTACACTGGCATGACGAAGTGGCCACTGCCCACTCCATGGTGGGCACTGCCCACTCCATGGTTCGAGTGCGTTGATGAAACTTACCATTTTGGAAAGCTAATGGCAGCACCTTTCCAGCGATATATGCCACTTGGCCAGAATATTTTTCTAAAGTTACGAAAAAAGGCACTGAAAACGCGCATTTTTAGTTAGCCTACACTGGCATGACGAAGTGGCCACTGCCCACTCCATGGTGGGCACTGCCCACTCCATGGTCCGAATGCGTTGATGAAACTTACCATTTTGGAAAGCTAATGGCAGCACCTTTCCAGCGCTATATGCCACTTGGCCAGAATATTTTTCTGAAGTTACGAAAAAATGCACTGAAAACGCGCATTTTTAGTTAGCTTACACTGGCATGATGAAGTGGCCACTGCCCACTCCATGGTGGGCACTGCCCACTCCATGGTCCGAGTGCGTTGATGAAACTTACCATTTTGGAAAGCTAATGGCAGCACCTTTCCAGCGATATACGCCACTTGACCAGAATATTTTTCTAAAGTTACGAAAAAAGGCACTGAAAACGCGCATTTTTAGTTAGCCTACACTGGCATGACGAAGTGGCCACTGCCCACTCCATGGTGGGCACTGCCCACTCCATGGTCCGAGTGCGTTGATGAAACTTACCATTTTGGTAAGCTAATGGCAGCACCTTTCCAGCGATATATCCCACTCGTGCCTTCTGAGACTATTGGCCCCCCTCTGGGTCAAATGTAAAGAATGGCCTTCTCGGTTCTAATTTTTGTTTTAAAAGATCGAGCATCTCTTGGTCTTTTATTAAACTTTTATCATTTTCATCCAGAACTTGGATTTCATGGAAGTATATGAGCGAGAAAGCCAACACAAAGTGGAGGGTATGAGTACTCGTGCCTTCTGAGACTGTTGGCCCCCCTCTGGGTCAAATGTAAAGAATTGCCTTCTCGGTTCTAATTTTTGTTTTAAAAGATCGAGCATCTCTTGGTATTTTATTAAACTTTTATCATTTTCATCCAGAACTTGGATTTCATGGAAGTATATGGGCGAGAAAGCCAACACAAAGTGGAGGGTATGAGTACTCGTGCCTTCTGAGAATGTTGGCCCCCCTCTGGGTCGAATGTAAAGAATTGCCTCCTCGGTTCTAATTTTTGTTTCAAAAGATCGAGCATCTCTTGGTCTTTTATTAAACTTTTATCATTTTCATCCAGAACTTGGATTTAATGGAAGTATATGAGCGAGAAAGCCAACACAAAGTGGAGGGTTCTAATTTAGGTTCTAATTTAGCCTACACTGGCATGAAAAGTGGCCACTGCCCACTCCATGGTCCGAGTGCGTTGATGAAACTTACTATTTTGGAAAGCTAATGGCAGCACCTTTCCAGCGATATACGCCACTTGGCCAGAATATTTTTCTAAAGTTACGAAAAAAGGCACTGAAAACGCGCATTTTTAGTTAGACTACACTGGCCTGATGAAGTGGCCACTGCCCACTCCATGGTCCGAGTGCGTTGATGAAACTTACCATTTTGGAAAGCTAATGGCAGCACCTTTCCAGCGATATACGCCACTTGGCCAGAATATTTTTCTAAAGTTACGAAAAAAGGCACTGAAAACGCGCATTTTTAGTTAGCCTACACTGGCATGACGAAGTGGCCACTGCCCACTCCATGGTGGGCACTGCCCACTCCATGGTTCGAGTGCGTTGATGAAACTTACCATTTTGGAAAGCTAATGGCAGCACCTTTCCAGCGATATATGCCACTTGGCCAGAATATTTTTCTAAAGTTACGAAAAAAGGCACTGAAAACGCGCATTTTTAGTTAGCCTACACTGGCATGACGAAGTGGCCACTGCCCACTCCATGGTGGGCACTGCCCACTCCATGGTCCGAATGCGTTGATGAAACTTACCATTTTGGAAAGCTAATGGCAGCACCTTTCCAGCGCTATATGCCACTTGGCCAGAATATTTTTCTGAAGTTACGAAAAAATGCACTGAAAACGCGCATTTTTAGTTAGCTTACACTGGCATGATGAAGTGGCCACTGCCCACTCCATGGTGGGCACTGCCCACTCCATGGTCCGAGTGCGTTGATGAAACTTACCATTTTGGAAAGCTAATGGCAGCACCTTTCCAGCGATATACGCCACTTGACCAGAATATTTTTCTAAAGTTACGAAAAAAGGCACTGAAAACGCGCATTTTTAGTTAGCCTACACTGGCATGACGAAGTGGCCACTGCCCACTCCATGGTGGGCACTGCCCACTCCATGGTCCGAGTGCGTTGATGAAACTTACCATTTTGGTAAGCTAATGGCAGCACCTTTCCAGCGATATATCCCACTCGTGCCTTCTGAGACTATTGGCCCCCCTCTGGGTCAAATGTAAAGAATGGCCTTCTCGGTTCTAATTTTTGTTTTAAAAGATCGAGCATCTCTTGGTCTTTTATTAAACTTTTATCATTTTCATCCAGAACTTGGATTTCATGGAAGTATATGAGCGAGAAAGCCAACACAAAGTGGAGGGTATGAGTACTCGTGCCTTCTGAGACTGTTGGCCCCCCTCTGGGTCAAATGTAAAGAATTGCCTTCTCGGTTCTAATTTTTGTTTTAAAAGATCGAGCATCTCTTGGTATTTTATTAAACTTTTATCATTTTCATCCAGAACTTGGATTTCATGGAAGTATATGGGCGAGAAAGCCAACACAAAGTGGAGGGTATGAGTACTCGTGCCTTCTGAGAATGTTGGCCCCCCTCTGGGTCGAATGTAAAGAATTGCCTCCTCGGTTCTAATTTTTGTTTCAAAAGATCGAGCATCTCTTGGTCTTTTATTAAACTTTTATCATTTTCATCCAGAACTTGGATTTAATGGAAGTATATGAGCGAGAAAGCCAACACAAAGTGGAGGGTTCTAATTTAGGTTCTAATTTAGCCTACACTGGCATGAAAAGTGGCCACTGCCCACTCCATGGTCCGAGTGCGTTGATGAAACTTACTATTTTGGAAAGCTAATGGCAGCACCTTTCCAGCGATATACGCCACTTGGCCAGAATATTTTTCTAAAGTTACGAAAAAAGGCACTGAAAACGCGCATTTTTAGTTAGACTACACTGGCCTGATGAAGTGGCCACTGCCCACTCCATGGTCCGAGTGCGTTGATGAAACTTACCATTTTGGAAAGCTAATGGCAGCACCTTTCCAGCGATATACGCCACTTGGCCAGAATATTTTTCTAAAATTACGCAAAAACGCACTGCCCACGCGCATTTTTAGATGCCTACACTGGCATGATGAAGTGGCCACTGCCCACACCATGGTGGGCACTGCGCACTCCATGGTCCGAGTGCGTTGATGAAACTTACCATTTTGGAAAGCTAATGGCAGCACCTTTCCAGCGATATACGCCACTTGACCAGAATATTTTTCTAAAGTTACGAAAAAACGCACTGAAAACGCGCATTTTTAGTTAGCCTACACTGGCATGACGAAGTAGCCACTGCCCACACCATGGTGGGCACTGCGCACTCCATGGTCCGAGTGCGTTGATGAAACTTACCATTTTGGAAAGCTAATGGCAGCACCTTTCCAGCGATATACGCCACTTGGCCAGAATATTTTTCTAAAGTTACGAAAAAAGGCACTGAAAATGCACATGTTTAGTTAGCCTACACTGGCCTGATGAAGTGGCCACTGCCCACTCCATGGTGGGCACTGCCCACTCCATGGTCCGAGTGCGTTGATGAAACTTACCATTTTGGAAAGCTAATGGCAGCACCTTTCCAGCGATATATGCCACTTGGCCAGAATATTTTTCTAAAGTTACGAAAAAAAGCACTGAAAACGCGCATTTTTAGTTAGCCTACACTGGCATGACGAAGTGGCCACTGCCCACACGATGGTGGGCACTGCCCACTCCCTGATCCGAGTGCGTTGATGAAACTTACCATATTGGAAAGCTAATAGCAGCACCTTTCCAGCGATATATGCCACTTGGCCAGAATATTTTTCTAAAGTTACGAAAAAAGGCACTGAAAATGCACATGTTTAGTTAGCCTACACTGGCCTGATGAAGTGGCCACTGCCCACTCCATGGTCCGAGTGCGTTGATGAAACTTACCATTTTGGAAAGCTAATGGCAGCACCTTTCCAGCGATATATGCCACTTGGCCAGAATATTTTTCTAAAGTTACGAAAAAAAGCACTGAAAACGCGCATTTTTAGTTAGCCTACACTGGCATGACGAAGTGGCCACTGCCCACACCATGGTGGGCACTGCCCACTCCATGGTCCGAGTGCGTTGATGAAACTTACCATTTTGGAAAGCTAATGGCAGCACCTTTCCAGCGATATATGCCACTTGGCCAGAATATTTTTCTAAAGTTACGAAAAAAGGCACTGAAAATGCACATGTTTAGTTAGCCTACACTGGCCTGATGAAGTGGCCACTGCCCACTCCATGGTCCGAGTGCGTTGATGAAACTTACCATTTTGGAAAGCTAATGGCAGAACCTTTCCAGCGATATATGCCACTTGCCCAGAATATTTTTCTAAAGTTACGCAAAAAGTCACTGACCACGCGCATTTTTAGATGCCTACACTGGCATGATGAAGTGGCTACTGCCCACTCCATGGTGGGCACTGCCGACTCCATGGTCCGAGTGCGTTGATGAAACTTACCATTTTGGAAAGCTAATGGCAGCACCTTTCCAGCGATATATGCCACTTGGCCAGAATATTTTTCTAAAGTTACGAAAAAAGGCACTGAAAATGCGCATGTTTAGTTAGCCTACACTGGCCTGATGAAGTGGGCACTGCCCACTCCATGGTCCGAGTGCGTTGATGAAACTTACTATTTTGGAAAGCTAATGGTAGCACCTTTCCAGCGATATATGCCACTTGCCCAGAATATTTTTCTAAAATTACGCAAAAACGCACTGACCACGCGCATTTTTAGATGCCTACACTGGCATGATGAAGTGGCCACTGCCCACACCATGGTGGGCACTGCCCACTCCATGGTCCGAGTGCGTTGATGAAACTTACCATTTTGGAAAGCTAATGGCAGCACCTTTCCAGCGATATACGCCACTTGACCAGAATATTTTTGTAAAGTTACGAAAAAAGGCACTGAAAACGCGCATTTTTAGTTAGCTTACACTGGCATGATGAAGTGGCCACTGCCCACACCATGGTGGGCACTGCCCACTCCATGGTCCGAGTGCGTTGATGAAACTTACCATTTTGGAAAGCTAATGGCAGCACCTTTCCAGCGATATATGCCTCTTGGCCAGAATATTTTTCTAAAGTTACGAAAAAAGGCACTGAAAATGCACATGTTTAGTTAGCCTACACTGGCCTGATGAAGTGGCCACTGCCCACACCATGGTGGGCACTGCCCACTCCATGGTCCGAGTGCGTTGATGAAACTTACCATTTTGGAAAGCTAATGGCAGCACCTTTCCAGCGATATACGCCACTTGACCAGAATATTTTTGTAAAGTTACGAAAAAAGGCACTGAAAACGCGCATTTTTAGTTAGCTTACACTGGCATGATGAAGTGGCCACTGCCCACACCATGGTGGGCACTGCCCACTCCATGGTCCGAGTGCGTTGATGAAACTTACCATTTTGGAAAGCTAATGGCAGCACCTTTCCAGCGATATATGCCACTTGACCAGAATATTTTTCTAAAGTTACGAAAAAAGGCACTGAAAACGCGCATTTTTAGTTAGACTACACTGGCCTGATGAAGTGGCCACTGCCCACTCCATGGTCCGAGTGCGTTGATGAAACTTACCATTTTGGAAAGCTAATGGCAGCACCTTTCCAGCGATATACGCCACTTGGCCAGAATATTTTTCTAAGATTACGCAAAAACGCACTGCCCACGCGCATTTTTAGATGCCTACACTGGCATGATGAAGTGGCCACTGCCCACACCATGGTGGGCACTGCGCACTCCATGGTCCGAGTGCGTTGATGAAACTTACCATTTTGGAAAGCTAATGGCAGCACCTTTCCAGCGATATACGCCACTTGACCAGAATATTTTTCTAAAGTTACGAAAAAACGCACTGAAAACGCGCATTTTTAGTTAGCCTACACTGGCATGACGAAGTGGCCACTGCCCACTCCATGGTGGGCACTGCCCACTCCATGGTTCGAGTGCGTTGATGAAACTTACCATTTTGGAAAGCTAATGGCAGCACCTTTCCAGCGATATATGCCACTTGGCCAGAATATTTTTCTAAAGTTACGAAAAAAGGCACTGAAAACGCGCATTTTTAGTTAGCCTACACTGGCATGACGAAGTGGCCACTGCCCACTCCATGGTGGGCACTGCCCACTCCATGGTCCGAATGCGTTGATGAAACTTACCATTTTGGAAAGCTAATGGCAGCACCTTTCCAGCGCTATATGCCACTTGGCCAGAATATTTTTCTGAAGTTACGAAAAAATGCACTGAAAACGCGCATTTTTAGTTAGCCTACACTGGCATGACGAAGTGGCCACTGCCCACTCCATGGTGGGCACTGCCCACTCCATGGTCCGAATGCGTTGATGAAACTTACCATTTTGGAAAGCTAATGGCAGCACCTTTCCAGCGCTATATGCCACTTGGCCAGAATATTTTTCTGAAGTTACGAAAAAAGGCACTGAAAACGCGCATTTTTAGTTAGCCTACACTGGCATGACGAAGTGGCCACTGCCCACTCCATGGTGGGCACTGCCCACTCCATGGTCCGAGTGCGTTGATGAAACTTACCATTTTGGTAAGCTAATGGCAGCACCTTTCCAGCGATATATCCCACTCGTGACTTCTGAGACTATTGGACCCCCTCTGGGTCAAATGTAAAGAATGGCCTTCTCGGTTCTAATTTTTGTTTTAAAAGATCGAGCATCTCTTGGTCTTTTATTAAACTTTTATCATTTTCATCCAGAACTTGGATTTCATGGAAGTATATGAGCGAGAAAGCCAACACAAAGTGTAGGGTATGAGTACTCGTGCCTTCTGAGATTGTTGGCCCCCACTCTGGGTCAAATGTAAAGAACGAGAGCGAGAAAGCCAACACAAAGTGGAGGGTATGAGTACTCGTGCCTTCTGAGACTGTTGGCCCCCACTCTGGGTCAAATGTAAAGAATTGCCTTCTCGGTTCTAATTTTTGTTTTAAAAGATCGAGCATCTCTTGGTCTTTTATTAAACTTTTATCATTTCCATCCAGAATTTGGATTTCATGGAAGTATATGAGCGAGAAAGCCAACACAAAGTTGAGGGTATGAGTACTCGTGCCTTCTGACACTGTTGGCCCCCACTCTGGGTCAAATGTAAAGAATTGCCTTCTCGGTTCTAATTTTTGTTTTAAAAGATCGAGCATCTCTTGGTCTTTTATTAAACTTTTATCATTTTCATCCAGAACTTGGATTTCATGGAAGTATATGAGCGAGAAAGCCAACACAAAGTGGAGGGTTCTAATTTAGGTTCTAATTTAGCCTACACTGGCATGAAAAGTGGCCACTGCCCACTCCATGGTCCGAGTGCGTTGATGAAACTTACTATTTTGGAAAGCTAATGGCAGCACCTTTCTAGCGATATACGCCACTTGGCCAGAATATTTTTCTAAAGTTACGAAAAAAGGCACTGAAAACGCGCATTTTTAGTTAGACTACACTGGCCTGATGAAGTGGCCACTGCCCACTCCATGGTCCGAGTGCGTTGATGAAACTTACCATTTTGGAAAGCTAATGGCAGCACCTTTCCAGCGATATACGCCACTTGGCCAGAATATTTTTCTAAAGTTACGAAAAAAGGCACTGAAAACGCGCATTTTTAGTTAGCCTACACTGGCATGACGAAGTGGCCACTGCCCACTCCATGGTGGGCACTGCCCACTCCATGGTTCGAGTGCGTTGATGAAACTTACCATTTTGGAAAGCTAATGGCAGCACCTTTCCAGCGATATATGCCACTTGGCCAGAATATTTTTCTAAAGTTACGAAAAAAGGCACTGAAAACGCGCATTTTTAGTTAGCCTACACTGGCATGACGAAGTGGCCACTGCCCACTCCATGGTGGGCACTGCCCACTCCATGGTCCGAATGCGTTGATGAAACTTACCATTTTGGAAAGCTAATGGCAGCACCTTTCCAGCGCTATATGCCACTTGGCCAGAATATTTTTCTGAAGTTACGAAAAAATGCACTGAAAACGCGCATTTTTAGTTAGCTTACACTGGCATGATGAAGTGGCCACTGCCCACTCCATGGTGGGCACTGCCCACTCCATGGTCCGAGTGCGTTGATGAAACTTACCATTTTGGAAAGCTAATGGCAGCACCTTTCCAGCGATATACGCCACTTGACCAGAATATTTTTCTAAAGTTACGAAAAAAGGCACTGAAAACGCGCATTTTTAGTTAGCCTACACTGGCATGACGAAGTGGCCACTGCCCACTCCATGGTGGGCACTGCCCACTCCATGGTCCGAGTGCGTTGATGAAACTTACCATTTTGGTAAGCTAATGGCAGCACCTTTCCAGCGATATATCCCACTCGTGACTTCTGAGACTATTGGACCCCCTCTGGGTCAAATGTAAAGAATGGCCTTCTCGGTTCTAATTTTTGTTTTAAAAGATCGAGCATCTCTTGGTCTTTTATTAAACTTTTATCATTTTCATCCAGAACTTGGATTTCATGGAAGTATATGAGCGAGAAAGCCAACACAAAGTGTAGGGTATGAGTACTCGTGCCTTCTGAGATTGTTGGCCCCCACTCTGGGTCAAATGTAAAGAACGAGAGCGAGAAAGCCAACACAAAGTGGAGGGTATGAGTACTCGTGCCTTCTGAGACTGTTGGCCCCCACTCTGGGTCAAATGTAAAGAATTGCCTTCTCGGTTCTAATTTTTGTTTTAAAAGATCGAGCATCTCTTGGTCTTTTATTAAACTTTTATCATTTCCATCCAGAATTTGGATTTCATGGAAGTATATGAGCGAGAAAGCCAACACAAAGTTGAGGGTATGAGTACTCGTGCCTTCTGACACTGTTGGCCCCCACTCTGGGTCAAATGTAAAGAATTGCCTTCTCGGTTCTAATTTTTGTTTTAAAAGATCGAGCATCTCTTGGTCTTTTATTAAACTTTTATCATTTTCATCCAGAACTTGGATTTCATGGAAGTATATGAGCGAGAAAGCCAACACAAAGTGGAGGGTTCTAATTTAGGTTCTAATTTAGCCTACACTGGCATGAAAAGTGGCCACTGCCCACTCCATGGTCCGAGTGCGTTGATGAAACTTACTATTTTGGAAAGCTAATGGCAGCACCTTTCTAGCGATATACGCCACTTGGCCAGAATATTTTTCTAAAGTTACGAAAAAAGGCACTGAAAACGCGCATTTTTAGTTAGACTACACTGGCCTGATGAAGTGGCCACTGCCCACTCCATGGTCCGAGTGCGTTGATGAAACTTACCATTTTGGAAAGCTAATGGCAGCACCTTTCCAGCGATATACGCCACTTGGCCAGAATATTTTTCTAAAGTTACGAAAAAAGGCACTGAAAACGCGCATTTTTAGTTAGCCTACACTGGCATGACGAAGTGGCCACTGCCCACTCCATGGTGGGCACTGCCCACTCCATGGTCCGAATGCGTTGATGAAACTTACCATTTTGGAAAGCTAATGGCAGCACCTTTCCAGCGATATATGCCACTTGGCCAGAATATTTTTCTAAAGTTACGAAAAAATGCACTGAAAATGCGCATTTTTAGTTAGCTTACACTGGCATGATGAAGTGGCCACTGCCCACACCATGGTGGGCACTGCCCACTCCATGGTCCGAGTGCGTTGATGAAACTTACCATTTTGGAAAGCTAATGGCAGCACCTTTCCAGCGATATATGCCACTTGGCCAGAATATTTTTCTAAAGTTACGAAAAAAGGCACTGAAAATGCGCATGTTTAGTTAGCCTACACTGGCCTGATGAAGTGGACACTGCCCACTCCATGGTGGGCACTGCCCACTCCATGGTCCGAGTGCGTTGATGAAACTTACCATTTTGGAAAGCTAATGGCAGCACCTTTCCAGCGATATATGCCACTTGGCCAGAATATTTTTCTAAAGTTACGAAAAAAGGCACTGAAAATGCGCATGTTTAGTTAGCCTACACTGGCCTGATGAAGTGGCCACTGCCCACTCCATGGTCCGAGTGCGTTGATGAAACTTACCATTTTGGAAAGCTAATGGCAGCACCTTTCCAGCGATATACGCCACTTGGCCAGAATATTTTTCTAAAGTTACGAAAAAAGGCACTGAAAACGCGCATTTTTAGTTAGCCTACACTGGCATGACGAAGTGGCCACTGCCCACTCCATGGTGGGCACTGCCCACTCCATGGTCCGAATGCGTTGATGAAACTTACCATTTTGGAAAGCTAATGGCAGCACCTTTCCAGCGCTATATGCCACTTGGCCAGAATATTTTTCTGAAGTTACGAAAAAATGCACTGAAAACGCGCATTTTTAGTTAGCCTACACTGGCATGACGAAGTGGCCACTGCCCACTCCATGGTGGGCACTGCCCACTCCATGGTCCGAATGCGTTGATGAAACTTACCATTTTGGAAAGCTAATGGCAGCACCTTTCCAGCGCTATATGCCACTTGGCCAGAATATTTTTCTGAAGTTACGAAAAAAGGCACTGAAAACGCGCATTTTTAGTTAGCCTACACTGGCATGACGAAGTGGCCACTGCCCACTCCATGGTGGGCACTGCCCACTCCATGGTCCGAGTGCGTTGATGAAACTTACCATTTTGGTAAGCTAATGGCAGCACCTTTCCAGCGATATATCCCACTCGTGACTTCTGAGACTATTGGACCCCCTCTGGGTCAAATGTAAAGAATGGCCTTCTCGGTTCTAATTTTTGTTTTAAAAGATCGAGCATCTCTTGGTCTTTTATTAAACTTTTATCATTTTCATCCAGAACTTGGATTTCATGGAAGTATATGAGCGAGAAAGCCAACACAAAGTGTAGGGTATGAGTACTCGTGCCTTCTGAGATTGTTGGCCCCCACTCTGGGTCAAATGTAAAGAACGAGAGCGAGAAAGCCAACACAAAGTGGAGGGTATGAGTACTCGTGCCTTCTGAGACTGTTGGCCCCCACTCTGGGTCAAATGTAAAGAATTGCCTTCTCGGTTCTAATTTTTGTTTTAAAAGATCGAGCATCTCTTGGTCTTTTATTAAACTTTTATCATTTCCATCCAGAATTTGGATTTCATGGAAGTATATGAGCGAGAAAGCCAACACAAAGTTGAGGGTATGAGTACTCGTGCCTTCTGACACTGTTGGCCCCCACTCTGGGTCAAATGTAAAGAATTGCCTTCTCGGTTCTAATTTTTGTTTTAAAAGATCGAGCATCTCTTGGTCTTTTATTAAACTTTTATCATTTTCATCCAGAACTTGGATTTCATGGAAGTATATGAGCGAGAAAGCCAACACAAAGTGGAGGGTTCTAATTTAGGTTCTAATTTAGCCTACACTGGCATGAAAAGTGGCCACTGCCCACTCCATGGTCCGAGTGCGTTGATGAAACTTACTATTTTGGAAAGCTAATGGCAGCACCTTTCTAGCGATATACGCCACTTGGCCAGAATATTTTTCTAAAGTTACGAAAAAAGGCACTGAAAACGCGCATTTTTAGTTAGACTACACTGGCCTGATGAAGTGGCCACTGCCCACTCCATGGTCCGAGTGCGTTGATGAAACTTACCATTTTGGAAAGCTAATGGCAGCACCTTTCCAGCGATATACGCCACTTGGCCAGAATATTTTTCTAAAGTTACGAAAAAAGGCACTGAAAACGCGCATTTTTAGTTAGCCTACACTGGCATGACGAAGTGGCCACTGCCCACTCCATGGTGGGCACTGCCCACTCCATGGTTCGAGTGCGTTGATGAAACTTACCATTTTGGAAAGCTAATGGCAGCACCTTTCCAGCGATATATGCCACTTGGCCAGAATATTTTTCTAAAGTTACGAAAAAAGGCACTGAAAACGCGCATTTTTAGTTAGCCTACACTGGCATGACGAAGTGGCCACTGCCCACTCCATGGTGGGCACTGCCCACTCCATGGTCCGAATGCGTTGATGAAACTTACCATTTTGGAAAGCTAATGGCAGCACCTTTCCAGCGCTATATGCCACTTGGCCAGAATATTTTTCTGAAGTTACGAAAAAATGCACTGAAAACGCGCATTTTTAGTTAGCTTACACTGGCATGATGAAGTGGCCACTGCCCACTCCATGGTGGGCACTGCCCACTCCATGGTCCGAGTGCGTTGATGAAACTTACCATTTTGGAAAGCTAATGGCAGCACCTTTCCAGCGATATACGCCACTTGACCAGAATATTTTTCTAAAGTTACGAAAAAAGGCACTGAAAACGCGCATTTTTAGTTAGCCTACACTGGCATGACGAAGTGGCCACTGCCCACTCCATGGTGGGCACTGCCCACTCCATGGTCCGAGTGCGTTGATGAAACTTACCATTTTGGTAAGCTAATGGCAGCACCTTTCCAGCGATATATCCCACTCGTGACTTCTGAGACTATTGGACCCCCTCTGGGACAAATGTAAAGAATGGCCTTCTCGGTTCTAATTTTTGTTTTAAAAGATCGAGCATCTCTTGGTCTTTTATTAAACTTTTATCATTTTCATCCAGAACTTGGATTTCATGGAAGTATATGAGCGAGAAAGCCAACACAAAGTGTAGGGTATGAGTACTCGTGCCTTCTGAGATTGTTGGCCCCCACTCTGGGTCAAATGTAAAGAACGAGAGCGAGAAAGCCAACACAAAGTGGAGGGTATGAGTACTCGTGCCTTCTGAGACTGTTGGCCCCCACTCTGGGTCAAATGTAAAGAATTGCCTTCTCGGTTCTAATTTTTGTTTTAAAAGATCGAGCATCTCTTGGTCTTTTATTAAACTTTTATCATTTCCATCCAGAATTTGGATTTCATGGAAGTATATGAGCGAGAAAGCCAACACAAAGTTGAGGGTATGAGTACTCGTGCCTTCTGACACTGTTGGCCCCCACTCTGGGTCAAATGTAAAGAATTGCCTTCTCGGTTCTAATTTTTGTTTTAAAAGATCGAGCATCTCTTGGTCTTTTATTAAACTTTTATCATTTTCATCCAGAACTTGGATTTCATGGAAGTATATGAGCGAGAAAGCCAACACAAAGTGGAGGGTTCTAATTTAGGTTCTAATTTAGCCTACACTGGCATGAAAAGTGGCCACTGCCCACTCCATGGTCCGAGTGCGTTGATGAAACTTACTATTTTGGAAAGCTAATGGCAGCACCTTTCTAGCGATATACGCCACTTGGCCAGAATATTTTTCTAAAGTTACGAAAAAAGGCACTGAAAACGCGCATTTTTAGTTAGACTACACTGGCCTGATGAAGTGGCCACTGCCCACTCCATGGTCCGAGTGCGTTGATGAAACTTACCATTTTGGAAAGCTAATGGCAGCACCTTTCCAGCGATATACGCCACTTGGCCAGAATATTTTTCTAAAGTTACGAAAAAAGGCACTGAAAACGCGCATTTTTAGTTAGCCTACACTGGCATGACGAAGTGGCCACTGCCCACTCCATGGTGGGCACTGCCCACTCCATGGTCCGAATGCGTTGATGAAACTTACCATTTTGGAAAGCTAATGGCAGCACCTTTCCAGCGCTATATGCCACTTGGCCAGAATATTTTTCTAAAGTTACGAAAAAATGCACTGAAAATGCGCATTTTTAGTTAGCTTACACTGGCATGATGAAGTGGCCACTGCCCACACCATGGTGGGCACTGCCCACTCCATGGTCCGAGTGCGTTGATGAAACTTACCATTTTGGAAAGCTAATGGCAGCACCTTTCCAGCGATATATGCCACTTGGCCAGAATATTTTTCTAAAGTTACGAAAAAAGGCACTGAAAATGCGCATGTTTAGTTAGCCTACACTGGCCTGATGAAGTGGACACTGCCCACTCCATGGTGGGCACTGCCCACTCCATGGTCCGAGTGCGTTGATGAAACTTACCATTTTGGAAAGCTAATGGCAGCACCTTTCCAGCGATATATGCCACTTGGCCAGAATATTTTTCTAAAGTTACGAAAAAAGGCACTGAAAATGCGCATGTTTAGTTAGCCTACACTGGCCTGATGAAGTGGACACTGCCCACTCCATGGTCCGAGTGCGTTGATGAAACTTACTATTTTGGAAAGCTAATGGCAGCACCTTTCCAGCGATATATGCCACTTGCCCAGAATATTTTTCTAAAATTACGCAAAAACGCACTGACCACGCTCATTTTTAGATGCCTACACTGGCATGATGAAGTGGCCACTGCCCACACCATGGTGGGCACTGCGCCCTCCATGGTCCGAGTGCGTTGATGAAACTTACCATTTTGGAAAGCTAATGGCAGCACCTTTCCAGCGATATACGCCACTTGACCAGAATATTTTTCTAAAGTTACGAAAAAAGGCACTGAAAACGCGCATTTTTAGTTAGCCTACACTGGCATGACGAAGTAGCCACTGCCCACACCATGGTGGGCACTGCCCACTCCATGGTCCGAGTGCGTTGATGAAACTTACCATTTTGGAAAGCTAATGGCAGCACCTTTCCAGCGATATATGCCACTTGGCCAGAATATTTTTCTAAAGTTACGAAAAAAAGGCACTTAAAATGCGCGTGTTTAGTTAGCCTACACTGGCCTGATGAAGTGGACACTGCCCACTCCATGGTCCGAGTGCGTTGATGAAACTTACTATTTTGGAAAGCTAATGGCAGCACCTTTCCAGCGATATACGCCACTTGACCAGAATATTTTTCTAAAGTTACGAAAAAAGGCACTGAAAACGCGCATTTTTAGTTAGCCTACACTGGCATGACGAAGTAGCCACTGCCCACACCATGGTGGGCACTGCCCACTCCATGGTCCGAGTGCGTTGATGAAACTTACCATTTTGGAAAGCTAATGGCAGCACCTTTCCAGCGATATATGCCACTTGGCCAGAATATTTTTCTAAAGTTACGAAAAAAGGCACTTAAAATGCGCATGTTTAGTTAGCATACACTGGCCTGATGAAGTGGCCACTGCCCACTCCATGGTCCGAGTGCGTTGATGAAACTTACCATTTTGGAAAGCTAATGGCAAAACCTTTCCAGCGATATATGCCACTTGCCCAGAATATTTTTCTAAAATTACGCAAAAACGCACTGACCACGCGCATTTTTAGATGCCTACACTGGCATGATGAAGTGGCTACTGCCCACTCCATGGTGGGCACTGCCGACTCCATGGTCCGAGTGCGTTGATGAAACTTACCATTTTGGAAAGCTAATGGCAGCACCTTTCCAGCGGTATATGCCACTTGGCCAGAATATTTTTCTAAAGTTACGAAAAAAGGCACTGAATATGCGCATGTTTAGTTAGCCTACACTGGCCAGATGAAGTGGGCACTGCCCACTCCATGGTCCGAGTGCGTTGATGAAACTTACTATTTTGGAAAGCTAATGGTAGCACCTTTCCAGCGATATATGCCACTTGCCCAGAATATTTTTCTAAAATTACTCAAAAACGCACTGACCACGCGCATTTTTAGATGCCTACACTGGCATGATGAAGTGGCCACTGCCCACACCATGGTGGGCACTGCCCACTCCATGGTCCGAGTGCGTTGATGAAACTTACCATTTTGGAAAGCTAATGGCAGCACCTTTCCAGCGATATACGCCACTTGACCAGAATATTTTTCTAAAGTTACGAAAAAAGGCACTGAAAACGCGCATTTTTAGTTAGCCTACACTGGCATGACGAAGTGGCCACTGCCATGGTGGGCACTGCCCACTCCATGGTCCGAGTGCGTTGATGAAACTTACCATTTTGGTAAGCTAATGGCAGCACCTTTCCAGCGATATATCCCACTCGTGCCTTCTGAGACTATTGGCCCCCCTCTGGGTCAAATGTAAAGAATGGCCTTCTCGGTTCTAATTTTTGTTTTAAAAGATCGAGCATCTCTTGGTCTTTTATTAAACTTTTATCATTTTCATCCAGAACTTGGATTTCATGGAAGTATATGAGCGAGAAAGCCAACACAAAGTGGAGGGTATGAGTACTCGTGCCTTCTGAGACTGTTGGCCCCCCTCTGGGTCAAATGTAAAGAATTGCCTTCTCGGTTCTAATTTTTGTTTTAAAAGATCGAGCATCTCTTGGTATTTTATTAAACTTTTATCATTTTCATCCAGAACTTGGATTTCATGGAAGTATATGGGCGAGAAAGCCAACACAAAGTGGAGGGTATGAGTACTCGTGCCTTCTGAGAATGTTGGCACCCCTCTGGGTCGAATGTAAAGAATTGCCTCCTCGGTTCTAATTTTTGTTTCAAAAGATCGAGCATCTCTTGGTCTTTTATTAAACTTTTATCATTTTCATCCAGAACTTGGATTTAATGGAAGTATATGAGCGAGAAAGCCAACACAAAGTGGAGGGTTCTAATTTAGGTTCTAATTTAGCCTACACTGGCATGAAAAGTGGCCACTGCCCACTCCATGGTCCGAGTGCGTTGATGAAACTTACTATTTTGGAAAGCTAATGGCAGCACCTTTCCAGCGATATACGCCACTTGGCCAGAATATTTTTCTAAAGTTACGAAAAAAGGCACTGAAAACGCGCATTTTTAGTTAGACTACACTGGCCTGATGAAGTGGCCACTGCCCACTCCATGGTCCGAGTGCGTTGATGAAACTTACCATTTTGGAAAGCTAATGGCAGCACCTTTCCAGCGATATACGCCACTTGGCCAGAATATTTTTCTAAAATTACGCAAAAACGCACTGCCCACGCGCATTTTTAGATGCCTACACTGGCATGATGAAGTGGCCACTGCCCACACCATGGTGGGCACTGCGCACTCCATGGTCCGAGTGCGTTGATGAAACTTACCATTTTGGAAAGCTAATGGCAGCACCTTTCCAGCGATATACGCCACTTGGCCAGAATATTTTTCTAAAGTTACGAAAAAACGCACTGAAAACGCGCATTTTTAGTTAGCCTACACTGGCATGACGAAGTAGCCACTGCCCACACCATGGTGGGCACTGCCCACTCCATGGTCCGAGTGCGTTGATGAAACTTACCATTTTGGAAAGCTAATGGCAGCACCTTTCCAGCGATATACGCCACTTGGCCAGAATATTTTTCTAAAGTTACGAAAAAAGGCACTGAAAATGCACATGTTTAGTTAGCCTACACTGGCCTGATGAAGTGGCCACTGCCCACTCCATGGTGGGCACTGCCCACTCCATGGTCCGAGTGCGTTGATGAAACTTACCATTTTGGAAAGCTAATGGCAGCACCTTTCCAGCGATATATGCCACTTGGCCAGAATATTTTTCTAAAGTTACGAAAAAAAGCACTGAAAACGCGGATTTTTAGTTAGCCTACACTGGCATGACGAAGTGGCCACTGCCCACACGATGGTGGGCACTGCCCACTCCCTGATCCGAGTGCGTTGATGAAACTTACCATTTTGGAAAGCTAATAGCAGCACCTTTCCAGCGATATATGCCACTTGGCCAGAATATTTTTCTAAAGTTACGAAAAAAGGCACTGAAAACGCGCATTTTTAGTTAGCCTACACTGGCATGACGAAGTGGCCACTGCCCACACCATGGTGGGCACTGCCCACTCCATGGTCCGAGTGCGTTGATGAAACTTACCATTTTGGAAAGCTAATGGCAGCACCTTTCCAGCGATATATGCCACTTGGCCAGAATATTTTTCTAAAGTTACGAAAAAAGGCACTGAAAATGCGCATGTTTAGTTAGCCTACACTGGCCTGATGAAGTGGACACTGCCCACTCCATGGTCCGAGTGCGTTGATGAAACTTACTATTTTGGAAAGCTAATGGCAGCACCTTTCCAGCGATATATGCCACTTGCCCAGAATATTTTTCTAAAATTACGCAAAAACGCACTGACCACGCTCATTTTTAGATGCCTACACTGGCATGATGAAGTGGCCACTGCCCACACCATGGTGGGCACTGCGCCCTCCATGGTCCGAGTGCGTTGATGAAACTTACCATTTTGGAAAGCTAATGGCAGCACCTTTCCAGCGATATATGCCACTTGACCAGAATATTTTTCTAAAGTTACGAAAAAAGGCACTGAAAACGCGCATTTTTAGTTAGCCTACACTGGCATGACGAAGTAGCCACTGCCCACACCATGGTGGGCACTGCCCACTCCATGGTCCGAGTGCGTTGATGAAACTTACCATTTTGGAAAGCTAATGGCAGCACCTTTCCAGCGATATATGCCACTTGGCCAGAATATTTTTCTAAAGTTACGAAAAAAAGGCACTAAAAATGCGCGTGTTTAGTTAGCCTACACTGGCCTGATGAAGTGGACACTGCCCACTCCATGGTCCGAGTGCGTTGATGAAACTTACTATTTTGGAAAGCTAATGGCAGCACCTTTCCAGCGATATACGCCACTTGACCAGAATATTTTTCTAAAGTTACGAAAAAAGGCACTGAAAACGCGCATTTTTAGTTAGCCTACACTGGCATGACGAAGTAGCCACTGCCCACACCATGGTGGGCACTGCCCACTCCATGGTCCGAGTGCGTTGATGAAACTTACCATTTTGGAAAGCTAATGGCAGCACCTTTCCAGCGATATATGCCACTTGGCCAGAATATTTTTCTAAAGTTACGAAAAAAGGCACTTAAAATGCGCATGTTTAGTTAGCATACACTGGCCTGATGAAGTGGCCACTGCCCACTCCATGGTCCGAGTGCGTTGATGAAACTTACCATTTTGGAAAGCTAATGGCAAAACCTTTCCAGCGATATATGCCACTTGCCCAGAATATTTTTCTAAAATTACGCAAAAACGCACTGACCACGCGCATTTTTAGATGCCTACACTGGCATGATGAAGTGGCTACTGCCCACTCCATGGTGGGCACTGCCGACTCCATGGTCCGAGTGCGTTGATGAAACTTACCATTTTGGAAAGCTAATGGCAGCACCTTTCCAGCGGTATATGCCACTTGGCCAGAATATTTTTCTAAAGTTACGAAAAAAGGCACTGAATATGCGCATGTTTAGTTAGCCTACACTGGCCAGATGAAGTGGGCACTGCCCACTCCATGGTCCGAGTGCGTTGATGAAACTTACTATTTTGGAAAGCTAATGGTAGCACCTTTCCAGCGATATATGCCACTTGCCCAGAATATTTTTCTAAAATTACTCAAAAACGCACTGACCACGCGCATTTTTAGATGCCTACACTGGCATGATGAAGTGGCCACTGCCCACACCATGGTGGGCACTGCCCACTCCATGGTCCGAGTGCGTTGATGAAACTTACCATTTTGGAAAGCTAATGGCAGCACCTTTCCAGCGATATACGCCACTTGACCAGAATATTTTTCTAAAGTTACGAAAAAAGGCACTGAAAACGCGCATTTTTAGTTAGCCTACACTGGCATGACGAAGTGGCCACTGCCATGGTGGGCACTGCCCACTCCATGGTCCGAGTGCGTTGATGAAACTTACCATTTTGGTAAGCTAATGGCAGCACCTTTCCAGCGATATATCCCACTCGTGCCTTCTGAGACTATTGGCCCCCCTCTGGGTCAAATGTAAAGAATGGCCTTCTCGGTTCTAATTTTTGTTTTAAAAGATCGAGCATCTCTTGGTCTTTTATTAAACTTTTATCATTTTCATCCAGAACTTGGATTTCATGGAAGTATATGAGCGAGAAAGCCAACACAAAGTGGAGGGTATGAGTACTCGTGCCTTCTGAGACTGTTGGCCCCCCTCTGGGTCAAATGTAAAGAATTGCCTTCTCGGTTCTAATTTTTGTTTTAAAAGATCGAGCATCTCTTGGTATTTTATTAAACTTTTATCATTTTCATCCAGAACTTGGATTTCATGGAAGTATATGGGCGAGAAAGCCAACACAAAGTGGAGGGTATGAGTACTCGTGCCTTCTGAGAATGTTGGCACCCCTCTGGGTCGAATGTAAAGAATTGCCTCCTCGGTTCTAATTTTTGTTTCAAAAGATCGAGCATCTCTTGGTCTTTTATTAAACTTTTATCATTTTCATCCAGAACTTGGATTTAATGGAAGTATATGAGCGAGAAAGCCAACACAAAGTTGAGGGTATGAGTACTCGTGCCTTCTGACACTGTTGGCCCCCACTCTGGGTCAAATGTAAAGAATTGCCTTCTCGGTTCTAATTTTTGTTTTAAAAGATCGAGCATCTCTTGGTCTTTTATTAAACTTTTATCATTTCCATCCAGAATTTGGATTTCATGGAAGTATATGAGCGAGAAAGCCAACACAAAGTTGAGGGTATGAGTACTCGTGCCTTCTGACACTGTTGGCCCCCACTCTGGGTCAAATGTAAAGAATTGCCTTCTCGGTTCTAATTTTTGTTTTAAAAGATCGAGCATCTCTTGGTCTTTTATTAAACTTTTATCATTTTCATCCAGAACTTGGATTTCATGGAAGTATATGAGCGAGAAAGCCAACACAAAGTGGAGGGTTCTAATTTAGGTTCTAATTTAGCCTACACTGGCATGAAAAGTGGCCACTGCCCACTCCATGGTCCGAGTGCGTTGATGAAACTTACTATTTTGGAAAGCTAATGGCAGCACCTTTCTAGCGATATACGCCACTTGGCCAGAATATTTTTCTAAAGTTACGAAAAAAGGCACTGAAAACGCGCATTTTTAGTTAGACTACACTGGCCTGATGAAGTGGCCACTGCCCACTCCATGGTCCGAGTGCGTTGATGAAACTTACCATTTTGGAAAGCTAATGGCAGCACCTTTCCAGCGATATACGCCACTTGGCCAGAATATTTTTCTAAAGTTACGAAAAAAGGCACTGAAAACGCGCATTTTTAGTTAGCCTACACTGGCATGACGAAGTGGCCACTGCCCACTCCATGGTGGGCACTGCCCACTCCATGGTTCGAGTGCGTTGATGAAACTTACCATTTTGGAAAGCTAATGGCAGCACCTTTCCAGCGATATATGCCACTTGGCCAGAATATTTTTCTAAAGTTACGAAAAAAGGCACTGAAAACGCGCATTTTTAGTTAGCCTACACTGGCATGACGAAGTGGCCACTGCCCACTCCATGGTGGGCACTGCCCACTCCATGGTCCGAATGCGTTGATGAAACTTACCATTTTGGAAAGCTAATGGCAGCACCTTTCCAGCGCTATATGCCACTTGGCCAGAATATTTTTCTGAAGTTACGAAAAAATGCACTGAAAACGCGCATTTTTAGTTAGCTTACACTGGCATGATGAAGTGGCCACTGCCCACTCCATGGTGGGCACTGCCCACTCCATGGTCCGAGTGCGTTGATGAAACTTACCATTTTGGAAAGCTAATGGCAGCACCTTTCCAGCGATATACGCCACTTGACCAGAATATTTTTCTAAAGTTACGAAAAAAGGCACTGAAAACGCGCATTTTTAGTTAGCCTACACTGGCATGACGAAGTGGCCACTGCCCACTCCATGGTGGGCACTGCCCACTCCATGGTCCGAGTGCGTTGATGAAACTTACCATTTTGGTAAGCTAATGGCAGCACCTTTCCAGCGATATATCCCACTCGTGACTTCTGAGACTATTGGACCCCCTCTGGGACAAATGTAAAGAATGGCCTTCTCGGTTCTAATTTTTGTTTTAAAAGATCGAGCATCTCTTGGTCTTTTATTAAACTTTTATCATTTTCATCCAGAACTTGGATTTCATGGAAGTATATGAGCGAGAAAGCCAACACAAAGTGTAGGGTATGAGTACTCGTGCCTTCTGAGATTGTTGGCCCCCACTCTGGGTCAAATGTAAAGAACGAGAGCGAGAAAGCCAACACAAAGTGGAGGGTATGAGTACTCGTGCCTTCTGAGACTGTTGGCCCCCACTCTGGGTCAAATGTAAAGAATTGCCTTCTCGGTTCTAATTTTTGTTTTAAAAGATCGAGCATCTCTTGGTCTTTTATTAAACTTTTATCATTTCCATCCAGAATTTGGATTTCATGGAAGTATATGAGCGAGAAAGCCAACACAAAGTTGAGGGTATGAGTACTCGTGCCTTCTGACACTGTTGGCCCCCACTCTGGGTCAAATGTAAAGAATTGCCTTCTCGGTTCTAATTTTTGTTTTAAAAGATCGAGCATCTCTTGGTCTTTTATTAAACTTTTATCATTTTCATCCAGAACTTGGATTTCATGGAAGTATATGAGCGAGAAAGCCAACACAAAGTGGAGGGTTCTAATTTAGGTTCTAATTTAGCCTACACTGGCATGAAAAGTGGCCACTGCCCACTCCATGGTCCGAGTGCGTTGATGAAACTTACTATTTTGGAAAGCTAATGGCAGCACCTTTCTAGCGATATACGCCACTTGGCCAGAATATTTTTCTAAAGTTACGAAAAAAGGCACTGAAAACGCGCATTTTTAGTTAGACTACACTGGCCTGATGAAGTGGCCACTGCCCACTCCATGGTCCGAGTGCGTTGATGAAACTTACCATTTTGGAAAGCTAATGGCAGCACCTTTCCAGCGATATACGCCACTTGGCCAGAATATTTTTCTAAAGTTACGAAAAAAGGCACTGAAAACGCGCATTTTTAGTTAGCCTACACTGGCATGACGAAGTGGCCACTGCCCACTCCATGGTGGGCACTGCCCACTCCATGGTCCGAATGCGTTGATGAAACTTACCATTTTGGAAAGCTAATGGCAGCACCTTTCCAGCGCTATATGCCACTTGGCCAGAATATTTTTCTAAAGTTACGAAAAAATGCACTGAAAATGCGCATTTTTAGTTAGCTTACACTGGCATGATGAAGTGGCCACTGCCCACACCATGGTGGGCACTGCCCACTCCATGGTCCGAGTGCGTTGATGAAACTTACCATTTTGGAAAGCTAATGGCAGCACCTTTCCAGCGATATATGCCACTTGGCCAGAATATTTTTCTAAAGTTACGAAAAAAGGCACTGAAAATGCGCATGTTTAGTTAGCCTACACTGGCCTGATGAAGTGGACACTGCCCACTCCATGGTGGGCACTGCCCACTCCATGGTCCGAGTGCGTTGATGAAACTTACCATTTTGGAAAGCTAATGGCAGCACCTTTCCAGCGATATATGCCACTTGGCCAGAATATTTTTCTAAAGTTACGAAAAAAGGCACTGAAAATGCGCATGTTTAGTTAGCCTACACTGGCCTGATGAAGTGGACACTGCCCACTCCATGGTCCGAGTGCGTTGATGAAACTTACTATTTTGGAAAGCTAATGGCAGCACCTTTCCAGCGATATATGCCACTTGCCCAGAATATTTTTCTAAAATTACGCAAAAACGCACTGACCACGCTCATTTTTAGATGCCTACACTGGCATGATGAAGTGGCCACTGCCCACACCATGGTGGGCACTGCGCCCTCCATGGTCCGAGTGCGTTGATGAAACTTACCATTTTGGAAAGCTAATGGCAGCACCTTTCCAGCGATATACGCCACTTGACCAGAATATTTTTCTAAAGTTACGAAAAAAGGCACTGAAAACGCGCATTTTTAGTTAGCCTACACTGGCATGACGAAGTAGCCACTGCCCACACCATGGTGGGCACTGCCCACTCCATGGTCCGAGTGCGTTGATGAAACTTACCATTTTGGAAAGCTAATGGCAGCACCTTTCCAGCGATATATGCCACTTGGCCAGAATATTTTTCTAAAGTTACGAAAAAAAGGCACTTAAAATGCGCGTGTTTAGTTAGCCTACACTGGCCTGATGAAGTGGACACTGCCCACTCCATGGTCCGAGTGCGTTGATGAAACTTACTATTTTGGAAAGCTAATGGCAGCACCTTTCCAGCGATATACGCCACTTGACCAGAATATTTTTCTAAAGTTACGAAAAAAGGCACTGAAAACGCGCATTTTTAGTTAGCCTACACTGGCATGACGAAGTAGCCACTGCCCACACCATGGTGGGCACTGCCCACTCCATGGTCCGAGTGCGTTGATGAAACTTACCATTTTGGAAAGCTAATGGCAGCACCTTTCCAGCGATATATGCCACTTGGCCAGAATATTTTTCTAAAGTTACGAAAAAAGGCACTTAAAATGCGCATGTTTAGTTAGCATACACTGGCCTGATGAAGTGGCCACTGCCCACTCCATGGTCCGAGTGCGTTGATGAAACTTACCATTTTGGAAAGCTAATGGCAAAACCTTTCCAGCGATATATGCCACTTGCCCAGAATATTTTTCTAAAATTACGCAAAAACGCACTGACCACGCGCATTTTTAGATGCCTACACTGGCATGATGAAGTGGCTACTGCCCACTCCATGGTGGGCACTGCCGACTCCATGGTCCGAGTGCGTTGATGAAACTTACCATTTTGGAAAGCTAATGGCAGCACCTTTCCAGCGGTATATGCCACTTGGCCAGAATATTTTTCTAAAGTTACGAAAAAAGGCACTGAATATGCGCATGTTTAGTTAGCCTACACTGGCCAGATGAAGTGGGCACTGCCCACTCCATGGTCCGAGTGCGTTGATGAAACTTACTATTTTGGAAAGCTAATGGTAGCACCTTTCCAGCGATATATGCCACTTGCCCAGAATATTTTTCTAAAATTACTCAAAAACGCACTGACCACGCGCATTTTTAGATGCCTACACTGGCATGATGAAGTGGCCACTGCCCACACCATGGTGGGCACTGCCCACTCCATGGTCCGAGTGCGTTGATGAAACTTACCATTTTGGAAAGCTAATGGCAGCACCTTTCCAGCGATATACGCCACTTGACCAGAATATTTTTCTAAAGTTACGAAAAAAGGCACTGAAAACGCGCATTTTTAGTTAGCCTACACTGGCATGACGAAGTGGCCACTGCCATGGTGGGCACTGCCCACTCCATGGTCCGAGTGCGTTGATGAAACTTACCATTTTGGTAAGCTAATGGCAGCACCTTTCCAGCGATATATCCCACTCGTGCCTTCTGAGACTATTGGCCCCCCTCTGGGTCAAATGTAAAGAATGGCCTTCTCGGTTCTAATTTTTGTTTTAAAAGATCGAGCATCTCTTGGTCTTTTATTAAACTTTTATCATTTTCATCCAGAACTTGGATTTCATGGAAGTATATGAGCGAGAAAGCCAACACAAAGTGGAGGGTATGAGTACTCGTGCCTTCTGAGACTGTTGGCCCCCCTCTGGGTCAAATGTAAAGAATTGCCTTCTCGGTTCTAATTTTTGTTTTAAAAGATCGAGCATCTCTTGGTATTTTATTAAACTTTTATCATTTTCATCCAGAACTTGGATTTCATGGAAGTATATGGGCGAGAAAGCCAACACAAAGTGGAGGGTATGAGTACTCGTGCCTTCTGAGAATGTTGGCACCCCTCTGGGTCGAATGTAAAGAATTGCCTCCTCGGTTCTAATTTTTGTTTCAAAAGATCGAGCATCTCTTGGTCTTTTATTAAACTTTTATCATTTTCATCCAGAACTTGGATTTAATGGAAGTATATGAGCGAGAAAGCCAACACAAAGTGGAGGGTTCTAATTTAGGTTCTAATTTAGCCTACACTGGCATGAAAAGTGGCCACTGCCCACTCCATGGTCCGAGTGCGTTGATGAAACTTACTATTTTGGAAAGCTAATGGCAGCACCTTTCCAGCGATATACGCCACTTGGCCAGAATATTTTTCTAAAGTTACGAAAAAAGGCACTGAAAACGCGCATTTTTAGTTAGACTACACTGGCCTGATGAAGTGGCCACTGCCCACTCCATGGTCCGAGTGCGTTGATGAAACTTACCATTTTGGAAAGCTAATGGCAGCACCTTTCCAGCGATATACGCCACTTGGCCAGAATATTTTTCTAAAATTACGCAAAAACGCACTGCCCACGCGCATTTTTAGATGCCTACACTGGCATGATGAAGTGGCCACTGCCCACACCATGGTGGGCACTGCGCACTCCATGGTCCGAGTGCGTTGATGAAACTTACCATTTTGGAAAGCTAATGGCAGCACCTTTCCAGCGATATACGCCACTTGGCCAGAATATTTTTCTAAAGTTACGAAAAAACGCACTGAAAACGCGCATTTTTAGTTAGCCTACACTGGCATGACGAAGTAGCCACTGCCCACACCATGGTGGGCACTGCCCACTCCATGGTCCGAGTGCGTTGATGAAACTTACCATTTTGGAAAGCTAATGGCAGCACCTTTCCAGCGATATACGCCACTTGGCCAGAATATTTTTCTAAAGTTACGAAAAAAGGCACTGAAAATGCACATGTTTAGTTAGCCTACACTGGCCTGATGAAGTGGCCACTGCCCACTCCATGGTGGGCACTGCCCACTCCATGGTCCGAGTGCGTTGATGAAACTTACCATTTTGGAAAGCTAATGGCAGCACCTTTCCAGCGATATATGCCACTTGGCCAGAATATTTTTCTAAAGTTACGAAAAAAAGCACTGAAAACGCGCATTTTTAGTTAGCCTACACTGGCATGACGAAGTGGCCACTGCCCACACGATGGTGGGCACTGCCCACTCCCTGATCCGAGTGCGTTGATGAAACTTACCATTTTGGAAAGCTAATAGCAGCACCTTTCCAGCGATATATGCCACTTGGCCAGAATATTTTTCTAAAGTTACGAAAAAAAGCACTGAAAACGCGCATTTTTAGTTAGCCTACACTGGCATGACGAAGTGGCCACTGCCCACACCATGGTGGGCACTGCCCACTCCATGGTCCGAGTGCGTTGATGAAACTTACCATTTTGGAAAGCTAATGGCAGCACCTTTCCAGCGATATATGCCACTTGGCCAGAATATTTTTCTAAAGTTACGAAAAAAGGCACTGAAAATGCGCATGTTTAGTTAGCCTACACTGGCCTGATGAAGTGGACACTGCCCACTCCATGGTCCGAGTGCGTTGATGAAACTTACTATTTTGGAAAGCTAATGGCAGCACCTTTCCAGCGATATATGCCACTTGCCCAGAATATTTTTCTAAAATTACGCAAAAACGCACTGACCACGCTCATTTTTAGATGCCTACACTGGCATGATGAAGTGGCCACTGCCCACACCATGGTGGGCACTGCGCCCTCCATGGTCCGAGTGCGTTGATGAAACTTACCATTTTGGAAAGCTAATGGCAGCACCTTTCCAGCGATATACGCCACTTGACCAGAATATTTTTCTAAAGTTACGAAAAAAGGCACTGAAAACGCGCATTTTTAGTTAGCCTACACTGGCATGACGAAGTAGCCACTGCCCACACCATGGTGGGCACTGCCCACTCCATGGTCCGAGTGCGTTGATGAAACTTACCATTTTGGAAAGCTAATGGCAGCACCTTTCCAGCGATATATGCCACTTGGCCAGAATATTTTTCTAAAGTTACGAAAAAAAGGCACTGAAAATGCGCGTGTTTAGTTAGCCTACACTGGCCTGATGAAGTGGACACTGCCCACTCCATGGTCCGAGTGCGTTGATGAAACTTACTATTTTGGAAAGCTAATGGCAGCACCTTTCCAGCGATATACGCCACTTGACCAGAATATTTTTCTAAAGTTACGAAAAAAGGCACTGAAAACGCGCATTTTTAGTTAGCCTACACTGGCATGACGAAGTAGCCACTGCCCACACCATGGTGGGCACTGCCCACTCCATGGTCCGAGTGCGTTGATGAAACTTACCATTTTGGAAAGCTAATGGCAGCACCTTTCCAGCGATATATGCCACTTGGCCAGAATATTTTTCTAAAGTTACGAAAAAAGGCACTTAAAATGCGCATGTTTAGTTAGCATACACTGGCCTGATGAAGTGGCCACTGCCCACTCCATGGTCCGAGTGCGTTGATGAAACTTACCATTTTGGAAAGCTAATGGCAAAACCTTTCCAGCGATATATGCCACTTGCCCAGAATATTTTTCTAAAATTACGCAAAAACGCACTGACCACGCGCATTTTTAGATGCCTACACTGGCATGATGAAGTGGCTACTGCCCACTCCATGGTGGGCACTGCCGACTCCATGGTCCGAGTGCGTTGATGAAACTTACCATTTTGGAAAGCTAATGGCAGCACCTTTCCAGCGGTATATGCCACTTGGCCAGAATATTTTTCTAAAGTTACGAAAAAAGGCACTGAATATGCGCATGTTTAGTTAGCCTACACTGGCCAGATGAAGTGGGCACTGCCCACTCCATGGTCCGAGTGCGTTGATGAAACTTACTATTTTGGAAAGCTAATGGTAGCACCTTTCCAGCGATATATGCCACTTGCCCAGAATATTTTTCTAAAATTACTCAAAAACGCACTGACCACGCGCATTTTTAGATGCCTACACTGGCATGATGAAGTGGCCACTGCCCACACCATGGTGGGCACTGCCCACTCCATGGTCCGAGTGCGTTGATGAAACTTACCATTTTGGAAAGCTAATGGCAGCACCTTTCCAGCGATATACGCCACTTGACCAGAATATTTTTCTAAAGTTACGAAAAAAGGCACTGAAAACGCGCATTTTTAGT
Organism: Sicus ferrugineus; assembly: GCA_922984085.1. Classification (NCBI taxonomy): domain Eukaryota; kingdom Metazoa; phylum Arthropoda; class Insecta; order Diptera; family Conopidae; genus Sicus; species Sicus ferrugineus. Next base: position 11,933,338 of record OV277351.1, on the reverse strand, counting down.
TAGCCTACACTGGCATGACGAAGTGGCCACTGCCATGGTGGGCACTGCCCACTCCATGGTCCGAGTGCGTTGATGAAACTTACCATTTTGGTAAGCTAATGGCAGCACCTTTCCAGCGATATATCCCACTCGTGCCTTCTGAGACTATTGGCCCCCCTCTGGGTCAAATGTAAAGAATGGCCTTCTCGGTTCTAATTTTTGTTTTAAAAGATCGAGCATCTCTTGGTCTTTTATTAAACTTTTATCATTTTCATCCAGAACTTGGATTTCATGGAAGTATATGAGCGAGAAAGCCAACACAAAGTGGAGGGTATGAGTACTCGTGCCTTCTGAGACTGTTGGCCCCCCTCTGGGTCAAATGTAAAGAATTGCCTTCTCGGTTCTAATTTTTGTTTTAAAAGATCGAGCATCTCTTGGTATTTTATTAAACTTTTATCATTTTCATCCAGAACTTGGATTTCATGGAAGTATATGGGCGAGAAAGCCAACACAAAGTGGAGGGTATGAGTACTCGTGCCTTCTGAGAATGTTGGCACCCCTCTGGGTCGAATGTAAAGAATTGCCTCCTCGGTTCTAATTTTTGTTTCAAAAGATCGAGCATCTCTTGGTCTTTTATTAAACTTTTATCATTTTCATCCAGAACTTGGATTTAATGGAAGTATATGAGCGAGAAAGCCAACACAAAGTGGAGGGTTCTAATTTAGGTTCTAATTTAGCCTACACTGGCATGAAAAGTGGCCACTGCCCACTCCATGGTCCGAGTGCGTTGATGAAACTTACTATTTTGGAAAGCTAATGGCAGCACCTTTCCAGCGATATACGCCACTTGGCCAGAATATTTTTCTAAAGTTACGAAAAAAGGCACTGAAAACGCGCATTTTTAGTTAGACTACACTGGCCTGATGAAGTGGCCACTGCCCACTCCATGGTCCGAGTGCGTTGATGAAACTTACCATTTTGGAAAGCTAATGGCAGCACCTTTCCAGCGATATACGCCACTTGGCCAGAATATTTTTCTAAAATTACGCAAAAACGCACTGCCCACGCGCATTTTTAGATGCCTACACTGGCATGATGAAGTGGCCACTGCCCACACCATGGTGGGCACTGCGCACTCCATGGTCCGAGTGCGTTGATGAAACTTACCATTTTGGAAAGCTAATGGCAGCACCTTTCCAGCGATATACGCCACTTGACCAGAATATTTTTCTAAAGTTACGAAAAAACGCACTGAAAACGCGCATTTTTAGTTAGCCTACACTGGCATGACGAAGTAGCCACTGCCCACACCATGGTGGGCACTGCCCACTCCATGGTCCGAGTGCGTTGATGAAACTTACCATTTTGGAAAGCTAATGGCAGCACCTTTCCAGCGATATACGCCACTTGGCCAGAATATTTTTCTAAAGTTACGAAAAAAGGCACTGAAAATGCACATGTTTATTTAGCCTACACTGGCCTGATGAAGTGGCCACTGCCCACTCCATGGTGGGCACTGCCCACTCCATGGTCCGAGTGCGTTGATGAAACTTACCATTTTGGAAAGCTAATGGCAGCACCTTTCCAGCGATATATGCCACTTGGCCAGAATATTTTTCTAAAGTTACGAAAAAAAGCACTGAAAACGCGCATTTTTAGTTAGCCTACACTGGCATGACGAAGTGGCCACTGCCCACACGATGGTGGGCACTGCCCACTCCCTGATCCGAGTGCGTTGATGAAACTTACCATTTTGGAAAGCTAATAGCAGCACCTTTCCAGCGATATATGCCACTTGGCCAGAATATTTTTCTAAAGTTACGAAAAAAAGCACTGAAAACGCGCATTTTTAGTTAGCCTACACTGGCATGACGAAGTGGCCACTGCCCACACCATGGTGGGCACTGCCCACTCCATGGTCCGAGTGCGTTGATGAAACTTACCATTTTGGAAAGCTAATGGCAGCACCTTTCCAGCGATATATGCCACTTGGCCAGAATATTTTTCTAAAGTTACGAAAAAAGGCACTGAAAATGCACATGTTTAGTTAGCCTACACTGGCCTGATGAAGTGGCCACTGCCCACTCCATGGTCCGAGTGCGTTGATGAAACTTACCATTTTGGAAAGCTAATGGCAGAACCTTTCCAGCGATATATGCCACTTGCCCAGAATATTTTTCTAAAGTTACGCAAAAAGTCACTGACCACGCGCATTTTTAGATGCCTACACTGGCATGATGAAGTGGCTACTGCCCACTCCATGGTGGGCACTGCCGACTCCATGGTCCGAGTGCGTTGATGAAACTTACCATTTTGGAAAGCTAATGGCAGCACCTTTCCAGCGATATATGCCACTTGGCCAGAATATTTTTCTAAAGTTACGAAAAAAGGCACTGAAAATGCGCATGTTTAGTTAGCCTACACTGGCCTGATGAAGTGGGCACTGCCCACTCCATGGTCCGAGTGCGTTGATGAAACTTACTATTTTGGAAAGCTAATGGTAGCACCTTTCCAGCGATATATGCCACTTGCCCAGAATATTTTTCTAAAATTACGCAAAAACGCACTGACCACGCGCATTTTTAGATGCCTACACTGGCATGATGAAGTGGCCACTGCCCACACCATGGTGGGCACTGCCCACTCCATGGTCCGAGTGCGTTGATGAAACTTACCATTTTGGAAAGCTAATGGCAGCACCTTTCCAGCGATATACGCCACTTGACCAGAATATTTTTGTAAAGTTACGAAAAAAGGCACTGAAAACGCGCATTTTTAGTTAGCTTACACTGGCATGATGAAGTGGCCACTGCCCACACCATGGTGGGCACTGCCCACTCCATGGTCCGAGTGCGTTGATGAAACTTACCATTTTGGAAAGCTAATGGCAGCACCTTTCCAGCGATATATGCCTCTTGGCCAGAATATTTTTCTAAAGTTACGAAAAAAGGCACTGAAAATGCACATGTTTAGTTAGCCTACACTGGCCTGATGAAGTGGCCACTGCCCACACCATGGTGGGCACTGCCCACTCCATGGTCCGAGTGCGTTGATGAAACTTACCATTTTGGAAAGCTAATGGCAGCACCTTTCCAGCGATATACGCCACTTGACCAGAATATTTTTGTAAAGTTACGAAAAAAGGCACTGAAAACGCGCATTTTTAGTTAGCTTACACTGGCATGATGAAGTGGCCACTGCCCACACCATGGTGGGCACTGCCCACTCCATGGTCCGAGTGCGTTGATGAAACTTACCATTTTGGAAAGCTAATGGCAGCACCTTTCCAGCGATATATGCCACTTGACCAGAATATTTTTCTAAAGTTACGAAAAAAGGCACTGAAAACGCGCATTTTTAGTTAGACTACACTGGCCTGATGAAGTGGCCACTGCCCACTCCATGGTCCGAGTGCGTTGATGAAACTTACCATTTTGGAAAGCTAATGGCAGCACCTTTCCAGCGATATACGCCACTTGGCCAGAATATTTTTCTAAGATTACGCAAAAACGCACTGCCCACGCGCATTTTTAGATGCCTACACTGGCATGATGAAGTGGCCACTGCCCACACCATGGTGGGCACTGCGCACTCCATGGTCCGAGTGCGTTGATGAAACTTACCATTTTGGAAAGCTAATGGCAGCACCTTTCCAGCGATATACGCCACTTGACCAGAATATTTTTCTAAAGTTACGAAAAAACGCACTGAAAACGCGCATTTTTAGTTAGCCTACACTGGCATGACGAAGTAGCCACTGCCCACACCATGGTGGGCACTGCCCACTCCATGGTCCGAGTGCGTTGATCAAACTTACCATTTTGGAAAGCTAATGGCAGCACCTTTCCAGCGATATACGCCACTTGGCCAGAATATTTTTCTAAAGTTACGAAAAAAGGCACTGAAAATGCACATGTTTAGTTAGCCTACACTGGCCTGATGAAGTGGCCACTGCCCACACCATGGTGGGCACTGCCCACTCCATGGTCCGAGTGCGTTGATGAAACTTACCATTTTGGAAAGCTAATGGCAGCACCTTTCCAGCGATATATGCCACTTGGCCAGAATATTTTTCTAAAGTTACGAAAAAAAGCACTGAAAACGCGCATTTTTAGTTAGCCTACACTGGCATGACGAAGTGGCCACTGCCCACACGATGGTGGGCATTGCCCACTCCATGATCCGAGTGCGTTGATGAAACTTACCATTTTGGAAAGCTAATAGCAGCACCTTTCCAGCGATATATGCCACTTGGCCAGAATATTTTTCTAAAGTTACGAAAAAAAGCACTGAAAACGCGCATTTTTAGTTAGCCTACACTGGCATGACGAAGTGGCCACTGCCATGGTGGGCACTGCCCACTCCATGGTCCGAGTGCGTTGATGAAACTTACCATTTTGGTAAGCTAATGGCAGCACCTTTCCAGCGATATATCCCACTCGTGCCTTCTGAGACTATTGGCCCTCCTCTGGGTCAAATGTAAAGAATGGCCTTCTCGGTTCTAATTTTTGTTTTAAAAGATCGAGCATCTCTTGGTCTTTTATTAAACTTTTATCATTTTCATCCAGAACTTGGATTTCATGGAAGTATATGAGCGAGAAAGCCAACACAAAGTGGAGGGTATAAGTACTCGTGCCTTCTGAGACTGTTGGCCCCCCTCTGGGTCAAATGTAAAGAATTGCCTTCTCGGTTCTAATTTTTGTTTTAAAAGATCGAGCATCTCTTGGTATTTTATTAAACTTTTATCATTTTCATCCAGAACTTGGATTTCATGGAAGTATATGGGCGAGAAAGCCAACACAAAGTGGAGGGTATGAGTACTCGTGCCTTCTGAGAATGTTGGCCCCCCTCTGGGTCGAATGTAAAGAATTGCCTCCTCGGTTCTAATTTTTGTTTCAAAAGATCGAGCATCTCTTGGTCTTTTATTAAACTTTTATCATTTTCATCCAGAACTTGGATTTAATGGAAGTATATGAGCGAGAAAGCCAACACAAAGTGGAGGGTTCTAATTTAGGTTCTAATTTAGCCTACACTGGCATGAAAAGTGGCCACTGCCCACTCCATGGTCCGAGTGCGTTGATGAAACTTACCATTTTGGAAAGCTAATGGCAGCACCTTTCCAGCGATATATGCCACTTGGCCAGAATATTTTTCTAAAGTTACGAAAAAAGGCACTGAAAATGCACATGTTTAGTTAGCCTACACTGGCCTGATGAAGTGGCCACTGCCCACTCCATGGTCCGAGTGCGTTGATGAAACTTACCATTTTGGAAAGCTAATGGCAGCACCTTTCCAGCGATATATGCCACTTGCCCAGAATATTTTTCTAAAGTTACGCAAAAACGCACTGACCACGCGCATTTTTAGATGCCTACACTGGCATGATGAAGTGGCTACTGCCCACTCCATGGTGGGCACTGCCGACTCCATGGTCCGAGTGCGTTGATGAAACTTACCATTTTGGAAAGCTAATGGCAGCACCTTTCCAGCGATATATGCCACTTGGCCAGAATATTTTTCTAAAGTTACGAAAAAAGGCACTGACCACGCGCATTTTTAGATGCCTACACTGGCATGATGAAGTGGCCACTGCCCACACCATGGTGGGCACTGCCCACTCCATGGTCCGAGTGCGTTGATGAAACTTACCATTTTGGAAAGCTAATGGCAGCACCTTTCCAGCGATATACGCCACTTGACCAGAATATTTTTGTAAAGTTACGAAAAAAGGCACTGAAAACGCGCATTTTTAGTTAGCTTACACTGGCATGATGAAGTGGCCACTGCCCACACCATGGTGGGCACTGCCCACTCCATGGTCCGAGTGCGTTGATGAAACTTACCATTTTGGAAAGCTAATGGCAGCACCTTTCCAGCGATATATGCCTCTTGGCCAGAATATTTTTCTAAAGTTACGAAAAAAGGCACTGAAAATGCACATGTTTAGTTAGCCTACACTGGCCTGATGAAGTGGCCACTGCCCACACCATGGTGGGCTCTGCCCACTCCATGGTCCGAGTGCGTTGATGAAACTTACCATTTTGGAAAGCTAATGGCAGCACCTTTCCAGCGATATATGCCACTTGGCCAGAATATTTTTCTAAAGTTACGAAAAAAGGCACTGAAAATGCGCATGTTTAGTTAGCCTACACTGGCCTGATGAAGTGGCCACTGCCCACTCCATGGTCCGAGTGCGTTGATGAAACTTACCATTTTGGAAAGCTAATGGCAGCACCTTTCCAGCGATATATGCCACTTGGCCAGAATATTTTTCTAAAGTTACGAAAAAAGGCACTGAAAATGCACATGTTTAGTTAGCCTACACTGGCCTGATGAAGTGGCCACTGCCCACACCATGGTGGGCACTGCCCACTCCATGGTCCGAGTGCGTTGATGAAACTTACCATTTTGGAAAGCTAATGGCAGCACCTTTCCAGCGATATATGCCACTTGGCCAGAATATTTTTTCTAAAGTTACGAAAAAAGGCACTGAAAACGCGCATTTTTAGTTAGCCTACACTGGCATGACGAAGTGGCCACTGCCCACACCATGGTGGGCACTGCCCACTCCATGGTCCGAGTGCGTTGATGAATCTTACCATTTTGGAAAGCTAATGGCAGCACCTTTCCAGCGATATACGCCACTTGACCAGAATATTTTTCTAAAGTTACGAAAAAAGGCACTGAAAACGCGCATTTTTAGTTAGCCTACACTGGCATGACGAAGTAGCCACTGCCCACACCATGGTGGGCACTGCCCACTCCATGGTCCGAGTGCGTTGATGAAACTTACCATTTTGGAAAGCTAATGGCAGCACCTTTCCAGCGATATATGCCACTTGACCAGAATATTTTTCTAAAGTTACGAAAAAAGGCACTGAAAACGCGCATTTTTAGTTAGACTACACTGGCCTGATGAAGTGGCCACTGCCCACTCCATGGTGGGCACTGCCCACTCCATGGTCCGAGTGCGTTGATGAAACTTACCATTTTGGTAAGCTAATGGCAGCACCTTTCCAGCGATATATCCCACTCGTGCCTTCTGAGACTATTGGCCCCCCCTCTGGGTCAAATGTAAAGAATGGCCTTCTCGGTTCTTATTTTTGTTTTAAAAGATCGAGCATCTCTTGGTCTTTTATTAAACTTTTATCATTTCCATCCAGAATTTGGATTTCATGGAAGTATATGAGCGAGAAAGTCAACACAAAGTTGAGGGTATGAGTACTCGTGCCTTCTGAGATTGTTGGCCCCCACTCTGGGTCAAATGTAAAGAACGAGAGCGAGAAAGCCAACACAAAGTGGAGGGTATGAGTACTCGTGCCTTCTGAGATTGTTGGCCCCCACTCTGGGTCAAATGTAAAGAACGAGAGCGAGAAAGCCAACACAAAGTGGAGGGTATGAGTACTCGTGCCTTCTGAGACTGTTGACCCCCACTCTGGGTCAAATGTAAAGAATTGCCTTCTCGGTTCTAATTTTTGTTTTAAAAGATCGAGCATCTCTTGGTCTTTTATTAAACTTTTATCATTTTCATCCAGAACTTGGATTTCATGGAAGTATATGAGCGAGAAAGCCAACACAAAGTGGAGGGTATGAGTACTCGTGCCTTCTGAGACTGTTGGCCCCCCCTCTGGGTCAAATGTAAAGAATTGCCTTCTCGGTTCTAATTTTTGTTTTAAAAGATCGAGCATCTCTTGGTCTTTTATTAAACTTTTATCATTTCCATCCAGAATTTGGATTTCATGGAAGTATATGAGCGAGAAAGTCAACACAAAGTTGAGGGTATGAGTACTCGTGCCTTCTGAGATTGTTGGCCCCCACTCTGGGTCAAATGTAAAGAACGAGAGCGAGAAAGCCAACACAAAGTGGAGGGTATGAGTACTCGTGCCTTCTGAGATTGTTGGCCCCCACTCTGGGTCAAATGTAAAGAACGAGAGCGAGAAAGCCAACACAAAGTGGAGGGTATGAGTACTCGTGCCTTCTGAGACTGTTGACCCCCACTCTGGGTCAAATGTAAAGAATTGCCTTCTCGGTTCTAATTTTTGTTTTAAAAGATCGAGCATCTCTTGGTCTTTTATTAAACTTTTATCATTTTCATCTAGAACTTGGATTTCATGGAAGTATATGAGCGAGAAAGCCAACACAAAGTGGAGGGTTCTAATTTAGGTTCTAATTTAGCCTACACTGGCATGAAAAGTGGCCACTGCCCACTCCATGGTCCGAGTGCGTTGATAAAACTTACTATTTTGGAAAGCTAATGGCAGCACCTTTCCAGCGATATATGCCACTTGGCCAGAATATTTTTCTAAAGTTACGAAAAAAAGCACTGAAAACGCGCATTTTTAGTTAGCCTACACTGGCATGACGAAGTGGCCACTGCCCACACCATGGTGGGCACTGCGCACTCCATGGTCCGAGTGCGTTGATGAAACTTACCATTTTGGGAAGCTAATGGCAGCACCTTTCCAGCGATATACGCCACTTGACCAGAATATTTTTCTAAAGTTACGAAAAAACGCACTGAAAACGCGCATTTTTAGTTAGCCTACACTGGCATGACGAAGTAGCCACTGCCCACACTATGGTGGGCACTGCCCACTCCATGGTCCGAGTGCGTTGATGAAACTTACCATTTTGGAAAGCTAATGGCAGCACCTTTCCAGCGATATACGCCACTTGGCCAGAATATTTTTATAAAGTTACGAAAAAAGGCACTCAAAATGCACATGTTTAGTTAGCCTACACTGGCATGACGAAGTGGCCACTGCCCACACCATGGTGGGCACTGCCCACTCCATGGTCCGAGTGCGTTGATGAAACTTACCATTTTGGAAAGCTAATGGCAGCACCTTTCCAGCGATATATGCCACTTGGCCAGAATATTTTTCTAAAGTTACGAAAAAAGGCACTGAAAATGCACATGTTTAGTTAGCCTACACTGGCATGACGAAGTGGCCACTGCCCACACCATGGTGGGCACTGCCCACTCCATGGTCCGAGTGCGTTGATGAAACTTACTATTTTGGAAAGCTAATGGCAGCACCTTTCCAGCGATATATGCCACTTGGCCAGAATATTTTTTCTAAAGTTACGAAAAAAAGCACTGAAAACGCGCATTTTTAGTTAGCCTACACTGGCATGACGAAGTGGCCACTGCCCACACCATGGTGGGCACTGCCCACTCCATGGTCCGAGTGCGTTGATGAAACTTACCATTTTGGAAAGCTAATGGCAGCACCTTTCCAGCGATATATGCCACTTGGCCAGGATATTTTTCTAAAGTTACGAAAAAAAGCACTGAAAACGCGCATTTTTAGTTAGCCTACACTGGCATGACGAAGTGGCCACTGCCCACACCATGGTGGGCACTGCCCACTCCATGGTCCGAGTGCGTTGATGAAACTTACCATTTTGGAAAGCTAATGGCAGCACCTTTCCAGCGATATATGCCACTTGGCCAGAATATTTTTCTAAAGTTACGAAAAAAGGCACTCAAAATGCACATGTTTAGTTAGCCTACACTGGCATGACGAAGTGGCCACTGCCCACACCATGGTGGGCACTGCCCACTCCATGGTCCGAGTGCGTTGATGAAACTTACCATTTTGGAAAGCTAATGGCAGCACCTTTCCAGCGATATATGCCACTTGGCCAGAATATTTTTCTAAAGTTACGAAAAAAGGCACTGAAAATGCACATGTTTAGTTAGCCTACACTGGCATGACGAAGTGGCCACTGCCCACACCATGGTGGGCACTGCCCACTCCATGGTCCGAGTGCGTTGATGAAACTTACTATTTTGGAAAGCTAATGGCAGCACCTTTCCAGCGATATATGCCACTTGGCCAGAATATTTTTTCTAAAGTTACGAAAAAAAGCACTGAAAACGCGCATTTTTAGTTAGCCTACACTGGCATGACGAAGTGGCCACTGCCCACACCATGGTGGGCACTGCCCACTCCATGGTCCGAGTGCGTTGATGAAACTTACCATTTTGGAAAGCTAATGGCAGCACCTTTCCAGCGATATATGCCACTTGGCCAGGATATTTTTCTAAAGTTACGAAAAAAAGCACTGAAAACGCGCATTTTTAGTTAGCCTACACTGGCATGACGAAGTGGCCACTGCCCACACCATGGTGGGCACTGCCCACTCCATGGTCCGAGTGCGTTGATGAAACTTACCATTTTGGAAAGCTAATGGCAGCACCTTTCCAGCGATATATGCCACTTGGCCAGAATATTTTTCTAAAGTTACGAAAAAAGGCACTGAAAATGCACATGTTTAGTTAGCCTACACTGGCCTGATGAAGTGGCCACTGCCCACTCCATGGTCCGAGTGCGTTGATGAAACTTACCATTTTGGAAAGCTAATGGCAGCACCTTTCCAGCGATATATGCCACTTGGCCAGAATATTTTTCTAAAATTACGCAAAAACGCACTGCCCACGCGCATTTTTAGATGCCTACACTGGCATGATGAAGTGGCCACTGCCCACACCATGGTGGGCACTGCGCACTCCATGGTCCGAGTGCGTTGATGAAACTTACCATTTTGGGAAGCTAATGGCAGCACCTTTCCAGCGATATACGCCACTTGACCAGAATATTTTTCTAAAGTTACGAAAAAACGCACTGAAAACGCGCATTTTTAGTTAGCCTACACTGGCATGACGAAGTAGCCACTGCCCACACTATGGTGGGCACTGCCCACTCCATGGTCCGAGTGCGTTGATGAAACTTACCATTTTGGAAAGCTAATGGCAGCACCTTTCCAGCGATATACGCCACTTGGCCAGAATATTTTTCTAAAGTTACGAAAAAAGGCACTGAAAATGCACATGTTTAGTTAGCCTACACTGGCCTGATGAAGTGGCCACTGCCCACTCCATGGTGGGCACTGCCCACTCCATGGTCCGAGTGCATTGATGAAACTTACCATTTTGGAAAGCTAATGGCAGCACCTTTCCAGCGATATATGCCACTTGGCCAGAATATTTTTCTAAAGTTACGAAAAAAAGCACTGAAAACGCGCATTTTTAGTTAGCCTACACTGGCATGACGAAGTGGCCACTGCCCACACCATGGTGGGCACTGCCCACTCCATGGTCCGAGTGCGTTGATGAAACTTACCATTTTGGAAAGCTAATGGCAGCACCTTTCCAGCGATATATGCCACTTGGCCAGAATATTTTTCTAAAGTTACGAAAAAAGGCACTGAAAATGCACATGTTTAGTTAGCCTACACTGGCCTGATGAAGTGGCCACTGCCCACTCCATGGTCCGAGTGCGTTGATGAAACTTACCATTTTGGAAAGCTAATGGCAAAACCTTTCCAGCGATATATGCCACTTGCCCAGAATATTTTTCTAAAATTACGCAAAAACGCACTGACCACGCGCATTTTTAGATGCCTACACTGGCATGATGAAGTGGCTACTGCCCACTCCATGGTGGGCACTGCCGACTCCATGGTCCGAGTGCGTTGATGAAACTTACCATTTTGGAAAGCTAATGGCAGCACCTTTCCAGCGGTATATGCCACTTGGCCAGAATATTTTTCTAAAGTTACGAAAAAAGGCACTGAATATGCGCATGTTTAGTTAGCCTACACTGGCCAGATGAAGTGGGCACTGCCCACTCCATGGTCCGAGTGCGTTGATGAAACTTACTATTTTGGAAAGCTAATGGTAGCACCTTTCCAGCGATATATGCCACTTGCCCAGAATATTTTTCTAAAATTACTCAAAAACGCACTGACCACGCGCATTTTTAGATGCCTACACTGGCATGATGAAGTGGCCACTGCCCACACCATGGTGGGCACTGCCCACTCCATGGTCCGAGTGCGTTGATGAAACTTACCATTTTGGAAAGCTAATGGAAGCACCTTTCCAGCGATATACGCCACTTGACCAGAATATTTTTCTAAAGTTACGAAAAAAGGCACTGAAAACGCGCATTTTTAGTTAGCCTACACTGGCATGATGAAGTGGCTACTGCCCACTCCATGGTGGGCACTGCCGACTCCATGGTCCGAGTGCGTTGATGAAACTTACCATTTTGGTAAGCTAATGGCAGCACCTTTCCAGCGATATATCCCACTCGTGCCTTCTGAGACTATTGGCCCCCCTCTGGGTCAAATGTAAAGAATGGCCTTCTCGGTTCTAATTTTTGTTTTAAAAGATCGAGCATCTCTTGGTCTTTTATTAAACTTTTATCATTTTCATCCAGAACTTGGATTTCATGGAAGTATATGAGCGAGAAAGCCAACACAAAGTGGAGGGTATGAGTACTCGTGCCTTCTGAGACTGTTGGCCCCCCTCTGGGTCAAATGTAAAGAATTGCCTTCTCGGTTCTAATTTTTGTTTTAAAAGATCGAGCATCTCTTGGTATTTTATTAAACTTTTATCATTTTCATCCAGAACTTGGATTTCATGGAAGTATATGGGCGAGAAAGCCAACACAAAGTGGAGGGTATGAGTACTCGTGCCTTCTGAGAATGTTGGCCCCCCTCTGGGTCGAATGTAAAGAATTGCCTCCTCGGTTCTAATTTTTGTTTCAAAAGATCGAGCATCTCTTGGTCTTTTATTAAACTTTTATCATTTTCATCCAGAACTTGGATTTAATGGAAGTATATGAGCGAGAAAGCCAACACAAAGTGGAGGGTTCTAATTTAGGTTCTAATTTAGCCTACACTGGCATGAAAAGTGGCCACTGCCCACTCCATGGTCCGAGTGCGTTGATGAAACTTACTATTTTGGAAAGCTAATGGCAGCACCTTTCCAGCGATATACGCCACTTGGCCAGAATATTTTTCTAAAGTTACGAAAAAAGGCACTGAAAACGCGCATTTTTAGTTAGACTACACTGGCCTGATGAAGTGGCCACTGCCCACTCCATGGTCCGAGTGCGTTGATGAAACTTACCATTTTGGAAAGCTAATGGCAGCACCTTTCCAGCGATATACGCCACTTGGCCAGAATATTTTTCTAAAATTACGCAAAAACGCACTGCCCACGCGCATTTTTAGATGCCTACACTGGCATGATGAAGTGGCCACTGCCCACACCATGGTGGGCACTGCGCACTCCATGGTCCGAGTGCGTTGATGAAACTTACCATTTTGGAAAGCTAATGGCAGCACCTTTCCAGCGATATACGCCACTTGACCAGAATATTTTTCTAAAGTTACGAAAAAACGCACTGAAAACGCGCATTTTTAGTTAGCCTACACTGGCATGACGAAGTAGCCACTGCCCACACCATGGTGGGCACTGCCCACTCCATGATCCGAGTGCGTTGATGAAACTTACCATTTTGGAAAGCTAATGGCAGCACCTTTCCAGCGATATACGCCACTTGGCCAGAATATTTTTCTAAAGTTACGAAAAAAGGCACTGAAAATGCACATGTTTAGTTAGCCTACACTGGCCTGATGAAGTGGCCACTGCCCACTCCATGGTGGGCACTGCCCACTCCATGGTCCGAGTGCGTTGATGAAACTTACCATTTTGGAAAGCTAATGGCAGCACCTTTCCAGCGATATATGCCACTTGGCCAGAATATTTTTCTAAAGTTACGAAAAAAAGCACTGAAAACGCGCATTTTTAGTTAGCCTACACTGGCATGACGAAGTGGCCACTGCCCACACGATGGTGGGCACTGCCCACTCCATGATCCGAGTGCGTTGATGAAACTTACCATTTTGGAAAGCTAATAGCAGCACCTTTCCAGCGATATATGCCACTTGGCCAGAATATTTTTCTAAAGTTACGAAAAAAAGCACTGAAAACGCGCATTTTTAGTTAGCCTACACTGGCATGACGAAGTGGCCACTGCCCACACCATGGTGGGCACTGCCCACTCCATGGTCCGAGTGCGTTGATGAAACTTACCATTTTGGAAAGCTAATGGCAGCACCTTTCCAGCGATATATGCCACTTGGCCAGAATATTTTTCTAAAGTTACGAAAAAAGGCACTGAAAATGCACATGTTTAGTTAGCCTACACTGGCCTGATGAAGTGGCCACTGCCCACTCCATGGTCCGAGTGCGTTGATGAAACTTACCATTTTGGAAAGCTAATGGCAGAACCTTTCCAGCGATATATGCCACTTGCCCAGAATATTTTTCTAAAGTTACGCAAAAAGTCACTGACCACGCGCATTTTTAGATGCCTACACTGGCATGATGAAGTGGCTACTGCCCACTCCATGGTGGGCACTGCCGACTCCATGGTCCGAGTGCGTTGATGAAACTTACCATTTTGGAAAGCTAATGGCAGCACCTTTCCAGCGATATATGCCACTTGGCCAGAATATTTTTCTAAAGTTACGAAAAAAGGCACTGAAAATGCGCATGTTTAGTTAGCCTACACTGGCCTGATGAAGTGGGCACTGCCCACTCCATGGTCCGAGTGCGTTGATGAAACTTACTATTTTGGAAAGCTAATGGTAGCACCTTTCCAGCGATATATGCCACTTGCCCAGAATATTTTTCTAAAATTACGCAAAAACGCACTGACCACGCGCATTTTTAGATGCCTACACTGGCATGATGAAGTGGCCACTGCCCACACCATGGTGGGCACTGCCCACTCCATGGTCCGAGTGCGTTGATGAAACTTACCATTTTGGAAAGCTAATGGCAGCACCTTTCCAGCGATATACGCCACTTGACCAGAATATTTTTGTAAAGTTACGAAAAAAGGCACTGAAAACGCGCATTTTTAGTTAGCTTACACTGGCATGATGAAGTGGCCACTGCCCACACCATGGTGGGCACTGCCCACTCCATGGTCCGAGTGCGTTGATGAAACTTACCATTTTGGAAAGCTAATGGCAGCACCTTTCCAGCGATATATGCCTCTTGGCCAGAATATTTTTCTAAAGTTACGAAAAAAGGCACTGAAAATGCACATGTTTAGTTAGCCTACACTGGCCTGATGAAGTGGCCACTGCCCACACCATGGTGGGCACTGCCCACTCCATGGTCCGAGTGCGTTGATGAAACTTACCATTTTGGAAAGCTAATGGCAGCACCTTTCCAGCGATATACGCCACTTGACCAGAATATTTTTGTAAAGTTACGAAAAAAGGCACTGAAAACGCGCATTTTTAGTTAGCTTACACTGGCATGATGAAGTGGCCACTGCCCACACCATGGTGGGCACTGCCCACTCCATGGTCCGAGTGCGTTGATGAAACTTACCATTTTGGAAAGCTAATGGCAGCACCTTTCCAGCGATATATGCCACTTGACCAGAATATTTTTCTAAAGTTACGAAAAAAGGCACTGAAAACGCGCATTTTTAGTTAGACTACACTGGCCTGATGAAGTGGCCACTGCCCACTCCATGGTCCGAGTGCGTTGATGAAACTTACCATTTTGGAAAGCTAATGGCAGCACCTTTCCAGCGATATACGCCACTTGGCCAGAATATTTTTCTAAGATTACGCAAAAACGCACTGCCCACGCGCATTTTTAGATGCCTACACTGGCATGATGAAGTGGCCACTGCCCACACCATGGTGGGCACTGCGCACTCCATGGTCCGAGTGCGTTGATGAAACTTACCATTTTGGAAAGCTAATGGCAGCACCTTTCCAGCGATATACGCCACTTGACCAGAATATTTTTCTAAAGTTACGAAAAAACGCACTGAAAACGCGCATTTTTAGTTAGCCTACACTGGCATGACGAAGTAGCCACTGCCCACACCATGGTGGGCACTGCCCACTCCATGGTCCGAGTGCGTTGATCAAACTTACCATTTTGGAAAGCTAATGGCAGCACCTTTCCAGCGATATACGCCACTTGGCCAGAATATTTTTCTAAAGTTACGAAAAAAGGCACTGAAAATGCACATGTTTAGTTAGCCTACACTGGCCTGATGAAGTGGCCACTGCCCACACCATGGTGGGCACTGCCCACTCCATGGTCCGAGTGCGTTGATGAAACTTACCATTTTGGAAAGCTAATGGCAGCACCTTTCCAGCGATATATGCCACTTGGCCAGAATATTTTTCTAAAGTTACGAAAAAAAGCACTGAAAACGCGCATTTTTAGTTAGCCTACACTGGCATGACGAAGTGGCCACTGCCCACACGATGGTGGGCATTGCCCACTCCATGATCCGAGTGCGTTGATGAAACTTACCATTTTGGAAAGCTAATAGCAGCACCTTTCCAGCGATATATGCCACTTGGCCAGAATATTTTTCTAAAGTTACGAAAAAAAGCACTGAAAACGCGCATTTTTAGTTAGCCTACACTGGCATGACGAAGTGGCCACTGCCATGGTGGGCACTGCCCACTCCATGGTCCGAGTGCGTTGATGAAACTTACCATTTTGGTAAGCTAATGGCAGCACCTTTCCAGCGATATATCCCACTCGTGCCTTCTGAGACTATTGGCCCCCCTCTGGGTCAAATGTAAAGAATGGCCTTCTCGGTTCTAATTTTTGTTTTAAAAGATCGAGCATCTCTTGGTCTTTTATTAAACTTTTATCATTTTCATCCAGAACTTGGATTTCATGGAAGTATATGAGCGAGAAAGCCAACACAAAGTGGAGGGTATAAGTACTCGTGCCTTCTGAGACTGTTGGCCCCCCTCTGGGTCAAATGTAAAGAATTGCCTTCTCGGTTCTAATTTTTGTTTTAAAAGATCGAGCATCTCTTGGTATTTTATTAAACTTTTATCATTTTCATCCAGAACTTGGATTTCATGGAAGTATATGGGCGAGAAAGCCAACACAAAGTGGAGGGTATGAGTACTCGTGCCTTCTGAGAATGTTGGCCCCCCTCTGGGTCGAATGTAAAGAATTGCCTCCTCGGTTCTAATTTTTGTTTCAAAAGATCGAGCATCTCTTGGTCTTTTATTAAACTTTTATCATTTTCATCCAGAACTTGGATTTAATGGAAGTATATGAGCGAGAAAGCCAACACAAAGTGGAGGGTTCTAATTTAGGTTCTAATTTAGCCTACACTGGCATGAAAAGTGGCCACTGCCCACTCCATGGTCCGAGTGCGTTGATGAAACTTACCATTTTGGAAAGCTAATGGCAGCACCTTTCCAGCGATATATGCCACTTGGCCAGAATATTTTTCTAAAGTTACGAAAAAAGGCACTGAAAATGCACATGTTTAGTTAGCCTACACTGGCCTGATGAAGTGGCCACTGCCCACTCCATGGTCCGAGTGCGTTGATGAAACTTACCATTTTGGAAAGCTAATGGCAGCACCTTTCCAGCGATATATGCCACTTGCCCAGAATATTTTTCTAAAGTTACGCAAAAACGCACTGACCACGCGCATTTTTAGATGCCTACACTGGCATGATGAAGTGGCTACTGCCCACTCCATGGTGGGCACTACCGACTCCATGGTCCGAGTGCGTTGATGAAACTTACCATTTTGGAAAGCTAATGGCAGCACCTTTCCAGCGATATATGCCACTTGGCCAGAATATTTTTCTAAAGTTACGAAAAAAGGCACTGACCACGCGCATTTTTAGATGCCTACACTGGCATGATGAAGTGGCCACTGCCCACACCATGGTGGGCACTGCCCACTCCATGGTCCGAGTGCGTTGATGAAACTTACCATTTTGGAAAGCTAATGGCAGCACCTTTCCAGCGATATACGCCACTTGACCAGAATATTTTTGTAAAGTTACGAAAAAAGGCACTGAAAACGCGCATTTTTAGTTAGCTTACACTGGCATGATGAAGTGGCCACTGCCCACACCATGGTGGGCACTGCCCACTCCATGGTCCGAGTGCGTTGATGAAACTTACCATTTTGGAAAGCTAATGGCAGCACCTTTCCAGCGATATATGCCTCTTGGCCAGAATATTTTTCTAAAGTTACGAAAAAAGGCACTGAAAATGCACATGTTTAGTTAGCCTACACTGGCCTGATGAAGTGGCCACTGCCCACACCATGGTGGGCTCTGCCCACTCCATGGTCCGAGTGCGTTGATGAAACTTACCATTTTGGAAAGCTAATGGCAGCACCTTTCCAGCGATATATGCCACTTGGCCAGAATATTTTTCTAAAGTTACGAAAAAAGGCACTGAAAATGCGCATGTTTAGTTAGCCTACACTGGCCTGATGAAGTGGCCACTGCCCACTCCATGGTCCGAGTGCGTTGATGAAACTTACCATTTTGGAAAGCTAATGGCAGCACCTTTCCAGCGATATATGCCTCTTGGCCAGAATATTTTTCTAAAGTTACGAAAAAAGGCACTGAAAATGCACATGTTTAGTTAGCCTACACTGGCCTGATGAAGTGGCCACTGCCCACACCATGGTGGGCACTGCCCACTCCATGGTCCGAGTGCGTTGATGAAACTTACTATTTTGGAAAGCTAATGGCAGCACCTTTCCAGCGATATATGCCACTTGGCCAGAATATTTTTTCTAAAGTTACGAAAAAAAGCACTGAAAACGCGCATTTTTAGTTAGCCTACACTGGCATGACGAAGTGGCCACTGCCCACACCATGGTGGGCACTGCCCACTCCATGGTCCGAGTGCGTTGATGAAACTTACCATTTTGGAAAGCTAATGGCAGCACCTTTCCAGCGATATACGCCACTTGACCAGAATATTTTTCTAAAGTTACGAAAAAAGGCACTGAAAACGCGCATTTTTAGTTAGCCTACACTGGCATGACGAAGTAGCCACTGCCCACACCATGGTGGGCACTGCCCACTCCATGGTCCGAGTGCGTTGATGAAACTTACCATTTTGGAAAGCTAATGGCAGCACCTTTCCAGCGATATACGCCACTTGACCAGAATATTTTTCTAAAGTTACGAAAAAAGGCACTGAAAACGCGCATTTTTAGTTAGCCTACACTGGCATGACGAAGTGGCCACTGCCCACTCCATGGTGGGCACTGCCCACTCCATGGTCCGAGTGCGTTGATGAAACTTACCATTTTGGTAAGCTAATGGCAGCACCTTTCCAGCGATATATCCCACTCGTGCCTTCTGAGACTATTGGCCCCCCCTCTGGGTCAAATGTAAAGAATGGCCTTCTCGGTTCTTATTTTTGTTTTAAAAGATCGAGCATCTCTTGGTCTTTTATTAAACTTTTATCATTTCCATCCAGAATTTGGATTTCATGGAAGTATATGAGCGAGAAAGTCAACACAAAGTTGAGGGTATGAGTACTCGTGCCTTCTGAGGTTGTTGGCCCCCACTCTGGGTCAAATGTAAAGAACGAGAGCGAGAAAGCCAACACAAAGTGGAGGGTATGAGTACTCGTGCCTTCTGAGATTGTTGGCCCCCACTCTGGGTCAAATGTAAAGAACGAGAGCGAGAAAGCCAACACAAAGTGGAGGGTATGAGTACTCGTGCCTTCTGAGACTGTTGACCCCCACTCTGGGTCAAATGTAAAGAATTGCCTTCTCGGTTCTAATTTTTGTTTTAAAAGATCGAGCATCTCTTGGTCTTTTATTAAACTTTTATCATTTTCATCCAGAACTTGGATTTCATGGAAGTATATGAGCGAGAAAGCCAACACAAAGTGGAGGGTATGAGTACTCGTGCCTTCTGAGACTGTTGGCCCCCCCTCTGGGTCAAATGTAAAGAATTGCCTTCTCGGTTCTAATTTTTGTTTTAAAAGATCGAGCATCTCTTGGTCTTTTATTAAACTTTTATCATTTTCATCTAGAACTTGGATTTCATGGAAGTATATGAGCGAGAAAGCCAACACAAAGTGGAGGGTTCTAATTTAGGTTCTAATTTAGCCTACACTGGCATGAAAAGTGGCCACTGCCCACTCCATGGTCCGAGTGCGTTGATAAAACTTACTATTTTGGAAAGCTAATGGCAGCACCTTTCCAGCGATATATGCCACTTGGCCAGAATATTTTTCTAAAGTTACGAAAAAAAGCACTGAAAACGCGCATTTTTAGTTAGCCTACACTGGCATGACGAAGTGGCCACTGCCCACACCATGGTGGGCACTGCCCACTCCATGGTCCGAGTGCGTTGATGAAACTTACCATTTTGGAAAGCTAATGGCAGCACCTTTCCAGCGATATATGCCACTTGGCCAGAATATTTTTCTAAAGTTACGGAAAAAGGCACTGAAAATGCACATGTTTAGTTAGCCTACACTGGCATGACGAAGTGGCCACTGCCCACACCATGGTGGGCACTGCCCACTCCATGGTCCGAGTGCGTTGATGAAACTTACTATTTTGGAAAGCTAATGGCAGCACCTTTCCAGCGATATATGCCACTTGGCCAGAATATTTTTTCTAAAGTTACGAAAAAAAGCACTGAAAACGCGCATTTTTAGTTAGCCTACACTGGCATGACGAAGTGGCCACTGCCATGGTGGGCACTGCCCACTCCATGGTCCGAGTGCGTTGATGAGACTTACCATTTTGGAAAGCTAATGGCAGCACCTTTCCAGCGATATACGCCACTTGACCAGAATATTTTTCTAAAGTTACGAAAAAAGGCACTGAAAACGCGCATTTTTAGTTAGCCTACACTGGCATGACGAAGTAGCCACTGCCCACACCATGGTGGGCACTGCCCACTCCATGGTCCGAGTGCGTTGATGAAACTTACCATTTTGGAAAGCTAATGGCAGCACCTTTCCAGCGATATACGCCACTTGACCAGAATATTTTTCTAAAGTTACGAAAAAAGGCACTGAAAACGCGCATTTTTAGTTAGCCTACACTGGCATGACGAAGTGGCCACTGCCCACTCCATGGTGGGCACTGCCCACTCCATGGTCCGAGTGCGTTGATGAAACTTACCATTTTGGTAAGCTAATGGCAGCACCTTTCCAGCGATATATCCCACTCGTGCCTTCTGAGACTATTGGCCCCCCCTCTGGGTCAAATGTAAAGAATTAGAAAGAATAGCCTACACTGGCCTGATGAAGTGGCCACTGCCCACTCCATGGTCCGAGTGCGTTGATGAAACTTACCATTTTGGAAAGCTAATGGCAAAACCTTTCCAGCGATATATGCCACTTGCCCAGAATATTTTTCTAAAATTACGCAAAAACGCACTGACCACGCGCATTTTTAGATGCCTACACTGGCATGATGAAGTGGCTACTGCCCACTCCATGGTGGGCACTGCCGACTCCATGGTCCGAGTGCGTTGATGAAACTTACCATTTTGGAAAGCTAATGGCAGCACCTTTCCAGCGGTATATGCCACTTGGCCAGAATATTTTTCTAAAGTTACGAAAAAAGGCACTGAAAATGCGCATGTTTAGTTAGCCTACACTGGCCAGATGAAGTGGGCACTGCCCACTCCATGGTCCGAGTGCGTTGATGAAACTTACTATTTTGGAAAGCTAATGGTAGCACCTTTCCAGCGATATATGCCACTTGCCCAGAATATTTTTCTAAAATTACGCAAAAACGCACTGACCACGCGCATTTTTAGATGCCTACACTGGCATGATGAAGTGGCCACTGCCCACACCATGGTGGGCACTGCCCACTCCATGGTCCGAGTGCGTTGATGAAACTTACCATTTTGGAAAGCTAATGGCAGCACCTTTCCAGCGATATATGCCACTTGACCAGAATATTTTTCTAAAGTTACGAAAAAAGGCACTGAAAACGCGCATTTTTAGTTAGCCTACACTGGCATGACGAAGTGGCCACTGCCATGGTGGGCACTGCCCACTCCATGGTCCGAGTGCGTTGATGAAACTTACCATTTTGGTAAGCTAATGGCAGCACCTTTCCAGCGATATATCCCACTCGTGCCTTCTGAGACTATTGGCCCCCCTCTGGGTCAAATGTAAAGAATGGCCTTCTCGGTTCTAATTTTTGTTTTAAAAGATCGAGCATCTCTTGGTCTTTTATTAAACTTTTATCATTTTCATCCAGAACTTGGATTTCATGGAAGTATATGAGCGAGAAAGCCAACACAAAGTGGAGGGTATGAGTACTCGTGCCTTCTGAGACTGTTGGCCCCCCTCTGGGTCAAATGTAAAGAATTGCCTTCTCGGTTCTAATTTTTGTTTTAAAAGATCGAGCATCTCTTGGTATTTTATTAAACTTTTATCATTTTCATCCAGAACTTGGATTTCATGGAAGTATATGGGCGAGAAAGCCAACACAAAGTGGAGGGTATGAGTACTCGTGCCTTCTGAGAATGTTGGCCCCCCTCTGGGTCGAATGTAAAGAATTGCCTCCTCGGTTCTAATTTTTGTTTCAAAAGATCGAGCATCTCTTGGTCTTTTATTAAACTTTTATCATTTTCATCCAGAACTTGGATTTAATGGAAGTATATGAGCGAGAAAGCCAACACAAAGTGGAGGGTTCTAATTTAGGTTCTAATTTAGCCTACACTGGCATGAAAAGTGGCCACTGCCCACTCCATGGTCCGAGTGCGTTGATGAAACTTACTATTTTGGAAAGCTAATGGCAGCACCTTTCCAGCGATATACGCCACTTGGCCAGAATATTTTTCTAAAGTTACGAAAAAAGGCACTGAAAACGCGCATTTTTAGTTAGACTACACTGGCCTGAT
Organism: Sicus ferrugineus; assembly: GCA_922984085.1. Taxonomy (NCBI): domain Eukaryota; kingdom Metazoa; phylum Arthropoda; class Insecta; order Diptera; family Conopidae; genus Sicus; species Sicus ferrugineus. Next base: position 11,910,835 of record OV277351.1, on the reverse strand, counting down.
GAAGTGGCCACTGCCCACTCCATGGTGGGCACTGCCCACTCCATGGTCCGAGTGCGTTGATGAAACTTACCATTTTGGAAAGCTAATGGCAGCACCTTTCCAGCGATATATGCCACTTGGCCAGAATATTTTTCTAAAGTTACGAAAAAAAGCACTGAAAACGCGCATTTTTAGTTAGCCTACACTGGCATGACGAAGTGGCCACTGCCCACTCCATGGTCCGAGTGCGTTGATGAAACTTACCATTTTGGAAAGCTAATAGCAGCACCTTTCCAGCGATATATGCCACTTGGCCAGAATATTTTTCTAAAGTTACGAAAAAAAGCACTGAAAACGCGCATTTTTAGTTAGCCTACACTGGCATGACGAAGTGGCCACTGCCCACACCATGGTGGGCACTGCCCACTCCATGGTCCGAGTGCGTTGATGAAACTTACCATTTTGGAAAGCTAATGGCAGCACCTTTCCAGCGATATATGCCACTTGGCCAGAATATTTTTCTAAAGTCACGAAAAAAGGCACTGAAAATGCACATGTTTAGTTAGCCTACACTGGCCTGATGAAGTGGCCACTGCCCACTCCATGGTCCGAGTGCGTTGATGAAACTTACCATTTTGGAAAGCTAATGGCAAAACCTTTCCAGCGATATATGCCACTTGCCCAGAATATTTTTCTAAAATTACGCAAAAACGCACTGACCACGCGCATTTTTAGATGCCTACACTGGCATGATGAAGTGGCTACTGCCCACTCCATGGTGGGCACTGCCGACTCCATGGTCCGAGTGCGTTGATGAAACTTACCATTTTGGAAAGCTAATGGCAGCACCTTTCCAGCGGTATATGCCACTTGGCCAGAATATTTTTCTAAAGTTACGAAAAAAGGCACTGAAAATGCGCATGTTTAGTTAGCCTACACTGGCCAGATGAAGTGGGCACTGCCCACTCCATGGTCCGAGTGCGTTGATGAAACTTACTATTTTGGAAAGCTAATGGTAGCACCTTTCCAGCGATATATGCCACTTGCCCAGAATATTTTTCTAAAATTACGCAAAAACGCACTGACCACGCGCATTTTTAGATGCCTACACTGGCATGATGAAGTGGCCACTGCCCACACCATGGTGGGCACTGCCCACTCCATGATCCGAGTGCGTTGATGAAACTTACCATTTTGGAAAGCTAATGGTAGCACCTTTCCAGCGATATACGCCACTTGACCAGAATATTTTTCTAAAGTTACGAAAAAAGGCACTGAAAACGCGCATTTTTAGTTAGCCTACACTGGCATGACGAAGTGGCCACTGCCATGGTGGGCACTGCCCACTCCATGGTCCGAGTGCGTTGATGAAACTTACCATTTTGGTAAGCTAATGGCAGCACCTTTCCAGCGATATATCCCACTCGTGCCTTCTGAGACTATTGGCCCCCCTCTGGGTCAAATGTAAAGAATGGCCTTCTCGGTTCTAATTTTTGTTTTAAAAGATCGAGCATCTCTTGGTCTTTTATTAAACTTTTATCATTTTCATCCAGAACTTGGATTTCATGGAAATATATGAGCGAGAAAGCCAACACAAAGTGGAGGGTATGAGTACTCGTGCCTTCTGAGACTGTTGGCCCCCCTCTGGGTCAAATGTAAAGAATTGCCTTCTCGGTTCTAATTTTTGTTTTAAAAGATCGAGCATCTCTTGGTATTTTATTAAACTTTTATCATTTTCATCCAGAACTTGGATTTCATGGAAGTATATGGGCGAGAAAGCCAACACAAAGTGGAGGGTATGAGTACTCGTGCCTTCTGAGAATGTTGGCCCCCCTCTGGGTCGAATGTAAAGAATTGCCTCCTCGGTTCTAATTTTTGTTTCAAAAGATCGAGCATCTCTTGGTCTTTTATTAAACTTTTATCATTTTCATCCAGAACTTGGATTTAATGGAAGTATATGAGCGAGAAAGCCAACGCAAAGTGGAGGGTTCTAATTTAGGTTCTAATTTAGCCTACACTGGCATGAAAAGTGGCCACTGCCCACTCCATGGTCCGAGTGCGTTGATGAAACTTACTATTTTGGAAAGCTAATGGCAGCACCTTTCCAGCGATATACGCCACTTGGCCAGAATATTTTTCTAAAGTTACGAAAAAAGGCACTGAAAACGCGCATTTTTAGTTAGACTACACTGGCCTGATGAAGTGGCCACTGCCCACTCCATGGTCCGAGTGCGTTGATGAAACTTACCATTTTGGAAAGCTAATGGCAGCACCTTTCCAGCGATATACGCCACTTGGCCAGAATATTTTTCTAAAATTACGCAAAAACGCACTGCCCACGCGCATTTTTAGATGCCTACACTGGCATGATGAAGTGGCCACTGCCCACACCATGGTGGGCACTGCGCACTCCATGGTCCGAGTGCGTTGATGAAACTTACCATTTTGGAAAGCTAATGGCAGCACCTTTCCAGCGATATACGCCACTTGACCAGAATATTTTTCTAAAGTTACGAAAAAACGCACTGAAAACGCGCATTTTTAGTTAGCCTACACTGGCATGACGAAGTAGCCACTGCCCACACCATGGTGGGCACTGCCCACTCCATGGTCCGAGTGCGTTGATGAAACTTACCATTTTGGAAAGCTAATGGCAGCACCTTTCCAGCGATATACGCCACTTGGCCAGAATATTTTTCTAAAGTTACGAAAAAAGGCACTGAAAATGCACATGTTTAGTTAGCCTACACTGGCCTGATGAAGTGGCCACTGCCCACTCCATGGTGGGCACTGCCCACTCCATGGTCCGAGTGCGTTGATGAAACTTACCATTTTGGAAAGCTAATGGCAGCACCTTTCCAGCGATATATGCCACTTGGCCAGAATATTTTTCTAAAGTTACGAAAAAAAGCACTGAAAACGCGCATTTTTAGTTAGCCTACACTGGCATGACGAAGTGGCCACTGCCCACACGATGGTGGGCACTGCCCACTCCATGCTCCGAGTGCGTTGATGAAACTTACCATTTTGGAAAGCTAATAGCAGCACCTTTCCAGCGATATATGCCACTTGGCCAGAATATTTTTCTAAAGTTACGAAAAAAAGCACTGAAAACGCGCATTTTTAGTTAGCCTACACTGGCATGACGAAGTGGCCACTGCCCACTCCATGGTGGGCACTGCCCACTCCATGGTCCGAGTGCGTTGATGAAACTTACCATTTTGGAAAGCTAATGGCAGCACCTTTCCAGCGATATATGCCACTTGGCCAGAATATTTTTCTAAAGTTACGAAAAAAGGCACTGAAAATGCACATGTTTAGTTAGCCTACACTGGCCTGATGAAGTGGCCACTGCCCACTCCATGGTCCGAGTGCGTTGATGAAACTTACCATTTTGGAAAGCTAATGGCAGAACCTTTCCAGCGATATATGCCACTTGCCCAGAATATTTTTCTAAAGTTACGCAAAAACGCACTGACCACGCGCATTTTTAGATGCCTACACTGGCATGATGAAGTGGCCACTGCCCACACCATGGTGGGCACTGCCCACTCCATGGTCCTAGTGCGTTGATGAAACTTACCATTTTGGAAAGCTAATGGCAGCACCTTTCCAGCGATATACGCCACTTGACCAGAATATTTTTGTAAAGTTACGAAAAAAGGCACTGAAAACGCGCATTTTTAGTTAGCTTACACTGGCATGATGAAGTGGCCACTGCCCACACCATGGTGGGCACTGCCACTCCATGGTCCGAGTGCGTTGATGAAACTTACCATTTTGGAAAGCTAATGGCAGCACCTTTCCAGCGATATATGCCTCTTGGCCAGAATATTTTTCTAAAGTTACGAAAAAAGGCACTGAAAATGCACATGTTTAGTTAGCCTACACTGGCCTGATGAAGTGGCCACTGCCCACACCATGGTGGGCACTGCCCACTCCATGGTCCGAGTGCGTTGATGAAACTTACCATTTTGGAAAGCTAATGGCAGCACCTTTCCAGCGATATATGCCACTTGGCCAGAATATTTTTCTAAAGTTACGAAAAAAGGCACTGAAAATGCGCATGTTTAGTTAGCCTACACTGGCCTGATGAAGTGGCCACTGCCCACTCCATGGTCCGAGTGCGTTGATGAAACTTACCATTTTGGAAAGCTAATGGCAGCACCTTTCCAGCGATATATGCCTCTTGGCCAGAATATTTTTCTAAAGTTACGAAAAAAGGCACTGAAAATGCACATGTTTAGTTAGCCTACACTGGCCTGATGAAGTGGCCACTGCCCACTCCATGGTGGGCACTGCCCACTCCATGGTCCGAGTGCGTTGATGAAACTTACCATTTTGGAAAGCTAATGGCAGCACCTTTCCAGCGATATATGCCACTTGGCCAGAATATTTTTCTAAAGTTACGAAAAAAGGCACTGAAAATGCGCATGTTTAGTTAGCCTACACTGGCCTGATGAAGTGGGCACTGCCCACTCCATGGTCCGAGTGCGTTGATGAAACTTACTATTTTGGAAAGCTAATGGTAGCACCTTTCCAGCGATATATGCGACTTGCCCAGAATATTTTTCTAAAATTACGCAAAAACGCACTGACCACGCGCATTTTTAGATGCCTACACTGGCATGATGAAGTGGCCACTGCCCACACCATGGTGGGCACTGCCCACTCCATGGTCCGAGTGCGTTGATGAAACTTACCATTTTGGAAAGCTAATGGCAGCACCTTTCCAGCGATATACGCCACTTGACCAGAATATTTTTGTAAAGTTACGAAAAAAGGCACTGAAAACGCGCATTTTTAGTTAGCCTACACTGGCATGACGAAGTGGCCACTGCCCACTCCATGGTGGGCACTGCCCACTCCATGGTCCGAGTGCGTTGATGAAACTTACCATTTTGGTAAGCTAATGGCAGCACCTTTCCAGCAATATATCCCACTCGTGCCTTCTGAGACTATTGGCCCCCCCTCTGGGTCAAATGTAAAGAATGGCCTTCTCGGTTCTAATTTTTGTTTTAAAAGATCGAGCATCTCTTTTTCATCATTTTCATCCAGAACTTGGATTTCATGGAAGTATATGAGCGAGAAAGCCAACACAAAGTGGAGGGTATGAGTACTCGTGCCTTCTGAGATTGTTGGCCCCCACTCTGGGTCAAATGTAAAGAACGAGAGCGAGAAAGCCAACACAAAGTTGAGGGTATGAGTACTCGTGCCTTCTGAGACTGTTGGCCCCCACTCTGGGTCAAATGTAAAGAATTGCCTTCTCGGTTCTAATTTTTGTTTTAAAAGATCGAGCATCTCTTGGTCTTTTATTAAACTTTAATCATTTTCATCCAGAACTTGGATTTCATAGAAGTATATGAGCGAGAAAGCCAACACAAAGTGGAGGGTATGAGTACTCGTGCCTTCTGAGACTGTTGACCCCCACTCTGGGTCAAATGTAAAGAATTGCCTTCTCGGTTCTAATTTTTGTTTTAAAAGATCGAGCATCTCTTGGTCTTTTATTAAACTTTTATCATTTCCATCCAGAATTTGGATTTCATGGAAGTATATGAGCGAGAAAGCCAACACAAAGTTGAGGGTATGAGTACTCGTGCCTTCTGAGACTGTTGGCCCCCACTCTGGGTCAAATGTAAAGAATTGCCTTCTCGGTTCTAATTTTTGTTTTAAAAGATCGAGCATCTCTTGGTCTTTTATTAAACTTTTATCATTTTCATCCAGAACTTGGATTTCATGGAAGTATATGAGCGAGAAAGCCAACACAAAGTGGAGGGTATGAGTACTCGTGCCTTCTGAGACTGTTGGCCCCCCCTCTGGGTCAAATGTAAAGAATTGCCTTCTCGGTTCTAATTTTTGTTTTAAAAGATCGAGCATCTCTTGGTATTTTATTAAACTTTTATCATTTTCATCCAGAACTTGGATTTCATGGAAGTATATGGGCGAGAAAGCCAACACAAAGTGGAGGGTATGAGTACTCGTGCCTTCTGAGAATGTTGGCCCCCCTCTGGGTCGAATGTAAAGAATTGCCTCCTCGGTTCTAATTTTTGTTTCAAAAGATCGAGCATCTCTTGGTCTTTTATTAAACTTTTATCATTTTCATCCAGAACTTGGATTTCATGGAAGTATATGAGCGAGAAAGCCAACACAAAGTGGAGGGTTCTAATTTAGGTTCTAATTTAGCCTACACTGGCATGAAAAGTGGCCACTGCCCACTCCATGGTCCGAGTGCGTTGATGAAACTTACTATTTTGGAAAGCTAATGGCAGCACCTTTCCAGCGATATACGCCACTTGGCCAGAATATTTTTCTAAAGTTACGAAAAAAGGCACTGAAAACGCGCATTTTTAGTTAGACTACACTGGCCTGATGAAGTGGCCACTGCCCACTCCATGGTCCGAGTGCGTTGATGAAACTTACCATTTTGGAAAGCTAATGGCAGCACCTTTCCAGCGATATACGCCACTTGGCCAGAATATTTTTCTAAAATTACGCAAAAACGCACTGCCCACGCGCATTTTTAGATGCCTACACTGGCATGATGAAGTGGCCACTGCCCACACCATGGTGGGCACTGCGCACTCCATGGTCCGAGTGCGTTGATGAAACTTACCATTTTGGAAAGCTAATGGCAGCACCTTTCCAGCGATATACGCCACTTGACCAGAATATTATTCTAAAGTTACGAAAAAACGCACTGAAAACGCGCATTTTTAGTTAGCCTACACTGGCATGACGAAGTAGCCACTGCCCACACCATGGTGGGCACTGCCCACTCCATGGTCCGAGTGCGTTGATGAAACTTACCATTTTGGAAAGCTAATGGCAGCACCTTTCCAGCGATATACGCCACTTGGCCAGAATATTTTTCTAAAGTTACGAAAAAAGGCACTGAAAATGCACATGTTTAGTTAGCCTACACTGGCCTGATGAAGTGGCCACTGCCCACTCCATGGTGGGCACTGCCCACTCCATGGTCCGAGTGCGTTGATGAAACTTACCATTTTGGAAAGCTAATGGCAGCACCTTTCCAGCGATATATGCCACTTGGCCAGAATATTTTTCTAAAGTTACGAAAAAAAGCACTGAAAACGCGCATTTTTAGTTAGCCTACACTGGCATGACGAAGTGGCCACTGCCCACACCATGGTGGGCACTGCCCACTCCATGGTCCGAGTGCGTTGATGAAACTTACCATTTTGGAAAGCTAATGGCAGCACCTTTCCAGCGATATATGCCACTTGCCCAGAATATTTTTCTAAAGTTACGAAAAAAGGCACTGAAAATGCACATGTTTAGTTAGCCTACACTGGCCTGATGAAGTGGCCACTGCCCACTCCATGGTCCGAGTGCGTTGATGAAACTTACCATTTTGGAAAGCTAATGGCAGAACCTTTCCAGCGATATATGCCACTTGCCCAGAATATTTTTCTAAAGTTACGCAAAAACGCACTGACCACGCGCATTTTTAGATGCCTACACTGGCATGATGAAGTGGCTACTGCCCACTCCATGGTGGGCACTGCCGACTCCATGGTCCGAGTGCGTTGATGAAACTTACCATTTTGGAAAGCTAATGGCAGCACCTTTCCAGCGATATATGCCACTTGGCCAGAATATTTTTCTAAAGTTACGAAAAAAGGCACTGAAAATGCGCATGTTTAGTTAGCCTACACTGGCCTGATGAAGTGGGCACTGCCCACTCCATGGTCCGAGTGCGTTGATGAAACTTACTATTTTGGAAAGCTAATGGTAGCACCTTTCCAGCGATATATGCCACTTGCCCAGAATATTTTTCTAAAATTACGCAAAAACGCACTGACCACGCGCATTTTTAGATGCCTACACTGGCATGATGAAGTGGCCACTGCCCACACCATGGTGGGCACTGCCCACTCCATGGTCCGAGTGCGTTGATGAAACTTACCATTTTGGAAAGCTAATGGCAGCACCTTTCCAGCGATATACGCCACTTGACCAGAATATTTTTGTAAAGTTACGAAAAAAGGCACTGAAAACGCGCATTTTTAGTTAGCTTACACTGGCATGATGAAGTGGCCACTGCCCACACCATGGTGGGCACTGCCCACTCCATGGTCCGAGTGCGTTGATGAAACTTACCATTTTGGAAAGCTAATGGCAGCACCTTTCCAGCGATATATGCCTCTTGGCCAGAATATTTTTCTAAAGTTACGAAAAAAGGCACTGAAAATGCACATGTTTAGTTAGCCTACACTGGCCTGATGAAGTGGCCACTGCCCACACCATGGTGGGCACTGCCCACTCCATGGTCCGAGTGCGTTGATGAAACTTACCATTTTGGAAAGCTAATGGCAGCACCTTTCCAGCGATATATGCCACTTGGCCAGAATATTTTTCTAAAGTTACGAAAAAAGGCACTGAAAATGCGCATGTTTAGTTAGCCTACACTGGCCTGATGAAGTGGCCACTGCCCACTCCATGGTCCGAGTGCGTTGATGAAACTTACCATTTTGGAAAGCTAATGGCAGCACCTTTCCAGCGATATATGCCTCTTGGCCAGAATATTTTTCTAAAGTTACGAAAAAAGGCACTGAAAATGCACATGTTTAGTTAGCCTACACTGGCCTGATGAAGTGGCCACTGCCCACTCCATGGTGGGCACTGCCCACTCCATGGTGGGCACTGCCCACTCCATGGTCCGAGTGCGTTGATGAAACTTACCATTTTGGAAAGCTAATGGCAGCACCTTTCCAGCGATATATGCCACTTGGCCAGAATATTTTTCTAAAGTTACGAAAAAAGGCACTGAAAATGCGCATGTTTAGTTAGCCTACACTGGCCTGATGAAGTGGGCACTGCCCACTCCATGGTCCGAGTGCGTTGATGAAACTTACTATTTTGGAAAGCTAATGGTAGCACCTTTCCAGCGATATATGCCACTTGCCCAGAATATTTTTCTAAAATTACGCAAAAACGCACTGACCACGCGCATTTTTAGATGCCTACACTGGCATGATGAAGTGGCCACTGCCCACACCATGGTGGGCACTACCCACTCCATGGTCCGAGTGCGTTGATGAAACTTACCATTTTGGAAAGCTAATGGCAGCACCTTTCCAGCGATATACGCCACTTGACCAGAATATTTTTGTAAAGTTACGAAAAAAGGCACTGAAAACGCGCATTTTTAGTTAGCCTACACTGGCATGACGAAGTGGCCACTGCCCACTCCATGGTGGGCACTGCCCACTCCATGGTCCGAGTGCGTTGATGAAACTTACCATTTTGGTAAGCTAATGGCAGCACCTTTCCAGCAATATATCCCACTCGTGCCTTCTGAGACTATTGGCCCCCCCCTCTGGGTCAAATGTAAAGAATGGCCTTCTCGGTTCTAATTTTTGTTTTAAAAGATCGAGCATCTCTTTTTCATCATTTTCATCCAGAACTTGGATTTCATGGAAGTATATGAGCGAGAAAGCCAACACAAAGTGGAGGGTATGAGTACTCGTGCCTTCTGAGATTGTTGGCCCCCACTCTGGGTCAAATGTAAAGAATTGCCTTCTCGGTTCTAATTTTTGTTTTAAAAGATCGAGCATCTCTTGGTCTTTTATTAAACTTTAATCATTTTCATCCAGAACTTGGATTTCATAGAAGTATATGAGCGAGAAAGCCAACACAAAGTGGAGGGTATGAGTACTCGTGCCTTCTGAGACTGTTGACCCCCACTCTGGGTCAAATGTAAAGAATTGCCTTCTCGGTTCTAATTTTTGTTTTAAAAGATCGAGCATCTCTTGGTCTTTTATTAAACTTTTATCATTTCCATCCAGAATTTGGATTTCATGGAAGTATATGAGCGAGAAAGCCAACACAAAGTGGAGGGTATGAGTACTCGTGCCTTCTGAGACTGTTGGCCCCCACTCAGGGTCAAATGTAAAGAATTGCCTTCTCGGTTCTAATTTTTGTTTTAAAAGATCGAGCATCTCTTGGTCTTTTATTAAACTTTTATCATTTTCATCCAGAACTTGGATTTCATGGAAGTATATGAGCGAGAAAGCCAACACAAAGTGGAGGGTATGAGTACTCGTGCCTTCTGAGACTGTTGGCCCCCCCTCTGGGTCAAATGTAAAGAATTGCCTTCTCGGTTCTAATTTTTGTTTTAAAAGATCGAGCATCTCTTGGTATTTTATTAAACTTTTATCATTTTCATCCAGAACTTGGATTTCATGGAAGTATATGGGCGAGAAAGCCAACACAAAGTGGAGGGTATGAGTACTCGTGCCTTCTGAGAATGTTGGCCCCCCTCTGGGTCGAATGTAAAGAATTGCCTCCTCGGTTCTAATTTTTGTTTCAAAAGATCGAGCATCTCTTGGTCTTTTATTAAACTTTTATCATTTTCATCCAGAACTTGGATTTCATGGAAGTATATGAGCGAGAAAGCCAACACAAAGTGGAGGGTTCTAATTTAGGTTCTAATTTAGCCTACACTGGCATGAAAAGTGGCCACTGCCCACTCCATGGTCCGAGTGCGTTGATGAAACTTACTATTTTGGAAAGCTAATGGCAGCACCTTTCCAGCGATATACGCCACTTGGCCAGAATATTTTTCTAAAATTACGCAAAAACGCACTGCCCACGCGCATTTTTAGATGCCTACACTGGCATGATGAAGTGGCCACTGCCCACACCATGGTGGGCACTGCCCACTCCATGGTCCGAGTGCGTTGATGAAACTTACCATTTTGGAAAGCTAATGGCAGCACCTTTCCAGCGATATATGCCACTTGGCCAGAATATTTTTCTAAAATTACGCAAAAACGCACTGCCCACGCGCATTTTTAGATGCCTACACTGGCATGATGAAGTGGCCACTGCCCACACCATGGTGGGCACTGCCCACTCCATGGTCCGAGTGCGTTGATGAAACTTACCATTTTGGAAAGCTAATGGCAGCACCTTTCCAGCGATATACGCCACTTGGCCAGAATATTTTTCTAAAGTTACGAAAAAAGGCACTGAAAATGCACATGTTTAGTTAGCCTACACTGGCCTGATGAAGTGGCCACTGCCCACTCCATGGTGGGCACTGCCCACTCCATGGTCCGAGTGCGTTGATGAAACTTACCATTTTGGAAAGCTAATGGCAGCACCTTTCCAGCGATATACGCCACTTGGCCAGAATATTTTTCTAAAGTTACGAAAAAAGGCACTGAAAATGCACATGTTTAGTTAGCCTACACTGGCCTGATGAAGTGGCCACTGCCCACTCCATGGTGGGCACTGCCCACTCCATGGTCCGAGTGCGTTGATGAAACTTACCATTTTGGAAAGCTAATGGCAGCACCTTTCCAGCGATATACGCCACTTGGCCAGAATATTTTTCTAAAGTTACGAAAAAAGGCACTGAAAATGCACATGTTTAGTTAGCCTACACTGGCCTGATGAAGTGGCCACTGCCCACTCCATGGTGGGCACTGCCCACTCCATGGTCCGAGTGCGTTGATGAAACTTACCATTTTGGAAAGCTAATGGCAGCACCTTTCCAGCGATATATGCCACTTGGCCAGAATATTTTTCTAAAGTTACGAAAAAAAGCACTGAAAACGCGCATTTTTAGTTAGCCTACACTGGCATGACGAAGTGGCCACTGCCCACACCATGGTGGGCACTGCCCACTCCATGGTCCGAGTGCGTTGATGAAACTTACCATTTTGGAAAGCTAATGGCAGCACCTTTCCAGCGATATATGCCACTTGGCCAGAATATTTTTCTAAAGTTACGAAGAAAGGCACTGAAAATGCACATGTTTAGTTAGCCTACACTGGCCTGATGAAGTGGCCACTGCCCACTCCATGGTCCGAGTGCGTTGATGAAACTTACCATTTTGGAAAGCTAATGGCAGAACCTTTCCAGCGATATATGCCACTTGCCCAGAATATTTTTCTAAAGTTACGCAAAAACGCACTGACCACGCGCATTTTTAGATGCCTACACTGGCATGATGAAGTGGCTACTGCCCACTCCATGGTGGGCACTGCCGACTCCATGGTCCGAGTGCGTTGATGAAACTTACCATTTTGGAAAGCTAATGGCAGCACCTTTCCAGCGATATATGCCACTTGGCCAGAATATTTTTCTAAAGTTACGAAAAAAGGCACTGAAAATGCGCATGTTTAGTTAGCCTACACTGGCCTGATGAAGTGACCACTGCCCACTCCATGGTCCGAGTGCGTTGATGAAACTTACCATTTTGGAAAGCTAATGGCAGCACCTTTCCAGCGATATATGCCTCTTGGCCAGAATATTTTTCTAAAGTTACGAAAAAAGGCACTGAAAATGCGCATGTTTAGTTAGCCTACACTGGCCTGATGAAGTGGCCACTGCCCACTCCATGGTCCGAGTGCGTTGATGAAACTTACCATTTTGGAAAGCTAATGGCAGCACCTTTCCAGCGATATATGCCTCTTGGCCAGAATATTTTTCTAAAGTTACGAAAAAAGGCACTGAAAATGCACATGTTTAGTTAGCCTACACTGGCCTGATGAAGTGGCCACTGCCCACTCCATGGTGGGCACTGCCCACTCCATGGTCCGAGTGCGTTGATGAAACTTACCATTTTGGAAAGCTAATGGCAGCACCTTTCCAGCGATATATGCCACTTGGCCAGAATATTTTTCTAAAGTTACGAAAAAAGGCACTGAAAATGCGCATGTTTAGTTAGCCTACACTGGCCTGATGAAGTGGGCACTGCCCACTCCATGGTCCGAGTGCGTTGATGAAACTTACTATTTTGGAAAGCTAATGGTAGCACCTTTCCAGCGATATATGCCACTTGCCAAGAATATTTTTCTAAAATTACGCAAAAACGCACTGACCACGCGCATTTTTAGATGCCTACACTGGCATGATGAAGTGGCCACTGCCCACACCATGGTGGGCACTGCCCACTCCATGGTCCGAGTGCGTTGATGAAACTTACCATTTTGGAAAGCTAATGGCAGCACCTTTCCAGCGATATATGCCACTTGGCCAGAATATTTTTCTAAAGTTACGAAAAAAGGCACTGAAAATGCGCATGTTTAGTTAGCCTACACTGGCCTGATGAAGTGACCACTGCCCACTCCATGGTCCGAGTGCGTTGATGAAACTTACCATTTTGGAAAGCTAATGGCAGCACCTTTCCAGCGATATACGCCACTTGGCCAGAATATTTTTCTAAAGTTACGAAAAAAGGCACTGAAAATGCACATGTTTAGTTAGCCTACACTGGCCTGATGAAGTGGCCACTGCCCACTCCATGGTGGGCACTGCCCACTCCATGGTCCGAGTGCGTTGATGAAACTTACCATTTTGGAAAGCTAATGGCAGCACCTTTCCAGCGATATACGCCACTTGGCCAGAATATTTTTCTAAAGTTACGAAAAAAGGCACTGAAAATGCACATGTTTAGTTAGCCTACACTGGCCTGATGAAGTGGCCACTGCCCACTCCATGGTGGGCACTGCCCACTCCATGGTCCGAGTGCGTTGATGAAACTTACCATTTTGGAAAGCTAATGGCAGCACCTTTCCAGCGATATACGCCACTTGGCCAGAATATTTTTTTAAAGTTACGAAAAAAGGCACTGAAAATGCACATGTTTAGTTAGCCTACACTGGCCTGATGAAGTGGCCACTGCCCACTCCATGGTGGGCACTGCCCACTCCATGGTCCGAGTGCGTTGATGAAACTTACCATTTTGGAAAGCTAATGGCAGCACCTTTCCAGCGATATATGCCACTTGGCCAGAATATTTTTCTAAAGTTACGAAAAAAGGCACTGAAAATGCGCATGTTTAGTTAGCCTACACTGGCCTGATGAAGTGGCCACTGCCCACTCCATGGTCCGAGTGCGTTGATGAAACTTACTATTTTGGAAAGCTAATGGTAGCACCTTTCCAGCGATATATGCCACTTGCCCAGAATATTTTTCTAAAATTACGCAAAAACGCACTGACCACGCGCATTTTTAGATGCCTACACTGGCATGATGAAGTGGCCACTGCCCACACCATGGTGGGCACTGCCCACTCCATGGTCCGAGTGCGTTGATGAAACTTACCATTTTGGAAAGCTAATGGCAGCACCTTTCCAGCGATATATGCCTCTTGGCCAGAATATTTTTCTAAAGTTACGAAAAAAGGCACTGAAAATGCACATGTTTAGTTAGCCTACACTGGCCTGATGAAGTGGCCACTGCCCACACCATGGTGGGCACTGCCCACTCCATGGTCCGAGTGCGTTGATGAAACTTACCATTTTGGAAAGCTAATGGCAGCACCTTTCCAGCGATATATGCCACTTGGCCAGAATATTTTCCTAAAGTTACGAAAAAAGGCACTGAAAATGCGCATGTTTAGTTAGCCTACACTGGCCTGATGAAGTGGCCACTGCCCACTCCATGGTCCGAGTGCGTTGATGAAACTTACCATTTTGGAAAGCTAATGGCAGCACCTTTCCAGCGATATATGCCTCTTGGCCAGAATATTTTTCTAAAGTTACGAAAAAAGGCACTGAAAATGCACATGTTTAGTTAGCCTACACTGGCCTGATGAAGTGGCCACTGCCCACTCCATGGTGGGCACTGCCCACTCCATGGTCCGAGTGCGTTGATGAAACTTACCATTTTGGAAAGCTAATGGCAGCACCTTTCCAGCGATATATGCGACTTGGCCAGAATATTTTTCTAAAGTTACGAAAAAAGGCACTGAAAATGCGCATGTTTAGTTAGCCTACACTGGCCTGATGAAGTGGGCACTGCCCACTCCATGGTCCGAGTGCGTTGATGAAACTTACTATTTTGGAAAGCTAATGGTAGCACCTTTCCAGCGATATATGCCACTTGCCCAGAATATTTTTCTAAAATTACGCAAAAACGCACTGACCACGCGCATTTTTAGATGCCTACACTGGCATGATGAAGTGGCCACTGCCCACACCATGGTGGGCACTACCCACTCCATGGTCCGAGTGCGTTGATGAAACTTACCATTTTGGAAAGCTAATGGCAGCACCTTTCCAGCGATATACGCCACTTGACCAGAATATTTTTGTAAAGTTACGAAAAAAGGCACTGAAAACGCGCATTTTTAGTTAGCCTACACTGGCATGACGAAGTGGCCACTGCCCACTCTATGGTGGGCACTGCCCACTCCATGGTCCGAGTGCGTTGATGAAACTTACCATTTTGGTAAGCTAATGGCAGCACCTTTCCAGCAATATATCCCACTCGTGCCTTCTGAGACTATTGGCCCCCCCTCTGGGTCAAATGTAAAGAATGGCCTTCTCGGTTCTAATTTTTGTTTTAAAAGATCGAGCATCTCTTTTTCATCATTTTCATCCAGAACTTGGATTTCATGGAAGTATATGAGCGAGAAAGCCAACACAAAGTGGAGGGTATGAGTACTCGTGCCTTCTGAGATTGTTGGCCCCCACTCTGGGTCAAATGTAAAGAATTGCCTTCTCGGTTCTAATTTTTGTTTTAAAAGATCGAGCATCTCTTGGTCTTTTATTAAACTTTAATCATTTTCATCCAGAACTTGGATTTCATAGAAGTATATGAGCGAGAAAGCCAACACAAAGTGGAGGGTATGAGTACTCGTGCCTTCTGAGACTGTTGGCCCCCCCTCTGGGTCAAATGTAAAGAATTGCCTTCTCGGTTCTAATTTTTGTTTTAAAAGATCGAGCATCTCTTGGTCTTTTATTAAACTTTTATCATTTCCATCCAGAATTTGGATTTCATGGAAGTATATGAGCGAGAAAGCCAACACAAAGTTGAGGGTATGAGTACTCGTGCCTTCTGAGACTGTTGGCCCCCACTCAGGGTCAAATGTAAAGAATTGCCTTCTCGGTTCTAATTTTTGTTTTAAAAGATCGAGCATCTCTTGGTCTTTTATTAAACTTTTATCATTTTCATCCAGAACTTGGATTTCATGGAAGTATATGAGCGAGAAAGCCAACACAAAGTGGAGGGTATGAGTACTCGTGCCTTCTGAGACTGTTGGCCCCCCCTCTGGGTCAAATGTAAAGAATTGCCTTCTCGGTTCTAATTTTTGTTTTAAAAGATCGAGCATCTCTTGGTATTTTATTAAACTTTTATCATTTTCATCCAGAACTTGGATTTCATGGAAGTATATGGGCGAGAAAGCCAACACAAAGTGGAGGGTATGAGTACTCGTGCCTTCTGAGAATGTTGGCCCCCCTCTGGGTCGAATGTAAAGAATTGCCTCCTCGGTTCTAATTTTTGTTTCAAAAGATCGAGCATCTCTTGGTCTTTTATTAAACTTTTATCATTTTCATCCAGAACTTGGATTTCATGGAAGTATATGAGCGAGAAAGCCAACACAAAGTGGAGGGTTCTAATTTAGGTTCTAATTTAGCCTACA
The DNA here is from genome assembly GCA_922984085.1 of Sicus ferrugineus. Taxonomy (NCBI): domain Eukaryota; kingdom Metazoa; phylum Arthropoda; class Insecta; order Diptera; family Conopidae; genus Sicus; species Sicus ferrugineus. The sequence continues at coordinate 11,894,454 of OV277351.1, read as the reverse complement.
CTGGCATGAAAAGTGGCCACTGCCCACTCCATGGTCCGAGTGCGTTGATGAAACTTACTATTTTGGAAAGCTAATGGCAGCACCTTTCCAGCGATATACGCCACTTGGCCAGAATATTTTTCTAAAATTACGCAAAAACGCACTGCCCACGCGCATTTTTAGATGCCTACACTGGCATGATGAAGTGGCCACTGCCCACACATGGTGGGCACTGCCCACTCCATGGTCCGAGTGCGTTGATGAAACTTACCATTTTGGAAAGCTAATGGCAGCACCTTTCCAGCGATATATGCCACTTGGCCAGAATATTTTCCTAAAGTTACGAAAAAAGGCACTGAAAATGCGCATGTTTAGTTAGCCTACACTGGCCTGATGAAGTGGCCACTGCCCACTCCATGGTCCGAGTGCGTTGATGAAACTTACCATTTTGGAAAGCTAATGGCAGCACCTTTCCAGCGATATATGCCTCTTGGCCAGAATATTTTTCTAAAGTTACGAAAAAAGGCACTGAAAATGCACATGTTTAGTTAGCCTACACTGGCCTGATGAAGTGGCCACTGCCCACTCCATGGTGGGCACTGCCCACTCCATGGTCCGAGTGCGTTGATGAAACTTACCATTTTGGAAAGCTAATGGCAGCACCTTTCCAGCGATATATGCCACTTGGCCAGAATATTTTTCTAAAGTTACGAAAAAAGGCACTGAAAATGCGCATGTTTAGTTAGCCTACACTGGCCTGATGAAGTGACCACTGCCCACTCCATGGTCCGAGTGCGTTGATGAAACTTACCATTTTGGAAAGCTAATGGCAGCACCTTTCCAGCGATATACGCCACTTGGCCAGAATATTTTTCTAAAGTTACGAAAAAAGGCACTGAAAATGCACATGTTTAGTTAGCCTACACTGGCCTGATGAAGTGGCCACTGCCCACTCCATGGTGGGCACTGCCCACTCCATGGTCCGAGTGCGTTGATGAAACTTACCATTTTGGAAAGCTAATGGCAGCACCTTTCCAGCGATATACGCCACTTGGCCAGAATATTTTTCTAAAGTTACGAAAAAAGGCACTGAAAATGCACATGTTTAGTTAGCCTACACTGGCCTGATGAAGTGGCCACTGCCCACTCCATGGTGGGCACTGCCCACTCCATGGTCCGAGTGCGTTGATGAAACTTACCATTTTGGAAAGCTAATGGCAGCACCTTTCCAGCGATATACGCCACTTGGCCAGAATATTTTTCTAAAGTTACGAAAAAAGGCACTGAAAATGCACATGTTTAGTTAGCCTACACTGGCCTGATGAAGTGGCCACTGCCCACTCCATGGTGGGCACTGCCCACTCCATGGTCCGAGTGCGTTGATGAAACTTACCATTTTGGAAAGCTAATGGCAGCACCTTTCCAGCGATATACGCCACTTGGCCAGAATATTTTTTTAAAGTTACGAAAAAAGGCACTGAAAATGCACATGTTTAGTTAGCCTACACTGGCCTGATGAAGTGGCCACTGCCCACTCCATGGTGGGCACTGCCCACTCCATGGTCCGAGTGCGTTGATGAAACTTACCATTTTGGAAAGCTAATGGCAGCACCTTTCCAGCGATATATGCCACTTGGCCAGAATATTTTTCTAAAGTTACGAAAAAAGGCACTGAAAATGCGCATGTTTAGTTAGCCTACACTGGCCTGATGAAGTGACCACTGCCCACTCCATGGTCCGAGTGCGTTGATGAAACTTACCATTTTGGAAAGCTAATGGCAGCACCTTTCCAGCGATATATGCCTCTTGGCCAGAATATTTTTCGAAAGTTACGAAAAAAGGCACTGAAAATGCGCATGTTTAGTTAGCCTACACTGGCCTGATGAAGTGACCACTGCCCACTCCATGGTCCGAGTGCGTTGATGAAACTTACCATTTTGGAAAGCTAATGGCAGCACCTTTCCAGCGATATATGCCTCTTGGCCAGAATATTTTTCTAAAGTTACGAAAAAAGGCACTGAAAATGCACATGTTTAGTTAGCCTACACTGGCCTGATGAAGTGGCCACTGCCCACTCCATGGTGGGCACTGCCCACTCCATGGTCCGAGTGCGTTGATGAAACTTACCATTTTGGAAAGCTAATGGCAGCACCTTTCCAGCGATATATGCCACTTGGCCAGAATATTTTTCTAAAGTTACGAAAAAAGGCACTGAAAATGCGCATGTTTAGTTAGCCTACACTGGCCTGATGAAGTGGGCACTGCCCACTCCATGGTCCGAGTGCGTTGATGAAACTTACTATTTTGGAAAGCTAATGGTAGCACCTTTCCAGCGATATATGCCACTTGCCAAGAATATTTTTCTAAAATTACGCAAAAACGCACTGACCACGCGCATTTTTAGATGCCTACACTGGCATGATGAAGTGGCCACTGCCCACACCATGGTGGGCACTGCCCACTCCATGGTCCGAGTGCGTTGATGAAACTTACCATTTTGGAAAGCTAATGGCAGCACCTTTCCAGCGATATATGCCACTTGGCCAGAATATTTTTCTAAAGTTACGAAAAAAGGCACTGAAAATGCGCATGTTTAGTTAGCCTACACTGGCCTGATGAAGTGACCACTGCCCACTCCATGGTCCGAGTGCGTTGATGAAACTTACCATTTTGGAAAGCTAATGGCAGCACCTTTCCAGCGATATACGCCACTTGGCCAGAATATTTTTCTAAAGTTACGAAAAAAGGCACTGAAAATGCACATGTTTAGTTAGCCTACACTGGCCTGATGAAGTGGCCACTGCCCACTCCATGGTGGGCACTGCCCACTCCATGGTCCGAGTGCGTTGATGAAACTTACCATTTTGGAAAGCTAATGGCAGCACCTTTCCAGCGATATACGCCACTTGGCCAGAATATTTTTCTAAAGTTACGAAAAAAGGCACTGAAAATGCACATGTTTAGTTAGCCTACACTGGCCTGATGAAGTGGCCACTGCCCACTCCATGGTGGGCACTGCCCACTCCATGGTCCGAGTGCGTTGATGAAACTTACCATTTTGGAAAGCTAATGGCAGCACCTTTCCAGCGATATACGCCACTTGGCCAGAATATTTTTTTAAAGTTACGAAAAAAGGCACTGAAAATGCACATGTTTAGTTAGCCTACACTGGCCTGATGAAGTGGCCACTGCCCACTCCATGGTGGGCACTGCCCACTCCATGGTCCGAGTGCGTTGATGAAACTTACCATTTTGGAAAGCTAATGGCAGCACCTTTCCAGCGATATATGCCACTTGGCCAGAATATTTTTCTAAAGTTACGAAAAAAGGCACTGAAAATGCGCATGTTTAGTTAGCCTACACTGGCCTGATGAAGTGGCCACTGCCCACTCCATGGTCCGAGTGCGTTGATGAAACTTACTATTTTGGAAAGCTAATGGTAGCACCTTTCCAGCGATATATGCCACTTGCCCAGAATATTTTTCTAAAATTACGCAAAAACGCACTGACCACGCGCATTTTTAGATGCCTACACTGGCATGATGAAGTGGCCACTGCCCACACCATGGTGGGCACTGCCCACTCCATGGTCCGAGTGCGTTGATGAAACTTACCATTTTGGAAAGCTAATGGCAGCACCTTTCCAGCGATATATGCCTCTTGGCCAGAATATTTTTCTAAAGTTACGAAAAAAGGCACTGAAAATGCACATGTTTAGTTAGCCTACACTGGCCTGATGAAGTGGCCACTGCCCACACCATGGTGGGCACTGCCCACTCCATGGTCCGAGTGCGTTGATGAAACTTACCATTTTGGAAAGCTAATGGCAGCACCTTTCCAGCGATATATGCCACTTGGCCAGAATATTTTCCTAAAGTTACGAAAAAAGGCACTGAAAATGCGCATGTTTAGTTAGCCTACACTGGCCTGATGAAGTGGCCACTGCCCACTCCATGGTCCGAGTGCGTTGATGAAACTTACCATTTTGGAAAGCTAATGGCAGCACCTTTCCAGCGATATATGCCTCTTGGCCAGAATATTTTTCTAAAGTTACGAAAAAAGGCACTGAAAATGCACATGTTTAGTTAGCCTACACTGGCCTGATGAAGTGGCCACTGCCCACTCCATGGTGGGCACTGCCCACTCCATGGTCCGAGTGCGTTGATGAAACTTACCATTTTGGAAAGCTAATGGCAGCACCTTTCCAGCGATATATGCGACTTGGCCAGAATATTTTTCTAAAGTTACGAAAAAAGGCACTGAAAATGCGCATGTTTAGTTAGCCTACACTGGCCTGATGAAGTGGGCACTGCCCACTCCATGGTCCGAGTGCGTTGATGAAACTTACTATTTTGGAAAGCTAATGGTAGCACCTTTCCAGCGATATATGCCACTTGCCCAGAATATTTTTCTAAAATTACGCAAAAACGCACTGACCACGCGCATTTTTAGATGCCTACACTGGCATGATGAAGTGGCCACTGCCCACACCATGGTGGGCACTACCCACTCCATGGTCCGAGTGCGTTGATGAAACTTACCATTTTGGAAAGCTAATGGCAGCACCTTTCCAGCGATATACGCCACTTGACCAGAATATTTTTGTAAAGTTACGAAAAAAGGCACTGAAAACGCGCATTTTTAGTTAGCCTACACTGGCATGACGAAGTGGCCACTGCCCACTCTATGGTGGGCACTGCCCACTCCATGGTCCGAGTGCGTTGATGAAACTTACCATTTTGGTAAGCTAATGGCAGCACCTTTCCAGCAATATATCCCACTCGTGCCTTCTGAGACTATTGGCCCCCCCTCTGGGTCAAATGTAAAGAATGGCCTTCTCGGTTCTAATTTTTGTTTTAAAAGATCGAGCATCTCTTTTTCATCATTTTCATCCAGAACTTGGATTTCATGGAAGTATATGAGCGAGAAAGCCAACACAAAGTGGAGGGTATGAGTACTCGTGCCTTCTGAGATTGTTGGCCCCCACTCTGGGTCAAATGTAAAGAATTGCCTTCTCGGTTCTAATTTTTGTTTTAAAAGATCGAGCATCTCTTGGTCTTTTATTAAACTTTAATCATTTTCATCCAGAACTTGGATTTCATAGAAGTATATGAGCGAGAAAGCCAACACAAAGTGGAGGGTATGAGTACTCGTGCCTTCTGAGACTGTTGACCCCCACTCTGGGTCAAATGTAAAGAATTGCCTTCTCGGTTCTAATTTTTGTTTTAAAAGATCGAGCATCTCTTGGTCTTTTATTAAACTTTTATCATTTCCATCCAGAATTTGGATTTCATGGAAGTATATGAGCGAGAAAGCCAACACAAAGTTGAGGGTATGAGTACTCGTGCCTTCTGAGACTGTTGGCCCCCACTCAGGGTCAAATGTAAAGAATTGCCTTCTCGGTTCTAATTTTTGTTTTAAAAGATCGAGCATCTCTTGGTCTTTTATTAAACTTTTATCATTTTCATCCAGAACTTGGATTTCATGGAAGTATATGAGCGAGAAAGCCAACACAAAGTGGAGGGTATGAGTACTCGTGCCTTCTGAGACTGTTGACCCCCACTCTGGGTCAAATGTAAAGAATTGCCTTCTCGGTTCTAATTTTTGTTTTAAAAGATCGAGCATCTCTTGGTATTTTATTAAACTTTTATCATTTTCATCCAGAACTTGGATTTCATGGAAGTATATGGGCGAGAAAGCCAACACAAAGTGGAGGGTATGAGTACTCGTGCCTTCTGAGAATGTTGGCCCCCCTCTGGGTCGAATGTAAAGAATTGCCTCCTCGGTTCTAATTTTTGTTTCAAAAGATCGAGCATCTCTTGGTCTTTTATTAAACTTTTATCATTTTCATCCAGAACTTGGATTTCATGGAAGTATATGAGCGAGAAAGCCAACACAAAGTGGAGGGTTCTAATTTAGGTTCTAATTTAGCCTACACTGGCATGAAAAGTGGCCACTGCCCACTCCATGGTCCGAGTGCGTTGATGAAACTTACTATTTTGGAAAGCTAATGGCAGCACCTTTCCAGCGATATACGCCACTTGGCCAGAATATTTTTCTAAAATTACGCAAAAACGCACTGCCCACGCGCATTTTTAGATGCCTACACTGGCATGATGAAGTGGCCACTGCCCACACATGGTGGGCACTGCCCACTCCATGGTCCGAGTGCGTTGATGAAACTTACCATTTTGGAAAGCTAATGGCAGCACCTTTCCAGCGATATATGCCACTTGGCCAGAATATTTTCCTAAAGTTACGAAAAAAGGCACTGAAAATGCGCATGTTTAGTTAGCCTACACTGGCCTGATGAAGTGGCCACTGCCCACTCCATGGTCCGAGTGCGTTGATGAAACTTACCATTTTGGAAAGCTAATGGCAGCACCTTTCCAGCGATATATGCCTCTTGGCCAGAATATTTTTCTAAAGTTACGAAAAAAGGCACTGAAAATGCACATGTTTAGTTAGCCTACACTGGCCTGATGAAGTGGCCACTGCCCACTCCATGGTGGGCACTGCCCACTCCATGGTCCGAGTGCGTTGATGAAACTTACCATTTTGGAAAGCTAATGGCAGCACCTTTCCAGCGATATATGCCACTTGGCCAGAATATTTTTCTAAAGTTACGAAAAAAGGCACTGAAAATGCGCATGTTTAGTTAGCCTACACTGGCCTGATGAAGTGGCCACTGCCCACTCCATGGTCCGAGTGCGTTGATGAAACTTACTATTTTGGAAAGCTAATGGTAGCACCTTTCCAGCGATATATGCCACTTGCCCAGAATATTTTTCTAAAATTACGCAAAAACGCACTGACCACGCGCATTTTTAGATGCCTACACTGGCATGATGAAGTGGCCACTGCCCACACCATGGTGGGCACTGCCCACTCCATGGTCCGAGTGCGTTGATGAAACTTACCATTTTGGAAAGCTAATGGCAGCACCTTTCCAGCGATATATGCCTCTTGGCCAGAATATTTTTCTAAAGTTACGAAAAAAGGCACTGAAAATGCACATGTTTAGTTAGCCTACACTGGCCTGATGAAGTGGCCACTGCCCACTCCATGGTGGGCACTGCCCACTCCATGGTCCGAGTGCGTTGATGAAACTTACCATTTTGGAAAGCTAATGGCAGCACCTTTCCAGCGATATATGCCACTTGGCCAGAATATTTTTCTAAAGTTACGAAAAAAGGCACTGAAAATGCGCATGTTTAGTTAGCCTACACTGGCCTGATGAAGTGGCCACTGCCCACTCCATGGTCCGAGTGCGTTGATGAAACTTACTATTTTGGAAAGCTAATGGTAGCACCTTTCCAGCGATATACGCCACTTGGCCAGAATATTTTTCTAAAGTTACGAAAAAAGGCACTGAAAATGCACATGTTTAGTTAGCCTACACTGGCCTGATGAAGTGGCCACTGCCCACTCCATGGTGGGCACTGCCCACTCCATGGTCCGAGTGCGTTGATGAAACTTACCATTTTGGAAAGCTAATGGCAGCACCTTTCCAGCGATATACGCCACTTGGCCAGAATATTTTTTTAAAGTTACGAAAAAAGGCACTGAAAATGCACATGTTTAGTTAGCCTACACTGGCCTGATGAAGTGGCCACTGCCCACTCCATGGTGGGCACTGCCCACTCCATGGTCCGAGTGCGTTGATGAAACTTACCATTTTGGAAAGCTAATGGCAGCACCTTTCCAGCGATATATGCCACTTGGCCAGAATATTTTTCTAAAGTTACGAAAAAAGGCACTGAAAATGCGCATGTTTAGTTAGCCTACACTGGCCTGATGAAGTGACCACTGCCCACTCCATGGTCCGAGTGCGTTGATGAAACTTACCATTTTGGAAAGCTAATGGCAGCACCTTTCCAGCGATATATGCCTCTTGGCCAGAATATTTTTCGAAAGTTACGAAAAAAGGCACTGAAAATGCGCATGTTTAGTTAGCCTACACTGGCCTGATGAAGTGGCCACTGCCCACTCCATGGTCCGAGTGCGTTGATGAAACTTACCATTTTGGAAAGCTAATGGCAGCACCTTTCCAGCGATATATGCCTCTTGGCCAGAATATTTTTCTAAAGTTACGAAAAAAGGCACTGAAAATGCACATGTTTAGTTAGCCTACACTGGCCTGATGAAGTGGCCACTGCCCACTCCATGGTGGGCACTGCCCACTCCATGGTCCGAGTGCGTTGATGAAACTTACCATTTTGGAAAGCTAATGGCAGCACCTTTCCAGCGATATATGCCACTTGGCCAGAATATTTTTCTAAAGTTACGAAAAAAGGCACTGAAAATGCGCATGTTTAGTTAGCCTACACTGGCCTGATGAAGTGGGCACTGCCCACTCCATGGTCCGAGTGCGTTGATGAAACTTACTATTTTGGAAAGCTAATGGTAGCACCTTTCCAGCGATATATGCCACTTGCCAAGAATATTTTTCTAAAATTACGCAAAAACGCACTGACCACGCGCATTTTTAGATGCCTACACTGGCATGATGAAGTGGCCACTGCCCACACCATGGTGGGCACTGCCCACTCCATGGTCCGAGTGCGTTGATGAAACTTACCATTTTGGAAAGCTAATGGCAGCACCTTTCCAGCGATATATGCCACTTGGCCAGAATATTTTTCTAAAGTTACGAAAAAAGGCACTGAAAATGCGCATGTTTAGTTAGCCTACACTGGCCTGATGAAGTGACCACTGCCCACTCCATGGTCCGAGTGCGTTGATGAAACTTACCATTTTGGAAAGCTAATGGCAGCACCTTTCCAGCGATATACGCCACTTGGCCAGAATATTTTTCTAAAGTTACGAAAAAAGGCACTGAAAATGCACATGTTTAGTTAGCCTACACTGGCCTGATGAAGTGGCCACTGCCCACTCCATGGTGGGCACTGCCCACTCCATGGTCCGAGTGCGTTGATGAAACTTACCATTTTGGAAAGCTAATGGCAGCACCTTTCCAGCGATATACGCCACTTGGCCAGAATATTTTTCTAAAGTTACGAAAAAAGGCACTGAAAATGCACATGTTTAGTTAGCCTACACTGGCCTGATGAAGTGGCCACTGCCCACTCCATGGTGGGCACTGCCCACTCCATGGTCCGAGTGCGTTGATGAAACTTACCATTTTGGAAAGCTAATGGCAGCACCTTTCCAGCGATATACGCCACTTGGCCAGAATATTTTTTTAAAGTTACGAAAAAAGGCACTGAAAATGCACATGTTTAGTTAGCCTACACTGGCCTGATGAAGTGGCCACTGCCCACTCCATGGTGGGCACTGCCCACTCCATGGTCCGAGTGCGTTGATGAAACTTACCATTTTGGAAAGCTAATGGCAGCACCTTTCCAGCGATATATGCCACTTGGCCAGAATATTTTTCTAAAGTTACGAAAAAAGGCACTGAAAATGCGCATGTTTAGTTAGCCTACACTGGCCTGATGAAGTGGCCACTGCCCACTCCATGGTCCGAGTGCGTTGATGAAACTTACTATTTTGGAAAGCTAATGGTAGCACCTTTCCAGCGATATATGCCACTTGCCCAGAATATTTTTCTAAAATTACGCAAAAACGCACTGACCACGCGCATTTTTAGATGCCTACACTGGCATGATGAAGTGGCCACTGCCCACACCATGGTGGGCACTGCCCACTCCATGGTCCGAGTGCGTTGATGAAACTTACCATTTTGGAAAGCTAATGGCAGCACCTTTCCAGCGATATATGCCTCTTGGCCAGAATATTTTTCTAAAGTTACGAAAAAAGGCACTGAAAATGCACATGTTTAGTTAGCCTACACTGGCCTGATGAAGTGGCCACTGCCCACACCATGGTGGGCACTGCCCACTCCATGGTCCGAGTGCGTTGATGAAACTTACCATTTTGGAAAGCTAATGGCAGCACCTTTCCAGCGATATATGCCACTTGGCCAGAATATTTTCCTAAAGTTACGAAAAAAGGCACTGAAAATGCGCATGTTTAGTTAGCCTACACTGGCCTGATGAAGTGGCCACTGCCCACTCCATGGTCCGAGTGCGTTGATGAAACTTACCATTTTGGAAAGCTAATGGCAGCACCTTTCCAGCGATATATGCCTCTTGGCCAGAATATTTTTCTAAAGTTACGAAAAAAGGCACTGAAAATGCGCATGTTTAGTTAGCCTACACTGGCCTGATGAAGTGGCCACTGCCCACTCCATGGTGGGCACTGCCCACTCCATGGTCCGAGTGCGTTGATGAAACTTACCATTTTGGAAAGCTAATGGCAGCACCTTTCCAGCGATATATGCGACTTGGCCAGAATATTTTTCTAAAGTTACGAAAAAAGGCACTGAAAATGCGCATGTTTAGTTAGCCTACACTGGCCTGATGAAGTGGGCACTGCCCACTCCATGGTCCGAGTGCGTTGATGAAACTTACTATTTTGGAAAGCTAATGGTAGCACCTTTCCAGCGATATATGCCACTTGCCCAGAATATTTTTCTAAAATTACGCAAAAACGCACTGACCACGCGCATTTTTAGATGCCTACACTGGCATGATGAAGTGGCCACTGCCCACACCATGGTGGGCACTACCCACTCCATGGTCCGAGTGCGTTGATGAAACTTACCATTTTGGAAAGCTAATGGCAGCACCTTTCCAGCGATATACGCCACTTGACCAGAATATTTTTGTAAAGTTACGAAAAAAGGCACTGAAAACGCGCATTTTTAGTTAGCCTACACTGGCATGACGAAGTGGCCACTGCCCACTCTATGGTGGGCACTGCCCACTCCATGGTCCGAGTGCGTTGATGAAACTTACCATTTTGGTAAGCTAATGGCAGCACCTTTCCAGCAATATATCCCACTCGTGCCTTCTGAGACTATTGGCCCCCCCTCTGGGTCAAATGTAAAGAATGGCCTTCTCGGTTCTAATTTTTGTTTTAAAAGATCGAGCATCTCTTTTTCATCATTTTCATCCAGAACTTGGATTTCATGGAAGTATATGAGCGAGAAAGCCAACACAAAGTGGAGGGTATGAGTACTCGTGCCTTCTGAGATTGTTGGCCCCCACTCTGGGTCAAATGTAAAGAATTGCCTTCTCGGTTCTAATTTTTGTTTTAAAAGATCGAGCATCTCTTGGTCTTTTATTAAACTTTAATCATTTTCATCCAGAACTTGGATTTCATAGAAGTATATGAGCGAGAAAGCCAACACAAAGTGGAGGGTATGAGTACTCGTGCCTTCTGAGACTGTTGACCCCCACTCTGGGTCAAATGTAAAGAATTGCCTTCTCGGTTCTAATTTTTGTTTTAAAAGATCGAGCATCTCTTGGTCTTTTATTAAACTTTTATCATTTCCATCCAGAATTTGGATTTCATGGAAGTATATGAGCGAGAAAGCCAACACAAAGTTGAGGGTATGAGTACTCGTGCCTTCTGAGACTGTTGGCCCCCACTCAGGGTCAAATGTAAAGAATTGCCTTCTCGGTTCTAATTTTTGTTTTAAAAGATCGAGCATCTCTTGGTCTTTTATTAAACTTTTATCATTTTCATCCAGAACTTGGATTTCATGGAAGTATATGAGCGAGAAAGCCAACACAAAGTGGAGGGTATGAGTACTCGTGCCTTCTGAGACTGTTGGCCCCCCCTCTGGGTCAAATGTAAAGAATTGCCTTCTCGGTTCTAATTTTTGTTTTAAAAGATCGAGCATCTCTTGGTATTTTATTAAACTTTTATCATTTTCATCCAGAACTTGGATTTCATGGAAGTATATGGGCGAGAAAGCCAACACAAAGTGGAGGGTATGAGTACTCGTGCCTTCTGAGAATGTTGGCCCCCCTCTGGGTCGAATGTAAAGAATTGCCTCCTCGGTTCTAATTTTTGTTTCAAAAGATCGAGCATCTCTTGGTCTTTTATTAAACTTTTATCATTTTCATCCAGAACTTGGATTTCATGGAAGTATATGAGCGAGAAAGCCAACACAAAGTGGAGGGTTCTAATTTAGGTTCTAATTTAGCCTACACTGGCATGAAAAGTGGCCACTGCCCACTCCATGGTCCGAGTGCGTTGATGAAACTTACTATTTTGGAAAGCTAATGGCAGCACCTTTCCAGCGATATACGCCACTTGGCCAGAATATTTTTCTAAAATTACGCAAAAACGCACTGCCCACGCGCATTTTTAGATGCCTACACTGGCATGATGAAGTGGCCACTGCCCACACATGGTGGGCACTGCCCACTCCATGGTCCGAGTGCGTTGATGAAACTTACCATTTTGGAAAGCTAATGGCAGCACCTTTCCAGCGATATATGCCACTTGGCCAGAATATTTTCCTAAAGTTACGAAAAAAGGCACTGAAAATGCGCATGTTTAGTTAGCCTACACTGGCCTGATGAAGTGGCCACTGCCCACTCCATGGTCCGAGTGCGTTGATGAAACTTACCATTTTGGAAAGCTAATGGCAGCACCTTTCCAGCGATATATGCCTCTTGGCCAGAATATTTTTCTAAAGTTACGAAAAAAGGCACTGAAAATGCACATGTTTAGTTAGCCTACACTGGCCTGATGAAGTGGCCACTGCCCACTCCATGGTGGGCACTGCCCACTCCATGGTCCGAGTGCGTTGATGAAACTTACCATTTTGGAAAGCTAATGGCAGCACCTTTCCAGCGATATATGCCACTTGGCCAGAATATTTTTCTAAAGTTACGAAAAAAGGCACTGAAAATGCGCATGTTTAGTTAGCCTACACTGGCCTGATGAAGTGGCCACTGCCCACTCCATGGTCCGAGTGCGTTGATGAAACTTACTATTTTGGAAAGCTAATGGTAGCACCTTTCCAGCGATATATGCCACTTGCCCAGAATATTTTTCTAAAATTACGCAAAAACGCACTGACCACGCGCATTTTTAGATGCCTACACTGGCATGATGAAGTGGCCACTGCCCACACCATGGTGGGCACTGCCCACTCCATGGTCCGAGTGCGTTGATGAAACTTACCATTTTGGAAAGCTAATGGCAGCACCTTTCCAGCGATATATGCCTCTTGGCCAGAATATTTTTCTAAAGTTACGAAAAAAGGCACTGAAAATGCACATGTTTAGTTAGCCTACACTGGCCTGATGAAGTGGCCACTGCCCACACCATGGTGGGCACTGCCCACTCCATGGTCCGAGTGCGTTGATGAAACTTACCATTTTGGAAAGCTAATGGCAGCACCTTTCCAGCGATATATGCCACTTGGCCAGAATATTTTCCTAAAGTTACGAAAAAAGGCACTGAAAATGCGCATGTTTAGTTAGCCTACACTGGCCTGATGAAGTGGCCACTGCCCACTCCATGGTCCGAGTGCGTTGATGAAACTTACCATTTTGGAAAGCTAATGGCAGCACCTTTCCAGCGATATATGCCTCTTGGCCAGAATATTTTTCTAAAGTTACGAAAAAAGGCACTGAAAATGCACATGTTTAGTTAGCCTACACTGGCCTGATGAAGTGGCCACTGCCCACTCCATGGTGGGCACTGCCCACTCCATGGTCCGAGTGCGTTGATGAAACTTACCATTTTGGAAAGCTAATGGCAGCACCTTTCCAGCGATATATGCCACTTGGCCAGAATATTTTTCTAAAGTTACGAAAAAAGGCACTGAAAATGCGCATGTTTAGTTAGCCTACACTGGCCTGATGAAGTGGGCACTGCCCACTCCATGGTCCGAGTGCGTTGATGAAACTTACTATTTTGGAAAGCTAATGGTAGCACCTTTCCAGCGATATATGCCACTTGCCAAGAATATTTTTCTAAAATTACGCAAAAACGCACTGACCACGCGCATTTTTAGATGCCTACACTGGCATGATGAAGTGGCCACTGCCCACACCATGGTGGGCACTGCCCACTCCATGGTCCGAGTGCGTTGATGAAACTTACCATTTTGGAAAGCTAATGGCAGCACCTTTCCAGCGATATATGCCACTTGGCCAGAATATTTTTCTAAAGTTACGAAAAAAGGCACTGAAAATGCGCATGTTTAGTTAGCCTACACTGGCCTGATGAAGTGACCACTGCCCACTCCATGGTCCGAGTGCGTTGATGAAACTTACCATTTTGGAAAGCTAATGGCAGCACCTTTCCAGCGATATACGCCACTTGGCCAGAATATTTTTCTAAAGTTACGAAAAAAGGCACTGAAAATGCACATGTTTAGTTAGCCTACACTGGCCTGATGAAGTGGCCACTGCCCACTCCATGGTGGGCACTGCCCACTCCATGGTCCGAGTGCGTTGATGAAACTTACCATTTTGGAAAGCTAATGGCAGCACCTTTCCAGCGATATACGCCACTTGGCCAGAATATTTTTCTAAAGTTACGAAAAAAGGCACTGAAAATGCACATGTTTAGTTAGCCTACACTGGCCTGATGAAGTGGCCACTGCCCACTCCATGGTGGGCACTGCCCACTCCATGGTCCGAGTGCGTTGATGAAACTTACCATTTTGGAAAGCTAATGGCAGCACCTTTCCAGCGATATACGCCACTTGGCCAGAATATTTTTTTAAAGTTACGAAAAAAGGCACTGAAAATGCACATGTTTAGTTAGCCTACACTGGCCTGATGAAGTGGCCACTGCCCACTCCATGGTGGGCACTGCCCACTCCATGGTCCGAGTGCGTTGATGAAACTTACCATTTTGGAAAGCTAATGGCAGCACCTTTCCAGCGATATATGCCACTTGGCCAGAATATTTTTCTAAAGTTACGAAAAAAGGCACTGAAAATGCGCATGTTTAGTTAGCCTACACTGGCCTGATGAAGTGGCCACTGCCCACTCCATGGTCCGAGTGCGTTGATGAAACTTACTATTTTGGAAAGCTAATGGTAGCACCTTTCCAGCGATATATGCCACTTGCCCAGAATATTTTTCTAAAATTACGCAAAAACGCACTGACCACGCGCATTTTTAGATGCCTACACTGGCATGATGAAGTGGCCACTGCCCACACCATGGTGGGCACTGCCCACTCCATGGTCCGAGTGCGTTGATGAAACTTACCATTTTGGAAAGCTAATGGCAGCACCTTTCCAGCGATATATGCCTCTTGGCCAGAATATTTTTCTAAAGTTACGAAAAAAGGCACTGAAAATGCACATGTTTAGTTAGCCTACACTGGCCTGATGAAGTGGCCACTGCCCACACCATGGTGGGCACTGCCCACTCCATGGTCCGAGTGCGTTGATGAAACTTACCATTTTGGAAAGCTAATGGCAGCACCTTTCCAGCGATATATGCCACTTGGCCAGAATATTTTCCTAAAGTTACGAAAAAAGGCACTGAAAATGCGCATGTTTAGTTAGCCTACACTGGCCTGATGAGGTGGCCACTGCCCACTCCATGGTCCGAGTGCGTTGATGAAACTTACCATTTTGGAAAGCTAATGGCAGCACCTTTCCAGCGATATATGCCTCTTGGCCAGAATATTTTTCTAAAGTTACGAAAAAAGGCACTGAAAATGCACATGTTTAGTTAGCCTACACTGGCCTGATGAAGTGGCCACTGCCCACTCCATGGTGGGCACTGCCCACTCCATGGTCCGAGTGCGTTGATGAAACTTACCATTTTGGAAAGCTAATGGCAGCACCTTTCCAGCGATATATGCGACTTGGCCAGAATATTTTTCTAAAGTTACGAAAAAAGGCACTGAAAATGCGCATGTTTAGTTAGCCTACACTGGCCTGATGAAGTGGGCACTGCCCACTCCATGGTCCGAGTGCGTTGATGAAACTTACTATTTTGGAAAGCTAATGGTAGCACCTTTCCAGCGATATATGCCACTTGCCCAGAATATTTTTCTAAAATTACGCAAAAACGCACTGACCACGCGCATTTTTAGATGCCTACACTGGCATGATGAAGTGGCCACTGCCCACACCATGGTGGGCACTACCCACTCCATGGTCCGAGTGCGTTGATGAAACTTACCATTTTGGAAAGCTAATGGCAGCACCTTTCCAGCGATATACGCCATTTGACCAGAATATTTTTGTAAAGTTACGAAAAAAGGCACTGAAAACGCGCATTTTTAGTTAGCCTACACTGGCATGACGAAGTGGCCACTGCCCACTCTATGGTGGGCACTGCCCACTCCATGGTCCGAGTGCGTTGATGAAACTTACCATTTTGGTAAGCTAATGGCAGCACCTTTCCAGCAATATATCCCACTCGTGCCTTCTGAGACTATTGGCCCCCCCTCTGGGTCAAATGTAAAGAATGGCCTTCTCGGTTCTAATTTTTGTTTTAAAAGATCGAGCATCTCTTTTTCATCATTTTCATCCAGAACTTGGATTTCATGGAAGTATATGAGCGAGAAAGCCAACACAAAGTGGAGGGTATGAGTACTCGTGCCTTCTGAGATTGTTGGCCCCCACTCTGGGTCAAATGTAAAGAATTGCCTTCTCGGTTCTAATTTTTGTTTTAAAAGATCGAGCATCTCTTGGTCTTTTATTAAACTTTAATCATTTTCATCCAGAACTTGGATTTCATAGAAGTATATGAGCGAGAAAGCCAACACAAAGTGGAGGGTATGAGTACTCGTGCCTTCTGAGACTGTTGACCCCCACTCTGGGTCAAATGTAAAGAATTGCCTTCTCGGTTCTAATTTTTGTTTTAAAAGATCGAGCATCTCTTGGTCTTTTATTAAACTTTTATCATTTCCATCCAGAATTTGGATTTCATGGAAGTATATGAGCGAGAAAGCCAACACAAAGTTGAGGGTATGAGTACTCGTGCCTTCTGAGACTGTTGGCCCCCACTCAGGGTCAAATGTAAAGAATTGCCTTCTCGGTTCTAATTTTTGTTTTAAAAGATCGAGCATCTCTTGGTCTTTTATTAAACTTTTATCATTTTCATCCAGAACTTGGATTTCATGGAAGTATATGAGCGAGAAAGCCAACACAAAGTGGAGGGTATGAGTACTCGTGCCTTCTGAGACTGTTGGCCCCCCCTCTGGGTCAAATGTAAAGAATTGCCTTCTCGGTTCTAATTTTTGTTTTAAAAGATCGAGCATCTCTTGGTATTTTATTAAACTTTTATCATTTTCATCCAGAACTTGGATTTCATGGAAGTATATGGGCGAGAAAGCCAACACAAAGTGGAGGGTATGAGTACTCGTGCCTTCTGAGAATGTTGGCCCCCCTCTGGGTCGAATGTAAAGAATTGCCTCCTCGGTTCTAATTTTTGTTTCAAAAGATCGAGCATCTCTTGGTCTTTTATTAAACTTTTATCATTTTCATCCAGAACTTGGATTTCATGGAAGTATATGAGCGAGAAAGCCAACACAAAGTGGAGGGTTCTAATTTAGGTTCTAATTTAGCCTACACTGGCATGAAAAGTGGCCACTGCCCACTCCATGGTCCGAGTGCGTTGATGAAACTTACTATTTTGGAAAGCTAATGGCAGCACCTTTCCAGCGATATACGCCACTTGGCCAGAATATTTTTCTAAAATTACGCAAAAACGCACTGCCCACGCGCATTTTTAGATGCCTACACTGGCATGATGAAGTGGCCACTGCCCACACATGGGGGGCACTGCCCACTCCATGGTCCGAGTGCGTTGATGAAACTTACCATTTTGGAAAGCTAATGGCAGCACCTTTCCAGCGATATACGCCACTTGTCCAGAATATTTTTCTAAAATTACGCAAAAACGCACTGCCCACGCGCATTTTTAGATGCCTACACTGGCATGATGAAGTGGCCACTGCCCACACCATGGTGGGCACTGCCCACTCCATGGTCCGAGTGCGTTGATGAAACTTACCATTTTGGAAAGCTAATGGCAGCACCTTTCCAGCGATATACGCCACTTGGCCAGAATATTTTTCTAAAGTTACGAAAAAAGGCACTGAAAATGCACATGTTTAGTTAGCCTACACTGGCCTGATGAAGTGGCCACTGCCCACTCCATGGTGGGCACTGCCCACTCCATGGTCCGAGTGCGTTGATGAAACTTACCATTTTGGAAAGCTAATGGCAGCACCTTTCCAGCGATATACGCCACTTGGCCAGAATATTTTTCTAAAGTTACGAAAAAAGGCACTGAAAATGCACATGTTTAGTTAGCCTACACTGGCCTGATGAAGTGGCCACTGCCCACTCCATGGTGGGCACTGCCCACTCCATGGTCCGAGTGCGTTGATGAAACTTACCATTTTGGAAAGCTAATGGCAGCACCTTTCCAGCGATATACGCCACTTGGCCAGAATATTTTTCTAAAGTTACGAAAAAAGGCACTGAAAATGCACACGTTTAGTTAGCCTACACTGGCCTGATGAAGTGGCCACTGCCCACTCCATGGTGGGCACTGCCCACTCCATGGTCCGAGTGCGTTGATGAAACTTACCATTTTGGAAAGCTAATGGCAGCACCTTTCCAGCGATATATGCCACTTGGCCAGAATATTTTTCTAAAGTTACGAAAAAAAGCACTGAAAACGCGCATTTTTAGTTAGCCTACACTGGCATGACGAAGTGGCCACTGCCCACACCATGGTGGGCACTGCCCACTCCATGGTCCGAGTGCGTTGATGAAACTTACCATTTTGGAAAGCTAATGGCAGCACCTTTCCAGCGATATATGCCACTTGGCCAGAATATTTTTCTAAAGTTACGAAGAAAGGCACTGAAAATGCACATGTTTAGTTAGCCTACACTGGCCTGATGAAGTGGCCACTGCCCACTCCATGGTCCGAGTGCGTTGATGAAACTTACCATTTTGGAAAGCTAATGGCAGAACCTTTCCAGCGATATATGCCACTTGCCCAGAATATTTTTCTAAAGTTACGCAAAAACGCACTGACCACGCGCATTTTTAGATGCCTACACTGGCATGATGAAGTGGCTACTGCCCACTCCATGGTGGGCACTGCCGACTCCATGGTCCGAGTGCGTTGATAAAACTTACCATTTTGGAAAGCTAATGGCAGCACCTTTCCAGCGATATATGCCACTTGGCCAGAATATTTTTCTAAAGTTACGAAAAAAGGCACTGAAAATGCGCATGTTTAGTTAGCCTACACTGGCCTGATGAAGTGACCACTGCCCACTCCATGGTCCGAGTGCGTTGATGAAACTTACCATTTTGGAAAGCTAATGGCAGCACCTTTCCAGCGATATATGCCTCTTGGCCAGAATATTTTTCTAAAGTTACGAAAAAAGGCACTGAAAATGCGCATGTTTAGTTAGCCTACACTGGCCTGATGAAGTGACCACTGCCCACTCCATGGTCCGAGTGCGTTGATGAAACTTACCATTTTGGAAAGCTAATGGCAGCACCTTTCCAGCGATATATGCCTCTTGGCCAGAATATTTTTCTAAAGTTACGAAAAAAGGCACTGAAAATGCACATGTTTAGTTAGCCTACACTGGCCTGATGAAGTGGCCACTGCCCACTCCATGGTGGGCACTGCCCACTCCATGGTCCGAGTGCGTTGATGAAACTTACCATTTTGGAAAGCTAATGGCAGCACCTTTCCAGCGATATATGCCACTTGGCCAGAATATTTTTCTAAAGTTACGAAAAAAGGCACTGAAAATGCGCATGTTTAGTTAGCCTACACTGGCCTGATGAAGTGGGCACTGCCCACTCCATGGTCCGAGTGCGTTGATGAAACTTACTATTTTGGAAAGCTAATGGTAGCACCTTTCCAGCGATATATGCCACTTGCCAAGAATATTTTTCTAAAATTACGCAAAAACGCACTGACCACGCGCATTTTTAGATGCCTACACTGGCATGATGAAGTGGCCACTGCCCACACCATGGTGGGCACTGCCCACTCCATGGTCCGAGTGCGTTGATGAAACTTACCATTTTGGAAAGCTAATGGCAGCACCTTTCCAGCGATATATGCCACTTGGCCAGAATATTTTTCTAAAGTTACGAAAAAAGGCACTGAAAATGCGCATGTTTAGTTAGCCTACACTGGCCTGATGAAGTGACCACTGCCCACTCCATGGTCCGAGTGCGTTGATGAAACTTACCATTTTGGAAAGCTAATGGCAGCACCTTTCCAGCGATATACGCCACTTGGCCAGAATATTTTTCTAAAGTTACGAAAAAAGGCACTGAAAATGCACATGTTTAGTTAGCCTACACTGGCCTGATGAAGTGGCCACTGCCCACTCCATGGTGGGCACTGCCCACTCCATGGTCCGAGTGCGTTGATGAAACTTACCATTTTGGAAAGCTAATGGCAGCACCTTTCCAGCGATATACGCCACTTGGCCAGAATATTTTTCTAAAGTTACGAAAAAAGGCACTGAAAATGCACATGTTTAGTTAGCCTACACTGGCCTGATGAAGTGGCCACTGCCCACTCCATGGTGGGCACTGCCCACTCCATGGTCCGAGTGCGTTGATGAAACTTACCATTTTGGAAAGCTAATGGCAGCACCTTTCCAGCGATATACGCCACTTGGCCAGAATATTTTTTTAAAGTTACGAAAAAAGGCACTGAAAATGCACATGTTTAGTTAGCCTACACTGGCCTGATGAAGTGGCCACTGCCCACTCCATGGTGGGCACTGCCCACTCCATGGTCCGAGTGCGTTGATGAAACTTACCATTTTGGAAAGCTAATGGCAGCACCTTTCCAGCGATATATGCCACTTGGCCAGAATATTTTTCTAAAGTTACGAAAAAAGGCACTGAAAATGCGCATGTTTAGTTAGCCTACACTGGCCTGATGAAGTGGCCACTGCCCACTCCATGGTCCGAGTGCGTTGATGAAACTTACCATTTTGGAAAGCTAATGGTAGCACCTTTCCAGCGATATATGCCACTTGCCCAGAATATTTTTCTAAAATTACGCAAAAACGCACTGACCACGCGCATTTTTAGATGCCTACACTGGCATGATGAAGTGGCCACTGCCCACACCATGGTGGGCACTGCCCACTCCATGGTCCGAGTGCGTTGATGAAACTTACCATTTTGGAAAGCTAATGGCAGCACCTTTCCAGCGATATATGCCTCTTGGCCAGAATATTTTTCTAAAGTTACGAAAAAAGGCACTGAAAATGCACATGTTTAGTTAGCCTACACTGGCCTGATGAAGTGGCCACTGCCCACACCATGGTGGGCACTGCCCACTCCATGGTCCGAGTGCGTTGATGAAACTTACCATTTTGGAAAGCTAATGGCAGCACCTTTCCAGCGATATATGCCACTTGGCCAGAATATTTTCCTAAAGTTACGAAAAAAGGCACTGAAAATGCGCATGTTTAGTTAGCCTACACTGGCCTGATGAAGTGGCCACTGCCCACTCCATGGTCCGAGTGCGTTGATGAAACTTACCATTTTGGAAAGCTAATGGCAGCACCTTTCCAGCGATATATGCCTCTTGGCCAGAATATTTTTCTAAAGTTACGAAAAAAGGCACTGAAAATGCACATGTTTAGTTAGCCTACACTGGCCTGATGAAGTGGCCACTGCCCACTCCATGGTGGGCACTGCCCACTCCATGGTCCGAGTGCGTTGATGAAACTTACCATTTTGGAAAGCTAATGGCAGCACCTTTCCAGCGATATATGCGTCTTGGCCAGAATATTTTTCTAAAGTTACGAAAAAAGGCACTGAAAATGCGCATGTTTAGTTAGCCTACACTGGCCTGATGAAGTGGGCACTGCCCACTCCATGGTCCGAGTGCGTTGATGAAACTTACTATTTTGGAAAGCTAATGGTAGCACCTTTCCAGCGATATATGCCACTTGCCCAGAATATTTTTCTAAAATTACGCAAAAACGCACTGACCACGCGCATTTTTAGATGCCTACACTGGCATGATGAAGTGGCCACTGCCCACACCATGGTGGGCACTACCCACTCCATGGTCCTAGTGCGTTGATGAAACTTACCATTTTGGAAAGCTAATGGCAGCACCTTTCCAGCGATATACGCCACTTGACCAGAATATTTTTGTAAAGTTACGAAAAAAGGCACTGAAAACGCGCATTTTTAGTTAGCCTACACTGGCATGACGAAGTGGCCACTGCCCACTCTATGGTGGGCACTGCCCACTCCATGGTCCGAGTGCGTTGATGAAACTTACCATTTTGGTAAGCTAATGGCAGCACCTTTCCAGCAATATATCCCACTCGTGCCTTCTGAGACTATTGGCCCCCCCTCTGGGTCAAATGTAAAGAATGGCCTTCTCGGTTCTAATTTTTGTTTTAAAAGATCGAGCATCTCTTTTTCATCATTTTCATCCAGAACTTGGATTTCATGGAAGTATATGAGCGAGAAAGCCAACACAAAGTGGAGGGTATGAGTACTCGTGCCTTCTGAGATTGTTGGCCCCCACTCTGGGTCAAATGTAAAGAATTGCCTTCTCGGTTCTAATTTTTGTTTTAAAAGATCGAGCATCTCTTGGTCTTTTATTAAACTTTAATCATTTTCATCCAGAACTTGGATTTCATAGAAGTATATGAGCGAGAAAGCCAACACAAAGTGGAGGGTATGAGTACTCGTGCCTTCTGAGACTGTTGACCCCCACTCTGGGTCAAATGTAAAGAATTGCCTTCTCGGTTCTAATTTTTGTTTTAAAAGATCGAGCATCTCTTGGTCTTTTATTAAACTTTTATCATTTCCATCCAGAATTTGGATTTCATGGAAGTATATGAGCGAGAAAGCCAACACAAAGTTGAGGGTATGAGTACTCGTGCCTTCTGAGACTGTTGGCCCCCACTCAGGGTCAAATGTAAAGAATTGCCTTCTCGGTTCTAATTTTTGTTTTAAAAGATCGAGCATCTCTTGGTCTTTTATTAAACTTTTATCATTTTCATCCAGAACTTGGATTTCATGGAAGTATATGAGCGAGAAAGCCAACACAAAGTGGAGGGTATGAGTACTCGTGCCTTCTGAGACTGTTGGCCCCCCCTCTGGGTCAAATGTAAAGAATTGCCTTCTCGGTTCTAATTTTTGTTTTAAAAGATCGAGCATCTCTTGGTATTTTATTAAACTTTTATCATTTTCATCCAGAACTTGGATTTCATGGAAGTATATGGGCGAGAAAGCCAACACAAAGTGGAGGGTATGAGTACTCGTGCCTTCTGAGAATGTTGGCCCCCCTCTGGGTCGAATGTAAAGAATTGCCTCCTCGGTTCTAATTTTTGTTTCAAAAGATCGAGCATCTCTTGGTCTTTTATTAAACTTTTATCATTTTCATCCAGAACTTGGATTTCATGGAAGTATATGAGCGAGAAAGCCAACACAAAGTGGAGGGTTCTAATTTAGGTTCTAATTTAGCCTACACTGGCATGAAAAGTGGCCACTGCCCACTCCATGGTCCGAGTGCGTTGATGAAACTTACTATTTTGGAAAGCTAATGGCAGCACCTTTCCAGCGATATACGCCACTTGGCCAGAATATTTTTCTAAAATTACGCAAAAACGCACTGCCCACGCGCATTTTTAGATGCCTACACTGGCATGATGAAGTGGCCACTGCCCACACATGGTGGGCACTGCCCACTCCATGGTCCGAGTGCGTTGATGAAACTTACCATTTTGGAAAGCTAATGGCAGCACCTTTCCAGCGATATACGCCACTTGTCCAGAATATTTTTCTAAAATTACGCAAAAACGCACTGCCCACGCGCATTTTTAGATGCCTACACTGGCATGATGAAGTGGCCACTGCCCACACCATGGTGGGCACTGCCCACTCCATGGTCCGAGTGCGTTGATGAAACTTACCATTTTGGAAAGCTAATGGCAGCACCTTTCCAGCGATATACGCCACTTGCCCAGAATATTTTTCTAAAATTACGCAAAAACGCACTGACCACGCGCATTTTTAGATGCCTACACTGGCATGATGAAGTGGCCACTGCCCACACCATGGTGGGCACTACCCACTCCATGGTCCGAGTGCGTTGATGAAACTTACCATTTTGGAAAGCTAATGGCAGCACCTTTCCAGCGATATACGCCACTTGACCAGAATATTTTTGTAAAGTTACGAAAAAAGGCACTGAAAACGCGCATTTTTAGTTAGCCTACACTGGCATGACGAAGTGGCCACTGCCCACTCTATGGTGGGCACTGCCCACTCCATGGTCCGAGTGCGTTGATGAAACTTACCATTTTGGTAAGCTAATGGCAGCACCTTTCCAGCAATATATCCCACTCGTGCCTTCTGAGACTATTGGCCCCCCCTCTGGGTCAAATGTAAAGAATGGCCTTCTCGGTTCTAATTTTTGTTTTAAAAGATCGAGCATCTCTTTTTCATCATTTTCATCCAGAACTTGGATTTCATGGAAGTATATGAGCGAGAAAGCCAACACAAAGTGGAGGGTATGAGTACTCGTGCCTTCTGAGATTGTTGGCCCCCACTCTGGGTCAAATGTAAAGAATTGCCTTCTCGGTTCTAATTTTTGTT
Source organism: Sicus ferrugineus (assembly GCA_922984085.1). NCBI lineage: Eukaryota > Metazoa > Arthropoda > Insecta > Diptera > Conopidae > Sicus > Sicus ferrugineus. Next base: position 11,870,033 of record OV277351.1, on the reverse strand, counting down.
TTAAAAGATCGAGCATCTCTTGGTCTTTTATTAAACTTTAATCATTTTCATCCAGAACTTGGATTTCATAGAAGTATATGAGCGAGAAAGCCAACACAAAGTGGAGGGTATGAGTACTCGTGCCTTCTGAGACTGTTGACCCCCACTCTGGGTCAAATGTAAAGAATTGCCTTCTCGGTTCTAATTTTTGTTTTAAAAGATCGAGCATCTCTTGGTCTTTTATTAAACTTTTATCATTTCCATCCAGAATTTGGATTTCATGGAAGTATATGAGCGAGAAAGCCAACACAAAGTTGAGGGTATGAGTACTCGTGCCTTCTGAGACTGTTGGCCCCCACTCAGGGTCAAATGTAAAGAATTGCCTTCTCGGTTCTAATTTTTGTTTTAAAAGATCGAGCATCTCTTGGTCTTTTATTAAACTTTTATCATTTTCATCCAGAACTTGGATTTCATGGAAGTATATGAGCGAGAAAGCCAACACAAAGTGGAGGGTATGAGTACTCGTGCCTTCTGAGACTGTTGGCCCCCCCTCTGGGTCAAATGTAAAGAATTGCCTTCTCGGTTCTAATTTTTGTTTTAAAAGATCGAGCATCTCTTGGTATTTTATTAAACTTTTATCATTTTCATCCAGAACTTGGATTTCATGGAAGTATATGGGCGAGAAAGCCAACACAAAGTGGAGGGTATGAGTACTCGTGCCTTCTGAGAATGTTGGCCCCCCTCTGGGTCGAATGTAAAGAATTGCCTCCTCGGTTCTAATTTTTGTTTCAAAAGATCGAGCATCTCTTGGTCTTTTATTAAACTTTTATCATTTTCATCCAGAACTTGGATTTCATGGAAGTATATGAGCGAGAAAGCCAACACAAAGTGGAGGGTTCTAATTTAGGTTCTAATTTAGCCTACACTGGCATGAAAAGTGGCCACTGCCCACTCCATGGTCCGAGTGCGTTGATGAAACTTACCATTTTGGAAAGCTAATGGCAGCACCTTTCCAGCGATATACGCCACTTGGCCAGAATATTTTTCTAAAATTACGCAAAAACGCACTGCCCACGCGCATTTTTAGATGCCTACACTGGCATGATGAAGTGGCCACTGCCCACACATGGTGGGCACTGCCCACTCCATGGTCCGAGTGCGTTGATGAAACTTACCATTTTGGAAAGCTAATGGCAGCACCTTTCCAGCGATATACGCCACTTGTCCAGAATATTTTTCTAAAATTACGCAAAAACGCACTGCCCACGCGCATTTTTAGATGCCTACACTGGCATGATGAAGTGGCCACTGCCCACACCATGGTGGGCACTGCCCACTCCATGGTCCGAGTGCGTTGATGAAACTTACCATTTTGGAAAGCTAATGGCAGCACCTTTCCAGCGATATACGCCACTTGGCCAGAATATTTTTCTAAAGTTACGAAAAAAGGCACTGAAAATGCACATGTTTAGTTAGCCTACACTGGCCTGATGAAGTGGCCACTGCCCACTCCATGGTGGGCACTGCCCACTCCATGGTCCGAGTGCGTTGATGAAACTTACCATTTTGGAAAGCTAATGGCAGCACCTTTCCAGCGATATACGCCACTTGGCCAGAATATTTTTCTAAAGTTACGAAAAAAGGCACTGAAAATGCACATGTTTAGTTAGCCTACACTGGCCTGATGAAGTGGCCACTGCCCACTCCATGGTGGGCACTGCCCACTCCATGGTCCGAGTGCGTTGATGAAACTTACCATTTTGGAAAGCTAATGGCAGCACCTTTCCAGCGATATACGCCACTTGGCCAGAATATTTTTCTAAAGTTACGAAAAAAGGCACTGAAAATGCACACGTTTAGTTAGCCTACACTGGCCTGATGAAGTGGCCACTGCCCACTCCATGGTGGGCACTGCCCACTCCATGGTCCGAGTGCGTTGATGAAACTTACCATTTTGGAAAGCTAATGGCAGCACCTTTCCAGCGATATATGCCACTTGGCCAGAATATTTTTCTAAAGTTACGAAAAAAAGCACTGAAAACGCGCATTTTTAGTTAGCCTACACTGGCATGACGAAGTGGCCACTGCCCACACCATGGTGGGCACTGCCCACTCCATGGTCCGAGTGCGTTGATGAAACTTACCATTTTGGAAAGCTAATGGCAGCACCTTTCCAGCGATATATGCCACTTGGCCAGAATATTTTTCTAAAGTTACGAAGAAAGGCACTGAAAATGCACATGTTTAGTTAGCCTACACTGGCCTGATGAAGTGGCCACTGCCCACTCCATGGTCCGAGTGCGTTGATGAAACTTACCATTTTGGAAAGCTAATGGCAGAACCTTTCCAGCGATATATGCCACTTGCCCAGAATATTTTTCTAAAATTACGCAAAAACGCACTGACCACGCGCATTTTTAGATGCCTACACTGGCATGATGAAGTGGCCACTGCCCACACCATGGTGGGCACTGCCCACTCCATGGTCCGAGTGCGTTGATGAAACTTACCATTTTGGAAAGCTAATGGCAGCACCTTTCCAGCGATATATGCCACTTGGCCAGAATATTTTTCTAAAGTTACGAAAAAAGGCACTGAAAATGCGCATGTTTAGTTAGCCTACACTGGCCTGATGAAGTGACCACTGCCCACTCCATGGTCCGAGTGCGTTGATGAAACTTACCATTTTGGAAAGCTAATGGCAGCACCTTTCCAGCGATATACGCCACTTGGCCAGAATATTTTTCTAAAGTTACGAAAAAAGGCACTGAAAATGCACATGTTTAGTTAGCCTACACTGGCCTGATGAAGTGGCCACTGCCCACTCCATGGTGGGCACTGCCCACTCCATGGTCCGAGTGCGTTGATGAAACTTACCATTTTGGAAAGCTAATGGCAGCACCTTTCCAGCGATATACGCCACTTGGCCAGAATATTTTTCTAAAGTTACGAAAAAAGGCACTGAAAATGCACATGTTTAGTTAGCCTACACTGGCCTGATGAAGTGGCCACTGCCCACTCCATGGTGGGCACTGCCCACTCCATGGTCCGAGTGCGTTGATGAAACTTACCATTTTGGAAAGCTAATGGCAGCACCTTTCCAGCGATATACGCCACTTGGCCAGAATATTTTTTTAAAGTTACGAAAAAAGGCACTGAAAATGCACATGTTTAGTTAGCCTACACTGGCCTGATGAAGTGGCCACTGCCCACTCCATGGTGGGCACTGCCCACTCCATGGTCCGAGTGCGTTGATGAAACTTACCATTTTGGAAAGCTAATGGCAGCACCTTTCCAGCGATATATGCCACTTGGCCAGAATATTTTTCTAAAGTTACGAAAAAAGGCACTGAAAATGCGCATGTTTAGTTAGCCTACACTGGCCTGATGAAGTGGCCACTGCCCACTCCATGGTCCGAGTGCGTTGATGAAACTTACTATTTTGGAAAGCTAATGGTAGCACCTTTCCAGCGATATATGCCACTTGCCCAGAATATTTTTCTAAAATTACGCAAAAACGCACTGACCACGCGCATTTTTAGATGCCTACACTGGCATGATGAAGTGGCCACTGCCCACACCATGGTGGGCACTGCCCACTCCATGGTCCGAGTGCGTTGATGAAACTTACCATTTTGGAAAGCTAATGGCAGCACCTTTCCAGCGATATATGCCTCTTGGCCAGAATATTTTTCTAAAGTTACGAAAAAAGGCACTGAAAATGCACATGTTTAGTTAGCCTACACTGGCCTGATGAAGTGGCCACTGCCCACACCATGGTGGGCACTGCCCACTCCATGGTCCGAGTGCGTTGATGAAACTTACCATTTTGGAAAGCTAATGGCAGCACCTTTCCAGCGATATATGCCACTTGGCCAGAATATTTTCCTAAAGTTACGAAAAAAGGCACTGAAAATGCGCATGTTTAGTTAGCCTACACTGGCCTGATGAAGTGGCCACTGCCCACTCCATGGTCCGAGTGCGTTGATGAAACTTACCATTTTGGAAAGCTAATGGCAGCACCTTTCCAGCGATATATGCCTCTTGGCCAGAATATTTTTCTAAAGTTACGAAAAAAGGCACTGAAAATGCACATGTTTAGTTAGCCTACACTGGCCTGATGAAGTGGCCACTGCCCACTCCATGGTGGGCACTGCCCACTCCATGGTCCGAGTGCGTTGATGAAACTTACCATTTTGGAAAGCTAATGGCAGCACCTTTCCAGCGATATATGCGACTTGGCCAGAATATTTTTCTAAAGTTACGAAAAAAGGCACTGAAAATGCGCATGTTTAGTTAGCCTACACTGGCCTGATGAAGTGGGCACTGCCCACTCCATGGTCCGAGTGCGTTGATGAAACTTACTATTTTGGAAAGCTAATGGTAGCACCTTTCCAGCGATATATGCCACTTGCCCAGAATATTTTTCTAAAATTACGCAAAAACGCACTGACCACGCGCATTTTTAGATGCCTACACTGGCATGATGAAGTGGCCACTGCCCACACCATGGTGGGCACTACCCACTCCATGGTCCTAGTGCGTTGATGAAACTTACCATTTTGGAAAGCTAATGGCAGCACCTTTCCAGCGATATACGCCACTTGACCAGAATATTTTTGTAAAGTTACGAAAAAAGGCACTGAAAACGCGCATTTTTAGTTAGCCTACACTGGCATGACGAAGTGGCCACTGCCCACTCTATGGTGGGCACTGCCCACTCCATGGTCCGAGTGCGTTGATGAAACTTACCATTTTGGTAAGCTAATGGCAGCACCTTTCCAGCAATATATCCCACTCGTGCCTTCTGAGACTATTGGCCCCCCCTCTGGGTCAAATGTAAAGAATGGCCTTCTCGGTTCTAATTTTTGTTTTAAAAGATCGAGCATCTCTTTTTCATCATTTTCATCCAGAACTTGGATTTCATGGAAGTATATGAGCGAGAAAGCCAACACAAAGTGGAGGGTATGAGTACTCGTGCCTTCTGAGATTGTTGGCCCCCACTCTGGGTCAAATGTAAAGAATTGCCTTCTCGGTTCTAATTTTTGTTTTAAAAGATCGAGCATCTCTTGGTCTTTTATTAAACTTTAATCATTTTCATCCAGAACTTGGATTTCATAGAAGTATATGAGCGAGAAAGCCAACACAAAGTGGAGGGTATGAGTACTCGTGCCTTCTGAGACTGTTGACCCCCACTCTGGGTCAAATGTAAAGAATTGCCTTCTCGGTTCTAATTTTTGTTTTAAAAGATCGAGCATCTCTTGGTCTTTTATTAAACTTTTATCATTTCCATCCAGAATTTGGATTTCATGGAAGTATATGAGCGAGAAAGCCAACACAAAGTTGAGGGTATGAGTACTCGTGCCTTCTGAGACTGTTGGCCCCCACTCAGGGTCAAATGTAAAGAATTGCCTTCTCGGTTCTAATTTTTGTTTTAAAAGATCGAGCATCTCTTGGTCTTTTATTAAACTTTTATCATTTTCATCCAGAACTTGGATTTCATGGAAGTATATGAGCGAGAAAGCCAACACAAAGTGGAGGGTATGAGTACTCGTGCCTTCTGAGACTGTTGGCCCCCCCTCTGGGTCAAATGTAAAGAATTGCCTTCTCGGTTCTAATTTTTGTTTTAAAAGATCGAGCATCTCTTGGTATTTTATTAAACTTTTATCATTTTCATCCAGAACTTGGATTTCATGGAAGTATATGGGCGAGAAAGCCAACACAAAGTGGAGGGTATGAGTACTCGTGCCTTCTGAGAATGTTGGCCCCCCTCTGGGTCGAATGTAAAGAATTGCCTCCTCGGTTCTAATTTTTGTTTCAAAAGATCGAGCATCTCTTGGTCTTTTATTAAACTTTTATCATTTTCATCCAGAACTTGGATTTCATGGAAGTATATGAGCGAGAAAGCCAACACAAAGTGGAGGGTTCTAATTTAGGTTCTAATTTAGCCTACACTGGCATGAAAAGTGGCCACTGCCCACTCCATGGTCCGAGTGCGTTGATGAAACTTACTATTTTGGAAAGCTAATGGCAGCACCTTTCCAGCGATATACGCCACTTGGCCAGAATATTTTTCTAAAATTACGCAAAAACGCACTGCCCACGCGCATTTTTAGATGCCTACACTGGCATGATGAAGTGGCCACTGCCCACACATGGTGGGCACTGCCCACTCCATGGTCCGAGTGCGTTGATGAAACTTACCATTTTGGAAAGCTAATGGCAGCACCTTTCCAGCGATATACGCCACTTGTCCAGAATATTTTTCTAAAATTACGCAAAAACGCACTGCCCACGCGCATTTTTAGATGCCTACACTGGCATGATGAAGTGGCCACTGCCCACACCATGGTGGGCACTGCCCACTCCATGGTCCGAGTGCGTTGATGAAACTTACCATTTTGGAAAGCTAATGGCAGCACCTTTCCAGCGATATACGCCACTTGCCCAGAATATTTTTCTAAAATTACGCAAAAACGCACTGACCACGCGCATTTTTAGATGCCTACACTGGCATGATGAAGTGGCCACTGCCCACACCATGGTGGGCACTACCCACTCCATGGTCCGAGTGCGTTGATGAAACTTACCATTTTGGAAAGCTAATGGCAGCACCTTTCCAGCGATATACGCCACTTGACCAGAATATTTTTGTAAAGTTACGAAAAAAGGCACTGAAAACGCGCATTTTTAGTTAGCCTACACTGGCATGACGAAGTGGCCACTGCCCACTCTATGGTGGGCACTGCCCACTCCATGGTCCGAGTGCGTTGATGAAACTTACCATTTTGGTAAGCTAATGGCAGCACCTTTCCAGCAATATATCCCACTCGTGCCTTCTGAGACTATTGGCCCCCCCTCTGGGTCAAATGTAAAGAATGGCCTTCTCGGTTCTAATTTTTGTTTTAAAAGATCGAGCATCTCTTTTTCATCATTTTCATCCAGAACTTGGATTTCATGGAAGTATATGAGCGAGAAAGCCAACACAAAGTGGAGGGTATGAGTACTCGTGCCTTCTGAGATTGTTGGCCCCCACTCTGGGTCAAATGTAAAGAATTGCCTTCTCGGTTCTAATTTTTGTTTTAAAAGATCGAGCATCTCTTGGTCTTTTATTAAACTTTAATCATTTTCATCCAGAACTTGGATTTCATAGAAGTATATGAGCGAGAAAGCCAACACAAAGTGGAGGGTATGAGTACTCGTGCCTTCTGAGACTGTTGACCCCCACTCTGGGTCAAATGTAAAGAATTGCCTTCTCGGTTCTAATTTTTGTTTTAAAAGATCGAGCATCTCTTGGTCTTTTATTAAACTTTTATCATTTCCATCCAGAATTTGGATTTCATGGAAGTATATGAGCGAGAAAGCCAACACAAAGTTGAGGGTATGAGTACTCGTGCCTTCTGAGACTGTTGGCCCCCACTCAGGGTCAAATGTAAAGAATTGCCTTCTCGGTTCTAATTTTTGTTTTAAAAGATCGAGCATCTCTTGGTCTTTTATTAAACTTTTATCATTTTCATCCAGAACTTGGATTTCATGGAAGTATATGAGCGAGAAAGCCAACACAAAGTGGAGGGTATGAGTACTCGTGCCTTCTGAGACTGTTGGCCCCCCCTCTGGGTCAAATGTAAAGAATTGCCTTCTCGGTTCTAATTTTTGTTTTAAAAGATCGAGCATCTCTTGGTATTTTATTAAACTTTTATCATTTTCATCCAGAACTTGGATTTCATGGAAGTATATGGGCGAGAAAGCCAACACAAAGTGGAGGGTATGAGTACTCGTGCCTTCTGAGAATGTTGGCCCCCCTCTGGGTCGAATGTAAAGAATTGCCTCCTCGGTTCTAATTTTTGTTTCAAAAGATCGAGCATCTCTTGGTCTTTTATTAAACTTTTATCATTTTCATCCAGAACTTGGATTTCATGGAAGTATATGAGCGAGAAAGCCAACACAAAGTGGAGGGTTCTAATTTAGGTTCTAATTTAGCCTACACTGGCATGAAAAGTGGCCACTGCCCACTCCATGGTCCGAGTGCGTTGATGAAACTTACTATTTTGGAAAGCTAATGGCAGCACCTTTCCAGCGATATACGCCACTTGGCCAGAATATTTTTCTAAAATTACGCAAAAACGCACTGCCCACGCGCATTTTTAGATGCCTACACTGGCATGATGAAGTGGCCACTGCCCACACATGGTGGGCACTGCCCACTCCATGGTCCGAGTGCGTTGATGAAACTTACCATTTTGGAAAGCTAATGGCAGCACCTTTCCAGCGATATACGCCACTTGTCCAGAATATTTTTCTAAAATTACGCAAAAACGCACTGCCCACGCGCATTTTTAGATGCCTACACTGGCATGATGAAGTGGCCACTGCCCACACCATGGTGGGCACTGCCCACTCCATGGTCCGAGTGCGTTGATGAAACTTACCATTTTGGAAAGCTAATGGCAGCACCTTTCCAGCGATATACGCCACTTGGCCAGAATATTTTTCTAAAGTTACGAAAAAAGGCACTGAAAATGCACATGTTTAGTTAGCCTACACTGGCCTGATGAAGTGGCCACTGCCCACTCCATGGTGGGCACTGCCCACTCCATGGTCCGAGTGCGTTGATGAAACTTACCATTTTGGAAAGCTAATGGCAGCACCTTTCCAGCGATATACGCCACTTGGCCAGAATATTTTTCTAAAGTTACGAAAAAAGGCACTGAAAATGCACATGTTTAGTTAGCCTACACTGGCCTGATGAAGTGGCCACTGCCCACTCCATGGTGGGCACTGCCCACTCCATGGTCCGAGTGCGTTGATGAAACTTACCATTTTGGAAAGCTAATGGCAGCACCTTTCCAGCGATATACGCCACTTGGCCAGAATATTTTTCTAAAGTTACGAAAAAAGGCACTGAAAATGCACACGTTTAGTTAGCCTACACTGGCCTGATGAAGTGGCCACTGCCCACTCCATGGTGGGCACTGCCCACTCCATGGTCCGAGTGCGTTGATGAAACTTACCATTTTGGAAAGCTAATGGCAGCACCTTTCCAGCGATATATGCCACTTGGCCAGAATATTTTTCTAAAGTTACGAAAAAAAGCACTGAAAACGCGCATTTTTAGTTAGCCTACACTGGCATGACGAAGTGGCCACTGCCCACACCATGGTGGGCACTGCCCACTCCATGGTCCGAGTGCGTTGATGAAACTTACCATTTTGGAAAGCTAATGGCAGCACCTTTCCAGCGATATATGCCTCTTGGCCAGAATATTTTTCTAAAGTTACGAAAAAAGGCACTGAAAATGCACATGTTTAGTTAGCCTACACTGGCCTGATGAAGTGGCCACTGCCCACTCCATGGTCCGAGTGCGTTGATGAAACTTACCATTTTGGAAAGCTAATGGCAGCACCTTTCCAGCGATATATGCCACTTGGCCAGAATATTTTTCTAAAGTTACGAAGAAAGGCACTGAAAATGCACATGTTTAGTTAGCCTACACTGGCCTGATGAAGTGGCCACTGCCCACTCCATGGTCCGAGTGCGTTGATGAAACTTACCATTTTGGAAAGCTAATGGCAGAACCTTTCCAGCGATATATGCCACTTGCCCAGAATATTTTTCTAAAGTTACGCAAAAACGCACTGACCACGCGCATTTTTAGATGCCTACACTGGCATGATGAAGTGGCTACTGCCCACTCCATGGTGGGCACTGCCGACTCCATGGTCCGAGTGCGTTGATAAAACTTACCATTTTGGAAAGCTAATGGCAGCACCTTTCCAGCGATATATGCCACTTGGCCAGAATATTTTTCTAAAGTTACGAAAAAAGGCACTGAAAATGCGCATGTTTAGTTAGCCTACACTGGCCTGATGAAGTGACCACTGCCCACTCCATGGTCCGAGTGCGTTGATGAAACTTACCATTTTGGAAAGCTAATGGCAGCACCTTTCCAGCGATATATGCCTCTTGGCCAGAATATTTTTCTAAAGTTACGAAAAAAGGCACTGAAAATGCGCATGTTTAGTTAGCCTACACTGGCCTGATGAAGTGACCACTGCCCACTCCATGGTCCGAGTGCGTTGATGAAACTTACCATTTTGGAAAGCTAATGGCAGCACCTTTCCAGCGATATATGCCTCTTGGCCAGAATATTTTTCTAAAGTTACGAAAAAAGGCACTGAAAATGCACATGTTTAGTTAGCCTACACTGGCCTGATGAAGTGGCCACTGCCCACTCCATGGTGGGCACTGCCCACTCCATGGTCCGAGTGCGTTGATGAAACTTACCATTTTGGAAAGCTAATGGCAGCACCTTTCCAGCGATATATGCCACTTGGCCAGAATATTTTTCTAAAGTTACGAAAAAAGGCACTGAAAATGCGCATGTTTAGTTAGCCTACACTGGCCTGATGAAGTGGGCACTGCCCACTCCATGGTCCGAGTGCGTTGATGAAACTTACTATTTTGGAAAGCTAATGGTAGCACCTTTCCAGCGATATATGCCACTTGCCAAGAATATTTTTCTAAAATTACGCAAAAACGCACTGACCACGCGCATTTTTAGATGCCTACACTGGCATGATGAAGTGGCCACTGCCCACACCATGGTGGGCACTGCCCACTCCATGGTCCGAGTGCGTTGATGAAACTTACCATTTTGGAAAGCTAATGGCAGCACCTTTCCAGCGATATATGCCACTTGGCCAGAATATTTTCCTAAAGTTACGAAAAAAGGCACTGAAAATGCGCATGTTTAGTTAGCCTACACTGGCCTGATGAAGTGACCACTGCCCACTCCATGGTCCGAGTGCGTTGATGAAACTTACCATTTTGGAAAGCTAATGGCAGCACCTTTCCAGCGATATACGCCACTTGGCCAGAATATTTTTCTAAAGTTACGAAAAAAGGCACTGAAAATGCACATGTTTAGTTAGCCTACACTGGCCTGATGAAGTGGCCACTGCCCACTCCATGGTGGGCACTGCCCACTCCATGGTCCGAGTGCGTTGATGAAACTTACCATTTTGGAAAGCTAATGGCAGCACCTTTCCAGCGATATACGCCACTTGGCCAGAATATTTTTCTAAAGTTACGAAAAAAGGCACTGAAAATGCACATGTTTAGTTAGCCTACACTGGCCTGATGAAGTGGCCACTGCCCACTCCATGGTGGGCACTGCCCACTCCATGGTCCGAGTGCGTTGATGAAACTTACCATTTTGGAAAGCTAATGGCAGCACCTTTCCAGCGATATACGCCACTTGGCCAGAATATTTTTTTAAAGTTACGAAAAAAGGCACTGAAAATGCACATGTTTAGTTAGCCTACACTGGCCTGATGAAGTGGCCACTGCCCACTCCATGGTGGGCACTGCCCACTCCATGGTCCGAGTGCGTTGATGAAACTTACCATTTTGGAAAGCTAATGGCAGCACCTTTCCAGCGATATATGCCACTTGGCCAGAATATTTTTCTAAAGTTACGAAAAAAGGCACTGAAAATGCGCATGTTTAGTTAGCCTACACTGGCCTGATGAAGTGGCCACTGCCCACTCCATGGTCCGAGTGCGTTGATGAAACTTACTATTTTGGAAAGCTAATGGTAGCACCTTTCCAGCGATATATGCCACTTGCCCAGAATATTTTTCTAAAATTACGCAAAAACGCACTGACCACGCGCATTTTTAGATGCCTACACTGGCATGATGAAGTGGCCACTGCCCACACCATGGTGGGCACTGCCCACTCCATGGTCCGAGTGCGTTGATGAAACTTACCATTTTGGAAAGCTAATGGCAGCACCTTTCCAGCGATATATGCCTCTTGGCCAGAATATTTTTCTAAAGTTACGAAAAAAGGCACTGAAAATGCACATGTTTAGTTAGCCTACACTGGCCTGATGAAGTGGCCACTGCCCACACCATGGTGGGCACTGCCCACTCCATGGTCCGAGTGCGTTGATGAAACTTACCATTTTGGAAAGCTAATGGCAGCACCTTTCCAGCGATATATGCCACTTGGCCAGAATATTTTCCTAAAGTTACGAAAAAAGGCACTGAAAATGCGCATGTTTAGTTAGCCTACACTGGCCTGCTGAAGTGGCCACTGCCCACTCCATGGTCCGAGTGCGTTGATGAAACTTACCATTTTGGAAAGCTAATGGCAGCACCTTTCCAGCGATATATGCCTCTTGGCCAGAATATTTTTCTAAAGTTACGAAAAAAGGCACTGAAAATGCACATGTTTAGTTAGCCTACACTGGCCTGATGAAGTGGCCACTGCCCACTCCATGGTGGGCACTGCCCACTCCATGGTCCGAGTGCGTTGATGAAACTTACCATTTTGGAAAGCTAATGGCAGCACCTTTCCAGCGATATATGCGACTTGGCCAGAATATTTTTCTAAAGTTACGAAAAAAGGCACTGAAAATGCGCATGTTTAGTTAGCCTACACTGGCCTGATGAAGTGGGCACTGCCCACTCCATGGTCCGAGTGCGTTGATGAAACTTACTATTTTGGAAAGCTAATGGTAGCACCTTTCCAGCGATATATGCCACTTGCCCAGAATATTTTTCTAAAATTACGCAAAAACGCACTGACCACGCGCATTTTTAGATGCCTACACTGGCATGATGAAGTGGCCACTGCCCACACCATGGTGGGCACTACCCACTCCATGGTCCTAGTGCGTTGATGAAACTTACCATTTTGGAAAGCTAATGGCAGCACCTTTCCAGCGATATACGCCACTTGACCAGAATATTTTTGTAAAGTTACGAAAAAAGGCACTGAAAACGCGCATTTTTAGTTAGCCTACACTGGCATGACGAAGTGGCCACTGCCCACTCTATGGTGGGCACTGCCCACTCCATGGTCCGAGTGCGTTGATGAAACTTACCATTTTGGTAAGCTAATGGCAGCACCTTTCCAGCAATATATCCCACTCGTGCCTTCTGAGACTATTGGCCCCCCCTCTGGGTCAAATGTAAAGAATGGCCTTCTCGGTTCTAATTTTTGTTTTAAAAGATCGAGCATCTCTTTTTCATCATTTTCATCCAGAACTTGGATTTCATGGAAGTATATGAGCGAGAAAGCCAACACAAAGTGGAGGGTATGAGTACTCGTGCCTTCTGAGATTGTTGGCCCCCACTCTGGGTCAAATGTAAAGAATTGCCTTCTCGGTTCTAATTTTTGTTTTAAAAGATCGAGCATCTCTTGGTCTTTTATTAAACTTTAATCATTTTCATCCAGAACTTGGATTTCATAGAAGTATATGAGCGAGAAAGCCAACACAAAGTGGAGGGTATGAGTACTCGTGCCTTCTGAGACTGTTGACCCCCACTCTGGGTCAAATGTAAAGAATTGCCTTCTCGGTTCTAATTTTTGTTTTAAAAGATCGAGCATCTCTTGGTCTTTTATTAAACTTTTATCATTTCCATCCAGAATTTGGATTTCATGGAAGTATATGAGCGAGAAAGCCAACACAAAGTTGAGGGTATGAGTACTCGTGCCTTCTGAGACTGTTGGCCCCCACTCAGGGTCAAATGTAAAGAATTGCCTTCTCGGTTCTAATTTTTGTTTTAAAAGATCGAGCATCTCTTGGTCTTTTATTAAACTTTTATCATTTTCATCCAGAACTTGGATTTCATGGAAGTATATGAGCGAGAAAGCCAACACAAAGTGGAGGGTATGAGTACTCGTGCCTTCTGAGACTGTTGGCCCCCCCCCTGGGTCAAATGTAAAGAATTGCCTTCTCGGTTCTAATTTTTGTTTTAAAAGATCGAGCATCTCTTGGTATTTTATTAAACTTTTATCATTTTCATCCAGAACTTGGATTTCATGGAAGTATATGGGCGAGAAAGCCAACACAAAGTGGAGGGTATGAGTACTCGTGCCTTCTGAGAATGTTGGCCCCCCTCTGGGTCGAATGTAAAGAATTGCCTCCTCGGTTCTAATTTTTGTTTCAAAAGATCGAGCATCTCTTGGTCTTTTATTAAACTTTTATCATTTTCATCCAGAACTTGGATTTCATGGAAGTATATGAGCGAGAAAGCCAACACAAAGTGGAGGGTTCTAATTTAGGTTCTAATTTAGCCTACACTGGCATGAAAAGTGGCCACTGCCCACTCCATGGTCCGAGTGCGTTGATGAAACTTACTATTTTGGAAAGCTAATGGCAGCACCTTTCCAGCGATATACGCCACTTGGCCAGAATATTTTTCTAAAATTACGCAAAAACGCACTGCCCACGCGCATTTTTAGATGCCTACACTGGCATGATGAAGTGGCCACTGCCCACACATGGTGGGCACTGCCCACTCCATGGTCCGAGTGCGTTGATGAAACTTACCATTTTGGAAAGCTAATGGCAGCACCTTTCCAGCGATATACGCCACTTGTCCAGAATATTTTTCTAAAATTACGCAAAAACGCACTGCCCACGCGCATTTTTAGATGCCTACACTGGCATGATGAAGTGGCCACTGCCCACACCATGGTGGGCACTGCCCACTCCATGGTCCGAGTGCGTTGATGAAACTTACCATTTTGGAAAGCTAATGGCAGCACCTTTCCAGCGATATATGCCACTTGGCCAGAATATTTTTCTAAAGTTACGAAAAAAGGCACTGAAAATGCACATGTTTAGTTAGCCTACACTGGCCTGATGAAGTGACCACTGCCCACTCCATGGTCCGAGTGCGTTGATGAAACTTACCATTTTGGAAAGCTAATGGCAGCACCTTTCCAGCGATATACGCCACTTGGCCAGAATATTTTTCTAAAGTTACGAAAAAAGGCACTGAAAATGCACATGTTTAGTTAGCCTACACTGGCCTGATGAAGTGGCCACTGCCCACTCCATGGTGGGCACTGCCCACTCCATGGTCCGAGTGCGTTGATGAAACTTACCATTTTGGAAAGCTAATGGCAGCACCTTTCCAGCGATATACGCCACTTGGCCAGAATATTTTTCTAAAGTTACGAAAAAAGGCACTGAAAATGCACATGTTTAGTTAGCCTACACTGGCCTGATGAAGTGGCCACTGCCCACTCCATGGTGGGCACTGCCCACTCCATGGTCCGAGTGCGTTGATGAAACTTACCATTTTGGAAAGCTAATGGCAGCACCTTTCCAGCGATATACGCCACTTGGCCAGAATATTTTTTTAAAGTTACGAAAAAAGGCACTGAAAATGCACATGTTTAGTTAGCCTACACTGGCCTGATGAAGTGGCCACTGCCCACTCCATGGTGGGCACTGCCCACTCCATGGTCCGAGTGCGTTGATGAAACTTACCATTTTGGAAAGCTAATGGCAGCACCTTTCCAGCGATATATGCCACTTGGCCAGAATATTTTTCTAAAGTTACGAAAAAAGGCACTGAAAATGCGCATGTTTAGTTAGCCTACACTGGCCTGATGAAGTGGCCACTGCCCACTCCATGGTCCGAGTGCGTTGATGAAACTTACTATTTTGGAAAGCTAATGGTAGCACCTTTCCAGCGATATATGCCACTTGCCCAGAATATTTTTCTAAAATTACGCAAAAACGCACTGACCACGCGCATTTTTAGATGCCTACACTGGCATGATGAAGTGGCCACTGCCCACACCATGGTGGGCACTGCCCACTCCATGGTCCGAGTGCGTTGATGAAACTTACCATTTTGGAAAGCTAATGGCAGCACCTTTCCAGCGATATATGCCTCTTGGCCAGAATATTTTTCTAAAGTTACGAAAAAAGGCACTGAAAATGCACATGTTTAGTTAGCCTACACTGGCCTGATGAAGTGGCCACTGCCCACACCATGGTGGGCACTGCCCACTCCATGGTCCGAGTGCGTTGATGAAACTTACCATTTTGGAAAGCTAATGGCAGCACCTTTCCAGCGATATATGCCACTTGGCCAGAATATTTTCCTAAAGTTACGAAAAAAGGCACTGAAAATGCGCATGTTTAGTTAGCCTACACTGGCCTGATGAAGTGGCCACTGCCCACTCCATGGTCCGAGTGCGTTGATGAAACTTACCATTTTGGAAAGCTAATGGCAGCACCTTTCCAGCGATATATGCCTCTTGGCCAGAATATTTTTCTAAAGTTACGAAAAAAGGCACTGAAAATGCACATGTTTAGTTAGCCTACACTGGCCTGATGAAGTGGCCACTGCCCACTCCATGGTGGGCACTGCCCACTCCATGGTCCGAGTGCGTTGATGAAACTTACCATTTTGGAAAGCTAATGGCAGCACCTTTCCAGCGATATATGCGACTTGGCCAGAATATTTTTCTAAAGTTACGAAAAAAGGCACTGAAAATGCGCATGTTTAGTTAGCCTACACTGGCCTGATGAAGTGGGCACTGCCCACTCCATGGTCCGAGTGCGTTGATGAAACTTACTATTTTGGAAAGCTAATGGTAGCACCTTTCCAGCGATATATGCCACTTGCCCAGAATATTTTTCTAAAATTACGCAAAAACGCACTGACCACGCGCATTTTTAGATGCCTACACTGGCATGATGAAGTGGCCACTGCCCACACCATGGTGGGCACTGCCCACTCCATGGTCCGAGTGCGTTGATGAAACTTACCATTTTGGAAAGCTAATGGCAGCACCTTTCCAGCGATATACGCCACTTGACCAGAATATTTTTGTAAAGTTACGAAAAAAGGCACTGAAAACGCGCATTTTTAGTTAGCCTACACTGGCATGACGAAGTGGCCACTGCCCACTCTATGGTGGGCACTGCCCACTCCATGGTCCGAGTGCGTTGATGAAACTTACCATTTTGGTAAGCTAATGGCAGCACCTTTCCAGCAATATATCCCACTCGTGCCTTCTGAGACTATTGGCCCCCCCTCTGGGTCAAATGTAAAGAATGGCCTTCTCGGTTCTAATTTTTGTTTTAAAAGATCGAGCATCTCTTTTTCATCATTTTCATCCAGAACTTGGATTTCATGGAAGTATATGAGCGAGAAAGCCAACACAAAGTGGAGGGTATGAGTACTCGTGCCTTCTGAGATTGTTGGCCCCCACTCTGGGTCAAATGTAAAGAATTGCCTTCTCGGTTCTAATTTTTGTTTTAAAAGATCGAGCATCTCTTGGTCTTTTATTAAACTTTAATCATTTTCATCCAGAACTTGGATTTCATAGAAGTATATGAGCGAGAAAGCCAACACAAAGTGGAGGGTATGAGTACTCGTGCCTTCTGAGACTGTTGACCCCCACTCTGGGTCAAATGTAAAGAATTGCCTTCTCGGTTCTAATTTTTGTTTTAAAAGATCGAGCATCTCTTGGTCTTTTATTAAACTTTTATCATTTCCATCCAGAATTTGGATTTCATGGAAGTATATGAGCGAGAAAGCCAACACAAAGTTGAGGGTATGAGTACTCGTGCCTTCTGAGACTGTTGGCCCCCACTCAGGGTCAAATGTAAAGAATTGCCTTCTCGGTTCTAATTTTTGTTTTAAAAGATCGAGCATCTCTTGGTCTTTTATTAAACTTTTATCATTTTCATCCAGAACTTGGATTTCATGGAAGTATATGAGCGAGAAAGCCAACACAAAGTGGAGGGTATGAGTACTCGTGCCTTCTGAGACTGTTGGCCCCCCCTCTGGGTCAAATGTAAAGAATTGCCTTCTCGGTTCTAATTTTTGTTTTAAAAGATCGAGCATCTCTTGGTATTTTATTAAACTTTTATCATTTTCATCCAGAACTTGGATTTCATGGAAGTATATGGGCGAGAAAGCCAACACAAAGTGGAGGGTATGAGTACTCGTGCCTTCTGAGAATGTTGGCCCCCCTCTGGGTCGAATGTAAAGAATTGCCTCCTCGGTTCTAATTTTTGTTTCAAAAGATCGAGCATCTCTTGGTCTTTTATTAAACTTTTATCATTTTCATCCAGAACTTGGATTTCATGGAAGTATATGAGCGAGAAAGCCAACACAAAGTGGAGGGTTCTAATTTAGGTTCTAATTTAGCCTACACTGGCATGAAAAGTGGCCACTGCCCACTCCATGGTCCGAGTGCGTTGATGAAACTTACCATTTTGGAAAGCTAATGGCAGCACCTTTCCAGCGATATACGCCACTTGGCCAGAATATTTTTCTAAAATTACGCAAAAACGCACTGCCCACGCGCATTTTTAGATGCCTACACTGGCATGATGAAGTGGCCACTGCCCACACATGGTGGGCACTGCCCACTCCATGGTCCGAGTGCGTTGATGAAACTTACCATTTTGGAAAGCTAATGGCAGCACCTTTCCAGCGATATACGCCACTTGTCCAGAATATTTTTCTAAAATTACGCAAAAACGCACTGCCCACGCGCATTTTTAGATGCCTACACTGGCATGATGAAGTGGCCACTGCCCACACCATGGTGGGCACTGCCCACTCCATGGTCCGAGTGCGTTGATGAAACTTACCATTTTGGAAAGCTAATGGCAGCACCTTTCCAGCGATATACGCCACTTGGCCAGAATATTTTTCTAAAGTTACGAAAAAAGGCACTGAAAATGCACATGTTTAGTTAGCCTACACTGGCCTGATGAAGTGGCCACTGCCCACTCCATGGTGGGCACTGCCCACTCCATGGTCCGAGTGCGTTGATGAAACTTACCATTTTGGAAAGCTAATGGCAGCACCTTTCCAGCGATATACGCCACTTGGCCAGAATATTTTTCTAAAGTTACGAAAAAAGGCACTGAAAATGCACATGTTTAGTTAGCCTACACTGGCCTGATGAAGTGGCCACTGCCCACTCCATGGTGGGCACTGCCCACTCCATGGTCCGAGTGCGTTGATGAAACTTACCATTTTGGAAAGCTAATGGCAGCACCTTTCCAGCGATATATGCGACTTGGCCAGAATATTTTTCTAAAGTTACGAAAAAAGGCACTGAAAATGCGCATGTTTAGTTAGCCTACACTGGCCTGATGAAGTGGGCACTGCCCACTCCA
The DNA here is from genome assembly GCA_922984085.1 of Sicus ferrugineus. Lineage (NCBI taxonomy): Eukaryota > Metazoa > Arthropoda > Insecta > Diptera > Conopidae > Sicus > Sicus ferrugineus. Next base: position 11,851,096 of record OV277351.1, on the reverse strand, counting down.
TGGTCCGAGTGCGTTGATGAAACTTACTATTTTGGAAAGCTAATGGTAGCACCTTTCCAGCGATATATGCCACTTGCCCAGAATATTTTTCTAAAATTACGCAAAAACGCACTGACCACGCGCATTTTTAGATGCCTACACTGGCATGATGAAGTGGCCACTGCCCACACCATGGTGGGCACTACCCACTCCATGGTCCGAGTGCGTTGATGAAACTTACCATTTTGGAAAGCTAATGGCAGCACCTTTCCAGCGATATACGCCACTTGGCCAGAATATTTTTCTAAAGTTACGAAAAAAGGCACTGAAAATGCACATGTTTAGTTAGCCTACACTGGCCTGATGAAGTGGGCACTGCCCACTCCATGGTCCGAGTGCGTTGATGAAACTTACTATTTTGGAAAGCTAATGGTAGCACCTTTCCAGCGATATATGCCACTTGCCCAGAATATTTTTCTAAAATTACGCAAAAACGCACTGACCACGCGCATTTTTAGATGCCTACACTGGCATGATGAAGTGGCCACTGCCCACACCATGGTGGGCACTACCCACTCCATGGTCCGAGTGCGTTGATGAAACTTACCATTTTGGAAAGCTAATGGCAGCACCTTTCCAGCGATATACGCCACTTGACCAGAATATTTTTGTAAAGTTACGAAAAAAGGCACTGAAAACGCGCATTTTTAGTTAGCCTACACTGGCATGACGAAGTGGCCACTGCCCACTCTATGGTGGGCACTGCCCACTCCATGGTCCGAGTGCGTTGATGAAACTTACCATTTTGGTAAGCTAATGGCAGCACCTTTCCAGCAATATATCCCACTCGTGCCTTCTGAGACTATTGGCCCCCCCTCTGGGTCAAATGTAAAGAATGGCCTTCTCGGTTCTAATTTTTGTTTTAAAAGATCGAGCATCTCTTTTTCATCATTTTCATCCAGAACTTGGATTTCATGGAAGTATATGAGCGAGAAAGCCAACACAAAGTGGAGGGTATGAGTACTCGTGCCTTCTGAGATTGTTGGCCCCCACTCTGGGTCAAATGTAAAGAATTGCCTTCTCGGTTCTAATTTTTGTTTTAAAAGATCGAGCATCTCTTGGTCTTTTATTAAACTTTAATCATTTTCATCCAGAACTTGGATTTCATAGAAGTATATGAGCGAGAAAGCCAACACAAAGTGGAGGGTATGAGTACTCGTGCCTTCTGAGACTGTTGACCCCCACTCTGGGTCAAATGTAAAGAATTGCCTTCTCGGTTCTAATTTTTGTTTTAAAAGATCGAGCATCTCTTGGTCTTTTATTAAACTTTTATCATTTCCATCCAGAATTTGGATTTCATGGAAGTATATGAGCGAGAAAGCCAACACAAAGTTGAGGGTATGAGTACTCGTGCCTTCTGAGACTGTTGGCCCCCACTCAGGGTCAAATGTAAAGAATTGCCTTCTCGGTTCTAATTTTTGTTTTAAAAGATCGAGCATCTCTTGGTCTTTTATTAAACTTTTATCATTTTCATCCAGAACTTGGATTTCATGGAAGTATATGAGCGAGAAAGCCAACACAAAGTGGAGGGTATGAGTACTCGTGCCTTCTGAGACTGTTGGCCCCCCCTCTGGGTCAAATGTAAAGAATTGCCTTCTCGGTTCTAATTTTTGTTTTAAAAGATCGAGCATCTCTTGGTATTTTATTAAACTTTTATCATTTTCATCCAGAACTTGGATTTCATGGAAGTATATGGGCGAGAAAGCCAACACAAAGTGGAGGGTATGAGTACTCGTGCCTTCTGAGAATGTTGGCCCCCCTCTGGGTCGAATGTAAAGAATTGCCTCCTCGGTTCTAATTTTTGTTTCAAAAGATCGAGCATCTCTTGGTCTTTTATTAAACTTTTATCATTTTCATCCAGAACTTGGATTTCATGGAAGTATATGAGCGAGAAAGCCAACACAAAGTGGAGGGTTCTAATTTAGGTTCTAATTTAGCCTACACTGGCATGAAAAGTGGCCACTGCCCACTCCATGGTCCGAGTGCGTTGATGAAACTTACCATTTTGGAAAGCTAATGGCAGCACCTTTCCAGCGATATACGCCACTTGGCCAGAATATTTTTCTAAAATTACGCAAAAACGCACTGCCCACGCGCATTTTTAGATGCCTACACTGGCATGATGAAGTGGCCACTGCCCACACATGGTGGGCACTGCCCACTCCATGGTCCGAGTGCGTTGATGAAACTTACCATTTTGGAAAGCTAATGGCAGCACCTTTCCAGCGATATACGCCACTTGTCCAGAATATTTTTCTAAAATTACGCAAAAACGCACTGCCCACGCGCATTTTTAGATGCCTACACTGGCATGATGAAGTGGCCACTGCCCACACCATGGTGGGCACTGCGCACTCCATGGTCCGAGTGCGTTGATGAAACTTACCATTTTGGAAAGCTAATGGCAGCACCTTTCCAGCGATATACGCCACTTGGCCAGAATATTTTTCTAAAGTTACGAAAAAAGGCACTGAAAATGCACATGTTTAGTTAGCCTACACTGGCCTGATGAAGTGGCCACTGCCCACTCCATGGTGGGCACTGCCCACTCCATGGTCCGAGTGCGTTGATGAAACTTACCATTTTGGAAAGCTAATGGCAGCACCTTTCCAGCGATATACGCCACTTGGCCAGAATATTTTTCTAAAGTTACGAAAAAAGGCACTGAAAATGCACATGTTTAGTTAGCCTACACTGGCCTGATGAAGTGGCCACTGCCCACACCATGGTGGGCACTGCCCACTCCATGGTCCGAGTGCGTTGATGAAACTTACCATTTTGGAAAGCTAATGGCAGCACCTTTCCAGCGATATACGCCACTTGGCCAGAATATTTTTCTAAAGTTACGAAAAAAGGCACTGAAAATGCACACGTTTAGTTAGCCTACACTGGCCTGATGAAGTGGCCACTGCCCACTCCATGGTGGGCACTGCCCACTCCATGGTCCGAGTGCGTTGATGAAACTTACCATTTTGGAAAGCTAATGGCAGCACCTTTCCAGCGATATATGCCACTTGGCCAGAATATTTTTCTAAAGTTACGAAAAAAAGCACTGAAAACGCGCATTTTTAGTTAGCCTACACTGGCATGACGAAGTGGCCACTGCCCACACCATGGTGGGCACTGCCCACTCCATGGTCCGAGTGCGTTGATGAAACTTACCATTTTGGAAAGCTAATGGCAGCACCTTTCCAGCGATATATGCCACTTGGCCAGAATATTTTTCTAAAGTTACGAAGAAAGGCACTGAAAATGCACATGTTTAGTTAGCCTACACTGGCCTGATGAAGTGGCCACTGCCCACTCCATGGTCCGAGTGCGTTGATGAAACTTACCATTTTGGAAAGCTAATGGCAGAACCTTTCCAGCGATATATGCCACTTGCCCAGAATATTTTTCTAAAGTTACGCAAAAACGCACTGACCACGCGCATTTTTAGATGCCTACACTGGCATGATGAAGTGGCTACTGCCCACTCCATGGTGGGCACTGCCGACTCCATGGTCCGAGTGCGTTGATGAAACTTACCATTTTGGAAAGCTAATGGCAGCACCTTTCCAGCGATATATGCCACTTGGCCAGAATATTTTTCTAAAGTTACGAAAAAAGGCACTGAAAATGCGCATGTTTAGTTAGCCTACACTGGCCTGATGAAGTGACCACTGCCCACTCCATGGTCCGAGTGCGTTGATGAAACTTACCATTTTGGAAAGCTAATGGCAGCACCTTTCCAGCGATATATGCCTCTTGGCCAGAATATTTTTCTAAAGTTACGAAAAAAGGCACTGAAAATGCGCATGTTTAGTTAGCCTACACTGGCCTGATGAAGTGACCACTGCCCACTCCATGGTCCGAGTGCGTTGATGAAACTTACCATTTTGGAAAGCTAATGGCAGCACCTTTCCAGCGATATATGCCTCTTGGCCAGAATATTTTTCTAAAGTTACGAAAAAAGGCACTGAAAATGCACATGTTTAGTTAGCCTACACTGGCCTGATGAAGTGGCCACTGCCCACTCCATGGTGGGCACTGCCCACTCCATGGTCCGAGTGCGTTGATGAAACTTACCATTTTGGAAAGCTAATGGCAGCACCTTTCCAGCGATATATGCCACTTGGCCAGAATATTTTTCTAAAGTTACGAAAAAAGGCACTGAAAATGCGCATGTTTAGTTAGCCTACACTGGCCTGATGAAGTGGGCACTGCCCACTCCATGGTCCGAGTGCGTTGATGAAACTTACTATTTTGGAAAGCTAATGGTAGCACCTTTCCAGCGATATATGCCACTTGCCAAGAATATTTTTCTAAAATTACGCAAAAACGCACTGACCACGCGCATTTTTAGATGCCTACACTGGCATGATGAAGTGGCCACTGCCCACACCATGGTGGGCACTGCCCACTCCATGGTCCGAGTGCGTTGATGAAACTTACCATTTTGGAAAGCTAATGGCAGCACCTTTCCAGCGATATATGCCACTTGGCCAGAATATTTTTCTAAAGTTACGAAAAAAGGCACTGAAAATGCGCATGTTTAGTTAGCCTACACTGGCCTGATGAAGTGACCACTGCCCACTCCATGGTCCGAGTGCGTTGATGAAACTTACCATTTTGGAAAGCTAATGGCAGCACCTTTCCAGCGATATACGCCACTTGGCCAGAATATTTTTCTAAAGTTACGAAAAAAGGCACTGAAAATGCACATGTTTAGTTAGCCTACACTGGCCTGATGAAGTGGCCACTGCCCACTCCATGGTGGGCACTGCCCACTCCATGGTCCGAGTGCGTTGATGAAACTTACCATTTTGGAAAGCTAATGGCAGCACCTTTCCAGCGATATACGCCACTTGGCCAGAATATTTTTCTAAAGTTACGAAAAAAGGCACTGAAAATGCACATGTTTAGTTAGCCTACACTGGCCTGATGAAGTGGCCACTGCCCACTCCATGGTGGGCACTGCCCACTCCATGGTCCGAGTGCGTTGATGAAACTTACCATTTTGGAAAGCTAATGGCAGCACCTTTCCAGCGATATACGCCACTTGGCCAGAATATTTTTTTAAAGTTACGAAAAAAGGCACTGAAAATGCACATGTTTAGTTAGCCTACACTGGCCTGATGAAGTGGCCACTGCCCACTCCATGGTGGGCACTGCCCACTCCATGGTCCGAGTGCGTTGATGAAACTTACCATTTTGGAAAGCTAATGGCAGCACCTTTCCAGCGATATATGCCACTTGGCCAGAATATTTTTCTAAAGTTACGAAAAAAGGCACTGAAAATGCGCATGTTTAGTTAGCCTACACTGGCCTGATGAAGTGGCCACTGCCCACTCCATGGTCCGAGTGCGTTGATGAAACTTACTATTTTGGAAAGCTAATGGTAGCACCTTTCCAGCGATATATGCCACTTGCCCAGAATATTTTTCTAAAATTACGCAAAAACGCACTGACCACGCGCATTTTTAGATGCCTACACTGGCATGATGAAGTGGCCACTGCCCACACCATGGTGGGCACTGCCCACTCCATGGTCCGAGTGCGTTGATGAAACTTACCATTTTGGAAAGCTAATGGCAGCACCTTTCCAGCGATATATGCCTCTTGGCCAGAATATTTTTCTAAAGTTACGAAAAAAGGCACTGAAAATGCACATGTTTAGTTAGCCTACACTGGCCTGATGAAGTGGCCACTGCCCACACCATGGTGGGCACTGCCCACTCCATGGTCCGAGTGCGTTGATGAAACTTACCATTTTGGAAAGCTAATGGCAGCACCTTTCCAGCGATATATGCCACTTGGCCAGAATATTTTCCTAAAGTTACGAAAAAAGGCACTGAAAATGCGCATGTTTAGTTAGCCTACACTGGCCTGATGAAGTGGCCACTGCCCACTCCATGGTCCGAGTGCGTTGATGAAACTTACCATTTTGGAAAGCTAATGGCAGCACCTTTCCAGCGATATATGCCTCTTGGCCAGAATATTTTTCTAAAGTTACGAAAAAAGGCACTGAAAATGCACATGTTTAGTTAGCCTACACTGGCCTGATGAAGTGGCCACTGCCCACTCCATGGTGGGCACTGCCCACTCCATGGTCCGAGTGCGTTGATGAAACTTACCATTTTGGAAAGCTAATGGCAGCACCTTTCCAGCGATATATGCGACTTGGCCAGAATATTTTTCTAAAGTTACGAAAAAAGGCACTGAAAATGCGCATGTTTAGTTAGCCTACACTGGCCTGATGAAGTGGGCACTGCCCACTCCATGGTCCGAGTGCGTTGATGAAACTTACTATTTTGGAAAGCTAATGGTAGCACCTTTCCAGCGATATATGCCACTTGCCCAGAATATTTTTCTAAAATTACGCAAAAACGCACTGACCACGCGCATTTTTAGATGCCTACACTGGCATGATGAAGTGGCCACTGCCCACACCATGGTGGGCACTACCCACTCCATGGTCCGAGTGCGTTGATGAAACTTACCATTTTGGAAAGCTAATGGCAGCACCTTTCCAGCGATATACGCCACTTGACCAGAATATTTTTGTAAAGTTACGAAAAAAGGCACTGAAAATGCACATGTTTAGTTAGCCTACACTGGCATGACGAAGTGGCCACTGCCCACTCTATGGTGGGCACTGCCCACTCCATGGTCCGAGTGCGTTGATGAAACTTACCATTTTGGTAAGCTAATGGCAGCACCTTTCCAGCAATATATCCCACTCGTGCCTTCTGAGACTATTGGCCCCCCCTCTGGGTCAAATGTAAAGAATGGCCTTCTCGGCTCTAATTTTTGTTTTAAAAGATCGAGCATCTCTTTTTCATCATTTTCATCCAGAACTTGGATTTCATGGAAGTATATGAGCGAGAAAGCCAACACAAAGTGGAGGGTATGAGTACTCGTGCCTTCTGAGATTGTTGGCCCCCACTCTGGGTCAAATGTAAAGAATTGCCTTCTCGGTTCTAATTTTTGTTTTAAAAGATCGAGCATCTCTTGGTCTTTTATTAAACTTTAATCATTTTCATCCAGAACTTGGATTTCATAGAAGTATATGAGCGAGAAAGCCAACACAAAGTGGAGGGTATGAGTACTCGTGCCTTCTGAGACTGTTGACCCCCACTCTGGGTCAAATGTAAAGAATTGCCTTCTCGGTTCTAATTTTTGTTTTAAAAGATCGAGCATCTCTTGGTCTTTTATTAAACTTTTATCATTTCCATCCAGAATTTGGATTTCATGGAAGTATATGAGCGAGAAAGCCAACACAAAGTTGAGGGTATGAGTACTCGTGCCTTCTGAGACTGTTGGCCCCCACTCAGGGTCAAATGTAAAGAATTGCCTTCTCGGTTCTAATTTTTGTTTTAAAAGATCGAGCATCTCTTGGTCTTTTATTAAACTTTTATCATTTTCATCCAGAACTTGGATTTCATGGAAGTATATGAGCGAGAAAGCCAACACAAAGTGGAGGGTATGAGTACTCGTGCCTTCTGAGACTGTTGGCCCCCCCTCTGGGTCAAATGTAAAGAATTGCCTTCTCGGTTCTAATTTTTGTTTTAAAAGATCGAGCATCTCTTGGTATTTTATTAAACTTTTATCATTTTCATCCAGAACTTGGATTTCATGGAAGTATATGGGCGAGAAAGCCAACACAAAGTGGAGGGTATGAGTACTCGTGCCTTCTGAGAATGTTGGCCCCCCTCTGGGTCGAATGTAAAGAATTGCCTCCTCGGTTCTAATTTTTGTTTCAAAAGATCGAGCATCTCTTGGTCTTTTATTAAACTTTTATCATTTTCATCCAGAACTTGGATTTCATGGAAGTATATGAGCGAGAAAGCCAACACAAAGTGGAGGGTATGAGTACTCGTGCCTTCTGAGACTGTTGGCCCCCCCTCTGGGTCAAATGTAAAGAATTGCCTTCTCGGTTCTAATTTTTGTTTTAAAAGATCGAGCATCTCTTGGTATTTTATTAAACTTTTATCATTTTCATCCAGAACTTGGATTTCATGGAAGTATATGGGCGAGAAAGCCAACACAAAGTGGAGGGTATGAGTACTCGTGCCTTCTGAGAATGTTGGCCCCCCCTCTGGGTCGAATGTAAAGAATTGCCTCCTCGGTTCTAATTTTTGTTTCAAAAGATCGAGCATCTCTTGGTCTTTTATTAAACTTTTATCATTTTCATCCAGAACTTGGATTTCATGGAAGTATATGAGCGAGAAAGCCAACACAAAGTGGAGGGTTCTAATTTAGGTTCTAATTTAGCCTACACTGGCATGAAAAGTGGCCACTGCCCACTCCATGGTCCGAGTGCGTTGATGAAACTTACTATTTTGGAAAGCTAATGGCAGCACCTTTCCAGCGATATACGCCACTTGGCCAGAATATTTTTCTAAAATTACGCAAAAACGCACTGCCCACGCGCATTTTTAGATGCCTACACTGGCATGATGAAGTGGCCACTGCCCACACATGGTGGGCACTGCCCACTCCATGGTCCGAGTGCGTTGATGAAACTTACCATTTTGGAAAGCTAATGGCAGCACCTTTCCAGCGATATACGCCACTTGTCCAGAATATTTTTCTAAAATTACGCAAAAACGCACTGCCCACGCGCATTTTTAGATGCCTACACTGGCATGATGAAGTGGCCACTGCCCACACCATGGTGGGCACTGCCCACTCCATGGTCCGAGTGCGTTGATGAAACTTACCATTTTGGAAAGCTAATGGCAGCACCTTTCCAGCGATATACGCCACTTGGCCAGAATATTTTTCTAAAGTTACGAAAAAAGGCACTGAAAATGCACATGTTTAGTTAGCCTACACTGGCCTGATGAAGTGGCCACTGCCCACTCCATGGTGGGCACTGCCCACTCCATGGTCCGAGTGCGTTGATGAAACTTACCATTTTGGAAAGCTAATGGCAGCACCTTTCCAGCGATATACGCCACTTGGCCAGAATATTTTTCTAAAGTTACGAAAAAAGGCACTGAAAATGCACATGTTTAGTTAGCCTACACTGGCCTGATGAAGTGGCCACTGCCCACTCCATGGTGGGCACTGCCCACTCCATGGTCCGAGTGCGTTGATGAAACTTACCATTTTGGAAAGCTAATGGCAGCACCTTTCCAGCGATATACGCCACTTGGCCAGAATATTTTTCTAAAGTTACGAAAAAAGGCACTGAAAATGCACACGTTTAGTTAGCCTACACTGGCCTGATGAAGTGGCCACTGCCCACTCCATGGTGGGCACTGCCCACTCCATGGTCCGAGTGCGTTGATGAAACTTACCATTTTGGAAAGCTAATGGCAGCACCTTTCCAGCGATATATGCCACTTGGCCAGAATATTTTTCTAAAGTTACGAAAAAAAGCACTGAAAACGCGCATTTTTAGTTAGCCTACACTGGCATGACGAAGTGGCCACTGCCCACACCATGGTGGGCACTGCCCACTCCATGGTCCGAGTGCGTTGATGAAACTTACCATTTTGGAAAGCTAATGGCAGCACCTTTCCAGCGATATATGCCACTTGGCCAGAATATTTTTCTAAAGTTACGAAGAAAGGCACTGAAAATGCACATGTTTAGTTAGCCTACACTGGCCTGATGAAGTGGCCACTGCCCACTCCATGGTCCGAGTGCGTTGATGAAACTTACCATTTTGGAAAGCTAATGGCAGAACCTTTCCAGCGATATATGCCACTTGCCCAGAATATTTTTCTAAAGTTACGCAAAAACGCACTGACCACGCGCATTTTTAGATGCCTACACTGGCATGATGAAGTGGCTACTGCCCACTCCATGGTGGGCACTGCCGACTCCATGGTCCGAGTGCGTTGATGAAACTTACCATTTTGGAAAGCTAATGGCAGCACCTTTCCAGCGATATATGCCACTTGGCCAGAATATTTTTCTAAAGTTACGAAAAAAGGCACTGAAAATGCGCATGTTTAGTTAGCCTACACTGGCCTGATGAAGTGACCACTGCCCACTCCATGGTCCGAGTGCGTTGATGAAACTTACCATTTTGGAAAGCTAATGGCAGCACCTTTCCAGCGATATATGCCTCTTGGCCAGAATATTTTTCTAAAGTTACGAAAAAAGGCACTGAAAATGCGCATGTTTAGTTAGCCTACACTGGCCTGATGAAGTGACCACTGCCCACTCCATGGTCCGAGTGCGTTGATGAAACTTACCATTTTGGAAAGCTAATGGCAGCACCTTTCCAGCGATATATGCCTCTTGGCCAGAATATTTTTCTAAAGTTACGAAAAAAGGCACTGAAAATGCACATGTTTAGTTAGCCTACACTGGCCTGATGAAGTGGCCACTGCCCACTCCATGGTGGGCACTGCCCACTCCATGGTCCGAGTGCGTTGATGAAACTTACCATTTTGGAAAGCTAATGGCAGCACCTTTCCAGCGATATATGCCACTTGGCCAGAATATTTTTCTAAAGTTACGAAAAAAGGCACTGAAAATGCGCATGTTTAGTTAGCCTACACTGGCCTGATGAAGTGGGCACTGCCCACTCCATGGTCCGAGTGCGTTGATGAAACTTACTATTTTGGAAAGCTAATGGTAGCACCTTTCCAGCGATATATGCCACTTGCCAAGAATATTTTTCTAAAATTACGCAAAAACGCACTGACCACGCGCATTTTTAGATGCCTACACTGGCATGATGAAGTGGCCACTGCCCACACCATGGTGGGCACTGCCCACTCCATGGTCCGAGTGCGTTGATGAAACTTACCATTTTGGAAAGCTAATGGCAGCACCTTTCCAGCGATATATGCCACTTGGCCAGAATATTTTTCTAAAGTTACGAAAAAAGGCACTGAAAATGCGCATGTTTAGTTAGCCTACACTGGCCTGATGAAGTGACCACTGCCCACTCCATGGTCCGAGTGCGTTGATGAAACTTACCATTTTGGAAAGCTAATGGCAGCACCTTTCCAGCGATATACGCCACTTGGCCAGAATATTTTTCTAAAGTTACGAAAAAAGGCACTGAAAATGCACATGTTTAGTTAGCCTACACTGGCCTGATGAAGTGGCCACTGCCCACTCCATGGTCCGAGTGCGTTGATGAAACTTACCATTTTGGAAAGCTAATGGCAGCACCTTTCCAGCGATATACGCCACTTGGCCAGAATATTTTTCTAAAGTTACGAAAAAAGGCACTGAAAATGCACATGTTTAGTTAGCCTACACTGGCCTGATGAAGTGGCCACTGCCCACTCCATGGTGGGCACTGCCCACTCCATGGTCCGAGTGCGTTGATGAAACTTACCATTTTGGAAAGCTAATGGCAGCACCTTTCCAGCGATATACGCCACTTGGCCAGAATATTTTTCTAAAGTTACGAAAAAAGGCACTGAAAATGCACATGTTTAGTTAGCCTACACTGGCCTGATGAAGTGGCCACTGCCCACTCCATGGTGGGCACTGCCCACTCCATGGTCCGAGTGCGTTGATGAAACTTACCATTTTGGAAAGCTAATGGCAGCACCTTTCCAGCGATATATGCCACTTGGCCAGAATATTTTTCTAAAGTTACGAAAAAAGGCACTGAAAATGCGCATGTTTAGTTAGCCTACACTGGCCTGATGAAGTGGCCACTGCCCACTCCATGGTCCGAGTGCGTTGATGAAACTTACTATTTTGGAAAGCTAATGGTAGCACCTTTCCAGCGATATATGCCACTTGCCCAGAATATTTTTCTAAAATTACGCAAAAACGCACTGACCACGCGCATTTTTAGATGCCTACACTGGCATGATGAAGTGGCCACTGCCCACACCATGGTGGGCACTGCCCACTCCATGGTCCGAGTGCGTTGATGAAACTTACCATTTTGGAAAGCTAATGGCAGCACCTTTCCAGCGATATATGCCTCTTGGCCAGAATATTTTTCTAAAGTTACGAAAAAAGGCACTGAAAATGCACATGTTTAGTTAGCCTACACTGGCCTGATGAAGTGGCCACTGCCCACACCATGGTGGGCACTGCCCACTCCATGGTCCGAGTGCGTTGATGAAACTTACCATTTTGGAAAGCTAATGGCAGCACCTTTCCAGCGATATATGCCACTTGGCCAGAATATTTTCCTAAAGTTACGAAAAAAGGCACTGAAAATGCGCATGTTTAGTTAGCCTACACTGGCCTGATGAAGTGGCCACTGCCCACTCCATGGTCCGAGTGCGTTGATGAAACTTACCATTTTGGAAAGCTAATGGCAGCACCTTTCCAGCGATATATGCCTCTTGGCCAGAATATTTTTCTAAAGTTACGAAAAAAGGCACTGAAAATGCACATGTTTAGTTAGCCTACACTGGCCTGATGAAGTGGCCACTGCCCACTCCATGGTGGGCACTGCCCACTCCATGGTCCGAGTGCGTTGATGAAACTTACCATTTTGGAAAGCTAATGGCAGCACCTTTCCAGCGATATATGCGACTTGGCCAGAATATTTTTCTAAAGTTACGAAAAAAGGCACTGAAAATGCGCATGTTTAGTTAGCCTACACTGGCCTGATGAAGTGGGCACTGCCCACTCCATGGTCCGAGTGCGTTGATGAAACTTACTATTTTGGAAAGCTAATGGTAGCACCTTTCCAGCGATATATGCCACTTGCCCAGAATATTTTTCTAAAATTACGCAAAAACGCACTGACCACGCGCATTTTTAGATGCCTACACTGGCATGATGAAGTGGCCACTGCCCACACCATGGTGGGCACTACCCACTCCATGGTCCGAGTGCGTTGATGAAACTTACCATTTTGGAAAGCTAATGGCAGCACCTTTCCAGCGATATACGCCACTTGACCAGAATATTTTTGTAAAGTTACGAAAAAAGGCACTGAAAACGCGCATTTTTAGTTAGCCTACACTGGCATGACGAAGTGGCCACTGCCCACTCTATGGTGGGCACTGCCCACTCCATGGTCCGAGTGCGTTGATGAAACTTACCATTTTGGTAAGCTAATGGCAGCACCTTTCCAGCAATATATCCCACTCGTGCCTTCTGAGACTATTGGCCCCCCCTCTGGGTCAAATGTAAAGAATGGCCTTCTCGGTTCTAATTTTTGTTTTAAAAGATCGAGCATCTCTTTTTCATCATTTTCATCCAGAACTTGGATTTCATGGAAGTATATGAGCGAGAAAGCCAACACAAAGTGGAGGGTATGAGTACTCGTGCCTTCTGAGATTGTTGGCCCCCACTCTGGGTCAAATGTAAAGAACGAGAGCGAGAAAGCCAACACAAAGTTGAGGGTATGAGTACTCGTGCCTTCTGAGACTGTTGGCCCCCACTCTGGGTCAAATGTAAAGAATTGCCTTCTCGGTTCTAATTTTTGTTTTAAAAGATCGAGCATCTCTTGGTCTTTTATTAAACTTTAATCATTTTCATCCAGAACTTGGATTTCATAGAAGTATATGAGCGAGAAAGCCAACACAAAGTGGAGGGTATGAGTACTCGTGCCTTCTGAGACTGTTGACCCCCACTCTGGGTCAAATGTAAAGAATTGCCTTCTCGGTTCTAATTTTTGTTTTAAAAGATCGAGCATCTCTTGGTCTTTTATTAAACTTTTATCATTTCCATCCAGAATTTGGATTTCATGGAAGTATATGAGCGAGAAAGCCAACACAAAGTTGAGGGTATGAGTACTCGTGCCTTCTGAGACTGTTGGCCCCCACTCTGGGTCAAATGTAAAGAATTGCCTTCTCGGTTCTAATTTTTGTTTTAAAAGATCGAGCATCTCTTGGTCTTTTATTAAACTTTTATCATTTTCATCCAGAACTTGGATTTCATGGAAGTATATGAGCGAGAAAGCCAACACAAAGTGGAGGGTATGAGTACTCGTGCCTTCTGAGACTGTTGGCCCCCCCTCTGGGTCAAATGTAAAGAATTGCCTTCTCGGTTCTAATTTTTGTTTTAAAAGATCGAGCATCTCTTGGTATTTTATTAAACTTTTATCATTTTCATCCAGAACTTGGATTTCATGGAAGTATATGGGCGAGAAAGCCAACACAAAGTGGAGCGTATGAGTACTCGTGCCTTCTGAGACTGTTGGCCCCCACTCTGGGTCAAATGTAAAGAATTGCCTTCTCGGTTCTAATTTTTGTTTTAAAAGATCGAGCATCTCTTGGTCTTTTATTAAACTTTTATCATTTTCATCCAGAACTTGGATTTCATGGAAGTATATGAGCGAGAAAGCCAACACAAAGTGGAGGGTATGAGTACTCGTGCCTTCTGAGACTGTTGGCCCCCCCTCTGGGTCAAATGTAAAGAATTGCCTTCTCGGTTCTAATTTTTGTTTTAAAAGATCGAGCATCTCTTGGTATTTTATTAAACTTTTATCATTTTCATCCAGAACTTGGATTTCATGGAAGTATATGGGCGAGAAAGCCAACACAAAGTGGAGGGTATGAGTACTCGTGCCTTCTGAGAATGTTGGCCCCCCTCTGGGTCGAATGTAAAGAATTGCCTCCTCGGTTCTAATTTTTGTTTCAAAAGATCGAGCATCTCTTGGTCTTTTATTAAACTTTTATCATTTTCATCCAGAACTTGGATTTCATGGAAGTATATGAGCGAGAAAGCCAACACAAAGTGGAGGGTTCTAATTTAGGTTCTAATTTAGCCTACACTGGCATGAAAAGTGGCCACTGCCCACTCCATGGTCCGAGTGCGTTGATGAAACTTACTATTTTGGAAAGCTAATGGCAGCACCTTTCCAGCGATATACGCCACTTGGCCAGAATATTTTTCTAAAGTTACGAAAAAAGGCACTGAAAACGCGCATTTTTAGTTAGACTACACTGGTCTGATGAAGTGGCCACTGCCCACTCCATGGTCCGAGTGCGTTGATGAAACTTACCATTTTGGAAAGCTAATGGCAGCACCTTTCCAGCGATATACGCCACTTGGCCAGAATATTTTTCTAAAATTACGCAAAAACGCACTGCCCACGCGCATTTTTAGATGCCTACACTGGCATGATGAAGTGGCCACTGCCCACACCATGGTGGGCACTGCCCACTCCATGGTCCGAGTGCGTTGATGAAACTTACCATTTTGGAAAGCTAATGGCAGCACCTTTCCAGCGATATACGCCACTTGGCCAGAATATTTTTCTAAAGTTACGAAAAAAGGCACTGAAAATGCACATGTTTAGTTAGCCTACACTGGCCTGATGAAGTGGCCACTGCCCACTCCATGGTGGGCACTGCCCACTCCATGGTCCGAGTGCGTTGATGAAACTTACCATTTTGGAAAGCTAATGGCAGCACCTTTCCAGCGATATACGCCACTTGGCCAGAATATTTTTCTAAAGTTACGAAAAAAGGCACTGAAAATGCACATGTTTAGTTAGCCTACACTGGCCTGATGAAGTGGCCACTGCCCACTCCATGGTGGGCACTGCCCACTCCATGGTCCGAGTGCGTTGATGAAACTTACCATTTTGGAAAGCTAATGGCAGCACCTTTCCAGCGATATACGCCACTTGGCCAGAATATTTTTCTAAAGTTACGAAAAAAGGCACTGAAAATGCACATGTTTAGTTAGCCTACACTGGCCTGATGAAGTGGCCACTGCCCACTCCATGGTGGGCACTGCCCACTCCATGGTCCGAGTGCGTTGATGAAACTTACCATTTTGGAAAGCTAATGGCAGCACCTTTCCAGCGATATATGCCACTTGGCCAGAATATTTTTCTAAAGTTACGAAAAAAAGCACTGAAAACGCGCATTTTTAGTTAGCCTACACTGGCATGACGAAGTGGCCACTGCCCACACCATGGTGGGCACTGCCCACTCCATGGTCCGAGTGCGTTGATGAAACTTACCATTTTGGAAAGCTAATGGCAGCACCTTTCCAGCGATATATGCCACTTGGCCAGAATATTTTTCTAAAGTTACGAAGAAAGGCACTGAAAATGCACATGTTTAGTTAGCCTACACTGGCCTGATGAAGTGGCCACTGCCCACTCCATGGTCCGAGTGCGTTGATGAAACTTACCATTTTGGAAAGCTAATGGCAGAACCTTTCCAGCGATATATGCCACTTGCCCAGAATATTTTTCTAAAGTTACGCAAAAACGCACTGACCACGCGCATTTTTAGATGCCTACACTGGCATGATGAAGTGGCTACTGCCCACTCCATGGTGGGCACTGCCGACTCCATGGTCCGAGTGCGTTGATGAAACTTACCATTTTGGAAAGCTAATGGCAGCACCTTTCCAGCGATATATGCCACTTGGCCAGAATATTTTTCTAAAGTTACGAAAAAAGGCACTGAAAATGCGCATGTTTAGTTAGCCTACACTGGCCTGATGAAGTGACCACTGCCCACTCCATGGTCCGAGTGCGTTGATGAAACTTACCATTTTGGAAAGCTAATGGCAGCACCTTTCCAGCGATATATGCCTCTTGGCCAGAATATTTTTCTAAAGTTACGAAAAAAGGCACTGAAAATGCGCATGTTTAGTTAGCCTACACTGGCCTGATGAAGTGACCACTGCCCACTCCATGGTCCGAGTGCGTTGATGAAACTTACCATTTTGGAAAGCTAATGGCAGCACCTTTCCAGCGATATATGCCTCTTGGCCAGAATATTTTTCTAAAGTTACGAAAAAAGGCACTGAAAATGCACATGTTTAGTTAGCCTACACTGGCCTGATGAAGTGGCCACTGCCCACTCCATGGTGGGCACTGCCCACTCCATGGTCCGAGTGCGTTGATGAAACTTACCATTTTGGAAAGCTAATGGCAGCACCTTTCCAGCGATATATGCCACTTGGCCAGAATATTTTTCTAAAGTTACGAAAAAAGGCACTGAAAATGCGCATGTTTAGTTAGCCTACACTGGCCTGATGAAGTGGGCACTGCCCACTCCATGGTCCGAGTGCGTTGATGAAACTTACTATTTTGGAAAGCTAATGGTAGCACCTTTCCAGCGATATATGCCACTTGCCCAGAATATTTTTCTAAAATTACGCAAAAACGCACTGACCACGCGCATTTTTAGATGCCTACACTGGCATGATGAAGTGGCCACTGCCCACACCATGGTGGGCACTGCCCACTCCATGGTCCGAGTGCGTTGATGAAACTTACCATTTTGGAAAGCTAATGGCAGCACCTTTCCAGCGATATATGCTACTTGGCCAGAATATTTTTCTAAAGTTACGAAAAAAGGCACTGAAAATGCGCATGTTTAGTTAGCCTACACTGGCCTGATGAAGTGACCACTGCCCACTCCATGGTCCGAGTGCGTTGATGAAACTTACCATTTTGGAAAGCTAATGGCAGCACCTTTCCAGCGATATACGCCACTTGGCCAGAATATTTTTCTAAAGTTACGAAAAAAGGCACTGAAAATGCACATGTTTAGTTAGCCTACACTGGCCTGATGAAGTGGCCACTGCCCACTCCATGGTGGGCACTGCCCACTCCATGGTCCGAGTGCGTTGATGAAACTTACCATTTTGGAAAGCTAATGGCAGAACCTTTCCAGCGATATATGCCACTTGCCCAGAATATTTTTCTAAAGTTACGCAAAAACGCACTGACCACGCGCATTTTTAGATGCCTACACTGGCATGATGAAGTGGCTACTGCCCACTCCATGGTGGGCACTGCCGACTCCATGGTCCGAGTGCGTTGATGAAACTTACCATTTTGGAAAGCTAATGGCAGCACCTTTCCAGCGATATATGCCACTTGGCCAGAATATTTTTCTAAAGTTACGAAAAAAGGCACTGAAAATGCGCATGTTTAGTTAGCCTACACTGGCCTGATGAAGTGACCACTGCCCACTCCATGGTCCGAGTGCGTTGATGAAACTTACCATTTTGGAAAGCTAATGGCAGCACCTTTCCAGCGATATATGCCTCTTGGCCAGAATATTTTTCTAAAGTTACGAAAAAGGCACTGAAAATGCGCATGTTTAGTTAGCCTACACTGGCCTGATGAAGTGACCACTGCCCACTCCATGGTCCGAGTGCGTTGATGAAACTTACCATTTTGGAAAGCTAATGGCAGCACCTTTCCAGCGATATATGCCTCTTGGCCAGAATATTTTTCTAAAGTTACGAAAAAAGGCACTGAAAATGCACATGTTTAGTTAGCCTACACTGGCCTGATGAAGTGGCCACTGCCCACTCCATGGTGGGCACTGCCCACTCCATGGTCCGAGTGCGTTGATGAAACTTACCATTTTGGAAAGCTAATGGCAGCACCTTTCCAGCGATATATGCCACTTGGCCAGAATATTTTTCTAAAGTTACGAAAAAAGGCACTGAAAATGCGCATGTTTAGTTAGCCTACACTGGCCTGATGAAGTGGGCACTGCCCACTCCATGGTCCGAGTGCGTTGATGAAACTTACTATTTTGGAAAGCTAATGGTAGCACCTTTCCAGCGATATATGCCACTTGCCCAGAATATTTTTCTAAAATTACGCAAAAACGCACTGACCACGCGCATTTTTAGATGCCTACACTGGCATGATGAAGTGGCCACTGCCCACACCATGGTGGGCACTGCCCACTCCATGGTCCGAGTGCGTTGATGAAACTTACCATTTTGGAAAGCTAATGGCAGCACCTTTCCAGCGATATATGCCACTTGGCCAGAATATTTTTCTAAAGTTACGAAAAAAGGCACTGAAAATGCGCATGTTTAGTTAGCCTACACTGGCCTGATGAAGTGACCACTGCCCACTCCATGGTCCGAGTGCGTTGATGAAACTTACCATTTTGGAAAGCTAATGGCAGCACCTTTCCAGCGATATATGCCTCTTGGCCAGAATATTTTTCTAAAGTTACGAAAAAAGGCACTGAAAATGCACATGTTTAGTTAGCCTACACTGGCCTGATGAAGTGGCCACTGCCCACTCCATGGTGGGCACTGCCCACTCCATGGTCCGAGTGCGTTGATGAAACTTACCATTTTGGAAAGCTAATGGCAGCACCTTTCCAGCGATATATGCCTCTTGGCCAGAATATTTTTCTAAAGTTACGAAAAAAGGCACTGAAAATGCGCATGTTTAGTTAGCCTACACTGGCCTGATGAAGTGGGCACTGCCCACTCCATGGTCCGAGTGCGTTGATGAAACTTACTAGTTTGGAAAGCTAATGGTAGCACCTTTCCAGCGATATATGCCACTTGCCCAGAATATTTTTCTAAAATTACGCAAAAACGCACTGACCACGCGCATTTTTAGATGCCTACACTGGCATGATGAAGTGGCCACTGCCCACACCATGGTGGGCACTGCCCACTCCATGGTCCGAGTGCGTTGATGAAACTTACCATTTTGGAAAGCTAATGGCAGCACCTTTCCAGCGATATACGCCACTTGACCAGAATATTTTTCTAAAGTTACGAAAAAAGGCACTGAAAACGCGCATTTTTAGTTAGCCTACACTGGCATGACGAAGTGGCCACTGCCCACTCCATGGTGGGCACTGCCCACTCCATGGTCCGAGTGCGTTGATGAAACTTACCATTTTGGTAAGCTAATGGCAGCACCTTTCCAGCAATATATCCCACTCGTGCCTTCTGAGACTATTGGCCCCCCCTCTGGGTCAAATGTAAAGAATGGCCTTCTCGGTTCTAATTTTTGTTTTAAAAGATCGAGCATCTCTTGGTCTTTTATTAAACTTTTATCATTTTCATCCAGAACTTGGATTTCATGGAAGTATATGAGCGAGAAAGCCAACACAAAGTGGAGGGTATGAGTACTCGTGCCTTCTGAGATTGTTGGCCCCCACTCTGGGTCAAATGTAAAGAACGAGAGCGAGAAAGCCAACACAAAGTTGAGGGTATGAGTACTCGTGCCTTCTGAGACTGTTGGCCCCCACTCTGGGTCAAATGTAAAGAATTGCCTTCTCGGTTCTAATTTTTGTTTTAAAAGATCGAGCATCTCTTGGTCTTTTATTAAACTTTAATCATTTTCATCCAGAACTTGGATTTCATAGAAGTATATGAGCGAGAAAGCCAACACAAAGTGGAGGGTATGAGTACTCGTGCCTTCTGAGACTGTTGACCCCCACTCTGGGTCAAATGTAAAGAATTGCCTTCTCGGTTCTAATTTTTGTTTTAAAAGATCGAGCATCTCTTGGTCTTTTATTAAACTTTTATCATTTCCATCCAGAATTTGGATTTCATGGAAGTATATGAGCGAGAAAGCCAACACAAAGTTGAGGGTATGAGTACTCGTGCCTTCTGAGACTGTTGGCCCCCACTCAGGGTCAAATGTAAAGAATTGCCTTCTCGGTTCTAATTTTTGTTTTAAAAGATCGAGCATCTCTTGGTCTTTTATTAAACTTTTATCATTTTCATCCAGAACTTGGATTTCATGGAAGTATATGAGCGAGAAAGCCAACACAAAGTGGAGGGTATGAGTACTCGTGCCTTCTGAGACTGTTGGCCCCCCCTCTGGGTCAAATGTAAAGAATTGCCTTCTCGGTTCTAATTTTTGTTTTAAAAGATCGAGCATCTCTTGGTATTTTATTAAACTTTTATCATTTTCATCCAGAACTTGGATTTCATGGATGTATATGGGCGAGAAAGCCAACACAAAGTGGAGGGTATGAGTACTCGTGCCTTCTGAGAATGTTGGCCCCCCTCTGGGTCGAATGTAAAGAATTGCCTCCTCGGTTCTAATTTTTGTTTCAAAAGATCGAGCATCTCTTGGTCTTTTATTAAACTTTTATCATTTTCATCCAGAACTTGGATTTCATGGAAGTATATGAGCGAGAAAGCCAACACAAAGTGGAGGGTTCTAATTTAGGTTCTAATTTAGCCTACACTGGCATGAAAAGTGGCCACTGCCCACTCCATGGTCCGAGTGCGTTGATGAAACTTACTATTTTGGAAAGCTAATGGCAGCACCTTTCCAGCGATATACGCCACTTGGCCAGAATATTTTTCTAAAATTACGCAAAAACGCACTGCCCACGCGCATTTTTAGATGCCTACACTGGCATGATGAAGTGGCCACTGCCCACACCATGGTGGGCACTGCCCACTCTATGGTCCGAGTGCGTTGATGAAACTTACCATTTTGGAAAGCTAATGGCAGCACCTTTCCAGCGATATACGCCACTTGGCCAGAATATTTTTCTAAAGTTACGAAAAAAGGCACTGAAAATGCACATGTTTAGTTAGCCTACACTGGCCTGATGAAGTGGCCACTGCCCACTCCATGGTGGGCACTGCCCACTCCATGGTCCGAGTGCGTTGATGAAACTTACCATTTTGGAAAGCTAATGGCAGAACCTTTCCAGCGATATATGCCACTTGCCCAGAATATTTTTCTAAAGTTACGCAAAAACGCACTGACCACGCGCATTTTTAGATGCCTACACTGGCATGATGAAGTGGCTACTGCCCACTCCATGGTGGGCACTGCCGACTCCATGGTCCGAGTGCGTTGATGAAACTTACCATTTTGGAAAGCTAATGGCAGCACCTTTCCAGCGATATATGCCACTTGGCCAGAATATTTTTCTAAAGTTACGAAAAAAGGCACTGAAAATGCGCATGTTTAGTTAGCCTACACTGGCCTGATGAAGTGGGCACTGCCCACTCCATGGTCCGAGTGCGTTGATGAAACTTACTATTTTGGAAAGCTAATGGTAGCACCTTTCCAGCGATATATGCCACTTGCCCAGAATATTTTTCTAAAATTACGCAAAAACGCACTGACCACGCGCATTTTTAGATGCCTACACTGGCATGATGAAGTGGCCACTGCCCACACCATGGTGGGCACTGCCCACTCCATGGTCCGAGTGCGTTGATGAAACTTACCATTTTGGAAAGCTAATGGCAGCACCTTTCCAGCGATATACGCCACTTGACCAGAATATTTTTGTAAAGTTACGAAAAAAGGCACTGAAAACGCGCATTTTTAGTTAGCTTACACTGGCATGATGAAGTGGCCACTGCCCACACCATGGTGGGCACTGCCCACTCCATGGTCCGAGTGCGTTGATGAAACTTACCATTTTGGAAAGCTAATGGCAGCACCTTTCCAGCGATATATGCCTCTTGGCCAGAATATTTTTCTAAAGTTACGAAAAAAGGCACTGAAAATGCACATGTTTAGTTAGCCTACACTGGCCTGATGAAGTGGCCACTGCCCACACCATGGTGGTTGAAATCACGATTACGGGGGAACGAAAAGAAAACATTCGGAATGTAAACGCACATCGTTTCAAAAAATTATAATGTGAATATCTAATAAACCGCGCAAGATATTGAGGTATAATTCTACTCCATAACATATAGCGCCATTCCAAAATGTTTGCAAAAAATGGGCATGTTCCGCCCGCTCTTAAAAGAGTTGACAATATCTCATGAACGGTATAAAATGTTAAGATGTAATTTCGCGAGGTATCTGAAGACATTACCAATCTGCTTGCCACTTGCCACTCATAAAAAAAGTTATGAATATCTCACAAACGGTGCAAGATATCAATTTGCACGTGATTTTATCCCGGGGTACCTAGAGACGTTAGCAAAATGTTTGCCAAAAAGAGGTGTGGTCCGCCTACTTATGCAAAAGTTGTCAACTGACGGAATTTTTTTTAGCTACTCGTGTGTAGAGTACTTAGACTTCGGCCTGGCCGAAGACAACACTTTTTATTGGTGATCGCCTTAGTTTCCGTCAGCATACAGAGTACGTCTGTAAAAAAGCTTCGAAGAGCTATGCGGCCTTGTCGAGGATGCTACCGAACATAGGTGGACCGAAGAGCACTAAGCGAATATTGCTGTATAATGTGATAACATCAGTGCTCATGTATGCCGCACCAATTTGTGCAGATTCCCTAAAAATTAAGTCAAATAGGAAGCAGTTTGAAAGAGTTCAGCGATTAAATGCTTTGCTCGTGATCAGCACTTATCGAACTGTCTCCGACGAAGCTGCGTTTGCGTTGGCAAGTATGATGCCGATGGATATAATGGCTGATGAGGCACATCGAGGGTATGCAGCGTAGAGTACTGGCGCTGAGATAGACCCGCAGCGTGAGCGTTTACTCTCAGTAGAAAGGTAGCAAAGCCGTTGAAATGCTTCAAACAAGGGACGTTGGACATTCGCTCTGATCCCAAATACTGAAAGATGGATATGTCGATCGTCTGGAGAAATAAGCTTTCATCTTATGCGGTTTCTGATTGGCCATTAAGTTTTTTGTAGCTGCCTATAGCGCTTTGGGCATGATACCTCGCCCTTTTGTCCTGCGTGCGTGAATGAATTAGAGTATTCACATCACGTGTTCTTCCTTTGTCCCCGATTTGCTGAAGAGCAAAATATGCTGAATGATATCTATGGGTCGGAGATCTCACCAAGTAACATCGTGGAGGCGATGCTGAGATCGCAAAGAATGTGGGAAGTTGTTGTGCGTCTGCGAGGTTGCTGTGCAAATATGCGGAAAGCTGAGAGCTGCTGAACTGACTGGGTGATGTTGACAGGAAGTCAGTACAATGACGTTAGGGCAAGGACGATGACAGACTGTTTTGCGACAAATTTTAATTCCTGACTTTTGAGCTTTCAAGCTCCATCTGCCTCTCGACGTAATACTTGACAGTAGTTCCGGGAGGACAGACAGATCTGAGGAAGGTGGTATTAGCGTGTTAAAGTCTCGCACTTTGGCTTTTGATGCTTTCCACCTTATGAAAAAAAAAACTTTCGGTCGGGTTGTGAGGAGGTAGATTACAAATTGAACATGATGTACTATTTTTGTAATGCTTTTGAGTGTGCCCCAACAACTGGCAATTCTTGCATCTCATTGGCTTGGGAAAGTATTACCTTACGAGAACCGGGTACCACGCGATGTCATCTTTTTTTTGGGAGTTGATATAAGTTAAATGTTATTAGGCTGACTCGAGTAGGGCCTCTTTTATTGTCCTTATCTTTAATGAACTTAAACACGCTAGTTACACCTTGACCTTCAAGGTCATTTAGAATTTCTTCTTCACTGATCGGAGTCAGTTTTCTGTCATAGATGGTACCTTTGCACGAATTTAGTGAGGCATGGAAAGGAATTTTAACTGGGCATAGAACCCCAAGGTTAGTATTAATAGTTTTGTTTATTAACATCAGAAGATTTAATGACTTTGGGTCCGAGTTAACAGTTTTGGAGAGAAGTTCTTCAAGAGGGTTGGCCTGGGAAGGGGGGGGAGGAATTGTTCCTAAATTTTATTTGATTTTTTTCTGAAAGCACACTAAACCGATTCCCCGAGGGGAACGGTACGTCGCCTAACGTTTTTTGGCTTGCTAATAAATAAGAAAATTTAGTTACTGGTTATCGAGCACAGATGAGAAACTTGTATTCAGAGAAAAGACAACTACACGATTGGAAACTCTCAGACACGTCTGCATTGAACGGGAGTTAGTCACTAACTGACATTTTTAAATAACTTTTATTGAGTTAATACGAATTGAAATTAAATGTAATTGAATGTATTAAAAGCGAAGATTTAACTTTCAAGTATTTCATTGCGATATATTTTCGTTCTCCCGTAATCGTGATTTCAATACACAAACAAACAGACAGACAGGGCTAAATCGGTTCAGGAGGTGACGCTGAGCAAGAATATATGTATATACTTTTCTGTATCTATCTCATTTCCTTCTCTGCGCTAAAAACGGAAGAACAAAGTGAATATACCCGAATATACACCCGAAGGGAGTAGGGTATAAAAAGATTAAAAAATGCCTCCTGAACACTAAATTTAACTTGCAGTTGTGGAATACCGTGGAGGTCTTTTTTGGGCGACACACCGGGCTCTTTGCACTACACTCGAGTTCGGCCGGCACTTGTACCAACTGTTACAGGACAAATATGGCTCAGCCCGACTAATGTGGAGACAAGAGCAAAACGCTCGTGCAACAGATACTCGCTTCTCGACAGCTACTTTAAATGCGACTTCAAGATGGAGGCGAAGGCGCTACAATTGCAACCTCAGAGAGAGGTTGCACGTAATATTTTTGTTCGACGATGAGTCACGAACCAGTTTATGTGCTTCGAAGCAGCACCCATCTGAAATATTACAGGTTAGTATCAATTAGTTGTAATTTTTTTAAAAATATTTTTATACCCTACACCCGAAGAGAGTAGGGTATATTCACTTTGTGCTTCCGTTTGTAACGCAGAGGAGTAGATAGGATAGATATGGAAAAATATATATTGTATATTTCGCAGCGTCACCTCCTGAATCGTTTTAGCCCTGTCTGTCCGTCTGTCAGTGTTTGTCTGTTGAAATCACTATTACGGGGGAACGAAAAGAAAACATTCAGAATGTAAACGCACATCGTTTCAAGAAATTATAATGTGAATATCTAATAAACCGCGCAAGATATTGAGGTATAATTCTACTCCATAACATATAGCGCCATTCCAAAATGTTTGCAAAAAATGGGCATGTTCCGCCCGCTCTTAAAAGAGTTGACAATATCTCATGAACGGTATAAAATGTTAAGATGTAATTTCGCGAGGTATCTGAAGACATTACCAATCTGCTTGCCACTTGCCACTCATAAAAAAAGTTATGAATATCTCACAAACGGTGCAAGATATCAATTTGCACGTGATTTTATCCCGGGGTACCTAGAGACGTTAGCAAAATGTTTGCCAAAAAGAGGTGTGGTCCGCCTACTTATGCAAAAGTTGTCAACTGACGGAATTTTTTTTAGCTACTCGTGTGTAGAGTACTTAGACTTCGGCCTGGCCGAAGACAACACTTTTTATTGGTGATCGCCTTAGTTTCCGTCAGCATACAGAGTACGTCTGTAGAAAAGCTTCGAAGTGCTATGCGGCCTTGTCGAGGATGCTACCGAACATAGGTGGACCGAAGAGCACTAAGCGAATATTGCTGTCTAATGTGATAACATCAGTGCTCATGTATGCCGCACCAATTTGTGCAGATTCCCTAAAAATTAAGTCAAATAGGAAGCAGTTTGAAAGAGTTCAGCGATTAAATGCTTTGCTCGTGATCAGCACTTATCGAACTGTCTCCGACGAAGCTGCGTTTGCGTTGGCAGGTATGATGCCGATGGAAATAATGGCTGATGAGGCACATCGAGGGTATGCAGCGTAGAGTACTGGCGCTGAGTTAGACCCGCAGCGTGAGCGTTTACTCTCAGTAGAAAGGTAGCAAAGCCGTTGAAATGCTTCAAACAAGGGACGTTGGACATTCGCTCTGATCCCAAATACTGAAAGTTGGATATGTCGATCGTCTGGAGAAATAAGCTTTCATCTTATGCGGTTTCTGATTGGCCATTAAGTTTTTTGTAGCTGCCTATAGCGCTTTGGGCATGATACCTCGCCCTTTTGTCCTGCGTGCGTGAATGAATTAGAGTATTCAAATCACGTGTTCTTCCTTTGTCCCCGATTTGCTGAAGAGCAAAATATGCTGAATGATATCTATGGGTCGGAGATCTCACCAAGTAACATCGTGGAGGCGATGCTGAGATCGCAAAGAATGTGGGAAGTTGTTGTGCGTCTGCGAGGTTGCTGTGCAAATATGCGGAAAGCTGAGAGCTGCTAAACTGACTGGGTGATGTTGACAGGAAGTCAGTACAATGACGTTAGGGCAAGGACGATGACAGACTGTTTTGCGACAAATTTTAATTCCTGACTTTTGAGCTTTCAAGCTCCATCTGCCTCTCGACGTAATACTTGACAGTAGTTCCGGGAGGACAGACAGATCTGAGGAAGGTGGTATTAGCGTGTTAAAGTCTCGCACTTTGGCTTTTGATGCTTTCCACCTTATGAAAAAAAAAACTTTCAGTCGGGTTGTGAGGAGGTAGATTACAAATTGAACATGATGTACTATTTTTGTAATGCTTTTGAGTGTGCCCCAACAACTGGCAATTCTTGCATCTCATTGGCTTGGGAAAGTATTACCTTACGAGAACCGGGTACCACGCGATGTCATCTTTTTTTTGGGAGTTGATATAAGTTAAATGTTATTAGGCTGACTCGAGTAGGGCCTCTTTTATTGTCCTTATCTTTAATGAACTTAAACACGCTAGTTACACCTTGACCTTCAAGGTCATTTAGAATTTCTTCTTCACTGATCGGAGTCAGTTTTCTGTCATAGATGGTACCTTTGCACGAATTTAGTGAGGCATGGAAAGGAATTTTAACTGGGCATAGAACCCCAAGGTTAGTATTAATAGTTTTGTTTATTAACATCAGAAGATTTAATGACTTTGGGTCCGAGTTAACAGTTTTGGAGAGAAGTTCTTCAAGAGGGTTGGCCTGGGAAGGGGGGGGGAGGAATTGTTCCTAAATTTTATTTGATTTTTTTCTGAAAGCACACTAAACCGATTCCCCGAGGGGAACGGTACGTCGCCTAACGTTTTTTGGCTTGCTAATAAATAAGAAAATTTAGTTACTGGTTATCGAGCACAGATGAGAAACTTGTATTCAGAGAAAAGACAACTACACGATTGGAAACTCTCAGACACGTCTGCATTGAACGGGAGTTAGTCACTAACTGACATTTTTAAATAACTTTTATTGAGTTAATACGAATTGAAATTAAATGTAATTGAATGTATTAAAAGCGAAGATTTAACTTTCAAGTATTTCATTGCGATATATTTTCGTTCTCCCGTAATCGTGATTTCAATACACAAACAAACAGACAGACAGGGCTAAATCGGTTCAGGAGGTGACGCTGAGCAAGAATATATGTATATACTTTTCTGTATCTATCTCATTTCCTTCTCTGCGCTAAAAACGGAAGAACAAAGTGAATATACCCGAATATACACCCGAAGGGAGTAGGGTATAAAAAGATTAAAAAATGCCTCCTGAACACTAAATTTAACTTGCAGTTGTGGAATACCGTGGAGGTCTTTTTTGGGCGACACACCGGGCTCTTTGCACTACACTCGAGTTCGGCCGGCACTTGTACCAACTGTTACAGGACAAATATGGCTCAGCCCGACTAATGTGGAGACAAGAGCAAAACGCTCGTGCAACAGATACTCGCTTCTCGACAGCTACTTTAAATGCGACTTCAAGATGGAGGCGAAGGCGCTACAATTGCAACCTCAGAGAGAGGTTGCACGTAATATTTTTGTTCGACGATGAGTCACGAACCAGTTTATGTGCTTCGAAGCAGCACCCATCTGAAATATTACAGGTTAGTATCAATTAGTTGTAATTTTTTTAAAAATATTTTTATACCCTACACCCGAAGAGAGTAGGGTATATTCACTTTGTGCTTCCGTTTGTAACGCAGAGGAGTAGATAGGATAGATATGGAAAAATATATATTGTATATTTCGCAGCGTCACCTCCTGAATCGTTTTAGCCCTGTCTGTCCGTCTGTCAGTGTTTGTCTGTTGAAATCACGATTACGGGGGAACGAAAAGAAAACATTCGGAATGTAAACGCACATCGTTTCAAAAAATTATAATGTGAATATCTAATAAACCGCGCAAGATATTGAGGTATAATTCTACTCCATAACATATAGCGCCATTCCAAAATGTTTGCAAAAAATGGGCATGTTCCGCCCGCTCTTAAAAGAGTTGACAATATCTCATGAACGGTATAAAATGTTAAGATGTAATTTCGCGAGGTATCTGAAGACATTACCAATCTGCTTGCCACTTGCCACTCATAAAAAAAGTTATGAATATCTCACAAACGGTGCAAGATATCAATTTGCACGTGATTTTATCCCGGGGTACCTAGAGACGTTAGCAAAATGTTTGCCAAAAAGAGGTGTGGTCCGCCTACTTATGCAAAAGTTGTCAACTGACGGAATTTTTTTTAGCTACTCGTGTGTAGAGTACTTAGACTTCGGCCTGGCCGAAGACAACACTTTTTATTGGTGATCGCCTTAGTTTCCGTCAGCATACAGAGTACGTCTGTAAAAAAGCTTCGAAGAGCTATGCGGCCTTGTCGAGGATGCTACCGAACATAGGTGGACCGAAGAGCACTAAGCGAATATTGCTGTATAATGTGATAACATCAGTGCTCATGTATGCCGCACCAATTTGTGCAGATTCCCTAAAAATTAAGTCAAATAGGAAGCAGTTTGAAAGAGTTCAGCGATTAAATGCTTTGCTCGTGATCAGCACTTATCGAACTGTCTCCGACGAAGCTGCGTTTGCGTTGGCAAGTATGATGCCGATGGATATAATGGCTGATGAGGCACATCGAGGGTATGCAGCGTAGAGTACTGGCGCTGAGATAGACCCGCAGCGTGAGCGTTTACTCTCAGTAGAAAGGTAGCAAAGCCGTTGAAATGCTTCAAACAAGGGACGTTGGACATTCGCTCTGATCCCAAATACTGAAAGATGGATATGTCGATCGTCTGGAGAAATAAGCTTTCATCTTATGCGGTTTCTGATTGGCCATTAAGTTTTTTGTAGCTGCCTATAGCGCTTTGGGCATGATACCTCGCCCTTTTGTCCTGCGTGCGTGAATGAATTAGAGTATTCACATCACGTGTTCTTCCTTTGTCCCCGATTTGCTGAAGAGCAAAATATGCTGAATGATATCTATGGGTCGGAGATCTCACCAAGTAACATCGTGGAGGCGATGCTGAGATCGCAAAGAATGTGGGAAGTTGTTGTGCGTCTGCGAGGTTGCTGTGCAAATATGCGGAAAGCTGAGAGCTGCTGAACTGACTGGGTGATGTTGACAGGAAGTCAGTACAATGACGTTAGGGCAAGGACGATGACAGACTGTTTTGCGACAAATTTTAATTCCTGACTTTTGAGCTTTCAAGCTCCATCTGCCTCTCGACGTAATACTTGACAGTAGTTCCGGGAGGACAGACAGATCTGAGGAAGGTGGTATTAGCGTGTTAAAGTCTCGCACTTTGGCTTTTGATGCTTTCCACCTTATGAAAAAAAAAACTTTCGGTCGGGTTGTGAGGAGGTAGATTACAAATTGAACATGATGTACTATTTTTGTAATGCTTTTGAGTGTGCCCCAACAACTGGCAATTCTTGCATCTCATTGGCTTGGGAAAGTATTACCTTACGAGAACCGGGTACCACGCGATGTCATCTTTTTTTTGGGAGTTGATATAAGTTAAATGTTATTAGGCTGACTCGAGTAGGGCCTCTTTTATTGTCCTTATCTTTAATGAACTTAAACACGCTAGTTACACCTTGACCTTCAAGGTCATTTAGAATTTCTTCTTCACTGATCGGAGTCAGTTTTCTGTCATAGATGGTACCTTTGCACGAATTTAGTGAGGCATGGAAAGGAATTTTAACTGGGCATAGAACCCCAAGGTTAGTATTAATAGTTTTGTTTATTAACATCAGAAGATTTAATGACTTTGGGTCCGAGTTAACAGTTTTGGAGAGAAGTTCTTCAAGAGGGTTGGCCTGGGAAGGGGGGGGAGGAATTGTTCCTAAATTTTATTTGATTTTTTTCTGAAAGCACACTAAACCGATTCCCCGAGGGGAACGGTACGTCGCCTAACGTTTTTTGGCTTGCTAATAAATAAGAAAATTTAGTTACTGGTTATCGAGCACAGATGAGAAACTTGTATTCAGAGAAAAGACAACTACACGATTGGAAACTCTCAGACACGTCTGCATTGAACGGGAGTTAGTCACTAACTGACATTTTTAAATAACTTTTATTGAGTTAATACGAATTGAAATTAAATGTAATTGAATGTATTAAAAGCGAAGATTTAACTTTCAAGTATTTCATTGCGATATATTTTCGTTCTCCCGTAATCGTGATTTCAATACACAAACAAACAGACAGACAGGGCTAAATCGGTTCAGGAGGTGACGCTGAGCAAGAATATATGTATATACTTTTCTGTATCTATCTCATTTCCTTCTCTGCGCTAAAAACGGAAGAACAAAGTGAATATACCCGAATATACACCCGAAGGGAGTAGGGTATAAAAAGATTAAAAAATGCCTCCTGAACACTAAATTTAACTTGCAGTTGTGGAATACCGTGGAGGTCTTTTTTGGGCGACACACCGGGCTCTTTGCACTACACTCGAGTTCGGCCGGCACTTGTACCAACTGTTACAGGACAAATATGGCTCAGCCCGACTAATGTGGAGACAAGAGCAAAACGCTCGTGCAACAGATACTCGCTTCTCGACAGCTACTTTAAATGCGACTTCAAGATGGAGGCGAAGGCGCTACAATTGCAACCTCAGAGAGAGGTTGCACGTAATATTTTTGTTCGACGATGAGTCACGAACCAGTTTATGTGCTTCGAAGCAGCACCCATCTGAAATATTACAGGTTAGTATCAATTAGTTGTAATTTTTTTAAAAATATTTTTATACCCTACACCCGAAGAGAGTAGGGTATATTCACTTTGTGCTTCCGTTTGTAACGCAGAGGAGTAGATAGGATAGATATGGAAAAATATATATTGTATATTTCGCAGCGTCACCTCCTGAATCGTTTTAGCCCTGTCTGTCCGTCTGTCAGTGTTTGTCTGTTGAAATCACGATTACGGGGGAACGAAAAGAAAACATTCAGAATGTAAACGCACATCGTTTCAAGAAATTATAATGTGAATATCTAATAAACCGCGCAAGATATTGAGGTATAATTCTACTCCATAACATATAGCGCCATTCCAAAATGTTTGCAAAAAATGGGCATGTTCCGCCCGCTCTTAAAAGAGTTGACAATATCTCATGAACGGTATAAAATGTTAAGATGTAATTTCGCGAGGTATCTGAAGACATTACCAATCTGCTTGCCACTTGCCACTCATAAAAAAAGTTATGAATATCTCACAAACGGTGCAAGATATCAATTTGCACGTGATTTTATCCCGGGGTACCTAGAGACGTTAGCAAAATGTTTGCCAAAAAGAGGTGTGGTCCGCCTACTTATGCAAAAGTTGTCAACTGACGGAATTTTTTTTAGCTACTCGTGTGTAGAGTACTTAGACTTCGGCCTGGCCGAAGACAACACTTTTTATTGGTGATCGCCTTAGTTTCCGTCAGCATACAGAGTACGTCTGTAAAAAAGCTTCGAAGTGCTATGCGGCCTTGTCGAGGATGCTACCGAACATAGGTGGACCGAAGAGCACTAAGCGAATATTGCTGTCTAATGTGATAACATCAGTGCTCATGTATGCCGCACCAATTTGTGCAGATTCCCTAAAAATTAAGTCAAATAGGAAGCAGTTTGAAAGAGTTCAGCGATTAAATGCTTTGCTCGTGATCAGCACTTATCGAACTGTCTCCGACGAAGCTGCGTTTGCGTTGGCAGGTATGATGCCGATGGAAATAATGGCTGATGAGGCACATCGAGGGTATGCAGCGTAGAGTACTGGCGCTGAGTTAGACCCGCAGCGTGAGCGTTTACTCTCAGTAGAAAGGTAGCAAAGCCGTTGAAATGCTTCAAACAAGGGACGTTGGACATTCGCTCTGATCCCAAATACTGAAAGTTGGATATGTCGATCGTCTGGAGAAATAAGCTTTCATCTTATGCGGTTTCTGATTGGCCATTAAGTTTTTTGTAGCTGCCTATAGCGCTTTGGGCATGATACCTCGCCCTTTTGTCCTGCGTGCGTGAATGAATTAGAGTATTCAAATCACGTGTTCTTCCTTTGTCCCCGATTTGCTGAAGAGCAAAATATGCTGAATGATATCTATGGGTCGGAGATCTCACCAAGTAACATCGTGGAGGCGATGCTGAGATCGCAAAGAATGTGGGAAGTTGTTGTGCGTCTGCGAGGTTGCTGTGCAAATATGCGGAAAGCTGAGAGCTGCTGAACTGACTGGGTGATGTTGACAGGAAGTCAGTACAATGACGTTAGGGCAAGGACGATGACAGACTGTTTTGCGACAAATTTTAATTCCTGACTTTTGAGCTTTCAAGCTCCATCTGCCTCTCGACGTAATACTTGACAGTAGTTCCGGGAGGACAGACAGATCTGAGGAAGGTGGTATTAGCGTGTTAAAGTCTCGCACTTTGGCTTTTGATGCTTTCCACCTTATGAAAAAAAAAACTTTCAGTCGGGTTGTGAGGAGGTAGATTACAAATTGAACATGATGTACTATTTTTGTAATGCTTTTGAGTGTGCCCCAACAACTGGCAATTCTTGCATCTCATTGGCTTGGGAAAGTATTACCTTACGAGAACCGGGTACCACGCGATGTCATCTTTTTTTTGGGAGTTGATATAAGTTAAATGTTATTAGGCTGACTCGAGTAGGGCCTCTTTTATTGTCCTTATCTTTAATGAACTTAAACACGCTAGTTACACCTTGACCTTCAAGGTCATTTAGAATTTCTTCTTCACTGATCGGAGTCAGTTTTCTGTCATAGATGGTACCTTTGCACGAATTTAGTGAGGCATGGAAAGGAATTTTAACTGGGCATAGAACCCCAAGGTTAGTATTAATAGTTTTGTTTATTAACATCAGAAGATTTAATGACTTTGGGTCCGAGTTAACAGTTTTGGAGAGAAGTTCTTCAAGAGGGTTGGCCTGGGAAGGGGGGGGGAGGAATTGTTCCTAAATTTTATTTGATTTTTTTCTGAAAGCACACTAAACCGATTCCCCGAGGGGAACGGTACGTCGCCTAACGTTTTTTGGCTTGCTAATAAATAAGAAAATTTAGTTACTGGTTATCGAGCACAGATGAGAAACTTGTATTCAGAGAAA
The DNA here is from genome assembly GCA_922984085.1 of Sicus ferrugineus. Lineage (NCBI taxonomy): Eukaryota > Metazoa > Arthropoda > Insecta > Diptera > Conopidae > Sicus > Sicus ferrugineus. The sequence goes on along the minus strand of OV277351.1, from coordinate 11,817,401 downwards.
AGACAACTACACGATTGGAAACTCTCAGACACGTCTGCATTGAACGGGAGTTAGTCACTAACTGACATTTTTAAATAACTTTTATTGAGTTAATACGAATTGAAATTAAATGTAATTGAATGTATTAAAAGCGAAGATTTAACTTTCAAGTATTTCATTGCGATATATTTTCGTTCTCCCGTAATCGTGATTTCAATACACAAACAAACAGACAGACAGGGCTAAATCGGTTCAGGAGGTGACGCTGAGCAAGAATATATGTATATACTTTTCTGTATCTATCTCATTTCCTTCTCTGCGCTAAAAACGGAAGAACAAAGTGAATATACCCGAATATACACCCGAAGGGAGTAGGGTATAAAAAGATTAAAAAATGCCTCCTGAACACTAAATTTAACTTGCAGTTGTGGAATACCGTGGAGGTCTTTTTTGGGCGACACACCGGGCTCTTTGCACTACACTCGAGTTCGGCCGGCACTTGTACCAACTGTTACAGGACAAATATGGCTCAGCCCGACTAATGTGGAGACAAGAGCAAAACGCTCGTGCAACAGATACTCGCTTCTCGACAGCTACTTTAAATGCGACTTCAAGATGGAGGCGAAGGCGCTACAATTGCAACCTCAGAGAGAGGTTGCACGTAATATTTTTGTTCGACGATGAGTCACGAACCAGTTTATGTGCTTCGAAGCAGCACCCATCTGAAATATTACAGGTTAGTATCAATTAGTTGTAATTTTTTTAAAAATATTTTTATACCCTACACCCGAAGAGAGTAGGGTATATTCACTTTGTGCTTCCGTTTGTAACGCAGAGGAGTAGATAGGATAGATATGGAAAAATATATATTGTATATTTCGCAGCGTCACCTCCTGAATCGTTTTAGCCCTGTCTGTCCGTCTGTCAGTGTTTGTCTGTTGAAATCACGATTACGGGGGAACGAAAAGAAAACATTCGGAATGTAAACGCACATCGTTTCAAAAAATTATAATGTGAATATCTAATAAACCGCGCAAGATATTGAGGTATAATTCTACTCCATAACATATAGCGCCATTCCAAAATGTTTGCAAAAAATGGGCATGTTCCGCCCGCTCTTAAAAGAGTTGACAATATCTCATGAACGGTATAAAATGTTAAGATGTAATTTCGCGAGGTATCTGAAGACATTACCAATCTGCTTGCCACTTGCCACTCATAAAAAAAGTTATGAATATCTCACAAACGGTGCAAGATATCAATTTGCACGTGATTTTATCCCGGGGTACCTAGAGACGTTAGCAAAATGTTTGCCAAAAAGAGGTGTGGTCCGCCTACTTATGCAAAAGTTGTCAACTGACGGAATTTTTTTTAGCTACTCGTGTGTAGAGTACTTAGACTTCGGCCTGGCCGAAGACAACACTTTTTATTGGTGATCGCCTTAGTTTCCGTCAGCATACAGAGTACGTCTGTAAAAAAGCTTCGAAGTGCTATGCGGCCTTGTCGAGGATGCTACCGAACATAGGTGGACCGAAGAGCACTAAGCGAATATTGCTGTCTAATGTGATAACATCAGTGCTCATGTATGCCGCACCAATTTGTGCAGATTCCCTAAAAATTAAGTCAAATAGGAAGCAGTTTGAAAGAGTTCAGCGATTAAATGCTTTGCTCGTGATCAGCACTTATCGAACTGTCTCCGACGAAGCTGCGTTTGCGTTGGCAGGTATGATGCCGATGGAAATAATGGCTGATGAGGCACATCGAGGGTATGCAGCGTAGAGTACTGGCGCTGAGTTAGACCCGCAGCGTGAGCGTTTACTCTCAGTAGAAAGGTAGCAAAGCCGTTGAAATGCTTCAAACAAGGGACGTTGGACATTCGCTCTGATCCCAAATACTGAAAGTTGGATATGTCGATCGTCTGGAGAAATAAGCTTTCATCTTATGCGGTTTCTGATTGGCCATTAAGTTTTTTGTAGCTGCCTATAGCGCTTTGGGCATGATACCTCGCCCTTTTGTCCTGCGTGCGTGAATGAATTAGAGTATTCAAATCACGTGTTCTTCCTTTGTCCCCGATTTGCTGAAGAGCAAAATATGCTGAATGATATCTATGGGTCGGAGATCTCACCAAGTAACATCGTGGAGGCGATGCTGAGATCGCAAAGAATGTGGGAAGTTGTTGTGCGTCTGCGAGGTTGCTGTGCAAATATGCGGAAAGCTGAGAGCTGCTGAACTGACTGGGTGATGTTGACAGGAAGTCAGTACAATGACGTTAGGGCAAGGACGATGACAGACTGTTTTGCGACAAATTTTAATTCCTGACTTTTGAGCTTTCAAGCTCCATCTGCCTCTCGACGTAATACTTGACAGTAGTTCCGGGAGGACAGACAGATCTGAGGAAGGTGGTATTAGCGTGTTAAAGTCTCGCACTTTGGCTTTTGATGCTTTCCACCTTATGAAAAAAAAAACTTTCGGTCGGGTTGTGAGGAGGTAGATTACAAATTGAACATGATGTACTATTTTTGTAATGCTTTTGAGTGTGCCCCAACAACTGGCAATTCTTGCATCTCATTGGCTTGGGAAAGTATTACCTTACGAGAACCGGGTACCACGCGATGTCATCTTTTTTTTGGGAGTTGATATAAGTTAAATGTTATTAGGCTGACTCGAGTAGGGCCTCTTTTATTGTCCTTATCTTTAATGAACTTAAACACGCTAGTTACACCTTGACCTTCAAGGTCATTTAGAATTTCTTCTTCACTGATCGGAGTCAGTTTTCTGTCATAGATGGTACCTTTGCACGAATTTAGTGAGGCATGGAAAGGAATTTTAACTGGGCATAGAACCCCAAGGTTAGTATTAATAGTTTTGTTTATTAACATCAGAAGATTTAATGACTTTGGGTCCGAGTTAACAGTTTTGGAGAGAAGTTCTTCAAGAGGGTTGGCCTGGGAAGGGGGGGGGAGGAATTGTTCCTAAATTTTATTTGATTTTTTTCTGAAAGCACACTAAACCGATTCCCCGAGGGGAACGGTACGTCGCCTAACGTTTTTTGGCTTGCTAATAAATAAGAAAATTTAGTTACTGGTTATCGAGCACAGATGAGAAACTTGTATTCAGAGAAAAGACAACTACACGATTGGAAACTCTCAGACACGTCTGCATTGAACGGGAGTTAGTCACTAACTGACATTTTTAAATAACTTTTATTGAGTTAATACGAATTGAAATTAAATGTAATTGAATGTATTAAAAGCGAAGATTTAACTTTCAAGTATTTCATTGCGATATATTTTCGTTCTCCCGTAATCGTGATTTCAATACACAAACAAACAGACAGACAGGGCTAAATCGGTTCAGGAGGTGACGCTGAGCAAGAATATATGTATATACTTTTCTGTATCTATCTCATTTCCTTCTCTGCGCTAAAAACGGAAGAACAAAGTGAATATACCCGAATATACACCCGAAGGGAGTAGGGTATAAAAAGATTAAAAAATGCCTCCTAAACACTTTTTTTTTTAAATTTAACTTGCAGTTGTGGAATACCGTGGAGGTCTTTTTTGGGCGACACACCGGGCTCTTTGCACTACACTCGAGTTCGGCCGGCACTTGTACCAACTGTTACAGGACAAATATGGCTCAGCCCGACTAATGTGGAGACAAGAGCAAAACGCTCGTGCAACAGATACTCGCTTCTCGACAGCTACTTTAAATGCGACTTCAAGATGGAGGCGAAGGCGCTACAATTGCAACCTCAGAGAGAGGTTGCACGTAATATTTTTGTTCGACGATGAGTCACGAACCAGTTTATGTGCTTCGAAGCAGCACCCATCTGAAATATTACAGGTTAGTATCAATTAGTTGTAATTTTTTTAAAAATATTTTTATACCCTACACCCGAAGAGAGTAGGGTATATTCACTTTGTGCTTCCGTTTGTAACGCAGAGGAGTAGATAGGATAGATATTGTGACGACCAAAATTCGGCGAGAGCAAATTTTGTCCACACAACACAAAACTAAGAACACAAACACAACACAACAACATACTGAATTTGATATTTTATTTTATATTTTAATTTCTTTATATGAATTAATATATTATTAATGAATTACAATTAAAATTAATTTACATTTGTCAACATGTTATTTGAATAGTTAGTAAATAGTTCGTAAACACCTTGTATTAGAATAAGAGTAGCTAGATTAAGAGAAAAGAGAGGGAGACAATATGGCTCTTGTTGTGAAGAAGATGTGGAGAAGATAAGAGCAGGCGAGCGAGCAAACAACGCTGGGCAGCGCGAGGAGGCGAGCAAATGGTATCGAAAAGAAGAGTGGCAAGCAAGCAAGCAGCGACGAACAGAGAACATACAAGCAAGCAGTGGTTGAAAAATAAACGCGGGAGAGCAACAAGTCAGTTGGTAGAGGACAGGCAAGCTGGACGGTCGGATAATTGGATTGCTCGGTAGTAGGACATAGGGTTTAGCAGATAGTGTACGACCAAAATTCGGCGAGAGCAAATTTTGTCCACACAACACAAAACTAAGAACACAAACACAACACAACAACATACTGAATTTGATATTTTATTTTATATTTTAATTTCTTTATATGAATTAATATATTATTAATGAATTACAATTAAAATTAATTTACATTTGTCAACATGTTATTTGAATAATTAGTAAATAGTTCGTAAACACCTTGTATTAGAATAAGAGTAGCTAGATTAAGAGAAAAGAGAGGGAGACAATATGGCTCTTGTTGTGAAGAAGATGTGGAGAAGATAAGAGCAGGCGAGCGAGCAAACAACGCTGGGCAGCGCGAGGAGGCGAGCAAATGGTATCGAAAAGAAGAGTGGCAAGCAAGCAAGCAGCGACGAACAGAGAACATACAAGCAAGCAGTGGTTGAAAAATAAACGCGGGAGAGCAACAAGTCAGTTGGTAGAGGACAGGCAAGCTGGACGGTCGGATAATTGGATTGCTCGGTAGTAGGACATAGGGTTTAGCAGATAGTGGAAAAGCAGACGGACAAAGACAATTAGGAGATTCTAGTAGGATTACAAGGCTACATAGGATCCCCGGTCTGCGAAAATATCTCTTTCATTGCGTTTCGTAATCTCGACGATCGAACGCAGTGTAAGATATATTTAAGTAAACCGTACTCGGTGAGTGCAATCTTGACGATCACTCACTGCTGGGATAAACGGGCAGACGGACAAAGACAATTAGGAGATTCTAGTAGGATTACAAGGCTACATAGGATCCCTGGTCTGCGAAAATATCTCTTTCATTGCGTTTCGTAATCTCGACGATCGAACGCAGTGTAAGATATATTTAAGTAAACCGTACTCGGTGAGTGCAATCTTGACGATCACTCACTGCTGGGATAAACGGGTAGACGGACAAAGACAATTAGGAGATTCTAGTAGGATTACAAGGCTACATAGGATCCCTGGTCTGCGAAAATATCTCCTTCATTGCGTATCGTAATCTCGACGATCGAACGCAGTGTAAGGTATATTTAAGTAAGCCGTACTCGGTGAGTGCAATCTTGACGATCACTCACTGCTGGGATAAACGCGCAAACGGAAAATGACAAGTAGGGTAATTGACTATAGTTAATCATCTTGTCGAGAAATTTAAGGAACGTAGGTCATATAGGGCTACATAAGTTACCCGTTATCTGATTGCTTCTCGCGGGGGGCACTTATTTAACGCACCCCTGTAAATTTAATATATTTTGATTAAGTCAGCCACACGGCGCAGTCATTTAAATCATCTTGCCCAGTTGGAGTGACCACCAAACCTTCACCACATCTTCTACGGGGCCTTTTGGACCCCGAGATACACACAGCTCGAGAAATCTGATACCCAAAAATAAAATAATAACATCAAGTCTAGAGGGCCACTTGCGTTTTATAAATTTCTGTGACTGGACACTGGCCGGCGAGCCACGCCCTGGCTATAGACCACAGGACTAGGGAAAGATCCCGTTACAGTGGCGCCCGAGCAGGGACCCTCTAGAAATAATATTAAATCGTGATTTCTCAGCCTAGTAAGTTACCGAATACTTTGAATCAAAATGGTGAGAACAGGGTGGATTCACGAACTTCGTCGAGAAGAGCTTCTCACCTACGCGAAAGAATTTCAGCTAGAAACCAGCGGTACAGTAGATGAACTTCGAAGAAATTTCGCTGCATTTGCAAGAGACGAAAACTTAGACAAGAATATTGTAAGTCGTCTAAACGAGCTAGAGGCGGAACACCGCCGCAGCATATCACCAGGAGCAGGGCTTGACACATTACCAGTTCAAGTTAAGCCCAAGTCAAGTAAACCCGTCAAGGAGAACATAAATATCACCCTGGAAGGGCCTGATGGGCAAACCACTGCATCGTCATTAGCCGGACAACCAAGCTCACCAAATTCTAACATGGATAGAGCAAATGATATAGGAAGAAATTACTCCTATCAGCCCCAAGTCAACCAGTTTCTACCGAGCCCGTATATTATTGATCGCATAAGAAAGTGGAATATAACCTATAGCGGAAAAGAGGATGCGATAGCATTCATTGAACGAGTGGAGGAGCTTACGCAGTTATACAGTATTGACCCAGACTCGCTGCCAAGAACAATGCCGCAGCTCCTAACTGATCAGGCGCTACAGTGGTTTAGAAATAACAATCGAAGGTGGACCTCTTGGAATACATTCAAACAAGATCTCCTCGAATTTTTCCTACCATCTCGCTATTTTGAATGTCTCGAAGACGAAATACGGCAGAGAACTCAAAGACTAAACGAGAAATTCAAAGATTATGTTTTGTCACTCCAAAATCTCATGCGCCACACAAATCTGTCAGATCCGGAGCGGTTAAATCGAATATACAAGAATAGTAGAAGGGAGATTCAACTTTACATCAAGCGTCAGGAATTCACCACATTAAACGAATTAATCGGCTTAGCAGGTGACTGGGAGAATTTACGGATAGACACGCATCCACCACAACATGCCCATGGCTCAAAACACTCTCAAATTCGCCAAGTAACATCAGACACTCATCGCCAAGTGGTGGACAAGCAAGATCAATTCATCACGAATGCACGCTCTGCATGTAGAAGATGTAGTCAGCAAGGTCATTACGCAGGAAGCTGCCGAAATACTCAAGTTCTTTTTTGTTGGCAGTGCGGCCGGAAAAACATACGCACTAATGCATGCTGTGGAGAGCAGGGAAACGCGAGTCGCTGGCCGTCAGTTCGAGGAGCCGGTCAGCAGGACATTCCAAAGCCTCGAAACCATTAGAACAACTACGAATGGAGGGCCAACGCATTATTGCTACCATATCATTGGGAAATACTGCAATAGAGGCAACAATCGATACTGGCGCGACCCGTAGCTTCATGAGCAAATGTTTGGCTGAAAAACTCCGTGGTGTAGGCAAAGTCGAGCCTACCACGATGCAAGTATCTATGGCGAACGGTCACGCTCAAGAAGTGTGTCAAACATTTACAACTAAGGCAACACTAGGAAACCGAAGCGTTAATATCACATTTCTAATAATACCCGAAGTAGTGGATAATGTTATTCTCGGCTTCGACTTTTTGACAGGCATTGAAACCGAAATTAGATGCGGGAATCTCACAGTTAAATTAAACAGACGAAATACAAACCAAAGTTACGCAAAAGTCTCCTGCAATAGTTCGAAGGGAGTCGTCCTTACAGAAGAGGAGCACATACAACGATTCTTGCAAGACGAGCTCAGTCAATTCGCAAACATTAAAGGGATAACAGATTTAGCAGCGCATCGAATAATAATGAAGGACGATCAACCCATAAAGCAACGCTATTTTCCGCGTAATCCGGCAATGCAAAAAATTATCGATCAAGAGATCGAGGAACTATTGGAAAAGAGGTGTATTGAACCATCACAAAGTCCATACAGCGCGCCTATTGTATTAGTGAGGAAGAAGGATGGACGATGGCGCCTATGTGTGGATTATCGCCAATTAAATGCAAAATCAGTACCCGACGCATACCCACTTCCCCGAATGAATCACATTTTGGAACGTTTGAAAAATGCTAATTACATCAGTAGTATCGATCTGAAAAACGGCTATTGGCAGATCCCTTTAGAGGAATCCAGTAAACCATATACGGCATTTACGGTTCCAGGGCGCGGACTGTTTCAATGGCGAGTCATGCCCTTCGGACTTCATTCCGCCCCCGCAACGTTTCAGAGAGCCCTCGACCGTGTGATTGGTGCTGACCTCGAACCATTTGCATTTGCATATTTGGACGACATCGTCGTTACTGGCAGTACGTTGGAGGATCATATGCAAAACCTTAAAGAAGTTTTCAAACGTTTACGTCAAGCCAAGCTGCGTATAAATAAAGATAAATGCAAATTCTTCAGGAAGGAAATAAAATACCTAGGACACATGGTGAGCGAGAAAGGAATACACACGGATCCGGAAAAGATAGCAGCTATCAGGGAATTAAAACCACCACAAAATGTGCGCCAACTTCGTCAGTATCTCGGTATTGCGTCCTGGTATAGACGATTTGTACCAGAATTCGCCAGAATTACATATCCTTTAACGTCGCTATTAAAAAAGGGGAAACATTTCAAATGGTGTCAGGAGCAACAAGAAGCCTTTGAAGCTCTAAAACGAAGGCTGACGGAGGCACCTATTCTAGCATGCCCCGATTTCAACCAGCGATTCATTCTGCAAACAGATGCCTGCGACTATGGGCTCGGAGCTGTACTAACTCAGACATTAGAAGGAAAAGAAAGAGTAATAGCTTACGCTAGCCGTCACCTTAACAATGCCGAAAAGAACTATTCCTCCACAGAGAAGGAGTGCCTAGCCATTGTATGGGCAGTGAGGAAAATGCGACCGTATCTCGAAGGTTACGAGTTCACCATAGTCACTGACCATATGTCTTTAAAATGGCTTAATTCAATCGAAAGTCCCTCAGGTCGGATAGCCAGATGGGCTCTCGAGCTACAGCAATTTACTTATGACATAAAGTACAGAAGGGGTAAGCAAAATATTGTTGCAGATGCGTTGTCCCGACAACCCATAGAAACACTCAGTTGTATACAAGTGGGAGCCAACAAAGAAAAGTCGTGGTATGCTAACAAGTACAAAGAAGTAGAAAATAATCCGGAGAAATTCCCCGACTACGTCATCGAAAATAAAAACCTCTATCGCCATCAGTTAGGTGGGAACACAGATTGCTTCCCATGGAAAATGTGTGTGCCCGACCACTTAAGAGAGCAGATCATCAAGGAAAACCATGACGCCCCGAGTGCCGGCCATCTGGGCGTACACAAAACCCGCAGTCGATTAGCGAAGAGATACTACTGGCCAGGTATGCTTAGACAAGCCGGCTACTACGTACGATCTTGTAAAAGTTGCCAGAAATTCAAACCTTCACAACAACGAACAGCAGGCGAGATGCTTACAACATTTGCAGAAGAACCATGGGCAATCGTTAGCGCCGACTTTGTGGGACCTCTTCCTCGGTCCACTCACGGTAATAACACGTTAATGGTCTTTACAGACAAGTTTTCTAAGTGGACGGAGTTAGTACCGTGTCGGAAAGCTACTAGTACAAATCTGATTAAAGCATTTAGAGAACGGATCTTAGCACGGTTCGGTGTACCTAAACTGTTCATATCAGATAACGGCACCCAGTTTACCAGTAAGGCCTTCAAGGACTTCCTTAATGAAATGGGAGTAAGTCATCAGTATACGGCCCCTTACACGCCACAAGAAAACCCCACCGAACGTACCAACCGGACGATAAAAACCATGATCGCGCAATTTTCAGAGAACAAGCAAACTACCTGGGATGAACTTTTACCCGAACTCACTTTAGCCATTAATACAGGTGTGTCGGAATCAACAGGGTTCAGTCCAGCATATATTGTACAAGGAAGGGAGCCACGTTTACCTAACACTATTTACGACAAGCTCACACTTGGCACCGGAACGGAACGTTTTACAATAAAGAATCATGCCGATCGACTCAAAATGGTATTTCAAATTGCCAGAGAAAACATGAGGTTAGCGTCAGAAAAACAGGCCAAATACTATAATCTCCGCCGCCGACCATGGAAGCCCCAAATTGGACAATTAGTTATGGTCAAACTACACCACCTCTCGAAAGCATCAGATAACTTCGCGGCCAAACTCGCACCACGATATGGAGGCCCTTTTAAAGTTGAAAAATATGTGTCTCCAGTAATTGTACGTATCAAGCCAATCAACGGGAGAACTTCTAAAACCGCCCATATTAGCGACCTCAAAAACTTTTACTCAGCTGCATTTACAGAACAAGAAAGTAGGGAGCAGCATAATTATACAATGAATCAGAGTTTGCTCCCCAATAAGCTATCCCAAGTACATAGTGCTAGCAAAGTATTGATCAACTCAATAAAAATTGGCAACCCGTAGTCAATCCTCAACTCAATTAAACTAATTCGCGATAGATTACAGTCATTAGTGAACCTTCAACGCAGACACTAGACATGGATGACCGCAGAGGTGAAAAGAAATTTAAGAGGAGTGCAGAAAGATTTAGAGAGAGAATGATGGAAGAGGAAGAACGTATTCCAAGGACACAGATGTTAGGAGAAGAATGGCAGTCCAAAAGAGTACCGGGACAAAGAGGCGAACGTATCATTCTCAGTCGTGTAACACCTTTGGAGCCCCCACTGGAAAGGAAGGAGACTGAGCAAATAGTTACAAGGGAGGAGTGCTCGTCATCATCCGATGATGTCATATTTGTGGAACTACATGAGCAAGAGGACGAGGTGGTAACACAACCAGAAGAGAGCGTGGCAGACGAAAAGGGAAATGAGGCTGAAGAAAATTTAGAAACCCAATTGCAAAACGAGACAAATGCGGACAGCGATGCAACTGAACCAAATGACCAGGCTTTCGGCGTGAATAATGAAGATGAGGGACCTTCCCAATTCTAGTAGGATTACAAGGCTACATAGGATCCCCGGTCTGCGAAAATATCTCTTTCATTGCGTTTCGTAATCTCGACGATCGAACGCAGTGTAAGATATATTTAAGTAAACCGTACTCGGTGAGTGCAATCTTGACGATCACTCACTGCTGGGATAAACGGGCAGACGGACAAAGACAATTAGGAGATTCTAGTAGGATTACAAGGCTACATAGGATCCCTGGTCTGCGAAAATATCTCCTTCATTGCGTATCGTAATCTCGACGATCGAACGCAGTGTAAGGTATATTTAAGTAAGCCGTACTCGGTGAGTGCAATCTTGACGATCACTCACTGCTGGGATAAACGCGCAAACGGAAAATGACAAGTAGGGTAATTGACTATAGTTAATCATCTTGTCGAGAAATTTAAGGAACGTAGGTCATATAGGGCTACATAAGTTACCCGTTATCTGATTGCTTCTCGCGGGGGGCACTTATTTAACGCACCCCTGTAAATTTAATATATTTTGATTAAGTCAGCCACACGGCGCAGTCATTTAAATCATCTTGCCCAGTTGGAGTGACCACCAAACCTTCACCACATCTTCTACGGGGCCTTTTGGACCCCGAGATACACACAGCTCGAGAAATCTGATACCCAAAAATAAAATAATAACATCAAGTCTAGAGGGCCACTTGCGTTTTATAAATTTCTGTGACTGGACACTGGCCGGCGAGCCACGCCCTGGCTATAGACCACAGGACTAGGGAAAGATCCCGTTACAGTGGCGCCCGAGCAGGGACCCTCTAGAAATAATATTAAATCGTGATTTCTCAGCCTAGTAAGTTACCGAATACTTTGAATCAAAATGGTGAGAACAGGGTGGATTCACGAACTTCGTCGAGAAGAGCTTCTCACCTACGCGAAAGAATTTCAGCTAGAAACCAGCGGTACAGTAGATGAACTTCGAAGAAATTTCGCTGCATTTGCAAGAGACGAAAACTTAGACAAGAATATTGTAAGTCGTCTAAACGAGCTAGAGGCGGAACACCGCCGCAGCATATCACCAGGAGCAGGGCTTGACACATTACCAGTTGAAGTTAAGCCCAAGTCAAGTAAACCCGTCAAGGAGAACATAAATATCACCCTGGAAGGGCCTGATGGGCAAACCACTGCATCGTCATTAGCCGGACAACCAAGCTCACCAAATTCTAACATGGATAGAGCAAATGATATAGGAAGAAATTACTCCTATCAGCCCCAAGTCAACCAGTTTCTACCGAGCCCGTATATTATTGATCGCATAAGAAAGTGGAATATAACCTATAGCGGAAAAGAGGATGCGATAGCATTCATTGAACGAGTGGAGGAGCTTACGCAGTTATACAGTATTGACCCAGACTCGCTGCCAAGAACAATGCCGCAGCTCCTAACTGATCAGGCGCTACAGTGGTTTAGAAATAACAATCGAAGGTGGACCTCTTGGAATACATTCAAACAAGATCTCCTCGAATTTTTCCTACCATCTCGCTATTTTGAATGTCTCGAAGACGAAATACGGCAGAGAACTCAAAGACTAAACGAGAAATTCAAAGATTATGTTTTGTCACTCCAAAATCTCATGCGCCACACAAATCTGTCAGATCCGGAGCGGTTAAATCGAATATACAAGAATAGTAGAAGGGAGATTCAACTTTACATCAAGCGTCAGGAATTCACCACATTAAACGAATTAATCGGCTTAGCAGGTGACTGGGAGAATTTACGGATAGACACGCATCCACCACAACATGCCCATGGCTCAAAACACTCTCAAATTCGCCAAGTAACATCAGACACTCATCGCCAAGTGGTGGACAAGCAAGATCAATTCATCACGAATGCACGCTCTGCATGTAGAAGATGTAGTCAGCAAGGTCATTACGCAGGAAGCTGCCGAAATACTCAAGTTCTTTTTTGTTGGCAGTGCGGCCGGAAAAACATACGCACTAATGCATGCTGTGGAGAGCAGGGAAACGCGAGTCGCTGGCCGTCAGTTCGAGGAGCCGGTCAGCAGGACATTCCAAAGCCTCGAAACCATTAGAACAACTACGAATGGAGGGCCAACGCATTATTGCTACCATATCATTGGGAAATACTGCAATAGAGGCAACAATCGATACTGGCGCGACCCGTAGCTTCATGAGCAAATGTTTGGCTGAAAAACTCCGTGGTGTAGGCAAAGTCGAGCCTACCACGATGCAAGTATCTATGGCGAACGGTCACGCTCAAGAAGTGTGTCAAACATTTACAACTAAGGCAACACTAGGAAACCGAAGCGTTAATATCACATTTCTAATAATACCCGAAGTAGTGGATAATGTTATTCTCGGCTTCGACTTTTTGACAGGCATTGAAACCGAAATTAGATGCGGGAATCTCACAGTTAAATTAAACAGACGAAATACAAACCAAAGTTACGCAAAAGTCTCCTGCAATAGTTCGAAGGGAGTCGTCCTTACAGAAGAGGAGCACATACAACGATTCTTGCAAGACGAGCTCAGTCAATTCGCAAACATTAAAGGGATAACAGATTTAGCAGCGCATCGAATAATAATGAAGGACGATCAACCCATAAAGCAACGCTATTTTCCGCGTAATCCGGCAATGCAAAAAATTATCGATCAAGAGATCGAGGAACTATTGGAAAAGAGGTGTATTGAACCATCACAAAGTCCATACAGCGCGCCTATTGTATTAGTGAGGAAGAAGGATGGACGATGGCGCCTATGTGTGGATTATCGCCAATTAAATGCAAAATCAGTACCCGACGCATACCCACTTCCCCGAATGAATCACATTTTGGAACGTTTGAAAAATGCTAATTACATCAGTAGTATCGATCTGAAAAACGGCTATTGGCAGATCCCTTTAGAGGAATCCAGTAAACCATATACGGCATTTACGGTTCCAGGGCGCGGACTGTTTCAATGGCGAGTCATGCCCTTCGGACTTCATTCCGCCCCCGCAACGTTTCAGAGAGCCCTCGACCGTGTGATTGGTGCTGACCTCGAACCATTTGCATTTGCATATTTGGACGACATCGTCGTTACTGGCAGTACGTTGGAGGATCATATGCAAAACCTTAAAGAAGTTTTCAAACGTTTACGTCAAGCCAAGCTGCGTATAAATAAAGATAAATGCAAATTCTTCAGGAAGGAAATAAAATACCTAGGACACATGGTGAGCGAGAAAGGAATACACACGGATCCGGAAAAGATAGCAGCTATCAGGGAATTAAAACCACCACAAAATGTGCGCCAACTTCGTCAGTATCTCGGTATTGCGTCCTGGTATAGACGATTTGTACCAGAATTCGCCAGAATTACATATCCTTTAACGTCGCTATTAAAAAAGGGGAAACATTTCAAATGGTGTCAGGAGCAACAAGAAGCCTTTGAAGCTCTAAAACGAAGGCTGACGGAGGCACCTATTCTAGCATGCCCCGATTTCAACCAGCGATTCATTCTGCAAACAGATGCCTGCGACTATGGGCTCGGAGCTGTACTAACTCAGACATTAGAAGGAAAAGAAAGAGTAATAGCTTACGCTAGCCGTCACCTTAACAATGCCGAAAAGAACTATTCCTCCACAGAGAAGGAGTGCCTAGCCATTGTATGGGCAGTGAGGAAAATGCGACCGTATCTCGAAGGTTACGAGTTCACCATAGTCACTGACCATATGTCTTTAAAATGGCTTAATTCAATCGAAAGTCCCTCAGGTCGGATAGCCAGATGGGCTCTCGAGCTACAGCAATTTACTTATGACATAAAGTACAGAAGGGGTAAGCAAAATATTGTTGCAGATGCGTTGTCCCGACAACCCATAGAAACACTCAGTTGTATACAAGTGGGAGCCAACAAAGAAAAGTCGTGGTATGCTAACAAGTACAAAGAAGTAGAAAATAATCCGGAGAAATTCCCCGACTACGTCATCGAAAATAAAAACCTCTATCGCCATCAGTTAGGTGGGAACACAGATTGCTTCCCATGGAAAATGTGTGTGCCCGACCACTTAAGAGAGCAGATCATCAAGGAAAACCATGACGCCCCGAGTGCCGGCCATCTGGGCGTACACAAAACCCGCAGTCGATTAGCGAAGAGATACTACTGGCCAGGTATGCTTAGACAAGCCGGCTACTACGTACGATCTTGTAAAAGTTGCCAGAAATTCAAACCTTCACAACAACGAACAGCAGGCGAGATGCTTACAACATTTGCAGAAGAACCATGGGCAATCGTTAGCGCCGACTTTGTGGGACCTCTTCCTCGGTCCACTCACGGTAATAACACGTTAATGGTCTTTACAGACAAGTTTTCTAAGTGGACGGAGTTAGTACCGTGTCGGAAAGCTACTAGTACAAATCTGATTAAAGCATTTAGAGAACGGATCTTAGCACGGTTCGGTGTACCTAAACTGTTCATATCAGATAACGGCACCCAGTTTACCAGTAAGGCCTTCAAGGACTTCCTTAATGAAATGGGAGTAAGTCATCAGTATACGGCCCCTTACACGCCACAAGAAAACCCCACCGAACGTACCAACCGGACGATAAAAACCATGATCGCGCAATTTTCAGAGAACAAGCAAACTACCTGGGATGAACTTTTACCCGAACTCACTTTAGCCATTAATACAGGTGTGTCGGAATCAACAGGGTTCAGTCCAGCATATATTGTACAAGGAAGGGAGCCACGTTTACCTAACACTATTTACGACAAGCTCACACTTGGCACCGGAACGGAACGTTTTACAATAAAGAATCATGCCGATCGACTCAAAATGGTATTTCAAATTGCCAGAGAAAACATGAGGTTAGCGTCAGAAAAACAGGCCAAATACTATAATCTCCGCCGCCGACCATGGAAGCCCCAAATTGGACAATTAGTTATGGTCAAACTACACCACCTCTCGAAAGCATCAGATAACTTCGCGGCCAAACTCGCACCACGATATGGAGGCCCTTTTAAAGTTGAAAAATATGTGTCTCCAGTAATTGTACGTATCAAGCCAATCAACGGGAGAACTTCTAAAACCGCCCATATTAGCGACCTCAAAAACTTTTACTCAGCTGCATTTACAGAACAAGAAAGTAGGGAGCAGCATAATTATACAATGAATCAGAGTTTGCTCCCCAATAAGCTATCCCAAGTACATAGTGCTAGCAAAGTATTGATCAACTCAATAAAAATTGGCAACCCGTAGTCAATCCTCAACTCAATTAAACTAATTCGCGATAGATTACAGTCATTAGTGAACCTTCAACGCAGACACTAGACATGGATGACCGCAGAGGTGAAAAGAAATTTAAGAGGAGTGCAGAAAGATTTAGAGAGAGAATGATGGAAGAGGAAGAACGTATTCCAAGGACACAGATGTTAGGAGAAGAATGGCAGTCCAAAAGAGTACCGGGACAAAGAGGCGAACGTATCATTCTCAGTCGTGTAACACCTTTGGAGCCCCCACTGGAAAGGAAGGAGACTGAGCAAATAGTTACAAGGGAGGAGTGCTCGTCATCATCCGATGATGTCATATTTGTGGAACTACATGAGCAAGAGGACGAGGTGGTAACACAACCAGAAGAGAGCGTGGCAGACGAAAAGGGAAATGAGGCTGAAGAAAATTTAGAAACCCAATTGCAAAACGAGACAAATGCGGACAGCGATGCAACTGAACCAAATGACCAGGCTTTCGGCGTGAATAATGAAGATG
Source organism: Sicus ferrugineus (assembly GCA_922984085.1). NCBI lineage: Eukaryota > Metazoa > Arthropoda > Insecta > Diptera > Conopidae > Sicus > Sicus ferrugineus. Next base: position 11,800,711 of record OV277351.1, on the reverse strand, counting down.
AGGGACCTTCCCATCAAGAGGACGCCGAACCCGAACCTCAAAATGCGAGTGACCCTGAAGAGGAGGAATCAGAAAACCAGCCGGATCGAGAGTGGGTGACTACGACATTCGAAGAGGAAGTGGTGCGTATACCTGGCTATATACAACATGTAACGACTTTCCAAGTGATCCAAACAATGCCGGACCAAGAAGTTTGGAGTAGCGCTACTAGATGGCCAAAGAACTTACCATTACCAATTACTGGGACTGATAATATACCAGCCACAAGAGACCAGCCACCATTTGTCACTGATGGAACGCCATCCGGCAGTGGTGTCATACAGGTTCCTGCATGCGACGAATTGGACAGAGCGGACCACAATAATGATATACAGCTTGAACCGCTAGATATTGGCATATCTGGCTACATCGACAATTTGGTGTCACAAACTACGGAGATGGAAGATGCAATCTCAATAGACAACAACATCATCGAAGAATTGGAGCGTTACTTGCGGGACAACAATGAGGGATTTCTACCAGATGACCCACAACAAGGAACCGAAGGGAAGAACATAGATATCGGTGATGGCGTGAGCCATGAATCATCGACACTGAATGAGGTCATCGCCCAACTAAAACTAAAATGGCGGCCTGGACGTTTGTTGAATGCTCGTCGAGAGGTTGATGGGCAGACGGTCCAAATCCGAATTTCACGAAGGGGCAAGGTATCTACTCGTTTTTCACCCAACCCAAAGTAGGGGGGGAGTGTGACGACCAAAATTCGGCGAGAGCAAATTTTGTCCACACAACACAAAACTAAGAACACAAACACAACACAACAACATACTGAATTTGATATTTTATTTTATATTTTAATTTCTTTATATGAATTAATATATTATTAATGAATTACAATTAAAATTAATTTACATTTGTCAACATGTTATTTGAATAGTTAGTAAATAGTTCGTAAACACCTTGTATTAGAATAAGAGTAGCTAGATTAAGAGAAAAGAGAGGGAGACAATATGGCTCTTGTTGTGAAGAAGATGTGGAGAAGATAAGAGCAGGCGAGCGAGCAAACAACGCTGGGCAGCGCGAGGAGGCGAGCAAATGGTATCGAAAAGAAGAGTGGCAAGCAAGCAAGCAGCGACGAACAGAGAACATACAAGCAAGCAGTGGTTGAAAAATAAACGCGGGAGAGCAACAAGTCAGTTGGTAGAGGACAGGCAAGCTGGACGGTCGGATAATTGGATTGCTCGGTAGTAGGACATAGGGTTTAGCAGATAGTGGAAAAGCAGACGGACAAAGACAATTAGGAGATTCTAGTAGGATTACAAGGCTACATAGGATCCCCGGTCTGCGAAAATATCTCTTTCATTGCGTTTCGTAATCTCGACGATCGAACGCAGTGTAAGATATATTTAAGTAAACCGTACTCGGTGAGTGCAATCTTGACGATCACTCACTGCTGGGATAAACGGGCAGACGGACAAAGACAATTAGGAGATTCTAGTAGGATTACAAGGCTACATAGGATCCCTGGTCTGCGAAAATATCTCCTTCATTGCGTATCGTAATCTCGACGATCGAACGCAGTGTAAGGTATATTTAAGTAAGCCGTACTCGGTGAGTGCAATCTTGACGATCACTCACTGCTGGGATAAACGCGCAAACGGAAAATGACAAGTAGGGTAATTGACTATAGTTAATCATCTTGTCGAGAAATTTAAGGAACGTAGGTCATATAGGGCTACATAAGTTACCCGTTATCTGATTGCTTCTCGCGGGGGGCACTTATTTAACGCACCCCTGTAAATTTAATATATTTTGATTAAGTCAGCCACACGGCGCAGTCATTTAAATCATCTTGCCCAGTTGGAGTGACCACCAAACCTTCACCACATCTTCTACGGGGCCTTTTGGACCCCGAGATACACACAGCTCGAGAAATCTGATACCCAAAAATAAAATAATAACATCAAGTCTAGAGGGCCACTTGCGTTTTATAAATTTCTGTGACTGGACACTGGCCGGCGAGCCACGCCCTGGCTATAGACCACAGGACTAGGGAAAGATCCCGTTACAATATGGAAAAATATATATTGTATATTTCGCAGCGTCACCTCCTGAATCGTTTTAGCCCTGTATGTCCGTCTGTCAGTGTTTGTCTGTTGAAATCACGATTACGGGGGAACGAAAAGAAAACATTCGGAATGTAAACGCACATCGTTTCAAAAAATTATAATGTGAATATCTAATAAACCGCGCAAGATATTGAGGTATAATTCTACTCCATAACATATAGCGCCATTCCAAAATGTTTGCAAAAAATGGGCATGTTCCGCCCGCTCTTAAAAGAGTTGACAATATCTCATGAACGGTATAAAATGTTAAGATGTAATTTCGCGAGGTATCTGAAGACATTACCAATCTGCTTGCCACTTGCCACTCATAAAAAAAGTTATGAATATCTCACAAACGGTGCAAGATATCAATTTGCACGTGATTTTATCCCGGGGTACCTAGAGACGTTAGCAAAATGTTTGCCAAAAAGAGGTGTGGTCCGCCTACTTATGCAAAAGTTGTCAACTGACGGAATTTTTTTTAGCTACTCGTGTGTAGAGTACTTAGACTTCGGCCTGGCCGAAGACAACACTTTTTATTGGTGATCGCCTTAGTTTCCGTCAGCATACAGAGTACGTCTGTAAAAAAGCTTCGAAGAGCTATGCGGCCTTGTCGAGGATGCTACCGAACATAGGTGGACCGAAGAGCACTAAGCGAATATTGCTGTATAATGTGATAACATCAGTGCTCATGTATGCCGCACCAATTTGTGCAGATTCCCTAAAAATTAAGTCAAATAGGAAGCAGTTTGAAAGAGTTCAGCGATTAAATGCTTTGCTCGTGATCAGCACTTATCGAACTGTCTCCGACGAAGCTGCGTTTGCGTTGGCAAGTATGATGCCGATGGAAATAATGGCTGATGAGGCACATCGAGGGTATGCAGCGTAGAGTACTGGCGCTGAGATAGACCCGCAGCGTGAGCGTTTACTCTCAGTAGAAAGGTAGCAAAGCCGTTGAAATGCTTCAAACAAGGGACGTTGGACATTCGCTCTGATCCCAAATACTGAAAGATGGATATGTCGATCGTCTGGAGAAATAAGCTTTCATCTTATGCGGTTTCTGATTGGCCATTAAGTTTTTTGTAGCTGCCTATAGCGCTTTGGGCATGATACCTCGCCCTTTTGTCCTGCGTGCGTGAATGAATTAGAGTATTCACATCACGTGTTCTTCCTTTGTCCCCGATTTGCTGAAGAGCAAAATATGCTGAATGATATCTATGGGTCGGAGATCTCACCAAGTAACATCGTGGAGGCGATGCTGAGATCGCAAAGAATGTGGGAAGTTGTTGTGCGTCTGCGAGGTTGCTGTGCAAATATGCGGAAAGCTGAGAGCTGCTGAACTGACTGGGTGATGTTGACAGGAAGTCAGTACAATGACGTTAGGGCAAGGACGATGACAGACTGTTTTGCGACAAATTTTAATTCCTGACTTTTGAGCTTTCAAGCTCCATCTGCCTCTCGACGTAATACTTGACAGTAGTTCCGGGAGGACAGACAGATCTGAGGAAGGTGGTATTAGCGTGTTAAAGTCTCGCACTTTGGCTTTTGATGCTTTCCACCTTATGAAAAAAAAAAACTTTCGGTCGGGTTGTGAGGAGGTAGATTACAAATTGAACATGATGTATTATTTTTGTAATGCTTTTGAGTGTGCCCCAACAACTGGCAATTCTTGCATCTCATTGGCTTGGGAAAGTATTACCTTACGAGAACCGGGTACCACGCGATGTCATCTTTTTTTTGGGAGTTGATATAAGTTAAATGTTATTAGGCTGACTCGAGTAGGGCCTCTTTTATTGTCCTTATCTTTAATGAACTTAAACACGCTAGTTACACCTTGACCTTCAAGGTCATTTAGAATTTCTTCTTCACTGATCGGAGTCAGTTTTCTGTCATAGATGGTACCTTTGCACGAATTTAGTGAGGCATGGAAAGGAATTTTAACTGGGCATAGAACCCCAAGGTTAGTATTAATAGTTTTGTTTATTAACATCAGAAGATTTAATGACTTTGGGTCCGAGTTAACAGTTTTGGAGAGAAGTTCTTCAAGAGGGTTGGCCTGGGAAGGGGGGGGAGGAATTGTTCCTAAATTTTATTTGATTTTTTTCTGAAAGCACACTAAACCGATTCCCCGAGGGGAACGGTACGTCGCCTAACGTTTTTTGGCTTGCTAATAAATAAGAAAATTTAGTTACTGGTTATCGAGCACAGATGAGAAACTTGTATTCAGAGAAAAGACAACTACACGATTGGAAACTCTCAGACACGTCTGCATTGAACGGGAGTTAGTCACTAACTGACATTTTTAAATAACTTTTATTGAGTTAATACGAATTGAAATTAAATGTAATTGAATGTATTAAAAGCGAAGATTTAACTTTCAAGTATTTCATTGCGATATATTTTCGTTCTCCCGTAATCGTGATTTCAATACACAAACAAACAGACAGACAGGGCTAAATCGGTTCAGGAGGTGACGCTGAGCAAGAATATATGTATATACTTTTCTGTATCTATCTCATTTCCTTCTCTGCGCTAAAAACGGAAGAACAAAGTGAATATACCCGAATATACACCCGAAGGGAGTAGGGTATAAAAAGATTAAAAAATGCCTCCTGAACACTAAATTTAACTTGCAGTTGTGGAATACCGTGGAGGTCTTTTTTGGGCGACACACCGGGCTCTTTGCACTACACTCGAGTTCGGCCGGCACTTGTACCAACTGTTACAGGACAAATATGGCTCAGCCCGACTAATGTGGAGACAAGAGCAAAACGCTCGTGCAACAGATACTCGCTTCTCGACAGCTACTTTAAATGCGACTTCAAGATGGAGGCGAAGGCGCTACAATTGCAACCTCAGAGAGAGGTTGCACGTAATATTTTTGTTCGACGATGAGTCACGAACCAGTTTATGTGCTTCGAAGCAGCACCCATCTGAAATATTACAGGTTAGTATCAATTAGTTGTAATTTTTTTAAAAATATTTTTATACCCTACACCCGAAGAGAGTAGGGTATATTCACTTTGTGCTTCCGTTTGTAACGCAGAGGAGTAGATAGGATAGATATGGAAAAATATATATTGTATATTTCGCAGCGTCACCTCCTGAATCGTTTTAGCCCTGTCTGTCCGTCTGTCAGTGTTTGTCTGTTGAAATCACGATTACGGGGGAACGAAAAGAAAACATTCGGAATGTAAACGCACATCGTTTCAAAAAATTATAATGTGAATATCTAATAAACCGCGCAAGATATTGAGGTATAATTCTACTCCATAACATATAGCGCCATTCCAAAATGTTTGCAAAAAATGGGCATGTTCCGCCCGCTCTTAAAAGAGTTGACAATATCTCATGAACGGTATAAAATGTTAAGATGTAATTTCGCGAGGTATCTGAAGACATTACCAATCTGCTTGCCACTTGCCACTCATAAAAAAAGTTATGAATATCTCACAAACGGTGCAAGATATCAATTTGCACGTGATTTTATCCCGGGGTACCTAGAGACGTTAGCAAAATGTTTGCCAAAAAGAGGTGTGGTCCGCCTACTTATGCAAAAGTTGTCAACTGACGGAATTTTTTTTAGCTACTCGTGTGTAGAGTACTTAGACTTCGGCCTGGCCGAAGACAACACTTTTTATTGGTGATCGCCTTAGTTTCCGTCAGCATACAGAGTACGTCTGTAAAAAAGCTTCGAAGAGCTATGCGGCCTTGTCGAGGATGCTACCGAACATAGGTGGACCGAAGAGCACTAAGCGAATATTGCTGTATAATGTGATAACATCAGTGCTCATGTATGCCGCACCAATTTGTGCAGATTCCCTAAAAATTAAGTCAAATAGGAAGCAGTTTGAAAGAGTTCAGCGATTAAATGCTTTGCTCGTGATCAGCACTTATCGAACTGTCTCCGACGAAGCTGCGTTTGCGTTGGCAAGTATGATGCCGATGGAAATAATGGCTGATGAGGCACATCGAGGGTATGCAGCGTAGAGTACTGGCGCTGAGATAGACCCGCAGCGTGAGCGTTTACTCTCAGTAGAAAGGTAGCAAAGCCGTTGAAATGCTTCAAACAAGGGACGTTGGACATTCGCTCTGATCCCAAATACTGAAAGATGGATATGTCGATCGTCTGGAGAAATAAGCTTTCATCTTATGCGGTTTCTGATTGGCCATTAAGTTTTTTGTAGCTGCCTATAGCGCTTTGGGCATGATACCTCGCCCTTTTGTCCTGCGTGCGTGAATGAATTAGAGTATTCACATCACGTGTTCTTCCTTTGTCCCCGATTTGCTGAAGAGCAAAATATGCTGAATGATATCTATGGGTCGGAGATCTCACCAAGTAACATCGTGGAGGCGATGCTGAGATCGCAAAGAATGTGGGAAGTTGTTGTGCGTCTGCGAGGTTGCTGTGCAAATATGCGGAAAGCTGAGAGCTGCTGAACTGACTGGGTGATGTTGACAGGAAGTCAGTACAATGACGTTAGGGCAAGGACGATGACAGACTGTTTTGCGACAAATTTTAATTCCTGACTTTTGAGCTTTCAAGCTCCATCTGCCTCTCGACGTAATACTTGACAGTAGTTCCGGGAGGACAGACAGATCTGAGGAAGGTGGTATTAGCGTGTTAAAGTCTCGCACTTTGGCTTTTGATGCTTTCCACCTTATGAAAAAAAAAACTTTCGGTCGGGTTGTGAGGAGGTAGATTACAAATTGAACATGATTTTTGTAATGCTTTTGAGTGTGCCCCAACAACTGGCAATTCTTGCATCTCATTGGCTTGGGAAAGTATTACCTTACGAGAACCGGGTACCACGCGATGTCATCTTTTTTTGGGAGTTGATATAAGTTAAATGTTATTAGGCTGACTCGAGTAGGGCCTCTTTTATTGTCCTTATCTTTAATGAACTTAAACACGCTAGTTACACCTTGACCTTCAAGGTCATTTAGAATTTCTTCTTCACTGATCGGAGTCAGTTTTCTGTCATAGATGGTACCTTTGCACGAATTTAGTGAGGCATGGAAAGGAATTTTAACTGGGCATAGAACCCCAAGGTTAGTATTAATAGTTTTGTTTATTAACATCAGAAGATTTAATGACTTTGGGTCCGAGTTAACAGTTTTGGAGAGAAGTTCTTCAAGAGGGTTGGCCTGGGAAGGGGGGGGAGGAATTGTTCCTAAATTTTATTTGATTTTTTTCTGAAAGCACACTAAACCGATTCCCCGAGGGGAACGGTACGTCGCCTAACGTTTTTTGGCTTGCTAATAAATAAGAAAATTTAGTTACTGGTTATCGAGCACAGATGAGAAACTTGTATTCAGAGAAAAGACAACTACACGATTGGAAACTCTCAGACACGTCTGCATTGAACGGGAGTTAGTCACTAACTGACATTTTTAAATAACTTTTATTGAGTTAATACGAATTGAAATTAAATGTAATTGAATGTATTAAAAGCGAAGATTTAACTTTCAAGTATTTCATTGCGATATATTTTCGTTCTCCCGTAATCGTGATTTCAATACACAAACAAACAGACAGACAGGGCTAAATCGGTTCAGGAGGTGACGCTGAGCAAGAATATATGTATATACTTTTCTGTATCTATCTCATTTCCTTCTCTGCGCTAAAAACGGAAGAACAAAGTGAATATACCCGAATATACACCCGAAGGGAGTAGGGTATAAAAAGATTAAAAAATGCCTCCTGAACACTAAATTTAACTTGCAGTTGTGGAATACCGTGGAGGTCTTTTTTGGGCGACACACCGGGCTCTTTGCACTACACTCGAGTTCGGCCGGCACTTGTACCAACTGTTACAGGACAAATATGGCTCAGCCCGACTAATGTGGAGACAAGAGCAAAACGCTCGTGCAACAGATACTCGCTTCTCGACAGCTACTTTAAATGCGACTTCAAGATGGAGGCGAAGGCGCTACAATTGCAACCTCAGAGAGAGGTTGCACGTAATATTTTTGTTCGACGATGAGTCACGAACCAGTTTATGTGCTTCGAAGCAGCACCCATCTGAAATATTACAGGTTAGTATCAATTAGTTGTAATTTTTTTAAAAATATTTTTATACCCTACACCCGAAGAGAGTAGGGTATATTCACTTTGTGCTTCCGTTTGTAACGCAGAGGAGTAGATAGGATAGATATGGGTAAATATATATTGTATATTTCGCAGCGTCACCTCCTGAATCGTTTTAGCCCTGTCTGTCCGTCTGTCAGTGTTTGTCTGTTGAAATCACGATTACGGGGGAACGAAAAGAAAACATTCGGAATGTAAACGCACATCGTTTCAAAAAATTATAATGTGAATATCTAATAAACCGCGCAAGATATTGAGGTATAATTCTACTCCATAACATATAGCGCCATTCCAAAATGTTTGCAAAAAATGGGCATGTTCCGCCCGCTCTTAAAAGAGTTGACAATATCTCATGAACGGTATAAAATGTTAAGATGTAATTTCGCGAGGTATCTGAAGACATTACCAATCTGCTTGCCACTTGCCACTCATAAAAAAAGTTATGAATATCTCACAAACGGTGCAAGATATCAATTTGCACGTGATTTTATCCCGGGGTACCTAGAGACGTTAGCAAAATGTTTGCCAAAAAGAGGTGTGGTCCGCCTACTTATGCAAAAGTTGTCAACTGACGGAATTTTTTTTAGCTACTCGTGTGTAGAGTACTTAGACTTCGGCCTGGCCGAAGACAACACTTTTTATTGGTGATCGCCTTAGTTTCCGTCAGCATACAGAGTACGTCTGTAAAAAAGCTTCGAAGAGCTATGCGGCCTTGTCGAGGATGCTACCGAACATAGGTGGACCGAAGAGCACTAAGCGAACATTGCTGTATAATGTGATAACATCAGTGCTCATGTATGCCGCACCAATTTGTGCAGATTCCCTAAAAATTAAGTCAAATAGGAAGCAGTTTGAAAGAGTTCAGCGATTAAATGCTTTGCTCGTGATCAGCACTTATCGAACTGTCTCCGACGAAGCTGCGTTTGCGTTGGCAAGTATGATGCCGATGGAAATAATGGCTGATGAGGCACATCGAGGGTATGCAGCGTAGAGTACTGGCGCTGAGATAGACCCGCAGCGTGAGCGTTTACTCTCAGTAGAAAGGTAGCAAAGCCGTTGAAATGCTTCAAACAAGGGACGTTGGACATTCGCTCTGATCCCAAATACTGAAAGATGGATATGTCGATCGTCTGGAGAAATAAGCTTTCATCTTATGCGGTTTCTGATTGGCCATTAAGTTTTTTGTAGCTGCCTATAGCGCTTTGGGCATGATACCTCGCCCTTTTGTCCTGCGTGCGTGAATGAATTAGAGTATTCACATCACGTGTTCTTCCTTTGTCCCCGATTTGCTGAAGAGCAAAATATGCTGAATGATATCTATGGGTCGGAGATCTCACCAAGTAACATCGTGGAGGCGATGCTGAGATCGCAAAGAATGTGGGAAGTTGTTGTGCGTCTGCGAGGTTGCTGTGCAAATATGCGGAAAGCTGAGAGCTGCTGAACTGACTGGGTGATGTTGACAGGAAGTCAGTACAATGACGTTAGGGCAAGGACGATGACAGACTGTTTTGCGACAAATTTTAATTCCTGACTTTTGAGCTTTCAAGCTCCATCTGCCTCTCGACGTAATACTTGACAGTAGTTCCGGGAGGACAGACAGATCTGAGGAAGGTGGTATTAGCGTGTTAAAGTCTCGCACTTTGGCTTTTGATGCTTTCCACCTTATGAAAAAAAAAACTTTCGGTCGGGTTGTGAGGAGGTAGATTACAAATTGAACATGATTTTTGTAATGCTTTTGAGTGTGCCCCAACAACTGGCAATTCTTGCATCTCATTGGCTTGGGAAAGTATTACCTTACGAGAACCGGGTACCACGCGATGTCATCTTTTTTTGGGAGTTGATATAAGTTAAATGTTATTAGGCTGACTCGAGTAGGGCCTCTTTTATTGTCCTTATCTTTAATGAACTTAAACACGCTAGTTACACCTTGACCTTCAAGGTCATTTAGAATTTCTTCTTCACTGATCGGAGTCAGTTTTCTGTCATAGATGGTACCTTTGCACGAATTTAGTGAGGCATGGAAAGGAATTTTAACTGGGCATAGAACCCCAAGGTTAGTATTAATAGTTTTGTTTATTAACATCAGAAGATTTAATGACTTTGGGTCCGAGTTAACAGTTTTGGAGAGAAGTTCTTCAAGAGGGTTGGCCTGGGAAGGGGGGGGAGGAATTGTTCCTAAATTTTATTTGATTTTTTTCTGAAAGCACACTAAACCGATTCCCCGAGGGGAACGGTACGTCGCCTAACGTTTTTTGGCTTGCTAATAAATAAGAAAATTTAGTTACTGGTTATCGAGCACAGATGAGAAACTTGTATTCAGAGAAAAGACAACTACACGATTGGAAACTCTCAGACACGTCTGCATTGAACGGGAGTTAGTCACTAACTGACATTTTTAAATAACTTTTATTGAGTTAATACGAATTGAAATTAAATGTAATTGAATGTATTAAAAGCGAAGATTTAACTTTCAAGTATTTCATTGCGATATATTTTCGTTCTCCCGTAATCGTGATTTCAATACACAAACAAACAGACAGACAGGGCTAAATCGGTTCAGGAGGTGACGCTGAGCAAGAATATATGTATATACTTTTCTGTATCTATCTCATTTCCTTCTCTGCGCTAAAAACGGAAGAACAAAGTGAATATACCCGAATATACACCCGAAGGGAGTAGGGTATAAAAAGATTAAAAAATGCCTCCTGAACACTAAATTTAACTTGCAGTTGTGGAATACCGTGGAGGTCTTTTTTGGGCGACACACCGGGCTCTTTGCACTACACTCGAGTTCGGCCGGCACTTGTACCAACTGTTACAGGACAAATATGGCTCAGCCCGACTAATGTGGAGACAAGAGCAAAACGCTCGTGCAACAGATACTCGCTTCTCGACAGCTACTTTAAATGCGACTTCAAGATGGAGGCGAAGGCGCTACAATTGCAACCTCAGAGAGAGGTTGCACGTAATATTTTTGTTCGACGATGAGTCACGAACCAGTTTATGTGCTTCGAAGCAGCACCCATCTGAAATATTACAGGTTAGTATCAATTAGTTGTAATTTTTTTAAAAATATTTTTATACCCTACACCCGAAGAGAGTAGGGTATATTCACTTTGTGCTTCCGTTTGTAACGCAGAGGAGTAGATAGGATAGATATGGGTAAATATATATTGTATATTTCGCAGCGTCACCTCCTGAATCGTTTTAGCCCTGTCTGTCCGTCTGTCAGTGTTTGTCTGTTGAAATCACGATTACGGGGGAACGAAAAGAAAACATTCGGAATGTAAACGCACATCGTTTCAAAAAATTATAATGTGAATATCTAATAAACCGCGCAAGATATTGAGGTATAATTCTACTCCATAACATATAGCGCCATTCCAAAATGTTTGCAAAAAATGGGCATGTTCCGCCCGCTCTTAAAAGAGTTGACAATATCTCATGAACGGTATAAAATGTTAAGATGTAATTTCGCGAGGTATCTGAAGACATTACCAATCTGCTTGCCACTTGCCACTCATAAAAAAAGTTATGAATATCTCACAAACGGTGCAAGATATCAATTTGCACGTGATTTTATCCCGGGGTACCTAGAGACGTTAGCAAAATGTTTGCCAAAAAGAGGTGTGGTCCGCCTACTTATGCAAAAGTTGTCAACTGACGGAATTTTTTTTAGCTACTCGTGTGTAGAGTACTTAGACTTCGGCCTGGCCGAAGACAACACTTTTTATTGGTGATCGCCTTAGTTTCCGTCAGCATACAGAGTACGTCTGTAAAAAAGCTTCGAAGAGCTATGCGGCCTTGTCGAGGATGCTACCGAACATAGGTGGACCGAAGAGCACTAAGCGAACATTGCTGTATAATGTGATAACATCAGTGCTCATGTATGCCGCACCAATTTGTGCAGATTCCCTAAAAATTAAGTCAAATAGGAAGCAGTTTGAAAGAGTTCAGCGATTAAATGCTTTGCTCGTGATCAGCACTTATCGAACTGTCTCCGACGAAGCTGCGTTTGCGTTGGCAAGTATGATGCCGATGGAAATAATGGCTGATGAGGCACATCGAGGGTATGCAGCGTAGAGTACTGGCGCTGAGATAGACCCGCAGCGTGAGCGTTTACTCTCAGTAGAAAGGTAGCAAAGCCGTTGAAATGCTTCAAACAAGGGACGTTGGACATTCGCTCTGATCCCAAATACTGAAAGATGGATATGTCGATCGTCTGGAGAAATAAGCTTTCATCTTATGCGGTTTCTGATTGGCCATTAAGTTTTTTGTAGCTGCCTATAGCGCTTTGGGCATGATACCTCGCCCTTTTGTCCTGCGTGCGTGAATGAATTAGAGTATTCAAATCACGTGTTCTTCCTTTGTCCCCGATTTGCTGAAGAGCAAAATATGCTGAATGATATCTATGGGTCGGAGATCTCACCAAGTAACATCGTGGAGGCGATGCTGAGATCGCAAAGAATGTGGGAAGTTGTTGTGCGTCTGCGAGGTTGCTGTGCAAATATGCGGAAAGCTGAGAGCTGCTGAACTGACTGGGTGATGTTGACAGGAAGTCAGTACAATGACGTTAGGGCAAGGACGATGACAGACTGTTTTGCGACAAATTTTAATTCCTGACTTTTGAGCTTTCAAGCTCCATCTGCCTCTCGACGTAATACTTGACAGTAGTTCCGGGAGGACAGACAGATCTGAGGAAGGTGGTATTAGCGTGTTAAAGTCTCGCACTTTGGCTTTTGATGCTTTCCACCTTATGAAAAAAAAAACTTTCGGTCGGGTTGTGAGGAGGTAGATTACAAATTGAACATGATGTACTATTTTTGTAATGCTTTTGAGTGTGCCCCAACAACTGGCAATTCTTGCATCTCATTGGCTTGGGAAAGTATTACCTTACGAGAACCGGGTACCACGCGATGTCATCTTTTTTTGGGAGTTGATATAAGTTATATGTTATTAGGCTGACTCCAGTAGGGCCTCTTTTATTGTCCTTATCTTTAATAAACTTAAACACGCTAGTTACACCTTGACCTTCAAGGTCATTTAGAATTTCTTCTTCACTGATCGGAGTCAGTTTTCTGTCTTAGATGGTACCTTTGCACGAATTTAGTGAGGCATGGAGAGGAATTTTAACTGGGCATAGAACCCCAAGGTTAGTATTAATAGTTTTGTTTATTAACATCAGAAGATTTAATGACTTTGGGTCCGAGTTAACAGTTTTGGAGAGAAGTTCTTCAAGAGGGTTGGCCTGGGAAGGGGGGGGGAGGAATTGTTCCTAAATTTTATTTGATTTTTTTCTGAAAGCACACTAAACCGATTCCCCGAGGGGAACGGTACGTCGCCTAACGTTTTTTGGCTTGCTAATAAATAAGAAAATTTAGTTACTGGTTATCGAGCACAGATGAGAAACTTGTATTCAGAGAAAAGACAACTACACGATTGGAAACTCTCAGACACGTCTGCATTGAACGGGAGTTAGTCACTAACTGACATTTTTAAATAACTTTTATTGAGTTAATACGAATTGAAATTAAATGTAATTGAATGTATTAAAAGCGAAGATTTAACTTTCAAGTATTTCATTGCGATATATTTTCGTTCTCCCGTAATCGTGATTTCAATACACAAACAAACAGACAGACAGGGCTAAATCGGTTCAGGAGGTGACGCTGAGCAAGAATATATGTATATACTTTTCTGTATCTATCTCATTTCCTTCTCTGCGCTAAAAACGGAAGAACAAAGTGAATATACCCGAATATACACCCGAAGGGAGTAGGGTATAAAAAGATTAAAAAATGCCTCCTGAACACTAAATTTAACTTGCAGTTGTGGAATACCGTGGAGGTCTTTTTTGGGCGACACACCGGGCTCTTTGCACTACACTCGAGTTCGGCCGGCACTTGTACCAACTGTTACAGGACAAATATGGCTCAGCCCGACTAATGTGGAGACAAGAGCAAAACGCTCGTGCAACAGATACTCGCTTCTCGACAGCTACTTTAAATGCGACTTCAAGATGGAGGCGAAGGCGCTACAATTGCAACCTCAGAGAGAGGTTGCACGTAATATTTTTGTTCGACGATGAGTCACGAACCAGTTTATGTGCTTCGAAGCAGCACCCATCTGAAATATTACAGGTTAGTATCAATTAGTTGTAATTTTTTTAAAAATATTTTTATACCCTACACCCGAAGAGAGTAGGGTATATTCACTTTGTGCTTCCGTTTGTAACGCAGAGGAGTAGATAGGATAGATATGGAAAAATATATATTGTATATTTCGCAGCGTCACCTCCTGAATCGTTTTAGCCCTGTCTGTCCGTCTGTCAGTGTTTGTCTGTTGAAATCACGATTACGGGGGAACGAAAAGAAAACATTCAGAATGTAAACGCACATCGTTTCAAGAAATTATAATGTGAATATCTAATAAACTGCGCAAGATATTGAGGTATAATTCTACTCCATAACATATAGCGCCATTCCAAAATGTTTGCAAAAAATGGGCATGTTCCGCCCGCTCTTAAAAGAGTTGACAATATCTCATGAACGGTATAAAATGTTAAGATGTAATTTCGCGAGGTATCTGAAGACATTACCAATCTGCTTGCCACTTGCCACTCATAAAAAAAGTTATGAATATCTCACAAACGGTGCAAGATATCAATTTGCACGTGATTTTATCCCGGGGTACCTAGAGACGTTAGCAAAATGTTTGCCAAAAAGAGGTGTGGTCCGCCTACTTATGCAAAAGTTGTCAACTGACGGAATTTTTTTTAGCTACTCGTGTGTAGAGTACTTAGACTTCGGCCTGGCCGAAGACAACACTTTTTATTGGTGATCGCCTTAGTTTCCGTCAGCATACAGAGTACGTCTGTAAAAAAGCTTCGAAGTGCTATGCGGCCTTGTCGAGGATGCTACCGAACATAGGTGGACCGAAGAGCACTAAGCGAATATTGCTGTATAATGTGATAACATCAGTGCTCATGTATGCCGCACCAATTTGTGCAGATTCCCTAAAAATTAAGTCAAATAGGAAGCAGTTTGAAAGAGTTCAGCGATTAAATGCTTTGCTCGTGATCAGCACTTATCGAACTGTCTCCGACGAAGCTGCGTTTGCGTTGGCAGGTATGATGCCGATGGAAATAATGGCTGATGAGGCACATCGAGGGTATGCAGCGTAGAGTACTGGCGCTGAGTTAGACCCGCAGCGTGAGCGTTTACTCTCAGTAGAAAGGTAGCAAAGCCGTTGAAATGCTTCAAACAAGGGACGTTGGACATTCGCTCTGATCCCAAATACTGAAAGTTGGATATGTCGATCGTCTGGAGAAATAAGCTTTCATCTTATGCGGTTTCTGATTGGCCATTAAGTTTTTTGTAGCTGCCTATAGCGCTTTGGGCATGATACCTCGCCCTTTTGTCCTGCGTGCGTGAATGAATTAGAGTATTCAAATCACGTGTTCTTCCTTTGTCCCCGATTTGCTGAAGAGCAAAATATGCTGAATGATATCTATGGGTCGGAGATCTCACCAAGTAACATCGTGGAGGCGATGCTGAGATCGCAAAGAATGTGGGAAGTTGTTGTGCGTCTGCGAGGTTGCTGTGCAAATATGCGGAAAGCTGAGAGCTGCTGAACTGACTGGGTGATGTTGACAGGAAGTCAGTACAATGACGTTAGGGCAAGGACGATGACAGACTGTTTTGCGACAAATTTTAATTCCTGACTTTTGAGCTTTCAAGCTCCATCTGCCTCTCGACGTAATACTTGACAGTAGTTCCGGGAGGACAGACAGATCTGAGGAAGGTGGTATTAGCGTGTTAAAGTCTCGCACTTTGGCTTTTGATGCTTTCCACCTTATGAAAAAAAAAACTTTCGGTCGGGTTGTGAGGAGGTAGATTACAAATTGAACATGATGTACTATTTTTGTAATGCTTTTGAGTGTGCCCCAACAACTGGCAATTCTTGCATCTCATTGGCTTGGGAAAGTATTACCTTACGAGAACCGGGTACCACGCGATGTCATCTTTTTTTTGGGAGTTGATATAAGTTAAATGTTATTAGGCTGACTCGAGTAGGGCCTCTTTTATTGTCCTTATCTTTAATGAACTTAAACACGCTAGTTACACCTTGACCTTCAAGGTCATTTAGAATTTCTTCTTCACTGATCGGAGTCAGTTTTCTGTCATAGATGGTACCTTTGCACGAATTTAGTGAGGCATGGAAAGGAATTTTAACTGGGCATAGAACCCCAAGGTTAGTATTAATAGTTTTGTTTATTAACATCAGAAGATTTAATGACTTTGGGTCCGAGTTAACAGTTTTGGAGAGAAGTTCTTCAAGAGGGTTGGCCTGGGAAGGGGGGGGAGGAATTGTTCCTAAATTTTATTTGATTTTTTTCTGAAAGCACACTAAACCGATTCCCCGAGGGGAACGGTACGTCGCCTAACGTTTTTTGGCTTGCTAATAAATAAGAAAATTTAGTTACTGGTTATCGAGCACAGATGAGAAACTTGTATTCAGAGAAAAGACAACTACACGATTGGAAACTCTCAGACACGTCTGCATTGAACGGGAGTTAGTCACTAACTGACATTTTTAAATAACTTTTATTGAGTTAATACGAATTGAAATTAAATGTAATTGAATGTATTAAAAGCGAAGATTTAACTTTCAAGTATTTCATTGCGATATATTTTCGTTCTCCCGTAATCGTGATTTCAATACACAAACAAACAGACAGACAGGGCTAAATCGGTTCAGGAGGTGACGCTGAGCAAGAATATATGTATATACTTTTCTGTATCTATCTCATTTCCTTCTCTGCGCTAAAAACGGAAGAACAAAGTGAATATACCCGAATATACACCCGAAGGGAGTAGGGTATAAAAAGATTAAAAAATGCCTCCTGAACACTAAATTTAACTTGCAGTTGTGGAATACCGTGGAGGTCTTTTTTGGGCGACACACCGGGCTCTTTGCACTACACTCGAGTTCGGCCGGCACTTGTACCAACTGTTACAGGACAAATATGGCTCAGCCCGACTAATGTGGAGACAAGAGCAAAACGCTCGTGCAACAGATACTCGCTTCTCGACAGCTACTTTAAATGCGACTTCAAGATGGAGGCGAAGGCGCTACAATTGCAACCTCAGAGAGAGGTTGCACGTAATATTTTTGTTCGACGATGAGTCACGAACCAGTTTATGTGCTTCGAAGCAGCACCCATCTGAAATATTACAGGTTAGTATCAATTAGTTGTAATTTTTTTAAAAATATTTTTATACCCTACACCCGAAGAGAGTAGGGTATATTCACTTTGTGCTTCCGTTTGTAACGCAGAGGAGTAGATAGGAAAGATATGGAAAAATATATATTGTATATTTCGCAGCGTCACCTCCTGAATCGTTTTAGCCCTGTCTGTCCGTCTGTCAGTGTTTGTCTGTTGAAATCACGATTACGGGGGAACGAAAAGAAAACATTCAGAATGTAAACGCACATCGTTTCAAAAAATTATAATGTGAATATCTAATAAACCGCGCAAGATATTGAGGTATAATTCTACTCCATAACATATAGCGCCATTCCAAAATGTTTGCAAAAAATGGGCATGTTCCGCCCGCTCTTAAAAGAGTTGACAATATCTCATGAACGGTATAAAATGTTAAGATGTAATTTCGCGAGGTATCTGAAGACATTACCAATCTGCTTGCCAAAAATGCCACTTGCCACTCATAAAAAAATGAATATCTCACAAACGGTGCAAGATATCAATTTGCACGTGATTTTATCCCGGGGTACCTAGAGACGTTAGCAAAATGTTTGCCAAAAAGAGGTGTGGTCCGCCTACTTATGCAAAAGTTGTCAACTGACTAAATTTTTTTTTAGCTACTCGTGTGTAGGGTACTTAGACTTCGGCCTGGCCGAAGACAACACTTTTTATTGATGATCGCCTTAGTTTCCGTCAGCATGCAGAGTACGTCTGTAAAAAAGCTTCGAAGTGCTATGCGGCCTTGTCGAGGATGCTGCCGAACATAGGTGGACCGAAAAGCACTAAGCGAATATTGCTGTATAATGTGATAACATCAGTGCTCATGTATGCCGCACCAATTTGGGCAGATTCCCGGCCGAAGACAACACTTTTTATTGATGATCGCCTTAGTTTCCGTCAGCATACAGAGTACGTCTGTAAAAAAGCTTCGAAGTGCTATGCGGCCTTGTCGAGGATGCTACCGAACATAGGTGGACCGAAGTGCTCATGTATGCCGCACCAATTTGTGCAGATTCCCTAAAAATTAAGTCAAATAGGAAGCAGTTTGAAAGAGTTCAGCGATTAAATGCTTTGCTCGTGATCAGCACTTATCGAACTGTCTCCGACGAAGCTGCGTTTGCGTTGGCAGGTATGATGCCGATGGAAATAATGGCTGATGAGGCACATCGAGGGTATGCAGCGTAGAGTACTGGCGCTGAGATAGACCCGCAGCGTGAGCGTTTACTCTCAGTAGAAAGGTAGCAAAGCCGTTGAAATGCTTCAAACAAGGGACGTTGGACATTCGCTCTGATCCCAAATACTGAAAGATGGATATGTCGATCGTCTGGAGAAATAAGCTTTCATCTTATGCGGTTTCTGATTGGCCATTAAGTTTTTTGTAGCTGCCTATAGCGCTTTGGGCATGATACCTCGCCCTTTTATCCTGCGTGCGTAAATGAATTAGAGTATTCACATCACGTGTTCTTCCTTTGTCCCCGATTTGCTGAAGAGCAAAATATGCTGAATGATATCTATGGGTCGGAGATCTCACCAAGTAACATCGTGGAGGCGATGCTGAGATCGCAAAGAATGTGGGAAGTTGTTGTGCGTCTGCGAGGTTGCTGTGCAAATATGCGGAAAGCTGAGAGCTGCTGAACTGACTGGGTGATGTTGACAGGAAGTCAGTACAATGACGTTAGGGCAAGGACGATGACAGACTGTTTTGCGACAAACTTTAATTCCTGACTTTTGAGCTTTCAAGCTCCATCTGCCTCTCGACGTAATACTTGACGGTAGTTCCGGGAGGACAGACAGATCTGAGGAAGGTGGTATTAGCGTGTTAAAGTCTCGCACTTTGGCTTTTGATGCTTTCCACCATATGAAAAAAAAAACTTTCGGTCGGGTTGTGAGGAGGTAGATTACAAATTGAACATGATGTACTATTTTTGTAATGCTTTTGAGTGTGCCCCAACAACTGGCAATTCTTGCATCTCATTGGCTTGGGAAAGTATTACCTTATGAGAACCGGGTACCACGCGATGTCATCTTTTTTTGGGAGTTGATATAAGTTATATGTTATTAGGCTGACTCCAGTAGGGCCTCTTTTATTGTCCTTATCTTTAATAAACTTAAACACGCTAGTTACACCTTGACCTTCAAGGTCATTTAGAATTTCTTCTTCACTGATCGGAGTCAGTTTTCTGTCATAGATGGTACCTTTGCACGAATTTAGTGAGGCATGGAGAGGAATTTTAACTGGGCATAGAACCCCAAGGTTAGTATTAATAGTTTTGTTTATTAACATCAGAAGATTTAATGACTTTGGGTCCGAGTTAACAGTTTTGGAGAGAAGTTCTTCATGAGGGTTGGCCTGGGATGGGGGGGGGGGGGAGGAATTGTTCCTAAATTTTATTTGATTTTTTTCTGAAAGCACACTAAACCGATTCCCCGAGGGGAACGGTACGTCGCCTAACGTTTTTTGGTTTGCTAATAAATAAGAAAATTTAGTTACTGGTTATCGAGCACAGATGAGAAACTTGTATTCAGAGAAAAGACAACTACACGATTGGAAACTCTCAGACACGTCTGCATTGAACGGGAGTTAGTCACTAACTGACATTTTTAAATAACTTTTATTGAGTTAATACGAATTGAAATTAAATGTAATTGAATGTATTAAAAGCGAAGATTTAACTTTCAAGTATTTCATTGCGATATATTTTCGTTCTCCCGTAATCGTGATTTCAATACACAAACAAACAGACAGACAGGGCTAAATCGGTTCAGGAGGTGACGCTGAGCAAGAATATATGTATATACTTTTCTGTATCTATCTCATTTCCTTCTCTGCGCTAAAAACGGAAGAACAAAGTGAATATACCCGAATATACACCCGAAGGGAGTAGGGTATAAAAAGATTAAAAAATGCCTCCTGAACACTAAATTTAACTTGCAGTTGTGGAATACCGTGGAGGTCTTTTTTGGGCGACACACCGGGCTCTTTGCACTACACTCGAGTTCGGCCGGCACTTGTACCAACTGTTACAGGACAAATATGGCTCAGCCCGACTAATGTGGAGACAAGAGCAAAACGCTCGTGCAACAGATACTCGCTTCTCGACAGCTACTTTAAATGCGACTTCAAGATGGAGGCGAAGGCGCTACAATTGCAACCTCAGAGAGAGGTTGCACGTAATATTTTTGTTCGACGATGAGTCACGAACCAGTTTATGTGCTTCGAAGCAGCACCCATCTGAAATATTACAGGTTAGTATCAATTAGTTGTAATTTTTTTAAAAATATTTTTATACCCTACACCCGAAGAGAGTAGGGTATATTCACTTTGTGCTTCCGTTTGTAACGCAGAGGAGTAGATAGGATAGATATGGAAAAATATATATTGTATATTTCGCAGCGTCACCTCCTGAATCGTTTTAGCCCTGTCTGTCCGTCTGTCAGTGTTTGTCTGTTGAAATCACGATTACGGGGGAACGAAAAGAAAACATTCAGAATGTAAACGCACATCGTTTCAAAAAATTATAATGTGAATATCTAATAAACCGCGCAAGATATTGAGGTATAATTCTACTCCATAACATATAGCGCCATTCCAAAATGTTTGCAAAAAATGGGCATGTTCCGCCCGCTCTTAAAAGAGTTGACAATATCTCATGAACGGTATAAAATGTTAAGATGTAATTTCGCGAGGTATCTGAAGACATTACCAATCTGCTTGCCAAAAATGCCACTTGCCACTCATAAAAAAATGAATATCTCACAAACGGTGCAAGATATCAATTTGCACGTGATTTTATCCCGGGGTACCTAGAGACGTTAGCAAAATGTTTGCCAAAAAGAGGTGTGGTCCGCCTACTTATGCAAAAGTTGTCAACTGACTAAATTTTTTTTTAGCTACTCGTGTGTAGGGTACTTAGACTTCGGCCTGGCCGAAGACAACACTTTTTATTGATGATCGCCTTAGTTTCCGTCAGCATACAGAGTACGTCTGTAAAAAAGCTTCGAAGTGCTATGCGGCCTTGTCGAGGATGCTACCGAACATAGGTGGACCGAAGTGCTCATGTATGCCGCACCAATTTGTGCAGATTCCCTAAAAATTAAGTCAAATAGGAAGCAGTTTGAAAGAGTTCAGCGATTAAATGCTTTGCTCGTGATCAGCACTTATCGAACTGTCTCCGACGAAGCTGCGTTTGCGTTGGCAGGTATGATGCCGATGGAAATAATGGCTGATGAGGCACATCGAGGGTATGCAGCGTAGAGTACTGGCGCTGAGATAGACCCGCAGCGTGAGCGTTTACTCTCAGTAGAAAGGTAGCAAAGCCGTTGAAATGCTTCAAACAAGGGACGTTGGACATTCGCTCTGATCCCAAATACTGAAAGATGGATATGTCGATCGTCTGGAGAAATAAGCTTTCATCTTATGCGGTTTCTGATTGGCCATTAAGTTTTTTGTAGCTGCCTATAGCGCTTTGGGCATGATACCTCGCCCTTTTATCCTGCGTGCGTAAATGAATTAGAGTATTCACATCACGTGTTCTTCCTTTGTCCCCGATTTGCTGAAGAGCAAAATATGCTGAATGATATCTATGGGTCGGAGATCTCACCAAGTAACATCGTGGAGGCGATGCTGAGATCGCAAAGAATGTGGGAAGTTGTTGTGCGTCTGCGAGGTTGCTGTGCAAATATGCGGAAAGCTGAGAGCTGCTGAACTGACTGGGTGATGTTGACAGGAAGTCAGTACAATGACGTTAGGGCAAGGACGATGACAGACTGTTTTGCGACAAACTTTAATTCCTGACTTTTGAGCTTTCAAGCTCCATCTGCCTCTCGACGTAATACTTGACGGTAGTTCCGGGAGGACAGACAGATCTGAGGAAGGTGGTATTAGCGTGTTAAAGTCTCGCACTTTGGCTTTTGATGCTTTCCACCATATGAAAAAAAAAACTTTCGGTCGGGTTGTGAGGAGGTAGATTACAAATTGAACATGATGTACTATTTTTGTAATGCTTTTGAGTGTGCCCCAACAACTGGCAATTCTTGCATCTCATTGGCTTGGGAAAGTATTACCTTATGAGAACCGGGTACCACGCGATGTCATCTTTTTTTGGGAGTTGATATAAGTTATATGTTATTAGGCTGACTCCAGTAGGGCCTCTTTTATTGTCCTTATCTTTAATAAACTTAAACACGCTAGTTACACCTTGACCTTCAAGGTCATTTAGAATTTCTTCTTCACTGATCGGAGTCAGTTTTCTGTCATAGATGGTACCTTTGCACGAATTTAGTGAGGCATGGAGAGGAATTTTAACTGGGCATAGAACCCCAAGGTTAGTATTAATAGTTTTGTTTATTAACATCAGAAGATTTAATGACTTTGGGTCCGAGTTAACAGTTTTGGAGAGAAGTTCTTCATGAGGGTTGGCCTGGGATGGGGGGGGGGGGAGGAATTGTTCCTAAATTTTATTTGATTTTTTTCTGAAAGCACACTAAACCGATTCCCCGAGGGGAACGGTACGTCGCCTAACGTTTTTTGGTTTGCTAATAAATAAGAAAATTTAGTTACTGGTTATCGAGCACAGATGAGAAACTTGTATTCAGAGAAAAGACAACTACACGATTGGAAACTCTCAGACACGTCTGCATTGAACGGGAGTTAGTCACTAACTGACATTTTTAAATAACTTTTATTGAGTTAATACGAATTGAAATTAAATGTAATTGAATGTATTAAAAGCGAAGATTTAACTTTCAAGTATTTCATTGCGATATATTTTCGTTCTCCCGTAATCGTGATTTCAATACACAAACAAACAGACAGACAGGGCTAAATCGGTTCAGGAGGTGACGCTGAGCAAGAATATATGTATATACTTTTCTGTATCTATCTCATTTCCTTCTCTGCGCTAAAAACGGAAGAACAAAGTGAATATACCCGAATATACACCCGAAGGGAGTAGGGTATAAAAAGATTAAAAAATGCCTCCTGAACACTAAATTTAACTTGCAGTTGTGGAATACCGTGGAGGTCTTTTTTGGGCGACACACCGGGCTCTTTGCACTACACTCGAGTTCGGCCGGCACTTGTACCAACTGTTACAGGACAAATATGGCTCAGCCCGACTAATGTGGAGACAAGAGCAAAACGCTCGTGCAACAGATACTCGCTTCTCGACAGCTACTTTAAATGCGACTTCAAGATGGAGGCGAAGGCGCTACAATTGCAACCTCAGAGAGAGGTTGCACGTAATATTTTTGTTCGACGATGAGTCACGAACCAGTTTATGTGCTTCGAAGCAGCACCCATCTGAAATATTACAGGTTAGTATCAATTAGTTGTAATTTTTTTAAAAATATTTTTATACCCTACACCCGAAGAGAGTAGGGTATATTCACTTTGTGCTTCCGTTTGTAACGCAGAGGAGTAGATAGGAAAGATATGGAAAAATATATATTGTATATTTCGCAGCGTCACCTCCTGAATCGTTTTAGCCCTGTCTGTCCGTCTGTCAGTGTTTGTCTGTTGAAATCACGATTACGGGGGAACGAAAAGAAAACATTCAGAATGTAAACGCACATCGTTTCAAAAAATTATAATGTGAATATCTAATAAACCGCGCAAGATATTGAGGTATAATTCTACTCCATAACATATAGCGCCATTCCAAAATGTTTGCAAAAAATGGGCATGTTCCGCCCGCTCTTAAAAGAGTTGACAATATCTCATGAACGGTATAAAATGTTAAGATGTAATTTCGCGAGGTATCTGAAGACATTACCAATCTGCTTGCCAAAAATGCCACTTGCCACTCATAAAAAAATGAATATCTCACAAACGGTGCAAGATATCAATTTGCACGTGATTTTATCCCGGGGTACCTAGAGACGTTAGCAAAATGTTTGCCAAAAAGAGGTGTGGTCCGCCTACTTATGCAAAAGTTGTCAACTGACTAAATTTTTTTTTAGCTACTCGTGTGTAGGGTACTTAGACTTCGGCCTGGCCGAAGACAACACTTTTTATTGATGATCGCCTTAGTTTCCGTCAGCATGCAGAGTACGTCTGTAAAAAAGCTTCGAAGTGCTATGCGGCCTTGTCGAGGATGCTGCCGAACATAGGTGGACCGAAAAGCACTAAGCGAATATTGCTGTATAATGTGATAACATCAGTGCTCATGTATGCCGCACCAATTTGGGCAGATTCCCGGCCGAAGACAACACTTTTTATTGATGATCGCCTTAGTTTCCGTCAGCATACAGAGTACGTCTATAAAAAAGCTTCGAAGTGCTATGCGGCCTTGTTGAGAATGCTGCCGAACATAAGTGGACCGAAAAGCACTAAGCGAATATTGCTGTATAATGTGATAACATCAGTGCTCATGTATGCCGCACCAATTTGGGCAGATTCCCGGCCGAAGACAACACTTTTTATTGATGATCGCCTTAGTTTCCGTCAGCATACAGAGTACGTCTGTAAAAAAGCTTCGAAGTGCTATGCGGCCTTGTCGAGGATGCTGCCGAACATAGGTGGACCGAAAAGCACTAAGCGAATATTGCTGTATAATGTGATAACATCAGTGCTCATGTATGCCGCACCAATTTGGGCAGATTCCCGGCCGAAGACAACACTTTTTATTGATGATCGCCTTAGTTTCCGTCAGCATACAGAGTACGTCTGTAAAAAAGCTTCGAAGTGCTATGCGGCCTTGTCGAGGATGCTACCGAACATAGGTGGACCGAAGAGCACTTAGCGAATATTGCTGTATAATGTGATAACATCAGTGCTCATGTATGCCGCACCAATTTGTGCAGATTCCCTAAAAATTAAGTCAAATAGGAAGCAGTTTGAAAGAGTTCACCGATTAAATGCTTTGCTCGTGATCAGCACTTATCGAACTGTCTCCGACGAAGCTGCGTTTGCGTTGGCAGGTATGATGCCGATGGAAATAATGGCTGATGAGGCACATCGAGGGTATGCAGCGTAGAGTACTGGCGCTGAGATAGACCCGCAGCGTGAGCGTTTACTCTCAGTAGAAAGGTAGCAAAGCCGTTGAAATGCTTCAAACAAGGGACGTTGGACATTCGCTCTGATCCCAAATACTGAAAGATGGATATGTCGATCGTCTGGAGAAATAAGCTTTCATCTTATGCGGTTTCTGATTGGCCATTAAGTTTTTTGTAGCTGCCTATAGCGCTTTGGGCATGATACCTCGCCCTTTTATCCTGCGTGCGTAAATGAATTAGAGTATTCACATCACGTGTTCTTCCTTTGTCCCCGATTTGCTGAAGAGCAAAATATGCTGAATGATATCTATGGGTCGGAGATCTCACCAAGTAACATCGTGGAGGCGATGCTGAGATCGCAAAGAATGTGGGAAGTTGTTGTGCGTCTGCGAGGTTGCTGTGCAAATATGCGGAAAGCTGAGAGCTGCTGAACTGACTGGGTGATGTTGACAGGAAGTCAGTACAATGACGTTAGGGCAAGGACGATGACAGACTGTTTTGCGACAAACTTTAATTCCTGACTTTTGAGCTTTCAAGCTCCATCTGCCTCTCGACGTAATACTTGACGGTAGTTCCGGGAGGACAGACAGATCTGAGGAAGGTGGTATTAGCGTGTTAAAGTCTCGCACTTTGGCTTTTGATGCTTTCCACCATATGAAAAAAAAAACTTTCGGTCGGGTTGTGAGGAGGTAGATTACAAATTGAACATGATGTACTATTTTTGTAATGCTTTTGAGTGTGCCCCAACAACTGGCAATTCTTGCATCTCATTGGCTTGGGAAAGTATTACCTTATGAGAACCGGGTACCACGCGATGTCATCTTTTTTTGGGAGTTGATATAAGTTATATGTTATTAGGCTGACTCCAGTAGGGCCTCTTTTATTGTCCTTATCTTTAATAAACTTAAACACGCTAGTTACACCTTGACCTTCAAGGTCATTTAGAATTTCTTCTTCACTGATCGGAGTCAGTTTTCTGTCATAGATGGTACCTTTGCACGAATTTAGTGAGGCATGGAGAGGAATTTTAACTGGGCATAGAACCCCAAGGTTAGTATTAATAGTTTTGTTTATTAACATCAGAAGATTTAATGACTTTGGGTCCGAGTTAACAGTTTTGGAGAGAAGTTCTTCATGAGGGTTGGCCTGGGATGGGGGGGGGAGGAATTGTTCCTAAATTTTATTTGATTTTTTTCTGAAAGCACACTAAACCGATTCCCCGAGGGGAACGGTACGTCGCCTAACGTTTTTTGGTTTGCTAATAAATAAGAAAATTTAGTTACTGGTTATCGAGCACAGATGAGAAACTTGTATTCAGAGAAAAGACAACTACACGATTGGAAACTCTCAGACACGTCTGCATTGAACGGGAGTTAGTCACTAACTGACATTTTTAAATAACTTTTATTGAGTTAATACGAATTGAAATTAAATGTAATTGAATGTATTAAAAGCGAAGATTTAACTTTCAAGTATTTCATTGCGATATATTTTCGTTCTCCCGTAATCGTGATTTCAATACACAAACAAACAGACAGACAGGGCTAAATCGGTTCAGGAGGTGACGCTGAGCAAGAATATATGTATATACTTTTCTGTATCTATCTCATTTCCTTCTCTGCGCTAAAAACGGAAGAACAAAGTGAATATACCCGAATATACACCCGAAGGGAGTAGGGTATAAAAAGATTAAAAAATGCCTCCTGAACACTAAATTTAACTTGCAGTTGTGGAATACCGTGGAGGTCTTTTTTGGGCGACACACCGGGCTCTTTGCACTACACTCGAGTT
The DNA here is from genome assembly GCA_922984085.1 of Sicus ferrugineus. Lineage (NCBI taxonomy): Eukaryota > Metazoa > Arthropoda > Insecta > Diptera > Conopidae > Sicus > Sicus ferrugineus. Next base: position 11,773,458 of record OV277351.1, on the reverse strand, counting down.
CGGCCGGCACTTGTACCAACTGTTACAGGACAAATATGGCTCAGCCCGACTAATGTGGAGACAAGAGCAAAACGCTCGTGCAACAGATACTCGCTTCTCGACAGCTACTTTAAATGCGACTTCAAGATGGAGGCGAAGGCGCTACAATTGCAACCTCAGAGAGAGGTTGCACGTAATATTTTTGTTCGACGATGAGTCACGAACCAGTTTATGTGCTTCGAAGCAGCACCCATCTGAAATATTACAGGTTAGTATCAATTAGTTGTAATTTTTTTAAAAATATTTTTATACCCTACACCCGAAGAGAGTAGGGTATATTCACTTTGTGCTTCCGTTTGTAACGCAGAGGAGTAGATAGGAAAGATATGGAAAAATATATATTGTATATTTCGCAGCGTCACCTCCTGAATCGTTTTAGCCCTGTCTGTCCGTCTGTCAGTGTTTGTCTGTTGAAATCACGATTACGGGGGAACGAAAAGAAAACATTCAGAATGTAAACGCACATCGTTTCAAAAAATTATAATGTGAATATCTAATAAACCGCGCAAGATATTGAGGTATAATTCTACTCCATAACATATAGCGCCATTCCAAAATGTTTGCAAAAAATGGGCATGTTCCGCCCGCTCTTAAAAGAGTTGACAATATCTCATGAACGGTATAAAATGTTAAGATGTAATTTCGCGAGGTATCTGAAGACATTACCAATCTGCTTGCCAAAAATGCCACTTGCCACTCATAAAAAAATGAATATCTCACAAACGGTGCAAGATATCAATTTGCACGTGATTTTATCCCGGGGTACCTAGAGACGTTAGCAAAATGTTTGCCAAAAAGAGGTGTGGTCCGCCTACTTATGCAAAAGTTGTCAACTGACTAAATTTTTTTTTAGCTACTCGTGTGTAGGGTACTTAGACTTCGGCCTGGCCGAAGACAACACTTTTTATTGATGATCGCCTTAGTTTCCGTCAGCATGCAGAGTACGTCTGTAAAAAAGCTTCGAAGTGCTATGCGGCCTTGTCGAGGATGCTGCCGAACATAGGTGGACCGAAAAGCACTAAGCGAATATTGCTGTATAATGTGATAACATCAGTGCTCATGTATGCCGCACCAATTTGGGCAGATTCCCGGCCGAAGACAACACTTTTTATTGATGATCGCCTTAGTTTCCGTCAGCATACAGAGTACGTCTATAAAAAAGCTTCGAAGTGCTATGCGGCCTTGTTGAGAATGCTGCCGAACATAAGTGGACCGAAAAGCACTAAGCGAATATTGCTGTATAATGTGATAACATCAGTGCTCATGTATGCCGCACCAATTTGGGCAGATTCCCGGCCGAAGACAACACTTTTTATTGATGATCGCCTTAGTTTCCGTCAGCATACAGAGTACGTCTGTAAAAAAGCTTCGAAGTGCTATGCGGCCTTGTCGAGGATGCTGCCGAACATAGGTGGACCGAAAAGCACTAAGCGAATATTGCTGTATAATGTGATAACATCAGTGCTCATGTATGCCGCACCAATTTGGGCAGATTCCCGGCCGAAGACAACACTTTTTATTGATGATCGCCTTAGTTTCCGTCAGCATACAGAGTACGTCTGTAAAAAAGCTTCGAAGTGCTATGCGGCCTTGTCGAGGATGCTACCGAACATAGGTGGACCGAAGAGCACTAAGCGAATATTGCTGTATAATGTGATAACATCAGTGCTCATGTATGCCGCACCAATTTGTGCAGATTCCCTAAAAATTAAGTCAAATAGGAAGCAGTTTGAAAGAGTTCACCGATTAAATGCTTTGCTCGTGATCAGCACTTATCGAACTGTCTCCGACGAAGCTGCGTTTGCGTTGGCAGGTATGATGCCGATGGAAATAATGGCTGATGAGGCACATCGAGGGTATGCAGCGTAGAGTACTGGCGCTGAGATAGACCCGCAGCGTGAGCGTTTACTCTCAGTAGAAAGGTAGCAAAGCCGTTGAAATGCTTCAAACAAGGGACGTTGGACATTCGCTCTGATCCCAAATACTGAAAGATGGATATGTCGATCGCCTGGAGAAATAAGCTTTCATCTTATGCGGTTTCTGATTGGCCATTAAGTTTTTTGTAGCTGCCTATAGCGCTTTGGGCATGATACCTCGCCCTTTTGTCCTGCGTGCGTGAATGAATTAGAGTATTCACATCACGTGTTCTTCCTTTGTCCCCGATTTGCTGAAGAGCAAAATATGCTGAATGATATCTATGGGTCGGAGATCTCACCAAGTAACATCGTGGAGGCGATGCTGAGATCGCAAAGAATGTGGAAAGTTGCTGTGCGTCTGCGAGGTTGCTGTGTAAATATGCGGAAAGCTGAGAGCTGCTGAACTGACTGGGTGATGTTGACAGGAAGTCAGTACAATGACGTTAGGGCAAGGACGATGACAGACTGTTTTGCGACAAACTTTAATTCCTGACTTTTGAGCTTTCAAGCTCCATCTGCCTCTCGACGTAATACTTGACGGTAGTTCCGGGAGGACAGACAGATCTGAGGAAGGTGGTATTAGGGTGTTAAAGTCTCGCAGGAGGAAGGTGGTATTAGCGTGTTAAAGTCTTTGGCTTTTGATCCTTTCCACCTTATGAAAAAAAAAAACTTTCGGTCGGGTTGTGAGGAGGTAGATTACAAATTGAACATGATGTACTATTTTTGTAATGCTTTTGAGTGTGCCCCAACAACCGGCAATTCTTGCATCTCATTGGCTTGGGAAAGTATTACCTTACGAGAACCGGGTACCACGCGATGTCATCTTTTTTTTGGGAGTTGATATAAGTTAAATGTTATTAGGCGGACTCCAGTAGGGCCTCTTTTATTGTCCTTATCTTTAATGAACTTAAACACGCTAGTTACACCTTGACCTTCAAGGTCATTTAGAATTTCTTCTTCACTGATCGGAGTCAGTTTTCTGTCATAGATGGTACCTTTGCACGAATTTAGTGAGGCATGGAGAGGAATTTTAACTGGGCATAGAACCCCAAGGTTAGTATTAATAGTTTTGTTTATTAACATCAGAAGATTTAATGACTTTGGGTCCGAGTTAACAGTTTTGGAGAGAGGATCTTCAAGAGGGTTGGCTGGGAAAGGGGGGGGGGGGAGGAATTGTTCCTAAATTTTATTTGATTTTTTATTTTGGATTTTGGGCTAGATAGTGAAGCTTCTGAAACCACACTAAACCGATTCCCCGAGGGGAACGGTACGTCGCCTAACGTTTTTTTGGCTTGCTAATAAATAAGAGAATTTAGTTACTGGTTATCGAGCACAGATGAGAAACTTGTATTCAGAAGATTTAATGACATCGGAAGATTTAATGACTTTGGGTCCGAGTTAACAGTTTTGGAGAGAGGTTCTTCAAGAGGGTTGGTCGGGGAAGGGAGGGGGGGGGAGGAATTGTTCCTAAATTTTATTTGATTTTTTCTTTTGGATTTTGGGCTAGATAGTGAAGCTTCTGAAAGCACACTAAACCGATTCCCCGAGGGGAACGGTACGTCGCCTAACGTTTTTTGGCTTGCTAATAAATAAGAGAATTTAGTTACTGGTTATCGAGCACAGATGAGAAACTTGTATTCAGAAGATTTAATGACATCAGAAGATTTAATGACTTTGGGTCCGAGTTAACAGTTTTGGAGAGAGGTTCTTCAAGATGGTCGGCGGGGGAAAGGGGGGGGAGGAATTGTTCCTAAATTTTATTTGATTTTTTTCTTTTGGATTTTGGGCTAGATAGTGAAACTTCTGAAAGCACACTAAACCGATTCCCCGAGGGGAACGGTACGTCGCCTAACGTTTTTTGGCTTGCTAATAAATAAGAGAATTTAGTTACTGGTTATCGAGCACAGATGAGAAACTTGTATTCAGAAGATTTAATGACATCAGAAGATTTAATGACTTTGGGTCCGAGTTAACAGTTTTGGAGAGAAGTTCTTCAAGAGGGTTGGCCTGGGAAGGGGGGGGGGAGGAATTGTTCCTAAATTTTATTTGATTTTTTTCTGAAAGCACACTAAACCGATTCCCCGAGGGGAACGGTACGTCGCCTAACGTTTTTTGGCTTGCTAATAAATAAGAAAATTTAGTTACTGGTTATCGAGCACAGATGAGAAACTTGTATTCAGAGAAAAGACAACTACACGATTGGAAACTCTCAGACACGTCTGCATTGAACGGGAGTTAGTCACTAACTGACATTTTTAAATAACTTTTATTGAGTAAATACGAATTGAAATTAAATGTAATTGAATGTATTAAAAGCGAAGATTTAACTTTCAAGTATTTCATTGCGATATATTTTCGTTCTCCCGTAATCGTGATTTCAATACACAAACAAACAGACAGACAGGGCTAAATCGGTTCAGGAGGTGACGCTGAGCAAGAATATATGTATATACTTTTCTGTATCTATCTCATTTCCTTCTCTGCGCTAAAAACGGAAGAACAAAGTGAATATACCCGAATATACACCCGAAGGGAGTAGGGTATAAAAAGATTAAAAAATGCCTCCTGAACACTAAATTTAAGTTGCAGTTGTGGAATACCGTGGAGGTCTTTTCTGGGCGACACACCGGGCTCTTTGCACTACACTCGAGTTCGGCCGGCACTTGTACCAACTGTTACAAGACAAATATGGCTCAGCCCGACTAATGTGGAGACAAGAGCAAAACGCTCGTGCGACAGATACTCGCTTCTCGACAACTACTTTAAATGCGACTTCAAGATGGAGGCGAAGGCGCTACAATTGCAACCTCAGAGAGAGGTTGCACGTAATATTTTTGTTCGACGATGAGTCACGAACCAGTTTATGTGCTTCGAAGCAGCACCCAGCTGAAATATTACTGCTTAGTATCAATTAGTTGTAATTTTTTTTAAAATATTTTTATACCCTACACCCGAAGAGAGTAGGGTATATTCACTTTGTGCTTCCGTTTGTAACGCAGAGGAGTAGACAGGATAGATATGGAAAAATATATATTGTATATTTCGCAGCGTCACCTCCTGAATCGTTTTAGCCCTGTCTGTCCGTCTGTCAGTGTTTGTCTGTTGACATCACGATTACGGGAGAACGAAAAGAAAACATTCGGAATGTAAACGCATATCGTTTCAAAAAATTATAATGTGAATATCTAATAAACCGCGCAAGATATTGAGGTATAATTCTACTCCATAACATATAGCGCCATTACAAAAATGTTTGCAAAAAATGGGCGTGTTCCGCCCGCTCTTAAAAGAGTTGACAATATCTCATGAACGGTATAAAATGTTAAGATGTCATTTCGCGAGGTATCTGAAGACATTACCAATCTTCTTGCCAAAAATGGGCGTATCACACCCACTCATAAAAAAAGTTATGAATATCTCACAAACGGTGCAAGATATCAATTTGCACGTGATTTTATCCCGGGGTACCTAGAGACGTTAGCAAAATGTTTGCCAAAAAGAGGTGTGGTCCGCCTACTTATGCAAAAGTTGTCAACTGGCGAAATTTTTTTTAGCTACTCGTGTGTAGGGTACTTAGACTTCGGCCTGGCCGAAGACAACACTTTTTGTTAATGATCGCCTTAGTTTCCGTCAGCATACAGAGTACGTCTGCAAGAAAGCATAGCGAAGTGCTATATATATAAAACGTGACACAGCAGTATATAGAGGCGTTACAAAAATATTTGCCCAAAATGGGCGTGGTCTGCGTACTTATAAAAAAGTTGTTAAGTTATAATTTTTTTAGTTACTCGGGTGTAGTGTATTTACACTTCGCCCAGGCCGAAGACAACACTTGTGCTTGTTTTTGATTTCACGTATTCGTGGTAAAATGTTAATTCTGCAGCATTTCGGTTTAAATTTACATAAAATTGTAAAAATTACGGGGAATAAAGTTATCATGAGAGTTAATATGTTAAAACAGTCGCCAAATTTATCCGTTCGTTTTATGGCACGTTGTTAATTTTATTTGTAGATAGAACAAAAAACAATGTTTAAACCCTATTGCCATAAACATTCAAGCTCACAGTTTTACGCTGTCAAAAGTTAAGCAAATTGTTAATTCGGTTACTAAAGCCATTCTGATGTATAGAAGTGCTGTGAAATCTACAGTATTTTGCTGTATTACTGTTAAAAGCACAGCAAATTGTTGTTTTTACAGCTGCAGCTGTTAAGTTACACGCATATTCCCTGCATGCAACAATACGTTGCAGATCACACAACTAATTTGCGTTGTTTTTTAAAGCTTGGAGCTCAGTTATTATTAAATAATTTGATTTTGTTTTTCGCCTGAAAAGAACGTCGACTCGGAAGTGCTTGAAATTATTAACTCTTTTAATTTATCAAAAAATGCTTCATTTTTAGCAGGTGAGTTCAATTATGTCGAAGTCACTTAGCCTGTGATGACTCTTTGTCGTCTATTGTACATTTTTTAGGTCATGGACTTTCTAAGAGAATTTTGATGTTGCTCAGGACGGAGCCTCTCAACAAATTATTTCCAAGCACTGATCTCGGAATTCCATTGCAGTTTGAAGACGATCATAATAAATGGAAAAAAGAAGAGGCAAGCACATTTGTTTTTATATCTCACACCTGAAGGTAAAGGATATAGATTATAGTGTACATAAACTTCTTTTATTAATAATATAATTTACATTGATTCGCAGTTTACGAGAAGCGGCACAGTTAGTAGGCTGGAAAGTTTATTAAACACTTCAACAACATCGTATTCGCCCTCAAGCAAACCGTGGACTCAGAATTACAGGATAAAAGGGAAGAGGGCAAATAAAAAACATGGATACCTAGCCTATGACAAATAGACAATAAGGGGATAATTAGGCACAATTCAGATGACGTGCAATAAAAAAGGACTGTAAAAAAAGGACGCCAACATGCAATCACAGATACCTGAAGCGACAGCAAGGACAACGGAACATAAACACTGCAGGTACGGCACATTACAACAATTAATTACCGGCGATTGACAAACGAATAAACCAGAACCAAGAAAGACACTGAAGATGGCACATGGCCGAAACCGGTTTGTCTACAAACCAAATTTGACAAGGGTTGACGGAAATTCCTTCCAAATATCTACACCTTTTAACCATGTCGGAAAACACAACCATAGTCAAGAAATAATTATGACATCTATCCCTTGGCTGGCAAGTTGTGTGCTTTATATGATGTAAATATCATGGAATCGGATATTGGTTTTTGCACCTTTATTAATAAAAAGACTTGTGAAATTTAATAATATTCAAAAAAGATACCACCTGAGAGACCATAACTTAAAGTTAAATCAATTGGTGGACATCAACAATGCTTCGAGGGTATTTTTTGAATGACCATTTAACCCCCGATATGCTAAACTTCTATTTTCCTGCCGTAACTCGATCAAAGCTGGGAAGATTCGCAGCTTCAAATTGATCCATGGAAAAATATCCAAGGTAAAAATAACCTTTCCGGACGGCAAAACTTTGGACTTGGATTATCCTAAACTTATGCTTTTACTGGATTCTGTGGCAACTCCCAGTTCTGCGGCAGCCATTGTTGGCTTGGAATCATCATTGGCGTCCCGACTCCATATATTTGCAACTTTTGTATACCATAAGCTATTCATTTTTTACTATTTAATATTTACAGTTAATTATTTGCGAGCAGTTTACATGGGCGGAGCGTGTCCCTCAAGGGAACAACAAATTTGGTTGGGAAACAGCTGCAGGTTGTGACCCTTGGGGGACGGGCATCGCTTGTGTTAACTGCGCCTTAATATCTTTGCATTTTTTATTTCTTTTCTTTAAAAATACTTTTGCCATTGGATTGTTGTTGATATTTTCATTTGATGAAGCGTTTTGTAATCAATTCATCTTTTTCTTATACCCTACACCCGAAGGGAGTAGGGTATATTCACTTTGTTCTTCCTTTTGTAACGCAGAGAAGGAGGCGAGATAGATATAGAAAAGTATATATATTTTTTCTCAGCGTCATCTCCTGAATCGATTTAGCCCTGTCCGTCCGTCTGTCTATCTGTCTGTCTGTCAGTTTGTCTGCCTGTCTGTTGAAATCACGATTACGAGAGAACGAAAAGAGATATCGCATTGAAATTTGGCACAAATATTCTTTGTTATGTATGGCTGTTTGGGATTGAAAATGGGCGAGATAGGTAAACAGCCACGCCTACTTTACATACGGAATGTAAAGGCACCTCGTTTCATAAAATGTTATAATCTGAATATTTCATAAACCGTGGCAGATATTAAGGTATAATTTTATTCCGGAACATATAGCGTCATTACTAAAACGTTCGACAAAAAAGGGCGTGCCACGCCCACTGATACAAAAGTTGTTAATATCTTGTAAACGGTATAAAATATTAACACGAAATTCAAAACAAAATCCCTACGCGGATTTGAATATTTGGCGCCCCCGGGTGGGCAAAAAGGATTCACCCCACCAGTTCAGCATTCGTTCGTTCATCAATTAAACTTTCACCAGTCCGCTCACCAGTTTAGCGTCTACTAGTTTCGTTCATCAGCTCAGCGTTCACCTGTTTCGTTCACCAGACAACAAGATGAAGACTTTTGAAGAATTAGTTTCAGATCAGAAGACAACAGGAGAGTCCAACGTCATTAGAAATTGTAAAAAAGATCCTGCAACCAGGAAGCAGGATCCCAAATACTATGAAAAGCGTATCGACCATTTAGGGGAAGCAATGTCGCGGTTTGCTGTCACAAACAAAGATATACAGGCACTACCAGAAGTGCCAATGCAACATGACTACTTCTCCAAGGATTACTATCTGGAAATAATGACATTAGCCACACAATACCGAAAAGAATTTGAGGCTGAATTGAAAGCTATTAAGCAAAATCCAACAGTAGTTGGCAAATATGCAGTGTTTTGAGATGAATCTTCAACAAATAGATAAGTTATGGCAGCAGATTGAAGACATGAATTACCAGATATTGGAAAACTGTGATCAACCGTCCGAACTTGGATACAACTTTGAAGATTATTTAGCATGCGAAGAAAAGGTGCTTGCTACTCGCAAGTATCCAGAACAGCACAAACATCAAAAACCGTTGTCAACGATGAGCCCTTAAGGTTACCGAGAGTCACCATTCCACAATTTAATGGTGATTACCTTAAATGGCGTCAATTCTTCGATTTGTTCTCGCAGTTAGTGCATGAACAACAACTTCCTAAGGTGCATAAGATGTGGTACCTTAAAACAAATGTCATTGGAGAAGCAGAGAAATTAATAAGGCATCTATCACTTACTGAAGACAACTACGACATTGCCTGGAATATGTTGAAGGAAAGATATAACAATATACGAGTTTTGTGCTCCACTTTAATTCAAAGGTTGCTGGAACAAACATTCAATGCGTCATCGGTAACATCCATCAAAAGCTTACATGACACTACACATGAGTGTCTGATGTCGTTAGAAGGTATTGGCATATCGACGTCATCATGGGATCCTTCTGCACCTACTGCTGAGAAAGTTAGACAAATCAACGCATGTGATGTATGAACGATCACTAAAGAATCTAAAAGAAGTGCCCAGCATAAAAGATTTTTTGGTTTTCCTTGAGACACAGTTTCAGGCATTGGAGGCAATTGATCGCAAGGAAAAGTATGGACAACCACGATCATGTACCTCAGTCACTTCAACCAATCACTGAATACGAGGATATAAAGTATGTAAAATTGGAACACATCCGCTCTTTACGTGCAAGTCGTTCTTAAAATTAAAGCCAGCAGATCGCCTTCAAGTGGTAAAAAGCAGCAAATTATGTGTAAATTGTCTCAAAGACGGACACTTTGTGAAGAATTGTTCAGCAAGAAGGTGTAGGAAGTGCAACAAATCACATAACACCCTTCTACACATTGACGAGTCCAAGGATGAAGGTTCTGCATCCCCCAGTAACAAAACGACTGTCACAGTTACATCCAAGCCAGTGAGTTTTTCGGCAGCAAGTGGCGATTCTCTTAGCAAATATGTACTGCTCAGCACTGTTCGTCTTCGGTTGATTACAAACAGTGGGCTTGAGGTAGTATGTAGAGCAGTATTGGACTCCGTCTCTCAGGTTACTGGGTGCAGAATTCTTTCACCAAATTTTGTCAATCGGACAAATCAGCTTGGGAAGTAAGTTACCCATATTACAAAACACGGTGTTTGGGTGGATAATATCTGGTAAAGTGGACGGAGTACAGCAAGATACAACTACTTGTGGCATATTTAGCACAGATAATGACCCCACTCATGCTTTGCTAGAAAAATTTTGGAGATTAGAGGAAACTGAAAAGAATGAACCGCAATTCACAGCAGCAGAAAAACGCTGTGAAGCACATTTTGCTCATAACACAATAAGAACACCTGAGGGAAGGTTCATGGTAAGACTGCCTTTCACGGACAATCCAGCTTCATTAGGAGACTCAAAGCAGCTGGCTGTGAATAGATTCATGGCACTCGAAAGACGTTTAAATAGAAACATTGAACTAAAAAACTCTTATGTCGAATTCATGAGAGAATATTAACAGCTTGGGCATATGAGAGAGAAAAAGCCGATGCATCAGCAAAAACGTTATCAGGTCAATCTCTGAATAATATCATGCATACAGGGCCTGTCATCCAAAATGATCTCTTCACAGTCTTGCTGCGATTCCGGCTGCCACGATATGTCTTTACGACAGACATACAAAAGATGTACAGGCAGATCTTTATTAGCCCAGCTGATCGACCATATCAAATAATTATCTGGAGAGAAAATCCAGAGGCGGAGTTGAAATTCTTTCAACTAAATACTACCTATGGGACTAGAGCAGCTCCATATTTAGCCATAAAATGTTTGCTGCAGCTAGCTAAAGAAAATAGCTTAAAATATCCTTCAGGATCCGAAGCTCTGAAAAATAATGTCTACGTTTATGATTGTCTAAGGGGGAGTGACAAGCTATCGTCAATTCAGAAAGAAATTGCCATCGCAATTCAGAAAGAAATAACAACTTATCAGCCCAGCTGATCGAACATATCAAATAATTATCTGGAGAGAAAATCCAGAGGCGGAGTTGAAATTATATCAGTTAAATACTACCTACGGGACTAGAGCAGCTCCATATTTAGCCATAAAATGTTTGTTGCAGCTAGCTAAAGAAAATAGCTTAAAATATCCTTTAGGATCTGAAGCTCTAAAAAATAATTTCTACGTGGATGATTGTCTAACAGGGAGTGTAAAGCTATCGTCAGCCATCGCAATTCAGAAAGAAATCACAACAATTTTAAAATCAGCTGGATTCGAACTAAGGAAGTGGTGCGCTAATCATCCACAACTACTTGAAGGAATTCCAGTAGATCACAAGGAAATAAATTTAGATTTTGATGTTGAATCCCGTGACTGCATTAAGACACTAGGATTAACGTGGTTGCCAAAAGCCGACTCTTTCTGCATTAAAACTGGACACACTGTCAGCAGCACCAGCCGAATTAGCAAAAGAAGTGTCAGTTCCGACGTCGCACGAATATTCGATCCACTAGGAATTATGGCTCCAGTTATCATCGGAAAAATGTTCCTACAACAGCTGTGGAATCTGAAGATCTCTTGGGATGAAGCCCTACCTAAAGACTTGAAAACTACGTGGACGAACTTTCGAGACCAGCTCCAGGGGTTAAATGATTGGCAAATTCCTCGTCACATCTATAACCATGAAACATCAAAATCATGGCAACTGCATGTATTTACCGACGCATCAGAAAAGGCGTATGGTGCTGTTATATATCTTCGTTCAGTAATACAGGATGGAAGGGTACTTGTAAGGCTTTTATGCGCAATATCACGTGTCGCACCCATCAATCACCAACGTCAGACAGTTGCATGTCTAGAATTATGTGCAGCGCTACTAGGAGCTCGGTTAGCCGCACGAGTTCAACAAGATCTTAAGTTTGGAAGCGAGCACACATATTATTGGACAGATTCTGAGGTTGTCCAAGATTCTGAGGATTGCAAAAATTCAAGCTCTTTCACTTGCCCAGCAATGGCGGTATATAGAGTCAAAACAAAATCCAGCAGACTTAGTGTCAAGAGGATGTGATCCTAGAACATTTACTCAGTGCACTTTATGGTTTTTCGGACCATTCTTTCTACATGGAAAGGAATCACATTGGTTGCAACCAAGGAAACTTTAGGAACCAGATGGAAGGCGGTATCGCAGGTGAAACACAATTTCTGGCAAAGGTGGTCCCGCGATTATCTTAACGAACTTCAACACAGATACAAATGGAGAGAACAAGCCAATAACATCAAATTAGGTGCGGTAGTAATCATCAAGGAAGACAACACTGCAGTACTTCATTGGCCACTCGGAAGAATTACTCAAATTCATAAAGGAGAAGATGATTTAGTTCGAGTTGTTGAAGTGAAAACAGCAAGAGGAATAGTTAAGCGTCCCATCCACCGGTTAGCTCCATTACCCATCGAAGACAACCACGTAGGTACTCCTGTTAAAGATAAGTTCCCAAACAGTGAGCTAGCCAATCAATCCAGAGACAATGGTGTAGAAGTACCACCTAAAAGGCGAAAGTCCTCATCATCCGACTTTTCAGTAACGATCGAGTAGCTTGTGACATCATCATAACTTCTGACGCCACCAGGGGAAGGATGTACAAAATCATAAATTTTCTTTGCATTTTACTCTATTAAACCCATTGTCAACAGAATTATTAAAATCATATATGTACATATGTATTTTGTTTTTAACGTTGTGCATTTCTTTTTGTCATTCCATGAGCTGCGTCAGCAGAATTGACCGACGTGTGCCGTCAGCTAGCGTCGTTAAGAAATTTCGTTTATGCCTGCATATTTTACTTATGCTTACACAATTTCGCTTGACCGAGAATAAACCCAGACAGGTTACTGCAGTTCATCAAATGCCAAAAAATATCAATTGCAATAAGCAAAAATTATTATTACAATAAGCAAAAATTGTATATAAAAGCAGAACAATTCAATTAATAAATGTCATTCCATTTTCAACCATCAAGAGTGATTTTCTGGGCTTGCATCAGCTTATGTGCTGATTGTAAGCATTGAACTATCTAAACCAATACAATCAGTTTCAAGTGCTGAATTGTACTTCAACGTCAGATCTTTAGTTCAGGTTTATGTGCCTGCAATTAAAACCAACAAATCTGAAAAGCAATCCATAGTCCTGGTTCATGTGCTTGGACTATAACCAAACAAAACAAAATCCCTACGCGGATTTGAACAAATATATTATTCGTCTATTTTAAAATAATTGAGGTTGTTATGAAGAACAAGATTCTTGACCATTTAAATCTTAACTCTCTAATTTCAAAATTCCAATCTGGTTTTAGGAGGCATTATAACACGTCGTCACTTATGATTAATATTATAGATAAATTACGTGACAACATGGATAATGACCGCGTATCAATTTTGATATTTCTAACCTACCACAAAGCTTTTGACTCCATATGCCATGTTTGGCTCATTAGCAATCTGTTCAATCAATTTATGTTCACTTCTTCTGCATGCCGTTTATTTTATTCATATATATACATGATCGTGCCGAATATGTCGTGTCTGTTGAGTTGGAGTCAGGTGTACAGTCCACAATTTAACCAATGGGGGAGTTCCTTAACTCCAAAGAATGGTAGTTTCTGCAATTTCACTTGTAAAAATTTAAATTAACGGATCTATGAACGCACTTACTTGTGAAATTGATTGACTACTGACACAGAATAAAAACAACATACAACACAATTTTTGCGACAGCATAGATAACGATTCAAATTATTCTTATTTAATTTTTATTACTGTTTTTATGGACATGTCTCTAAATGAATAAACCGATCTGGTATAAAGAAGTGTTCAAGCTACAGAGTTATGAAAATATTTTTGTTCAAGTTACAGAATACACAATGGACTAAAACTGGTGTTCAAGTTGTTGGATAGTTCAAGTTAAAGGGTGTTCAAGTTAGGGAGAGTTCACTGTATATGGAATGTTTCATTTGTTTTCGCAGGTTGTACTCTTTTAACTATATTTTACCGTTTTATATTCAGAAAAAAACTTGCTCATGTTGTGTTTATGCCTGTCTTTCTTTACGGGATGGAGGTTTATACTAGCCTGAGTAACTTTGACAAGCTGAGAAGGTGCTTCAACCGTGTGATTAGATTTGTGTATAACATTTTGTGTCTTATTTGTAGGTTTATTTGTATATGGGTGACATAGGCCTACTGGGGAACCGAACACCCAAAAAAAATCGGTAACGCACCACAGTGCATACCTCTTAGGTGGTGCGGAAATGCACAGCATTTTTTTACTTTTATACATTGCATCTTAATCCAATGATTACAATTAAAATTTAGCTGTATAACTTAAACGTATTTCACATGTGTATAAGTACGTATAAATATTTTATAAGTATGGCTGTACCACCATCACTCAATGAATAGAAGTAGATGGAACATGTATAAATGAAGAACGAGCTCGCAAAACCTCCCAAAGCTACCATTGGAATTCAAATACGATGTCAATTTTTGGCTACACTGGATTTATGTATTTATATTGTATATACTAAAGAATGTAGATTTCATTTAGAGATTACCAAAGGAAAGACTGCGAACTAATTATAATATAGCATGAGAAAAAGTAAATAAATACGTTTTTTATACTAGTTTGATTCTGGTTTTTTATGTGACCATGGTGAAATATAGCAAAGACGACGGATAGTGCGTGTCTGGTTTTAGAACAGAATCGGACCAAGTATTTGATATATCGTTGGCCTTATTGCGAAATTGATACGTGGCCACGATGATTGGCTGGCATCTGGAGCTTTATTTCCTTCTCCAGTGATTTTGGCTTGATCACGAAGGAAATATCGTAGTAAGTCTTTATCAAATGACATCCGCGTAAATTCGTTGGCGGTAAGGGTGCCTCATACAGGCTATCGTTTTGCCACTCATCTATGCCGCCCGGTCGATTTTTTATCCACTTCTGTGGGCATTAAAGTGTGGATGTTCAAATCATTCTAACTCGTTTTACTGACTCATCTGGAGTATTCAAGCGCCAGACCCACAGTGGCGCGATGTCTACTGCGCCAACGGCCCTCCAAGTAAATCTGACAACACCAACGAAGTGGCGCCCACTGACATATCTTCGTGCTCGATGACCGTCATCCAGATTGCTACGAAGTTGCCTTCTTTGTTGGTGCCGTTAAGCTTCGTAGTGTTGGTTAGTTCTTCGTCACTCACAGCTGCTGATGACGAGGAAAAAAATTTCTGCGTATTTTTCGCTTTCTCGGCAACGCTTTCCGCTTTCTCGGATTCGTATCCGAATTTATTCCGCACTGTTTTCGCGAATTCGTTTCGAATTCACTACTTCAGCTTTACGCGGACTCGTTTCGAATCCGCCTTGAGCGAACTTCTACCAAAACTTCTTTATCAAAATAGTTAGTTTTTTCTGATTTCTCGGTTTCGTAACGAATTCGAAACGAATTCGCCAGACGAATCCGCTTTCTCGCTTCGTAACGAATCCGATTTTGAAGCGAGTCCTCACTGGTGCTTGTAATCTTGCAATTGGAATTTAAGTGGGATTGAATTCCGGAGGGAATGAATGCAACCCAGTTCTAAGGGAGGATTACTTAAATTTTTGTTGTTGCTGCTCAAGTACGCATTGAAGAAACACAAGAAAACTCAATCACACAACTTCCAGTCAATTTTCATCCTTTTTCTCCTGGCTCTCCTTGCCGGATTATCTTATTTATTTAATTTTTACCGATGTCTCTCCTTTAATTCCCCGTCTGCTCGCTCGTTTTTTGCTTTTTCAAAGTATTCCAATTTTCATTCTTTGTTTTCTCTACCGTATCCTTGATTGAGTGTCACTCCTGGCATCAACAGTTGTTCTCCCATTTTATTTCAGTGCAGTTGGCACAGCTTTATTGCTGACATGAGAATGTCATCAGAATTGAAATTGTTGTTGCTTCTGTTGCTACCCTTGTTGTAGTTGTTGCGGTAACTAATGGGTTGCCATGTTCGTGAAATTAATTGGCGTAAAATGGATGAAATTTAGGGCCAGTTTCTCAATAAACGAACGAGTCGGTTCTCGTGTGTTTTGCTTTCTTATTTTCGCTGAACAGCTGTTTTGTTATTTTCAATAAACCAGTCGGTCGTTCGGTAAAATCGCAACAACAATTTCCATACTTAACGGTACATAAACGATCAGCTCACACGACGATAATTTGAACAACGAAAATTACCCTTGTTGTTGCTTTCAGCGAAAAAAAGAAAGCAAAATGTTTGATTTTCGTTGATCAATTGATCGTCGTCTAAACTCACCTCAACAATGTCAAAACGAACATATGAGAAATCACAGTAAAATTATAGAAACAAAAACAAAGGGGAAGAAATGAGAAATCCTAAAACATATGAGAACTCACATTTTAAAATCGTAAAGACGCGAAGCAATGCGAAGGAAAGAGAAATCCGAGTGCACTTCTCACCCTTACGTGCTGAGCCGCTAATCGGATTATGGGAACGACCAACTCGTTTCGTAAGAGTTTAGGAATCGCTTTCAACGATCGAGTTGTTCAGAAACCGTCGGTCGGTCCTCAGTGGGATCCTCATCAATAAAAACAATTTCTGTTACTCGCGTAAATACAAAGTATCTGAATTTCTTAGCGAAATTCTATAAGACCCACTGAATTCCGTGAACTTTTATGGGAAGTAAATATAACATTTCTTGACAAAATTAAGTGCTCAGTTGGGAAGCGAATGCAGTTGCCACCCACTTATTTTTTCGTATATAAACTTGTTTACGACACCCCAAATCAGCTAACAATTGGGTCAAAGCACCGATGACCGCATTGAAATAACTCAGTATAGTCGTGAATTCAACGTCCATATCGTTGACCGTAATTTTGAAAGTTGGTTGCATTTTTACTATGTAAGCAAAAAACTTGCTTCTGTTTCTGTTCTTGTTTTTCGTTAGTTCTTTTTTTTTTGCTAAAGTTGATGTTATGATGAACATGTTAAAAAATTCCGTTTATTTTTATATTTCGTAATATTTGATTTTTGTGTCTTATATTAAATATCTGTTTTAGTTTCCTCTTGTTCTTATAATCAATATTAATAACAATAAATAGAATGGTACATGTAAAACCTACTAGTTTGTGAACGTACATAAAAAAAAGAAAACTAAAATTTTAATTAATTCCAAAAATTTCTGAAGGCTTTTTTAAAAAATGTAAATTTAAATTAATTTCTATAAGTTTGTACTTAAAATTGAAAATAAGATATAAAATGCAATTTTCAATAAATAACACGGCAGTTTTTAATATTTTAGAATTGTAAATAAAGATCTCATAAGATTTTGTGAACTTTATTTTCCTTTTCCACTCCACTCCGTTTTGTCATTCTCTTTGAATTTTCACTCTCTCGAGGGAGACTGGCTTCATATTTCGTCATCGTAAACATGAGCTGCTTATCATGAAAACCAGCAGGAAAACGCCGATTGTCAATTTTGTTTTGCTCTCACTTGCTCATCAAACGTCGCCCCCAACGAATTCACGTGACACTTCGCGTCACCCACACACAGTCACTACTTCCTCTCGTCGTTTTTATTTGCGCCCGCAATGGCTTCACCGACGCCATTGCTGGCGCTATTTTTCAAAATGCTTAACGCGTGTAAAGTTGTGGCAGGACAAGAGCGAGAACAGAGCGAAAACGCAAGCAGAACAGCAGGAATTCAGCAACAATACGCCGGGAACAGCAAAAACAATAGCAGCAGAGCAACGAGAAGAAGCAACAGCCGGAGAGATTGGGCTGGCAATGAAAAACGTGCTTCGCCACCGCTGCTGCCGGCGCTGCTGCTGCTGCGTGGTGAAAATAGCAGCTTCTTCACTCCATCTGGGAAAAGTGGAAAAACTCGTCCAACTCGTGCACTCTGCAGACGAGAGTCTGCAAATTGTGTGCGCTTCACTCGTGCAGACTGGAGGAGTTTCGTTTTCACGAACTGCACTTTCATGCCGGCGCATCAGTTTCATTTCGGACATCGTGGCGTGCAGGTGTACAGGTGCATCAACTGCAGTTCCGTCGCAGTCGACGACTCTCTGCGCCTCTGCTGCGACTGACTTGCGGTTGGTTTCGATGTTGTTTCGACCAAACAAGCGAAAGTTTTTTTCACGGAGATACGCGATGAAGAAATTCGTTAGGAAAAACTTGAATTTCCTTTTCTAAGAAACGCAGTCGTCGTTAGTGGAAAGTCTTACTGTGCCTAGAAACTTCAGCCGCTTTTATTTTTGAGTCTGCAAAGCGTCGGTGCTCCACGCTGCTGGCTTACAGGATACAAAAGTCCTGAAGGGAGGCCTAGCAGTGGCGAAGTGAAGTGTTTGTTTAAAGAAAATGTTTAAGCACAGCTTAAAGAAAACCGAAACATAATATTTCGAAAAGATAAATGTAATAACTAAGGCAAATATTTGTGTCAAAGGAAGAAATAAATAACTGGGAATAGAGTAATAAAGGGAAGAGTAAATATATAAAGAAGGAACTTGTTATTAATAAAGCAAAATATAACTGCAAGGAGTTAAGGAACTTAGAAAGGGAAATTTTGTGAATGTTGGACATTTTAAATGCTTTGCAATTCGAAATTATGTATGTCGGACTTTAAGAACTATTAATTCTATTCACAGTTTTTGAGTAAAGCACGAATTCTATATAAGACTTTTATAAAACTTAACCAAAGCAGGAAGCTCTGGGCAAATGATTTGAGGTGAACACAACGCTGTTTGATTGTGGATAAGACGTGGATATTAACGTCGTTCGCCATATCCTTCTTTCTCTTCTAAACCCGGAATTACGATTTATTTTCCGCTCGCTTTTACTTCGCAGCAAACTCTTTCACGAGATGCTCTCAATTTTATAACGAAACCATTTATAAAAGTCGATTTTCGCTACTCATTCGTATCGGACGATCCTCTCGATTCGAACTGCAGACTTCAAATTGAACCGAAGTCAACCATTATTCAAAATCTTCTCAACTACAAGCACAGGAAAACAAAAATGAAAATAAAAACTGAACAAAACACCTGCAACAAGAAAGAACAGAACGAAAATTCTTTTCTGATAATGCAAAAAACAACTCTCGTTGTTATTTTTTAAAGAACAACAAACCCAATAAGAATGAAATAAATAAGAAAACAGGAGGGGAGACAACAAAGTAATAGATGTGAAAACATCCGGCCATGAAATATCAATACAGATGACATGAGAAGACTGAGGGGCTACGGAACTTCAGCTTATTCTCGCTTAAAATCATAGATTTTCTTGCTTGTATTTGAGACAGGAAACGGAAGGCTGCCACTTGTGTCTGTATGCAGACAGATATGGTTGCCAGACAACGAAATTTCAGTCATTATTTTCTGAATTTTGTTGCAGAAAATGCTATGAGAAGCAAGTAATATCGTTTTTAACTTCAGAAATTTCTTCAGGGATTGCGAAGTAAATCCCCACACGCTGAGTGACAGTGCAAAACTTTGCCTGCAAGCAGAAATAATACGGCTTTACGGACATTTGGCACACAGAAGTTGGAACAACTTACAGGAAGCGAAAAGTTACAGCGAGAACTTTTTTCTTTTTGCCGCTAACACAACAAACGTGGCAAAGACAAACAAGTATTCTGAAAATATAATCACTAAAAGTTCAACTCCAGATAAACACATACGTATCCATGAAGTTGATTGTATGTATGTGTTTGTAGTAGATGTTTACGTGTGCTATTATGATGTGACATCGAAAGCGCAGGGAGTCCTTATTAGCCACACTATCAGCGCCATGAAGCCATCAAGCTGGCCTGACAGCATGACGGCCCAGACTGCAGAACAGAGCTGCACGCGCATGTTGATACACGCACAGACATGTCCACTCACACATGCTATCAGTCTTCACTGCTGCGACTTTTCGCTCAGAAATTACACCCCTCCACCACACCTCCCACTTTCATTTCCGTTCGTTGTTTCAGTTGTGGCCAGCAAAAGCGGAATACGAATTTTTTCATGGTTCTTTCAATTTTTGACCACGTTGCATTTCTGCATTTAAAAAATATACTTGTTTGTTTTTCTTGATTCGATTTGCATTTTAATTGCCAGTCTGCTGCGAGTACGCCAAAAAATCTCGTTTTGGTTTTACATGAAATTGGAAGGAGCGTTGAACTCTTTGAAGCCGGCAACTCAGTTTACAGTTCGATGTTGTAAACACACAAACAATGAAAGCATAAGTCTTCCATCAAAAATAACAAGAATTGAGACTGTAAATGTCTGAATATTGGTGAGCCAAAAATGGCGAAAAAAAAATTCAACGATCAATAAATACCCAGATACATTTGAGAGGAGATAACAATCAAATCTATCCATCATCAAGATTCAAGAAGAAATATTTGGTGACAGAATCCGAACTTCGAACACCAGCTTTAAAATTTAAAGACTTCTTATGTGTTCAGGTGTAGATGTCGCTCAAAAAGACGACAAAAGTCTCGGTGTTTCTAAATTCATAATTATATTTAAATATGATAATAAGAGGAATAATAAGTCAAGATATAAAGAATAAGTAGCTGCCGCCAAAGACATACGATCAGAATTCTGGAAATCAATGCAAAGAGTCGAGAATATCAATGTCGTGACGATAAGTAGTCGACGATAACAAAGCGCATTTTGAAAACGATTCTATCCAGCAGTATCTAGAGACATTACAAAAATATTTCCCCAAAATGGGCGTGGTCCGCTTACTTATACAAAAGTTGCTAAGTGGCGAAATTATAATTTTTTTAGTTTAAAAAATAAAAGTGTAGGAATATTTCTCAATTCTCATATAAATCGAGGGAGAGAAACAAAATAAATATTTTGTAGAAGCTTAACTTCTGATTAAGGAACGTGATTAAATTTATGTTTTTTCATCTGTAACTTGGTTTGAAAGAAAATATTTCCATCTAGTTTTAATGAAAATGCTGAAACAGCTTATTTATATATTGAATATATTCTCTCTTTAAGTTTTCCAAATTTAGAATTGTTGTTTTTTGTAATCGATATTTCTGCAAGAAGGGTTTCGTTTTGTCCGCCTGAAGAGTTAAGAAGCTTGTTGGCAAATATAATGGGTTAGACATGGTTTTTTAATGGAATAATAAAGCTTTTCCGTCGGTTTTCGCAAAAGGGGGACGACTACTGTGTCCAGTTATGTAGCTCGAGCAACAGCATTAAGTATTTATTAAGAGCAGCAATAATTGGACTTTGAAACTACGACAATGATGACTTAAATTTTGATTAACTCAATTTAATATTTAAATGAAAGTGTAAATATAGCCCACCTTAACTAAAACAAAAATCCATTATGGCAGTTAGAACCACAGTTGTCAGTTTTACGCGAAAAATCTCCTTTGTGGGATTTTTTAATTACCTTGGGAAATGGAAACTGTGATGGGACTTTTTAGTTCCGAGCGCGATTTTTTTAATTACAGCGAGATTTTGTGTGATATTTCGAATTCCTGTTAGATTCTGTGTGAGATTTCTTAATTAGCGGAAAATTTTCATTTCACTTAACATTTTGTGAGATTTTTATATTAATGTACGATGTTGTGTGAGATTTTCTAATTAGTGTATGTGAGATTTTTTTAAAATTACTCTGCAATTTTTGGAGAATATTTATTTTGCGTGAGATTTGGTAATAGGAAAGTTCCACATGAGATTTTTTTCAATTCTACGTGTAGTATTTTCAGTACTTAGAAATACGATGGTTTTTATTTTATGTGCGGTTTTTTATTTATTGTAAGATTTCTCTAATTTAAAGGAACTTACGTGAAAAGATTTTAGATTTTTTAATTAGTGTGTGATTTTTGATTAGGAAAGTCCCACCTGAGATTTTTTTTAAATTAATATGTGTAGAAGATAGGAATTTTTTATGAGAGAATTAGGCGATAACTATGGTCAAAACTATAATAAAAAATAAAATTTAAAATAAACAGAGCCAAAGAAAAATGTCCAAAGAATTCCAGGGAGTTATTTCCTTTTTTTCAGTGCAGATCTAAATTTTGGCCTTTTGTGCTTATTTACGCATTTTAAATTTGAAATCCCCAAAGAAATCTTTTTGTCGTTGAGAAGGACTATCTAATTACACGATTTTTATTCATAGTTGAATTTGTAAAATACTCCAGGAATAAGAAATCGCTGCCCGCTATAATGAGTCCTAATATTATTTATCCAAAAACAGAGATATCAAGAGAAGAACTCTTCGTTGAATTGCAAATATTAAAACTAAATTATACCGAGTCTGAGTGCGTTTACTTCAAAGATAATTTAATTAGTCGTCATTATTTCATTGAACTTTTGGTTTCCGTTAATTTAGAAAAAAATATGTTGCAGAATAAAAAGCAAATTGATGTGAACAAATTGATGTGTTAAGAATTAAGAAATTTAATAAGCACACTTTCATCCACACACAGCTGGCCAAGCATTAGCATGAAAAGCAGGCAGAGACAGAGAGAGAAAAGTGAAAATTTTCACTTTTTAAGATTCGTCAGCTCACGTCTGCTCGCCGCCACACATTGCAAGCAGCAGAGATCGCCGAACACGGTGGAGTCTCGCTTCACTGCAGGCTGCACTTGCATCCCACAAGATGCGCTTTGATGCCGCTACCGGCGGCCGGTTGGCGTTGAAAGAAAGTGCGCTGCATTTCTTATGCTGCACAACGTTAACTTGTATCTCTCCGAACAACGGGCAACGCGAAACAAAAGAAATCTGGAAACATTTTAACGTGACTTTGGCACTCCAGCCTATTATCTGGAATCAATTATGTGTTGAAAGCGAGAAAAAACCCCAAATATTTTAATTGTTTAGATAATTCGTACGCTTAGTCCGGCGTAATTAATTGTGCATGTTGAGGCATGAACACGATTATTTATTTGTTCAACGCTCGAACGGTTTATGTTGCGTGTCAGTCTAAATAACTGGAAATACAAATGCAAAGAGATAACAAAAGCCTGAACTTGTGAATCATGGAACCGTTGAAGACAAACTTTCGATTTCTTCAAAATTTTTTGTTTGAATGAATGATGTTATTCTTGTTCTTCTATGAGTTGTTGCAGTGATGGTGTTGTTGCTGTTGTTGTTAGTGTCGTCTGCTTATTTGTTTCGTTTTTTGCCACTCATTTCGATCATCCAGCTGCGCTTGCACTTTCCTCGAGTCGCATCGCATTGAATCGCATGCAGTCACAACGAATCGATTTTATCGAGCTCCGCGCACTCGCGGCGTGCATTTTTTACAAAACTGTACATTTTTAATTTTAATTCATATGGAAATTTTGATTAATTTTTGCGTTTTCCGCATGCTTCCGGTTGCGTTCACGTTTCGAGACGCCGCGACGCACATTCGTTGAACGTGGTTGCTTAATATTTGTATGTGTGTGTCTCTGGTGTCTGGGTGTGTGTCTGGTGTCTGGGTGTGTGTCTGGTGTCTGGGTATTTGTGTGTGTTTCAAACTGTA
Source organism: Sicus ferrugineus (assembly GCA_922984085.1). Taxonomy (NCBI): domain Eukaryota; kingdom Metazoa; phylum Arthropoda; class Insecta; order Diptera; family Conopidae; genus Sicus; species Sicus ferrugineus. The sequence continues at coordinate 11,749,919 of OV277351.1, read as the reverse complement.
TTTACGCGTGTCGTGCTTCTGTTTGCTTTTCACTTTTGTATTATAAGCGCCTCGATTCAACTCATTGCAACTCAATGTTGCGAGGTGTTTGCTTGCGTACGAATATCGCGCCAATCTGTGTTAATCTGTTCGTCTTCAAATGCAGTTCAAGCATTGCAGTTGCAACATTTCGCAGTTTCTACGTCTAGAAACTCATTTAACCAAGTTAAATAGAAGTAAAAAAACTTGAGTAGAGCATTCAATAGTGAAACTCTTGAAGTGTTACAATTGAATATTTTACAATAAGTTTTTAATGACTTTCAGAGGTCAGTAGCTACTGACTTCTGATTTAAAAACAACAACAAAAATTACGAAAAGTTAAAAAAAATTACAAAACAAAAATTAGAAAAAAAGAATTTAAAAAAATTAAAACTGTGCTCTTTATTTCTCTGTTTGGCTGTTGTCAACGTTTTCGATACGAACACCTTTTTAATTTGGAATGCTCAGCAGCTCAATTTTTCCGTGACCTGAAATGAAGCAACGGGAACTCGCACGTAACCAACTTTACGTTATGAATTCGAGTTCATGTTATGTGAAAATGATAGCACATTGTAATCCACAGTGAAGTATTTAAATAGAAATATTATACAACTCAGTCTCACAATCGTTTCCTTCACTCGCATCCACATACATAATTCAGTACGCATTTTAACGTACTATAATGCAAAAGTCTGAGTCTTGCGAGGTCTGACGTCGTCAACGACGTTGGCATCTCTGTCAGTTGAAGTAACTCGACATGGTCGCTTGTTATGAAAGCGTTTTCGGCATTTTTTTGTAGACAGTCGTTTGAGTTTCAGAACATTTGAAAATTAAAAAAGCGGCAAACATTTCTGTTTTAAATTTTTTCCCTTTTTTCTTGCTGCAACAACATTGATTATCTCGAACTTTTTCGAAAAAAAGAAGTGCTGAGAACAGCAATGAAAACACGGCGAACTACTTAAATTTCAATTGATTATTAGTTAAAGTGTTCGTAAGCCACTCAATCCCTTTATATTCAGCGTTCTCTAGCGAAACAAAGAAATTCTCAAAAAATAAACAAGCATTTTGTGAGTAAAAAGGCAATTCCAAGAAAAATTGCATTCAAATTAAAAAAAAAAAAGAATTATAATAGAAACCTGTGCGGAAAGCAGACTAATTCGATTAAAAGAAAAAACATTACATCGAAAATTCGAGAATTAACATAAAAGCAAACAGCAAACACTATTTTACGACTACACAAAGCAGAAAAGTTGCTGCCGGAAAAGTTGCCCCAGCTTTAAAAACAAAAATCTTTTGTGAAAATAACAGCAAAATCCACAACAAAATAATAAAAGGGAAGCAGAAAAACTTCGAAAAAGAACTTCTAAGTTGTGTAGTAAAAACAAGGTTTAGTATTTTCGCTCTAAATAACTCAAACCAAAAGCAACAAATTATGGCTTCCATCCGTACGATTCGATACGGCAACCTTTTGCAATTTATTGCCACCAATTACTGCCTGCAATGGTGTATCATGCTCACTTGTTGTTGTTGTGTCATTCATTGCCAACAGCTTCCGTACAAGTATCAGCAACTGCAATATAAAATGATCCAGCAACAGCAACAGCAATACGAGTACCAAAAACAAATGCAACAATTGCAACAGCAGCTTTATTTGCAACAGCAATACAAGCAGCAGAAGCAGCTGCATTCAATGCTGCCTGCAATGTCGGCATCACTGCAGCAGCAGCAGCAAATGTTGCTGCAACAACAGCAGCAGAAAATGCAACAACAACTCGAACAGCAGCAGCAACTCGAAGAACGTCTGCAGCGACAAAAACTGGAGGAGCAGCTGAAACAACAAAAACAGTTGCAAAAATTCCAACACCTACAGGAACTGAAAATCCAGCAACAGCAACAACAACAACAACAACTGCAACTGCAACTGCAGCAACAACAACAAAAACAACAACAGGAAGAAGAAGAAGAAGAAGAAGACAAGAAGTACACAACTTTGTCGGTGTCATTGCTGCCGGTGCATCAGCAACAACTGCAGCAAGAGCAAATTTTGCTACAGCAACAACAACAGCGCCAAAAGCAGCAGCAACTGCTGCAACTACAACAACAAGTACAGCTAAAGCGTGAAGAACAGGAATTTAAGAGACAGCAAGAGCAATTGACTGTGCAGAAGCAGCAGCAGCAGCAACAGGAACGAGAGAAGCTGCTGTTGCAACGGCAACAACAGCAACAACAACAACACTACACTACAATTCCAATTCAAATGACATTACAACAACAACCATCACAACAGCAACAATCGTATTCATATCAACAGAAGGATTCAGGCTCACAAGTGTTGAGTCAAGAGCAATTTTATCCACTGCTATCACCAGTGTTGCCAACACATGTTCAGGTGAGTGTTCTTCGATGCTCTTTTGTTTACTTTTCGTGATAACAAAATCCGACTAATATGAATTTATAGTTTGCGAAAAGAGTTATTGTTGTTTTCACATCAAGATATAAATCCAAATTAAGGTTTTCGAATTTGTTACGTGAATGCTCGATCAGCGGATTGATGTTCGCCATCCTAAATCTGGATTTATATCTTTATGTGAACATAGAATTACGAAATTCGATTTATTTAATGTAAGAAAATTTAAATATAAAGTCTCAAATTCGAGGTGAAGCAGTTGTTTAAACAAATGAGCGCTATAGCCGATTCTGCGGTCAACTAGCTGCGGTGCTTTCTTCTTATAAGACCTTCAACAATTCACTAAATTCAATTAAACCTGCTTAATTGTTTCAATCTTCGCTGAATTCAAATTCCTATTTATCGTGGCAGTCATGAAAAATGGTGACAATTTTTAATCCAGCAAAAATCCCCCTTATTTTTGCGAAAAATTAAGAGAAACAAGTTTATTTAACGCAGATTACAAAATTTAAAAATTGCCTCAAAACTATTCATTAAAAACCACAAGAGGCTTAAAAACTTGATCAGCTGATTACAATAAAGCGAAATTTCAATGTAAGAGTGAAATTTATATAAAAAGCTTTTCAGAAGTTTTTTTTTAAATACAAATGCAATCTGTGAAAATTTGTATTTTCCCTTTTGTAAAAATAAATAATTTTAAAAAACGACATATGAAAAACATATTAATTTATGAAGAATTTCTAATTAGATAATACTTAATATATGAAGAATTTCAAATTAGAGATTCGAATAATATATCTATTAATTTGCGATCCTCGGTGGCGCAGTGAGTGTCACGTTCGCTGCGAGCTCCGAGGACGCGGATTCGAATCCCGCCTGCGCATGGATGTTAATTGTGTTCTTTTCAGCGTACTTAAGGCCCAGCCTAGCGCTAATAGTTCTACAAAACTAAAAAATAGTTCTACAATAAAAAAAATATAGTCCTGCAAAAAAATCTAATATAAGAAAAAAAGCCACCTTCCACTCCCCTCCCTCTATCAACCCTCTTAACAGATCGTACCCTCAGCACAAAAAGCTTTGAAGCTTATTAGCTCCTGAATTCTGATATAGAAAAAAAAATTAATTCAACAACAGAAGAATAAAAAGAATTTCTAATTAGGTCTTGTTAAATTGGAAATAAAAAGAATTAACTTTGTAATTAATTTTTCTTTATCGACATCGGTATTTCCTACATTATTAATAAATTTTCAAATTATTGGGTATCCAGATAGACAAACTTGCATTATATTCACATCATATTGACATCAGCGCTGCCGCATCCGTATACGGAACCATGCGTCCCTTGTAAACTCCATTTATCAGAGTCCATCCACAGATGCAGCAGGTGATAATGACATAAAATGGCAGCGAAATGGTTACACCTTTAAATCATTAGATATTCTCAACTGAACACAGCAAAAGTACGTCATATTCACACGGACCACATGTTGGCACCATCAAGTGATTTCATTTCATTTCCAGGTGTTGGAAATGCAGCAGGTGTTCCGACTCCATCCCTTGCACACACCTAGTCTTTTTCCCCCGAATAGTCACGGACTGGGTGACTGTTCGGAGTAAAAAAACTTAATAAGCGTGGAGTTGTAGTTAGAAGTAATTGCTAATAAGAAGTGGGTACATCTTGGACCTTTTAAATCTTCGCTTTCGGAGGATGATATTATTTCTTATGTGGAGAAATATGGTGGCATTCCGAGGCACCATTTAAAATGCTTTAAACTGATCAAGAAGGATGCTGACATCAGTAATATTAATAAACTTACTTTTAAGCTTGGTGTGGATAGATGCTTTTCCGAAGATCTTTTTAAGCCTTACCTTTGGAAAGCAAATATAAGGGTCCGCCCTCTCTGGCTTTTCCAAAGCTAGAACTGCCTCAGCAGGAAAACTGATACCTGAAAATGGACGAAGCTTAAATAGTGTTCTTAATGTTGGCTCACACAATGGTTCATCTACACTCAATATTTTCAAAATGTATCTGGTATGCGAACTACATTAAATGCTTTTTGTACAGATAGCAATTATGACGTTATAATTGTTGTAGAAACATGGTTAAATAATGGATTCTTTGATGAAGTTGTGGATCCTAAATATTTTCAGTTATACCGTAAAGATTGGAATTCCAAACTTACTGGTTGCTCAAGAGGGAGTGGCATTCTTGTCGCCGTGCGAAGACTGCTTTGTTCTTCGATATGTAAAATTAACAATCTGGATGGTTTTCTTGACCAGCTATGTGTCCGGATTCAGTTTCAAGAGAATTACCGCCTAATTCATCCTTGGACACCTATAAAGCTCATGTGGAAATTTTATATCATTATCGGAATCTTACGGCAGTGATTGCTACTTCTGTGTTGCTACTTCAAATCTGGTGATTTCAACTTGAATAAAATTGCTTGGTCTTCTGTCTGTCATGATAATATTCTCATTCCTGTTAATGTTAATCTCTCTCATGAAATTTATTTGCTTGATTGTTTCGTTAGTATAGATCTTGTACAAATTAATTCTATTTTCAACAAATTATCTAAACTTTTAGATTTAGTTTTCATATCTAAATGTTTAAAATATGATTTGGTTGAGAGTGCTTTTCCATATTCTGGTTCCAATGCTCATCATTCTGCTTTATAATTTCAAATTAAACTTTGTGATTTTTTAAAATTCTCGCACTATGATCTTAATCAACGACATTATAATTATAAATATAGTAATTTTAATCTTATTAAGGGTCCTATTGAGAAAATTGATTGGAGTCGTCTTTTTAATGAAGTCTCGAATTGTTATATTTTTTAGAAACTTTAGCTGATATTATCCAAGATAATATACCGCTAATGAAAAAAGTACATATGTTGCCTTACACTGTTGGGCTAAAAAAACTCAAGAATCCTAAAAAAAAATTTTTTTTTAAAATTTTAAATTAACGGGAAATCCTGATTATAAACATTCTTCACTACATGCGTGAATTTAATTTTTAAATAAATTCCTGTATAAGCGATATTTGTTGAGTCTCGAAAACAGGAATAAATTAAACTCTCATTCCTTTTGGAGTTATATGCAATCTAAAAGGGGTTCTTCATTCATACCTTCTACTGCCTTCTTTGATGGTAAAACCTCTTCTTCATTTCCTGATACAGTGAATTTATTTGCAAACTTCTTCAAATCGAACTATGAAAATATTTATACTGTTTCCAATACTAGTTTTCTTGAAAATGTGAGTTCTCATTCAAATTTTTGTATTTTAATGCTTATTGAAAATGAAGTTATCAATGCAATCGCTTCTTTGAGAAATTCTTACAAGGCAGATCTTGATGGCTTTAGCTATTTCTTCCTTAAAGAGTTGTAAGAAAACAATTGAGAAATATTTAACCAAAATCTTTGACTTATCACTTAGTTCTGCTTGTTTTCTGGATAAGTGGAAAATTTCTCTTATTCTTCCAATCGTTAAGTCTGGTAATAGGAATGCAATTGTTAATTACAGACCTATTTCTAAATTGACAAATATTTCGAAGATTTTAAAAAAAATTTGATTCACATCTATATTTCTTAATTGGATAAGTTCATATCTAACTAATAGAATGTCTTATGTTTGCATTGATAATATAAAATCCTTCCCCTTCATTGCGACATCAGGAGTGACCCAAGGTGGTATTCTCGGGCCTCTGCTCTTTTTAATCTACATAAATGATATATCGTTGTGTTTCTCTTCTGATTGTATTAGTTTGCAGAATGACTTGGTTAAAGTTGCTGCGTGGTTGAAAAATAATAATTTAAATTTAAATCTTAATAAATGTTATGTCTTTCTTTATACCACCCTCCACTAGTTTTCCTAATTTACTTCAAATTGTAAACATTGGCAGATTTTCTGTTTCTGAAAATGAAGTTCTCGAAGTAAATAATAATCTTCATTTATCAAAAGGTGCAGAATTTGACTTTCTACCACCCTCGTTCTTAAATAATTGAGTGTATGGAAAATTGCACTTATTTCTCCAATTTACAAATCTTGCTTGAAAAATTTTGTGGAAAATTACAGGCCAATTATCAAGTTATCAATAATTCCAAAAATCTTAGATAAATTAGTTACCATTCAATTATTTTCTGCTTTCAAAAATTATATTGCTACTCAACAGCATGGATTTTATCCAGGAAGATCTACCACTACCAACCTCGTTATTTTTGCCAATTACGTCGTTAATGTGATCGACATTACATTAACGTTTTCAAAAAAGAATTTTCCACTTATTTTTGCATACAAATTCAGTAATACGGATTTTTTCGAACGAGTAGAGTCTAAAACGGACTTAGGTGTATATTTTGACTTGAAGGTCAATTTTAGCCTCCATAGAGATTTTATTTTAACCATTGCTAATTCTAGACTTGATTTTATTAAGCGTAACTCAAAGGATTTTGTGGATCTTTCACTTTGAAAGTCTAGTAAGATTTATAAGTCTAGTAAGATCAACTTTAGTATCTCGTGAATGTAATCGTATCTCGTGTATGAATTATTATAAATATCAATTTATTAACTAATATGAACTAATATAATCTGTGAGGTAAACTAAATAAATAAATAAAAGAAAGGATTATTCTCTGCTAGCCTTTTTAAGTTTCTTAAAGTTTGCCCTTCGCTTTTATAAATTTGTCGAACCTGATCCGTCATATAGCGTTCGTTGCACGCTTCTAGATTTAACATCACTTGAGCTCTGTCGTGCAATCCATAGCATTTTATTTATTTATGATATTACCAATGCCAACATTAATCGTGAATGTCTCCTTCTCGAAGGAATATTAAATTTCTTTTAAGAAGTATTTAATAAACGGAATAACGGAAATTATTTTATTAAAATTTAGTGGGGAAAAATAGCATGTAAAATATATCACAAAAAAAATAATTAAAAGGGAGCTGGAGCGAGGTTCCAAAAGGTGTATCGGAATACTATATATGAATCTATAATCTTCACCTATTTCAAAAGCACTTCAATCTTCACCTATTTCCGAATCGCCATTCATCACGATCCTCTTTGCGAGCCACTCATCCAATTCCTCTACGCGAAGCTTAATCACTCGAAAACATTTTTACACCTGGACGACATTCCTCTATTTCTTCTCCCTGAATCCACTTTGCTCTGAATTCAATTTCCAAATTTGCAAAATTGTGCCAGCTCGTTGCAATACGCTTCATCGCACCATCAACAATAACAACGCATGCACACACGCGCAATCATCCAGCAACAACTCTTCCCCCGGCGCTGCAAAGTTTACTCATCGAATACCAATTCAGCAACAAGCCGTTAGGTGAGCCAAATAGCACTCAAGGGGAGAGAAAATGCATGTTTGACACTTGAATGTTTGCTCCCCTTGCCCACCACCCTGCAGAAAAGTGCAGTTAGCCAGAGCCGAAAAACTCACAACTTTTATGCTTGCCTTGCCTAACTGCGTTCCAACACAACAGCTTCACTCGGTCGATGTGCTCCGAAAGCCATGAAATCAAAGGAAGCGTAAGGATTACGCAGCAAATATTTGCAATTTGCGTGCCATGTTGTTGGGAATGATGATGGCGTTAATGCTGTTAATGTTGTTGTAATTTCAATTTTCATGCTTGTATTTACATATTTTTACAAGACTTCAAGGAAGATGCATGTAGAAAGAATGTAAAATTGGCTTTCAAAAGCAGTAAGCAGAAATGTTGCAAGTTTTCCCTTATTTTTCCAGTTTTTTCCACATTTTAAGTAGTCTTTTTTCCGGAAATTTAGTCGATTTCACCCCGTTTTTCTTAGGTCGTGTATGAAATATTATGAGAAACTCCAGTATCTGACAAAAGTGATCCTAAAGCATTAAAATTCTGTTACCATCGCTTTTACTACCACAAATTCCGGCGCTAATTTCGACAAACTTTGGCTTAATTCAATTTCAAGCTTCTGCCGAAATATAGGGGAGGAACAAATGAGGATAAATAAGTGAAACAAAGTTAAGAGAGCGAATTCCAGGAGGCCAAAAGTTGACATAACGCTTCCAAGCCTCAGTGAACTTTAAAACTTGTTGTTTCAAGCACAAACTTGTTGTTTCGAGAACGACGGGAAAGATGAATTTCGTACAGGGCATCCGTACTCCTCTACGGCTGAAATGATCCATGCAAAAGTGAGCAACATTCAGTGTTCAGCAAGTGAAGTATAAACCGGGAGGAGGGGAAGGGGGGGGGGAAACATTCAGCAGATAAAACCTTTCTACTCTCCGAACTTGTTGCGTAATGGATACCGAGATTATTTGTAGTCAAAACCTGCGAGGAATTTAAACCAGAACACGAGGAATTTAAACCAGATCGCCCGCTGAGAGGAGAAACCAGAGAACATGATTGTCAACAAAAACAACGCTTGTGCAATAATTACCAGCTAAACTGATGCAATTAGATGAGAACGTTTTGCGCAGCAACAAAAACACAACCACGTGGCTGTTGTGTAATCAAAACCATACACAACAACAACAAGAACAACAACAACAACAAGAACAACAACAAACTAAGCCAGCTCTAACACACCAGCAACAACAAGAAATGTTCGTTCGAAGTGCAATGTTGACGGATTATGCGGTGGGATGAACTTAGCATTCGACTTAAGGGAAGCCTGAAAGTGTGGAAAACAATACAAAACCGCAATATCAACAACAAAGGAAACAACAGCGCGCACAGCAGCAGCAGCAGCAGCAATTGCTGCGTGAAGACAATAACAAATTATAGGGAAACAACAGTTCGGAAGCCTGCTCAACAATGCGAGGTTAAACAATGTTGGCAACAGTGCACAACAGCAACAAGGACAACGACAATGGCGACAATGGCGACAACAACAATAACAGCAGCAAAAACACGACCACACTCGGAAACGACAACAACAAAACAATGGCAACAACAGCAGTGAAACAAATGACCTCCATAAAAACACCTGAACAACGATGCAGAAATCCTGATGTGTCAGGATTTCAGTTGCACTGAAAATATATGAAGTTTCTGTTAATGTTGTTGGAGTTCAAACAGAAAAGTTCTTTCTGTTCCTCACGCTAACATCGCTCGAGAGTTGAAGCTAGTGAATTTTTACATTTTCAGCACAGCAGCACAACCGACACGCAAAAAAGAGCCTCCTGTTTAGTGAGCGAAACCAGAAGGAAAGAAGGACGACGAAAACGGAAACTTGTGAAGGCGCCATCGTGGGCGAGCATTTTTGTAACGTCATCCATGCGTTCATTTGTGGCTTTTCTTCTTTTTCTCTTGCTGCTTCGTTTCTCGTCAGCATTCAACTAAACGTCTTGCATACTTTCAGGCGCCGCTTGAAATGGCTGCAGCAGCGGTAAAATCTCTCAATAGGCTGGAATAGTAAAAGCCTGTAAATACTCAAGAATGATAGAATACAAGGTTGCGCCGATCAGGTTTCCAAATTGCTCCCTTCTGCGCATCGACGTCACAATACGTCCGAACTGTCAAACTCGTCAATACGGCCGAACTGTCAAACTCGCATACATTTCGCATGTAAAACTGTAAACATCGCTATGAAATTTTTGTTATTACAATAATTACTCGATTATACCAGCACAAAATACAAAAAATCAAATATTCTCTTCGACGCGCGCAAAAGTTATGGCTTTTGTGACGTCACAAAACAAACAGCTGGTTGTCAGACTTGCCGACGCCGAATAGCGGACCTGCGCAACACGTAATCTTGCATTCTATCATTCTTGATAAATACGATGTTTTTGCTGTTGTTGTTGTTTTTACTGTGGTTGTTACAGTTAAGTTCGCAATCCCTCCGTTGATATTTTAAACTCTATAATTTATCATTGCTTAACTCTGCAACGCGCAGCACACGTGACAGAGCAGAAGACAATTACAAGTTGCAGATGCTTTTCAGTTGCTTACGCCGTCCTGTGCTAAGCTGCGTTCTGTTATGCCTCGCTGACCATCCATTTCTTCCGTTATTGGCGATTCTCAGCTGGTCGTCGTCGCTCCTGCTTCACACCATTTGCGGCACTTTGTTGCTGTCTCAGTAGTTTCGACTGTCATTGCGGTGACAGCTTTGTGGCCTCAGTTCAGAAAGCAACCGAGTTAATTTGTCAAACTTTATCTTAGTTGCTGTTGCTGCTGTTCATTATAAATTTCGCTAAGAGAGACGAGGCGCAGAAGCAGCGATAACTACTGAACTACTGAAACCATTTTCCCCTTTCTTCGCAAGAAGTACTCCTCCTGCCTTCGCTTTAAAATCTTCCCTATTCACACTTGTACAGTTCATCGAACTAATGAGGTTTTTGAAAAACTAGTTCGAAATTGTAATTAAATAAATGCAAAACTTGTGAAAACAATGTCATGATCTGTGCTTACATTCTTGTTTCTTTTCGACTCGTTATTGCTAATGCGAGTATGAGAAAATTTGTGGGCAGTAGCGAGTAGAGACATTCATTCATTCTAGCGAGTAGAATAAGATATTGATTAGTTTCTGTGAAAATATATTTATTAACTTAACATAATTTATTAGTAAACCAGAGCATTCATCTCCTTACTTTTGTGACACTCTTCGCAATATCTTCCTACCTCTTCATTTGTGCTCTTCATTTCACCATCCCCGCTTGAATCTCAGACCAGTCTCCAAATCTACACAACTTTTACTATTGTATTTCCCACGACATCATTGTAATTTCTCTACCTCTGAGGAATCTTCTCTATGCCTCTGAGGAATCTTCGTCTCCGGCACCGTCTTCTCTTTCGCCGACTCTACTAATTGTTAAAATTAAAACTCTCCGTCTCTTCACTCTTAAAACTCTCCGTCTCTTCACTCTTAAAACTCTTCGTCTCTTCACTATTAAAACTCTCCGTCTCTTCACTCGCTTTTCTACAGAGAAGTTTCTCACTCCTGAAATCCTTTTCATATGCTTTTCTTCTCTCGGTCCTTTCACTCGCAGCTCTTTGTCCTGCGTCCTGCCATTCGTCACTTCGTCCATTGCCCTTCACCCACCATCTATCGGGAACATCATCTCCACCGCGCAACACTTAACTGAAGTGCAATGGATTGTGTTAATTTTTCATGCATGATTCGCATTCACTGTCGATTTTCTAAGTCAGTAGAACGTTGAGATGTGCATGCAACAATTCGAGAGTAGCAACAACGGCAGTGCCATCACCAACAATCACTCTTTCGAACAAGTAGTCAACCTCGAACGTGCCGTGTGCAGCCTCCTCCGAGCCAACTTAAGCAGTCTCGCTGTAGTCCAGGACACCACGAGTCCTCTTTTCGCATTTTTTTTTTCGTAGTTTTTGGCTCTCTTGTTTTCAGTACCCCCTTTTCCCCTTTCCCAGTAACCTTTCATCTTCCTTTCTGAACCCACGAAGACTTTACATAAATAGGTGGCATCCTCTGAGTCTGCTTTTATCTGTCATAAAAAAAATGATTTCTCTTCTTTTGATTCCGTTACACGTGTGTAGGTTTGCAACTTTTATTTAAAGTTTGATTGCTTCCTTTTATGGTTCCACTTTTTATTGTGGCAAGTTTGTGCTTGCAAGATTTATTGCGATTTAAGAGCGATATGTAACCGATGTCTGCACCGACTTGGTGGATTTACTGGCTCAGTGAACTGGTGAAATGGATGGCAAAATAATTGCAGTCTACCATGCATTAATTAAGGGTGTCAAGTAAAGCGAGTAAATGGGGGGTCTCAGGGAATTTTAGCAATCAACAAGCTCTCAAAGAACTCTTTAGCTGCAGGCTATCATCGCTGATAGTTCGTATCTGAAGCAACTACAGTGACAACAACGACAACAGCAACGACAACAACAACAACAACAACAACAACAACAACGACAACAATAGGGGGAAAGTAGTAAGGCACTACAAAAACAAGCAACTAGGGGTGCATACAACGGCGCTTAATTAGCGTGTAAAACTTGTTCGTCTTCCCCGAAAAGTAGACTGGCTGTGTGGCAGTTGCGAGTGTGTTTGGCTGTGTGGCAGTCGTCAGTGTGTTTGGCTGTGTGACTGTGTGACTGTGGGTATCCCTCGCACTTCTTGTGATGCTAAATGCTTCAGAAGTATTTGCCTTAGTAGCGTAATTAAAGTGGCACTCAGCTGGCCTGAATTGTGTAGAGTGCCTCGACTGCAGCGAGCGTTAGCAAATTAAATCCAAGAGGTTAAGAATGCTAGTCACTCTTGTTAGCTTGCAAGAGCGAACGTCACGAGTGCAAGCCGAATACTTGCAACATGCACAATTTTCTCGCATCAACTTGCGAGCACACATCGTTCATCACGAAAAATGTAATTAAGTTCCAATTTTCAGTGATGGCATCATAATTGCGTTTAAAAGAGCTCTGAAGTACAAACTAAGTGTGTGTGTGCGGGTGTGTGTGCGGGTGTGTGTGTGTGCGGGTGTGTGTGTGTGTGTGTGTGTGTGTGTGTGGGTGGGTGGGTGTGTGTGTGTGTGTGTGTGTGTGTGTGTGTGTGTGTGTGTGTGTATAAGAATGCGCGTGTGCGTTTGTAACTTTATCAGTCGCTGTATGCGAGATAACGCAAATTAGTTTTAAAATTAGCAAACAAACAAACAAACAAATCGGCGAGCGCTACTAATTCAAACGCCAATTTCAATTCATGCGTTATTCCACACGGAGTCGCATTTGGAAGCGCAAACTCGTAAACCGAAATCCTAATTAGTGACGGCGGTATTTCTTGTTCGCAGAAAATTGACCCCAACACTCGTTCGATTATGCAGGTCTATTGATTTCAGCCCTCGTATGCATTTATGAATTAGCAAAAATTGCAATTTTTAAAGTCTTCGCCAAGAAACTAATTTGGTCGCGAAGTACAGCCACCTCTGTACTCGCATGCAATTTAATGCTTTTCTATGCACTTCAATACATTCGCAATAAATGCAAACACAAACAACTGCCCACAACCACGCCTCCAAACCGTAATACCAACGATTGTTGCCATAATTCTAGTTGGCAACGAATTGTCTGTGCATGTTTCTACAAACATTTGTGAGCACATCTTTCTTTCTCTCCGTTCTATTTGTCTGTCCAGCTGTGTGAACATCTGCGTGGAACACATAATTAATGTATCAACAAACAACGTGCAATTCATTCGTATTGCGAGCACCAAAGCAAGTCTTCCTACCCAGTAGGAAGCACGCATTACAGTGCAACCTTTCAACGAATTGAAGTCTTTTATTTACGTGTCCTTTTTGCACCCCACACCTGAAGGGAGGCGGACGTACTAAATCGACTTCGAGAGAGAGAAAGAGAGAGAGAGACGGTGTAATATATTAAGAAGAAATTTTATGTCGCTTTGTCCAGCGACAGGATAAAATCGGAAAAAGTGGAGTTCAGAGCTTTTGATTGCTTTCTGAGTTTTATTTTTCATCTTTTCGGGTGTAGGGAATTCAGACTTCAGATTCGTGCTTTCTATTCGCACTTGAATTTAGCCATGAAACGTCATTAAGAAGGAATAAAAATGGAGTAAAAATGGAATAAAAATGGAGTAAAAATGGAATAAAAATGGAATAAAAATGGAATAAAAATGGAGTAAAAATAGAGTAAAAATGGAATAAAAATGGAGTAAAAATGGAATAAAAATGGAGTAAAAATGGAATAAAAATAAAACTTAGGTTTGGCTCTTAATTTTCTAAATATATTCTTCGATCAGAGCACAAAATAGGAAAGACTGACTGCGGTAAGTGTTCGCCTCGGATGCCGGAGTCCCAGGTTCGAATTCTCGGAGTGACATAGTGGAACTGAACATTTGTCGCGTAAAAGAAGTGTAAATATATAGTTAGTCTGGTAACACCTTGGCATTTTCTAACTAATTTTTAAACAGAAGTGGAAATAAACATTCACAGAATAAAACATTCAATTATTATTATAGTTAATTTTCTCGAACCTAGCAAGAAACAACAATTTTCCTAATGGGTGTGCAACATGCAATGCCGGGATTTTATTGTGTTGTAATGCTGTTGGAAATTCCTGCATGTGGCGGCGGCGGCAATGCGTACCAAGAGACGCTGAGTTGTGTGAATTTGCGGTTGCGTATGCATGGCTGTGTGAAGAGCATGTGTGCCGCTCTGTCATTTCCCGTTTCCATTTCCGTGGTGACATTTTGTGTCCTCGGAGAGAAGCGCTAGCAAGTAGAAGCAAACAATTCTCTTAACAGCAGCTAATTTTCGAAATTGCTCTCCGAGGATCACAGCGGGCTGAGCTGCGGATGTTTACGGTGCAGTCGTTGTTCTTGTTGTTTGTTATCAATGCGGCTTCGGGAGGGAATTCGAAATTACATGAAAGTTTTGCTTGTTATTACTATTAATTTCTTCTTTCCCCTGCCCGCGACATTTAATGAACCAACGAACACAAAAGTAAACGCAAAAAAAAACCTTGAAAAAAAATTCGTGCCAAAAATGTATTAAAAATTAGGGAAATTTCAAGAAGTATTTGCATTTCTCATATTAAATGTAATTAAAGGTGAACAAACAAAATTGTTGTACTGCCTAGCTATTTCAGTTTTCAAGTACATTTTCGAGTTGTGAAAGTAAGCGTTACTTTCCTTGTAATTACTTTCAAATCACGATTACAATTAATCAGAGGAGGGTAGTGAAATTACCATCAGTTATTGAATATTTTCTGATTATTTTAATTATTACAAAGATGATTAAGATTACAATAATCGGCGTTTCCCTTTTACGTTTGCAATCGTAATCTGAAAAATGAGGTTGCGATAGTAATTGTAATCGAAATATAATCGTAAACAAAGTTGTACAGCTCTGCTTGTTGTACAATAATTAGCTTTTTTTAACTATTTCTAATTGAGAAACAAGACCACTGAATTTTCCATTCGCAAGTGGCTGACTTTTTCTCGTTCGAATGTCCAATGTGAAATACTTTGACTTGATGACTTATTTTTCTACTTCCATTTTGCGCTCACTTTCCTCCGACGTTTCTGAATTTGCAGTTTCTAAAGCTGGATTCGCTTTTAACGATTTCACTGCTCACTGAAAAGTTACGCGGTTTTCGTATATTTTGTGTTGCTATTTTGTAGAGAGTTGCTATTTTGTATTTTTTGAGCAGATGTTGCACAGGGAATCTCAACGAGCAAGAATGCAGTTATTTCGATATCGTTGTTGCTACGCTGCTATTCTCACACACTGGTTAAAGTTTTACAAGTCATTCGTTGGCGTTTGCGCTGCAACACTGAGATTTTTCTCACTCTAATACTAATAACATCCAGAAAAAAACAACAGCATCAGACATCGTGAACAGCAAGAACTACTCGCAACTCTCGCGGAAATTCCAACGATTGTGAGCGCAAGAGTTTACTTAACTTCGAGTAAGTTTTTAGTAAGACTTTTGAGCGCACTTCGCACGCATAAACGAGTGTCAAGCGTGAGTGTCTTCAGTGGGGGTTCGAAACGGTAAAACGGAAAGAAAAGTTGCCAAATTTCAGTTGAAAAGTGTTACGACAACCGATTAGTTTTCTGACTGCTCTTCACTGCTTTTCGGCTTGCAGTGCTTACACTCGACGTTGACTTGTTGTTTAGTTATTCTTTTTCCTTGCAAAAACAACAGCATGGATAACACCACCAACAACAAGCACGTTGAAACAGCTGCTAAAAATTGTGCGAAACGAACAACAGCTTCATATTTATAAGCAGCGAATATTGAAACCATTTCAGGAACACACACACCACAACACCACAAAAATCCATTTAAACCGAAAGAGAAAAACCGCAATGTAAATTCATTTAAATTAATTGCTTTGGAAAGATTTTCAATTCATTTAAATTAATTGCTTTGGAAAGATTTACACATTTACAGAAATAAAGTTAATATGATGTACACATGTATGTATGCAGAGTGCATATATGAATTTGTTGCACACATCCAGGTGTACTTCTACAAATTTCTACTTTTTCCCCAAAATATTGGTATGAAAAAGAAAAACATTTCATGCCACAAAACTCGATTAAAGTAAAGCTTAAAAACTCGATTAAAGTTAATGCATACACAAACACACACATCGCACACGCTTGCTCTTGCACCTCCACACACTTGAATGAATTGTATACATTTTAAAATTGGCGGCTTCCGCAATTCGTGGAAAGTCGATGTAGTTCTGGCTCTAGATGTGTGCATCTGTGCGCGCCAAAACAAAAACCCGTTTAAACGCAGACATATAAATTCTGCTTCAATTGCGGGAAAAAAAGGTCCTCCATCGTACTTTGCGTTCAATGCGTACTTCGGAAATCGTCCGGAATTCGTTGCTCGCTTTCCTTATCTACGGATTTTGCCATTCACTCATTCAACCGTTCAGTTTCATTTGCTGTTTCTCACTTCTTATCTTATTATTTTGATTATTATTAAGTGAAAAGAAAACATCAGAATTGCCACTTGGCAAACAAAAGCAAAATAAGTCCACAACTTCCCCCCCCCCCAACCCCGCCCCCCATCATCATTTTACATGAACTTTTTCGATAACTTTTTCGATAACTTCTTCGATAACTTCCCTTCTTTACCCAAATTCCTTAACACGCTTGATGTTGCACTAAATATGGAAAACAAAAACATTCTTGAACTTAATTAGGCGTGTTTTGTCACGACCTTGAAAGTTGTGACGTGCTTGGAAAAATGATTTTCAGAGTTTTATCGATGAAATCTACGAAGGGGACTTCTGTGCTGCAACAAGTTCGTCTGTTTTGAAAACTTGCATTAATGATATTATTGCAACCATAATAAGTTTTAGCCAAAAGAAATCTTGCTAATTCTGCAAAACAAAAGAGTTCACAATTAGAGCAATAATATCAAGGACACAGAGAAGTCCTTACTTCTTTAACGATTCATACAAAAATAATTTAACTGTATTCCTCATCATTACATTCATCATTACATCCATTATCAACGCTACTTTTTCCCATTCAATCATCGCAATCGCTCTGATTTCGTCATGTTCTTGATTAACATTAGTATCGACATTATGATCACCATCATCATCATCATTATAGTCGCAATCCTCCAATCAGCTATCGGACAAACTACGCTGTTCCTTATCTGTCTGGATGCAGGCAGAAGAAAAAAGTGGAAGGCACGAGTCGAAGAAGGTGCAGCAGTTGCAAGTACATGGAGGCTGCCGGACTCCAGCGACGGACGCACTCGCACAAAGGAGTGCCGCCCGCTTCAGAAGAGATATTTATTGTTGCAGGGAATTTAATTCGTAGACGAGAGTTTGTTGTTTTCACTGTAGCCTACAGTATCGCGTTGGTGTTTCTTCCTCTCTGTTATTGTGATGCAAGTGGAACCTGGAATATATTTAGGACTTCCTTTTCTGCCAGCATAAGTTGTTTTCAAAAGTGCTTTTCTACCACCGCTTCTGCTGGCTCTATCATAAGAATTTGTTCAGCTGGATTTGGACCAAAGGATCTTTTCTCTCTTTGTTTGCTAGAAGGGAAAGGCAGGAACAGCGAGGTATGAAAAAAAGGGGCAGTGGCGGATCAGATCCAACGATTGGGGGAAAGAAGAAACAGAGTCAAACACAGTTTGATTCGAACTCGGAAGCTGACATCTATATCATGTAAGGCACAAAAAGCGTGGAAATGCGAATCCTCACAGAGTGTCAGAATATTTACAAAAGTCCTTCTTATTCATTACTTTGGTCCGTTTACTTTTATTTCTTCTTTGTACTGGAGTGAAGTAATCAACGATATAAGCTTCGCGGGGTAATACTGAAATATCAAACGGCTTTTTGTACACCCTTTTTTATATTGCCAGTGTATGCTATTGTTTTATATTGATATTATTCAAGCGGTTTGTGAAACCGATCTTGTTCTCCTCGAGAACCCCCTATTTATCGATATTATCAGCGATAAATTCGAACTAATCTAGATCGGTAAACATTTCATGCCGATTGCTATATATTAAATATCAGACTGGAACCATTTAGGTACAGGATACCAGCAATCACTGGTATCTACTTAAAATTCTGGAAACATAGAAGTGAAATTATAGATTAACACTGGATGGGTTTAATACTGACACTAGTTATGGGGTAATTGCGACCGAGTCTTTCGTCTATTTATCATTTCGACATTGATACAGAATATTAATTTCGTAAAAAGTGGATAGAGGACACTAAAGG
The DNA here is from genome assembly GCA_922984085.1 of Sicus ferrugineus. Lineage (NCBI taxonomy): Eukaryota > Metazoa > Arthropoda > Insecta > Diptera > Conopidae > Sicus > Sicus ferrugineus. The sequence continues at coordinate 11,731,310 of OV277351.1, read as the reverse complement.
CCAGAGTAGTTCCACGTATGCTGAGTTCTATAAATTATACTACTAGAAAACCTACCCAATAATACGCTATACGAATAGAAATGCTAGATACTGGACATTTAATACATTTAAGGCGTGCGTAATCTAACCAATTCAAAGCCATAATTGATGAAGATCGTCACATAACTGTTAGAGAGATTGCAGAGTGTGGTGGGACTACAAAGGGTGTTGTGCATTTTGACCTTCTTTCAAGGACCCCAGACGATCAATTCAGATGTGAACTGTCAACAACTAATGAAACTATATAAAAGAACTATCCAAAAAAACGGCCAGATTTGTCAAATCGCAAAGGAATTGTGTTCCACCATGACAATGCAAGACCGTGTTGGTCTTGGATCTTTCGTAACTCTCGGAATATTTATGGAGTTTGGTTGGGAAGTGATGACACATCCTCCAGACAGTTCTATATACAGAACTAAATATGTTTGAATTGTAGAATTTTCAGCAATGATAATGACCTGAAATCGCACTACATTTACTATAAATAGCCCTACATTATACTAGTTACTGCATACGAACTACTTGACACTGAATACTTGACACCGATAAAATTGTGAGTTTTTTAAATCGAATACTGGAAACTGGCGAATACCATGACTTTGGACACCCTACTCTGCGCGCTTGTTGCTGAATATTATGTAGTGAGGAGTGAATAGAATGCTGGTTACTGCTTACAAGTAATTGACTGGACGCTGGATTTCAGATTAAAAATTAAATATTTGTTATTAGATATTAAATATCGGATGCCTAGGAATTGGATACTGGATGAATTAATTTGGTTAAAAAGAAACAAAGAAAAATTGTTTGCGTTTAAATGAATGTCCGCCCTCACAGACGTGGGTTTGCAAGAGACGCATTTTCTAGAACTCCACCACTCTCTAGCCAACTCGTCTTTTCGCCGCATATGCAGTTTATAAACTTAAACGCTGCATAAACGCCACAGACGCAGACAGGAAAACTCAGTAGTGCGACTGAGAGAGGTAGTTGAAGAAATCAGCGCGTGGACGAGGCCGCCTCTCACTCCACTCGCTACACGTGGGTGTGGGTGTCCGCTACTACACTCGCTACACGTGGGTGTGGGTGTGCTTGTGTGCATACGTATGATTCTTTCCCGTTAGAGTAAACACGTGAGCAACACAGTTCCTCAAGCGGTTCACTTTTCTCTCCCAGCCCGAATATATTTTCTGTTCAGGTGAAGTGCGAGTCTTTTGTATGACGCGAGAACAAAACGACAGCAAACAGGGAACTGGTGTGAAGTGTTTTGGCCAAGTTAGGGAAACAAAAGAAGTCAAGACAAAAGAAAACGCTTAACACAGTATTCTGCTTTCACATCTTCATTTCACAGCGTGTGTTGTGTGAACAGCGAAGCATGTCTTTCAAAGAGGTGTTGGAGCCAACTGAGTCTTGGCATCCGAAATCACGTCCAGTCCAGTTAGAACAAATCACTGAAACATTAAAGTGCGCTGGAGTTTCAGTTATAAGAGTTTCATTCGCTTACAAAGGAGAAACGGCAACAAAAATAACTATATTAAACGCGCAATGAATTCTTCTCAATTAAGACAAAAGCACTTGGCGAGTGTTTTTCAAATGGAAGCGATGTTGCCACCTAAAAAGTCATTTTCGTTAATTGGCAAATGCGATGACAATGCGAAAAACTTTAGAATCGGCTAGTTTCGCTTTAAGTAGATGAAAACTGGCATTGGATAGGAAGACTCTGCAGAAATAACGACTGATTGTAAAGGTAGTTCAAACTTAATATAACCGTTTTTGTATCCACTTCTGCTTCCATCTGTCCAATATGCCTTCGACCTTTCATCTGGCTTAAAAAATTCTCTCTTCTAAAACTGTCTTCCCCCCCAGAAATTATGGAAAATGTTTGCGCACTGTAATCTGTTGTCAAAAAGTTAAATGACAGACTGAAACGTAACACTCTGAACTGCATGCAACTGTCAAAATGGGGAAAAGAAGGCAAGTAAAGACACAGACGAACAAAAAAGCTCAGAGAAGCAAACAGACAAAAATCTGACAGAAAAGTGGGCTGATAGTCAGGCGCATCGCGGAGACTTTCATATACAGTCGCTTTCCACTAAGTAAAACGCGCCTGAAAGCATGCAACGTGTGTAGAGTCTCTCTGTGATGCTGTCAGTAAGTAGTCTTGCCTCTGAACCAGTCTTGCCTCGGAACCGAATGTGTTGAACAGATTGTTCGGGCGGTTCAGGCGGAGTAAAAATGTTTGTTTGTATTTCATTTCAAGCAAGTGTAAAAATCCACACACACCCACAAACAACACACCAGCTTTCACACACCAACACACCTAGTAAGTGTCCCGAAATCGGGCCGCGTCATCGGTTACTTTCGTAGATGTGCTTCATTGTTTGACTGACTAATTGTCTGAATGACTTCTGTCTGTGTTCCTCTCTTTGCCTTTGCTTGTCTCTCTGTTCTTCCTCCCGTTTTCCGAAACTGCCTCTCTGTGCCCATCGTCCAGCTTATCCTGTTTCTGTGTGCCTGTTTCTCTATTTCTGAGTTCTCAAAATAAGACACACTTTAGGATCCTCGTTCAGATGTTCTCTGTCCAGCAGGTTTCACTTGAGTTGGACAACATTGTTGGCAGGGTAGTTAAAAGCAGTTAAAAGCTGTAAAAGGCATCAAGAATGAAAAGTATGACTTTGTTGCTTTACTGTTTTTGCCGATTTAGTCCCTCAGTTACTACCTTTCTAATTTATTTATATATACTGCGAGTTTATCTACTCATTGTTTATATTGTTATAAATGTTGTATTTATATATTTTGCTACAGTTTTCATGACCAAAAGCAAATTTAGTTATGCTGGCAATTGTGCAGTCGCTGCTTACACATTAATATTTTTAATTAAATTCATTCCAAAACCTGAGTATGCATGATGTTTGTTTTGCATGTGGAATATTTATATTTGTAAATATTTAAAATCTTAATCTCGCTGTGGTCTCACTTTATGCTCTGCATTCACATTCGATAGCATTCAGTTGGTTGGAAGAAGTTTCTGTATGTTTGGGTTCATCTTGGCGTATGAGCGACATTCTGAGTATCAAGAATTCTGATGAAAATTGATAAATTTTTACATCATCGTAGATCTCAGCAACATATTTCGAAGATATCGATTCAAAATACTCGCAGACTATAAAATCCCATGCTATGTATTCGAATCCAACATATGCCAAAAAGTATATGCGGGAACAACAAAATTAAAATTACGAACAAGACGCGATCTGCACACAAATCGGACCACAAAACAAGGACACGATTGGGAGACAACAATGCTCACTGTGCGCTCACTGGACATTCTCCAAACATAAAGAGCGTTAAATTTATTACAGCATGAGAGAAATTAAAAGGAGCCACTGAGAAATGTGCACAGGTATACCGACATTTAGTAGGAAAATACAGAGCGGACAACTTGGGAAGAGTGTAATATTTGATTGTTTTAATTTTAATTTGTCTTATGCCTGAAGATGGACAACAAAGTTGTCCGAAATATTGCTTAAATAAAGATATTTACATTCGTGAATAAAAGACATTGAGGCTGAAAAAACAGTTTTTTTAATAAAATAATTTTAAAATACTTTTAATCGTTTTTTCATGCATTCTGCTGTATATACTTTTGCATTTTCAAGATTTCTCTGTCTACTTTGCTTCCTAAAATATAATTATAGCTGAAAACGTTTCCCTTATCTTTAGAAAAGAATTATAAATAAATGAGCGATTCATTAAATATAAACATTTTAAGTTTAAGTATATCATTTTACAACAAAATTGTGCACTTCAAATCATAATAAAATACAAATTACGTTGTCTGTGCGGGACTTTTGTTATTAATTTTTGTAATGGAGAAAAAATTAAAATCGACTTTCGTGCTTTATTTAATTTTTAAAGTATGTATTGTATATTTGATTATAACTAAATATATTTCGCTCTTATTTTGTTAATGCTGTTAAATGAAGTTAAATAAGAGTGAACATTATTTTGAAATTGCTTGCCGCCGACCACATTTTAATGTTCGCTAATTGTTCACATTGCATTTTTTGCGCATTTTAACCCGAGTGGAAATTGCAGCTGAGAATTGAGAACGCTGCAGACATAAAAAGCGCAAATTTATAACGTTTATCGCCACGCATCCCCATTATTTTTTTCAGAGTCTGAGCGAAGGTTTTCGCGATTTCACGTAAAAATGAAACAAAATGTAATTCATTCATGAATTCCCGAGAGTTTGTTTATTACATTGCTCTGCATATATTTGCGTATTTAAATGCATCCTACGCAGTCCTAAAATGTAAAACATATACTCGATATCCTTTGGTTAATTTTAAATCCTTACAATTACTGGTAAAAATATTGTACCCAATGTGCCGAATAAAAATTTTCAAAAATATTGAAAGCTTCTTCTTTCACACTCATTTCAAACATATGCGTTTTTCTGCCCACCCTGTACAAAAATTAAACTTAAATTGTGAACCACGTACTAAATCAGGTGACCATCGCGAACAACTTCTTTCCAATCCTTCAACGATTTCAGAGAAGTCGATAAATTACTAAGATATATCCAAAGATTCTTCCCTTTTCTGTTTTCTCAACAGATTTTCTTTATTTGAAGTAGGAATTCTTTGAAACATCCATTCGTATGTTTGTCCAGTAGGAAATGAGATATTTGAAACTTAACTTCACTACTCAAATATTTATTCGCACTTGGGTCGCAAATATATTTTTCTTACCACTGTTGCACACTCCGATTCCGAAAGAACGTAAATAAGGCTTTCCTTACTTTCTAGTTGGGCGCTTACAGCAAATATTGCTGAACAAGTATTACAATTTATCAGTCGCCTGTGACAAAAATTATTATCGACCAACTTAAAAATAAGTTTATAATAATTAAGAGTGTTGATTAATTTGCGGCTAATTACACTCATGCTTTCTGCAGGTGTAGACATTTTGGCAGCCGTTTCAAACTTTATTTCAATAGAAAATAAATACATTTTTAATCTCACATTGTTAGTAAAAAGCTTTTTTAGGGTAATTTGTTGTTACAACAACACGCAGTACGTAGCTACTTAAATGAAATAAACATAATGACAGAACAAAAACTAAAAATCTCTTCGACTTTTACAAAAAAGCACAATTCGTTACAAACGCTGCTTCCGCAGTGTTAAAGATCATAAAACACATTAACTGCTTTTGCTTTTGAGCAAACAACAAAACAAGAATGGCCATTGGTCAGCTTCTTCTTCTTCTTCATCGTCCTCACAAAAATCCTCGTCAACGCACTCCCTCCGCAACTCAAGCCTTTGTACGCTGCTCAGCGTAATCCAGAGCATTTGTCAGAATACGTTTCTCTATAATGCGATACTGGAGAAACATGGACGCAGCGTAACTCAGCTCCAGTTCGCCACGACGATGTTGCGCCAACTTGGCCTCGTCATCCGCCAGAGTGGTGGGAAAGACGCGCAACAATAACATGAGACGAGTGTGCAAAAACTGCCAGGACTTCGAATCGAGACTCGTTTCGAGCGCGCAGTCGATGTGCATTAGATCTGTGGCGCGCTCCGACTGGATCCAGTGTTCGAGCTGATCCAGCTGCATGTTGAACACACGCATGAAGCCCAACAGCTTCGGTGAGATGTATTCCGGCGCCGGCAGCAGCTCCAGCTCGCCGAATTTCGCGATCTGCAGCATTTCCAGCAGCTGCGCGCGTTTCGCAAACAGCGGATCAGAGGTGCTCAGACCAAACTTGATGGAAACGCTATCCTTCGGATTGCTCGGGTTGACGAAACTGGCGGAGAAAAAAAGCAGGGAATGCTGCGTGAGAACAATTCGACGGAGCAAAATAGTCCCTCCTACCTGTTATGTATCATGAGCTCCGCGTTGGAGCGATCGCCGTAGTGTATGAAGATCTGTTCGCCCTGCTTGACATCCGTTTGCGCCGTGCATTCCATCTTGTGCTCCTGCAAGTCGAAGAAGGAAGTGATCTTGCCATGTTTGTGGTTCGCCATGTCCCAGAAGGGTATCAGGGCAGCGATGATGTCGGGATGCGGTCCGCTACTACCAGTCCACTTGATATCGCTGCTGGCCGTACTGCGCGGAATCATATTCTCGCGAGTCATGACGGTCGATACGGCCCATCTGGAATAATAAAAAACGAACCGAATCTGAATGTAGTGAATGTAAAAGAAATCAATAAAATCAATGGAAATAAAATAAGGACAAATAACACATAATACGAGTAGAAAATATGTAATATAAAGGATCGAATTTTACCTATTATACACTTCGTTAAGAAAATTTAAAGTGGCAGCAATTTAAAGCTCTCTGTGCAGCTCTTATGAATCAAGTGGAAATCTTAGCAATTTGCGAGTAGCTCCGCATGGGAACTTAAACTACTTTCTTTCAAAATTAAATTGTTAATTTTATGTCCGCGTTCTGGTGGTTACACCATCTGCCACAGCGCTCCTACCACATCTACTAACGCAACTCCATTGTATGTAATTCACAATTTTGTGGAGTTTTATTTCGAGAATTATGAAGAATATAATGAACTGTGTCAACAGTTTAGGCTAAAATGCCTCCCTCTTCTTTTGCGTTGGCATTTATCGTTGTCATCATCGCGTTATACCGCGCATATTTTTATAAATTTATTTAATCTACTTGACCCACATTTAAAGCTGTTCAAGGATACGCTGCAGGCATTTAAAGAAGGTGGTTGTGCAACGTTTTTCTTTTGGGAACGAACGACAATTCGGCGTTGTTAACCAGTCAAGAGGTCGAGTTTATCTTGGTTGCCAAGCGAAAGCAGGGATCTCGGCGATTAGGATTTTATTAGCACTGCAAAATTAACCGGCGCTTTCCTTCTTGTGACCAAAAAGCTTTAAAGGAATTTTTCTCTAAATTAAAGCAAAATGAAAGTAATAAATCAGTGAATTCTTAATTCAAGGAAATTCATTCCTTATCCTTTTAGGAAAATGAAGCTTCTCTAAATTCCAGTACATTTTAGTGTAATTTTTTTTAACTTAAGACGCACATCCCTGGAACAAAAAAAAACAAGCATCAGGATTTCGAATAAAGACGTGATCACCAAAGGACTTCGATGTGATCTGTTTAGTTTTCATGTTCGCAGCGACATATGACGTACACTCACAAACACTGTGACACTTTCACGCTGTCAATCAACTTTTCATTTTTCCGTTTTTAGACGTCGTTTGCACTCCTGCGCGATTTCCATCGGATGCTCCTGCTATCATACAAGAAATATTAGGGAATCTGGTTTGTATGTAAGGAGGATGAGTTGCTGCAAGTGTGTTGTATGAAAACGAAGAGTGAGCACTTTTAATTGAACTGCGCTTGATCACGTTATGTGTCGTCGATAAGTGGAAAAGCCATTCAAAACAGCAGACGCGACTGCAGATTTTCTTATACACATTCATACTGAATATACTGATGAAAGTTCAATTAAATCAAATCGAATTAAGTTCAAAATTCTAACTTGCGTAATCGTCGTTGCACCGTTGCAATTTCTTTAGACATTGATAAGGCTTTTGATCGCGCATATCATAACGGAATTCTTTTTAAAATGTTTCAAATTGGTTTCGCTCCCTCAATTATTAAATTATTCAAGAGTTTCTTTGCAAACAGAAAGTTTTGCGTTCTTTTTAATGGATTGCTTTCGGATATTGGTGACATAAGTTGTGGAGTCCCTCAGGGTTCCATCTTAGCTCCTCATCTTTTCAATATTTTAATGTACGATTTCCCACACTTTGGGCCTAATTCGACGGGTCTTTTGTATGCTGACGACTCTCTTCTGTACTCTCACCATGAGTCCCCTAAGTTGGCGTTAGATCAGACTTTGCAACATCTGCAAATTGTACGACGTTTCTACGAGAAATGGGGTATTAAAGTTAATGCATCTAAAAGTGAAGCCATTTGCATCAGGAATGCTTCAGGGAAATGTAAGTCGTTTGTTGTGCCTGAAAGCAAAACTTTACAATTCGCTCTGAATGGGTCTGAGATTCCTTTCAAGGATTCCATTAAATATCTTGGCATTAATTTTTACAGTCTTCTGAAATTTAACAAACATGCAAGAATTGTACTGAAAAAAGCTTACAGAATTTTGGGCACTTTTTCAAGTATTTTTTGGAACAGAAACTTACCAAAGAGGACAAAACTTTTGTTGTATAAAACCTGTATTAGACCTGTTATCTTGTATGGATTTCCTATTTGGTTTAACGTTTCTCCAACTGTCATTAGAGAATTTGAAATTTTAGAACGCAAGGTCTTACGTCATTGCATTGGAAAGTATTTCCAATCGCCTACAAAACGTTTCTCGAATCGTTTCGTTTATTCGGAAGCTAAAGTTTGCCCAATTGGCCTTTACGTGTCAGATATTCTACATAGATTTATCAATAGAATTTCTTGCCATGTTAACGATTGCATTCTTGATATCTTCAACCAACAAAGAGTTTTTAGCTGGTCAAATTTAAGGTATTTATCACCCATTGGCTTCGCTAACGAAGCTCCCGCTAATTTTGATTTAAATGTGTCACTTTGTCACAATTTTTATAAAAATACAGTTCCTGATTCTCATAGAGGTTAGCACTCAAATGTGTCTAAAAGGTTTGTTTTCTCTTTTTTGGTTTTGTATTAATTTTTTATTATTTTTTTTTTTTCTTTATTTTTCTTTTCTTAGAGCACTAAGTTAGCATTAAGTTAGCATTAAGATCTAATCTAGGTTAAGTGATCTATATATCTCAATCCATGTCAGCTCCGGGAGCAAGAGCGTTTAATGTTCATGTTATTGTTTTCTTCAATGTTCTCTTCTTATTAATAAGTTTGATACTGCTGTACATATATGTTTTTTAGATAATACATTATAGTCTTTAATTTTTATCCACAATTGTAATTTGAATTTTTGTAAACTTATAATGTTGTTGAAAAAAAGGCTCAATAAAATTTCAATTCAATTCAATTCAAAATTCTAACAAGTTATAATGAAGAAGAATTAAAAATTCAGTTTGCCAGAAGAGAAATTGAAATCGTCTAATACTCGTAAATAATGTTTTTGAACCCCGTAACTTTAAAATTGTTAAAGTAACTTCATTTTATTTCACTTTACTCAAAATTTCAGTGCTCATCCATGTTTGATGGTGTTTTAAATAGCACGATTATACATGAGCTTCTTCTCACTGACTCACGCCATAACTTTATTAACACTTCGCTCAAATACCGAAGCTGATTGCATTGAAAAGTATGTACAGCAGCGCCTCACCAAATGGAAGTGAATGTACGTATGTATGAGTGAGTGCGTGGTGTGTTTTTCATTTAAAATTTAATTTCCCTGGATTTTTAAGCACTTGAATAAAATTACTACGTTATTAAAAAAACTTCATAACATTAAATCGTAACGATGCAATCGTATGAAAGGATCAACAGCAACAGCTGCTGCAAGTATGGAATGTTGTGTGTGTGTGTGTGTGTGTGTGTGTGTATGTGGATGTATGCGAGTGCCATTTTTAACACGATTTATCACTTTAACTGAAGTCTCATTCCACCCACTAGCCGCCTGTAAATTTTCGGTATATTTTCACGTTCGACCAGCTGATAAAAGCTGGGTTGAGTGGGAATTATATTTACGTCCCTGCAAGGATATTAACTAGTTCGAGGTTAATTTGAAACTATTCCACTATTTCTGCGACTAATTTGAAGAAGCCACCAGTTGAACTTTGCTTATTATTTCATGTGGAGGTTCAAGATTCGAACCCGCGTCATCGGAGTTCGTAGGCGACCTCATGACCAAAACACTAATCAACTGATTTTTCAATCAGATGTTGTAACAGGCAGTTGGCACCTTCTGATAGAGCTTCGAAAGCTGCGACACGATACTGCGAAGGCTTATTTAAAGCTCGACTGAAACAATCGACTATTAGTTCCTGACACAGGGATATTGAAGACACTTCATTCCTTCTGTGTGTCTGTGAGGAACCAGTTGAATGCTGCCAGATGAGGATGACGACTTTTCAAAAATAAGTGATAAATTTAAGAGTCTCCTTTGGTCTCGCTTTTTATATTTCAAAAATAATTCAGCATAAAACGAACAAGGGCGTCACTTCAAATTTCAACTGAAGGATTCAAAGCAATTCTGCTAGGCAAAAAGAGGAAAAATAACAAACTCTGAATCGGCTCGAAGAATTATATACAAACCTTGGAATCCTCTTTAACCGTGGGATAGAGGAGATTATTGTAGAGGAGGAGAGATTATATTTATTTCCTCCGCTATCACTGCTATTTATTTTTTATTTTACTTGTTCGTATTTGCTTTTGGCCTGAATTTTCTCTTATAACGGTGACTTTACACAAACCACTTTGGCCCTAAGTATTTCTTACTCGCGGCTGTGGGAGTTGCATATGTAATTATTGTATGTGTTTGTATTTACGCCCACATTGCTACCATTTTCATTAATTTCTAGAATGTGATTCTCACAGGGTCTCATCCACAACATTTTCGTCGACAATGGGGAATTTTTTCAGTCCCAGAGCTTGTATCGGTACATGAAATCATTCCCCTTGAAGTTTCATAATTATTTGTTTTTATTTTCACTGTTTCCTATTTCTTCTGCTTACTTTTAATTGAATTCCTAAACGTAAAAAAAGGAATTGGATAATTCAGAACAGTTCTCTGAAATTTGCGTCCATAAGTTGCGTCAACTCATAAATGCTAAAAGTTCTCCTAAATATTTATTAATATTTAAAAAATTAAATAGTAGTGTCAGGCACAGCAGAAATTGTATGGAGTGGACGCATTTAATTTTCCATTCGTGACTTCGTTGGCAATAGTGAAAACCTAATGTTGGGCATCAAAAATAATAGAAACTATCTTTGGAAAAGTTCACCTACATCCCACAGAATCGTGTTCTTGCATTTGAAGAGTTTTTCTAAACATGACACCAACCTAAGCTATTTATATAGCGAATGAGATACCACATTCTCAAGTTCAAAGAACCTCCAATACGAGAGCCAATCCAAGCCACAACCATCACTCAGGCTGCAAAAATAGACCCACTAAGCCAGCATTTGCCTGAGAATGAGTAGATGGATGGTTGGCCAGCCGTTTTGAATGTGATCAAACAGGAAACGCGCCCGCGTTTGGATTGATGGATTGAAAGAAATGCAAAGTTAATTCGACGTAAGACTATCAACGATTGATAACTGATTTTGAAGACACACGAATGTTGTGATTTTAAACAGTAGTCAGTAGTTAGTATTATGGTAGTTAGTAATATGGTAGTTAGTATTATGGTAGTTAGTTGCTAGTATTATATATATAGTGCTATTATTTTCGAACTACTTCGAATTCAAGTTGATTATTGCCTGAATGGAAAAACAATTTTCTACTAGTTTATGTTTTTCAAGGTTGTAGGGAATTCAATTCTAAAAAGAGCTCTCAACTCTAAAGAATCTTATATTACGTATACGCATCTTTATTTTTAACACCAATTTTTTTATTTCTTTTCAGATGATGCAAACCAGCGCTTCGCATGTTGACTGCGACCAATCAGAGTTGATGGAAGAGGAATCAACGGAGTTCAGCAACCATGCAACGCACGAATTTCACTACGCAACGCCGCTGCGATCAACAGCGGGAACTGTTAAACCGCTATACAGTAAACCGTTATCACCAGTTACAAGCAGCAGTACAACGACTGAGACTGAAAGGATCAACTTTTGGCGCGGTTTGATCGACGATGAATTCGTACCGACAGCGGCTGCAGTACGGGCGTCCGTTCCCGGCAGAACCACTGAGGCAACATTGAGGACTACAACAACGACGTCAACTACAACAAAAAGGCCAACATCAACATCAACAACAACAACAACAACAACAACCTCTACGACGACTGCCGCTCCAGCAACAGTAGCAACAGCAACGGCAGTGACGACGACGTCCACAACGGAAGCTTCACTCTCCACGGCTGCAGCATCCACCACCACGACAGAACTGCCAGCATACAAAATCGACGTGAGATCCACAGCAATTTCACAGCAGCCACAAGATGATCGAACTCTAGCGGCAACCGCCTCGAACTCTACCTTAAAACCCCTTAAGGACCGCCGGTCAAAAGGGGGAAAGCGCAGAAGAAAGCAACCTGCCGTACGAGAGCCATTGGCCGCGCTGGAAAAGGAGCAAAAACTGTATGAACTCCGCGACAGACAGCGACAGGAATTCGTAGCCGAAGTCACGAGTGCCTACCGCGATAAATCCTACCGGCGTCCGTATTCGCAGGCGAAACGAGAGCAGGAAGCAGCAGATACGCCAGATGCTCCAGGTCGCGGCAATGCGAACGGCGGCAGAAAAGCGGTTGACCTGAAGAATATCCTCAAAAACTCTGGTGGTTTGAGTCTCAGTGAAATACTGCAGCAGAAGAATTTGTCACTGGACGATCTGCTGAAAGGCAAGCAGACCGCGTTGCTGGCCTTGCAAACCACCGCGGCCACGACACCGCAACGAAAGACGGAAATAAACGGTCGTTTGACGAAACCAAAACGACGCATACCACAGATGACGACAACAACGACGACAACCGAAGCTACAAGCAAGGAACTTAACAACAGCAACGAAGAGTTCAGCAGCGACCACAAGAAGCCGGGTAAAAGCAAAGTGCGGCTTCCGGCGTTGCAGCGACTGAAGCTTTTTGGCTCTTCGTCGCGAGGTGCAGCAGGCAGCGGCGAGTTGTTGTCCACCAGCAGACGAAGAGAATCCACAACAGCAAGTTCACGAATGACAAGCACAGAAACACCGGGTATGTCAACTACAAAACGTTTACCGGTTTATCGTAAGCGACAGCCGTTGCTACAGCGCTCAACATTCAGACCGCTGGGGTTGCTAAAGAACACTGCGTCAGAATCATCTACGAATGCACCACTAACAACAACCATGAAGCAAGAGTTAGCAGGATCATTTAAGCCAATCGTGCCAACGGTCAACGACGAGCAGTCTGAAGAGGAAGAGCTCGAAGAAGACAACGACAACGTCGATGAAAGTTCTGAGTCTCAAGCGACAATGACCACGCTAAGCCCTGCAACACAAAAACCTGCCGTGGCAACAACAACTCCCAGCAACGAGGCGTCATCTAGTGTTATATCGAAAATTCAATCCAGGTACGACAAGAATCCCAAGACGAACATCATCGAACTGGACGAGCAGCCGCGCAAAGCCACCGGTGCTGCCGAAACTGCCGTCACCTACGCCGCAGACGAGGACCTGGAGGACTTTTTCGAGGAATCTACAACGAAAGCTGTGACGCACAATATAAGCAGCTTATCGCCATTGCAATCCACATCGACTGAAAGCGTTACTCCGCGTCTCAATCGCCAAACAACGCCTCCTGCAAGCAACCTGGACAACCTGTCGTATATCGATCCCGTCGATGACCGCACAGATCTTCTAGAACTTATTGAAGATCGGCGATTGGGAAACCGTCTTTTCAAAGTATTGGAACAGCGCAACATGACGCTCGAGGAGCTTATTGAGCATCGCAAGCGTGGCTCCAGCCAGCTTCACCTGGCCATGGTGGTGCAGAATAGGTCGCGGTTTTTTCCCGACAAGAAAGTCATTCTCCGGGATGATATGGACATTGTTACGGCGTTTGAAAATTTTCCTCATTTTAACCTCATGAACCTGAAGAGCGTCAAACCCGATGAGATCAAGACGGACTCGCAGGGTTCCAGCTATTTCACTTCGATCATTGATATCGAGCCAACGGATGAGATTTATAAGAATGAAAACAAAGAGGAGAGCGGAACGAATGACGCAAGGAGCGGCAGCTATAAGGGTGCGTTAAGTCGTAATCGTTTGGAGCGCCGTTTGCGCGAACGCGGCAAAGCTCGATACCGCACAGCTGGAGGAAAAACACTTTAATGAGGAACATATTTGTCAGTTAGGCGCCAGTTTGTGATGAGCTGAGGGGGTGTAAAGAGAAGAGGGAACGTTAGTAATTTCTGAGGAATTAAAATTTTAAAAATCACGAAAGGAACAAAGAGGCTCATAACAAACTGGTCATAAAGAACTGACAAAATCACTTTCATACGCAGTCATTATAAAACACAGTTTCAACAAACCAATTACTTAATTAGATTGAAATAAATTTTTAATTTAAAAATAAAGTCTGGCCAAATTCGCTTGTAATTATCATGATAACTGCATATAACTTATATCTAATTATTATGATGATGGTATGTCGCACAGAAAAATCACGTGCTACACTCAATATATTTAATCGCAGGACTACTTATTGTGGAAACTCCGTAGCGTTTATGGTAGATAAGCATAATCCGTGTTGCAATATTTAAAGAAGGAATTATATATCAATCACAGAATACGGATTTCTTTATGTTTATTTTCCACCCTAATTCCTATCCATAAAAAAATTATCTTATTATTATTAAGTAAAATTGTACTCTCACGGAATAATTTCTACAGTTTATTTATGTATTAGTAGCCAACTTGGTCGAAATTGGTGCACAAGTTCCGCCATGAATTCGAAGTAAACATACCAAGAAGCTGTTATTATAACTAAATATTATTAAATTTGCACAAGTAAAGTTTCTGAAGTAAAGTTATTATTAGATATGGATTTGAAATATTTAACAGAGTTCTGAGTGCTAAATTTTTAACAATTAAGGAATCAAAAATGAAAACCTTTCTTATGAAAAAATTACATTTTTTAAGCAATAAATATCTAGTTTTTCTACAATTTGAACTCCCAACTAAGTTGGCTTGCTTATTAAAATTTGTAATTGGTTTGTCACAGTCTACTGTTCACTCCACATTTATTTCTCACACACTACTCTACTCCATCCGTATTTCCGTCTGTCATTACTTCCATTTTCTGTCTTTCTAAAACTTCTCTTTCTAGGATCCGCCTCCTACGCACAACTCCAAAGATCCGAAAAATCTCTTGGTGGTATGTTTTTCCCGTGGAAAACCTTTTCCGCAGGCTCGCTTAATCACCCCGTTATGACTCCTGTTGCACCTAATATGCAGACCTTCTTTCTACCTCCACCTAAACTCCTACTTGACAGCACAGCGGAGAGCAGCAGCAGCAACAGTCAATCACAAGAAGTGCCAGACGGGCCTGAATTGCTTCTCAGTAACGATGGCAACCTCAGTGTGGCGCCTTTCGACACCGTCGAAGCCATTGAGAATGAAGTTGCTCGCGCACACGATCTCCTCGACCTCGAATTGTCCGGACATGGCTTCAAACGTAGCCCGACAGCCGTTGCAGCCTCCATGACGAAGCAGCGGCAAAGCAACGGCTTTTATAGCAGCATGCCGTCCGGCATACGGTCGGCTATAGCAGCCAGTGCTGCCATTGTACTCACTTCTCTCACCACGTTTATGATTATCTTCATCGTGTGTCGCTGGAAGCAACACAGACGTCGCAGGACGAGCTTTATGAAGACGTACAACGCAATGAGGACCAAGCTGCCGATGGTTGCTGCAACACCCGCATCACGACACCCGTCGATGCGGAGACAACATATAAAAGACAGTAGCATTGTCGGAGCAGATATTCGTCAACAACATTCAGAACAGAACCAGCAACAGCCACTCTATCATCAATCTGGGCATCTGTTTCGTAGCAGTAGCAGCCATAGCTTAGGTGGCGTCGCCATTAGCAGTACAAGCTTGGTAAGTTCTGGAAGTGCTGATCGAGCTGGAGACGTGTCAGGTACTGGATCCACCACATCACTGGCGCTTTCACTCATGTGTCCGCAAGCAAACGTTCTAAGCTCCAAACTAAATACAATGGATCCCCATTCGCAACAAATGCGAGAATATTTCGACGATGCACTGAGAAAGTCATTCTGAAATTTCTTTTCAACGAAAAAGTGATACTTAGAGACGTTTTATTGTTATCTAAATAAAAAAAGATTTTAAGTTCGAAGAACTTTCTTCTGCAACAAAATTATCTTACTACAGTATCTAACGATAAAGGCGTGAATATCTAAAACCGACTGTATCCAGTAAATGTGATCAAATCATTAATTTAAAACCGAAGCTTTGCTGATTCCCTAATTATACCCAGTACCAGATTATACAATTATTATTTTATCATACAAAAAATCTGGGCGCGTATTAAGTGGTAACGATATACTACCCACAACTCAAAAGAAAAAACCAAATCAATTATATAGAACATTGCAAAAGAATATTCCATTACATAACAAATATTTAAACTTTACAAAAAACGTCAAGTGGATAAAGTCGATTTTGGAAATGATCGCTTAATTATAATAGCAGAAACTTCTGATCCTGTCCCGTTAAATTTATTATTTGATCAAGATCGTTTGATCTTCTGTAATCGTAAAAAGGCAATTTATAACTCCAGTGATTATACACAGAAATACTTTTTGCTAGTTCTAAGATATATTGAAATATTTTCTTATTATAGTTCTTTTATATTTATTTTATTTTGTTCTCCAGAAACTGTAGTCGATTAATAGCAGTCACACAACTAAAAAGTTTTTATAAATTCTGAAAATGTCATATTGTAGAGATTATCGGTTTGCGGCACTCTTAGATATTGTAGACGACTAAGAAAGATCCCTGGCTTCTCGTGCAGATAAATTTTTTCTAACCAACCTTGATAAAAATTTAACAATGCTTATCGCACAGTTGACTTCTCTTCTAACATCTTCCAAAAAACAAGAGAGAAATATATAAGTTCCAAAAACTGACATCATATTTTTTTTCTTTCAATAGTCTTCCATACGATTAACTAAAGAAACAGTATGATCAGTGTATGATTTTCGAACGATATTCCACAACATTAATAAGTATAGCAGAACAATAATTTCTATTCTAAAGGTCTTTGAGACTATTCTAAAAAATTTGGGGATTTATCGCTCGGACAATTTCCTTCTATTCCGATTCAAATGAAACGGATTGTCATCAAAACATTTGTGGATTTATCGTGCAATCGAGTTTTTTGTTTACAATATTCCACAATATCAAAATAAGTATCGCGATTTGATCGCTAGGATGGTTTATCGTGTCAGTGGTTAATCAGTTTAAAAAAGTAACGTTTTTTAATTAATTACAAGAACGAACTAGGAAGAGAATTAAAGGATTAAATTATAA
Organism: Sicus ferrugineus; assembly: GCA_922984085.1. NCBI lineage: Eukaryota > Metazoa > Arthropoda > Insecta > Diptera > Conopidae > Sicus > Sicus ferrugineus. Next base: position 11,714,110 of record OV277351.1, on the reverse strand, counting down.
AGAAGTAGAAACATTTAACACAGACAAAACTTACTTGGAGCAGCTTGTAAGTGGGTTTCCACGACACATAATTTAAAAGTAGCGACAATAATATTTAAGGTCATTTTAAAAAAGTAAATAGTGTACAATTTATATAAAAAATTGGCAAAAATGCTACTTGCAACCAAGTTCAATTGTACTTAAAGTTATGAATTCTTAAAAGCATTACATTATTTATTATTAACATGCCGACTTTTGGCCATTTGGCTTAAGTGTTAATGTATTGACATGACAAATGGAGCAAAATAGCTGCCAATTTTATGCACATTGTAGTTCTTAACTGGTGAAATAGTCTTTTCCACACTCAAATAGATATTATATAGTTACTACTTTCATAGTGAATTTATGATGAAGTTTACACAAATGTAGTTGTAAAACAAGACAACACTGCATTGGCAGCAATAAAAAGTATTCTTTTAAATGAAAAATACATTTATATGGTTTTTTTTTGTTTCGACAGCTTTTCTTCCTGGTCGAGTTGTTTGCGAGCGAAATGATGCTTAGCTTCCGAAGCCCTTTCAGGCGGCACTAAATAAAGTAACAAATTACTTCAGAAGTACTTAATATTCATAAATTTGTACTTGCACTACGTACTTTTTGAAAATAATAACGCTTCTTTTAGCACATAAAAGAGCTAAGAAAAAACGCTTTAAAAAATAAACAAAAACCTCAATTGCAGCCTTCTTCTCATAGGTGGCAAAATTATCCTCGATCAACTTACCGATACAAATCGTAGCAGAAAGCGTCCTTGAAATGCTGTGCCACAGGCGTTATTTTTTCCTGATATGGTGTACTTTGAGCGATGTTGTAAATGAACGCATACTGGCGCGCAATCGCCTTACACTGACGAAGCGCCTGCGACAGGGCATTTGAACCACGCAGCTCTTCCATTTCGGCCACGCTGCAGTACAGCACAGTGCTGTACTCGTCGGGCAACAAATCGATATAAGGCTTCCAGAAGCCGTCAGGTTTCAGTGATTCTAACATTAGAGCGTAAGCCAGTTTCAGGTTCGACATCGTATCGAATTGCGACTGACGGAGGTCCTTATCTAGATTTTCCTCAGACAAGATAACTTTGCGTGGTATACATAACAATTTGTCGCCCTGTTTAATATCACGCGTAGCCTCGAGGCCCAATTCGTAGCCGGGAAACTGAGATATCTTTAGCCCGTTGTATTTTATGCCATTTTCACTGGCCCACTTGTAGAAGACATTGATATTAGCCAGCCGGGATTCGGCGGTAGCATTCGCGGATTTCCTCTTCAGCACAGATTCCAATACAACCACGCGGTCAAGGATCTTCCGTATGTCGAGAAACTGCTGCCATTCTTCGTTCGGATTGCTGGCCTGCTTAAAGCCGATATCCAGAAGGCTACTAACAAGTGCGCTCAACTCATTGCGCTTCTGCAGGGACAAAGTGGGTCTCTTAATTTTGACCTCATTTCTGTTGCTCTTGTGTTTGTTGTTTCTCATACGTCTGTCCATATTTTCGTTAATTTGTGCTGATATTTGCTGTGCGTACCAGATATTCGCTGAGCCACTTACTTTTGTTTATTACGCTGATAAGCACCACCGTTGCCAGTTAACGCCCGAAAATGCAATTCACGTGCTGCCTTCTCCACAGCAGAATCAGGGACAAAGTCAGCTGTTGCCCGAGCATTCACGGTGAATTATGTGTTTCTGGACCGGGTAATTAAAAGTCGTTCATTGAAAACCGAAGTTTTGCAGCTGTTCCGTATATCACGGAAATACAACAAAAATTTGTCTATCTGCTTGAAATAATAACTTTGTTGAACACTCGAATATAATAAAAAAAATTATTTCTCCTCTTCTGCCCTTTTTTTTTTGTTTATTTTGAAAGTCAATTACTGAAGCCAAGTGATTTTCGTATATATATAAAAAAGCTCCTACAATATACGTTCAATAAAAACATGAATACTCTGTGGTGAAAAACTGCAAACGTTCAAGACGCTTCTCACTGTGTTAACAACCACGAAGTAGGCCCTCTGAGACTGTGAAGAAATGAAAGAGGACAACATGGCGAGTTTTAACTATATTTCTGCTGCCTTTATGCCAAAGTAATTTGCCAAAGATTATGAGAAATGATAGTTCTAAGTCGTGTTTCGGTTATTTAGAATTTATGGAAGCATTTCGTCTGTATTTACTCACGTCAGAGATGGTTGTTATGTCGGATCCACTAGTCTTCTTGGAAGATGGCAACCCCACGCCGTTGTTTAAAAACATCGTTTACACAAATTCTAAATCAATAAAGGTCTTAAGTAGCCTAAGGCTTTTAATATTTAAAGCCTTTTATACCTTATTCCTACATATTAATGTTAATAATAAATAAATCTTGTTATAAATACAAATATGTAAAGCGTAAAGGAAATATATATTCAGCTAGGTATTATATTTATATTTTATTCAGCTTAGTTTAAAATAGTTTTAGAGTGAATACCCATACAGTCAAATACATATTGCCCGCAGTTATTGTCATTGCAGTTTAATAGCTTACTTCGTTTAACACAGCATACCTTTAGGCGTGAGATAAGCAGTGGCTCTCCCAGTTTGTTTGGGTATTTTTTGTTTTTGCATTTTTCGGTGCGCTAGTTTGTATTCCTAATTAAATTTTAACTATCCAAAAATGAGGCTACGGGGACGTGTTGCATATAAATTTCTAACGATTTTATTTGCAGTTGCAATTGTTTTAATAATCCTTATAAACTTCTTCGCTGACAAAACGATACGCGATGATTTCCTCACACATCTACCAGACGTCAGTGACTCCGAAGCAGACCAGCTGGAAGACCTGCTGCCGACTAAGAATCTCAACATGCAGCGTCTCATAAACCTCACAGATTTTAAGTATCTAATCGACAACAAAATCTGTTCCAAACACAAGGAACTCTTAGGCAAGCGACAGTACCTCGTGTTGATCACAAATTCTATCTAACTGAATCCTTCCATTTCGTCCAGCCATACTCATTGTCACCTCCTACGCTGGTCATGATGAGCTCCGTGCTGCACACCGACAAGCTATAACACAATCAAAGCTCCGTGAGCTGGGCTTCCTGCGCGTTTTCCTGCTCGCCGCGCTACCTTCAACAGAACGTTTCATCAGTCAGCTGCAGATCGATAGCGAGCAACAGAAATACGAGGACTTGCTGCAGGGTAGTTTCAGCGAATCCTACCGCAACCTCAGCTACAAACACATCATGGGTCTCCGCTGGGCCGCCACCGAATGCTCAAAGTCTAAATTTATTGTTAAAATCGATGACGACGCCGTCTTCGATGTGTTTCAACTGAAAAATTACCTCGAATCACTGGAGGTGCAAGGCTATGCGTCGAACTTTCTTGCGGGCTTCGTGTTGGACCGCAAGGCACCCATTCGTATCACGGCCAACAAGTGGTACGTTTCGAAGAAAGAGTACGCCGGCAACGCGTACCCCGATTACCTCTCGGGCTGGCTGTACATCACGAATCCCAGCACCGCACTGCTCTTGGTGTACGAGTCACAACACGCGCCGTTTTTCTGGATTGACGACACATGGGTCACAGGTGTTCTGCGTGATCGCGCCCACGTGCCACTTGTGCGTCTGAACCCATGGTTTTCGGCGAATGCCGAGTTTATCGATTGCTGCGTGCACGATCTGAAGGAGTTCAGTTACGAGTGCGAGTTCTATGTAGGGCCAAACGGTGGTGATTCAAAACTAATTGTTGAGTTTTTACACAACGTCGAGAAATGCTATTTCGATGAGTGCTCGAAGCGGTCGCCGGAAAAATCGCTGCGTAAAACTTGTGTAGGGAGCGTAAAGCGCTTGTTGCCGGATCATGGTGAAGCCATCTTACGCCCAGTTAAATTGAGATGATATTAATTAAGAAATGTTACGAAGGATGATACGCTGCATTTCGAAGATGCTCATAATCGACTGTTGAAACCTGTGCCGTCCTTTGCAATTATTTTAGTGCAACCTTATTTTTAATTAGTTGCTTTTTATAATTTTAAGATTGGAACAAATTGCAAAAAAAGTAATTCCACTTTAAATAACCTGATGCAATTTACAGTAATATAAGTATTTAGTACAGTTATGTTTTATATTATATATAAACATTTCTCATTTGTTTTGATAACAGATTTATTAATTGCCCAAACATAAATATATAATAAACAATTTCTAAATAAATCTTCCAGGATCAGTAAGTAAAGCTTTATCAGCCCACATTTGGTAATTAACGACCACTTTATGGTACATAAACAGTATCCATCCAAGTGGCGTATCTAGAGGAGTTAAGCGCTCATCAATTTTAACTTCAGATTTCTCCCTTTATTGAGTAGAAGGAAACTTCAATCGACTGGAAGCAAAATACCCTCCCGAAATACCATCTCGTTATAGTTAGAAGTAAATTACAATTCTACTTATATTCCGTGAATTATTTTCAATGAAAAGTACAAAGGTTTTTCTTAATAATTTTTTGTTCAATTCGCCCACAATGGAACTGCTAACACTATCGAATTTTCAATTTCATTTTAATTCCGATATAAAGGCCAAGATATTTTTTTTATTTATTTATTCCATCTAAAGATTACATCTTACAGACTAATAGAAATATACAGTAGATACAAAATACAAAATAAATGTGTGTTAATTAAAGAGCCCAAATAAATTTAATTTAAAAACAAATTCAGATACATTATAATTCAATAGCTCAGAGCATTGAACTTTTGTAGAAAGGACCTTAAAAACTAACATCATTTATCGTTATCATCGCATTAAAGGAAAAATACGATCTGTCTTTTAACGATTGTAGCCCCAGAAGTTTCCGCCTGGTATCATAAGAAAGCATATGATTAGGGCCAGCAAATTTTTTGAATATTTTCTAATTTATTCGAATGAATATCATAATAGGTAAATAACTGTGAATATCATAATAAACAGTTGGAATATTTAATAAATTATGGCAAGTCATTTATAAATATAAGAAAGAGTAGAGGGCCGCCATTATCCATTACGTAATCGCATAAAGTTCTGACGATCAAATTCACAAATTTAAACTTTAAAATTGTTAAATGCTTTATTATTTGCATTTTTTCAGTTAGACAATCTAGAACTAAACTATGGAGATTGACTTCTAATAATTTTAGTTCTTTTAGGAACGAATATCGAAATAGCTGACGAAAATATCTCCACAATATTCTCCACAACATTTCTAAAGGAGCAGAAATGCAATTTAAGGTCGACCAATCAATAGCAATAAGAAATTCATTCAGAGAAATGCAATGATAAATTTTAATTATAAATATTTCCAATTTTAATTATAAATATTTCCAGAGAAATACAAGATATAAATCTAAAGTTAATGGTTAAAGCTTTATGGTGAACACATATTATTATACAATATATATATTTTTCAGGAAATATAGCAATTTTTAAGAATATATTATTTTTTAAGAAAAATATTAAGTAACCTTTTTTGCAGTAACTTAACGTACTTATTTGGGATAACTTACCGATTAGTTTGGGAGCAACTATGGCAAAAAGATTGTGTGAACTTGCAGATTACCTAAATTAATCTGTGAAGACAATTCATAAGTTTTTCTCTAGATGTATGTAGAAATGGAAGGGTATTAAAATCTTGGAATAAGGGAGAGAATAAATTATTTAATAAAGGCGCGTCTATTTGTTTTGCAAATAATATGGAAAATTCTTTTGTTGGCAAACAAGCAATGAATTTATGTTATTGGCCCCCAACCTACTATTCACTACTTCGAATAAACAAGATTATTTGTTTATTCGGAGATTCAATACTACATCTCCGAATAATCAACTTTAATAAACTGTATCAAGTTTTTAATAAACTGTTTTATCAAAGTACCAATGGCATCTTAAATTATACCTAATTAAACTGTCTCAGCATATTTGCCTTAGTCTCTGTTGTTTAATTTGAGATTAAACTCTACCTTAGGTTTTCAACATTTCAAGATTTGACACATAACGACTGCGATACTTGGTCACAACAAATAATTTACTAAAATAATTCACAAGATCACCACAACTATGGCTTAGCTAGGCCTAAAACATAAAACGCACTGTGAAACCCGACAATCTTAAGCCTTGGAATTGGTTCAGCTAGTTCAAGTTTAAGCTCATACGAAAAAACTAAGCTTTAGCCAACCAATTTAATTTGTTGTCAAATAGAAATCCAAGGGAGGTACATCTTTGTCCACATTTAGTTAAACGTATATGTGGAACACTCAATATGAAATGTACATATGTTGTTGTGTTTTTAAGAATCAAATTCTTTTGTCAAGATTTTTACTGCTTCGAGACGTTTTACGGCCGCTTATAAATTTAAGAGTTGTTTTAGAGGATCGACCACAATTGCTTTCGGAAAACTTTTAATCTATTAAATCAGAAAATAAGTATTGGCATAATTTTTAAGGTTGTGTAGTTTCTAAACATTAACAAATATTTATTAACTAAGTTCATGCATAAATATTTAAATAAGGATGTATAATATAATATTTTACTAACGACTTCAAAACGAAACCCCGAATTTTATAAAGCAAAATATTATTTCATAACCCTTGGCAGTCATGATTTGTGGATTGTAAAAAACTACAATCCACAAGTCTTTGTGATTGTTGATTGCCAAAAAAGTCTTGATGTTTCAAATAAAATTTGTAATTTTATAAATCCTATAAATTTTTTTCTATAAGAATTTATATCTTTACACTCGAGAAAAATGGGAAAAGAAATTGATTGTTCACGATTATCACCTCCAGTCCAAGATGTAAGTTGAGCTGTGAATCTAAACCCCATATTTTAAACTTTTATTGTAGACAATGTTTGTACCAACTACTCCAACTGCAGTTCCTACAAACGCAATTTCCAAGGAGCTCTCCAGTAAAAGACGAATGCAGCTTGGTCAATGGCTGGGTAAAACATTACGAGTCGTTATAACTGACGGCCGCGTGCTTATCGGTTTCTTCAATTGTACTGACAAGGATGCCAACTTAGTGCTTTCCATGTGCGCGGAATACCTGGAGGAAGGCAAGGATGCACGTATCCTGGGCAACGTAATGATTCCTGGCAAGCATATTGTTTCGATTGCGGTTGATATGCCACCTTCGGAACGGCAATCGAAGCAGCTACAATTGAATGGGCAACCGACAAGGTCGCAAGGGCAGTCAATGCCCAAATAAATACTAGCTTTCGTCAAAGAAATTTTTGCTTCCAGTCGTAATCTTCAATTAAGCGCACTTAAGTCCCGTTACGATATAATACATTATGGCGAAGAGAATATGTGCAATCTCTCAATTAGCATAGCAGATGCGGGTTGTCAGGTCTGAAATACTGAATATCGTATATAATACTATAAGAGCTAGCAATTAAATATGTGTGTAATTTTTAAAAACATTTCTTAAAATTATGTTTCTTTTATTGTAGATTTTAGATTGCTATTACAAGCGCAGAAAAGTTATAAGATATTTAATCTTGATTATTGAAAGATGGAAATGTTATCTGTTTGGGTTATTTTTTCATTAATTCAATTAATTATCTAGGCTTGCTCTACACCTAAAGGAGAGTTTGTAACGCCTAGGAGGCAATATAGATTAGAGGCAAAGCATATATTCTTGCTCAGCTTCACCCCCCGAGTTGATTTAGACCTGTCAGTCCATCAGACCGCTGGTGCCACGATTACAGGAGAACAAATAGAAATATTTATTCACGCAATAAAAATAAACAAATCCTTTACAAAAATATCATTCTGGTACGTAGAGCGTACTAGAGTATAGAGTATTGGCATTATTAAGGTAATGTCTCATAAACGGTGTGAGCTACGAAGACGATTATAGGAAATTTTATTCCGCAGTATATTCCATTACCAAAATCAAATGGCGAATGTTAAAAGAAAATTTAATGCTCGATTTACGAACAGAACAATATATATGTGAGCAATTTTTTAAACAGTGTACTTAAAAATCCTAAAAACTTTGACCAGCAACAAAATACCTTCAAGTAAAATCAGAGCAATAATTTTTCCACTATCCAGTTATAACATTTCTCAAATTTAAAAGCGAGTCTTCCTGTTTCTAGTATAGATGTACTAAATTGATTATCTTAGTATTAATTAATTCTAGTAAATTTAAATTACGAAATTAAATTCTGCGAAGCCGTGATGCAAAATGCTTACTACATCTTGTTGTATATCAATAGAAAGCTAAAGGATCACGCTTCTGAGATCCCTTAATAATTACAATTTAGATGATACCAAAATGAATTATCTCCTATAGTTTATGAGATAGCACTTATAAACGGCACTTTTTAATCGTGTTTTGTAGTCCAGAAACCGTTATATTGAAAAAATTGAAAAAGCTGGAGCGTTGGCATTTTTTCCAAAATTTTATTCTGTTATGAACAATAACGCATTTACTGGTGTAATAAATAATTATAAAGCCAACTTCTTCAGTTTTATTGTTCCCTTCCACCTGCTTGGACACGCCTACGATACCTTTTTTGTGTTCTCTACCAGTGGATCGAAGCCCTTTTCCATCTTCTTCTTGAACTGTTCATAGGTGCGTCTGCGGTCAAAGTGCTTCACCCACTGATTTGGACAAGACGACTCGAACGCTTTGCGCAACTTTTTACAAGCCTCGGGTACTTTTTCTCCACTGGTCGAACTGTGTGTGGGTGCGTTGTTGCTGAGGCATTGCCAATATTCATCTCGTGCGTTCCAACATTTATGGCGCTCATCTTTGCCAATAAAATCCATTTGTGTTTATAATTAATCTACCTCATGTAAGAGCAGACTTCTTTAATTTTGAGTTTAGCAAAGCTAAAAACGTAGCCTGTGTAAATCAGCTGTCTTGTGGATGGAAATGTGGATATTTTTGAAGGCTGCAACATATGAAAAAAGCAACAGGGCTGTAACGTATGAGAAAAGCAACTACAAATGAAATTACATCTTTTTCAATTCTATCTTATAATGCTTTGATATCTGAATTGAATGTAACATCTGTACTTTGCGGACATGTAGCATTTACCACAAGTGGGTTACATAGGGCAGAGCATTCGATAGTTCCTTCACCAATAAGCAAGTAAATAACCATTGAAATAGGCTTTTTATTTTGATTTTTGTAGTACAAAAATGTTTGCTGAGATACATACATTGATTACCGGGGACACCAATGTTTTTACCAGCAATCCTACAAAATTTTTGTGAATCCATAGACAACATGATTTCATGATTTAATCGGTTTATTAATACTAAAAATTTTATACTAGCTGCAAGCCGGGTAATTCCTCCCCTGCTTTCAGTCAAAACCCCTTGCCAAATAAATTTTTCGGTGCAGGCCTCTGAGTTGGTCTGTAATCAGAATTATAAAAACAACTTGGTCAAACCTGTGGAGCAATGGGTGAAGTGAGATTTGCTGTTATTACAAGTAGGTTTTAGCTTATTTTATGGACCAAGTGAGAAGAAAAATGTTTAACTCACAACTTCTGCAGTCAGTGACGCCTGTGCGCAGAAAAAACGACTGGACCGGAGTGGCCCTCGTCTAACTGAGCTCATTAAGCATCATTTTAAGAGTTCTTGCATCCAAAGCATTATTATACCGGATGAACAAGATATCATTGAACAAACTTTAAGAAAGTTCGTTGACGAGCGCGCAGCTGTGATCATCACTAGCGGCGGAACGGGATTTGGACCGCGCGACGTTACACCCGAAGCGACAAAGGCAGTCGTATTCAAGGAGTGTCCCCAGCTGGCGATCGTTATAGCATTAGCCTCGCTACAGAAGACTAAATTCGCCGCACTCTCACGTGGTGTGTGCGGAATTTCGAAGCAATCATTAATACTTAATTTCCCCGGCAGCGAAAGGGCTGTCACGGAATGCTTTGGAGCTGTACAAGAGCTGCTACCACATGCAATTCAGTTGATAACCAATGACTTGCCGAAGGTACTGGACGTCCATATGGAAATGCAGAGACTAACTGGATCAGCAGCCTCAACGACGTCATTGCATGCGTGTCCACGCAATACTTGTGGTGATGGCCAGAATGACCGGAACTCGCCGTTTCCCATGATTCCGGTAGCAGAAGCGCTGGGTCGTATCTTCAAGACTGTAGTATCCAAAATGGAGGTTTCAAAGTTTTTAGCCGATTTTGTAGCCCCAGTTGATATACCGCCCTTTCGCGCATCCATAAAGGATGGTTACGCAATGAAGTCAAGCGGCTTTTCGGGTACTAAGAAGGTGTTGGGATGCATTGCTGCTGGGAAAGAGGTACGTAGTTTCTAGTTGCTTCTCAGATAAAACAGCGAGCTTTACATTCAATCCTTTCAGATCAATACATCCGAACTCTTGGAGGATGAGTGCTTTAAGATAAATACTGGTGCGCCTGTTCCTCTAGATGCTGACTGCGTTGTTCAAGTCGAAAACACCAGACTGTTGAAAACCAAGAAGAACGGCGAGGAGGATTTGGTCGAAATATTAATCGAACCTGTAGAAAATCTAGATATACGGTTAGCTTTTTCATTAATAACATTTCAGCAAATAACTAACAATGTTATTTCCAGACCCATTGGTTGCGATTTGCGTCATGGTGCCAAAGTTTTTCCCAGCATTGATTTTTCCGATGTTGTTATCAAATCCTTACTAGCATCGGTGGGTCAGGAAATACCGCCTGCACTATGTAAGCCGAGAATAGCAATTGTATCAACAGGCAATGAGTTGATTGAGCCAATGCAACCAAATACCACGGGGAAAATATACGATTCAAATACCACTATGTTGGAAGGGTTGCTACAGTATTTTGGTTTCAGCTGCTTGCAAAAATTGGTGTTGGGTGATGAGTACGTATTTTGACGGCTCAAAAATGTTTCGCATAACTAGTTTTCCAACGCATGTTACAGCTTTGAAACACTACAACGGAGCTTCGCTGCACTTTTTGAAGCGGTTGATTTCGTAATCTGTAGTGGCGGCGTTTCTATGGGTGACAAAGATTACATCAAACCAGTTTTAGAAAAAATGGGCTTCAAAATTCATTTTGGACGAGTTAACATGAAGCCGGGGTTAGTATTAAAAACGGTATTCTTGGTTAATTGATTTTAGTCCCAATTATTTAAATATATATATGTATTGATTATATTATGCAGTAAACCGATGACGTTTGCCTCCCACAATGGAAAATACTTCTTTGGGCTTCCTGGTAATCCAGTTTCAGCTTTCGTGACATTTCATCTCTTCTCTTTGCCAGCTATACGTTATTCTGCTGGCTGGCCTCGTGAGAAATGCGAATTGCCTACTGTAAAAGTAACAGTGAGTTAATGAGAATTAAAAATGTTTTCGATGTTTTCTCAAATGAAACGTATTTTCTTTTCAAGCTTAAAAGTAACGGTATCGCTTTAGATCCACGTCCGGAATATATGCGAGCTTCCATCACGAGTTCCAATGGAGCATTATTTGCTTCGGTCACTGGAGATCAGGTAACCCCAAGTTTGGTTTTACGCCTTCTACCTGAAATTGATACTTATTTAAACTAGTAGATGAAGAAGTGTGAGGTTTGGTATTGCTGGATAACAAGTCGTCTGCGAAGTGCGAGCTTTCGGCAAGTTCCGTTTCGCACAATTTTCGACTCAGATTAGTTACAGCTCTGAGAGTACCTTATTTTTAAATTTCATTTATATTCTTCCTGTGTTGGACTCGAAATGTCAACAAAATGCTGCGTTCATTGACTACCCATTCTTTGGTTGATCATTCTTTAGATTTCTTATTTTTAGGCAGTTTATTTTCCTACCCAAGTTTCTATTCACTAATAAGCTTGAGGAATTTAATTAAAGTTTTAAGAGAACTTCTAAAAGGACTATTAATATCTCCATTCCTATTTTCAGTTATAAAGTATTTAATGTTCGTATTTTCTTCACACATCTCGCGTTTGGAGCCGTCTGGCATCTACACTTAAAACAATTATTTCCTTGGTCTTTTCTTGTTTATTTAAATTACGGGACAGCAGTTTAAATTGTATTGTTCTCATCATCATCGAATCTCGTATTTTGCAGTGTTGTTTTTTATTATTTTTTAAATCTATGGTTCTAACATGGCTTTTGTATCTGTTATCTTTTCTTGTTATCTTTTCTGTAATTCTTTTTAGTTATGTTCTGTTAATATTTTATCGAAGAAACGCATCTGTTTCTAGTACTATTAACTTTAATTTCAAACTGAATGCTAATAAAATTTATTTCCTTATCTATTCTGTTTTCTTCTCCATTCATTTAAACGATTGCTGTTATACTGCTCACCACTGAGTAATGTGCATATTTTAAAAGATTGTATCTTCTTTGTACTTTTTTATAATAAGTACTTTGTACTTTTTATATAATAAATAGTTGGTAAATTTAAATTCCTCCGCTTTTCCTATAGATGAGCAGCCGCTTGCAGAGCATTGTGGGAGCTGATGTTCTTCTGCACTGCCCCGCACGTACTACGAGTAAAACTCACCTCGTTGCTGGCGACAAATTGAATGCGTCTGTGCTACGGTACGATTTCATATCGAGATATGAATAACAGCATCGAAACAACAAGTGAAGGCTTGGAAGTAAGACACATTTTTACTGGGCTGAAGACAGATTCTATTTTTCGAACAATTTCCACAATATAGTATGTTTAAATACTATGAATAAGAAAAAGTAAAACTATTAAACATTTTTTCATAACAAAAATATATCGAATTTACGATTAGTTTTAAACAATTCCAATTGGCATTTTGTTGATATGTTTTCAGTTCATATTCCAGTGATAAATATGTAATTTTATATGTAATATTCCTTATGTATTTTAAGAATTGGATAAAAAATTAATTCTCTCATATATATATATGTACAGAATGTTAGATTTGCTTTAAAGGTACGCTTAGAGTGTCCCCGTCGCTATTCACGTAGCTTTAAACGTCCGTCTGGCTGCAAAAATCCGCCTATTTTTAAACCTTTTGTACCGCTCTGCTACCGTCGTTTGATCTCGACAAACGCAGCGATGATCTACATGGCAACATGAAATTGTATCTGCTATTCGGCACTGAGAGTTGGTAGCGTTCCTGGGGCCTGGCATCCCAGAGAGCTCGCTCGATGACGTGCAGTGCGCTTCCGGTTAACACATCAGCCGTGTACTGTGTGGGTGCGCTTGCACAGTCGGCTCGGGCTGAAAGGCAAAAGAATTCGTAATTACTCCTCCGCAGCAAAAACTTGTAACCTACTCTGCGGCACAGGAGCTTTGTATAGCGCCTCAGCAGAAACACCGCAAGTATCCAGGGCCACTACGCTGACGCCATACGGCTGCAGCTCCTTGCGTAGATCCTCTGCGCACTGCTCAACTGCCACGCGCGTAGCATTGTAGGCCACGAGACCATCACCGCCCCCGGCGCCGTTGCCACCTCCACCCGCACCAGCACCCAAGTAAATCAGTCGTCCTCTAGTCGGCCGCAGGAGTGTCACAAACGCTTTGGCGACACGCAACGAACCCAAAATGTTTGTTTTCAGCATTTGCTCCCACTGGTGCACATCCTGATTTTCTACACGGCCACGATAAATGCTGCCACTCGTGTTGATGACTGCTGCAATGCCGCGTTCGCCGGCGTTTAGATGTGCACCCATAGCGTTGGTGGCCTCGCGTAACACATCCTCGCGCGTCACATCCAGCTGCATTGGTATGATCGAGCCTGGCACTGGTTCTTCGGTGCACTCACGCATCTTCACCCAACCGCAGAGCAACTTCGCTGGCAGTGAATCGTTGGCATCCTTCATGCCGGCGAATACACGGCATCCCTTGTTAGCTAGGTGGGTGCAGAGCTGCAAGCCGAGGGCTGTGTCGGCGCTGGTTACCAGCACGGTGCCGCCCTGTGTTTCGGAAAGGCGCGTCTCTGCGCTGCGCACCTTACACAGCAGGTAGATGAGCAGAGCGCCGGCAATGGAGAAGAGCGCCAAGAGCTGGAAGGTTAAAACTAATGCAGTCATTGGCTCCATTATGGCATCGCTGCAAAGAGAAAGAAGAAACATATCCATAATTATTGTGTTGTGTATTAATAAAGCTTATAAATATTAGAAAAATTAAATCGTTTTTAGTAATTTGGGGGAACTGGAATTTTTTTTACGTTAGGGAATTTTTGGCTCAAGCTTTTGCATTAAATTTTTTTATAAAAATGCTTTTATTCAATTTATATACTGTTAATTTAATTCATTTAATTTAAAATTATTACACTATTTAAAATTATTACACTCAATTAACGAAGATGTAAATATTTACATAAATACTTAATTTAATATTAATGAAAAAGAGCCTTTTTAATTCGGCTATCTTGTAATGAATGAATTGTTTCGTAATTAGCATTGCTGTGTATATTAGTGTCAAGAGCATTAAAAGTAATGGAAGTTCTTCGCAATGAATATTTGGACGCCAAGTGGCCTCCTTGAAGTGGTCTTCGCATTCGAAATCGGCAGCTACTCGTTCAATTACTAGTCGCTTATTATTTGTTATTACTCGTAGTCACTCGTTATTCGTTCAGTGTTTTGCGTTCTTCAATTTTCATGTTGTAAGCTGGTGGCTTGCTGGTCACGTTCTAATTAGTTATTGCAAGGAAGTAATATTTACTTTCCGTTTCGTTGCTCGTTAAAATTGTTTTTTGTGGCGAACAATCAAAAGGTGGTTTTGAGAAAGTATTTAGCACTTATTGCCAAGCTTTTTTTCTTAAAACTTTAAGTGAACCTTAATTATAGTAAAGCTTGAAATAAAACGCACACACAGTATCTCATTGCGTTGAATATAACAAATATTTTCTATTTTTATTGACAAAAAAAATGGTATTTGGAGTCCTTGCCAACATCGCAAATATTAGGTTAAATAAAAAGTCGCGGTTTTTTACCACTGGATGGTGTTGATATATCGGGCAACACTCACCCGATTGTGTCAAACGAACATATGCTGCAACAACATGCCGAAAAATTTGTGAAGTGTACGGTGAGAATGCTATAAGTGAACGAAGGACCCAGGAATGGTTTGCTCGATTACGTTCCGGAAATTTCGATGTCAAAGATGCACCTCGCTCTGGTTGGCCAGTCACTGAAAAAGTCGATGAAATTTGCGACTGGTGGAGCAAGACCGGCACGCAAGCTGTCAGGAAATAGCGGAGGCACTAACTAGCAATCACATAACAGTTTGGAATTATTTGAAAAGAGCAGGCTACAAAAAGAAGCTCGATGTTTGGGTGCCACATGAATTAACGCAAAGAAATTTGATTGGCCGAATTACCATCAGTGAAATGCTGCTGAAACGCAGCAAAATTGAACCATTTTTTGAAGCGACTCATTACAGGGGATGAAAAATGCGTGAAATACGAGAATATCAAACGCAAGTGATCAAGGTCAGAGGCTGGTGACCCTCCACAAACGACTTCAAAACCTGGATTGTCGGCAAACAAGGTTATGTTGAGTGTTTGGTGGGATTGGAAGGGAATTGTCCATTATAAGCTGCTGCAACCTGGCGAAACCATCAATTCAGTCCTGTAATGTGCACAACTCGACCGTTTGAACGAAGCAATCCCGAAAGAGCGACCAGAATTGGCCAACAGAGAGGGAGTTGTGTTCCATCATGACAATGCGCGGTCACACACATCTTTGCTGACTCGAAACAAATTGACGGAATTTGGTTGCGAAGTTTTGATGCATCCACCGTATAGCCCGGATCTTGCACCGTCTGACTACCATTTGTATCGGTCTCCTCAAAACTCTCTTGATGGTAAAAAATTGGCCGACCGAAGCGCCGCTGAAAATCACTTGCCAAGTTTTTCGACGATAAACCACAGAAATTCTATACCGATGGAATTATGAAGCTACCCGAAAAATGGCAAAAGCTCATAGATAATAATGGTCAATATGTACTTGATTAAAATTGATTTTCAATAAAGAAAATTTTTGTTGAAAAAATTTACCAAAAACCCGCCGAGACTTTTTATATTATCCAATATAATTTTAGGAAAGATTTCTGTAAATAGGAAGTACTGTTTACATAAAGGTTTGAAAAAAATGAACAGTAATTATAATCCCAAGTTTGTAGAAATGGGTTTCGTTTGTATTTATATTTTATTTGGATTTTCTATGTTTCAATTTTAACAATTTTTAGACTATGCACACATTCAATACCGGTTGCCTTAATGTGAAGCATTTGAATTGCCTGCTTTCACTTCAAGGAAATCGAGAAATTCATGCAATTGATGGTTTCACGCTTTTTAGTAGCTACGCGTCCGTTGCAGTCAAAGAAACACAAAAACCTTAAGTAAGTTGCAGCGCCTATGTGTCCAGTAAAAGCTTTACAGCAATTCAGGTGGCTCTGGGTTAAGTTGAGTTTGTATGTTGCGGCGCGATGTTTTCGTTTGCTTCGTCTTCTATGGCGCCGCGAGTAGTACTCTCGTGCCGTGCGAGGGTGGAGCGGAACCAAGAAGTGCGCGCTGCCTTCATACAGGTTTGATTTACTGCTTGCATTATGCATGGTCACACACTGATGACCATACTGGCATGATGCCGTGTAGCCCAAAGAGGTCTCGCGTCCTCTGAGCAACCAGCTGCACCGACGTTTGTAAAGCTGTTTTTAGAGCGGATTATTCGTGTTTTTAGCCTTATTTTTTAATTATTAGCTTTAATCGCAATTCCAATGTTTTTCTTGCTTGTGAATTAGGTTTATGCAATATTATTTCCTTTAGGCGTTATTTCGACACCATGTAAGACTCCAGGAATTACTTTTTATGTACATACATAAGTGGAATAAATGGTTTTATTTGTAGCAATAACAACTCAATCCGCATAAATTGTTAATTATAAAATAAAAACGCAGTACAATACGTTTACTTACACAAACAATTTAAAAGAAAACTCAATTATTTTTACACCTAAAAAATCCCAAGTAAAAAGTTACTTTTTGCATATTTCTTTAATTGGTTTTCGACTTCAAAGCTAAATCCAAAAATAAAGTTATGTTTCGTTTTTGCCTCTAAACATTCATTGCAATATTACAAGCATATATTTGTTTATATGAAAAATAATTATTTAAGAGTTGTCACCGCGTCGAAGGAATGTGATTCCAAAAGCGGAAACTAGCTATGGCCACACTATAAATGGTTGCACATGCTTCCGCTCCGCACAGCGAACGCAAGAGGTAAAATAAAAGCAAAAACCAGTTTTAATGACATCGCTTAGCGGAAGAAACGAGGGAGAGTAAAAAACAGACGTTATAATCGGAAATGTGTTGCCATAATAGAAAACAGTAATTCAGAGGTAGCCACACAGGTCCATAAATTATATCATGAAGGGCCGCGAAATTAAAATCAGTGTTCAATAAGGACGCCATGGTGCAGCACAACTTGGCATGAATTTAAAGATTGTAAAGAAGTTTAAAGCCACTAAGTGCTTTCTAAGGCTTTGTTTGCTTTGATCTTCGGAAGCATTGCTAACCGAGCTCAGGGGAAACAATTTCAATTAAATGTAAATAAGGCATTTTGCAAAAATTTACAACTAATGCAGCTTCGAAATCGAGCTGGGTAGAAATATTTTCGCGTACGTACTAAAAGTATTTAAAATTGAAATATGTACGAGGACAGTCTGAAAAGTTCTCGGCCTAGCAATGAAAGTATTTATTTTTCTTTCAGAAAATCAAAGAAAAAAATTTTCTTTCATTGTTAGGCCGAGAACTCTTCAGACTGCCCTCGAATACGTACAATATTAACAATATTTATTTTGAAAGTATTTATTTTTCTTTCAGAAAATCAAAGAAAAAAATTTTCTTTCATTGTTAGGCCGAGAACTCTTCAGACTGCCCTCGAATACGTACAATATTAACAATCTGTTTCTGGAATGAATAAATCACCTTGATAATTAATTAAAAATATGCGAACGACAGCCAACACGAGAAAAACAAGAAATCCGAACAAAATATTATAAAAACTGTAACATGTGCAACAAAAGAAATATGAAAACATAACAAAAATGCGAATTTCATAGCCGCGCATGTCATTCTCTGAACGCTAACGTAAGAGCATTTTTAATGCGCATGCGCGCGCCGATTCATGGACGAACAAACGCGGCTCGCTCTCCGTCCGCACACTGAACCAATCATCCATTCAGTTTTCATTATGCGGTTGCAACGTCAATTTATAATGACACACGACTGCGAATTTGGCTTGGTGGCTACATGTTGGCTGAGTGCCGTTAAACTGCGCGATTCAATGTAGATTTTTTTTGTTAAAAAATATTGAAAAATAGAAATTAAAACTAGAAAAATAATTAAATATTGAATCGAAATCAAAATAATAAACAAGTATTTTTTTTTATGTATTATAAAAACATAATATATGCTTTATAATTCTTTTATTAATCGAAGAAAATCAAACATTTTCAAAGTTGTGTGTGATCGCACTTTTTAGATAGTGATTACGCAAATACTGACACTTCTACAGCTCCGCTCTACGATGAAGATATGTCTGCACAAAAAAGAATATCTAAAATATATTACATTTAATAATATATAACATATAATATTTCATTTAAAAATAATGGTCAAGCCAACACTGAATTGTTCGACCGTCGAGACAAATTCTTAACAACATTCACGACTATAAAATACTAATGAGCAACCTGCTAAAACGGGGCCACTACTTGTGCAGCATCAAGGTCGTAACCGGGAGAGTATAGGGGGACACGATGTCCCTGTGCGAAACACTGCTTAATATTGCATTTGTGCAAATACATTTCAAGTCATTCATTTCATTTACTTATTCAAGCAACGTATTTAAATAACTCGAAACGGTCAGAGGAGACAAAAATAATTAATGTCAGCAAGTAAACAGAAATCCTTAATGCCCAAAAATTGCGCCATTAGAGAGTAACAAACATATTAACAGTTTATGTAAATTCACTGATTCATTTTTTCACCATTCATTCAATCATCCTTCCACCTTTTGTAACTATTTTTGGAGAAAGCTTAGTGCAGTTACTAATTTTAATTTAAGCAAATTTATTCTTGTCTCGATTTTCGAATAATTTCGCACTAGAAACTTTTTCTACCATGTTTTCTATCACTCTGAAGTAAACAAAACATTCCTTAGTAGACATGAAATCGAAAGTTTATTTTTAAAGCTATAAAATTACGTGCGGTCCACTATCGGTATGGAGATCAAAAGTAGAAGCAGAGAAAACTGCAGTGAGTCACGATCGAGACGGGCAGGCAAAACTAATAGAGAGAAATTTTAAGAATGTGTATCTGCAAGCAAAATCAACGCTTAAGAGATGCATCTGCGGGCAAGCGAATGCGAGGAAGATGCACTCTGGACACATGTAAGTACGAATAATTGAAGCAGAAGAAATTCACTGAAAATTATAGAAATTTTTACAGAAAGAAATGCAGCAACGTGACGAGAGCGAAAGAAAGTCAGCGGTGGAAAGTGTGTCCAGTATACCACTTATTAATTACGGTTTTTACCATGTTTCTAAATTGGAAAAGAAACTAAGAGCTGGATGTACCTAATCTTCGGCACGCCACGCAACTTGGCTAAAGCTAATTTCAAAATATGTTTCAGTTACTTCGACTTGAGTCTCCAAACTACTGCAGACATTTTTCCTCATGAACGGCTACGCATCGGTGCGTTTTCGAAACCTCTTCGCGTTACGTGTTAATTTCGAAGAAAACGAAGCACGTCAACAACACCATTACAAGAGAGATTAAATACTACTACGACGACTGTCTTCGGCCAGGCCGAAGTCTGAGTACCCTACACCCACCAAGTTAAAAAATACCTCGGAAAGCACCTGGAGGCTCTGAATTCTTTTATAACCGTTAAAGTGGGTGAACAGCATTTTTGCGCTTCACAAATACGTGTCGCTGAGCAATAATATATATTTTTATTACATTTGCTCTTATATCAATTTAACCCCTGATATAAACATGAGAAGAGATGTCATTTTTAAACCTTTTCTACATCCGTCGGGTTTCCTTGTCTGCGTTTCGAACGGAAGAGCATAGTGAATCCCCATCGTAGAATAAAAACGTGTAATTTGGATGGAGTACCAAATAACACATCTAAAGTGCAACAAATCCACTGCTATGTTGAGAGTAACATTGATGCATTGCTATATTCCAGCGAATTTAAAAGTGGTATTTAATTTTTGAACAATTTTTTGTTTTGATGTTGGCAATTTTGATAGTATGTAATTTGGTGATTATTAAAGTTTTCGCTTTTAATTAGGCGCTCTTGGAATTGTTTTTCTTTCCTTTTGTTAAATAAACTTCACTTTATTTAAAAGACGTGATGACATTTTCTTCAAATCTACTTAACATCTGTGACAAAGTTTCTGAGGGGTGTAATTTTTACCTCACCAGCGACCGTAAAGAATAGGCACTCAGCGTACCAAACCTTCTTCTCGCTAAGGCCAAACGTTCGCAGAGGAGACGACTAATTGCCTCCTCGTCCTCCTCTTCCTCCCTTCCCAATCTAGTTGCATGCCTCCCAATCAGACAATAGACGGTGATCTCGGCAACCACCATTGAAATTTTTAATCTGGGGAGTGCAAGAGGCTCTCTGGTTCTACGGAGGTTTAATTTAGGCCAGATCATCCCTGGAATCCCACACGAGTCCAGGATAATCACGAGTCCAGGGTAATCACTTGCACGAAGCGAACGGAATGCGTACGCTGTCTGGCACACCCATAGTTACAACCAGCCTTGCAAGTTGATCTGTTTTATAGTTGCTCGCCACGTTACTGCACGTTAGTTGCACGTGACCAGGTACCCAGGTGATGTGAATATTAAAATATTCTGCCATCCCGTTTAATGCTTCTCTGCATTCTGTAGCGACAGCCGAGTACACGTAAACTTAATTCAGTAACTATTTCAAATTAATAACTCTTTGCTTATATTCTGTATAAAAATCTTTTATGCTTCATGTTACATACTAGCAGAGTGCCCAACCTCCGGCAAGGGGGTCAGATTTTGCAATTTACTGGAGGCCTATTCTTCTCTCGCAAATATTTTCAACTTGAGGACGAAACGACTCGGTTACCCCGTTGCTATATTGTGCGTCTTGGCGCTAACAAAAAAGAACAATGCAGCGTCCTTCTGTAGCACATTTCGAAAACTTTAAATAATCCATAGCACTACAGAAAATCACACTGACATGGTATTGAAAACCGCAACGAAATCGGGTGGGTTAGTTTGAGATATTATAAAAAACTAGCTCATTTTTATATGGTGCATACTCGCACTACAGTGCTTGCATATAATGTGCTTATTTATTATTAGTATTTCTTGAATTTTTTACATAATAAAGATATTTTTAATTCTTTGTTAATTAAATTAATTAAAAAAATTTAAGAAATATTGCAGTACGAGCATATTATAGGATTTTTTAAGATATTCTTTCTTACTACAATTTAGTGATTACCATGATGATGGTGAAACTATCTTGGCCTCTTTTGAAGATAAATCTCTTTAGAAGTTTCTCCACTAATTGCTTGCTTAAATTGAAGTTAAAATAATAAAAAGTATGGAAGATGTAGTTCTGTACTTATACTTCCCCGTTTTAGTCGAATAGCAATCAGGTGAATGGATTCACTTTCGAGTGAAGACGAGGCAGACTATATTTTTGTGTTCTCTATTTTACTCAGTATAATTAACTGCTGCCAGTGTTAGTAACGTACATTTTCTCATTTTTTGTTTCTGTTGAGAGATTAACATTGAGGTCAAAATATCTAAGTGGAAAGATTATACGAAATGCTCTGCTTTTGTAAATAACCACAAAAACGCCTTCGAGTGCTTCACAAGTATAGTAGAGAAGCATAAAACGCTTCACGATCAGGAACTTTCCATTTTTATCCAAAGAACATTTTAGAATTTCTGCTATTGACAAAATACAACAAGTTAGAATCTGAAATAATCATCTGGCACTTAGCCAAGTTCCTTTAATATTCATTGCCATTCCGCTATCCTTTGCGAACAAGACAGTATTTTTGTGCTCGAAATAGAGTTTCTCCCAATTCTCTCCACGACTCCATCTAAATTTACCAAATCACTCGTAAGGAAAGTACTTTTCTAATAGAAGTTGGTACTTTATATTCGATATGTACTCGATATGGTGCTTAAAAAGGAAAGAATGTTGCTTTCAAAAGCCTTTTAACCGTCAGATGCATTAAGTATGTAGGGGACGCTCGTTACTGTTTGCCCGAAATGTAGGTTAACAACTGCATTCGCCACATTTATTTTTCTTTAGAATTACAAATTATTCGTTTTGGTTTCTCAATGTTGCACCGCGGTTTGCTACTTACACCGCCGTGGTTGTTATTGTTATGCGTGACACATGTTTACTTGTCCGATTGACTTGGCGACTTGGGCCAGTATGTCGCTATCGCCGAACACAACATCAACAATTGCCAACAATATTTATTGAGCACCATTTGTTCTGTGTAAATATAAGTGGAAAGAATATATAAAGTTAAACACTCCCTGCTTATCTATATGCGTTTCCTTTATATAAAGCGAAAGAGCTAGAATAGGTGCAAAAAATTTTCGTAAGTCACGCTTGAAGGCAAGAAGGTTTTAATTTTCTCCAGTTTTACTTGAATTCGACATCAAACACGACATAAAAAGACTGATTGACACCAATCAATATGTCCACAATCAATAAACGAATTCCATTGATTGGTCAACTAGCTTAGTGAAAGATCGACCGAAGCGTTCGAGAGTCGCTTGACTGGAATCAAGGATCGATGAAGGTAACCCAGATATAATTTGACGTAAGGCAAAGGTCGATTGACGTAGAATTAAAGTCAATCTTTTATCTCTTATAAAAATGTCTATATCTTTGGGACGAACAGCCGTCTTCCAGTTTGAGCAGTTCTCATTTTGAGTTAAAAAAATTACACTAAAGATGGCACATCGCCGAAACCGGTCTACAAACCAAATATATTGGGAAAAGACAGAAGTTCCTTCTAAAGAAATAGAAACAATTATAGCGCCCGCGGAACAAACACTAAAAATTCGATAAGAAGTTTATAAAAACTTGACGAGACTCATAAAAAAACTGGGTTGCTTTTTTAAATGTCTCTTAACAGTTACTAAAAGTGGAATACATAATTAAAAGCATCAAATACTCTTTTTGCCAGGGAGTCAAAGTAAATAAAATAACCTGAGTGCATGAAACTGCACTCATAACTAAGCGTAATTAAATACTTAACTATGCAACACGCAAGTAAATCGAACACCACGGCAAAGTCAACAAACTCAGAAAAGAAACAATGACGACGTAACAAAAAGGCAGTCAACTCTGGGGCGAAAGAAGGTATTAAGTTCCCGCGCATTTTAATTATGGTGTCTTGATTTTAATGCATTTTCTTTCACGCTTCTATTACTGGTTAAAAGTCTCTTGTACAGGGACTTCAAGGGTTTTAAGTATATATTTGTTTTTATCGATAATTTTATTACTTAATCTTTTTTTTGAAAACGTTTTTAATTACACTTTTATGTTGAACTATTAAGTTGTCGTTGTATAAAGTTGTTGATTGATAACAAAGATCGTCTGAATTTCTAATTAAAGTACAAAGAATAACATACAATCAATTTCTGCCTTAACTTTTCAAACTGCTTCTTGAAGCAGTTTCAAATCATCTGGAAAGTTAACCTTAAAAACGAAAGTAGGAAGATAAAGTTGTCTAATAAATGGTCCCCAATTGTGTTGTTATTTTATTTGCTGTAATAATATCGAACTTGAACTTGAGCATAATTACTGCTCCTTATGTATTATTCGTCGTTATTGTTATACGAAACGTGGAAATGCAAATGTTTAGCTTTACTATATTAGCGCGAGCTTAATCGGTTTCGTGTGACAGCATAGGTCGTTTGTTATGACAATTTGACTTTATGTACATTTTATAAGTTCGCCATGACCGGAATCTATCCTTCTGTCCGTCCAGGTGTCGCTCCGTCTTTTCGTCCGTTTCCACGATAACTTCTATGTATTTGTACTGTAATTGGGCGCAAATAAACTAGGCGCACATCTAATTTTCATTATAAAGCAATATCGAGCACACTACAGTGTCATAAAAGGTCATCGGATAAAGTTGTAGTAACCAAATTTGGTATTGAGATAACGCATATGTGTGTGAAGTTGGGTGTAACCGGTCAACGGAGACCCCCATTTCTATATAGCAAAACTGGGAGTATCACAAGGAGTCTTCTAAGTGCGTCTGTCTAGAGTGATGAGCACTTCCTCACTTATTTTCAATTTTAATATTACAATTATGCCTGTACTTCGTAATTTGTTCTCTTTATTAATATGAGTATTTAGATAAATGTGAAGCTGTTTAACTAACTGGTTTTAATATTTATTATATTATAGTTTATATCACAAAACCAGTAAATCATTTACTCTACATATTTTAAGACGGCAGTTTCATTGCCGGAAACGTCGCAAATTCATAAAACCAAGAAGACAACATTCCTAAAGATGTTCTTCAGGTTTTGCTAGATACTAGATTTATTTTCGATATTACAAGATACGAGGGCTTAACTCACTACACCGCCATCACCTAACGCGAACAATCGCATCTGATTTCACGGCATTTCACTGATTTTGAACTTGAAACGTTGAGTTCGCTGTAAGCTAATTTGTGATTTAAAAGTTAAGTGTTGATAGTGTTGTTACCGCTGCAGTGTTATTGTTGCGTTTTGTTGTTGATCTTTTTTGTTTTTGTTGTTAAAATTGTTGTTGTTGTTGTTGTTGTTGTTATTATTATTTTTGCAGTCCACCAAGATT